>QXEO01002093.1:2031245-3332539 GCA_007115705.1 Dactylis glomerata | reverse complement strand
ACCTGCACACAACACAACCAAGTACTTTGCTCCCAACTTGCGATGAGGTTGTCAATCTCACCGGTTTGCTTGAAACAAAGGTTATGGGCCTATCGAGTGGAAAATAGTAGAAGTATGCGAGTAAAGTAAACAGTGCGAGTAAAGTAAACAAGTGATAGCAATATGATGGAAATAGGACCGGGGTCCACAGTTCACTAGTGGTGTCTCTCCATAAGATAAATAACACATGCTGGGTAAATAAATTACAGTTGGGCAATTGATAGAATAAAGATAAACGTGATATGTCGAGAAGATCACTATGCGATTTACTCTGGGCATTACAACAAAATACATAGACTGCCATCCAACTGCATCTATGACTAATAATCCACTCCCGGGGATATCATCCGAACACCCCATGAGTATTAAGTTGCGAACAATAGATAACTGCATTAAGCAAAGTGTGTAATGTAAACAAAGCATATGCCCTTGAGCATATGAATGTTGTTTTCTCCCTAGTAGCAACAGCACATCTACAACCTTAGAGGTTTCTGTCACTCCCCCAGGTTAAATAGAGGCATGAACCCACTATCGAGCATAAATACCCCCTCTTGGAGTCACTAGCAACTACTCGGCCAAGATAGCTACTAACAACGGAGAGCATGCAAGATCATAAACAACATAAAGATAACATAAGATATATTTCAGTATAGCAACTCAATCATAACACCAATATTCATCGGATCCCAACAAACCAAACATGTAGAATCACATAACGGTGATCTCAATCATGTAGGGCAGCTCATGAGATCTAAACATGAAGCACATGGTGGAGGAGACAACCATCTAGCTACTGCTATGGACCCATAGTCCAAGGTAGACTACTCACTCATCGCTCCGGAGGCAAGCATGGCGATGAAGAAGACCTCCGGTGGTGATTCCCCTCTCCGGCAGGGTGCCGGGAAGAGCTTCTGGACCCTCTCGATCTTCAGGTCGACGGCGGCGGCGGATCGCGATGTGTTCTGGAAAATTTATCGGGTCCTTAGGTTTTTTCTGTCGGGGGGTCTTTATAAGCGAAGGGGCATCATCAGAGGTGGCCTGAGGGGCTCTCACACATAGGGGGCGTGGCCAGGCCCCTAGCCGCGCCGCCCTAGTGTGTGGGGCCCTCGTGGCCCCCCTCCAACTTCTCTTCGGATCTCTGGAAGCTTCCGGGAAAAATAAGACTTCAGGAACTTGTTTCGTCCAATTCCGAGAATATTTCATGTGTATCACTTCTGAAACACAAAAACAGCAGAAAACAGGGAACTGGCACTATGGCGACTTGTTAATAGGTTAGTTCCAGAAAATGCATAAAAGTGCCACGGAGTGTAACGAAACAGTAGGCAAATGTTGTAAAAACAAGCATGGAGCATCAAAAATTATAGATACGTTGGAGACGTATCAAGGGCTTCGCCAGGGAGACCCTCTTTCACCTTATTTGTTCCTCCTTTGTGCGGAGGGATTATCCAGTCTTCTGTTGTATGAAGAAGAAGTTGGTAGCATCGATGGGGTAAGGGTGTGCAGAAATGCACTGTCAGTCTCACATCTCCTTTTTGTTGATGATTCCCCAATCCTCATGAAAGCTGATATGAACAATGCAACTTCCTTACAACGTGTATTGGATACCTACTGCGCAAATTTAGGACAATTGGTGAGTCTTTCAAAATCAAGTGTTTTCTTTTCCCCTAATACTAATAGCCTTATGCGAGCAGAAATTTGTGAAGCCCTACATATTGATACCGAAGCCTTATCTGATAAATATCTGGACCTTCCGGCATTAGTGGGTGCTGACAAAAGTGATTGCTTTGAACACTTTATTGAGAGAATCATCCAAAGGATTAATGGATGGAAACAAAAACACTTATCTATCGGTGGTAAAGAAATTCTGTTGAAAGCGGTGGCTCAAGCAATCCCTGTTTATGCTATGGCGATTTTTCAAATTCCAAAATGGGTGTGTAAGGCTATGATGGATACTATTGCTAAATTCTGGTGGGGAGATGATGAGAACTCGAACAAAATGCATTGCTATGCATGGTGGAAGTTATGGTACCTGAAGAATGATGGAGGTATGGGCTTTAGAGATTTTCATTCTTTTAACCTAGCCATGCTAGCAAAACAAGGACGGACGCTGATTACTGATCCAGAATCTTTATGTGCCTGGGTGCTTGATTGCTGGTTGATGGCGCCAGAAAAAGAGTTGGTGCCTAGTTGAATGTCCAGCCCGTTGGGGACCCCAAGAGTAAGGTGTGATGAATACAACAGCAAGGTTTTCCCTCAGTTAAGAAACCAAGGTTTATCGTTCTTGGAGAGGAGAGACAAACGACTGAAGGTGATGCGGACTGGCTTAATAGCACTCCAACAAGGGCGCCGTTTACGACACTTGTTGACTCGTCTTCGGCCAGTAGCAACGCGGAACCTGCACACAACACAACCAAGTACTTTGTTCCCAACTTGCGATGAGGTTGTCAATCTCACCGGTTTGCTTGAAACAAAGGGTATGAGCGTATCGAGTGGAAAGCAGTGAAAGTATGCGAGTAAAGTAAACAGTGCGAGTAAAGTAAACAGGTGATAGCAATATGATGGAAATAGGACCGGGGTCCACAGTTCACTAGTGGTGTCTCTCCATAAGATAAATAACACATGCTTGGTAAACAAATTACAGTTGGGCAATTGATAGAATAAAGATAAACGTGATATGTCAAGAAGATCACTATGCGATTTACTCTGGGCATTACAACAAAATACATAGACCGCCATCCAACTGCATCTATGACTAATAATCTACTCCCGGGGATATCATCCGAACACCCCATGAGTATTAAGTTGCGAACAACAGATAATTGCATTAAGCAAATGTGTAATGTAAACAAAGCATATGCCCTCGAGCATATAAATGTCGTTTTCCCCCTAGTAGCAACAGCACATCTACAACCTTAGAGGTTTCTGTCACTCCCCCAGGTTAAATAGAGGCATGAACCCACTATCGAGCATAAATACCCCCTCTTGAAGTCACTACAACTACTCGGCCAAGATAGCTACTAACAACGGAGAGCACGCAAGATCATAAACAACATAGAGATAACATAAGATATATTTCAGTATAGCAACTCAATTATAACACCAATATTCATCGGATCCCAACAAACCAAACATGTAGAATTACATAACGGTGATCTCAATCATGTAGGGCAGCTCATGAGATCTAAACATGAAGCACATGGTGGAGGAGACAACCATCTAGCTACTGCTATGGACCCGTAGTCCAAGGTAGACTACTCACTCATCGCTCCGGAGGCAAGCATGGCGATGAAGAAGACCTCCGGTGGCGATTCCCCTCTCCGGCAGGGTGCCGGGAAGAGCTTCTAGACCCTCCCGATCTTCGGGTCGACGGCGGCGGCGGATCGCGATGTGTTCTGGAAAAGTGATCGGGTACTTAGGTTTTTTCCGTCGGGGGGTCTTTATAGGCGAAGGGGCATCGTCAGAGGTGGACCGAGGTGTCCTCACACATAGGGGGCGCGGCCAGGGGCCTGGCCACGCTGCCCTGGTGTGTGGGGCCCTCGTGGCCCCCCTCCAACTCCTCTTCGGATCACTGGAAGCTTCCGGGGAAAATAAGACTTCAGGAACTTGTTTCTTCCAATTCCGATAATATTTCCTGTGTAGCACTTCTGAAACACAAAAATAGCAGAAAACAGGGAACTGGCACTGTGGCGACTTGTTAGTAGGTTAGTTCCGAAAAATGCATAAAAGTGCCACGAAGTGTAACGAAACAGTAGGCAAATGGTGTAAAAACAAGCATGGAGCATCAAAAATTATAGATACGTTGGAGACGTATCAAGCATCCCCAAGCTTAACTCCTGCTCGTCCTCGAGTAGGTAAGTGATAACAAAAGAATAATTTTTGAGGTGATATGCACCTACACAATCTTGATCATATATGTAAGCATTTGTGAGCTGGGATCATAGAACTTAAAACATGGGCATGAAAGATGTAATCTTGACAATAAGAACTTAGCAACCATGTTGTAAACATGCAAATGAACACAAACAAAAGATCATGAAAATGAAACAATGAAAGTCAAACGTGTGTTCAAATCATAAGGAAAAACATACAAATGGTTTTCAGCTTGTCCTTCATAGAGAGCAAAACATAAATGTATAGGACACCTTCAAGTTTAAGAGGGCGACTAGATACAAATAATTTGAGAACAAGTGAAACCAACAATACGAATCAATCAATAAAAACTTTGGGACAATGCACATTATACTAAGAATGACAACTTTGCTCTCTTAATGGTGTATAAAGATAGAAGGTGGTGACTCAACATAAAAGTAGAAGAAAGGCCCTTCGCGGAGGGAAGCAGTGATTGCAAGTTTTATAACCTTCAAAAATTCTGGTACTTACCGGCTTTGAGCTCTCATTGCCCCCATCATAAGCATCTTGAATGGTTAAAGTTAATGCGAGAACTATTATGATGCATATGCTTGACAAATCATAAGTTGAAAACCTCGTGTCCCGTGAATATGAGTACCCAAACCTCATGCTACTCAACTTAGAGTCCCAAGCAAGGCTCTTGTCATTGTAAGTATATATGTATCATCGAGAACCGCCAACGGGGTACCTCCGTGCCCGATGACATGGAACAAGCCCACATCAAAATGATAGGACAAGCAGACAATGAACACCTCGACATCTCTTTTATTTACCAATTGTTTAGCTTTTTATTTTGAGATGCGTCGTCGAATGTCCACTATGGGTATGCTGCAAATTTCCACCATGAATTATGCATGGCTTAGATTGGCGGCCCAGGCATTTCCCTAACACATATACAAACTTTATGATCCCCACAAGATTCCCAATTCATTTCACACCGCGGGCATCCATAAACAAAAGATCACGATATCAACTCAAATAGAAGTGCAATGTTGAAAGCTTGCCCCATGATAGCATGGTTGGGCTAGTATCCAACTTACAATTTGCAAGCATAACAACTCAACATTAGAGACCACAATGTCAATTTTTTAAGGACAAGAAAAAGTAAAGTGTGCCTTCCGGTTCGTGAGAGCTTTATTGACCAATTTTCGCATAACACTGGTAAGAGTTTAATTTGAAGAGTAAATAAAAGCAAGTCAAATTTACTTGGAATAGCAAATTGCTAATAGGTATGTATGGTGGACACTTTTGAAAACTTTAGTTTTTAGGAGTTGGATGCATGAGTAGAGCTCATACTCAGTACAAGGCGAGGGCTAGCAAAAGACTGGGAGCGACCATCTAAGAGAGCAATAATGGCCATAATCATGCAAAGCGACAAAGCGACATTAAAAGAAGCATAGGATGGCATCAAAAGTCAAAAACTAATTGATCATAGAGGCTATTGGCGACTTTGTAAGAGTCTAACATGTGTGAGCATGCGCCAAGTCAACCCAAATAAAGCATGATTTTTTCAAAGGCTCATTAAGCAATCTCAGTTATTTGAGACAAGTCATGCTACAGCAAAACCACTAAGCATACTATCAAAAAGACATCAAGCATGACATGAAAAATCCTAAGCCGCAGTCTACACAAGCTCCTTCTTGTACCACTTTTTTGCATAAAGGTTTTTCTCCTTTCCAACACCATTTGAAATTTTTAAGACACCTCTTTTGATGAAAACCAATAAAGATCTGTAAGGCCCCAACCTTTGGATCAAGGTGGAACATCTGTGTTAAGTGCTATTCCCTGGATCAATGATAGCACCACAGAACAAAATGAAATATTCATTGCATAGTATCAAGATTACAACGCGGATCCAGATACAAGTATGCAAATCTTATAGATACACAGCGGGAAAAACAAGGTGGCAAGGAGCCTCCATCTTCATCACGTGCCACAGGCAGCCATGTTGCAATGTAAGCTCGAGATCCTAATTCCTGGTTCCTTACTCGAAATAAAACCTGCACGTTGAATATGCAGCCCCAAAGGGGTTAGTACAATGATGTACTGGCAAATGACACATATTTGGTGGATGTTGTGAGAAGTCTATCTACATGAATATTTGGCTAGTGGATCTCATAGGCTGATTTTCATAAAGCCAATTTTATCCTATAAATCTTTCATATAACCTTCTTTCAAAGTTTCATATTTTCAAGGGTCGAAATAACCCCCAACTACCACATACTAGCTAGGTATGTAGCACTGGGCGAAATTCAACAAAGTCGGAACCTCAGGCACCACCACCCCTCGGAGTGCATGGTCCTTAGTTCCTACCTAGGGGTTTCTAGACAGATTTTAGTCATTCAAAATCGGTGATGAGATTCTTCCGTACATTCCATGTCTAGAGACTCAATTGTCCATAACCGAGGACACGGCTAATCGATTAGTTTAGACACCTTGCAAGGGTTGTGCACTTTCACCTTACGATTCATTTTATGCCCATACATAAAATGAAATGAGACCTTTTAGAAGGAGAGGGCAACTAACTTAGCAAGCTCCGTTCCCAACCTATAATTCAACTACCACCACTTCTTGCACACAAGTTGCACTCCCACATCTAATCAGTCAAGACAGAGCCCATAATGTCATAAGGCTGCACTGGAAGCACTCTAAGCATGGAAGACATAGTAACCTCTTTGTTCCTGGGTGGCAACCATAAGTGAACGCCCAGGCAGCAACTACACAATGTGTAGCCCCAGGTCGCGCCCAGGTAGCAACTACACAATGTGCAGCCCCAGGTCGCCACTCAACATCGCCTCCATCATCAAACCAATCCACCCAGGTGTTTCATTTTAGTTGAAGTTCTTAATTTGTTCACAAAACACTTTTATCAAGTGAACAAAGCATGGCATCAATATTTTTCAAAGTATTTAACATCCTAACAGGTGGGGTTTGAGGATAGCTACACACTACTAGGATCTAAGCATTTGATAAAAGAGTTGAACATTTCACCTATCATGCATACTACAAGAGGTGAATACACTAATGCATAAGTAAAATGGGTAAAGGGACATGTGTGTCACTTGCCTTTTGAAGATCACGATGTTTCACTTCTCTCAACTAAGCACGTAGTCCTTCGCTCAAACTATAGCACGGAAATGACATAACGTAAACACACCATACAAACACAATTAAACCAATCAAACAATTGATAAGTGTTTGTTTAACAATTTAGATTGATTGAGATGTTATGATAGAAAGATATGGTAAAGGATCATGATTTGGAAGATATGGATTTAAGAGCTTAGCTGGGGAAGATCAATATGATTTGAGAAGGAATTGGTTTAGGCATAATATAATTGATGAAGTCTTTATGCTTTATTAAAGCATATATGAGTTTTAGGGATTGCTCATGTGAAATAATTTACATAAGAGTCGATTTGTGCAACTACGACACTATTGAGTAAATGTGACCACAATTACTCTTAAATAGCATCTACTGCACTTAGGAACTAGGCTAGGTTTTAAGAATGCTTGAATTACTCAATTAGCACATTTGCAAGTTGAATAGTTCAATACATGTGAACAAAACTAAGTAGGCATTGGATTGGGTATGAATGGTTGATATTTGAGGACATGGCTCAAATGGTTCATTGATCAACATGGTGTATAACACATACTATGGTACGGGTTATAACAACTCCACAATAATATGATCTAGGTTTGGGATGAATTCATATTCTACTCAAGTAGCACAATTGCAATTTGAATATATATGAATTAGACAAGTATAGTGAGTGAGATCTTTATGCTTTATCAAAGTATATTGAATCTTGGAATATCTCAGGTGGGTAAATCACATAAGAGACAAAATAGTGCAATAGCAATACTATTGAATAAGTGTAACAACAATTATTCTTAAATAGTATATATATTACACTTAAGCAATGGGCTAGGATTCATGAATCATTGAGTTACTCAATTAACTCAAATGCAAATTGATTAGTTCAATGCAAGGCTAAGATGGAGTAGACATGAGTAAATGGCTATAGGTAATGGATATGTATAGATGATGTTTGAAACATGGCTTAAGGTTCCTAATGAGTAAATGGGATTGGGTTAAGTACTATGATGTTGATTTGATCAATACCATAGTAGCAAAGGTAGAAACTAAGATTGAAAGTATCACACTTTACTCAAATGACACATTTGTAATTTGAATAAGTGGGTACTAAGCAAGATAGGTCTAAGTAAATATGATCTTGATCAAGATGTTGTTTAGATAACATTGACGACTAGGTATAAATATAGGATTTGCTATGGTAGAAGGAAACATTGATTGAAATAGAAATAGGATTACTCTATATAGGGATACTCAAATTCTCATATTAGAATTTGAATAATTGTGACATGGTTCAAGAAATTATGGGAGTGATGCTACTGGATAGCTTGCAGTAATACAAAGTCACTGCAATTGGAATCATTCCAAATTAAGTTATAGAATTCAAATTGTGATCAGATTGGTGATTTGGATAAATTTAAATGCACAAAGTGTGTGCATGTTTCAAGTTTGAAAGTTTCTGGTTCCAGAGTGTCCTACAGGTCCTGAGGAAACCAGGGACTACAAATTTATAATTTTTAGATAGACTGAACTAAAGATATGAATTTAACACGCTAACAGGAGGTTCAGTCCCCATTTGAAAAATAGTTTCAAATTGAACCCATGAAATATGGGGTTTTATTGTACTACTGGATTCTACAAGTTTCAAGGATTCCAAAGGTATATCATTTGTTATTTTTGGTCCTACAGATCAAAAGATATGATTTTCTAAAGATTTGGATCAATTCTGATTTCAAATTCTAATTCGAATTTCTGTTTAAACCAGAAGCCGACACGCGGCGCGATCTGATTGGCTCATACCGGTTCGGTCGGATCGACGTTGTGGGACGTTAGATCAAAAGAGATCTGGACGGATCAGATCAATAGATACCCCTACACTAAGTGATCTAATCCTAGTCACTGGATCTAGATCCGATGGACGGGAAGAGGTGGGAGGTGGTGCTCACCGTGGTGGTCAACTCTGGCGACGTGCGGTACAGGTGGTCGTCGGCGGCGAGGTTCCGATGGTTGGCGACGGCTATGGAGTACTGGACGGTGCGCAGATGATGACGGCGAGCTCGTAAGTGTGAATGGCGGCGTTGAATTCTTCCTGGAACAGCGACGAGGCGAGGCTGGAGAGGGAGGCGGTGTCGGTGAGATGCAGACGATGAAGCCTTCATCGATTCGCAGAGTAGCCGGTATCGAGCGGATACGCTCGCAGATGTTGCGGACTCCGGCGAGCGATTTCTTCGATTCGGCGGCGCCTCGAGCTGGAAGAAGAAAGGGAGTCGACGGAGGACCTCTGGGGGCTTTTATAGGTCGGGTCTTGATGGCCATTACTGCGAGAAATCACCGGGGGGAGTAACTCCGGCCGTTTCCAGGAGAGAGTGAGAGGAGAGGAATTAGCGGGAGGAGGGAGAAGGTGACATGGCCCTGGCTAGCAGGGCCCACATGTCAGCGAGGGGGGGGGGAAAGCGGCGTACCGGTTCGGAGATTTGTCAAGTTGGATCATGGGCTGGCTTCTGGAGCTAGGCCGAAAGGTTCCCCAGGGCCTTTTATCCTTTTTCGATTTCTTTTCTCCTTTTCTTTTTCTGTTTTCTTATTTCTTTCATAATATTTGCAAATTTGATTCAAATCAAGCCAAACCATTTTCATAAATTTTGTAAAATTCACAGCAAGGTTTTAAACTAACATCAAACATGTTTTCAGAACCAAAACAGGGTTTTTAATAAAAGATCTTAATTAAGCCTAATGGCTTTGTTTGCAATTTTTTTTAAAGAAATAGAGTTTGAACTCGATTCTTTTAAAACAGTAAGATAATAGTTTATAAATTAATGATTGAGAAACACACTCAATTATGGTTTGAAAGCAATCCATATTGAATAAAGCAAATTTTGAAAAACTATCTTTTGCAAGCAAGCTTGCATAGGTTTGAATAGTATTTGAATAGTATTTGAATACTTGATCTTTCTCAAAGAAGTTCTTCAAGAAGATAATAGAAAGTTTAAAATAGTTCTCTAATAAAGCTTTCAAGTAGACTCAAAAAGTTTTAAATCCTTGCGGATTTCCAATCATCTCAAGCAAACAAAAGCAAAAAAAAATCCCCAAAATTTGATAAAACCTTGGGATGTTACAGACTACCACCCTTAAAAGAAATCTCGTCCTCGAGATTGGAGAAAGGTTACAAGGTTTAATGGTCCTAAAGAAACTAGGGTGCTACCACCCTTAAACGAAAATTCCTCTTGGTGGTATCTTGATGCTTCCTTAGGCACTTGCATTTTGTTCCCAGCTTGCATTCACCGTTGTGTCATTTTCCTTGAACTCGCTCTTCTCAGAAGTCCTGATGTCCACAATTATGTTCAAAAGTGGGCACACCAGGGGTTCCATCCAATTTTGGTGATAGGCAGATATCATCCATCACGTTGTCTTCAACAAGGTAGTCCACATCGTCTAAGAATGTGTATCTACCCTTTTCTTGGTCGGTCCTCAACAAGGCCAGGACAGCATACAGGCCATCACCATACTCCTTGTTGCTTTTTGGCTGATTTTCATTACTAAATCTCAGAAGATGATCCAGTGCCAAGTACTGCATGCTTGCCCCACGGACATGATGAGACCACACATCCCAATGAGTTAGGATGGCATCTCTCTGCGGTCTTCTCATGCATTTCATAGGGGTAAACAAGGTAGACTCTGTAAGAGGTACTTGCACCTTTAAGGGACGGAAGGTCGCCTTATAACCAGCATTGTTGAACCCATTCAAGTTACCAGAGCAAGTCGTGCTACTTGCCACAGATACCAGGTGGTCCTTAAGAATTCCTTTAGCAACTGTCTTCATAGTTGTTGAAAGGCGCTGAACAACTTGATCATGTCTCGAAGATGAACTCCTTCTCAGGGAAAAGGGATCTAATGAAGCTCTCATGGGCAGGAAAATAGTTCCATGGATTTGGAGAGTTGCCTCGTAACATCGCAGGTTGGGATGGGGTAGACTTCGGTGGCGTAAAGCTTTGAAACCAGGAGGAAATCTCATAGGTAGTGGTGGTGGTCTCTATTGTGACTCTCTGGAGAGGAGTGACCTCTCTTTTATAGGCTCAGGGGGTAGTCGAACAGGCCGCGTGGGGAGTCGAAACGAAGAGTCGAGGAGGTGAATCGAATAGGCAGCCGCCGAAACTGAATAGTCTTCGCCTTCAAATCCCACTTAGCAAAACGTTTCTGATTCGCGTAGCCGTTCAAAAACCAAAACATTTTCACCGTATTCCTACGTTTTGGCCACACTGGCTCACTATAAAGGGGTGTAATATATTATCCTCCTAAGGTTATGGTTTAAAGACGTCATCTCTCATGTAGGTATGACTCTCTAGGTGTGTAAAACCAACTTCATGAGAGCGAATAATAAGAGTAGTAGGAATGGTGATCAATCCATCCTGCACCCAAATCATTACTTCATACATGGTTTGCAAACCTCGTGTTCTAACTCTTGGTCAACCTCACTAGCTTTTAAACAAAAGTTTTGTCGAAATTTTGGGACTAAGCTCCCAAATCCTATTTTGAATTTTGGAAACAAAACCTATCGTTCCTAACTAGTGTTTTGGGCAAACTCGGTCGTAAGGCGATAACTCTTGTGTTGTAAAACATTCAGCTTGCTGAATCTGGGAGAAAAATTACATCCATTCCATGAGTTACTCCTTGGGCTTACAAATCCATCCTTCATTTATTACAGGTAATAACCGAATATAAATGCTCCTAGGTTGATCATACTTTGTTGTGTCTTCATCTTGTATCTGCGGCATTCTTCAGTCATCCCAATTTACGGAAGTCTTGGAGTCCCATTCTCTTAACATTTATCCGAGTAGTGTCTCTTTTGCTTGCGCTTGTAACAAGTGATCAAACGGATGTCTCCCTTCACGCTATCATGCATGTTTGCTTTATTGTACCATCCTGGACATTTGCTCACATAATGTCCTAGCTCCTTGCATTTGAAGCACATCACCTGGCTGTTGTCCTTCTTCCTTTTTGGTCTGTCTAGGGCTAGGAGATCTCTCACTTCATTTTCTTCATATTCCACTACAGTTGTGGGAAAACTTTCTCGTTTCTTCGAGCAATCTCTAGACAAGTGTCCTTCTTCTTCACACGAGTAGCAACACTTGGTCGTAAGGTTGTGTGTTGTTCCCGCGTCCTTTTTTTATCTTCCTCTTGGATCTTCCATCTCTAGGGGTTTTTCCGAGCAGCTGGTTCATTTTATCCTTGGCTTGTCGATTCATTCGTTGCACCGTGGGGTAAAACTTACATTCAGCAGGAACATGATTGGTTCCTTCACATAGGTAACAAGTAACTTGGCTCATGGGGCACTCTCCAACTGGGTGACTCATAACACAGTAAGGACACTCTTCATGGCAGTCCTTAGAGGCATGTCCTATTTCTCCACATCCCTTACAGGCTCGCTGTGTCGCCTCAACGTCAACTTTTGCTGGCTTTCCATCAAGAGCATCTTGTGGCAGGCTATTAGTGGCACTGGCCACAATCTGGGACATCATTTGTACTATTTGGAAATGATCATTTAGTACTTGCTGCACTCCTGGGGGTAGTTCTTTGCTATCGTGGTAATTCATATTCCGAGTCATTATCTGCATCATTCCCGTGTGAGCTTCAACCAACTGTTGCATTGCCATCTCCAACTGAGGGTTGTTGGAAGCGGCTTGCGATTGAGTATGCATCTGCTTGAGGTTTAGGGCAGGTTTTGGTCTTAGCATAGATGAATTTAGACAGAAGAGATCTAAAGAAGATTCCTACCCAAACACAGCAGGACAAGAGAAAACATCTTACTACTAAATTTTAACAGACATTGCAACCAAATTAAAAGCATGGATTATCGCATCAACCATAGATCCTCAAGCACAAAACAAGTCAAACTACAGTTTTTAGGAAAGCGAGGTCTAGTAGGGTCATACCACTAGGTGGCACGACTAACTATTACATGATCGTCGATTTATTACATAATGTGGTGGTCTCACTACTTGAACTGCGCAAGATACGCTCTAGTGTTCCCTGTCTTGCGTCGCTTCACCATAGGACTAGGTGGCGCCGCATGAACCTTCTCCACAGAACCTTCCTCCACAGTGGGCTGGCAGGACTCTGGCTTCTCAGACTCTGTTCCAACCTGCTCCGTGGTCGACTCCTTGTTCCCCACAGTAGGTGTTGTTCCTTTCTTGGGCGGCCAAGGTTTATACTTCATCAGGTCCTGGTGAAGATAAATGCACTGTCCTCGAAAGCCTACAATCTGGGCCTCCTGATCCTCGACCTTGCCTGACAGCTTATCATTGGCGGCCTCAAGGGATTTGTTCTTCTCCTTCAGCTTCTCTATCGTGTTCTCTTGTTGCTCTATCTTCTCATCTTTCTGCAGAATTTGATACTTGGCATCATCCGTGGCATCCATCTCACTGCGCAGCATGTCCTCCAGGTTGAACGCATAGGACCCCATGTCCTCTAACTGTACCTCAGTCCATGGTAAATCCTCACGACGTCCTGGAGTCCTTAAGGCCCATCCCTCGTGGTTGCGTCTCCCAAACTGGTAGATGGAATTGTCCAACTCTGATATCTCCTGGACGTACATACCACATATGCGAGCTAGTGCCTCCTCCATGGCCATCATGACACCAGTCTCCCAACCTGGGTACATCCTCGAGTACACCACTGTCTCCGTGGGAGTACCAATGGTGCGACCCTCAATCCTGGTCTCAATCTCCCAGCGGACGATCTCGGGAACCACACAGGGTATCACTCTACCACGAAAAGTGGGAGGTGACAGGTTCAGCATCCGAGAAAGGCGAGAAAGCTGATCACTAAACAGCTCGTCATCATCGTCAAAGGGAACCTTCAGCTTGGTGAACGTCATCTAAAATTTTGAAAGAAGACAATGTAAGTAAATGAAAGTGATAAGTCTTACGAGGAAAATAAACAAATAGTACTTTTAAAGCAATAAAATTTTCAAAACACATCCTAAACGCAATGATATCCATTTGATATCATTTTGGGGTTTCCTAGTCTAGTCCAAACCTAGGGTCTCGATCCTACAGGCAACACTATGCTCTGATACCATTTTGTAAGGCCCCAACCTTTGGATCAAGGTGGAACATCTATGTTAAGTGCTATTCCCTGGATCAATGATAGCACCACAGAACAAAATGAAATATTCATTACATAGTATCAAGATTACAACGCGGATCCAGATACAAGTATGCAAATCTTACAGATACACAGCGGGAAAAACAAGGTGGCAAGGAGCCTCCATCTTCATCACGTGGCACAGGCAGCCATGTTGGAATGTAAGCTCGAGATCCTAATTCCTGGTTCCTTACTCGAAATAAAACATGCACGTTGAATATGCAGCCCCAAAGGGTTTAGTACAATGATGTACTGGCAAATGACACATATTTGGTGGATGTTGTGAGAAGTCTATCTACATGAATATTTGGCTAGTGGATCTCATAGGCTGATTTGCATAAAGCCAATTTTATCCTATAAATCTTTCATGTAACCTTCTTTCAAAGTTTCATATTTTCAAGGGTCGAAATAACCCCCAACTACCACATACTAGCTAGGTATGTAGCACTGGGCGAAATTCAACAAAGTCGGAACCTCAGGCACCACCACCCCTCGGAGTGCATGGTCCTTAGTACCTACCTAGGGGTTTCTAGACAGATTTTAGTCATTCAGAATCGGTGATGAGATTCTTCCGTACATTCCATGTCTAGAGACTCAATTGTCCATAACCGAGGACACGGCTAATCGATTAGTTTAGACACCTTGCAAGGGTTGTGCACTTTCACCTTACGATTCATTTTATGCCCATACATAAAATGAAACGAGACCTTTTAGAAGGAGAGGGCAACTAACTTAGCAAGCTCCGTTCCCAACCTATAATTCAACTACCACCACTTCTTGCACACAAGTTGCACTCCCACATCTAATCAGTCAAGACAGAGCCCATAATGTCATAAGGCTGCACTGGAAGCACTCTAAGCATGGAAGACATAGTAACCTCTTTGTTCCTGGGTGGCAACCACAAGTGAACGCCCAGGCAGCAACTACACAATGTGTAGCCCCAGGTCACGCCCAGGCAGCAACTACACAATGTGCAGCCCCAGGTCGCCACTCAACATCGCCTCCATCATCAAACCAATCCACCCAGGTGTTTCATTTTAGTTGAAGTTCTTAATTTGTTCACAAAACACTTTTATCAAGTGATCAAAGCATGGCATCAATATTTTTCAAAGTATTTAACATCCTAACAGGTGGGGTTTGAGGATAGCTACACACTACTAGGATCTAAGCATTTGATAAAACAGTTGAACATTTCACCTATCATGCATACTACAAGAGGTGAATACACTAATGCATAAGTAAAATGGGTAAAGGGACATGTGTGTCACTTGCCTTTTGAAGATCACGATGTTTCACTTCTCTCAACTAAGCACGTAGTCCTTCGCTCAAACTATAGCACGGAAATGAAATAACGTAAACACACCATACAAACACAATTAAACCAATCAAACAATTGATAAGTGTTTGTTTAACAATTTAGATTTATTGAGATGTTATGATAGAAAGATATGGTAAAGGATCATGATTTGGAAGATATGGATTTAAGAGCTTAGCTGGGGAAGATCAATATGATTTGAGAAGGAATTGGTTTAGGCATAATATAATTGATCAAGTCTTTATGCTTTATTAAAGCACATATGAGTTTTAGGGATTGCTCATGTGAAATAATTTACATAAGAGTCGATTTGTGCAACTACGACACTTTTGAGTAAATGTGACCACAATTACTCTTAAATAGCATCTACTGCACTTAGGAACTAGGCTAGGTTTTAAGAATGCTTGAGTTACTCAATTAGCACATTTGCAAGTTGAATAGTTCAATACATGTGAACAAAACTAAGTAGGCATTGGATTGGGTATGAATGGTTGATATTTGAGGACATGGCTCAAATGGTTCATTGATCAACATGGTGTATAACACATACTATGGTACAGGTTATAACAACTCCACATTAATATGATCTAGGTTTGGGATGAATTCATATTCTACTCAAGTAGCACAATTGCAATTTGAATATATATGAATTAGACAAGTATAGTGAGTGAGATCTTTATGCTTTATCAAAGTATATTGAATCTTGGAATATCTCAGGTGGGTAAATCACATAAGAGACAAAATAGTGCAATAGCAATACTATTGAATAAGTGTAACAACAATTATTCTTAAATAGTATATATATTACACTTAAGCAATGGGCTAGGATTCATGAATCATTGAGTTACTCAATTAACTCAAATGCAAATTGATTAGTTCAATGCAAGGCTAAGATGGAGTAGACATGAGTAAATGGCTATAGGTAATGGATATGTATAGATGATGTTTGAAACATGGCTTAAGGTTCCTAATGAGTAAATGGGATTGGGTTAAGTACTATGATGTTGATTTGATCAATACCATAGTAGCAAAGGTAGAAACTAAGATTGAAAGTATCACACTTTACTCAAATGACACATTTGTAATTTGAATAAGTGGGTACTAAGCAAGATAGGTCTAAGTAAATATGATCTTGATCAAGATGTTGTTTAGATAACATTGACGACTAGGTATAAATATAGGATTTGCTATGGTAGAAGGAAACATTGATTGAAATAGAAATAGGATTACTCTATATAGGGATACTCAAATTCTCATATTAGAATTTGAATAATTGTGACATGGTTCAAGAAATTATGGGAGTGATGCTACTGGATAGCTTGCAGTAATACAAAGTCACTGCAATTGGAATCATTCCAAATTAAGTTATAGAATTCAAATTGTGATCAGATTGGTGATTTGGATAAATTTAAATGCACAAAGTGTGTGCACGTTTCAAGTTTGAAAGTTTCTGGTTCCAGAGTGTCCTACAGGTCCTGAGGAAACCAGGGACTACAAATTTATAATTTTTAGATAGACTGAACTAAAGATATGAATTTAACACGCTAACAGGAGGTTCAGTCCCCATTTGAAAAATAGTTTCAAATTGAACCCATGAAATATGGGGTTTTATTGTACTACTGGATTCTACAAGTTTCAAGGATTCCAAAGGTATATCATTTGTTATTTTTGGTCCTAGAGATCAAAAGATATGATTTTCTGAAGATTTGGATCAATTCTGATTTCAAATTCTAATTCGAATTTCTGTTTAAACCAGAAGCCGACACGCGGCGCGATCTGATTGGCTCATACCGGTTCGGTCGGATCGACGTTGTGGGATGTTAGATCAAAAGAGATCTGGACGGATCAGATCAACAGATACCCCTACACTAAGTGATCTAATCCTAGTCACTGGATCTAGATCCGATGGACGGGAAGAGGTGGGAGGTGGTGCTCACCGTGGTGGTCAACTCTGGCGACGTGCGGTACAGGTGGTCGTCGGCGGCGAGGTTCCGATGGTTGGTGACGGCTATGGAGTACTGGACGGTGCGCAGATGATGACGACGAGCTCGTAAGTGTGAATGGCGGCGTCGAATTCTTCCTGGAACAGCGATGAGGCGAGGCTGGAGAGGGAGGCGGTGTCGGTGAGATGCAGACGACGAAGCCTTCGTCGATTCGCAGAGTAGCCGGTATCGAGCGGATACGCTCGCAGATGTTGCGGACTCCGGCGAGCGATTTCTTCGATTCGGCGGCGCCTCGAGCTGGAAGAAGAAAGGGAGTCGACGGAGGACCTCTGGGGGCTTTTATAGGTCGGGTCTTGATGGCCATTACTGCGAGAAATCACCGGGGGGAGTAACTCCGGCCGTTTCCAGGAGAGAGTGAGAGGAGAGGAATTAGCGGGAGGAGGGAGAAGGTGACGTGGCCCTGGCTAGTGGGGCCCACATGTCAGCGAGGGGGGGGGGGAAAGCGGCGTACCGGTTCGGAGATTTGTCAAGTTGGACCGTGGGCTGGCTTCTGGAGCTAGGCCGAAAGGTTCCCCAGGGCCTTTTATCCTTTTTCGATTTCTTTTCTCCTTTTCTTTTTCTGTTTTCTTATTTCTTTCATAATATTTGCAAATTTGATTCAAATCAAGCCAAACCATTTTCATAAATTTTGTAAAATTCACAGCAAGGTTTTAAACTAACATCAAACATGTTTTCAGAACCAAAATAGGGTTTTTAATAAAAGATCTTAATTAAGCCTAATGGCTTTGTTTGCAAAATTTTTTTTAAAAGAAATAGAGTTTGAACTCGATTCTTTTAAAACAGTAAGATAATAGTTTATAAATTAATGATTGAGAAACACACTCAATTATGGTTTGAAAGCAATCCATATTGAATAAAGCAAATTTTGAAAAACTATCTTTTGCAAGCAAGCTTGCATAGGTTTGAATAGTATTTGAATACTTGATCTTTCTCAAAGAAGTTCTTCAAGAAGATAATAGAAAGTTTAAAATAGTTTTCTAATAAAGCTTTCAAGTAGACTCAAAAAGTTTTAAATCCTTGCGGATTTCCAATCATCTCAAGCAAACAAAAGCAAAAAAAAATCCCCAAAATTTGATAAAACCTTGGGATGTTACAAGATCAGAGGCAAAAATACACCTTTATGAAGAGATATGACAAGGTCTGAACGCAAATCAAGACGAAAATGAAAACCAAAAGTAGTAGCAGAAAAAGAAGAACACTCGGTTTTTGATAAGAGTGAAAACTAGAGCGTTCTTGGCAAACGAAAAGCAAGGCAACTTCTCCAAAAGAAATTTGTTGGGGTCCAACCATTTATTGCAGCAAACAAAACTAAACTAAATAAGAAAACTAAAACAACTGACGCTCCAAGAAAAACACATAGTGCATGAAGCAATAAAAATATAGTGTTTTGAAAGGTGACCTGATTTTTGCCGATGAAGAAGGGGTGCCTCGGGGGCATCCCCAAGCTTTGATGCTTGTACTTCTTGGATATTTCTTGGGGTGATGCATGGGCATCCCCAAGCTTGAGCTTTTGTCAATTCTTCAACTCATCTCATCATTCTCCAATCCCTACACTTGAAAACTTCCTTCATACAAAACTAAACACAAATCTATTAGCAACATTAGTATAGCATAACATATAATCAACCTCTTTTTGCTTCAGGTTTCAACCCAAAACCACCACATATATAGCATATACTACTGTAGCAACTTCCCCAAAAGTTCCGTGATCAAAAGAACTCAAAAGAAAGCGGTAAAGCGGCAAACACAAATATTGGCAGAAATCTGTCAAAACAGAACAGCTGACAAAGGCCGAATTTTTGAGGGGTTTTCTGTTGCTCAAATCAAAAAGTGTTCAACTAATGAAAGTTTGGATATAACCTGGGGCATATGCACAAGAAATCGCAGGTCCAAAAGATATACAGAGAATTTATACGAATTTTTACGGTGCAGCACCTAAAACAGTTTCAGGACAGCAACATCCCCAAATCTTACCTCACTCAAATTAGAGGCTTCTCTTGGCACAACAATGAAATAAACAAGATAAGGAGCGGTCATTACAGTAGTAATGACTTCCAAGACTCAAATAAAAGAAAAAGTACTGAAAATAAACATTGGGTTATCTCCCAAGAGTACTTTTCTTTAACGCCTTTGAGCTAGGCGCAGAAAATTATGAATCAAGTAACATCAAGAGATGAAGCATCAAGCTCATAATTTGCTCTAAGAATAGAGTCAAAAATTAATTTCTTCCTTTTCCTAGGGAAGTGTTCCATACCTTTCCTGAGTGGAAATTGATATTTGATGGTGCCTTCCCTCATATCAATGATGGCACCTACAGTTCGAAGAAAGGGTCTTCCCAAAATAATAGGACATGAAGCATGGCATTCAACGTCCATAACTAGAAAATCAACGGGAACAAGGTTACTGTTAACCACAATAAGAACATCATTAATCCTTCCCAAAGGTTTCTTCTTAGCAACATCAGCAATAGGAACATCATAATAACACTTTTCAAGCGGTGGTAAATCAAGCATGTCATAATTTTTTCTAGGCATGATAGAAATATTAGCACCTAGATCACATAAAGCATGGCAATCAAAACCATTAACATGCATATCAATGATGGGTTCCCAACCATCTTCTAACTTCTTGAGAACAGAAGCTTTTTACTGCAACTTTTCATCCCTAATTTTCATGAGAGCATTGGTAATATGCTTAGTAAAAGCAATATTTAACGAACTAGCATTGGGAGTCAAAGCAAGCTTTTGCAAGAACAAAATAACTTCAGATATATTGCAGCCATCAACATCAAAATCATTAAAGGAAATAGAGCTATCATCTCCTACACTACGAAAAATTTCAGCACTCTTTTGAGAAAAAGTTTTGGCAGTTTTAGGCTTTTTAACACAAGGAGTGGGAGTTTTCTCTATACCAATCAAAGTAAGAGGATTGCTAGCATTAGGAACAACATCATCAGAGGTAGTAATAGTACAAACTTTCATATTCCTAGCAATCTCATCCTCTCTTTCCCATCTAACATGCAATTCTGCTAACAATCTAAGATTTTCATCTATTCCAACTTGAATAGCATTAGCAGTAGCAAAAACATTGTTCTTTTTCACATCATTAGGCAACACTTTTAATTTCAGAAGTTCAACATCATGAGCAAGGCTATCAACTTTAGAAGCAAGAATATCAATTTTGCCTAACTTTTCCTCAACAGACTTGTTAAAAGTAGTTTGCTTACCGATGAAGTCCTTGAGCATTACCTCAAGCTCGGAGGGTGCGGCCCTAGTGTTGTTGGTGGAATTACCATAAGAATTACCATAACCATTACCATTGGTAGAAGGATACGGCCTATAATTGTTACTAGCAAAATTGTTCCTATAAGCATTGTTGTTAAAATTATTGTTTCTAATGAAATTCACATCAACATGCTCTTCTTGAGCAACCAAAGAGGCTAAAGAAACATTATTAGAATCAATATGAGTCCTATCATTAGCAAGCATAGCCATAATGGTATCAATCTTATCACTCAAGGAAGAGGTTTGCTCAATAGAATTTACCTTCTTACCTTGTGGAGCTCTCTCGGTGTGCCATTCGGAGTAATTTACCATCATGTTGTCAAGTAGCTTTGTTGCGGCGCCCAAGGTAAGGGACATAAAAGTGCCTCCAGCAGCTGAATCCAATAGGTTCCTTGAAGAAAAATTCAGTCCTGCATAAAAAGTTTGGACAATCATCCAAGTAGTCAGTCCATGAGTGGGGCAATTCTTTATCATAGATTTCATTCTTTCCCACGCCTGAGCAACCTGTTCATTATCAAACTGACTAAACTTCATAATATTGCTACGCAAAGATATAATTTTAGCAGGAGGATAGTATCTACCAATAAAAGCATCCTTACACTTAGTCCATGAATCAATACTATTCTTAGTCAAAGACAGCAACCAATCCTTAGCTTTTCCTCTCAAAGAAAAAGGAAACAGCTTGAGCTTAATAATATCACTTTCTACATCCTTATATTTCTGCATCTCACATAGCTCAACAAAATTGTTGAGATGAGCTGCAGCATCTTCAGTACTAGCACCAGAGAATTGCTCTTTCATAACAAGGTTCAATAAAGCAGGCTTAATCTCATAAAAGTTTGCAGCAGGAGCAGGTGGCGCAATAGGAGTGCAGATAAAATCACTATTGTTCGTACTAGTAAAGTCACACAGCTTGGTGTTTTCAGGATTAGCCATTTTAGCAAAACTAAAAGCAGACAAGCAACTACCAAGGATTCTAATTTTTTTGGGTTTTTGATAAAAAATGATGCAGGTAAAATAAATAAAGTAAAGCAAAACAATAACAAAGTAACGGATGTGCGTGTGAAAAACTCCCCTCGCAGAAGTCTTCTACTTCCTCCCCGGCAACGGCGCCAAAAAAGAGCTTGATTACTGGTTGATGGCGCCAGAAAAAGAGTTGGTGCCTAGTTGAATGTCCAGCCCGTTGGGGACCACAAGAGGAAGGTGTGATGAATACAGCAGCAAGGTTTTCCCTCAGTTAAGAAACCAAGGTTTATCATTCTTGGAGAGGAGAGACAAACGACTGAAGGTGATGCAGACTGGCTTAATAGCACTCCAACAAGGGCGCCGTTTACGACACTTGTTGACTCGTCTTCGGCCAGTAGCAATGTGGAACCTGCACACAACACAACCAAGTACTTTGTTCCCAACTTGTGATGAGGTTGTCAATCTCACCAGTTTGCTTGAAACAAAGGGTATGAGCGTATCGAGTGGAAAGCAGTGAAAGTATGCGAGTAAAGTAAACAGTGCGAGTAAAGTAAACAGGTGATAGCAATATGATGGAAATAGGACCGGGGTCCACAGTTCACTAGTGGTGTCTCTCCATAAGATAAATAACACATGTTGGGTAAACAAATTACAGTTGGGCAATTGATAGAATAAAGATAAACGTGATATGTCAAGAAGATCACTATACGATTTACTCTGGGCATTACAACAAAATACATAGACCGCCATGCAACTGCATCTATGACTAATAATCCACTCCCGGGGATATCATCCGAACACCCCATGAGTATTAAGTTGCGAACAACAGATAATTGCATTAAGCAAAGTGTGCAATGTAAACAAAGCATATGCCCTCGAGCATATGAATGTTGTTTTCCCCCTAGTAGCAACAGCACATCTACAACCTTAGAGGTTTCTGTCACTCCCCCAGGTTAAATAGAGGCATGAACCCACTATTGAGCATAAATACCCCCTCTTGGAGTCACTAGCAACTACTTGGCCAAGATAGCTACTAACAACGGAGAGCATGCAAGATCATAAACAACATAGAGATAACATAAGATATATTTCAGTATAGCAACTCAATCATAACACCAATATTCATCGGATCCCAACAAACCAAACATGTAGAATTACATAACGGTGATCTCAATCATGTAGGGCAGCTCATGAGATCTAAACATGAAGCACATGCTGGAGGAGACAACCATCTTGCTACTGCTATGGACCCGTAGTCCAAGGTAGACTACTCACTCATCGCTCCGGAGGCAAGCATGGCGATGAAGAAGACCTCCGATGGCGATTCCCCTCTCCGGCAGGGTGCCAGGAAGAGCTTCTGGACCCTCCCGATCTTCGGGTCGACGGCGGCGGCGGATCGCGATGTGTTCTGGAAAAGTGATCGGGTACTTAGGTTTTTTTCCATCGGGGGGTCTTTATAGGCGAAGGGGCATCGTCAGAGGTGGACCGAAGTGTCCTCACACATAGGGGGCGCGGCCAGGGGCCTCGCCGCGCCGCCCTGGTGTGTGGGGCCCTCGTGGCCCCCCTCCAACTCCTCTTCGGACCACTGGAAGCTTCCGGGGAAAATAAGACTTCAGGAACTTGTTTCGTCCAATTCCGAGAATATTTCCTGTGTAGCACTTCTGAAACACAAAAACAACAGAAAACAGGGAACTGGCACTGTGGCGACTTGTTCGTAGGTTAGTTCCAGAAAATGCATAAAAGTGCCACGAAGTGTAACGAAACAGTAGGAAAATGGTGTAAAAACAAGCATGGAGCATCAAAAATTATAGATACGTTGGAGACGTATCAGCACTTTGTGCTAAATATTATCCTAATGGTGACATCCTAAAAGATGGACCTAAAACAGGTTCTTCCTTTACATGGCAAAGTATACTGGCCATCCTAACTTCTCTAAAGAGAGGGTTGATCTAGGAGTTGGGACCGAAGAGAAGATTAGTATCTAGAGGGATCCCTGGATCCCTAGCAGCCCATCGAGGATAGTGATCACGCCTAGAGGAGCGATAATCTATACTAAAGTTAGTGATCTTATTGACTCGGTAACAGAGACATGGGATGAACCTCTTCTTCGGAGTCTTCTATCAACCGTTGATGTTGAGCGAATACTGGAGATTCCTATTAACCATTAAGGCTTTGATGATTTTTTGGCATGGAACTAGACCTCTCATGGTTGTTATACTGTTCGTTCTGGATACCACCTTCAATGGAAGCACCAGTTTGGAGCTTCAGCAGGTCAATTGGCGCTTCCAAGTGGTTTGGCTAATAATCTAGTCTGGAAGACCCTCTGGCACATGAAGTTACCGAGCAAAGTTAAAATATTCATTTGGCGCTCACTACATTGGATTGTTCCTCTGATGTGCATTCTAGCTAATAGGCACATCGGCACGTCGGCTTCTTGTCCAATCTACAACCAGGGACCTGAAGACGTGCAACATTTGTTCTTTCAATGCCCTATAGCGGTCCAGCTTTGGGAGTCCTTGGGACTTTTGGGTTATATCACAACTGCTCTTTGCGAGGATAGAGCAGGTTCTGGAGTTCTCGAGTTTCTACTTTAAAAGGAAGATAACAATGTCCTAGACTTTGATTCGCTTGGGTTCAAGGAAACTATAGCGGTGGCCTGCTGGTACTTGTGGTGGCTACGAAGACGCCATACCCATAATGAATCGATCCCTCTGACATTTCAACGCAAAATTTTAGTCCTAACAATTACTGCTAATGCGGCTAAATCAGCTAAACCGCAGGCAGGGAATGAGGAAAAGGGCTGGAAGAGACCAGAACCTAGACAACTAAAGCTAAACGTTGATGCCTCCTTTCATGAGGATTCTAAAGAAGGTGCAACAGGTGCTGTTCTTCGGGATTATCAAGGTCGGTTTATTGCTGCTTGTTCTAGATTTCTTCTTAATGTAGCCTCTGTGATGATGGCTGAAGCTCTTGTGATGAAAGATGGTTTGGAGCTAGTCTCTTGACTGGGTTATAGTTCAGTTAAGGCGGAGTCTGACTCAATGGCGGTCATCGATGCTTTACTGGGCACTGAGGCCTGGTGGGGTATGGAAGCGACCATCTATGTAGATTGTATTGATCTAGCGACTAATGTTGGTTCTATCCAGTTCTCGCACATTACGAGGGAGGAAGATCAAGTAGCAGATGAGATAGCTAGAAAATGTTTTAGTGATAAAGTCAATTGTAATTGGGACGATGTGCTCCCTAGCTTCCTTTTACCCATGCTGATACACGATGTAACTGAACTTTGATCGAAGCAGCAAGTTTTAGACGCATTCTTTTCCTTACCAGGGTACCTAAGGGGACTGGAAGGTTTTTAATGAGGCGGCTTGCTAGCTTAATATATTATGTGTTTTCAAAAAAAGAACTTCCTCCCAGGATATCTATTTAGGCTCACGGGAGCAAATAATCCATTATTGAAAAACATATTTTAAAATATCAAAAAAATTGGGACAAAATTTTGCATGTACATCCAGACATACTATGCTCACACACATATTTTCGAAAAAATAACATTTTTTGTGTCCCGTATAAAAAAGACAAATTTATATATGAACATATGACTATTCATGGGATATATTTTTGTCTTTTTTACCGATGCCACATAAAATGTTCTTTGTTGTCAAAAACTTGTGTGGAAACATAGAATGTCCTGATTTACATGCGAAAATTATTTTTGAAATTTTGTGACATTTTAAAATTTGTTTTTTATGAATTTCCTATGATAGGTTCATATAGACCTGGGAGCTAAAACACCGCGTCCCCTCCTCCGTTCATCCCTAGTTCCACATGACCATGGCAGCTGCTCTTCGCGTCTGTCTCCAGCACCTCTACCGCCGCCACTCTGCATAGCAACCGCTGCTGTCCTGTATAGCACATGCCCAGCTTAGCCGGGTGTGCCTCTATACCACTTAAAGCGGCGGCGTTACCAGGACACATCGCACACCCCTTCTTCTTCCTCAAGGACCGCCCCCATCGCCCCGCCCTCACAGGTCCGTCGCCCCCACCGCCTAGCCATCACAGGCCCGCTTCTGCCGGTGCCAGGTTCGCTCCCCACCGCCCCTCCCAGGTCCGCCGCCCCCACCCATCCGAACCATAAGATCTTTGCCTCGCCTCCACCAGCGACGGCGGGGCCAGCCCCACCATCCATGTCTCCGGCGAGGTCTCGACCATCCTTCTAAGCCCCCTACCGGCAACCTCTTCTTATTCGGCGCCGGCAGCCCCCATCCCCAAACCCTTAGTTCCAGGGCTTGCTCCGCTGCGTCCACCGTGGCCAGCAGTGGTGTTGGCGGCTTTGTGGCGTCGTCGGTGCTTGCTCTGCCGCCTCCACCGTGGCCAGCCGCAGCGTCGGCGGCTTCGTGGCACCGTCGGTGCTTGCTTCCTTCCTTCTTCCTCGCCGGTGTCCAATAGGGAAGACGACCAACTTGGCTAATGGGCCTGGCCCACCCGACACGTGTGCCTAGGGTTGGTGTGCGGCACGAGCAGGAAGCCCTGCATTGAGCGGGGTATAGGATTTCCGATCTTAGCCGGCCCTCAGCCTCTCGCTCCCTGAAGGCCTAGGTTTCTTGCACCGCCGAATCTGACGGGACAACTTGGCGATGTAATTAAGGAGTCAGCACAATTAGCTCTCATGTGGGTAAGAATCTTCCTTTCTTGTCACCTATCTCCAATATCGTGCAACGTTTATTTTAGTTTTTCAGCTAGCAGGACCTGCCGTTGTCATGTGAAGTTGTTTTCCAGCGGCATGGTGCTTAGTTGAAATACTCTTTAAATTAGGCATCATCAGCTCCAGTACGATTAATTTTATGGGAAACACTGAGCGTCCCTGATGACCCACAAGTATAGGGGGTGTATCGTAGTACTTTCGATAAATAAGAGTGTCGAACCCAACGAGGAGCAGAAGGTGTTGACAAGTGGTTTTGATCAAGGATTCACTGTAAATACTAGCAAACAGGTTTTCAGGGGTATTTGGTAATGCAAGTAAATAAAGTACGAGTAAATAAAAGACAATAACAATAATTGCTGCAAGTGGCCCAATCCTTTCTAGAGCAAAGGACAAGCCGGTTGTGTAACTTATGATGACCAAACGTTCTCGAGGACACACGGGAGTTTCTGTCAAGTGCTTTAGCTTCATACCGCTAAATAATCTTTACTGGTTTGATAAGTGTTATGGGGGTGAACCTGTGCTAGCGCACTACCCTTACTAGGATAAATACACACTTGTGATTATACCCCTTGCAAGCATCTGCAAATACAAGAAAGTAATTAAGATAAATCTAACCACAGCCTTAAACTCTAGGATCCTACGCTCCCTGGTGTAATGGTTTCCCAATGGAGGTTTAGGTTTCTGTCACTCCAGCAACCCCACAATTTGTAGCCAAATACACACTGCATCTCACTAGGCCCATAAATGGTGAAGTATCATGTAGTCGACGTTCACATGACACCACTAGTGAAATAGCACCACAACAAATAAATATCAAACCATTAAATATTACTCAACATAATTCCACTACTAACGACTTGACTTCTCCCATGTCCTCAAGAACTAAACGAACTACTCACAAGACATCATATGGATCATGATGAGAGGTGAAATAATGGTAAATAACAATCTGAACATAAACCTTAATTCAACGGTTCCACTCAATAGCATCACCCACAAGAGTAATCAACACCGGGAAAGTTTCCCCTAAGAATTTAACAAGATTCAACTCAAGATGTTACAGCGGGATGGCGTGGTGATGGTGGAGATGAAGGTGCTGGTGATGGAGATGATGATGATGATGATCCCAATGAAGTCCGGTGCGATGATGATGACGATGGCGACGATCTCCCCTCTCCGGGAAGGAATTTCCCTGGCAGATTTCTGCCTGCCGGAGAGCTTTTCTCTCTCTGGTGTTTTCCGCCCCGCAGAGGCGGCGGTGTCTATCTTTGAGCCCCCCCTGACTTAGGTTTTCGGGGACGATGAAATACGCGAAGGGGCAATGGCAGAAGTGGGCCAGGGGGCTCTCACCATAGGTGGGCGCGGCCAGGGGCTGGGCCGCGACCCCTGGTGGTGAGGCTGCCCTGTGGTCCCTCTCACCTCCTCCTTCTAGCTTCTTCAGTCTTCTGATAAAATATAATTTTCTGATATTTTTCTGGAATTTTCCTGATCTTCGAAATATGGTGCCTTGACGGTCCTTTTTCCAGCAGAATCCTGACTCCGGCATTAATTCCTCCAATGATCATCAAACATGTAAAAACAGAGGAAATAACATAAGTATCATCTCTAAATGTGAAATATATCAATGAATAATAGTAAATTATGATACAAAATAGTGATGCAAAATGGACGTATCAACCCCCCCAAGCTTAGACCTCGCTTGTCCCCAAGTGAAAACTAAACTCGGTAAACATGACCACAGGTTTATGGAGTGAAGTGTCGATAATCAAAATACGGACAAGAAGCATCACATTCACCAAGGCACAAGTTATAATAGATAGCAACTTCCCTTTATATGATATAGACTTGCAATAAGTAAAAGAGAATCACAAATAAGGATGCACAAGGTAAACTATAATTGGTGGTGGCAAACTTTAGTTCTTGGTCAGAGAACAATGAACAAACTATACTAGCTTTTGAATGGAGCCTTTTTAAAACAGAGCTAATATAGCAAAAACCATATGCTCAACGAAACAAACTTTTGCATTCATAGAAAGCTTTCAAATATATATTCCTTCAGACAAAAACATTGTACTAACAAAAGAAGTTAATAAACATGATTAAACGAATCAATATATGAATGAGTGAAACATAACAACTCAAATGCTTGCTTGAGATAGAAGAGAATAGGTTGACTTGACATAAAAGTCAAAGACAGGCCCTTCGCAGAGGGAAGCAGGGATTAAACACGTGCTAGAGCTTTTCAATTGTAAAACAGAGGTAAAAATTGTTTTGAGAGGTGGTTGCTTTTGTCAACGACTAGCAACAGAGTTTTTGATATCTTCCATACTAAACAAGTGAGAGCGGTTCCGAGATGTTTGATTAATTGGCACATTAGTTCTCTTTTATAGCTTTGCACTCCTCCCCACCTTTTCCTTTCTCAAACCATGGCTAACCGATTCCATTGGGTGCCAACCAACTTTCACATACCATGGAGGAGTGCTCTTTTTTTGCTTTTTGAGATTATAATGGTCTGACCAGCTCCCTTGCAAAATTAATGACGAGCAGATGAAGCTGCCTAGTCGAGTTGTACTTAATTTAGTATGGAAGATAACAAACCCATCCACTACGTCCTCATGAGCTAAAAACAGTGGCACAAAATGAGAGGTGTTTGAAGGTTTTTGAAAGGTAGCACATGAAAATTTACTTGGAATGGCTTGAAATACCATGCATAGGAATTTATAGTGGACTCTTTGGAAGTGACTTGGTTTTTAGGAGTTGGATGCACGAGAAGTATTTCCTCTCAGTACAGGTTTTTGGCTAGCAAGGCTGGGTAGCAAGCATAAGAGTTGCATGAAACAAACAAACATACATATAATAAGAACAATCATGCAAACTTTCTTGAAGGTACAACGATTTTAACTTTGAGAATAATATTGCTTATAAGCCAAACATGAAGGAAAACTGAAGTGATGTCACTACAAACACTTCTTTCTTATTTTCTACTCAAACCTCAAGGTAATGTTGCTACTGACCAAGCTAAGTTTGCCAAAACCAACTAAATTTACTCATGCTCCCAAAGTGATACCAATACTAATCAACAAGACTAATCATATAGGAAACATTGCAAACTAAAATAAACTGTGCGGAGAGTAAACGATAAAACTTCTCATTAATATTTCATTACCGCAACTCACACCAAGGGATACATAGATAACCAACTAAGGAGGATACTTCCACACTGCAAACTATTCTATAAGATAACTTCTCTATTCATGATATGACTCTACCTAAAAAGTAAATGAGTAAAAGGTGATGATGTGATACCGCGGCACTCCCCCAAGCTTGGAACAAGCCAAGGGGATGCCAATACCATGATGAATTACTCCTTCGGCGGCGGTGGGTAATCTTTAATAAGCTTCTCAATCAAATCTTTCAGATCATCAATCTTGTGAATAAGGTTACGAATCATCTCTGAATTGTGCTCAACACGGCTCATGAACCTGTCAGCTAGAGAATCCCAGCTCTTGGAATTATTTCCCCATCCTTCTTCACTCTTGCAACTTTCCTTCCCTACACTGTTAGAACGATCTATATCCCAACCAGAGGGTAATCGTGACCTAGGCACCTTTTGAAACTGATGTTCATGAATTAGAGTATGGAAAGGGTTGTTGCCTGACAAAGATGCCCGAGGAGCTAAGATGTGGCGCGGCACACCCCCTCTGGTTCTTATACGTGCACTCTTCTTGAAGTTGTCATAACTTGTCACCACCCCAATGCTTGCGATCACGGTGCTCGGGCGTGAACTTTGATCTTCTTCCATCTCTTGTTCCTCGGCCTCACTTTCAACTTCTTCCTTCAGCTAAAAGTCTTGGTGGTCATCTTCTGGAGGTGTCTTCTCCTTGTCATCACTTGAAGAAACCATGGTGCTCTCAAAACTTAAGATCAACTCCTGACAGAAACAGCTCGAAACAAAACACGACGAGAAAATGACATACAGACCTCGGGGACTCCGGGGGGTTATATAGGCAAAAATTATACATCGAGACGAAATAACAGGAGGAAACCGGGACGGAAACAAGATCCGGGGTGGACTCACCACAGGGCGGTGCGGCCTGGGGTGGGCCCGCGCCCCTGGTGGTGAGGAGCCACCGGACTCCATCTCCTGCCCGTTTTCGTCTCACGATTTTTCATATTTAGTAAAAACAATAAAAATATTAATGGAAAAGTTTTTCGTGAACCTTTTCTGACTAGAACTGTTACCTATTCGAAAACGAACTCTGCAGGTACCTGCAAATTGTCCTGGATGAATTCTTCTGGAGAAACTGTTTCAATAACATCGACATCTTCATTATAAGAATCTCCAGCAATATAATGTTTGAGTCTTTACCCATTCACCACTTGTGTAGTGTCATCTTTCAACAAAGCAATCTTTATCGCACCTGAGCGGTACACTTCCACAATAACATATGGTCCTTCCCATTTAGAGAGTAATTTTCCTGCAAAAAATCTGAGACGAGACCTATACAATAGAACTTTCTCACCAACATGAAACTCTCTTTTAAGAATTCTCTTATCATGCCATTGCTTGACTTTCTCTTTGAAAAGTCTGGCATTCTCATAGGCTTCGTTTCTCCACTCATCTAGAGAACTCAAATCTAACAACCTTTTCTTACCAGCAAGTTTAAAATCCCTATTAAGCTCTTTCACTGCCCAAAAAGCTTTGTGTTCTAATTCTAAAGGCAAGTGACACGCTTTTCCGTAAACCATTTTGTAAGGAGACATGCCCATGGGGTTCTTATAAGCAGTTCTATAAGCCCATAAAGCATCGTTTAACTTGCTAGCCCAATTTTTCCTAGATCTATTGATAGTCTTCTGCAAGATAGACTTGATCTCTCTATTTGAAAGCTCTATCTGCCCACTAGTTTGGGGATGATAAGCAGAAGCAATTCTATGATTAATGTCATATCTAGCAAGAGTTTTTCTAAAACCACCGTGAATAAAATGAGAACCTCCGTCAGTCATAAGATATCTAGGCACACCAAACCTAGGAAAAATAACATCCTTAAGCATTTTTAACAAGGTCTCACCATCAGCACTCTTTGTCGGTATGGCTTCTACCCACTTAGTAACATAATCAACAGCAACAAGTATGTGAGTATAGTCTTTTGAAGGAGGAAAAGGACCCATAAAGTCAAATCCCCAACAATCAAATGGTTCAATAACAAGAGTGTAACTCATAGGCATTTCATTTCGTCTAGAAATATTACCAACTCTTTGACATTCATCGCAAGATAAAACATACCTTCTAGCATCTTTAAAGAGGGTTGGCCAATAAAAACCTGATTGTAGAACCTTTTGTGCGGTTCTATCTCCAGCATGATGTCCTCCATAAGCGCTTCCATGGCATTTCCTCAATATTTCTTTTTGCTCATATTCTGGTACGCATCTTCGCATAATACCATCAACTCCTTCTTTATATAAATGTGGGTCATCCCAAAAGTAATGCCTCAAATCATAAAAGAATTTTCTTCTTTGCTGAGCTGTAAAGGTTGGAGGCAAATACTTGGAAACAATAAAGTTAGCATAATCAGCATACCAAGGAAGGTCTCGCGAAGTTACATTTATTGAAGCCAACTATTCATTTGGAAAACTATCATTAACAGGAATAGGATCAAAAGAAATGTTTTCCAATCTAGATAAGTTGTCAGCCACAGGATTTTCAGCACCTTTCCTATCTACGATATGCAAATCAAACTCTTGTAAAAGCAACACCCATCTAATAAGCCTAGGCTTAGCATCCTTCTTAGTCATAAGATATCTAATAGCAGCGTGATCAGTATGAATAGTAACTTTTGAATCAACAATGTAAGGTCTAAACTTATCACATGCAAAAACAACAGCAGGAAACTCTTTCTCAGTAGTAGCATAATTCTTCTGAGCAGCATCAAGAGTCTTACTAGCATAATGAATAACATTCAACTTATTATCTACACGCTATCCAAGAACAGCACCAACAGCAAAATCACTAGCATCACACATAATTTTAAAGGGTAAATTCCAATCAGGTGGTTGAACAATAGGAGCAGTAGTTAAAGCCTTCTTAAGAGTTTCAAAAGCTTCCTTACAATCATCATCAAAGACAAATGGTACATCTTTTTGAAGAAGATTAGTAAGAGGCTTTGAAATCTTAGAGAAATCTTTAATAAACCTCCTATAGAAACCAGCATGACCAAAAATACTACGAATACCTTTAACATCTCTGGGACAAGGCATCTTCTCAATTGCCTCAACTTTTGCTCTGTCAACTTCAATACCTCTTTCAGAAATTTTATGTCCAAGGACAATTCCTTCATTTACCATAAAGTGGCATTTCTCCCAATTAAGAACAAGATTAGTTTCTTCACACCTCTGCAAAACTTTATCAAGATTGTGCAAACAATTATCAAAAGAAGTTCCATAGACGGAGAAATCGTCCATGAAAACCTCCACAATTTCTTCACAAAAGCCATGAAAAATAGCAGACATGCATCTTTGAAAAGTAGCAGGAGCATTGCATAAACCAAATGGCATACGTCTATAAGCATAAGTTCCATAAGGACAAGTAAAAGTGGGTTTCTCTTGATCTTCTTTTTTAACAGCAATCTGAGAGAAACCGGAATAACCATCAAGAAAACAAAAGTGCGTCTTCTTAGATAACCTCTCTAACATCTGATCTATAAATGGTAAAGGATAATGATCTTTCTTAGTAACCTTGTTAACTTTTCTATAGTCAATGCACATCCTATAACCAACTACTACCCTTTGAGGAATAAGCTCGTTATTCTCATTAGGCACAACAGTCATACCTCCTTTCTTAGGAACACAATGAACAGGGCTAACCCATCTACTATCAGCAATAGGATAAATAATACCAGTATCAAGGAGCTTCAAAACCTCATTTCTTACCACATCCTTCATCTTGGGAATTAAGCGGCGTTGATGTTCCACAACTGGTTTCGCGTCGTCCTCCATATTAATAGCATGCTGACATAAAGTGGGGCAAATCCCTTTTAAATCATCAAGAGTATATCCCATAGCTCCTCGATGTTTCCTCAATATCTCCAATAACCTTTCTTCTTCCTTTCCTAAAAGTTTAGAACTGATAATAACAGGATATATTTTCTTATCATCTATATAAGCATATTTAAGATCATTAGGTAAAGGTTTTAATTCAAAAATAGGATCTTCCTTAGGTGGCAAAGTGGTACCAAGATCCTCCACAGGTAAATTGTGCTTGATCAATGGTTGTTGACGAAGGAAAATATCATCAATCTCTTCTCTTTCCTTCCTGTAAACATCACTTTCATGGTCCTCCTTGAATTGCTGCAAAGCATTATTAGGGGCAAGAGCAATAGAAGCAAGCTGTTCAACTCGAAATTTTTTATCAGGCATGACATTTTCATAAGAAGTCTTAGCAAACTTAGAAAAATTAAACTCATAAGACTCTCCATTAAACTTAGTGAAAATTTTCTCTTTCTTACTGTCTATCACAGCACCACAAGTATTCAAAAAGGGTCTACTAAAAATAATAGGGCAAGTTTTACTAGCCTCCTTACCAAGTACTAGGAAATCAGTGGGATATTTGGTCTTACCGCAAAGAACTTCCACATCTCGAACAATACCCAGAGGCCAAACAGTCTCTCTGTTAGCAAGCTGAACAACAACATCAATATCTTCAAGTTCACAAGCGCCAATCTCATGCATAATTTCTTTGTAAAGCTCTAAAGGAATGGCACTTGCACTAGCACCAATGTCACATAAACCATAATAGCAATGATCGCCAATCCTGACAGAAATAACAGGAACACTTGTTTTCCTGTGCCTTTTAGGATGTGAGATAATGTTAGAAGCATCTTCACAAAAGAGAATATATTCATCCCCTACATCTTTAGTAACAAGGTCTTTCAATATAGCTACAGGAGATTTAATAGTAATTTGCTCATCAGGCTCTATAGCTTTCTTAGTACTTTTATTAGACACACTTACCAAAGTAGAATACTCTTTTACCTTAGTAGGGAAAGGTGTCTTCTCAAAATAAGGTTCAGGCACAATGCTATCAACAGTACAAACTTCAGTAGCTGCAGCAGGAATATGACTGACTTCCTACCTTTGTCGTTTTCCCATCCTTCAGCATTCTCTTGAATACGGTCAAGGAGATTCCACTTAGCATCTTCCTTCATATGAGTAAATGATCCAAAGCAGGAAGCATCCAAATAATCCTTATCAGGAAGGGTAAGCCTCGCATAAAAATTATCAATAACAATATTATTGGGGAGCTCATGAATGGGGCATTTGAGTATTAGTAACTTCAATCTCCCCCACGCTTGGGCAATACTTTCTCCATCATAAGGCCAAAAGTTATATATCCGATTACGATCTTTATGAATTTCACTTGGAGGATAAAACTTGGAATAAAAGAGAGGCACAATTTCCTCCCATGCAATAGATGGACCATCTTTAAGCAGCCGATACCACTCCTCAGCTCTGCCTTTCAATGATAAAGAGAATAGCTTCCTCTTCACCTGGCTCGGTGAAATACCTGCACACTTGAACAACTCGCATAATTCATGTATAAAAAGTAAGTGATCACCCGGATGGACAGTTCCATCTCCTGAATAGCAGTTATCCATAACACGCTTAACAATTTTCATAGGTATTTTAAAAGGATCTAATTGAGCAGGTGGTGGTGGTGGTGGTGGTTCATCCACATGTGCAGCAGTGGTAGAAGTGTTCCCAAATAGGAAACCAAATGGAGAATTCTCCATAGCAAAATAAAATAAAAGCAAAAGACAAAAATAAAAACAATACTCACAGCGACGGTTACCTTTACCAATTCCACTCTTCAATAGCGCTTCACTCCCCGGCAACGGCGCCAGAAAATAGTCTTGATGACCCACAAGTATAGGGGGTATATCGTAGTACTTTCGATAAATAAGAGTGTCGAACCCAACGAGGAGCAGAAGGTGTTGACAAGTGGTTTTGATCAAGGATTCACTATAAATACTAGCAAACGGGTTTTCAGGGGTATTTGGTAATGCAAGTAAATAAAGTACGAGTAAATAAAAGACAATAACAATAATTGCTGCAAGTGGCCCAATCCTTTCTAGAGCAAAGGACAAGCCGGTTGTGTAACTTATGATGACCAAACGTTCTCGAGGACACATGGGAGTTTCTGTCAAGTGCTTTCGCTTCATACCGCTAAATAATCTTTACTGGTTTGATAAGTGTTATGGGGGTGAACCTGTGCTAGCGCACTACCCTTACTAGGATAAATACACACTTGTGATTATACCCCTTGCAAGCGTCCGCAAATACAAGAAAGTAATTAAGATAAATCTAACCACAGCCTTAAACTCTAAGATCCTACGCTCCCTGGTGTAATGGTTTCCCAACAGAGGTTTAGGTTTTTGTCACTCCAGCAACACCACAATTGGTAGCCAAATACACAATGCATCTCACTAGGCCCATAAATGGTGAAGTATCATGTAGTCGACATTCACATGACACCACTAGTGAAATAGCACCACAACAAATAAATATCAAACCATTAAATATTACTCAACATAATTCCACTACTAATGACTTGACTTCTCCCATATCCTCAAGAACTAAACGAACTACTCACAAGACATCATATGGATCATGATCAGAGGTGAAATAATGGTAAATAACAATCTGAACATAAACCTTAATTCAACGGTTCCACTCAATAGCATCAACCACAAGAGTAATCAACACCGGGAAAGTTTCCCCTAAGAATTTAACAAGATTCAACTCAAGATGTTACAGCGGGATGGCGTGGTGATGGTGGAGATGAAGGTGCTGGTGATAGAGATGATGATGATGATCCCGATGAAGTCCGGTGCGATGATGATGACGATGGCGACAATCTCCCCTCTCCGGGAAGGAATTTCCCTGGCAGATTTCTGCCTGCCGGAGAGCTTTTCTCTCTCTGGTGTTTTCCGCCCCGCAGAGGCGGTGGTGTCTATCTCTGAGCCCCCCCTGACTTAGGTTTTCGGGGATGATGAAATACGCGAAGGGGTGATGGCAGAAGTGGGCCAGGGGGCTCTCACCACCGGTGGGCGCGGCCAGGGGCTGGGTCGCGCCCCCTGGTGGTGAGGCTGCCTTGTGGCCCCTCTCACCTCCTCCTTCTGGCTTCTTCAGTCTTCTGATAAAATATAATTTTCTGGTATTTTTATGGAATTTTCCTGATCTTCGAAATATGGTGCCTTGACGGTCCTTTTTCCAGCAGAATCCTGACTCCAGCAGCAATTCCTCCAATGATCATCAAACATGTAAAAACAGAGGAAATAACATAAGTATCATCTCTAAATGTGAAATATATCAATGAATAACAGTAAATTATGATACAAAATAGTGATGCAAAATGGACGTATCAGTTCCCCGGGGGATCGATCCCTATGATCACCCTGCCTCCTCGACCGCTCGATCACTTCAACGTAGTCCATCTGATCAAAACAGCCCGACTAGCTCCTTGTCCTTTCCCTTATCCATCCAACCACCCCGAAAGCGATGCCCACAAAATCTACTAAACCACCGCCTCCATTACTCGACGCAGGACCTGGGAGCGCTCCGCCATGAGGTTGCCAGCGAGAAGCACAGAGTATAGGCCTCATTCTCAGAGAAGATCAGAATATGTCGTTCGTCGCATCGCCGCAAGCTTGCAGCAACGACGGTCTCAGAGGGCACCATCGCTAGCTTTCTCCCCCGACGCTCAGCCTTTACTGCTCCGGTGGCGGAACTTGCAGCTCGTCGTGGCACCACCGCTAACCGGTTGTAGCACCGCCGTCCTTCCTTGCAGATTCGGCGACCTCGGCTTGAAGCAACTCAGAACTTCGTTGGCAGCTCTGGCGAACGCGGTCGGAATCACTAGTTCTTGCTCCCTTGTAGCACCATCATTTTCTCGTGCGTCCACCCATTCGTACTCGCCGCAATACCATCAACACCAGGCTTAGGCCTCATCTCTCCTCCCCGCAGCTCCTCCGCCGCCTGGGCACCATCGCAGCATCGCCCTTGCCCTATTAGGAGCATCCCGTCTTATCCTTATCGGCAGCGCCTATAACAACACTGCCGAGAGCAACACCTCTTCCCGCCGAAGCAACGTCGACCGCTGCATGTAGCAACGCCGATCCTAAGTGAGTGAGAAGAGAAAAAGCAAGTCTGCTCAAGGCTATCTGAGGAGATCGACCAAATCTGGAACGCGTGTGTTCCTTATGTCTCTTCTCGTGAAGTTCCTTTTGTTGCGCTGCCCTCTTGTCTTCCCCATCCTGGCGACTGCGTGCACGGCCGTCCGGGAGAGCAGGCCTTCAAAGCCCCATCTGATGAGATCCTGCACCGGGATATGGGCGATAAGGTTTTTGGGGAGCGTCTTGGCACGACTGCTCACCTCCGTTCGAGTTCATCCTCGCCCACCTGCATCCTCTTCGTCAGGCTCGGCGACTTTGACCTTCACCATGGGCGACAACCATGGAGCTGCTGTGGTACCGGCCTTTCCGGTCGCTCTATGCGTGCTTCTTGTCTCCTACCTTACACTACTTCTTCTTCCATTTGTAGATTTTCTAGGTGTGCTTGCATGTCTGTATGTGGTTAAGCTGAGTAGTGCTTATGTGTTGCTTACTTTGGTAATTAAACTCACTCAGAAATTGCTTAATATCCTAACAATCCAAAAATCTTATATGTTAAGGCAATTTTCAACTGTTGGTTTTGATGTTGCGCTCAAACCGAGCCCCTTTATAGGTGCTCATTTCAAGAGATGGCAAAATAAGATCTTGTTGTGGCTCACTACTATGGGCGTGCAGGCAGTTGCGGCTGCTACTCCAATAGGTCCGCTTACTCCTGATCATGAGAAAGCGTTCAAGGATGCCAATGCACTCTTTGTGGGTTCTGTCCTAAGTGTGCTTGGAGACAACTTGGTTGATGCTTATCTGTATATATGAGATGTGAAAGAACTGTGGGATGCCTTGGAGGCCAAATTCGGCATGGCTGATGCCGGCGGCAAACTCTATGCTATGGAGCAGTTCAATGACTGCTAGATGGTTGAAACCGATATGAGAAAAAGATCATGAACTGTAGATTATGGATAAGGAACTCGAGCTCTTCAAGTGTGTGCTTTCGGACAAGTTTGTCGCGGGATGCATTATCGCTAAGCTTCCACCTCGCGGAGGAGCTTTGCCACTTCACTGAAACATCTGTTGAGAATATCATTGGCTCTCTAGATGTTGAAGAGAAGGCAAGGACAAAAGACAAACAGACTGGTGGAACTGAGGGAAAATCTTCTGCCAACATGGTGAAAAAAAATGTGCACAAGTCTAAGGGAAAGAACAAGGTCTCCCTAACAACCAACTTCATGAAGAAGGGGCAGAACAAGGCCATTGGGCTCATCACTGTCCGCAACGCAAGGGAAAGAAGGGTCAAGCTGGACAGAACTCTAACTCTGTCAACATGATCCTAGGCAACATTGAGGAAGGAACTACTGGGTATGGTAAATTTTTACCACTTGTTCTTTCAGTGTTTCATCACATAGAATGGTGGGTTGATACGGGTGCTAATGTTCATGTGTGTGTGCTGACATCTCCATGTTTACCTCTTATCAGGCCCAAAGTTCATCTGTGATGATGGGGAATGGGTTACAAGCCACTGTTCCTGGTGTTGGCACGGTAGATTTGAAGTTTACTTTGGGGAAGATCATGCAATTGAAGAACGTGCATCATGTCCTTTTTATAAAGAAGAATCTCGTTAGTGGCTCCCATCTTATGAAATATGGGTTTAAGTTGGTGTTTGAGTCTAATAATGTTGTACTGTCTAAGTATGGAACCTTTGTTCGAAAATGCTACGAATGCAAAGGCATGTCCCGTTTCTCTTTGGAGGAGTTTTGTGATAATGTTGTGAACCATGTAAGCACTAGTACTGATGAGACTAATATTTGCCATTCATGACTTTGTCATGTGAATTTCGGTTGTATGTTGCGGCTTGCTAATATGAGTTTAATTCTGAGGTTCACCTTAGTCAAAGGCTCTAAGTGTTGTGTTTGTGTGCAAGCAAAGCAGCATCGCAAACCTACGGAGGAAAGAAACTTGGCACCACTTGATCTCATACATTCAGATATTTGTGAGATGAATAGTGAGTTGACAAAAGGTGAAAAGAAACATTTCATGACTTTCATCGATGATTCCACTAGGTATTGTTATGTATATATCCTGAAAACTAAAGATGAGGCTCTAGATTTCTTTAAAATCTGTAAGGCTAAAGTTGAAAATCATCTTCAAAGAAAGATAAAAAGGCTTCAGTCCGATCATGGTGGAGAGTACTTTTCTAATGAGTTCAATTTATTGTGTTTGAAACATGTTATGTTCCATGAGAGGATGCCTCCCAATTCCCCTCAATCCAATGGGATCGCGGAAAGTAAAAAACCGCACTCTAATTGATATGGTTAATGCCATGTTAGAAAATGCCAGTTTATCCATGGAATGGTGGGGGAGGCTATATTGAATTCGTGTCATGTCCTAAACCGAGTACCAATGTAGAATAAAGAGACTACCCCATATCAGGAATGGGAAATGAAAAGTCCAACACTCTCCTACGTACAAACATTTGGTTGTTTGAGAAAGGTGAATTTGTCGATCAACAATAAGCGTAAGCTTGGACCAAAAACCATAAATTGTGTCTTCCTTGGCTATGTGTCTCATTGCATTGCTTATAGATTTCTTGCGGTGAAATCTGGAGTGGATGACATGAGTTTCGGTACCATCTTTGAATCCAGAGATGCTACATTCTTTGAGGATATATTTCCTATGAGATACATTCCTAGCATGTCATGTTGGGAATCTGATCCAATTCCTGAACAAGAAACTCCTATGGAGTTTGCTGAAGAATCTGATCGAGAGAGTTCAGTTTCGGGAGAGGATAACAATGAATCTCCCACAAGGAGCAAGAGACAAAGGACCGCAAAGTCTTTTGTTAATGACTTCATTGTATATCTCGTGGATGATACCCTGATGTCTACGAATGCTTCTATTCTTGTAGACAATGTTGGGCCTCCAAGTGCAGAGGCTTGTAGAACAACAGCAAGTTTCCCTTAAGTGGATCACCCAAGGTTTATCGGACTCAGGGAGGAAGAGGTCAAAGGTATGCCTCTCAAGCAACCCTACAGTTAAGATACAAGAAGTCTCTTGTGTCCCTAACACACCCAATACACTTGTCAGATGTATAGGTGCACTAGTTCGGCGAAGAGATAGTGAAATACAAGTAATATGGATGATTATGAGTGGTAATTGCAATCTGAAATAAAAATCACTACGAGCAAACATGTAATAGAACTGGTTGTAAATGGTGTTTCAATGCTTAGAAACAAGGCCTAGGGATCATACTTTCACTAGTGGCCACTCTCAATAAAGATAACATAATTGAACACATTGTCGGGGGGATGACCCCCGGTAGGGTCAAGAGACTAGAAAGACACAAGGTCTATGGTTGACTTTTATGCCGGTTGACCAAGAAAAGGCCTGGCCGGAATATAGGAGCATCGGCCAGGCTGGCATATATGTATATCCCGGATGTTGTCTGGATATGCCGGTATGGCCGGAATACTAGTATATGTGTGCCGGCATATACTTAGATATGCCGGCCTAACCATTTGGTGTGTTGTGCAGGAGCAGGGGAGGCCGGATTACCCGACCCTCGTAGGTCGTTGGTCCGGCATATAAGTCCTGGGTATGGCCAACGGTCATATCCGGGATACTTAAGTCAACCAAGGTGTCACATCCCTACAATCAAGGAAGAAAACATCCAAGCATGGTAGCAGAGTAAGATGGCAGGGTGCACAGTGGAGGTTACCTACCCTCACTGTGCACAAGTACGAGCTTACCGCACAGAGGTAAGGCCACAGTTCAAGAGGTACAAGGTACAGGGATATGGAGTCCCATCGAGAGCAATCAGGGAGAAAGTCATGGGCGTCTGCCCTCGACAGCAAGTCCTGTTTGGAGTGTAGTTGGTGTCTCCTGGTCTTCTATGACCGTTGTAACCCTGGCCACCACTATATAAGGTGGCACAGGGAGTCCTAGAAAAGGGTTGAAGGTTGGTTGGTCACTCTGTGTTCCTACACTTAGCAGTTCATCTTCCTTCTCTAGCAGAGAGCTTGGAAGCACCATTGTTGTGTACTACATCGTCCCAAATATACAATCAGTAGAGCAGGAGTAGGGGTGTTATCTCCTTACGAGAGCCCCAAACCTGGGTAGATCAGTGCCTCTTTCTGTCGTGCTTTTTAGCTCGTTCCCCTCTCCCGAATCCTCCAGCATCTAGTTCGGCCCCCATTTAAGCCATCCTATGGCATATGTTGTTTCACCACGACGACATTTGGCGCCCACCGTGGGGCTGATCGATATGCTGGGCGGAGTGTTCATTCGGACGGGGTCTGTGATAGCAGCTTCGGGAGTGCGCGTGGTCTCTGGCCTCGTCCAGAGGCTAGGCTCGCTCAGTTTCGTCAGTGACAACACCGGTTGTCTCGGTGGCCGGCCGTTCCCCAGGGATGGCCGGATTATGTCTTTAGGTTCCCACGAGGTGTACGTGGGGACTGAGAGAATTTGCAGGAAGGAGGTGCTGGTGGCGTCGGATCCTCCGTCACATCGGCTGGCTCACGCTGGGCGTAGCGCTCGCTCAGTAGAGCCGGCTGAGGTGATGATGGCCGGCACATCCGTGCCGCCGGCGGAAGATGCCGGCAAAGCAGCAGCGGCCGGCGGAAGATGCCGGCAAAGCAGCAGCGGCCGGAGCTTCTCCTCCGGAGCCGCCGAAGGTCAAGAGGTCGGCGCGTCCTCCGTTGGAGCGTGCGGAGAACCTGGCCGGCACTTCCGGTGTGCCGGCTAGGGGCGAGGTTCTTCTTCCCATCATCGACCGGCTTCTCGAGCCGATGCGATCCGGCGTTGATCTGGAGCAGACAAGGGAGGTCCTGGAGGGATCTCGTCAGGCCCTCGTCGACGAGGCCCTGGCCATGAACCAGGAGCGCGAACGGTTTAACCGGCAACTCCGTGAGTATGAGGCAGCCCATGGTTTTACTCCTGTAGTAATCCGGCCTAGCCGGATAGAAGAGGTTAGAACTAGAGGCAGAAATCTTAATGCTGAGATAGGAAAAGATGCTAGAGATAAGAGTCATACCGCAACTAGTACTGTACCTAAGGTAGTCTATAGTTCGCCAGTAAAGAACCTTAGAGCGGCGGCCGAGGTAGCTAAGGATTTATCTTGTTTATCCGGCGAAGCACTGCGTGAGCAGCAAGCCCGGCTTAACCAACTTTTGTCTGAAGCTACAAAGCAGCAGGAGGCCTTTAAGAAGGCAAACCCGGGTGGCGGGGCGTCTCAGTACATTGTGTCGGCGGGAGGTGCCGGTGCGAGGTCGAGGGGCCAAGCCTCGTCCCCGCATCCTAGCGCCCGGCGTGCCGGAAGTGTGACCTCTGGCCGCCGGGACAAGCAGATCCAGGTGTACGAACCGGCTGTCGCCGGAAAGCAGGCGATGGTGCAGAAGAATGTCGGCCAAGCTGACAAGTATGTCGGCAGCAAGAAGCCCGGCCAGAGTGTGCCGGCCGGGCATGAAGCAGGCGCGGCCGGTGGTGGCCGGAGTAACAGTGCAGCCCGGCGTCACCAACAGGGTGCCGGAGGTGCAGCGCAGCAGCAGGGTGCAGGCCATCCGGGACATCGAGAGGATGACGGCAATTCCGCCCTTGCCAGGGCGGGATATCAGCAGCAGCACCAGCAAGGCCGGCATAGTGAGCAGCATCAGCCGGAGCAGCAGCAGCAGATGATCGCAGGCCCAATAGCATCCCGGCTTGGACCTCGGTCCTTGGAAGCCAATGATGCACGTTTCAAGCTGGACAAGATCCACCAATCAGAGTTGGTGGAGAGACAAGGAGCTCCGGGCCCTATGTGTTTCGGACCCCGGATTATGGGGGAGCCGGTGCCTTACTTCTTCCAGCTCGTGCGTGGCGCGAGGACATATAATGGCAGTACGAAGCCGGAAGATTGGTTGGAGGATTACTCCACAGCGGTGAACATCGCCGGAGGAAACCTCAAATGGGCGGTACGATATGTGCCGCAGATGTTGGAAGGTCCAGCCAGGATATGGCTGAATAATTTGCCGGCCGGGAGTATCAACGGCTGGATTGATTTCGAAGAGCAGTTTGTGTCGAACTTTACCAGTACATACAAGAGGCCCAACCGTCCGCAGCAGCTGGCTAACTGCCGGCAAGGAGTGAATGAGACTGACCGTGACTATCTGACCAGGTGGTGCACGTTGCGCAATTCCTGCGAAGGAATCAATGAGCAGCAGGCCATCATGTGGTTCGCTCATGGGTGCTAGCATGGCACCATGCTGTGGCAAAAGCTTCAGAGGCAAATGCCGGCCACGCTGGCCGAAACAATCAAGATCGCTGATAGTTATGCTCTGGGAGATCCCATGCAGCCCAGTCTCGATTCACAAGGACAGGGGCAGACCCAGCGGAACAATAGCAATGCCGGTAGACCGGGGCAGTTTTATCGCCCGGATAACCGGAATAAGAGGAGAGATGAGCGGCCGGATTATCGGTATGGCTCGGCACAAGTTGCAGCTGTGGAGGAAGAGCAAGGGGGCGCCGGCAGTAGCCAGCGTCCGAGATATGAGAACTATCAGCAGCCTCAGCAGCAGCCGCAGCAGCAAGCACAGCCGTTCCAGAAGAAGAATGTCTGGACCAACAAGAATGCCGGCGGAGCCGCTGGCCAGAAGAAGCAGTGGCCGAAGTATACTGTGGGTCTTGCCATGGACAAGCCTTGTGTGTTCCACACATTCCAGCCGGGAAAGCCGGCAAACCATTTGACAAGGAACTGTTCGTGGCTGGACGACATATTAGCAGGTCGTGCAGGTCCCTGGGGACCGGCTAGACCCTCTGTCCCGGCAGCTCCATCGCTGTTGACAGGTGCCAATACGATTGCAGTCCCACCTAGGCCGGTTAATCCCGGGAATCAGAGCAACGCCGGAAATGCCGGCGTAAATCAAGTTGACCAGAGCTATAATCCGGAATATAACGCCGGAGGCCCAGGAGCGGGCCGGAATGAGTACAAGGAGTATGATCAGAGCTATATGGTCTTTGAGACCGAGAGAACAGACAAGCAGAGCTTGTACCAGCGGTGTCTGGAGGTGAATGCCGTTATGTCGGCTGTGCCAAAGCTGATGTACTGGTCTGACCAGGCTGTTGGTTGGGACAGGGCAGATCATCCCCGGATCATGCCAAATCCCGGCGGATATGCTCTGGTGATGGATCCGACATTCGTCGGGCCGGCTAATAACGTAAGATTCAGCAAGGTCCTCATTGATAATGGAAGCAGCATCAACATCATGTATCGGGATACGATGGAGAAGCTGGGAATCAAGGAAAATATGCTGGAACCGAGCAAGACCACGTTCCACGGCATTGTGCCGGGACTTTCGTGTGCGCCGATGGGCAAGATCCGGATGGATGTGATGTTTGGCAGCCGGGATAACTGCACGGTGGAAAACCTCATGTTCGAGGTGGTTGATCTGGAGAGCCCCTACCATGCTTTGCTGGGTAGACCGGCACTGGCAAAATTCATGGCCTCTACGCATGTGGCGTATCTGAAGATGAAGATGCCAGGACCCAAAGGAGTGATCACCATCATTGGTGATTACAAGCGTTCGATGGCATGTGCCACCGCCGGATCCAATCTGGCCGAGACTCTGATCATTGCAGAGGAGAGGAAGAGGCTCAAGCGAGCAGTGGAGATTGCTGAGACGGTCGTGGCCGGCAAATCTATGCCGGGCATGACAAATCCCGGTGGCAGCGTTTCTTTTCAAGTGAGTAAGGAAGTCAAAAAGGTGCCTCTGGATGAAGCTTTCCCGGAGCGCCATGCCCTGGTTGGGGCAAGTTTGGATCCCAAATAGGAAAGCGAGCTCATCAGCTTCCTCCGTGAGAATCGGGATATCTTTGCATGGTCTACTTCGGACCTGCAAGGTGTGCCGAGGGAGCTGGCTGAGCACGCATTGCACGTGAGACCCGATGCTAAGCCAGTGAAGCAGCCGCTCCGGCGGAATGCCGGCGATAGAAGGAAAGCCATATGGGAGGAAGTGGCCAGGCTCTTAGCCTCTGGCTTTATAAAGGAAGTACTTCATCCGGATTGGGTGTCTAATCCGGTTTTGGTGGAAAAGAAGAAAGACGAGCCCGCCATAGTGAAAGTATGGCGGATGTGTGTTGATTACACCAACTTGAATAAGGCATGTCCTAAAGATCCATTCCCGCTCCCTCGGATCGATCAAGTGATTGATTCCACAGCCGGATGTGAACTGTTATCATTTGTAGATGCCTATTCTGGTTTCCACCAGATCCCCTTGTTTGAGCCAGATCAAATAAAGACATCCTTTATTACCCCGTACGGGGCTTATTGCTATCTCACTATGCCATTCGGTTTAAGAAATGCCGGCGCAACTTACCAAAGGTGTATGCAAAAGTGTTTGCACGATCAGATAGATAAAAATGTGCAGGTATATGTTGATGATATCGTCATAAAAACCAAGGAGAGCAAGACTCTCATAGTTGATCTCCGGGAAACCTTTGGGAACCTGAGGAGATTCCGGATGAAGTTGAATCCGGCTAAGTGCACCTTTGGTGTGCCGGCGGGCAAGTTGCTCGGTTTCCTTGTTTCCAGCCGGGGTATTGAGGTGAATCCCGGCAAGATTCGTGCCATAGAAAGGATGAAGCCGCCGACAGATTTGAGGGAAGTACAGAGGTTCACTGGGTGCCTCGCATCCCTGAGCCGCTTCATAAGCCGGCTGGGAGAGAAAGCTCTGCCGTTATATCAGTTGATGAAAAAGTCCAACACATTTGTCTGGACAACGCAAGCAGATGCAGCTTTCAAAGAATTGAAATAGTTGTTGTCAACAGCGCCGGTATTAGCGTCTCCGATGCCCCGGGAGCCAATGTTGCTCTATATAGCGGCAACCAACCGAGTTGTCAGTGCTGTGGTGGTAGTAGAGCGAGAGGAAGGAGGCAAAACCGTGCAGCGGCCGGTATATTATCTGAGTGAAGTCCTCTCCACCTCAAAGCAAAATTACCCCCACTATCAGAAGATGACCTATGGTGTCTATATGGCGGCCAAGAAGCTCAAGCATTACTTCCAAGAGCATCCAATCCGGGTAGTGGCCGAGGCCCCTATCTCGGAAATTATAGGCAACAAAGATGCCAGCGGCCGGATAGCAAAGTGGGCAATAGAGCTTTCACCATATACACCGCAGTACGATAAGAGGGATACAATCAAGTCCCAGGTCTTGGCTGATTTCTTTATTGACTGGGCCGAGATACAGTATGAGCCACCATTGCCAGATGCCAATTATTGGAGGATGCATTTCGATGGGTCCAAGACAATCCATGGCTTGGGTGCCGGCATAGTTCTCAGTTCACCAAAGAATGACCAGCTGAGATACGTCCTGCAGATTCACTTTGCAGCATCAAATAATGTGGCGGAATATGAGGCACTTGTGCATGGCCTGAAGGTGTCTAAGGACATAGGAATTCGCCGGATTATGTGCTTCAGGGATTCTGACTTAGTGATTCAACAGTGTTCCGGCATATGGGACGCGCATGATGCTAACATGGCATCATACCGTTTCCTAGTGCAGCAGTTAGGTGGATACTTTGAAGGTTGTGAGTTCCGGCACGTTCTCCGGGCTCAGAACGATGCAGCCGATGCATTGTCCAAGCTGGGGTCTTCCCGAGATTCAATCCCGCCCGGCATTTCGCTGGAACATCTGAGGAAGCCATCGATCAAACCCTCGCCGGAGTCATCCTCCATTTATGTCCCGCCAGGTCCAGACGAAGCAGTTCCAATGGAGATAGATGCCGGAGCCAGGACGGATAACCCGGGGACTGTTTCCTCAGTCCCGAGGACTGGGCCGGCATATGCTGTTAGTACAGTATTCCGGAGCAAAACTAAAGGCAAGGGTAAAATGTGCCAAGAGGTTGTGCCGGTATACCCGGGGACTGCTCCGGCATACCCGGGGACTGATTCTTCAGTCCCGGGGACTTCGCAGCCCATGGAGATCGATTATGTGTCGGTCGAAATGATGGAAATAGATCAGGCAGTGTTCACTGTCAGGGAAGTGCCCTCATGGGCACGTCCTATCATGAACTTCATGGTGGATGGTCAAGTGCCGGCGGATGAAACCGAGGCCCGCCGGGTTATAAGGAGATCCAAAGCGTATACCATCATCAACAAAGAAATATACAAGAGAAGTACCACCAGAGTATTGCAGAGATGTGTCGAATCTGCGGAGGGTCTGGAGATGCTCCGGGAAATTCACCAGGGGGAGTGTGGTCACCATGCTTCGTCCAGGGCATTGGTGGCAAAGGTATTCCGGCATGGCTTCTATTGGCCAACGGCACTGCAAGAGGCAGAAAACTTGGTCCGGAAATGTAATGGGTGTCAAAGATATGCCCACCAGATTCATCAGCCGGCATCTGCCCTGAAAACTATCCCAATAACCTGGCCCTTTGCTGTTTGGGGCCTGGATATGGTCGGGGCTTTTAAGCCGGCCAGAGGGAAAATGACCCATATCCTGGTCATGGTGGACAAGTTCACCAAGTGGATTGAAGTGAAGCCCATAAGCAAGTGTGATGGTCACACAGCAGTGAAATTCTTAAAGGATATAATCTTGAGATATGGTGTTCCTCATAGCATCATCACTGACAATGGGTCAAACTTTGCCCAAGGGCCATTTGCCAGATTTTGTGAGGAAGTGGGAATCCGGCTGGACGTTGCGTCGGTTGCCCACCCTTGTGCCAATGGTCAAGTAGAGAGATCGAATGGGCTAGTATTATCCGGCATAAAACCCCGGCTGATAGAGCCCCTGGAGAAAACTCCGGGATTGTGGCTAGATGAGCTGCCAGCAGTGCTGTGGAGTTTAAGAACAACTCCGAATAGATCAACAGGCTACACACCATTTTTCCTGGTGTATGGAGCAGAGGCTGTGCTTCCAACAGATGTAATACATGATGCACCAAGAATAGTGCTATATACTGAGGAAGAGGCTAAAGAAGCCAGAGAAAATGATGTTGATCCACTAGAGGAAGCAAGGGAAATAACTCTGTCAAGAACAGCAGTATATCAGCAGAACCTCAGACGCTATCATGCGCAGAAGGTAAATCCAAGGAGATTTCAAGAGGGAGATCTAGTACTCCGGCTAAAGCAAGGAACAGAAGGCCGGCATAAGTTAACTCCTCCATGGGAGGGGCCATTCATTGTGAGCAGAGCTCTGCACAATGATGCCTATTATCTTATAGATGCGCAGGACCCCAAGAAGAATAAGGCGGACAGGTCCGGAGAAGAAACCAAGAGGCCATGGAACATAGCTCTACTGCGCCCCTTTTACTCCTGAGCAACACAATGTATGTATTTCCATATTTTCCTTTGTATGCCGGCGCGTTGTGCCGGCACAAGACTAATGAATGAAATACCGGCATCCCGAAGAAGCCGGGTAACTAGCTCCGAGGTATATTTGTTGTTTATTTACAGTTTTTTGTTATATGCCGGCTGGCTTTATTTGAATGTTTCCTATGTCGGCCTAGTAATGTGTCGGCACCAAAGGCCACTCTTCGACTCAGCTGCTGTCCGAAACCCGGCTTCATGGCTAGCAAGAGTAGATGCTGGAGATTGTCTACACATGGAAAACGGCTAAGGAAATACAAAGCAAGCGAACCGACATTTTCGTTAAAGCTAAAGTTAAAATTTAAAGTGTCGGATGATTTGAAGTCTAAGTCTCAAAGTTAAAGTACTGTATGTTCGAGGAAGCAACCTTGAGACTCATACGTCGAAAGCCAATTGAGGTAGACAAGCAGCCAAGGTTGTGAAATTGAGGAAACAGGAAAACAACTCGGTGACTTAGCCAAAAGATGATCCGGCATTAGTAACAAGCAAACCAAGATAAAACTTGTTCAGGAAGCAAACCAAAGGAAATTAAACGTGTATATTACATCTGCACCCGGCATACCGGGGATCTGATAAAACTTAAAGTGTTTGTGCTGCTAAGTCAAGGAGCAGCGGCAGAAGCAGAGGCGCCGGCTGGTGGAGCAGTGGCGGTTGAGATGTCGGCTTCAGGAGTGCCGGACCCAGCAGATGGAATGGAGCCATCACCTCCGCCCGGGGCAGATGCCTGTTCCGGGACATCAGTGTCGGCCTCTTCAGCTTCATCTTCATCCTGGCTGGAGTCGGAGCCCTCAGCAGCGGCGGATGTCCCGGCATCGTCCTTCTTCTCCGGCTCACGGATATCCCGAACGAAGGCGTCGGTGTCGGCATAGTCCACATAGCTGTGGGCCAACTCTCGTCGGCGCCGGATGTGTTCCGGATCCGTGGTCCAGATGGATCCTTCGCGCACAGTGCGCAAAGTCTCCAAGTCAGCCTTTTCATACCAGGACAAGAAGTAGCTGAGAGCTTCGTCAGCTCCAACCCTCGCGCCGGAATCTCGCCACTCCCGGAGGCGAACCTTGGCCAGCTGCAGATCGTTGCCGAGGTCGACGGGATCAGTGGGAGTCCTTTGTCCCGGCCAGAGGGCAGAGAATGCCTCCTGGGCGCCATAGAAGAGTTCTTCAGTGTAGAGCGTCATGGCGTTCTTCCGGGACTGCAGAGCCAACAGCTGCTCCGACATGTCCTAGTTGGGCGAGTCAACCAGAACACCCCGGTTTTCTCGATCCAACTGCAAAGCCCTCTCAACGTCTTGGACGGAAGCGGGAAACATGTCTGAGGAATAGAAACAATGTTAGCAAAAGGAGAATATGCCGGAGAGAATTACACTATGTCGGGAAGGATAAAGGGAAAGGATTTGAAGCTTACTGGCAAGGTCGGCATTCAGCTGTGAAACTGTAACCTCCCATTTGGTGGCCTGCTCCTTCAGGCTATCCAGTTCAGCGTGGGCGTTGGAGGCATCAGTCTCGGAGATGACAAGCAGGGACTGGGTTTTCTTCAGTAGGCCCTCCCTCTGTTCCTTTTCGTCCAGAAGCTCGGTGATCCGGCCCTTCAGCTGCTCTATCTCGGCCTTGTGAGCAGCATCCCGGTCGTCCAGTTGCTTGGCTACATCCACCGAGGACACACAGTCCTGGTGGCGTGCCTCCAGTGCAGCTTTCTCGTCTGAAAAGATTGGAAGTCAAAACAAGGATTTGAAGAAAGAAAACAGTGAAAAGATTAAAGGATTTGAAGTACAGAAGGATTAGTCCAAGGTTAAGAGGATCCGGCATACCAGTAAGCTCTTTCACCCTCGTAAGAAGCGCGGCGACTTGTTCTTCAGTGCCAGCTGCAGAATGTCGGCACAAGGTTATGTGTCGGTAAGAAGAAGTATTGCAAAGTAAAGAGAGGAAAGATATCCGGCATATAACGGTATGTCGGCAAAAGATTACCTTTCTTGGACAGCTCCAGCTGAAGCTTGCTATGCTCGTCGGATAACTTCCGATGCTCGCATACCAAGTTATGATACAGGTCGGCCCGGGTGTTGTTCATGCGCTGCAGAAGTGCCCGGATTTAAAATATCAGCAGAGAAATTCGGCATGGAAATTAAGTTGAAAATTCTATCAAGTGATCATTCTACTGAAGACCCGGCACAGGTGAATGCTCACCTATCCCGGCCCTCGGTGACTAGGATTTGAAGCTCGAAACGAGCTTATATCTCGGTCAAGAGGATTTGAAAGATAATTGAGATGTGAAATTGCTAAAGACCCGGCACAGGTGCTGCGCACCTATCCCGGCCCTCGGTGACTAGGATTTGAAGCTCGAAACGAGCTTATATCTCGGTCGAGAGGATTTGAAAGATAATTGAGATGTGAAATTGCTAAAGACCCGGCACAGGTGCTGCGCACCTATCCCGGCCCTCGGTGACTAGGATTTGAAGCTCGGATCGAGCTCATATGTCGGCAGTTAATTCAAAAGAAGCTAGCTAAAAGACTATGAGAAAATCCCGGATGTCCGTATCCCGGACAGGCGACATTTTCGGGGACTGGGGATATGTGTATAGGTGTAAAGGACTTACGTTGGTGGCATCGGCCAGGCGATGAAGTCGTTGCTGAAGACTGAGAAGTTCGCAGGCAATAGGAATGGGCTTAGCGGCCAGGATATCAGCTGGGTTGCCGGTGGCCGAAGCTTCGGCCTGTTTCCTCTTGCTGCTGGAGTCCGCGGTGTCCATGCTGCCGGCGTCGTTCCACTTGGTGCAATGCTCCTTGAGAGACCCGAGGCTTTGGTCACTCTTTGTCACCAGGGGGATGATGCCCTCAAGTTCTGGCGTGTCGAAGAAGTTGCGCCGGTAGCCAGGCCGGGCTGCTGCCCTGCCAAGATGCAGGGCCAGAGCAGAGCTGGTCCGAGGCGCTGCCTTAGGAGGAGCAGTGGTCGGCTGGATCTTCAATGTGCCGGACTTGGCCGGGGCAGAGGTCTTGGCCGGCGCCGTGGTCTTGGCCGGTGCAGGAGTCGTTTCAGCAGAAGGAGTTTTGGGCACGGGCTGTTCCGGTGCGGCCGGTGCATCTTGGCCAGCAGAGGCAGGATCCGGAATAGTCCGGACTTCAGGCACTAAAGGGCCTTTACCCTTGATGTCTGCTCCGGCGTCTTCAGTTGTGCCGACGTCGCTGGTGGGTGCGCCGGAGTCTGGTGCTTCTTGGTGGGCTCCTGTGTCCATGTGGACATCAGGAGCCGGAGGTTCCTGTTGAGCCCCCGAGTCCATGTGGACGTCGGGGGCAGAGGTGTCTTGTTCCGGCGGAGGAACGTCCTTCGCCGGGGAGGAGGTCTTGTCGGGCGCAGGCGAGGATGCCGGCGCCGGGGAGGTCGTGTGGCTGGCAGAGGGTATGTCGGAGGTAGCAGTGGCCGCGGGCTTGGCAACTTTCGGGTCGCCACTTGAGCCAGAAGCTTGTTCCGGCGCAAGAGGAGCTCTGAAAGAGAAAAAACGCCAAGTCAATAATGCAAGCAAGAGATATGTCGGAAATGAAACAAGCAGAAGGAACTTACCCCGCGGCGACAGGTCTCGGTTTCTTCGCTATGGGCACGCCGACCTTCTGCCTCTTCGACTTCTGAGGTGTGTCGGACTGGGGCTTCACCCCTCGCTTCCGGCCGGCACGTCCGCCAGTGGAAGGAGGTCCCTGGTTCAGAGGGGCGGCGTCGATAACCATATCGTCCGGGATAGCTGAGGACGGCATTGTAAACTCGTAATGTCGGGGATGTAACCCCGGGTATACCAAAGTACCCCTATTTATAAACTTATATATGTTGTATAGCTATTTTATATGCAGGAATATTGAAGAACAAGCAAACAGCAGCCTGGGCCGGATTAACCAAGCCCAGGCCGGATTATACTGAACCTGGGCCGGATTATACATGTGCTGGCCGGATTAAACCCGTCCTGGGCCGGAACATTGCAACCCAGGCCGGAATGCCGGACGGGCCGGCACCCCTTTCCCCGGCCGGACCGCCACCCGCTCCAGCAGCAGCCCGGCTGGGCCTCTGGCCGCTCCCCCGGCGGGGCCGGGACTCAGCCCCCCGGCCGGGCCGACACTTCCTCCAGGCTGGGCCTGTCCCGCGTCCGCCCCGGGTGGGCCTCTTCGCCCCGCGCCCCCTTCGCTTCCCGGCTGGGCCGCCAGGCCGACTGCCCCGGCTGGGCCGCCTGGCCGCCTGCCCCGGCTGGACCCTGTGGCCGCTCGCTCCCGGGCCAGGATGACCGCCCCGGCTGGGCCCTTCCTCCAGCGCCCCGGTGGGCTGTCTCCACCGCGCCCCGGCTGGGCCAGATCGGGAGGATCCGGCCTGGCCGGGATTCCTTCCTAGGCCGGCATATACTGTTCCCGGCTGGGCCGGGTTACCTATTCCGGCTGAGCCACCTTCTACTTGCAGTTCCGGCTGGGCCAGGCTGAGGTCTCTGGCCCAGGCCGGATTAACTCTTTAGTAGGCCGGATTATCCCCCTCTTGGGCCGAGATTTACCCCTCCGGGACTTATTCCTCGTCTGGCATCAACTCCAGCGCATCGTGCCAGTCCTGGGACGCCTCCAGGCTCGGACTGGCACATCCTCCGCCATCATATGCTGGTCTTGGGACGCCCCTTGGCTCAGACCAGCATATCCATCCTCTCCTAGTCAGTCTTATCCTCAGGAGGAGGATAAGACCGATGACATGGTGATCCTGAAGACAGACGCTAGAAGACGAAGGCCAAGTACTCCAAGTACAGACATCGATGGGACTAGCCCATGACCGTGACGCAGCGCACAGTACCGAGGACGGTACTGTGCTGATGCAGGCTATAGTGTGACAAGACCCCAGTAGTCATCTCAGCTACAGTGCATGTATAGTGTATTGTGGGGCATCCCTTTCCCCTGGGCTCCCTATATAAGGGGCACCAGGGGGATCGATCACCCCAAGCCTCCTTCGGAGGCTCATTCCTCCAGCTCCACGGGAGTTCTCTTCTTCCTTAGTAGCACTAGCTGTTTAGCTCCTGCCCAGTGCAGCCTCAGATAGGCAAGATACAGCTCAAGGAGCACCATTGTAGCTCTCATGTGAAGCTCATATAGATCAGACATGCAGGAGTAGGGGTGTTACCTCCTCACGAGGGCCCCGAACCTGGGTAGCTCGATGTGTTAGCAGTGAGTTCTGTGCTCGGTCTCTACCGAGTCATCCCTCTCCCGGATCCACCAGCGTACAGTCGGCCCCCATTTAAGCCATCCTATGGCATATGTTGTTTCACCACGACGACATTTGGCGCCCACCGTGGGGCAGATCAAGGCGCTGGTAGGAGTACATCCGGACGGGATCTTCTTCATCTGCTCGGGGGCTCGACATCAGCAACGCCTCCGAGCACAGCAGGTCTTCTTCAACTCCCGGGCTGACCTCAACTCGCCCGGGCCAGCATACGGCTGTCCCGGATCTACATCGGCATCTCCGGGCCGGCACTCGGCTTCCTCCGGCCAGCATATCCTGTGTCCCGGCCAGCATATCCTGTGTCCCGGCCAGCATATCCTGAGTCCCGGCCAGCATATCCTGAGTCCCGGCCAGCATATCCTGTGTCCCGGCCAGCATATCATGAGTCCCGGCCAGCATATCCTGTGTCCCGGCCAGCATATCCTGAGTCCCGGCCGGCATATCCTGTGTCCCGGCCAGCATATCCTGTGTTCTGGCCAGCATATCATGTGTTCCGGCCAGCATATCCTGAGTCCCGGCCAGCATATCCTGAGTCCCGGCCAGCATATCCTGAGTCCCGGCCAGCATATCCTGTGTCCCGGCCAGCATATCATGAGTCCCGGCCAGCATATCCTGTGTCCCGGCCAGCATATCCTGAGTCCCGGCCGGCATATCCTGTGTCCCGGCCAGCATATCCTGTGTTCTGGCCAGCATATCCTGTGTTCCGGCCAGCATATCCTGTGTTCCGGCCAGCATATCCTGAGTCCCGGCCAGCATATCCTGTGTCCCGGCCAGCATATCCTGAGTCCCGGCCAGCATATCCTGTGTCCCGGCCAGCATATCCTGTGTCCCGGCCAGCATATCCTGTGTCCCGGCCGGCATATTTTATGGTCATCGTGCCAAGGATCGTTCTGCCTCGAGCATCTGCAGGTACTTCAAACTTCCTCAACGGTGCATGCAAGTAAGTATTTATGCTGGTTTACTCCATATCCTGGTCAGCTTATCTGAAAGTTAATGTCCCCGTAATAGAAAAAAATAGCTCGGGGGCTAGGCTAAAGCCCAGCAAGTTGCTTCTCAAGTACTATACCAGTATATATTAGTTTGCATGCTAGCATATCAGCTTCTTAGTTTCCTCCTGTATGTCTGTTTATATGCCAAATCACTACATATGCCTGCTGCAAAGAGTATCCTTAGTATCAGTTTGTATGTCTCCAAGTCTTGTGCAAAGTTTCATCTGGGCATGTTATATGCCGGTTTTATATGCCAACAACAAGATGTTATGTCAAGTTATATGTCTTTGCATGTGTCAACCAGTATATCTGCTACAGTGCTAGAATCAGTTTGCCAGTTAACATCTCAAGTTCAGTATCTACTTATATGCCAAATGCTTTATCTCATATGCTATGTGTTATATGCCGGCTGTCGTATGCCAAGGCTCGTATGCCAGTTTTTTATATGTTGAATGCCATGTGCTAGTTGTTACATGTTTACAGTCGGATCAGTTATATGCCTATCTCAGTACCAGTTTATGCATGCTCTATCACAAATCTCATATGTCGGTTACAGTATACTTGCATTTATATGCCGGCACATGAGTGCCAAATATCTGTTGTGAGATGTCAAGTTTGCTTATATGCCAATTGCAGTATGTCTACATTTGTATGCCGGCACATGAGTGCCTAGTTCTTCCTTGTGAGTTGCCAAGTTAGCATATATGTCAAACTGCTATATCTCAGTCTATATGCCAAATGCTTTATGTCATATACTATATACCGAGTGCAATGGGCCATATGCCAAACTCCTTATGCTAGATTGAAATATGCCAAATGCTATGACCATTGCTATGTCTTTTAGTATGACTACAGAACAGGTTGGATATCTTATTATATATGTCTATTACTCGGCTATGACTCTCCATATTGCCGTTACAGAGGAGAAATTACTATTATACCACCAGAGCTTCAGTTTATATCTCAGTGTCTCAAGCATATCAGTATATCGGCATATGTTATATTTTGTATCCTGGCCGGCATATTTTATGTCCCAGCCAGCATATCTTTATATCCTGGCCAGCATATCTCAAAGTCTCAGGTCTCAGGTATTTCAGTTTGTTAGTACATCAGGTTATTAAGTGATATCTTGAGTCATATGTGTTACAGTATAGCCGGCATATCATGGCATGAGAAAAGTTTCAATATGCCAACATATCATGGCAAGAGCAAGGTTTCAGTATGCCAGCATATCATGGCAAAGAGCAAAATTTCAGTATACCCGCATATCGTGGCATGAGCAAAGTTTCAGTATGCCGGCATATCATGGCATCAAACCAAAATCCCCCAATCACCGTTTATTTCGGTTCGCCAGCATATCAAGGCATCTATCAATAACTCAGATCGCCGTTTATTTCGGCATGCCAGCATATCACGGCATTCTATAATCCTTTCAGTTATCGCCAATTCTGGCTCAGTAACATATCGAGACATCGATCTCAAAGCTAACAAGCATCATATCTCTGATCATATCCGGTTTCGCAGAGTATCCCGGTTTAGCATATTAACATGTCTTATCATTTTTTGCATACTAACAAGTGCCCAGCAATGGCACAGCCCAAGAGGCATATCAGTATACCGGCATTGTCAAAGCAGACAATGTCGATGAGACATAGCCCGAGAGGCAAAGTGTCGATATAAAGCCCAAGAGGCAAAGTAGCCCGAGAGGCAAAAGTAGCCTAAGAGGCATATCAGTATACCGGCATTGTCAAAGCAGACAATGTCGATGAGACATAGCCTGAGAGGCAAAGTGTCGATATAAAGCCCAAGAGGCAAAGTAGCCCGAGAGGCAAAAGTAGCCCAAGAGGCAGAGCAGCCCAAGAGGCAAATAGCTCAAGAGGTAAAGTATCGATATGGCCAAAGAAGGCAAAGCAGTATGCCGGCATTGTCGAAGCAGATGATGTCGATGAGACATAGCCCAAGAGGCAAAGTGTCAATATGGCCAAAGATGGCACAATAGTATTCTGAAATAGTCCGCGAAGGCTAGCATATCACGTATAAGGGTATATGTCGATCAGGACATTGCCTGTGATGGCATGAGATAGAATTTGGCCTGTGTTGGCCAGCATATCAGTTGTATGAATACATGAGTTGGGACTTTGGTATATATTTTGTTGGAGCCTGTGCGCGACTCTGCGAGTCCCCCACAGCCTCGGGGGCTAATGTCGGGGATGTAACCCCGGGTATACCAAAGTACCCCTATTTATAAACTTATATATGTTGTATAGCTATTTTATATGCAGGAATATTGAAGAACAAGCAAACAGCAGCCTGGGCCGGATTAACCAAGCCCAGGCCGGATTATACTGAACCTGGGCCGGATTATACATGTGCTGGCCGGATTAAACCCGTCCTGGGCCGGAACATTGCAACCCAGGCCGGAATGCCGGACGGGCCGGCACCCCTTTCCCCGGCCGGACCGCCACCCGCTCCAGCAGCAGCCCGGCTGGGCCTCTGGCCGCTCCCCCGGCGGGGCCGGGACTCAGCCCCCCGGCCGGGCCGACACTTCCTCCAGGCTGGGCCTGTCCCGCGTCCGCCCCGGGTGGGCCTCTTCGCCCCGCGCCCCCTTCGCTTCCCGGCTGGGCCGCCAGGCCGACTGCCCCGGCTGGGCCGCCTGGCCGCCTGCCCCGGCTGGACCCTGTGGCCGCTCGCTCCCGGGCCAGGATTACCGCCCCGGCTGGGCCCTTCCTCCAGCGCCCCGGTGGGCTGTCTCCACCGCGCCCCGGCTGGGCCAGATCGGGAGGATCCGGCCTGGCCGGGATTCCTTCCTAGGCCGGCATATACTGTTCCCGGCTGGGCCGGGTTACCTATTCCGGCTGAGCCACCTTCTACTTGCAGTTCCGGCTGGGCCAGGCTGAGGTCTCTGGCCCAGGCCGGATTAACTCTTTAGTAGGCCGGATTATCCCCCTCTTGGGCCGAGATTTACCCCTCCGGGACTTATTCCTCGTCTGGCATCAACTCCAGCGCATCATGCCAGTCCTGGGACGCCTCCAGGCTCGGACTGGCACATCCTCCGCCATCATATGCTGGTCTTGGGACGCCCCTTGGCTCAGACCAGCATATCCATCCTCTCCTAGTCAGTCTTATCCTCAGGAGGAGGATAAGACCGATGACATGGTGATCCTGAAGACAGACGCTAGAAGACGAAGGCCAAGTACTCCAAGTACAGACATCGATGGGACTAGCCCATGACCGTGACGCAGCGCACAGTACCGAGGACGGTACTGTGCTGATGCAGGCTATAGTGTGACAAGACCCCAGTAGTCATCTCAGCTACAGTGCATGTATAGTGTATTGTGGGGCATCCCTTGTCCCCTGGGCTCCCTATATAAGGGGCACTAGGGGGATCGATCACCCCAAGCCTCCTTCGGAGGCTCATTCCTCCAGCTCCACGGGAGTTCTCTTATTCCTTAGTAGCACTAGCTGTTTAGCTCCTGCCCAGTGCAGCCTCAGATAGGCAAGATACAGCTCAAGGAGCACCATTGTAGCTCTCATGTGAAGCTCATATAGATCAGACATGCAGGAGTAGGGGTGTTACCTCCTCACGAGGGCCCCGAACCTGGGTAGCTCGATGTGTTAGCAGTGAGTTCTGTGCTCGGTCTCTACCGAGTCATCCCTCTCCCGGATCCACCAGCGTACAGTCGGCCCCCATTTAAGCCATCCTATGGCATATGTTGTTTCACCACGACGACACGTAAGCAATAGGTGTTTCTGGAAAGGCGTACGCAAGTGGCATCGGGTCATAGTACAGCAGGATCTCCTCGTCAGAATCAATCTCACTCCGGTCTTGAGTATAATGCCGGGATGAAGAGCCCTTACCCATGGCAGCTGCAGCACGGGTGCTCCTGGGAAGCTTATCCCAATGATCCGGATCTTCAACATCCGCAACAGTGCGGTCCGCCGCGATCTTGATCCGGGAGTTCTCCATGGCTTGGAAGCTGAATTTCTGTATAAACAGCAAAGTCAAGTATTCAGACAAGGAAATATGCCGGTGGAAGAGGTATGTCGGATCAATATGATATGTGTCGGCAAACAGACATGTGTCGGCTTAAGTATCTATGTGCCGGACATGGACTTTATGTATCGGATAAGATGGTTTACCGTTGGGGCGGGCCTATCCCGGCTGTATGGTTCTAGCCCCCAGGAAAAAGTGGCCTGAGAGGACTTGCAGACATCCTTAATCCGGCGCAGAATGTCGGCCGGAGTCAGCTCGTGTGTTGAGTGCCGGTTGGGGTCCATTGGCCCGCTCATCTGGCAGATCTTGTGCGACCGGCGCTGCAGAGGGGAGACGCGCCGGCTTATATAGCAGGCCACCAGGTCTTGAGGAGTAAGACCGGCATCCAGGAGCTCGCCCTTAACCCGGTGAAGCGCATTCACCGGCATCACCGAGTTCTTCGGGTTGTAGGTCCAGTTCGTCATAGCCAAGGGTGGCTCGTCCACAAATGGCGGCAGGTTGAGCAGATCCTCGTCGGTGGTGTTCTTGACGTAGAAGAAGCTTTTCTGCCACTTCTTGCAAGATTCCAGGAGTTCCACCTTGGGGAAGTCTGAGCCCTTTCGGGACATGATGGTGGCCGCGCCGCAGAGGGTCATGGGGCGGTCCTTCTTTTCCTGGGCCGTCTCCGGTGGGTCGTCCTTGCTCCGGGGCGGCTCTTGGACAACTTGCTTCCGCAGTTGGAAGTACTTCGCCCAGCCTTGAGTAAGGGGCTCTATGCTGGCATAGCCCTCGCAAAAAGCAGCGAAGGCGGAGAGGATCATCACGGCATTGGCCGGGATATGATGAGGTTGTAGGTCGTAGGTGTTGAGGAATTCCCGGAAGAAGTCCGATGCCGGCAGGCCGAAGCCACGCTCGAAGTGGGCGATGAAGACGACGCGTTCGCCAGGTTCAGGTGCCGGCACAGTTTCTCCTGCTGGTAGCCGGCATGCTATGCCCTCCGGGACTCTCCTGGTGGAGGTGACCCAGGATATCTCGGCCGGAGTAACCTCCGACCCCTCCCAGCCGGAGCATCCCTGGGCTCGGGCCGAGGTATCTTCCTCAGAGGCCGAGGTGCCCGTCATGCTTGAAGATGCCATCTTAGTGGCCGGGACAAGGCGTGAGAGCCGGAGTCCCGTGATGATATTCCTATCAAGGCCGGAGAAAAGGGGGAGGTTAGTCTCTCCGGCATACCACTCTCCCCAAGGTTAGCAGAAATCAAAGATCTACCGAGCCAGTTAAAATAGGAAACAAATAAGGGTAAAACTTCTAAGGAAGAACACTCGAGAACGTTGTTAAGCAACGCTAATCGAATCCAAAGAATAACAAGCAGAGGAACTGAAGCGGATCTATGCAAGCGTGGTTACCAATGAGAAGCTATGAAGAAGCATCAAAGAGGAAGAACAGAGGGAGGTCTCACCGGAGCTTGGCCGGCGACGATGGAGCGGCGGCGAGCGTGCAGGAAGAGTTTCAATCTCCCTGCAATGTCGCGGAGATGCAGGGCGCCGTCGAGCGTCGGCGTCGGCGGGGAGCAGGACGGCTGCGGCGGAGATGCTGTTCTTCAGACCGGCGGTGGAGCGCAGGAGGCAAAGGAGCAGGCGAGGAAGACGATGTTGGGGGGTAAAAAGATAAGTTTACCCCCGCCGCCCTATTTATAGGTCTGCCAGGTCAGGGTCGTGGGGATCGTGGGAGTGTTCCACTCCCCCGACCGTTCCTGCAGAGAGTCGCCACATGGCGGCACGGAGTGGGGCGGCGGTTCCGGTAACCATGCCATGACGCAATGATGGCGAGGAGTAACTGCACTGTGAACCGTCACATCGTGGGTGACCGTTCGAGGTGGCAGGGCAGTTACAAGTTTCGATGCAAAGCAGGGCAGTTACAAGTTTCGATGCAAAGCTGTCAGGCATGGCTTCTCGAGGAAGACTCGTCTATATGTCGGATTAACTGCCCGATGTATATGTTCCGTCCGGAATACCCTCGGGACCGGCCGGAATAAAGTTTTGGAACAGGAACAGAGGCCGGGATATGTGCAGATGTGCCGGCATATAAATCTGATCGCCGGGGCATAATGAAGAAAGGTATGTTGAACCTGTCAAGGCTCCACAGTTATGACTGGGGAACCTCGGCAGCTTCGGGGACTAGTGTCGGGGGGATGACCCCCGGTAGGGTCAAGAGACTAGAAAGACACAAGGTCTATGGTTGACTTTTATGCCGGTTGACCAAGAAAAGGCCTGGCCGGAATATAGGAGCATCGGCCAGGCCGGCATATATGTATATCCCGGATGTTGTCTGGATATGCCGGTATGGCCAGAATACTAGTATATGTGTGCCGGCATATACTTAGATATGCCGGCCTAACCATTTGGTGTGTTGTGCAGGAGCAGGGGAGGCCGGATTACCCGACCCTCGTAGGTCGTTGGTCCGGCATATAAGTCCTGGGTATGGCCAACGGTCATATCCGGGATACTTAAGTCAACCAAGGTGTCACATCCCTACAATCAAGGAAGAAAACATCCAAGCATGGTAGCAGAGTAAGATGGCAGGGTGCACAGTGGAGGTTACCTACCCTCACTGTGCACAAGTACGAGCTTACCGCACAGAGGTAAGGCCACAGTTCAAGAGGTACAAGGTACAGGGATATGGAGTCCCATCGAGAGCAATCAGGGAGAAAGTCATGGGCGTCTGCCCTCGACAGCAAGTCCTGTTTGGAGTGTAGTTGGTGTCTCCTGGTCTTCTATGACCGTTGTAACCCTGGCCACCACTATATAAGGTGGCACAGGGAGTCCTAGAAAAGGGTTGAAGGTTGGTTGGTCACTCTGTGTTCCTACACTTAGCAGTTCATCTTCCTTCTCTAGCAGAGAGCTTGGAAGCACCATTGTTGTGTACTACATCGTCCCAAATATACAATCAGTAGAGCAGGAGTAGGGGTGTTATCTCCTTACGAGAGCCCCGAACCTGGGTAGATCAGTGCCTCTTTCTGTCGTGCTTTTTAGCTCGTTCCCCTCTCCCGAATCCTCCAGCATCTAGTTCGGCCCCCATTTAAGCCATCCTATGGCATATGTTGTTTCACCACGACGACACACATAAATATCCTTCTTCACTATGCTACACTGAACTACTCTCTTGTTGGATAATGTGGTGACCCAGCATACCACTGCATGTTGTAGTATACAAGTCATTGACATAACACTCGTGAAGTACCAATTCACAAATATTACATCCCTCGGAGTGGTACAACAGAAACATAGCGGTCTTTATTCAAGCACTGAATATTACAAGCCATAATATTACAAAGGACTCTAGTTCCTCCTCGGTCCAAAGAGGAACACGAGATGGTTCTAAGTTGATACTACATACCTTAGCTGCAATTGAAAGTAGTACTAAACATGATGCCCAACTCTAGTCGCTTTATTCTAGGTGTTCGATGTGACCAAAGCTTCTATCCTATGACTCTAGTTGTCGGTCTCCTCCTCGAGTCCTTCGTCGGGACCATAGGAGATGGTCTAGTCAATGCCTTCGACTCCTCCCGTTAAATTTGGCTCTTCGTAGTAGACTTCCTCGTAGTTCTCCGGGCTTCCTTCAGTCTCTTCAAACTGGCCCTCCGAGTCTAAGCAAGGGTTAAAAGGGAGTGGGGTGAGTAACGAGCGTTACCCAGCAAGTTCATTTAATAGCATAGATGTGTTTGATGCACTAGCTATGACCATAGACTAGAAAGTCTTAGGCCAAATGCAGTTTTCATAATCATTTCTTCAAAGATTGATTTTATTCAAAGAGCTATGTCCGTCAGTCTTCACAGGTTGATTAGAGCTTCGATGGGCTCCTTTCCTACCATGTTCGTAGCTCCTTCCCGGAACAGGGAGTATCTTGATACTTTTTGTACACTCTGCAGAGGTGGTCACTTGTACCCATAGGAGATCAACGCTTTGCTGCACGACCGGGTGTACTTTCCCGTCCATGCTTCCTTGGTATGTGGCCCAGCCATTGATCCGAGCCAATCACTGTTCCTTCCCGCGATCTTGCATACCCACCCTTTTGCGGCTCCAACTTCGGTTCGCCACCCTCGCCGGTCTACACTTTGATAGTTGCCGACCTTGGCATACTTGTGTTTCCTGACAATGAGTTACCCCCACCGGTTTGGTTATGCCCTGTGGTAACACCGGCCTCGGCACTCTACCCCCGTCGTTGCCGCAATCCATCATAGACCGCCAGAATCGTGGAATCATTAGGGGGATTCCACCCATCCCGAAGCTCCTCGCTGGCAGACAACTGCTCCGAAATGGCACATCCATTGATATGCAAGAGGGAAAAGATACAGCTAACTCTTCCGTCCCATTCCAGACCCTATGGTTGACCGTATTTTACGGCACAAGAATCACTGGCGACATTGGTTATTAATCCTAGGTGAACATTCTAGTTACAGTGGGACCTCCACCATACTCTTACCATGGTCCCACTGCCCACCTTCCTAGGTCGATAACCACCATGGTTGCTAACCACTAGTCATATTCATTCAAGAAAAGCAGAACCTTTGCTTTTAAATGCAATCATAATAATAATACCACCGGTATATTTGCAAGTACTTTGTTAAAGATAAACAAGAGATATGAGCAAGAGTGAACTTGCCTGCAAACTGCAAGGTAGTGCAGTTGGATTTGTTGAAGTGACCCGGGACCTCGGGTTCTGGAAAACAGCATCATTGTCCGATAAGGGCAATGGTTAAAGATTCAAATAATGCATGCCTTTAAGGTGTATGTGTTCCCTTTATACCCCCAGAAGTGTTTTATTTTCATCCTAGAATTTATATACTCCTTTTATGATTTTAAAGAGTATATGTTATCAATTACTTCATTCAAGAATATTCTTCAATATTTTAGAATGGAATTCAATCTTGATACTGAGTTCTATTCTAACTAAATCTTTCTTATATAACTCACAATTCTAGAAAAGTCTTTTAAGGTTCCTTTTACTATTTATCTTCATAGGGTGATTTATTAAAAAGTGTATATACCCTAGTTATGAATTTACTAGAGTATATATTATGTTAAATTCATTCAAGAATGCTAAGGATAAATTCTTAAATGGATTTACTTTATTTTCATTCAAGAATGTTATTGTCTATTTTACTTTTTTATTTAAAATATTACTAGAAGAAAACTTCATAACTCAATTATGAATAATTCCCCTCTTTACAGAATCACTATTTATGTTAAAAGCTCAAAAATCATTTAAGGTTATTTTTATAAAATCAAACTTATTTTTCTGCCTTTAATTGGGTGTTAAAAGGTTTTTCTAAAAACCTCTTTATTTCAATTCAAATTTCTGTTTTAAAAATCTAGTTAAAACCTCCTCTCTCTCTCTCTCTCTCTCTCTCTCTCTCTCTCTCTCTCTCTCTCCTGCCAGGCCTGGCCCACCTGTCGGGCCGAGCCCACCTGTCGGCACCAGCCTACATGGTCGAACCCGACCAGGTGGCTTCGGCCAGACTGACCAGTCGCACCCCCCTCGCTCGCTCTCATCCTCTTCCTCTCGCCCGCTCTGGCAACTGCATCGCCTCGCCGCCGCCGCGCTCGATTCCGACGAGCTCCGCCGGAGTCCGCCGCTGAGATGGGTACCAATCGATAGATCAGGCAACGGCGCTCCTGCCTGTCCGTGAGATCTTGTCAATTGCCCCCTATGCGCTCTCGTCTCTTTCGCCTCCGATGCTCTGGATCTCGGCCATAGCGACCTGGAGCTTGATCTCGAGTTGCTTGGCCTTCTCCTCAGCGAGATCTGGTGCTTGGCGAGTTAGGTGACTCGCCGACGTGTCGTCGACGCCTTCCCCTGGCTTGGTGCCGTCGTGGCCGCACAGGCACTGCCTCTCCATGCCACGGTGGTACCTCCTGGGTGTCGAGTAAGTGCTTCCTCTCCTCTTCCTTCTCTGTGCCCTCCTGGAACTTGCTCTGTGCTCTCCTGGAGCTTGCTCTGGCCAAGCCCACCTGGAGCTTTCTCTCGTGCTGTGAAATTAGGCTAGTTGTGATGTGTGTTGCTAAGCTCCATGATCACTCCTTGTCCATTAAGCTTGGTGTTAAAGCTTGATCATGCTTGTGTTAGCTATCACTGTTAGTTTCAGTAATAGCTTCAGTTAACTCTATTAACTGAAGCTTGCTGGTTTCAGTTAACTGAATGATATGGTGATCCTTTACTGTTTAATTATTCAGTTATTGTTGTTGCTTGATTAGCTAAGAGCTTGCTAGTGGCTGGTCTTGATCAATTTTATCAAGTGCATGGATAACTATGTGTTAGTTATCTCTGAAGGTTGCTGTTAATTGAGATGTGCTGTTAACAGTCTCACTGCACTTTCTGGCAGTGCTTCTATTGTGCTGATCTAGTGATGCAAACTTGTTCTGTTGAGCTTGGTTATTCCTAGCTGTGATGCTATATTCCATGACTGTTGTTATGGCTCTTGCAGTAGCTTCTGGCAAACTGCTTCACTATGATACCTCCTTGAGGTGTGCACAGTTACTGTGGGTGTTGGCTGCTTAATTAAGTGCTCTTGAGAGTGGATCGCCCTCTGTGGTGGTCTGCTGGTGGCTTAATTCATTAAAAGTGTCCCTGTCCACTTTTTCCCAGATGCTTATTTAAACTTGATCAATTTTTATTGACAAAGCTGATGGTTTTCTAGGTTTAGGCCTCAGTCTTGTTAGCTAGGCAACCCATGTGCCACTCCTAGCCTTGCTCTTATTTCTGTCAGTATTTCCTTTGAGAAATTCCTAGATAAGATTGTGTGTTAGGGATTAGGTGCTGTGGATGGCCTTGTCTTCAAGGTCATGGCCTCCTGGACATCCAAATGATGACTAAAGCCCTTGTTTCATCAAGCTTTCCTTGGTTCATGTGTGGCTGTGCTCTGTGCAGTCTGCTTGGGAGAATAACTTGTGAGCTTTCTCCCAGCACTTATGTGTGCTATGGTTTAACAATAACCTGCTGCTGAAGAGTAGCTTGTTCTTCTGGATATTTCTGATTTCCTTCTTCTTGTGGCAAGCCTGCTCCTCCTAGCTGCTTGACCTAGTTCCTAGTTGAACTATGTGACCATGTTGGTCTTTGGCTTTGATGGATGGTTTGATTTGATGGTGTGCTGGTGGTGTAAATCTTCCCTGTTGCTCAACTCATGAGCAGGGTTGATTGTGTGGTGGTGATTCAGTGATGATGATGTGATCTTGACTGTGGTGGTGTTCTTGGTGTGTTGCTGTTGGTGGTGTTGTTCTTGGTCAGCTGTGTTCTTGCCCGAGCAATTTCACCCTCTGTGATGCTTTTATACTGGCCTTTGTTACCTGGGGGCTTGACACCTTGGTTCATGCATTTGGTGAGTGTACTGCTGTGGGCTGGCTTGGCCATCTCGGCTGACTTGAGATATTTCCACTCGGGAGCTTGGTGATAAGCTCAACATCTTGATGATTATCTACAGTGGCATAGTTTTTCTTAGCTGCCACTTGGTAATTACCATTCTGGCGATTTTTGCTATTTATATTTTGGTTGCATGTGCCAAGAAGAAGAAAAGAAAAGAAGAAAGAAAGATAGAAGACATGTAGTTTTCTTTTTAGGATTTGTAAACTTGCAATCTTTCTATTCTCCTGTTGTAATATTCTTTTATTCATTCCAATTTGTAATTATTCTTTTATTCTTGAATTATATAAAGACAATGTAATATGTGTTGATGATCAATAAAGTTCAAGTTTTCTCTCACTCTATTGATGTTTATATTTCTAACCATTCTTTCTTTATTAATATTTATCCTTTCTAAATGTGTCTTTCAATTTTAATTCAATCATTCAAGATTCAAATTCAAAGTTGGTTCAAATTCCAGTTTAAGTTCCAAAGCCTATAACTAGGATTTTAGTTATCAAACTCATCACCTCCCCACAATAATAGATCAAAAGAGATCATGTCCAAATCTTTCGCACTTCGAGAGTTCACCATTCCCCCTCGAAGAGAGATTCGATCACTCTTAGGTTTTAGTGATAAAAGCGTGAAAAATCCCCATAATTTCAGATGCAATGCACAAAAGCCCTTCTAAACTACCCCAGAGTTGTCCTACATTCTGGGATGTTACAGACTTCCCCGCTTAATAAAAACTTCGTCCCGAAGTTTGGGGTAAGATGTACCTGAAGAAATCTGGATAGGCTGTCCTTAGATCCTCTTCCTTCTCCCATGTAGCTTCTCTTTCCGGGTGATGTTTCCATTGTACTTTGCAATACTTGATGGCTCTGTTACGGAGTTGTTTCTAATTCTCTGCTAGAATCTTTGATGGTTCTTCAACATAAGTCAAATCAGCTTGCAATTCAATCTCATTGTAGGATATAGTTTCTTCCGGTGTCTTCATACACTTGCAAAGTTGAGAAGCATGAAACACATTATGGACTTTAGATAGTTCCTTTGGCAGTTCTAACTCAAAGGCTACTCCTTGACTCTGACTCAGAATCTTGAACGGTCCTGTATATCTTGGGCTAAGTTTTCCCCTGACCCCAAAATGATGTACTCCCTTCATGGGGCTAACCCTTAGATAAACCATGTCCCCAACTTGCGGTTCCCATACCCTTCTCTTGGAATCTACATAGCTTTTCTGTCGACTTTGAGCAATAATCGGTCTCGAATAATATCAATCACATGTTGTTTCTCCTTGACATAGTCTGGATGAAACTCCTTACCGGCTCCTGGTTCATACCAGCAAATAGGTGATCGGCACTTCCTTCTGTAGAGTGCTTCAAATGGTGCCATTTGGATACTGCTTTGGTAGCTATTGTTATAAGAGAACTCTGCCAGTGGTAAGTGTTCTTCCCATGATCCTCCAAAGTCTAAAGCACATGCTCGGAGCATATCTTCCAAAATCTGATTGGTCCTTTCAGTTTGGCCTCCTGTCTGTGGATGGTAAGCAGTACTAAAGTCCAGTTTGGATCCTAAAGCTTCATGTAGTTGCATCCAAAAAGTTGGATCCTAAATACGGATCCTCGATCCGATACTATTGTCTTGGGTACTCCATGCTTGCTTACTATCTCTTGAACATACAGGTTTATTAACTTCTCTCCAGAATCTTTCTGAATGACAGCTAAGAAATGTGCACTTTTAGTCAGTCAGTCGGTCGACTATTACCCAGATCATGTCTTTCTTTTTCGGTGTCAATGGTAATCCTGTGATAAAGTCCATTCCAATCTCTTCCCACTTCCACTCGAGAATACTCAAAGGTTGCATAAGTCCAGCAGGACTCTGATGTTCTACCTTCACTCTCTGACAGGTATGACATAAAGATACGAACTTAGCTATCTACCGCTTCATATTATTCCACCAGAACAATTCCTTAAGATCCATGTACATCTTGGTGCTCCCTGGATGTATTGAATATGGTGTTTCGTGTGCCTCCTTGAGTATTAATTCCTTGATTTCTAGTATGTCCGGCACACATATTCGGTCATGAAACCAAAGTGAATTGAAATCACCTAAACGGAACTCTGATGGTCTACCATCCTCAATCCTATGGATTTCTTTGGCAATAAATGCATCTTCATCTTGCCTTCGAATTATCATGTACTTGAGATCACTATGTCGTTCTTCCATCACCTTCTCGGTAGACAAACTACCTAGGGATTGTACTTCAAGACATTGGATCTCTAACCTTTCCAAATCCATAAGTAATTCCTTGGGAAGTTCTCGGTTCATCGGTTGAGTGTCTGTACTCTTTCTGCTTAAGGTGTTGGCTACTACATTGGCCTTCCCCGGTGTATAGTTGATGGTCAAATCATAATCCTTGATCAATTCTAACCATCTTCATTGCCTCATATTCAATTCCTTCTGAGTGAAGAAGTATTTGAGACTTTTGTGATCTGTATAAAGTTCACACTTGGCTCCATAAAGAAAATGCCTCCATCCTTTTAGTGCAAACACTACATCTGCTAGTTCCAGATCATGTGTTGGATAATTAACTTCATGTGGTCGCAATTGCCTTGACCCATATGCTATCACCTTTCTATCTTGCATCAATACACACCCAAGTCCGTTCTTGGATGCATCACAATATATGGTATAGTCCTTGCCAGTTTCTGGTACGGCTAACATAGGTGCTGTGGTTAGCTTCTCCTTGAGTGTTTGAAAACTTGCCTCACATTCATCTGACCAAATAAATGGTGTATTCTTCTAGAGTAATTTGGTCATTGGTCCTGCAATCTTAGAGAACCCTTCTATAAACCTTCGGTAGTATCCTGCCATTCCCAAAAATCCTCTAATCTGTTTGACATTCTTCGGTGACTCCCATTCCAAAACAAATGCTACCTTGCTTGGATTTACTGCTATACCTTCTTTATTGATTACGTGTCCAAGGAACTCTACTTGGTCTAGCCAGAATTCACACTTACTGAACTTGGCATATAACTGATGTTCTCATAGAATTTGTAAAGCAATCCTCAAATGCTTGGCATGTTCTTCCTTGTCCTTGGAGTAGATCAAAATATCATCTATGAATACGATCACAAATTTGTCCAAGTAGGGCATAAAGATCTTGTTCATGAGGTTCATGAAGATCACTGGTGCATTTGTCAATCCAAAAGGTACAACTAAATACTCATGATGTCCGTACCTAGACACAAAAGCTATTTTTGGAACGTCCTCCTTCTTGATTTTAATCTGGTGATACCCTGATTGAAGATCTATCTTTGAAAATACTCCGTCTCCTCTGACTTGATCAAATAAGTCTTGGATTCTTGGCAAAGGATATTTGTTCTTAATTGTGACATTGTTGAGGTTTCTGTAGTCTCCGCACATTCTACGTCCTCCATCCCGCTTATCAACGAAGATCACTGGTGTTCCCCAAGGCGAAATACTTTCTTGAATGAAGCCTTTCTGTTCTAGCTCATCCAGCTGTTCTTTCAACTCCACTAACTCCTTGGGTCCCATCTTATATGGTGCCTGAGCTATAGGTGTTGTGCTTGGAATTAAGTAAATGGTAAACTCAATTTCCCTATCTGGTGGCATTCCTGGTAGTTCCTATGGAAACACATCTTGGAATTCATTAACCACTGGAATATCTTCAAGTCTTGATTCCTTTAGAGCGTTGAGCTGTAGTTGAACTTCAATATGTGCATGTCGGTCACCTTGATACACTATCCTTCCTCCTCCTGGGCTTTTAAGTGACACAGTTTTCTCTCTGCAATCAATCTGAGCTCCATTCTCCTCTAACCAATCCATTCCAAGGATTACAGCCATATCCTTCATAGGGATGAGAAAAAGATCGGCTAGATAAACATAATCGCGGATCATAATGACCTACTCTTGCCTGAGGTGAGTGACTAAGATCGTTCCCCCCGCAGATAAAACAGTATGGGGTACTCTAACTTATTGCAAGGAATTCCATAAAGATCAACAAACTCTTGCGAAATGAATGAGGTAGTAGCACCAGTATCAAAAAGTACTTTGCCGGGATGAGATAGGATCTGAAGTGTACCTATCACGGTTTTGTCGGACTGATTCACCTCCTCGAGATTGGTGCAATTCAACTTCCCATAAGTTGGCCTTTTATTTTTACCGCCTCCAAAACCTCCACCCCGGTGTGATCCTCCTCCTGTACCTCGGCCTCCAGGCCGGCCCCTTTCAGGACAGTCCTATATCATATGTCCCCCTTTCTTGCACCCAAAACAGATGATTCTGGGTTGTCGGCAATCTTTCTCTATGTGCCCTCGCGCACCGCAACCATGGCAAATGATATCATTGTTCCCACTTGAAGTGCCACGAGGTGTAACATTCCCTCCGGACCTGTATTTGGGTCTGAACTTGATATTAGGAGTTGGCTTGGTATCCGAATACCTCCTGGGTTCAATCTTGGCCTTTTTCCTCCTATCTTCTAGGACTTGTTTGAAATCATCTTCCATGGTGATGGTTGCATCGACAAGCTCTTGAAAATCGGCTGCCTTTAACATCCTCAATTGTATCCTTACACCTGGGTGCAGTCCTCTCATAAACTGTTTCTTTCGCTTGTCATCAGTATTCACGTCCTCAGACGCATAATGAGATAGAAGAGAAAATTCCCTGACATACTTCATAATAGGCTTGTCATTCTGCACAAGATTCTCAAACTCTCTTCTCTTCAATTCCATGATACTCTCCGGTACATTGGATTCTCTGAAGTTCTTCTTGAATTCCTCCCAGGTGAATACCCTTCCTGGAGGATGTATAGCCACAATATTGTCCCACCATGCTGCTGCGGGTCCACATAACAGATGTGTGGCATACCTAAGCTTCTCATTGTCATTGCAACTTACTGTGTTGAGCTTCCTCTCGCTGTCCAATAACCAGTCTTCCGCGTAAATTGGCTCCGGTGCTGATGCAAAAGGAAGTGGTCTTGTATTTAGAAAATCTGCCAATGAGACTCCATGTACTGCTTCATTTCGAACTTCACAATTACGGTCCATCACATCCTGCACCATCTTTATTTGACACTCAATGAGCATACGCTGCCTTTCATCCGCTGTACTCATGTATTGAGAAAAATCCTGCTGCGTAAGGAATGGTGGTGGTGGTGGTAATGGTTCCCTTGCTGCTGCATCGGCTGCCACCTTAGCCTTGGCTTCAGTCTCCATCCTCTGTTGGTCAGATTCTTCACCAACTACCATCGCCATTCTATCCCCCTAACCCTGTTACATTAAGCGAAACTCATAGTTACACCATGCTCATGCTTTCTGAGCTCAACTTTATGCACAGTGTTAGTCACACAATAAAAAATCCAAATAAAACATAGCCAAATCACACCAAACATATACCATGTATATACATGGGTAAAAAGAACATAGTGTTACATAACTTATCATCCCGTGAGTAACTACACTCACTTATTCAAACTGCGAAAGCAAATACTACATATTACACATATGGTACATATGTCACAAAACATGTCGCCTCCATATCTGTGCGGGTCCTCTACGGGTAGTCACACTCCCGATACATCCCGGTGTCCAACCGGTAGCTCTTGATGTCCTCCTCAGTGAAGCAGGGGCATAAGATGACTCCGCCGGGAAAAAGTCATAATCGGGTGTAGTACCTAAGTTGAAGTCAGTCATCTCCAGATAACTGCTCAACGATGGGTAAACAACATCGGTGGTACCCCTTTCCATCTTAGGCCTTGAGCACTCTCCACGCTCCATATGGCTCGGTAACTCTCCCTCTTCATCCGATTCTATCTCTATAGGCTTCCCCGCCATGTCTCCAGTGCGGTGAACAACCCTAAACTGACTCATGACCTCATGCTCCGAATCACATGGAATCGGATCTCCGGCCGTCCCCATGTACTCACCGAAATGCCAAACCATGGAGTTTCCCCCAAAACTATCGTTATGAGGCATACCCCATGACTCCAAACCTGCCTCGTATCTGGCTCCAGTTGAGCCGTGTGCAAAGTGTGCTGGTGGCATCTCCGGTTCGGCCTCGGGCTCAAACTCCCGCTCCTCGGGATCGTCTTCCTCATCAAAGTTTATAAAATCTCCAGTCGAAAAGGCTAGAGTAGGTGCCCTCGGTGGTACAGAAGTCTCCCCCGTACACCACGGAGTAGGTGACGACTCAGTGATCTCGTCCACTAGACTCTGTATCTCTCCCACTAGTGCTCCGTGAACGTGGTAGAACACGCTGAGCAGATGCTTGCACCTGTCCATGTGCTCCGCTATGGCATGTGGGTGTCTCTTCGCAAACTTGTAACTATCCCGACAACGATCTTCTCCTTCCTCGTCATGTGGGATGTGCGTGAACTTAGTACCTAACAACTTCTCTGTTTTGTGCTCACGGATATCAGTTATGGCCTTCATCACTACTGTCTTGTAAGCTACACTAACTGTGCGTGCCTCTCCAGCTGGCATGATCACGCTCATGCCCAATTTGGCAGGAAGCATGATCCCTACCTTATACTTCTGAAAGACTCTACCCTCATAATAAGCATAATTCTTGACTGCAATACGGGTTTCACACCCGCACTCCTGCAAGATGCCTCGTAAAATATCAGATAGGTTCCCGTCATAGTCGTCCAGAGTCACGTCTCGAACTTGCACGGTCCTTGATGGGTTTGTGCGTGCCATCCTGGCAGTATAAAAGATAAAAATTAGTACATGATGCATCATAATAGTAACAATAAATAATTGTAACACTAAAAAGTATGACCTTGTTATTCTCAAGTGAATAACATCATGACAATTTTAGAGAACTCTTTACTATTCCTATTTGACTCCTATAGGTCGTTTCCATTAACTAGCCGTCCAACCTAAGGTCAAAGCTTTTGCTCTGATACCAACTGTGGTGACCCAGCATACCACTGCATGTTGTAGTATACAAGTCGTTGACATAACACTCATCAAGTACCAATTCACAAATATTACATCCCTCAGAGTGGTACAACAGAAACATAGCGGTCTTTATTCAAGCACTGAATATTACAAGCCATAATATTATAAAGGACTCCAGTTCCTCCTCAGTCCAAAGAGGAACACTAGATAGTTCTAAGTTGATACTACAAACCTTAGCTGCAATTGAAAGTAGTAAACTAAACATGATGCCCAACTCTAGTCGCTTTATTCTAGGTGTTCGATGCGACCAAAGCTTCTATCCTACGACTCTAGTTGTCAGTCTCCTCCTTGAGTCCTTCGTCAGGACCATAGGAGATGGTGTAGTCAATGCCTTCGACTCCTCCCGTTAAATCTGGCTCTTCGTAGTAGACTTCCTCATAGTTCTCCGGGCTTCCTTCAGTCTCTTCAAACTGGCCCTCTGAGTCTAAGCAAGGGTTAAAAGGGAGTGGGGTGAGTAACGAGCGTTACCCAGCAAGTTCATTTAATAGCATAGAGGTGTTTGATGCACTAGCTATGACCATAGACTAGAAAGTCTTAGGCCAAATGCAGTTTTCATAATCATTTCTTCAAAGATTGATTTTATTCAAAGAGCTATGTCCGTCAGTCTTCACAGGTTGATTAGAGCTTCGATGGGCTCCTTTACTACCGTGTTCGTAGCTCCTTCCCGGAACAGGGAGTATCTTGATACTTTTTGTACACTCTGCAGAGGTGGTCACTTGTACCCATAGGAGATCAACGCTTTGCTGCACGACCGGGTGTACTTTCCCATCCATACTTCCTTGGTATGTGGCCCAGCCGTTGATCCGAGCCAATCACTGTTCCTTCCCACGACCTTGCATACCCACCCTTTTGCAGCTCCAACTTCGGTTCGCTACCCTCGCTGGTCTACACTTTGGTAGTTGTCGACCTCGGCATACTTGTGTTTCCGGACAATGAGTTACCCCCACCGGTTTGGTTACGCCCTGTGGTAACACCGGCCTCCGCACTCTACCCCCGTCATTGCCACAATCCATCATAGACCGCCAGAATCGTGGAATCATTAGGGGATTCCACCCATCCCGAAGCTCCTCGCAGGGAGACAACTGCTCCGAAATGGCGCGTCTGTTGATATGCAAGAGGGAAAAGATACAGCTGACTCTTCCAACCCATTCTAGACCGTATGGTTGACCGTATTTTACGGCACAAGAATCACTGGCGACATTGGTTATTAATCCTAGGTGAACATTCCAGTTACAGTGGGACCTCCACCATACTCTTACCATGGTCCCACTGCCCACCTTCCTAGGTCGACAACCACCATGGTGTCTAACCACTAGTCATATTCATTCAAGAAAAGCAGAACCTTTGCTTTTAAATACAATCATAATAATAATACCATCGGTATATTTGCAAGTACTTTGTTAAAGATAAATAGGAGATATGAGCAAGAGTGAACTTGCCTGCAAACTGCAAGGTAGTGAAGTTGGATTTGTTGAAGTGACCTGGGACCTTGGGTTCTGGAAAACAGCATCATTGTCCGATAAGGGCAACGGTTAAAGATTCAAATAATGCATGCCTTTAAGGTGTATGTGTTCCCTTTATACCCCCCAGAAGTGTTTTATTTTCATCCTAGAATTTATATACTCCTTTTATGATTTTAAATAGTATATGTTATCAATTACTTCATTCAAGAATATTCTTCAATATTCTGGAATGGAGTTCAATCTTGATACTGAGTTCTATTCTAATTAAATCTTTCTTATATAACTCACAATTATAGAAAAGTCTTTTAAAGTTCCTTTTACTAATTATCTTCATAGGGTGATTTATTAAAAAGTGTATATACCCTAGTTATGAATTTACTAGAGTATATATTATGTTAAATTCATTCAAGAATGCTAAGGATAAATTCTTGAATAGATTTACTTTATTTTCATTCAAGAATGTTATTGTCCTTTTTACTTTTTTATTTAAAATATTACTAGAAGAAAACTTCATAACTTAATTATGAATAATTCGCCTCTTATTAACAGAATCACTATTTATGTGATTAAAAGCTCAAAAAGCATTTAAGGTTATTTTTATAAAATCAAACTTATTTTTCTGCCTTTAATTGGGTGTTAAAATGTTTTTCTAAAAACCTCTTTATTTCAATTCTAATTTCTGTTTTAAAATCTGGTTAAAACCTCCTCTCTCTCCTGCCAGGCCTGGCCCACCTGTCGGGCCGGGCCCACCTGTCGGCGCCAGCCTACCTGGTCGAACCCGACCAGGTGGCTTCGGCCAGACCGACCGGTCGCACCCCCTCGCTCGCTCTCGTCCTCTTCCTCTCACCCGCTCTGGCGACTGCATCGCCTCGTCGCCGTCATGCTTGATTCCGATGAGCTCCGCCAGAGTCCGCCACTGAGATGGGTACCAATCGATAGATCAGGCGATGGCGCTCCTGCCTGTCCGTGAGATCTTGTCGATTTCCCCCTATGCGCTCTCATCTGCTTCGCCTCCGATGCTCTGGATCTCAGCCATGGCGACCTCGAGCTTGATCTCGAGTTTCTTGGCCTTCTCCTCGGCGAGATCTGGTGCTTGGCGAGTTAGGTGACTCGCCGACGTGTCGTTGGTGCCTTCTCCTGGCTTGGTGCCGTCGTGGCCACGCGGGCACTGCCTCGCCATGCCACGGTGGTACCTCCTGGGCGTCGAGTAAGTGCTTCCTCTCCTCTTCCTTCTCTGTGCCCTCCTGGAACTTGCTCTGTGCTCTCTTGGAGCTTGCTCTGGCGAAGCCCACCTGGAGCTTGCTCTCGTGCTGTGAAATTAGGTTGGCTGTGATGTGTGTTGCTAAGCTCAATGATCACTCCTTGTCCATTAAGCTTGTTGTTAAAGCTTGATCATGCTTGTGTTAGCTGTCACTGTTAGTTTCAGTAACTTGCTGGTTTCAGTTAACTGAATGATATGGTGATCCTTTGCTGTTTAATTATTCAGTTACTATTGTTGCTTGATTAGCTAAGAGCTTGCTAGTGGCTGGTCTTGATCAATTTTATCAAGTGCATGGATAACTATGTGTTAGTTATCTCTGAAGGTTGCTGTTAATTCAGCTGTGATGTTAATAGTCTCACTGCACTTTCTTGCAGTGCTTCTATTATGCTGATCTAGTGATGCAAACTTGTTCTGTTGAGCTTGGTTATTCCTAGCTGTGATGCTATATTCCATGACTGTTGTTGTGGCTCTTGCAGTAGCTTCTGGCTAACTGCTTCACTGTGATACCTCCTTGAGGTGTGCATAGTTATTGTGGGTGTTGGCTGCTTAATTAAGTGCTCTTGAGAGTGGATCACCCTCTATGGTGGTTTGCTGGTGGCTTAATTGATTAAAAGTGCCCATGTCCACTTTTCCCTGATGCTTATTTAAACTTGATCAATTTCTATTGACAAAGCTAATGGTTTTCTAGGTTTAGGCCTCAGTCTTGTTAGCTAGGCAACCCATGTGCCACTCCTGGCCTTGCTCTTATTTCTGTGAGTATTTCCTTTGAGAAATTCCTAGATAAGATTGTGTGTTAGGGAGTAGGTGTTGTGGATGGCCTTGTCTTCAAGGTCATGGCCTCCTGGACATCCAAATGATGACCAAAGCCCTTGTTTCATCAAGCTTTGCTTGGTTCATGTGTGGCTATGCTCTATGCAGTCTGCCTGGGAGAATAACCTGTGAGTTTTCTCCCAGCACTTATGTGTGTTGTGGTTTAACAATAACCTGCTGCTGAAGAGTAGCTTGTTCTTCTAGATATTTCTGATTTCCTGCTTCTTGTGGCAAGCCTGGTCCTCCTAGCTGCTTGACCTAGTTCCTAGTTGAACTATGTGACCATGTTGGTCTTTGGCTTTGATGGATGGTTTGATTTGATGGTGTGCTGGTGGTGTAAATCTTCCTTGTTGATCAACTCATGAGCAGGGTTGATTGTGTGGTGGTGATTCAGTGATGATGATGTGATCTTGACTGTGGTGGTGTTCTTGGTGTGTTGCTGTTGGTGGTGTGGTGGTGTTGTTCTTGGTCGGCTGTGTTCTTGGCCGAGCAATTTCACCCTCTGTGATGCTTTTATACTGGCCTTTGTTACCTGGGGGCTTGACACCTTGGTTCATGCATTTGGTGAGTGTGCTGCTGTGGGCTGGCTTGCCCATCTCGGCTGACTTGAGATATTTCCACTCGGGAGCTTGGTGATAAGCTCAACATCTTGATGATTATCTACAGTGGCATAGTTTTTCTTGACTGCCACTTGGTAATTACCATTCTGGCGATTTTTGCTGTTTATATTTTGGTTGCAGGTGCCAAGAAGAAGAAAAGAAAAGAAGAAAGAAAGAACACATGTAGTTTTCTTTTTAGGATTTGTAAACTTGCAATCTTTCTATTCTCCTGTTGTAATATTCTTTTATTCATTCCAATTTGTAATTATTCTTTTATTCTTGAATTATGTAAAGACAATGTAATATGTGTTGATGATCAATAAAGTTCAAGTTTTCTCTCACTCTATTGATGTTTATATTTCTAACCATTCTTTCTTTATTAATATTTATCCTTTCTAAATGTGTCTTTTGATTTTAATTCAATCATTCAAGATTCAAATTCAAACTTGGTTCAAATTCCATTTTAAGTTCCAAAGCCTATAACTAGGATTTTAGTTATCAAACTCATCACCTCCCCACAATAATAGATCAAAAGAGATCATGACCAAATCTTTTGCACTTCAAGAGTTCACCATTCCCCCTCGAAGAGAGATTCGATCACTCTTAGGTTTTAGTGATAAAAGCGCGAAAAAATCCTGTAATTTCAGATGCAATGCACAAAAGCCCTTCTAAACTACCCCAGAGTTGTCCTACGTTGTGGGATGTTACAGATAACGAACACTAATCATGCGTAGGCCTACAAAGGACTCCTTAAAGTTTGCATTCCCCAATCTAGATTACCCCACACTGTCACCTTGAGTGCACTAGACGGTTCCAGACAAACACCAACAATTCATAGAGACATCCAACTCAAATCATAACTCATGATAAGTATAACTTTAAACTTTAGCCTAAGAGACACACATAATGCACACACTGTCACCTTCACATCATGGGACAAGGTGTCTCCAGAGATTACGAGAATAAAACCACTTGAGTAGCATAACAGATGAAGAGTAACATCTACTAATTCAACTAGATACAAAGCTCATGATCACATAAAGATCACACCATGGGAGAGAGAGATGAACCACATAGCTACCGGTAGAGCCCTCAGCCCCGGGGGAGAACTACTCCCTCCTCATCATGGGAGACAGCAACATCGATGGAGATGGCGGTGGAGTCGATGGAGATGGCTCCAGGGGCAATTCCCCTCCTGATAGGGTGCCGAAATAGAGACTTCTATCCCCTGAACTTCGTCTGTGATGGCGGCAGTGCTACGGAACTTTATCTAGGAAAACGCCGATTGATTTAGGGTTATCGCGTTGGAGGGATTATATAGGCGGAAGGGCGATGTCAGGGGGTGGACCAGGGGTCCACACCACCTGGTGGCGCGGCCAGAGGGGGGCGCCACCCTATGGTGTGCCTGCCTCCTAGCCCTCATCCGTCTCCCCTTTGGACTCCATGTCGTGTCGGGAAAAATAGGAACTTCAGGTTTTGTTTCTTGCAATTCCAAGAATATTTCCTGTGTAACTTTTCTGAAATACAAAAATAGCAGAAAACAGGAACTAGCACTATGGCATATTTTTAATAGGTTAGTTCTGGAAAATGCATAAAAATGCCACGAAGTGTAAACAAAACACAAAGCAATTGGTGTAAAACAAGCATGGAGCATCAAAAATTATAGATACGTTTGCGACGTATCAAGCATCCCCAAGCTTAACTCCTGCTCGTTCTCAAGTAGGTAAGTGATAACAAAACAATAATTTTTGAGGTGACATGCACCAACACAATCTTGATCAACTTAAAGTAAAGCATTGCATGCTGAGATCAAAGTACTCTAAACATGGGCATAAGAGATATTATTCTAACCATAGAACTTAGCAACCATGTTACAACATGAAAATAAACACAAACCAAAGATCATGAGTAATAATGCATTGAAAGTCAATTGTTTGTTTCGAGCATATAGAAAACATAGCAAAGTGTTATTCAGCTTGTCCCTCAAGGAGTAGCAAAACATAAATGCATATGACACCTTCAAAGTTCAAGAGGGTGACTAGATACAAATAATTTGAGAACAAGCAATACCATAATCATGAATCAATCAATAATAAATTTTGGGACTATGCACATTATACTCAGAATGACAACTATGCTCTCTTAACCGGTGCATAAAGATAGAAGATGAAGACTCACCATAAAAGTAAAAGAAAGGCCCTTCACAGAGGGAAGTAGTGATTGCAAGTTTTATAAACCTTCCAAAAATTATGGCACTTATTAGCTTTGAGCTCTCATTGCCCCTATCATTGGCATCTTGAGTGGTTAAGGTTAATGCGAGTACAAATATAAGATATATGCTTGTCAAGCCATAAGTTGAAAATCTCATGTCCCGTGAATACGAGTACCTAAACCGCATGCTACTCGACTTAGGTCCCAAGCAAGTTCTTGTCAATGTAACCATACATGTATCATCGAGAACGCCAATGGGGCACCTCCTGCCCAATGATATGGAAGCTTTCCCATATCAAAATGACAGAACAAATAGACAATGAACACCTCGACATCTCTTTTATTTACCATTGGGTATAGCTTTTTATTTTGAGATGCGTCATTGAATTTCCACTATGGTTATGTTGTAAATTTCCACCATGAATGATGCATGGTTTAGATTAGCGGCCCATGCGTTTCTCTAACACATATACAAACTCCATGAGCTCACAAGTTTCCAACTTATTTCACATTGCTAGGCATCCATAAACAAAAAATCATGATATCAACTAAATAAGAATAAGTGCAATGTTGTAAGCGTGCCCCATGACAGCATGGCTGAGCTAACTCTCAACATAAGAGAGCAACAATGGTCAAGTTTATTAAATGTAAGAAAGTAAATGTGCCATCAAGTTCGTGAGAGCTTTACTAACTAATTTTCTCATATCAAAAAATTTAATTTGGAAGATAGATAAAAGCATGATGAATATACTTGGAATAGCAAAATTCTAATAGGTAGATATGGTGGACACATTGGAAAAACTTTGGTTTTGGGGAGTTGGATGCACGAGTAGAGCTCATACTTAGTACAGGTGAAGGCTAGCAAAAGACTGGGAGCGACCAACAAAGAGAGCAATAACAGCCATAATCATGCATAGCGACAAAACATTATTAACCAAAGCATAAAGTGATATCACAAGTCAAAAACCAAATGATCATAGAGGCTTGAGGCAACTGGTTTAAAATCAAACATGGTGTAAGCATGCGCCAAGTCAACCCAAATAAAGCATCAAAGGAGAATACCACAATATTACGCTTCTATAAGATAAAAACAACGCATGATTCTTTCAAAGGCACATTAAGCACTCTCAGTTATTTGAGACAAGTCATGCTACAATAATAACTACTAAGCATATAATCAAAATAATATCAAGCATGATATGCTAAAGTCTAAGCCACAGTCTAAACAAGCTCCCTTTTACACCACTATAAGCATGAAACAATTTACTCTTTTCCAACACCAATCAACCTATTTGAAACAACTCTCAAAGATGAAAAGAAACAAAGACCAGAGGTCTAAACACACCTAGCTACAAAGAACTAACAAGTTCTGAAAAAAAACAAAGGCGAAAAACAAGAGTTAAACACAGTACTAGCAAAAGAGAACACTCGAAGAACAATAAGAATGAAGACTAGAGTGTTCTAGGCAATGAAAACGGAGCGTGTCTCTCTCCAAAACAAACATGATGTGATCCAACCATTTATTGCAGCAAACAAAACAAAAGAAAACTCAAAGCAAAAATAAAGACGCTCCAAGAACAACACATAGCATATGAAGCCATAAAAATATAGTGTCTTGAAAGATGACCTGATATTTTTGTTGATGAAGAAGGGAGTGCCTCGGGCATCCCCAAGCTTTGACGCTTGTACTTCTTGGATATTTCTTGGGGTGACATGGGTATCCCCAAGCTTGAGCTTTTGTCCATACTTCATCTCATCTCATCATTCTCCTTTCCCGACACTTGAAAACTTCCTTCATACAAAACTTCACACAATTATCATTAGCAACATTAGTTTATGCAAGATAGTAAATCCACTTTTGGTTCAGTTTCAACTCAAGTACCACACCAATTAACACATTATCTACTGTAGCAACTTGTCTCAAAAGTTCTGTGATCAAAAGAACTCAAAAAGAAAGAGATCAAGAGGCAAATGCAAATAGTGGCAGAAATCTGTCAAAACAGAACAGCAGGTAAAGAATTTTTTTTTCAAAAATCTTCTGTTGCTCAAATCGAAAAGTACAAAACTAATGAAAGTTAGATAATAACCAGGGGCATGTGCACAAGAAATCGCAGATCAAAAAAACGTTCCGGGAATTTTCACGAATTTTTACAGCGACGCGCAGAAATCTGTTTCGGGACAGCAACTTCCCCAAATCTTACCTTCTTCTAATTAGAGGCTATTCTTGGCTCAAAAACGAAATAAAAATGATAAGGAGGTTATTACAGCAGTAACAACTTCCAACACTCAACAAAAAGAAAAAGTACTAAAAAGAAAACATGGGTTATCTCCCAAGAGTGCTTTTCTTTAACGCCTTTGAGCTAGGTGCAGTGATTTTAAAAGATGCTCACATAAGCGCCATAAAAGAGCTTGAAGCAAAAAAGAGAATCAAAAAGCAAATATGAAACACTTTTAAGTCTAAACCACTTCCTATGAAAAAGAATCTTGTAAAGAAACAAGTCATGAAAGCACAAAGCAACAAGCATAGGAAAGCAAAACAAGTGCAACATCAGAACTTTCAACATAAAGAGGGGAAACTTAATATTGTTGAGATGCCTAAAACCATGCTTCCCCATCTCATAATAACCTTCAGTAGCATCATGAATAAAATTAACAATATAACTATCACATAAAACATTCCTATCATGAGCCACATGCATAAAAGAATTAATACTCCCCACTTAAACATAGGCATTCTTCTTAATCATAGTGGGAGAAAATTCAACAAAATAGCTATCATTATTATTCTCATCACCATAATCATCAAAAATAGGAGGCATATTGTAATCATAATTAATTTTCTCAATAGTAGGTGGACTGAAAATATCATACTCATCACTGTAATCATCATAAACTGGAGGTATAGTATCATCATAAACAATAGAATAGCTATCTTCCAAAGTGTGTTTATTTGTAAACATATCATCATTGGAAGGAACATGGATAGTACTAATAGTACAACAATTATTAACATCATCATTTTCAGAATTGGTACCCAAGAGATTTTCAATATCAAAAGTAGTGTACTTTTCCCAATCATGATCACTACTATAGGTAACAGGCATAGGAACATCATCGAGTTCAGACTCATCAGCAAAAACTATAATAGGAGCAACATGCTTAGGGGAAGATGTCATTTCCTCTCTCCTTTTACTCCTCTTCTTCTTCTTCTTCCCCTCTTTAAGAGGGAAAGGCTTGAAAGGAAGCTTCTCCACATATCCTGGTTTATTTACACAAATGATAGAAGAAACTTTGGAGGGTTCCTCCTTTTCATTAATAAGAGCAAAACACATATTAGTCCTGTCATAATTTGGTAAAGCCTCATTTTTTATGACATTTTGTATATAAGTATTTGCGTGGCAATTATCAACACAATAAAGATGACAAACATGTAGGACACTATTTATATTAAAAGCACTCATATCTACCAAAGAAGTTTTTCTTGATAACTCTTCACACCCCAAAAATAAAGTAGGATCATCATGCTGATTAGGAGTGATCATGTCATCACAATACAAACTTGCAGTACTCATTGGATTAGAAAGGTTATTATCATAGCCTGAGCATTGAAAATTGAAATGACCCACTTTATAGCAGAGTTCACAAATAAAAGGATAGAGGGCACAAACCTTTTCACCAAGCTCATTTAGAGCCCTGTCCCACATTCTAGTTTTTTCATTCCTGTGGTGGATACAATAATCTTCTTTGATTTGATTCTTTTCACAAGGTCTAAGTGCTCCACAAAAATTAACATGCTTATAAGAAATAGTACTTTCAGAAGTTTGAGCATGTTTATTGCAATCATCAATAATAATTTCAATTTCCATGCAAGTGTCTTTAAAAGGTTCATGATACACGTCCCAATTTTCTTTAGGAACATTAATATGAGAAGCAAAGGCTCTACAAAAATCAACTAAGCTCTTGAAAATCAGCAGTTTCAGCGAAAGACTTAATGCAATCATACTCATAGTTTATACCTGATTCTTTACCTTTGTCACAATCCCAATCTTCGGTATTGCTTTGAATTGCTTCAAGAAGATCCCACTTGGCTTCAACCTCCTTGCTTGTGAAAGATCCCTCTAAACAGGCATCTAGATAGTCTTTGTAATGCCCTGAAAGCCTTGCATAAAAATTATTAATAACAATATTACTGGGGAGCTCATGAATGGGACATTTGAGCATTAGTGACTTCAATCTCCCCCATGCTTGTGCAATACTTTCTCCATCATGAGGATGAAAATTATAAATATAATTCCTATCTTTATGAATCTCACTAGAAGGATAGAATTTAGAATAAAAGAGAGGTATAATTTCCTTCCAGCTAATAGATCGGCCATCCTTTAGCGTCTTATACCATTCCGCAGCTCTGCCCTTCAGTGATAAAGAGAATAGCTTCCTCTTAACTTGGTCCACTGAAATACCTGCACACTTGAACAACTCGCATAATTTCATGTATAAAGAGTAAATGATCACCAGGATGGACAGTTCCATCTCCTAAATAGCAGTTATTCATAACACGTTCAATAATTTTCATAGGTATTTTAAAAGGGATACTTTCAGTATGTGGATCACAAGCGTCATTAGAATTATCACATATGGGAGACAAAGTATCATCAGAGCAAATTTTCTCCTCTAAAGCTAGGGAACTAAAAATATCTTAAAAACTAGCTTCCCCAAGCTTAGACTTTTCCATAGCACTAGCAATAATGGTGTTCAAAGAATTCATACTAATGACATTGCTATTAGCATGCAAATAAAGTTCCATAGGTTTTTTAATTTTCTCTTCAAACACTTCATGTCCTAATTCAAGATAAATACTATAAAGGTCTCTAATTTTGTTGTTATTTTCCATTAAGCCTAACTAGTGAAAATAAAAACAAGAAACAAAAAGATATAATTGCAGAATCTAAAGGAAATAACTTCGAAAACTCACACACCAGCAACAGTACTAGAAGATAGCTTAGTAGCCAGAGGATGTGAGTATCTTTTACCTTACCTCCCCGGCAATGGCGCCAGAAAAGAGCTTGATGTTTACAAACGCTTCTATTCTTGTGGACAGTGTTGGGACTCCAAGTGCAGAGGTTTCTAGAATAGCAGCAAGTTTCCCTTAAGTGGATTACCCAAGGTTTATCGAACTCAGGGAGGAAGAGGTCAAAGGTATCCCTCTCAAGCAAGCCTGCAATTAAGATACAAGAAGTCTCTTGTGTCCCCAACACACCCAGTACACTTGTCAGATGTATAGGTGCACTAGTTCGGCGAAGACATAGTGAAATACAAGTAATATGGATGATTATGAGTGGTAATTGCAATCTGAAATAAAAATTGATGCGAGCAAACATGTAACAAAACTGGTTGTAAACGGTGTATAAATGCTTAGAAACAAGGCCTAGGGATCATACTTTCACTAGTGGACACTCTCAACAAAGATAACATAATTGAACACATAAATATCCTTCTTCACTATGCTACACTGAACTACTCTCTGGTTGGATAACGAACACTAATCATGCGTAGGGCTACAAAGCACTCCTTAAAGTTTGCATTCCCCAATCTAGATTACCCCACACTGTCAGCTTGAGTGCACTAGACGGTTCCAGACAAACACCAACAATTCATAGAGACATCCAACTCAAATCATAACTCATGATAAGTATAACTGTAAACTTTAGCCTAAGAGACACACATAATGCGCACACTGTCACCTTCACATCATAGGACGAGGTGTCTCCGGAGATTACAAGAATAAAACCACTTGAGTAGCATAACAGATGAAGAGTAACATCTACTAATTCAACTAGATACAAAGCTCATGATCACATAAAGATAACACCATGGGAGAGAGAGATAAATGTTGTGGCGGTGTGTGATAGTGTAAATCACCGTCCAGTTGGGAACCCCAAGAGGAAGGTTTGATGAGTACAGCAGTGAGTTTTCCCTCAGTAAGAAACCAAGGTTTAATCGTATCCAGGAAAAAACCAAACGTCTAAAGGTGATGCCCGCTAGCCTAGTGACTTCCAACAAGGGCGCCGTTTACGATTCTTGTCGGTGCGTCTTCAACTAGTAGCAACGTGGAGCCTGCACACAACACAACCAAATACTTTGCTCCCAACTTACGATGAGGTTGTCAATCTCACCGGTTTGCTGTAAATAAAGGGTATGAGCGTATCGAGTGGAAAGCAATAGTAGTATGTGAGAAAGTAAATAGTGCGAGTAAAGTAAACAGGTGATAGCAATATAAAGGAAATAGGACCGGGGTCCACAGTTCACTAGTGGTGTCTCTCCATAAGATAAATAACACATGTTGGGTAAACAAATTACAGTTGGGCAATTGATAGAATAAAGATAACGTGCATATGTCGAGAGGATCACTATGAGATTTACTCTGGGCATTACAACAAGATACATAGACCGCCATCCAACTGCATCTATGACTAATAATCCACTTGCGGAGAATCAATCTGAGAACTCCACAAGTATTAAGTTGCGAACAACAGATAACTGTATTAAGCAAAATGTGTAATGTAAACAAAGCATATGCCCTTGGACATAAGAATGTTGTTTTCTCCCTAGTGGCAACAGCACATCTACAACCTTAGAGGTTTCTGTTACTCCCCCAGATTAAATAGAGGCATGAACCCAACTATCGAGCATAAATACCCCCTCTTGGAGTCACTAGTATCTACTCGGCCAAGATAGCTACTAACAACGGAGAGCATGCAAGATCATAAACAACATAGAGATAACATAAGATAATATTCAGCACATCAACTCAATCATAACACCAATATTCATCGGATCCCAACAAACTCAACATGTAGAATTACGTAACGGTGATCTTGATCATGTAAGGCAGCTCACAAGATCTAAACATGAAGCACATGGTGGAGAAGACAACCAACTAGCTACTGCTATGGACCCATAGTCCAAGGTAGACTACTCACTCATCACGCCGGAGGCAAGCATGGCGATGAAGAAGACCTCTGGTGGTGATTCCCCTCTCCGGCAAGGTGCCGGGAAGAGCTTCTTGACCCTCCCAATCTTGGGTCGACAATGGCGGTGGATCGCGATGTGTTTCTGGAAAAGTGATCGGGTCTTTAGGTTTTTCCCGTCGGGGGGTCTTTATAGGCGAAGGGGCAGTGTCAGAAGTGGGCCATGTGGGGCTCACCACAGGGCGGCGCGGCCAGGCCCTGGGCCGTGCCCCCTGGTGGTGAGACCACCCCCTGGCTCCGTTCCATCTCCTCTTCGGTTCTCTGGAAGCTTCGGTAAATTTCTGGATGTTTGGCTTTTGTTTCATCCAATTCCGAGAATATTTCCTGTGTAACTTTTCTGAAATACAAAAATAGCAGAAAACAGGGAACTGGCACTGTGGCATCTCGTTAATAGGTTAGTTCTGGAAAATGCATAAAAATGCCATGAAGTGTAACGAAACACTAAGCAAATGGTGTAAAAACAAGCATGGAGCATCAAAAATTATAGATACGTTTGAGACGTATCATCATCCCCAAGCTTAACTCCTGCTTGTCCTCGAGTAGGTAAGTGATAACAAAAGAAATAATTTTTGAGGTGACATGCAACTACACAATCTTGATCATCTATGTAAGCGTTGTGCGCTGGGATCAAAAGAACTTAAAACATGGGCATGAAAGATATAATCTTGATAGAAGAAACTTAGCAACCATGTTATAACATGAAAATGAACACAAACAAAAGATCATGAAAATGAAACAATGAAAGTCAAACGTGTGTTCAAATCATATGGAAAAACATACAAATGGTTTTCAGCTTGTCCTTCATGAGATAGCAAAACATAAATGCATAGGACACCTTCAAGTTTAAGAGGGCGACTAGATACAAATAATTTAAGAACAAGTGAAACCAAAATCATGAATCAATCAATGAAAACTTTGGGACAATGCACATTATACTCAGAATGACAACTATGCTCTCTTAGACGGTGCATAAAGGTAGAAGGTGGAGACTCAACATAAAAAGTAAAAGAAAGGCCCTTCGCGGAGGCAAGAAGTGATTAAACATGTGCTAGAGTGCTGGTGCCAAGTTGACGCGTAGCAGACGGTCCTTGTGCGTGGTGAATAACCAGCCCGTTGGGAACCCCAAGAGGAAGGTGTGATGAGTATAGCAGCTAGTTTTCCCTCAGTTAAGAAACCAAGGTTTAATCGTTCTTGGAGAGGAGAGACAAACGACTGAAGGTGATGCTTGCTAGTTTGCGACAGCTTCGGACAACTTATATATGGCGCCTCGTCCAAGCTTTGCTTGCTAGCTACAACGCAGAACCTGCACATAACACAACCAAGTACTTCGTTCCCAACTTGCGATGAGGTTGTTAATCTCACCGGGTTGCTTGAAACAAAGGTTATGAGCGTATCGAGTGGAAAACAATAGAGTATGTGAGTAAAGTAAACAGTGCGAGTAAAGTAAATAGGTGATAGAAATATGATGGAAATAGGACCGGGGTCCACAGTTCACTAGTGGTGTCTCTCCATAAGATAAATAACACATGCTGGGTAAACAAATTACAGTTGGGCAATTGATAGAATAAAGATAAACGTGATATGTCAAGAAGATCACTATGAGATTTACTCTAGGCATTACAACAAAATACATAGACCGCCATCCAACTGCATCTATGACTAATAATCCACTCACAGGGATATCGTCCGAACACCCCATGAGTATTAAGTTGCGAACAATGGATAATTGCATTAAGCAAAGTGTGTAATGTAAACAAAGCATATGCCCTTGAGCATATGAATGTTATTTTCTCCCTAGTAGCAACAGCACATCTACAACCTTAGAGGTTTCTGTCACTCCCCCTAGGTTAAATAGAGGCATGAACCCACTATCGAGCATAAATACCCCCTCTTGGAGTCACTAGCAACTACTCGGCCAAGATAGCTACTAACAACGGAGAGCATGCAAGATCATAAACAACATAGAGATAACATAAGATATATTTCAGTATAGCAACTCAATCATAACACCAATATTCATCAGATCCCAATAAAGCAAACATGTAGAATTACATAACGGTGATCTCAATCATGTAGGGCAGCTCATGAGATCTAAACGTGAAGCACATGGTGGAGAAGACAACCATCTAGCTACTGCTATGGACCCATGGTCCAAGGTAGACTACTCACTCATCGCTCCGGAGGCAAGCATGGCGATGAAGAAGACCTCCGGTGGCGATTCCCCTCTCCGGCAGGGTGCCGGGAAGAGCTTCTGGACCCTCCCGATCATTGGGTCGACGGCGGCGGCGGATCGCGATGTGTTCTAGAAAAGTGATCGGGTACTTAGGTTTTTTCCGTCGGGGGGTCTTTATAGGCGAAGGGGCGATGTCAGAGGAGGGGCCAGGTGCCCTCACGCCAGGGTGGCGTGGCCCAGGCCCTAGCCGCACTAGCCCTGCGTGTGGGGCCCTGGTGGCCCCCCTCCTACTCTCCTTCGGATCTCTGGAAGCTTCCGGGTAAAATAAGACTTCAGGAACTTGTTTCGTCCAATTCCGAGAATATTTCCTGTGTATCACTTCTGAAACACAAAAACAGCACAAAACAGGGAACTGGCACTGTGGCAACTTGTTAATAGGTTAGTTCCGGAAAATGCATAAAAGTGCCACGAAGTGTAACGAAACAGTAGGCAAATGGTGTAAAAATAAGCATGGAGCATCAAAAATTATAGATACGTTGGAGACGTATCAAGCATCCCCAATCTTAACTCCTGCTCGTCCTCGAGTAGGTAAGTGATAACAAAAGAATAATTTTTGAGGTGACATGCACCTACACAATCTTGATCATATATGTAAGAATTTGTGAGCAGGGATCATAAGAACTTAAAACATGGGCATGAAGATATAATCTTGACAATAAGAACTTAGCAACCATGTTGTAAACATGAAAATGAACACAAACAAAAGATCATGAAAATGAAACAATGAAATTCAAACGTGTGTTCAAATCATAAGGAAAAACATACAAATGGTTTTCAGCTTGTCCTTCAAAGAGAGCAAAACATAAATGCATAGGACACCTTCAAGTTTAAGAGGGCGACTAGATACAAATAATTTGAGAACAAGTGAAACCAACAATATGAATCAATCAATGAACTTTGGGACAATGCATATTACACTAAGAATGACAACTATGCTCTCTTATGGTGCATAAAGATAGAAGGTGGTGACTCAACATAAAAGTAGAAGAAAGGCCCTTCGCAGAGGGAAGCAGTGATTGCAAGTTTTATAACCTTAAAAAATTATGGTACTTACCGGCTTTGAGCTCTCATTGCCCCCATCATAAGCATCTTGAATGGTTGAAGTTAATGCGAGAACAATTATGATGCATATGCTTGACAAATCATAAGTTGAAAACCTCGTGTCCCGTGAATACGAGTACCCAAACCTCATGCTACTTTACTTAGAGTCCCAAGCAAGGCTCTTGTCATTATAAGTATATGCATATCATTGAGAACCGCCAATGGGGTACCTCCGTGCCCGATGACATGGAACAAGCCCACACCAAAATGACAGGACAAGCAGACAATGAACACCTCGATATCTCTTTTATTTGCCATTTTTTTAGCTTTTTATTGTGAGATGCATCGTTGAATGTTCACCATGGGTATGCTGCAAATTTCCACCATGAATTATGCATGGCTTAGATTAGCGGCCCGGCGTTTCCCTAACACATATACAAACTCCATGATCCCCACAAGATTCCCAATTCATTTCACACTGCGGGCATCCATAAACAAAAGATAACGATATCAACTCAAATAAGAAGTGCAATGTTGAAAGCTTGCCCATGACTGCATGGCTGGGCTAGTCTCCAACTTACAACTTGCAAGCATAACAACTCAACAGAAGAGACCACAATGTCAAATTTTTAAGAACAGGAAAAAGTAAAGTGTGCCTTCCGGTTCGTGAGAGCTTTACTGACCGAATTTCGCATAACACTGGTAAGAGTTTAATTTGAAGAGAAAATAAAAGCAAGTCAAATTTACTTGGAATAGCAAATTGCTAGTAGGTATGTATGGTGGACACTTTGGAAAACTTTGGCTTTTAGGAGTTGGATGCATGAGTAGAGCTCATACTCAGTACAAGGCGAGGGCTAGCAAAAGACTGGGAGCGACCAACTAAGAGAGCAATAATGGCCATAATCATGCAAAGCGACAAAGCGACATTAAAAGAAGCATAAGATGGCATCAAAAGTCAAAAACTAAATGATCATAGAGGCTATTGGCGACTTTGTAAGAGTCTAACATGTGTGAGCATGCACCAAGTCAACCCAAATAAAGCATCAAGGAGAAAACCAAAATAATGCTTCCATACAATAAAAACAACGCATGATTTTTTCAAAGGCTCATTAAGCAATCTCAGCTATTTGAGACAAGTCATGCTACAGCAAAACCACTAAGCATACTATCAAAAAGACATCAAGCATGACATGAAAAAGCCTAAGCCGCAGTCTACACAAGCTCCTTCTTGTACCACTATTTTGCATAAAGCTTTTTCTCTTTTCCAACACCAATTGAAATTTTTAAAGACACCTCTTTTGATGAAAACCAATAAAGATCAGAGGCAAAAATACACCTTGATGAAAAGATATGGCAAGGTCTGAACGCAAATCAAGGCGAAAACGAAAACCAAAAGCAGTAGCAGAAAAAGAAGAACACCCGATTTTTAATAAGAGTGAAAACTAGAGCGTTCTTGGCAAATGAAAAGCATGGCAACTTCTCCAAAAGAAATTTGTTGGGGTCCAACCATTTATTGCAGCAAACAAACAAACTAAACTAACTAAGAAAACTAAAACAACTGACGCTCCAAGAAAAACACATAGTGCATGAAGCAATAAAAATATAGTGTCTTGAAAGGTGACCTGATTTTTGCCGATGAAGAAGGGGTGCCTCGGGGGCATCCCCAAGCTTTGACGCTTGTACTTCTTGGATATTTCTTGGGGTGATGCATGGGCATCCCCAAGCTTGAGATTTTGTCCATTCTTCAACTCATATCACCATTCTCCAATCCCTACACTTGAAAACTTCCTTCATACAAAACTAAACACAATTCTATTAGCAACATTAGTGCAAGCATAACATATAATCAATCCTCTTTTGCTTCAGGTTTCAACTCAAAACCACCACATATATAGCAAATACTACTGTAGCAACTTCTCCAAAAGTTCCATGATCAAAAGAACTCAAAAGAAAGCGATAAAGTGGCAAACACAAATATTGGCAGAAATCTGTCAAAACTGAACAGCTGACAAAGGACGAATTTTTGAGGGGTTTTCTATTTCTCAAATCAAAAAGTGTTCAACTAACAAAAGTTTGGATATAACCTGGAGCATATGCACAAGAAATCGCAGGTACAAAAGATATACAGAGAATTTATACGAATTTTTACGGTGCAGCACCGAAAACAGTTTCAGGACAGCAACATCCCCAAATCTTTACCTCACTCGAATTAGAGGCTTCTCTTGGCACAAAAACAAAATAAACAAGATAAGGAGCGGTCATTACAGTAGTAATGACTTCCAAGACTCAAATAAAAGAAAAAGTACTGAAAATAAAAACATTGGGTTATCTCCCAAGAGTGCTTTTCTTTAACGCCTTTGAGCTAGGCACAGAAAATTGCGAATCAAGTATTTTCAGAAGATGAAGTACTAGGATCAGCGCGTGCCTTACGTCTTCCTTTCTTACCTTTGTTCTTGACTCTAGGAAAGACATGGCTATTGCAAGGTGGAGAGATAAATCTTATATTGCCTTTTCCCACATCAATGACGGCGCCCAGGAGCTTCAGGAGGGATCTTCCAAGTGTGATTTGTCCTTTCCCTACACATTCAATAACAAGATAATCAGTAGATATCATTCTTCCTAGGACTTTTGTAAAAACTCCTCAGCTATTCCAATGGGAAATATAGTGGCATTGTTAGTAAGAGAAATTACTTCTCCCCCCTCAGAAAGCTTCCAAAGGCTCAAAGATTCATAAACATCCTTTGGCATAAGACAAAATTCAGACATAATATCACAACGAGCATGAAAAGTTTCACCACTAATGGTGATTTTTAACGTAGGATACCAACTCGAAGGTTCAGAATTTGTTGGCACATAATCAAAATGCTGGCTCAAAGTATTGTAGCAAGAATTCAAACTAGAAGTACGAGTCTCAAGAGCATCAAGTCTATTAAAAATGCACACAAGAGAGGAATCAAAATAGGTTGGCATGCTATAAATTGTAATCAACTTTTTTATAATATTGAAGGCTTGATCTCCATCACAATGAAGGAAATCTCCTTCTGCAGTAGCATCCAAAGCATACCTATAACGAAGAGCAAGTCCAAAGTAAAAGCTACTAAGAAGCAAACTCAAAGTCATTTTAGGTTCAGTTTTTCCATGCCAATCATAAATTCTAGACCAAGCTTCTTTAAAACTTTCCTCATCCTTTTGTTTAAAAGTGAAAATCATGTCCTCGAGCGACATAGTAGTAGCAACTGAACTAGACATAATAAACTAAAGTAAAGAAATAGCAACTACCAAGGATTCTAATTTTTTTGGGTTTTTGATATAAAACGATGCAGGTAAAATAAATAAAGTAAAGCAAAACAAAACAATAAAACAAAGTAAAGGATGTGCGTGCGAAAACTCCCCTCGCAGAAGTCTTCTACTTCCTCCCCGGCAATGGCGCCAGAAAAGAGGCTGCTGGTGCCAAGTTGACGCGTAGCAGACGGTCCTTGTGCGTGGTGAATAACCAGCCCGTTGGGAACCCCAAGAGGAAGGTGTGATGAGTATAGCATCTAGTTTTCCCTCAGTTAAGAAACCAAGGTTTAATCGTTCTTGGAGAGGAGAGACAAATGACTGAAGGTGATGCTTGCTAGTTTGCGACAGCTTCGGACAACTTATATATGGCACCTCGTCCAAGCTTTGCTTGCTAGCTGCAACGCGGAACCTGCACACAACACAACCAAGTACTTCGTTCCCAACTTGCGATGAGGTTGTCAATCTCACCGGTTTGCTTGAAACAAAGGTTATGAGCGTATCGAGTGGAAAACAATAGAGTATGCGAGTAAAGTAAATAGTGCGAGTAAAGTAAACAGGTGATAGCAATATGATGGAAATAGGACCGGGGTCCACAGTTCACTAGTGGTGTCTCTCCATAAGATAAATAACACATGCTGGGTAAACAAATTACAGTTGGGCAATTGATAGAATTAAGATAAACGTGAGATGTCAAGAAGATCACTATTAGATTTACTCTGGACATTACAACAAAATACATAGACCGCCATCCAACTGCATCTTTGACTAATAATCCACTTACGGGGATATCGTCCGAACACCCCATGAGTATTAAGTTGCTAACAACGGATAATTGCATTAAGCAAAGTGTGTAATGTAAACAAAGCATATGCCCTTGAGCATATGAATGTTGTTTTCTCCCTAGTAGCAACAGCACATCTACAACCTTAGAGGTTTCTGTCACTCCCCCAGGTTAAATAGAGGCATGAACCCACTATCGAGCATAAATACCCCCTCTTGGAGTCACTAGCAACTACTCGGCCAAGATAGCTACTAACAACGGAGAGCATGCAAGATCATAAACAACATAGAGATAACAAAAGATAATATTCAGTACAGCAACTCAATCATAAACACCAATATTCATTGGATCCCAACAAACCAAACATGTAGAATTACATAACGGTGATCTCAATCATGTAGGGCAGCTCATGAGATCTAAACATGAAGCACATGGTGGAGAAGACAACCATCTAGCTACTGCTATGGACCCATGGTCCAAGGTAGACTACTCACTCATCGCTCCGGAGGCAAGCATGGCGATGAAGAAGACCTCTGCTGGCGATTCCCCTCTCCGGCAGGGTGCCGGGAAGAGCTTCTGGACCCTCCCGATCTTCGGGTCGACGGCGGCGGATCGCGATGTGTTCTGGAAAAGTGATCGGGTACTTAGGTTTTTTCCGTCGGGGGGTCTTTATAGGCGAAGGGGCGATGTCAGAGGAGGGGCCAGGTGCCCTCACGCCAGGGTGGCGCGGCCCAGGCCCTGGCCGCGCCAGCCCTGCGTGTGGGGCCCTGGTGGCCCCCCTCCTACTCTCCTTCGGATCTCTGGAAGCTTCCGGGTAAAATAAGACTCCAGGAACTTGTTTCGTCCAATTCCAAGAATATATCCTGTGTATCACTTCTGAAACATAAAAACAGCAGAAAACAGGGAACTGGCACTGTGGCAACTTGTTAATAGGTTAGTTCCGAAAAATGCATAAAAGTGCCACGAAGTGTAACAAAACAGTAGGCAAATGGTGTAAAAACAAGCATGGAGCATCAAAAATTATAGATACGTTGGAGACGTATCATAGAGCTTTTCATTTGTAAAACAGAGATAAAATTGGGTTTTGAGAGGTGGTTGTTTCATGTCAACGACTGGCAATGGGGACTTACTATCTTCCATAATAAACAAGTGAGAGCGGTTCTGAGTTCTTTGAAAATTTGGCACATTGGTGCTCTTTTATAAAGCTTTGGCACTCCTCCCCACCTTTTTTCCTTTCTCAAACCATGGCTAACCTATTCCATCGGGTGCCCACCAACATTCACATACCATGGAGGAGTGCCTTTTTTCTTCTTTTAGAATTAGATTGCAATGGTCTGACCAGCTCTCTTGCAAAATTAATGACGAGTAGATGTAGCTGCCTAGTCGAGGGGTACTTAATTTAATATGGAAGATAGCAATTCCGACCACTACGTCCCCATGAGCTAAAAACAGTGGCACAAAATGAGAAGTAGTTGAAAGTTTTGAAAGGTAGCACATGAAAATTTACTTGGAATGGCTTACAAATACCATGCATAGGAATTTATAGTGGACACAATGGCAAACTTGGCTTTTAGGAGTTGGACGCACGAGTAGAGCTCATACTCAATACAAAATGAGGGCTAGCAAAAGACTGGGAGCGACCAACTAAGAGAGCAATAACGGCCATAATCATGCAGAGCGACAAAGCGACATTAAAAGAAGCATAAGATGGCATCAAAAGTCAAAAACTAAATGATCATAGAGGCTTATGGCAACTTTGTATGAGTCAAACATGTGTGAGCATGTGCCAAGTCAACCCAAATAAAGCATCAAAGGAGAAAACCAAAATAATGCTTCCCAATAATTAAAACAATGCATGATTTTTTCAAAGGCTCATTAAGCAATCTCAGTCATTTGAGACAAGTCATGCTACAGCAAAACCACTAAGCATACTACCAAAATGACATCAAGGACGACATGAAAAAGACTAAGCCGCAGTCTAAACAAGCTCCTTTTTGTACCACTTTTTTGCATGAAATTTTTTCTCTTTTCCAACACCATTCGAACCTTTTTGAAACAACTCTTTTGATGAAAACCAACATGGACTAGAGGTCAAAATACACCTTGATGCAAAGATATAAGAAGATCTGAACAAAAATCAAGGCGAAAAATGAAAGCTAAACGCAGTTCTAGAAAAAGAGAACACTCGTTGAAATGATAAGAGTGAAAAACGGAGTGTTCTTGGCAAATGAAAAGCAAGGCAACTTCTCCAAAAGGAATTTGTTGGGGTCCAACCATTTATTGCAGCAAACAAAACTAAACAAAACTGAAAACTAAAAACAACTGACGCTCCAAGAAAAACACATAATGCATGAAGAAATAAAAATATAGTGTGTTGAAAGGTGACCTGATTTTTGCCGATGAAGAAGGGGTGCCTCGGGGGCATCCCCAAGCTTTGACGCTTGTACTTCTTAGATATTTATTGGGGGTGCGTGGGCATCCCCAAGCTTGAGATTTTGTCCATTCTTCAACTCATCTCATCATTCTCCAATCCCTTTCTTGAGTGGGAATTGATATTTGATGGTGCCTTCCCTCATATCAATGATGGCACCTACAGTTCAAAGAAAGGGTCTTCCCAAAATAATAGGACATGAAGCATTGCATTCAACATCCATAACAATGAAATCAACGGGAACAAGGTTATTGTTAACCATAATAAGAACATCATTAATCCTTCCCAAAGGTTTCTTCTTAGCAACATCAACAATAGGAACATCATAATAACACTTTTCAAGTGGTGGTAAATCAAGCATGTCATAAATTTTTCTATGCATAATAGAAATACTAGCACCTAGATCACATAAAGCATGGCAATCAAAACTATTAACATGCATATCAATGATGGGTTCCCAACCATCTTCTAACTTCTTGGGAATAGAAGCTTTTTGCTTCAACTTTTCATCCCTAATTTTCATAAGAGCATTGGTAATATGCTTAGTAAAAGCAACATTTATAGGACTAGCATTAGGAGTCAAAGCAAGATTTTGCAAGAACAAAATAACTTCAGATATATTGCATCCATCAACATCAAAATCATTAAAAGAAATAGAGCTATCATCTCCTATACTCCGAAAAATTTCAGCACTCTTTTGAGAAAAAGTTTTAGCAGTTTTAGGCTTTTTAACACTAGGAGTGGGAGTTTTCTCTACACCAATCAAAGTAAGAGGATTACTAGCATTAGGAAAAACATCATTAGAGGTAGTAATGGTACATACCTTCATCTTTCTAGCCATCTCATCTTCTCTTTCCCACCTGGCATGCAATTCTGCTAGCATCCTAACATTTTCATCAATTCTAACTTGGATAGCATTAGCAGTGGCAAAAGGATTATTCTCTTTTACATAATTAGGCAACACTTTTAATTTCAGAAGTTCAACATCATGAGCAAGGCTATCAACTTTAGAAGCAAGAATATCAATTTTGCCTAACTTTTCCTCAACAGACTTGTTAAAAGCATTTTGCTTACCGATGAAGTCCTTGAGCATTACCTCAAGCTCGGAGGGTACGGCCCTAGTATTGTTGGAGGAATTACCATAAGAGTTACTGATACGTCTCCAACGTATCTATAATTTTTGATGCTCCATGCTTGTTTTTGCACCATTTGCCTAATGTTTCGTTACACTTCGTGGCACTTTTATGCATTTTCCGGAACTAACCTATTAACGAGTTGCCACAGTGCCAGTTCCCTATTTTCTGCTGTTTTTGTGTTTCAGAAGTGATACACAGGAAATATTCTCGGAATTGGACGAAACAAGTTCCTGAAGTCTTATTTTACCCGGAAGCTTCCAGAGATCCGAAGAGGAGTAGGAGAGGGGCCACAGGCCAGGCTCACACATGGGTGGCACGGCCCAGGCCCTGGCCGCGCCACCATGGCGTGAGGGACCCTCGGCCCTCCTCTGACATCGCCCCTTCGCCTATAAAGACCCCCCGACGGAAAAAAACTAAGGACCCGATCAATTTTCCAGAACACATCGTGATCCACCGCCGCCGTCGACCCGAAGATCGGGAGGGTCCAGAAGCTCTTCCCGGCACCCTGCCGGAGAGGGGAATCGCCACCGGAGGTCTTCTTCATCGCCATGCTTGCCTCCGGAGCGATGAGTGAGTAGTCTACCTTGGACTATGGGTCCATAGCAGTAGCTAGATGGTTGTCTTCTCCACCATGTGCTTCATGTTTAGATCTCATGAGCTGCCCTACATGATTGAGATCACCGTTATGTAATTCTACATGTTTGGTTTGTTGGGATCCGATGAATATTGGTGTTTATGATTGAGTTGCTGTACTGAATATTATCTTTTGTTATCTCTATGTTGTTTATGATCTTGCATGCTCTCCGTTGTTAGTAGCTATCTTGGCCGAGTAGTTGCTAGTGACTCCAAGAGGGGGTATTTATGCTCGATAGTGGGTTCATGCCTCTATTTAACCTGGGGGAGTGACAGAAACCTCTAAGGTTGTAGATGTGCTGTTGCTACTAGGGAGAAAACAACATTCATATGCTCAAGGGCATATGCTTTGTTTACATTACACACTTTGCTTAATGCAATTATCTGTTGTTCGCAACTTAATACTTGTGGAGTTCTCGGATTGATTCACCACAAGTGGATTATTAGTCATAGATGCAGTTGGATGGCGGTCTATTATTTTGTTGTAATGCCCAGAGTAAATCTCATAGTGACCTTATTGACATATCACGTTTATCTTTATTCTATCAATTTCCCAACTGTAATTTGTTTACCCAGCATGTGTTATTTATCTTATGGAGAGACACCACTAGTGAACTATGGACCCCGGTCCTATTTCCATCATATTGCTATCACCTGTTTACTTTACTCGCACTGTTTACTTTACTCGCATACTCTATTGTTTTCCACTCGATATGCTCATAACCTTTGTTTCAAGCAAACCGGTGAGATTGACGACCTCATCGTAAGTTGGGAACAAAGTACTTGGTTGTGTGTGTGCAGGTTCCGCGTTGCAGCTAGCAAGCAATGCTTAGACGAGGCGCCATATATAAATTGTCTGAAGCTGTTGCAAGCTAGCAAGCATCACCTTCAGTCGTTTGTCTCTCCTCTCCAAGAACGATAAACCTTGGTTTCTTAACTGAGGGAAAATTTGCTGCTATACTCATCATACCTTCCTCTTGGGGTTCCCAACTGGCTGGTTATTCACCACGCACAAGGAATCTTCTGGTGCCGTCACCCACGCGCCAGAAGCTACCATAACCATTATCATTGGTAGAAGGATACGGCCTATAATTGTTACTAGCAAAATTGTTCCTATAAGCATTGTTGTTGAAATTATTATTTCTAATGAAGTTTACATCAACATGCTCTTCTTGAGCAACCAAAGAGGCCAAAGGAACATTATTAGGATCAACATGAGTCCTATCATTAGAAAGCATAAGCATAATAGCATCAATATTATCACTCAAGGAAGAGGTTTCCTCAACAGAATTTACCTTCTTACCTTGTGGAGCTCTCTCGGTGTGCCATTCAGAGTAATTTACCATCATATTGTCGAGAAGCTTTGTTGCGGCGCCCAAGGTAAGGGACATAAAAGTGCATCCACCTGCTGAATCCAATAGGTTCCTTGAAGAAAAATTCAGTCCTGCATAAAAAGTTTGGACAATCATCCAAGTAGTCAGTCCATGAGTGGGGCAATTCTTTATCATAGATTTCATTTTTTCCCAAGCCTGAGCAACATGTTCATTATCAAACTGGCTAAACTTCATAATATTGCTACGCAAAGCTATAATCTTAGCAGGAGGATAGTATCTACCAATAAAAGCATCCTTACACTTAGCCCATGAATCAATACTATTTTTAGGCAAAGACAGCAACCAATCCTTAGCTTTTCCTCTCAAAGAAAAAGGAAACAACTTAAGCTTAATAATATCACTCTCTACATACTTATATTTCTGCATCTCACATAGCTCAACAAAATTGTTGAGATGAGCTGCAGCATCATCAGTACTAGCATGAGAAAATTGCTCTTTGATACGTCTCAAACGTATCTATAATTTTTGATGCTCCATGCTTGTTTTTACACCATTTGCGTAGTGTTTCGTTACACTTCGTGGCACTTTTATGCATTTTCCGGAACTAACCTATTAACAAGTCGCCACAGTGCCAGTTCCCTGTTTTCTGCTATTTTTGTGTTTCAGAAAAGTTACACAGAAAATATTCTCGGAATTGGACGAAACAAAAGCCGAACATCTAGAAATTCACCAAAGCTTCCAGAGAACCAAAGAGGAGATGGAGTGGGGCCACCAGGCCCCCACACAACAGGGCGGCGCGGCCTGGCCCCTGGCCGTGCCCCCTATGTGTGACGGCGCCTTGGCCCACTCCTGACGATGCCCCTTCGCCTATAAAGACCCCTCGATGGGAAAAACCTAAGAACCCGATCACTTTTCCAGAACACATCGAGATCTGCCGCCGCCGTCGACCCGAAGATCGAGAGGGTCCAGAAGCTCTTCCCGGCACCCTGCCGAAGAGGGGAATCACCACCGAAGGTCTTCTTCATCGCCATGCTTGCCTCCGGCGCGATGAGTGAGTAGTCTACCTTGGACTATGGGTCCATAGCAGTAGCTAGTTGGTTGTCTTCTCCACCATGTGCTTCATGTTTAGATCTCGTGAGCTGCCTTACATGATCGAGATCACCGTTATGTAATTCTACATGTTGTGTTTGTTGGGATCCGATGAATATTGGTGTTATGATTAAGTTGATGTATTGAATATTATCTTATGTTATATGTATGTTGTTTATGATCTTGCATGCTCTCCGTTGTTAGTAGCTATCTTGGCCGAGTAGTTTGCTAGTGACTCCAAGAGGGGGTATTTATGCTCGATAGTGGGTTCATGCCTCTATTTAATCTGGGGGAGTGACAGAAACCTCTAAGGTTGTAGATGTGCTGTTGCTACTAGGGGGAAAACAACATTCATATGCTCAAGGGCATATGCTTTGTTTACATTACACACTTTGCTTAATGCAATTATCTGTTGTTCGCAACTTAATACTTGTGGAGTTCTCGGATTGATTCGCCACAAGTGGATTATTAGTCATAGATGCAGTTGGATGGCGGTCTATGTATCTTGTTGTAATGCCCAGAGTAAATCTCATAGTGATCCTCTCAACATATGCACATTGTCTTTATTCTATCAATTGCTCAACTGTAATTTGTTTACCTAGCATGTATTATTTTATCTTATGGAGAGACACCACTAGTGAACTGTGGACCCCGATCCTATTTCCTTTATATTGCTATCACCTATTTACTTTACTCGCACTGTTTACTTTACTTGCAAATATTACTATTTTCCACTCGATACGCTCATTCCTTTGTTTACAGCAAACCAGTGAGATTGACAACCTCATCGTAAGTTGGGAACAAAGTATTTGGATGTGTTGTGTGCAGGTTCCATGTTGCCGCTCGCAAAGCAAAGCTCGGACGAGGCGCCCTATAAATTCTCCAGAGCTGTCGCAAGCTAGCGGGCATCACCTTCAGTCGTATTGGCTTCTTCCCCTTCGGATCGATAAACCTTGGTTTCTTACTGAGGGAAAACCTTGCTGCTATATTCATCATACCTTCCTCTTGGGGTTCCCAACTAGACGGTGAAAAACTATCAACACCGTACCGCATCAAGCTCTTTTCTGGCACCGTTGCCGGGGAGGAAGAAGAAGACTTCTGCGAGGGGAGTTTTCGCATGCACATCCTTTACTTTGTTTTAAGTTTTGCTTTATTTTACTTGCATCATTTTATCAAAAACCCAAAAAAAAGTTAGAATCCTTTGTAGTTGTTTTTACTTGTCTGCTTTTAGTTTGCTAGAATGGCTACTCCTGAAAACACCAAGTTGTGTGACTTTACTAGCACGAATAATAGTGATTTTATCTGCACTCCTATTGCGCCACCTGCTCCTGCTGCAAATTTTTATGAGATTAAGCCTGCTTTGTTGAACCTTGTTATGAAAGAGCAATTTTCTGGTGCTAGTACTGATGATGCTGCAGCTCATCTCAACAATTTTGTTGAGCTATGTGAGATGCAAAAATATAAGGATGTTGAAAGTGATATTATTAAGCTTAAGTTGTTTGCTTTTTCTTTGAGAGGAAAAGCTAAGGATTGGTTGCTGTCTTTGCCTAAAAATAGTATTGATTCATGGGCTAAGTGTAAGGATGCTTTCATTGGTAGATATTATCCTCCTGCAAAGATTATAGCTTTGCGTAACAATATCATGAAGTTTAGTCAGTTTGATAATGAACATGTTGCTCAAGCTTGGGAAAGAATGAAAGCTATGATAAAGAATTGTCCCACTCTTGGACTGACTACTTGGATGATTGTCCAAACTTTTTATGCAGGACTGAATTTTTCTTCGAGGAATCTACTTGATTCAGCTGCTGGAGGCACTTTCATGTCCCTTACCTTGGGCGCCGCAACGAAGCTTCTCGACAATATGATGGTAAATTACTCTGAATGGCACACCGAGAGAGCTCCATAAGGTAAGAAGGTAAATTCTGTTGAGGAAACCTCTTCCTTGAGTGATAAGGTTGATGCTATTATGCTGATGCTTTCAAATGATAGGACTCATGTAATTCCTAATAATGTTCCTTTGGCCTCTTTGGTTGCTCAAGAAGAGCATGTTGATGTAAACTTCATTAGAAATAATAATTTTAACAACAATGCTTATAGGAACAATTTTGCTAGTAACAATTATAGGCCATATCCTTCTACCAATGGTAATGTTTATGGTAACTCTTATGGTAATTCCTCCAACAACACTAGGGCCGCGCCCTCCGAGCTTGAGGTAATGCTCAAGGACTTCATTGGTAAGCAAAATGCGTTTAACAAGTCTATTGAGGAAAAGTTAGGCAAAATTGATATTCTTGCTTCTAAAGTTGATAGCCTTGCTCGTGATGTTGAACTTCTGAAATTAAAAGTGTTGTCTAATGATGTGAAAGAGAACAATCCTTTTGCTACTGCTAATGCTATCCAAGTTAGAATTGATGAAAATATTAGGATGCTAGCAGAATTGCATGCCAGGTGGGAAAGAGAAGATGAGATGGCTAGAGAGATGAAGGTATGTACCATTACTACCTCTAATGATGTTGCTCCTAATGCTAGCAATCCTCTTACTTTGATTGGTGTAGAGAAAACTCCCACTCCTTGTGTTAAAAAGCCTAAAACTGCTAAAACTTTTTCTCAAAAGAGTGCTGAAATTTTTCAGAGTGTGGGAGATGATAGCTCTATTTCCTTTAATGATTTTGATGTTGATGGCTGCAATATATCTGAAGTTATTTTGTTCTTGCAAAAGCTTGCTTTGACTCCTAAAGCTAGTTCTTTAAATGTTGCTTTTACTAAGCATATTACCAATGCTCTTATGAAAATTAGGGATGAAAAGTTGAAGCAAAAAGCTTCTGTTCCCAAGAAGTTAGAAGATGGTTGGGAACCCATCATTGATATGCATGTTAATGGTTTTGATTGCCATGCTTTATGTGATCTAGGAGCAGTTATTTCTATCATGCCTAGAAAAATTTATGACATGCTTGATTTACCGCCGCTTGAAAAGTGTTATTATGATGTTCCTATTGCTGATGTTGCTAAGAAGAAACCTTTGTGAAGGATTAATGATGTTCTTATTATGGTTAACAATAACCTTGTTCCCGTTGATTTTCTTGTCATGGATGTTGAATGCAATGCTTCATGTCCTATTATTTTGGGAAGACCCTTTCTTCGAACTATAGGTGCCATCATTGATATGAGGGAAGGCACCATCAAATATCAATTTTTCCAGTCAAGAAATGTATGGAACACTTCCCTAGAAAGAGAAAGAAATTGCTTTTTGACTCTATTCTTAGAGCAAATTATGAGCTTGATGCTTCATCACTTGATATTACTTGATTCGCATTTTCCGCGCCTAGCTCAAAGGCGTTAAAGAAAAGCACTCTTGGGAGATAACCCAATGATTTTACATTCAGTTCTTTTTCTTTTTGAGTCTTGGAATTTATTACTACTGTAATGACCTCTCCTTATCCTTTTTATTTCGTTTTTGTGCCAAGAGAAGCCTTTAATTTGAGCGAGGTAAGATTTGGGGATGTTGCTGTCCTGAAACAGTTTTCGGTGCTGCACCGTAAAAATTCGTGAAATTTCTCTGTATATCTTTTTGACCTGCGATTTCTTGTGCATATGCCCCAGGTTATATCCAAACTTTCATTAGTTGAACACTTTTTGATTTGAGCAACAGAAGACCCTCTAAAAATTCGACCTTTGTCACTGTTTTGTTTTGACAGATTTCTGCCAATATTTGTGTTTGCCGCTTTATCGCTTTCTTTTTGAGTTCTTTTAATCACGGAACTTTTGGGGAAGTTTCTACAGTAGTATATACTTTATATGTGGTGGTTTTGAGTTGAAACCTGAAGCAAAAGAGGTTGATTCAATGTTATGCTTAAACTAATGTTGCTAATAGATTTGTGTTTAGTTTTGTATGAAGGAAGTTTTCAAGTGTAGGGATTGGAGAATGATGAGATGAGTTGAAGAATGGACAAAAGCTCAAGCTTGGAGATGCCCATGCATCACCCCAAGAAATATCCAAGAAGTACAAGCGTCAAAGCTTGGGGATGCCCCCGAGGCACCCCTTCTTCATCGGCAAAAATCAGGTCACCTTTCAAGACACTATATTTTTATTGCTTCATGCATTATGCATTTTTCTTCGAACGTTAGTTGTTTTAGTTTTCAGTTTAGTTTAGTTTTGTTTGCTGCAATAAATGGTTGGACCCCAACAAATTTCTTCTGGAGAAGTTGCCTTGCTTTCCATTTGCCAAGAACACTCCGTTTTCCACTCTATTCGTTTCGACGAGTGTTCTTTTTTTTAGAACTGCGTTTAATTTTCGATTTTCGCCTTGATATGTGTTCAGATCTTCTTATATCTTTTCATCAAGGTGTATTTTAGCCTCTGGACCATGTTGGTTTTCCTCAAAAGAGTTGGATTTAAAAAGTTTGAATGGTGTTGGAAAAGAGAAAAAGCTTTATGCAAAAAAGTGGTACAAGAAGGAGCTTGTGTAGACTGCGGCCTAGGCTTTTGCATGTCGTGCTTGATGTCTTTTTGATAGTATGCTTAGTGGTTTTTCTGTAGCATAACTTGTCTCAAATAACTGAGATTGCTTAATGAGCCTTTGAAAAAATCATGCGTTGTTTTAATTGTTTGGAAGCATTATTTTGGTTTTCTCCTTGATGCTTTATTTGGGTTGACTTGGCGCATGCTCACACATGTTTGACTCATACAAAGTCGCCAAAAGCCTCTATGTTCATTTAGTTTTTGACTTTTGATACCATCTTATGCTTCTTTTAATGTCGCGTTGTCGCTCTGCATGATTATGGCCGTTATTGCTCTCTTAGTTGGTCGCTCCCAGTCTTTTGCTAGCCCTCATTTTGTACCGCGTATGAGCTCTACTCGTGCATCCAACTCCTAAAAACAAAGTTTTGCCAAAGTGTCCACCATACATACCTATTAGCAATTTGCTATTCCAAAGTACATTTGACTTGCTTTTATCTATCCTTCAAATTAAACTCTTTTTGGTGTTATGCGAAAGTTGGTCAGTAAAGCTCTCACAAACCGGATGGCACATTTACTTTTCTCGCTTTAAAATTTGGCATTGTGGTCTCTTATGTTGAGTTGTTATGCTTGCAAGTTGTAAGTTGGGAATTAGCCCAGCCATGCCGTCATGGGGCAAGCTTTCAACATTGCACTTCTTATTTGAGTTGATATCGTGATCTTTTATTTATGGATACTCGCGGTGTGAAATGAATTGGGAATCTTGCGGGATCATGGAGTTTGTATATGTGTTAGAGAAACGCCTGGGCCGCCAATCTAAGCCATGCATAATTCATGGTGGAAATTTGCAGCATGCCCATAGTGGACATTCGATGACGCATCTCAAAATAAAAAGCTATACAAATGGTAAATAAAAGAGATGTCGAGGTGTTCATTGTCTGCTTGTCCTGTCATTTTGATGCGGGCTTGTTCCATGTCATCGGGCAGGGAGATACCCCGTTGGCGGTTCTCGATGATACGTGTATACTTACAATGACAAGAGCTTGCTTGGGACTCTAAGTAAAGTAGCATGAGGTTTGGGTACTCGTATTCACGGGACACGAGGTTTTCAACTTATGATTTGTCAAGCATATGCAGCATAAGTGTTCTCGCATTAACTTTAACCATTCAAGATGCTTATGATGGGGGCAATGAGAGCTCAAAGCCGGTAAGTACTATAATTTTTTAAGGTTTATAAAAATTGCAATAACTGCTTCCCTCCGCAAAGGGCCATTCTTTTTTACTTTTATGTTGAGTCACCACCTTCTACCTTTATGCACCAATAAGAGAGCATAGTTGTCATTCTGAGTATAATGTGCATTGTCCCAAAGTTTTCATTGATTGATTCATGATCATGGTTTCACTTGTTCTTAAATTGTTTGTATCTAGTCGCCCTCTTAAACTTGAAGGTGTCCTATGCATTTATGTTTTGCTCTCTCTCATGAAGGACAAGCAGAAAACCATTTGTATGTTTTTCCTTATGATTTGAACACACGTTTGACTTTCATTGTTTCATTTTCATGATCTTTTGTTTGTGTTCATTTTCATGTTATAACATGGTTGCTAAGTTTCTTCTATCAAGATTATATCTTTCATGCCCATGTTTTAAGTTCTTTTGATCCCAGCACTCAACGCTTACATACATGATCAAGATTGTGTAGGTGCATGTCACCTCAAAAATTATTTCTTTTGTTATCACTTACCTACTCGAGGACGAGCAGGAGTTAAGTTTGGGGATGTGATACGTCTCAAACGTATCTATAATTTTTGATGCTCCATGCTGGTTTTTACACCATTTGCCTATTGTTTCGTTACACTTAGTGGCACTTTTATGCATTTTCCGGAACTAACCTATTAACGAAGTGCCACAGTGCCAGTTTCCTGTTTTCTGCTGTTTTTGTGTTTCAGAAGTGATACACAGGAAATATTCTCGGAATTGGACGAAACAAAAGCCAGAAGTCTTATTTTTCCCGGGAGCATCCAAACATCCGAAGAGAGGAAGGAGAGGGGCCAGAGGCCTCCCTCACAAGGGGCTGGCGCGGCCCTGGCCCTGGCCGCGCCACCCCTGTGTGAGGAAGCCCTGGCAGCCCTCTGACATCGCCCCTTCGCCTATAAGAAGCCTCGGGACGGTAAACCCTAGGGGATTCGGCAATTTTCCAGAAACAGTTCCGCAGCTCTGCCGCCGTCGCCGACGAATTTCGGGGGACAGAAGTCTCTGTTCCGGCACCCTGCCGGGACGGGGAAGTGCCCCCGGAGCCATCTCCATCGGTCTCCATCGCCGTCTCCGCCGTCTCCATCGACCTCACCGCCATCTCCATCAACCTTGCTGTCTCCTATGATGAGGAGGGAGTAGTTCATCCCCGGGGCTGAGGGCTCTACCGGTAGCTATGTGGTTCACCTCTCTCCCATGATGTGATCTTTATGTGATCGTGAGCTTTGTATCATGTTGAACAAGTACATGTTATTATTCAGATATTTTGTGTACTCTAGTGATATTATTAAAGTAATCTATTCCTCCTGTTATGGTGTAACGGTGACAGTGCGTGCATCATGGTGGTACTTGGTTTAGGCTACGATTGTGATCCCTTGTGGATTATGAGAATAATTATTGCTATGATAGTTTGAGTGATTTATTCCTCCTTTCATGGTGTAAAGGTGTGAGTGTGTGCACCGTGTTAGTACTTGGTCTAAGTTGCAATGATTTCTATCTTGAATTGTGATCTGATTTGGATATTGCTATGAGTGGTGTTTGTCAAGTACTTGATGGACTTTAAGGGGTGCTTCTGTAGCCACTACACAATGATTAGTGTTATTCAATAGGAGAGTAATTTAGAGTGCCTTAGCAAGAGAAGTTACTTGTTCATTCATGTTACATTGTTGGGAGTGTGTCCACTAGTGAAAGTATGATCCCTAGGCCTTGTTTCCAAGCATTGCACACCATTTACTCGCTATTTTGTTACTTGTTTGCTTGCAGCGATATTTATTTCATACCACAGTTACTACTTATAATAATCCATACCACTTGTATTTCACTATCTCTTCGCCGAACTAGTGCACCTATACGTCTGACAAGCGTATTGGGTGTGTTGGGGACACAAGAGACTTTCTGTATCGTAATTGCAGGGTTGCTTGAGAGGGATAGCTTTGACCTCTAACCTCCCTGAGTTCGATAAACCTTGGGTGATCCACTTAAGGGAAACTTGCTGCTGTTCTACAAACCTCTGCACTTGGAGGCCCAACAAGTGTCTACAAGAATAGAAGTGCGTAGACATCAAGCTCTTTTCTGGCGCCGTTGCCGGGGAGGTAAGGTAAAAGGTACTCGCATCCTCCTGTGTGAGTGCTCGGAGTTATTTCCTTTAGATTCTGCAATTACATCTTTTTGTTTCTTGTTTTTATTTTCACTAGTTAGGCTTAATGGAAAACAAAGAGTTCTTTAGTCTTTTTCCTGATTTTAGATTTGAAGAGAAAATTGAAAATCCTTTGGAGCTTATTTCGCATAGCAATGTTATTAGTACGAATGCTTTGAATACTGTCAATGCTAATGCTATAGAAAAGTCTAAGCTTGGGGAAGCTGGTTTTGTTAAGTATGATATTTTTAGTCCCCCAGCTTTAGTGGAGAAAGTTTGCTCTGATGATATTTTATCTCCCATATGTGATGTTCCTTCTTATGATGATATGTTTGAAGAATATGCTTTGCGAAATAGCTGTTCTTTAGCTTGTGATGATACTAAACCTCTAGTTTATGATGGCTATGATGATGAGTATAATATTTTCAGTTCACCTACTATTGAGGACAAAATTAGTTATGATTACAATATGCCTCCTATTTATGATGATTATGGTGATGAGAATAATTATTCTATTGAATTTGCTCCTACTACTACTGTTCCTGTGGGGAGTATTAATCCTTTTATGCATGTGGCTCATGATAGGGATGTTTTAAATGATAGTTATATTGTTAGTTCTATTCATGATGCTACTGAAAGTTACTATGAGAGAGGGAAACATGGTTTGATGGATCTCAACAATATTGAGTTTCCCCTCTTTATGTTGCAATTCTTGAAGTTATACTTGTTTTGCCTTCCTATGCTTTTTGCTTTGCGTTTTTATGACTTGTCTCTTTACAAGACTATTTTTCATAGGAAGTGGTTTAGATTTAAATGTGGTCCATACTTGCTTTTTGATGCTCTCTATTGCTTTAAATTCCTATATGGCGCCTTTGCCTCAAGCTCTTATATGGCGCCCACATGAGCATCTTTGCAAATTACTGCGCCTAGCTCAAAGGCGTTAAAGAAAAGCACTCTTGGGAGATAACCCATTGTTTTATTTTCAGTACTTTTTCTTTTATTTGAGTCTTGGAAGTTATTACTACTGTAATAACCGCTCCTTATCCTTTTTATTTCGTTGTTGTGCCAAGAGAAGCCTCTAATTTGAGTGAGGTAAGATTTGGGGATGTTGCTGTCCTGAAACTGTTTTCGGTGCTGCACCGTAAAAATTCGTGAAAATTCTCTGTATATATTTTGGACCTGCGATTTCTTGTGCATATGCCCCAGGTTATATCAAAACTTTCGTTAGTTGAACACTTTTTGATTTGAGCAACAGAAAATCCCTCAAAAATTCGACCTTTGTCAGCTGTTCAGTTTTGACAGATTTCTGCCAATATTTGTTTTTGCCACTTTATCGCTTTCTTTTGAGTTCTTTTTATCAAAGAACTCTTGTGGAAGTTGCTACAGTAGTATATACTTTATATGTGGTAGTTTTGGGTTGAAACCTGAAGCTAAAAGAGGATGAATATATTTTATGCTTACATTAATGTTGCTAATAGAATTATGTTTAGTTTTGTATGAAGGAAGTTTTCAAGTGTAGGGATTGGAGAATGATGAGATGAGATGAAGAATGGACAAAAGCTCAAGCTTGGGGATGCCCATGCATCACCCTAAGAAATATCCAAGAAGTACAAGCGTCAAAGCTTGGGGATGCCCCCGAGGCACCCCTTCTTCATCGGCAAAAATCAGGTCACCTTTCAAAACACTATATTTTTATTGCTTCATGCACTATGTGTTTTTCTTGGAGCGTCAGTTGTTTTAGTTTTCTTAGTTAGTTTAGTTTTGTTTGCTGCAATAAATGGTTAGATCACATCATGTTTCTTTTGGAGGAGATGAACTCGTTTTCATTTGCTAAGAACACTCAGTTTTTCACTCTTATCGTTCACCGAGTGTTCTTCTTTTTCTGCTACTGCTTTTGGTTTTCGTTTTCGCCTTGATTTGCGTTCAGATCTTGCCATATCTTTTCATCAAGGTGTATTTTTGCCTCTGGTCTTCATTGGTTTTCATCAAAAGAGGTGTTTATAAAAATTTCAAATGGTGTTGGAAAAGAGAAAAAGCTTTGTGCAAAATAGTGGTACAAGAAGGAGCTTGTGTAGACTGCGGCTTAAGCTTTTTCATGTCATGCTTGATGTCTTTTTGATAGTATGCTTAGTGGTTTTGCTGTAGCATGACTCGTCTCAAATAACTGAGATTGCTTAATGAGCCTTTGAAAAAATCATGCGTTGTTTTTATTGTATGGAAGCATTATTTTGGTTTTCTCCTTGATGCTTTATTTGGGTTGACTTGGCGCATGCTCACACATGTTAGACTCTTCCAAAGTCGCCATTAGCCTTCATGATCATTTAGTTTTTGACTTTTGATGCCATCGTATGCTTCTTTTAATGTCGCTTTGTCGCTTTGCATGATTATGGCCATTATTGCTCTCTTAGTCGGTCGCTCCCAGTCTTTTGCTAGCCCTCGCCTTGTACTGAGTATGAGCTCTACTCGTGCATCCAACTCCTAAAAGCCAAAGTTTTCCATTGTGTCCACCATACATACCTACTAGCTATTTGCTATTCCAAGTAAATTTGACTTGCTTTTATATTCTCTTCAAATTAAACTCTTACCAGTGTTATGCGAAATTCGGTCAGTAAAGCTCTCACGAACCGGAAGGCACACTTTACTTTTTCCTGTTCTAAAAATTTGACATTGTGGTCTTTTATGCTGAGTTGTTATGCTTGCAAGTTGTAAGTTGGATTCTGTCGGGGATATAACCCCGGGTATACCAAAGTACCCCTTTATTATGTCTAATATATGTTATATATGTCAAGTTATATATGCAGGATATTAAAAAAGTAAGCAAGCAGCAGCCTAGGCCGGATTAACCAAGCCAGGCCGGAATAATCATGGCCAGGCCGGAATATCAAGCCCAGGCCGGAATAATCATGGCCAGGCCGGAATATCAAGCCTAGGCCGGAATAATCATGGCCAGGCCGGAATATCAAGCCCAGGCCGGCACTTCCAATCCCGGCTGGGCCTTTCCCCGGTCAGGCCGGGACTCTCTCCCTCGGCTGGGCCGTTTAGGCGCAGCAGCCCACCCGGCGCTCCAGGCTCGCCCCGGCTGGGCCATCGACCGGTCGGCCCGGTGCCCTGCTCCCCCGGCGTGGGCCGGTGCCTCGCCCCCCGGCACGGGCCGGTGCCCCGCTTCCCCGGCTGGGCCGGTCGGCCACCAGATCCCGGGTTAGGCCTCTTCCCCCGCGTCCCCTTCGCTGTCCCGGCTGGGCCGCTCCTCCTCGCCCCCGGGCGGGCCGCCGCCATCCTGCTGGGCCGCCACAGCCTAGGCCGGCTGGGCCACTTCCTCGTCTCCCGGCTGGGCTGCTGTCCCAGCTGGGCCTTCCTGCCCCGGCAGGCCTCTCCAAGCGCAGCACCCGGCTGGGCCGGATTAGGAGAATCCGGCCTGGCCGGGAATTCCTCCTCCAGGCCACTCCTTGCAGCTCCGGCTGGGCCGGGTTAGGCCATTCCGGCTGGGCCAGGACGGTGCTTCCCTGGCCCAGGCCGGATTACTCCTCCCCTGGGCCGGATTACTCCTCTCCGGGGCGGGGATTGACTCCCTCTGGGACATATTCTTCGCCCAGCATCGGCTCCAGCTCCTTGTGCCAGTCCTGGGACGCCTCTAGGCTCGGACTGGCACATTCTCCTCCGTCATATGCTGGTCTTGGGACGCCCATTGGCTCAGACCAGCATATCCCTCCTCTCCTAGTCAGTCTTATCCTCAGGAGGAGGATAAGACTGATGACATGGTGATCCTGAAGACAGCAGCTAGAAGACGAAGACCAAGGACTCCAAGTACAGACATCGATGACCGTGACACATCGCACAGTACCGAGGACGGTACCGTGCTGATGCAGGCTATAGTGTGACAAGACCCCAGTAGTCATCTCAGCTACAGTGTGTGCATAGTGTATCGTGGGGCATCCCTTGTCCCCTGGGCTCCCTATATAAGGGGCACCAGGGGGAACGATCACAAGAAGCCTCCTTCGGAGGCTCATTCCTCCAGCTCCACGAGAGCTCTCTTCTTCCTTAGTAGCACTAGCTGTTTAGCTCCTGCCCAGTGCAGCCTCAGATAGGCAAGATACAGCTCAAGGAGCACCATTGTAGCTCTCATGTGAAGCTCATATAGATCAGACATGCAGGAGTAGGGGTGTTACCTCCTCACGAGGGCCCCGAACCTGGGTAGCTCGATGTGTTAGCAGTGAGTTCTGTGCTCGGTCTCTACCGAGTCATCCCTCTCCCGGATCCACCAACGTACAGTCGGCCCCCATTTAAGCCATCCTAAGGCATATGTTGTTTCACCACGACGACATTTGGCGCCCACCGTGGGGCTGATCAAGGCGCTGGTAGGAGTACATCCGGATGGGATCTTCTTCATCTGCTCGGGGGCTCGACATCAGCAACGCCTCCGAGCACAGCAGGTCTTCTTCAACTCCCGGGCTGACCTCAACTCGCCCGGGCCAGCATACGGCTGTCCCGAATCTACATCAGCATCTCCGGGCCGGCGCTCGGCTTCCTCCGGCCAGCATATTCTGTGTCCTGGCCAGCATATCCTGCGTCCCTGCCAGCATATCCTGTGTCCCGGCCAGCATATCCTGTGTCCCGGCCAGCATATTCTGTGTCCCGGCCAGCATATCCTGAGTCCCGGCCAGCATATCCTGAGTCCCGGCCAGCATATCCTGTGTCCCGGCCAGCATATCCCGTGTCCTGACCAGCATATCCTGTGTCCTGGCCAGCATATCCTGTGTCCCGGCCAGCATATTCTGTGTCCCGACCAGCATATCCTGTGTCCTGGCCAGCATATTCTGCGTTCTGGCCAGCATATCCTGTGTCCTGGCCAGCATATCTTATGTCCCGGCCGGCATATTTGGTGTTTGTCGTACCAGGGACTGTTCCGCCTTCGCCTCGAGCATCTGCTGGTACTTCAAACTTCTTCAACGGTGCAAGTAAGTATTTATGCTGGTTTACTCCATATCCTGGTCAGCTTATCTAAAAATCAGTGTCTCCTTGATAGAAAAGATAGCTCGGGGGCTGGGCTAAAGCCTAGGAAGTTGCCTCTTGAGTACTGTTTCAGTATATATTAGTTCGCATGCTAGCATATCAGCTTCTTAGTTTCCTCCTGTATGTCTGTTTATATGCCAAATCACTACATATGCCTGCTGCAAAGAGTATCCTTAGTATCCGTTTGTATGTCAATAGTCTTATGCAAAAGTTTCATCTGGGCATGTTATATGCTGGTTTTATATGCCAACAACAAGATGTTATGTCAAGTTATATGTCTTTGCATATGCCAATTGGTATATCTGCTACAGTGCTATAGTCAGTATGCCAGTTAACATATCAAGTTCAGTATCTACTTATATGCCAAATGCTTTATCTCATATGCTATGTGTTATATGCCGGCTGTCGTATGCCAAGGCTCGTATGCCAGTTTTTTATATGTTGAATGCCATGTGCTAGTTGTTACATGTTTACAGTCAGATCAGTTATATGCCTATCTCAGTACCAGTTTCTGCATGCTACGTGCTATATGCTAGATCTCATATGACAGTTATAGTATACTTGCATTTATATACCGGCACATGAGTGCCAAATATCTGTTGTGAGATGCCAAGTTTGCTTATATGCCAGTTACAGTATGTCTACATTTATATGCCGGCACATGTGTGCCTAGTTCTTCCTTGTGAGTTGCCAAGTTAGCATATATGTCAAATTGCTATATCTCAGTCTATATGCCAAGTGCTTTATTTCAAGAGTTATATGCCGAGTGCAATGGGCTATATGCCAAACTCCATATGCTAGATTGCAAATGTGCCAAATACTATGACCATCGCTATGTCTTTTAGAATGACTACAGAACAGGTTGGATATTTCATCATATATACCGGCTATGACTCTCCATATTGCCGTTACAGAGGAGAAATTACTATTATATCACCAGGGTTTCAGTTTATATCTCAAAGTCTCAGGTATTTCAGAGTATGCCGGCATATCATGGCAAAGAGCAAAATTTTAGTATACCGGCATATGTTATATTTTGTATCCTGGCCGGCATATTTTATGTCCCAGCCAGCATATCTTTACGTCTTGGCCAGCATATCTCAAAGTCTCAGTTCTCAGGTATGTCAGTTTGTTAGCACATCAGGTTATTAAGTGATATCTTGAGTCATATGTGTTTCAGTATGCCGGCATATCATGGCCAAGAGCAAAATGTCAGTATGCCAGCATATCATGGCAAAATGTCAGTATGCCAGCATATCATGGCAAAATGTCAGTATGCCAGCATATCATGGCAAAATATCAGTATGCCAGCATATCATGGCAAAATATCAGTATGCCAGCATATCATGGCAAAATGTCAGTATGCCAGCGTATCATGGCAAAGAGCAAAATTTCAGTATACCCGCATATCGTGGCATGAGCAAAGTTTCAGTATGCCGGCATATCATGGCATCAAACCAAAATCCCCCAATCACCGTTTATTTCGGTTCGCCAGCATATCAAGGCATCTATCAATAACTCATATCACCGTTTATTTCGGTTTGCCAGCATATCAAGGCATCTATCAATAACTCATATCACCGTTTATTTCGGTTTGCCAGCATATCAAGGCATCTATCAATAACTCATATCGCCGTTTATTTCGGCATGCCAGCATATCACGGCATTCTATAATCCTTTCAGTTATCGCCAATTCTGGCACAGTAATATATCGAGACATCGATCTCAAAGCTAACAAGCATCATATCTCTTATCATATCCGGTTTCATAGAGTATCCCGGTTTAGCATATTAACTTGTCTTATCATTTTTGCATACTAACAAGTGCCCAGCGATGGCACAGCCCAAGAGGCATATCAGTATACCGGCATTGTCAAAGCAGACAATGTCGATGAGACATAGCCTGAGAGGCTAAGTGTCGATATAAAGCCCAAGAGGCAAAGTAGCCCAAGAGGCATATCAGTATACCGGCATTGTCAAAGCGGACAATGTCGATGAGACATAGCCTGAGAGGCAAAGTGTCGATATAAAGCCCAAAGAGGCAAATAGCTCAAAAGGCAAAAGCAGCCTGAGAGGCATATCAGTATACCGGCATTGTCAAAGCAGACAATGTCGATGAGACATAGCCTGAGAGGCAAAGTGTCGATATAGTGCCCAAGAGGCAAAGTAGCCCAAGAGGCATATCAGTATACCGGCATTGTCAAAGCGGACAATGTCGATGAGACATAGCCTGAGAGGCAAAGTGTCTATATAAAGCCCGAGAGGCAAAAGTAGCCTAAGAGGCAAAGTAGCCCGAGAGGCAAAAGTAGCCCAAGAGGCAGAGTAGCCCAAGAGGCACATAGCTCAAGAGGTAAAGTATCGATATGGCCAAAGAAGGCAAAGCAGTATTCCGGCATTGTCGAAGCAGACGATGTCGATGAGACGTAGCACAAGAGGCAAAGTGTCGATATAGCCAAAGAAGGCATAATAGTATTTTGAGATAGCCCGCGAAGGCTAGCATATCATGTATATGAGTATATGACAAACAGGACATTGCCTACGATGGCATGAGATAGAATTAGCCTGTGCAGGCCAGCATATTATTTTTATGAGCATGTGAATTTGGGACTTTGGTATATTTTTGTTGAAGCCTGTGCACGACTCTACGAGTCCTCCACAGCCTCGGGGGCTAATGTCGGGGATATAACCCCGGGTATACCAAAGTACCCCTTTATTATGTCTAATATATGTTATATATGTCAAGTTATATATGCAGGATATTAAAAAAGTAAGCAAGCAGCAGCCTGGGCCGGATTAACCAAGCCAGGCCGGAATAATCATGGCCAGGCCGGAATATCAAGCCCAGGCCGGAATAATCATGGCCAGGCCGGAATATCAAGCCCAGGCCGGAATAATCATGGCCAGGCCGGAATATCAAGCCCAGGCCGGCACTTCCAATCCCGGCTGGGCCTTTCCCCGGTCAGGCCGGGACTCTCTCCCTCGGCTGGGCCGTTTAGGCGCAGCAGCCCACCCGGCGCTCCAGGCTCGCCCCGGCTGGGCCATCGACCGGTCGGCCCGGTGCCCTGCTCCCCCGGCGTGGGCCGGTGCCTCGCCCCCCGGCACGGGCCGGTGCCCCGCTTCCCCGGCTGGGCCGGTCGGCCACCAGATCCCGGGTTAGGCCTCTTCCCCCGCGTCCCCTTCGCTGTCCCGGCTGGGCCGCTCCTCCTCGCCCCCGGGCGGGCCGCCGCCATCCTGCTGGGCCGCCACAGCCTAGGCCGGCTGGGCCACTTCCTCGTCTCCCGGCTGGGCTGCTGTCCCAGCTGGGCCTTCCTGCCCCGGCAGGCCTCTCCAAGCGCAGCACCCGGCTGGGCCGGATTAGGAGAATCCGGCCTGGCCGGGAATTCCTCCTCCAGGCCACTCCTTGCAGCTCCGGCTGGGCCGGGTTAGGCCATTCCGGCTGGGCCAGGATGGTGCTTCCCTGGCCCAGGCCGGATTACTCCTCCCCTGGGCCGGATTACTCCTCTCCGGGGCCGGGATTGACTCCCTCCGGGACATATTCTTCGCCCAGCATCGGCTCCAGCTCCTTGTGCCAGTCCTGGGACGCCTCTAGGCTCGGACTGGCACATTCTCCTCCGTCATATGCTGGTCTTGGGACGCCCATTGGCTCAGACCAGCATATCCCTCCTCTCCTAGTCAGTCTTATCCTCAGGAGGAGGATAAGACTGATGACATGGTGATCCTGAAGACAACAGCTAGAAGACGAAGACCAAGGACTCCAAGTACAGACATCGATGACCGTGACGCATCGCACAGTACCGAGGACGGTACCGTGCTGATGCAGGCTATAGTGTGACAAGACCCCAGTAGTCATCTCAGCTACAGTGTGTGCATAGTGTATCGTGGGGCATCCCTTGTCCCCTGGGCTCCCTATATAAGGGGCACCAGGGGGAACGATCACAAGAAGCCTCCTTCGGAGGCTCATTCCTCCAGCTCCACGGGAGCTCTCTTCTTCCTTAGTAGCACTAGCTGTTTAGCTCCTGCCCAGTGCAGCCTCAGATAGGCAAGATACAGCTCAAGGAGCACCATTGTAGCTCTCATGTGAAGCTCATATAGATCAGACATGCAGGAGTAGGGGTGTTACCTCCTCACGAGGGCCCCGAACCTGGGTAGCTCGATGTGTTAGCAGTGAGTTCTGTGCTCGGTCTCTACCGAGTCATCCCTCTCCCGGATCCACCAGCGTACAGTCGGCCCCCATTTAAGCCATCCTATGGCATATGTTGTTTCACCACAACGACAGATTCTAGCCCAACCATGCCGTCATGGGGCAAGCTTTCAACATTGCACTTCCTATTTGAGTTGATATTGTGATCTTTTGTTTATGGATGCCCGCTGTGTGAAATGAATTGGGAATCTTGTGAGGATCATGGAGTTTTTATATGTGTTAGGGAAACGCCGGGCCGCCAATCTAAGCCATGCATAATTCATGGTGGAAATTTGCAGCATACCCATGGTGAACATTCGACGACGCATCTCACAATAAAAAGCTAAACAATATAGCAAATAAAAGAGATGTCGAGATGTTCATTGTCTGCTTGTCCTGTCATTTTGGTGTGGGCTTGTTCCATGTCATCGGGCACGGAGGTACCCCATTGGCGGTTCCCAATGATACGCATATACTTACAATGACAAGAGCCTTGCTTGGGACTCTAAGTAAACTAGCATAGTTTGGGTACTCGTATTCACGGGACACGAGGTTTTCAACTTATGATTTGTCAAGCATATGCATCATAATTGTTCTCGCATTAACTTTAACCATTCAAGATGCTTACGATGGGGGCAATGAGAGCTCAAAGCCGGTAAGTACCATAATTTTTGAAGGTTATAAAACTTGCAATCACTGCTTCCCTCTGCGAAGGGCCTTTCTTTTACTTTTATGTTGAGTCACCACCTTCTTTCTTTATGCACCATTAAGAGAGCATAGTTGTCATTCTTAGTGTGATATGCATTGTCCCAAGGTTCATTGATTGACTCATATTGTTGGTTTCAGTTGTTCTTAAATTATTTGTATCTAGTCGCCCTCTTAAACTTTGAGGTGTCCTATGCATTTATGTTTTGCTCTCTTTGAAGGACAAGCTGAAAACCACTTGCATGTTTTCCTTATGATTTGAACACACGTTTGACTTTCATTGTTTCATTATCATGATCTTTTGTTTGTGTTCATTTGCATGTTTACAACATGGTTGCTAAGTTCTTATTGTCATGATTATATCTTTCATGCCCATGTTTTAAGTTCTATTGATCCCAGCTCATCAATGCTTGCATATATGATCAAGATTGTGTAGGTGCATGTCACCTCAAAAATTATTCTTTGTTATCACTTACCTACTCGAGGACGAGCAGGAGTTAAGCTTGGGGATGCTTGATACGTCTCAAACGTATCTATAATTTTTGATGCTCCATGCTGGTTTTTACACCATTTGCCTATTGTTTCGTTACACTTAGTGGCACTTTTATGCATTTTCCGGAACTAACCTATTAACGAAGTGCCATAGTGCCAGTTTCCTGTTTTCTGCTGTTTTTGTGTTTCAGAAGTGATACACAGGAAATATTCTCGGAATTGGACGAAACAAAAGCCAGAAGTCTTATTTTTCCCGGGAGCATCCAAACATCCGAAGAGAGGAAGGAGAGGGGCCAGAGGCCTCCCTCACAAGGGGCTGGCGCGGCCCAGGCCCTGGCCGCGCCACCCCTGTGTGAGGAAGCCCTGGCAGCCCTCTGACATCGCCCCTTCGCCTATAAGAAGCCTCGGGACGGAAAACCCTAGGGGATTCGGCAATTTTCCAGAAACAGTTCCGCAGCTCCGCCGCCGTCGCCGATGAATTTCGGGGGACAGAAGTCTCTGTTCCGGCACCCTGCCGGGACGGGGAAGTGCCCCCGGAGCCATCTCCATCGGTCTCCATCGCCGTCTCCGCCGTCTCCATCGACCTCACCGCCATCTCCATCAACCTTGCTGTCTCCTATGATGAGGAGGGAGTAGTTCATCCCCGGGGCTGAGGGCTCTACCGGTAGCTATGTGGTTCACCTCTCTCCCATGATGTGATCTTTATGTGATCATGAGCTTTGTATCATGTTGAACAAGTACATGTTATTATTCAGATATTTTGTGTACTCTAGTGATATTATTAAAGTAATCTATTCCTCCTGTTATGGTGTAACGGTGACAGTGCGTGCATCATGGTGGTACTTGGTTTAGGCTACGATTGTGATCCCTTGTGGATTATGAGAATAATTATTGCTATGATAGTTTGAGTGATTTATTCCTCCTTTCATGGTGTAAAGGTGTGAGTGTGTGCACCGTGTTAGTACTTGGTCTAAGTTGCAATGATTTCTATCTTGAATTGTGATCCGATTTGGATATTGCTATGAGTGGTGTTTGTCAAGTACTTGATGGACTTTAAGGGGTGCTTCTGTAGCCACTACACAATGATTAGTGTTATTCAATAGGAGAGTAATTTAGAGTGCCTTAGCAAGAGAAGTTACTTGTTCATTCATGTTACATTGTTGGGAGTGTGTCCACTAGTGAAAGTATGATCCCTAGGCCTTGTTTCCAAGCATTGCACACCATTTACTCGCTATTTTGTTACTTGTTTGCTTGCAGCGATATTTATTTCATACCACAGTTACTACTTATAATAATCCATACCACTTGTATTTCACTATCTCTTCGCCGAACTAGTGCACCTATACGTCTGACAAGCGTATTGGGTGTGTTGGGGACACAAGAGACTTTCTGTATCGTAATTGCAGGGTTGCTTGAGAGGGATAGCTTTGACCTCTAACCTCCCTGAGTTCGATAAACCTTGGGTGATCCACTTAAGGGAAACTTGCTGCTGTTCTACAAACCTCTGCACTTGGAGGCCCAACAAGTGTCTACAAGAATAGAAGTGCGTAGACATCAGGATGCTGATACGTCTCAAACGTATCTATAATTTTTGATGCCCCATGCTTGTTTTTACACCATTTGCATAGTGTTTTGTTACACTTCGTGGCACTTTTATGCATTTTACGGAACTAACCTATTAACAAGTCGCCACAGTGCCAGTTCCCTATTTTCTGCTATTTTTCTGTTTCAGAAAAGTTACACAGGAAATATTCTCGGAATTGGACCAAACAAAAGCCGAACGTCCAGAAATTCACCGAAGCTTCCAGAGAACCGAAGAGGAGACGAAGTGGGGCCACGAGGGCCCCACACAACAGGGCGGCGCGGCCGGGCCCCTGGCCGCGCCCCCTATGTGTGATGGCACCTCGGCCCACTCCTGACGATGCCCCTTCGCCTATAAAGACCCCTCGACGGGAAAAACCTAAGAACCCGATCACTTTTCCAGAACACATCGCGATCCACCGCCGCCGTCGACCCAAAGATCGGGAGGGTCCAGAAGCTCTTCCCGGCACCCTGCCGGAGAGGGGAATCGCCACCAGAGGTCTTCTTCATCGCCATGCTTGCCTCCGGCGCGATGAGTGAGTAGTCTACCTTGGACTATGGGTCCATAGCAGTAGCTAGTTGGTTGTCTTCTCCACCATGTGCTTCATGTTTAGATCTCATGAGCTGCCTTACATGATCGCGATCACCGTTATGTAATTCTACATGTTGTGTTTGTTGGGATCCGATGAATATTGGTGTTATGATTGAGTTGATGTACTGAATATTATCTTATGTTATCTCTATGTTGTTTATGATCCTGCATGTTCTCCGTTGTTAGTATCTATCTTGGCCGAGTAGTTGCTAGTGACTCCAAGAGGGGGTATTTATGCTCGATAGTGGGTTCATGCCTCTATTTAATCTGGGGGAGTGACAGAAACCTCTATGGTTGTAGATGTGCTGTTGCTACTAGGGGGAAAACAACATTCATATGCTCAAGGGCATATGCTTTGTTTACATTACACACTTTGCTTAATGCAATTATCTGTTGTTCGCAACTTAATACTTGTGGAGTTCTCGAATTGATTCGCCACAAGTGGATTATTAGTCATAGATGCAGTTGGATGGCAGTCTATGTATCTTGTTGTAATGCCCAGAGTAAATCTCATAGTGATCCTCTCAACATATGCACGTTGTCTTTATTCTATTAATTGCTCAACTGTAATTTGTTTACCCATCATATATTATTTTATCTTATGGAGAGACACCACTAGTGAACTGTGGACCCCGGTCCTATTTCCTTTATATTGCTATCACCTGTTTACTTTACTCGCACTGTTTACTTTACTCGCATACTATTACTATTTTCCACTCGATACGCTCATTTCTTTGTTTACAGCAAACTGGTGAGATTGACAACCTCATCGTAAGTTGGGAACAAAGTATTTGGTTGTGTTATGTGCAGGTTCCACGTTGCCGCTCGCAAAGCAAAGCTCGGACCAGGCGCCCTATAAATTGTCCGGAGCTGTCGCAAGCTAGCGGGCATCACCTTCAGTCGTATTGGCTTCTTCCCCTTCGGATCGATAAACCTTGGTTTCTTACTGAGGGAAAACCTTGCTGCTATATTCATCATACCTTCCTCTTGGGGTTCCTAATTGGACGGTGAAAAACTATCAACACCGTACCGCATCACTCTTTCATAACAAGGTTCAGTAAAGCAGGCTTAATCTCATAAAAATTTGTAGCAGGAGCAGGTGGCGCAATAGGAGTGCAAATAAAATCACTATGATTAGTGCTAGTAAAATCACACAACTTGGTGTTCTCATGAGTACCCATTCTAGCAAAGCTAAAAGTAGACAAGTAAAAACAACTATAAGGGAAACTAATTTTTTTTTGTTTTTGATAAAACGAAGCAAGTAAAAATAAAGTAAAGCAAAACAATAAACAAAGTAAAGGATGTGCGTGCGAAACTCCCCTTGTAGAAGTCTTCTTTTTCCTCCCCGGCAACGGCGCCAGAAAAATCTTTGCTGCGGCGGTGTGTGATAGTGTAAATCACCGTCCAGTTGGGAACCCCAAGAGGAAGGTTTGATGAGTACAGCAGCGAGTTTTCCCTCAGTAAGAAACCAAGGTTTAATCGTATCTAGAAAAAAGCCAAACGTCTGAAGGTGATGCCCGCTAGCCTAGTGACTTCCAACAAGGGCACCGTTTACGATTCTTGTCGGTGCGTCTTCAACTAGTAGCAACGTGGAACCTGCACATAACACAACCAAATACTTTGCTCCCAACTTACGATGAGGTTGTCAATCTCACCGGTTTGCTGTAAACAAAGGGTATGAGCGTATCGAGTGGAAAACAATAGTAGTATGTGAGAAAGTAAACAGTGCGAGTAAAGTAAACAGGTGATAGCAATATAAAGGAAATAGGACCAGGGTCCACAGTTCACTAGTGGTGTCTCTCCATAAGATAAATAACACATGCTGGGTAAACAAATTACAGTTGGGCAATTGATAGAATAAAGATAACGTACATATGTCGAGAGGATCACTATGAGATTTACTCTGGGCATTACAACAAGATACATAGACCGCCATCCAACTGCATCTATGACTAATAATCCACTTGCGGAGAATCAATCCGAGAACTCCACAAGTATTAAGTTGCGAACAACAGATAAATGCATTAAGCAAAGTGTGTAATGTAAACAAAGCATATGCCCTTGGACATAAGAATGTTGTTTTCTCCCTAGTGGCAACAGCACATCTACAACCTTAGAGGTTTCTGTCACTCCCCCAGATTAAATAGAGGCATGAACCCAACTATCGAGCATAAATACCCCCTCTTGGAGTCACTAGTATCTACTCGGCCAAGATAGCTACTAACAACGGAGAGCATGCAAGATCATAAACAACATAGAGATAACATAAGATAATATTCAGCACATCAACTTAATCATAACACCAATATTCATCGGATCCCAACAAACACAACATGTAGAATTACATAACAATGATCTCGATTATGTAAGGCAGCTCACGAGATCTAAACATGAAGCACATGGTGGAGAAGACAACCAACTAGCTACTTCTATGGACCCATAGTCCAAGGTAGACTACTCACTCATCGCGCCGAAGGCAAGCATGGCGATGAAGAAGACCTCCGGTGGCGATTCCCCTCTTCGGCAGGGTGCCGAGAGGAGCTTCTGGACCCTCCCGATCTCGGGTCGATGACGGCGGCGGATCGCGATGTGTTTCTGGAAAAGTGATCGGGTCTTTAGGTTTTTCCCGTCGGGGGGTCTTTTTAGGCGAAGGGGCAGCGTCAGAAGTGGGCCAGGTGGGGCTCACCACAGGGCGGCGCGGCCAGGCCCTGGGCCGCGCCCCCTGGTGGTGAGACCACCCCCTGGCTCCATTCCGTCTCCTCTTCAGTTCTCTGGAAGCTTCGGTAAATTTCTGAATGTTTGGCTTTTGTTTTGTCCAATTCCGAGAATATTTCCTATGTAACTTTTCTTAAACACAAAAACAGCAGAAAACGGGGAACTGGCACTGTGGCATCTCGTTAATAGGTTAGTTCTGGAAAATGCATAAAAATGCCACGAAGTGTAACGAAACACTAAGCAAATGGTGTTAAAACAAGCATGGAGCATAAAAAATTATAGATACATTTGAGACGTATCAATAAACCAGATAGCTACCGGTAGAGCCCTCAGCCCCGGGGGAGAACTATTCCCTCCTCATCATGGGAGATAGCAACATCGATGGAGATGGCGGTGTATTCGATGGAGATGGCTCCAGGGGCAATTCCCTATCCCGACAGGGTGCCGGGACAGAGACTTCTGTCCCCCGAACTTCGTCTGCGACGGCGGCGGCGCTGCGGAACTTTATCTGGGAAAACGCCGATTGATTTAGGATTTTCGCGTCGGAGGGATTATATAGGCGGAAGGGCGATGTCAGGGGGTGGACCAGGGGTCCACACCACCTGGTGCCGCGGCCAGAGGGGGGCGCCACCCTATGGTGTACCTGCCTCCTGGCCCTCCTCCGTCTCCCCTTTGGACTCCGTGTCATGTCGGGAAAAATAGGAACTTCAAGCTTTGTTTCATCCAATTCCGAGAATATTTCCTGTGTAACTTTTCTGAAACAAAAAAACAGCAGAAAACAGGAACTGGCACTGTGGCATCTTGTTAATAGGTTAGTTCCAGAAAATGCATAAAAATGCCACGAAGTGTAAACAAAACACAAAGCAATTGGTGTAAAACAAGCATGGATCATCAAAAATTATAGATACGTTTGCAACGTATCATACCCCCACTACCATTTCAGAAACTCTTGCATATCCGAGTGCGAACTACTGGAAGGAAGTGGTTCAAAGTGAGATGGATTCCATTTTGGCTAATGGAACGTGGGAGTTAACTGAATGTCCTTATGAGTGTAAAACTGTAGGATATAAGTGTATATTTAAAAGGAAGCTTTGAGCTGATGGTACTATTGAAAAGTACAAAGCTCGTCTTGTGACCAAGGACTATACCCAAAAGGAACGTGAAGGTTTCTTCGATACATACTCACCTGTGGCGAGATTGACCAAAATTCGTGTACTACTATCATTGGCTGACTCACACGGTCTTCTCGTTCATCAAATGGACATTAAGATGGCTTTCCTTAATGGGGAGTTGGACAAGGAAATTTACATGGAGCAGCCTGATGGTTTTGTACGTGAAGGTCAAGAAATAAAGGTGTGTAAATTGTTGAAATCTTTGTATGGCCTCAAACAAGCTCCCAAACAATGGCATTAGAAGTTTAAAAGAACTTTAACATCTCTTGGTTTCTTTGTAAATGAATCCGACAAATGTGTATATTACCGCTATGGTGGGGGCGAGGGAGTTGTCCTATGTTTGTATGTGGATGAGATACTAATATTTGGGACAAGTCTCAGAGTGATTGAGGAGATCAAAATCTTCTTATCTCAGTGTTTTGAGATGAAGGATCTTGGAGAAGATGATGTTATCTTGAACATCAAGCTATTGAGAGATGAGAATAATGGGATCACACTTGTGCAATCTCATTATGTGGAAAAGGTGTTGAGCAGATTTGGATATGCTGATTGCAAATCTTCTCCCACACCATATGATCCTAGTGTGTTGCTTCGAAAGAATCAGAAGGACACTAGAGATCAATTAAGATGCTCTCAAATTATTGGCTCTCTCATGTATTTTGCTTGCGCTACGAGGCCTGGCATCTCGTTTGATGTGAGCAAACTCAGCCGGTTTGTGGCCAACCCAGGATTTTATCATTGGCATACTCTTGAGAGAGTAATGCGCATCTAAAGGGAACCATGAGCTATGGGATTCATTATACTGGGTATACAAGAGTAATTGAAGGGTATAGTGATTCAAATTGGATTTCAGCTGATGAGATAAAGGCCACAAGTCTATATGTATTCACTCTTGGTGGTGGCGTTGTTTCATGGAATTCTTGCAAGCAGACCATCTTAACAAGGTCAACAATGGAAGCAGAACTCATAGAATTGGATACTGCGACTATCGAAGCAGAATGGCTTCATGAACTCTTGACCGATTTGCATATGGTTGAAAAACCAATAACGGCTATGCCCATGAACTGTGACAACCAAACTGTGATTGTCAAGGTGAACAGTTCTAAGGATAATATGAAGAGTTCAAGACATGTCATGAGAAGACTAAAGTCTGCCAGAAAGCTGAAAAACTCCAGAGTTATAGCATTGGATTATGTCCAAACGGCTAAGAATCTGGCGGATCCTTTCACCAAAGGTTTATCAAGGAACATAATAGACCTTGCATCGAGGGAGATGGGTTTGAGAACCACATTAGTTGCCGAGAGGGTAAACTAACATATGTGATCAAAGATCCCGTGAATTAGGACCTGGGAAAACAAACCAGAGCAACTGAGTTGAGAGAAATTGCATACTCCCACTCCGCTGCAGATGCAAATCTCTCATGGATACTGTTAGGCAGGTTGACTATGTCTTAATGTGTTATGTGTGGCTCAGTATGAGCGAAGATGCTATCCTATAGGGCGATCTTGAAAGAACACACCTATATGACTGATACTGCTGGTCACGGTGCGTGATATTTTGGGTGAATCTCTAAGCTCATGAAAGACCGAGGAGTGTGACATATTCTCCACCTGAGGGGAAGCCTATGCCAGCCTTGTAGCGGTGCCGATATGGAGTGAAACTTGCTGCACAAGGCTAACAATTCAAGGCCTAGTCGATTGTTCAGTTGTAGTTCAAGCCTAGCTCCATGTCTAGGTGAAAGTTCAAATTAACAGTCTCCACTGAAATGCGGGTATATAAAATAGTAATTGGAACTAATGTGCCATATGATCTGCCTCTAAGATCTGGTGGGGTATTATTGGATGTATATGGGTTGCATCCCAAGTAGGCAGCCTATCTAGCCTACAATTGTGAGATCTCAAGGCCCATTTCTATGGTAGCCATTGGGAGCTGGCTGGGGACTAAAGATTATTCCCACATTGCTAGTTGGAAGAGAGTAGGAGTGGTTTATAAGGTGAGCTCTTCTAGTGCTCCAAAGTGAGTGAGAAGAGAAGAAGTCTACGTGCACTCCTCTCATTCCTCCGCCCGCCCGCCTCGCCATGCCACGCCTTGCATCGCACGCACGCGTTGTGTTTCCTGAATCAAGTTTGAAACTCATTTTGTTGAAGACTAAATTTTTTCTTGGTGCACCAATTGAGTTGGGTACGTGTCGGCCGTGTGTGTGCATGCTTGCCACGTGTCCATGTCTTCTACGAGTAGTGCTTCGGTCGGCGGCTCTGATTCCAGGCTATACCAGGAGACCGACCAAATCTGGAACACGTGTGTTCCTTCACTCTCTCTCGTGAAGTTCCTTTTGCTGCGTCGCCCTCTAGTCTTCCCTATTCTAGCGACTGCATGCACAGACGTCCAAAAGAGCAGGCCTCCGAAACCCCGTCCGTTGAGATCCTGCACCGAGAGACGGGCGATAAGGTTTTTGGGGAGCGTCTCGGCGCGACTGCTTGCCTCCGTTCGAGTTCTTCCTCGCCGATCTGCATCCTCTTCATCAGGCTCGGTGACTTCAACCTTCACCATGGGCGAAAACCATGGTGTTGCTACTGCGGTGTTGGCCTTTCCGGATGCTCTGTACGTGCTTCTTGTCTCCTACTTTACACTACTTCGTGTATTTGCAAATCTGCTAGATGTGCTTGCATGTCTGCATGTGGTTAAGCTGAGTAGTGCTTATGTGTTGCTTACTTTGGTAATTAAACTCACTCGGAAATTGCTTAATATCCTAACAGGAAGAAAAGGGAGAGGGAGGGGATGAGGTGGCCGCCACCACCGGAGTGGAGGGTGGTGAGGTCCTCAGTGAAAGGCGGCGAGGCGAGCTCATGGAGGTAGAGGCCGGAGAGAGAGTGGGGCCTGGCCAAACTCATGGAGATGGAGGCCGGAGGCGAGCTAGCTCCCATAGGAGGGTTCCTAGGCAGTGGCAAATTAGGCGACAAGGAGAAGCGCCACCTCGACCATGGACACGCACGGAAGAAAAGGAGATGGAGGCGTGGGAGGGAGGACCGAGGTTGAATATGATGTGCAGGTGTTCACAGGCAAAGAGATAAGGCCATGGACGTGTGGGTGGGCCCACCCAGCACCTCGCTGTCTCCTAGAGGACATGAGGTGAGTGATCGACCCAGGGGATCGCGAGACGCTATCCCCCGAGGGAATAGAAGCATTTTCCTTTTATTTATTGGTACATATCAAGTTCAATAATGTTGTGTTCCTCTTAATTTAGAAATGTTATTTTCACAGGTGAGAGCAAGAGCTGATGTCCACAATCTGTCACCTAATTCCGATATTAACTTACTGCAGAGTCGTGATATTCACATACATTTTCCTTCTGGTGCTATGCGAAAGGACGGTCCTTCTTCAAGAGTGACATTGGTAACATCGCTAGTGTCATTGTTTAGTAACTAAAAAATCAGAGGAGACACCGGGATGACGGGAGAGATGACTCTTAGGCCTTCCCCAATGCAAGTTTCTTAGCGCGGTATCATAGGCAAAGTGGTGATGTGGCACCCTATTAAATGATGAAAAAGAGTGAGGTTGTATCTTAGCTAAGGCCTTTCACAATGCATTGGCTCTTAACATGCTATCCTAGGTAGGTGTTTATTCTAAGAGACAATTATCACAATGCATTGTATCTAAAGATTGTATCTAAATTTAATGATTTTGGCATCATGCATGCATTTCATTGGCCTAGCAATACTTTTTGCCTATGACTTTGTGCAAAGGTTGTAGCTTAGCTAAGATACAACCTCACTCTCTTTCATCATTTAATTGGGTGCCACATCCCCACTTTGCTTATGATACCGCGCTAAGAAACTTACATTGGGGAAGGCCTAAGCTACATCCTTTGCACAAAGTCATAGGCAAAAAGTATTGCTAGGCCAATGAAATGCATGCATGATGCCAAAATCATTAAATTTAGATACAATCTTTAGACGATGCATTGTGATAATTGTCTCTTAGAATAAACACCTACCTAGGATAGCGTGTTAAGAGCCAATGCATTGTGAAAGGCCTTAGGGGCCTGGTGTTGCTAGTTGGTGGTGTTAAGGACAGGTACCACCACATACGTTACCAACATTTTCTGTGTTTCTTGATTGCATGGAAAACATGGAAGACTGGACCACTTCCCTTGTGGTCTTCTTCTAGGTGTCAAGCTATTGTTGTTAACTTCAACATTTTGCTGAAATTGAGGTACTTGCAGCACATCGATATGGCATCAAGAGAGTAATATTGCCAAAAAGAAACTGAAGGACTTGGCAGAGATTTGAGCGCCCATGCTCTCCGGCATAGAGGTTTGTGATTGCTTATTGTTAGTCGTTACTCAAGTTTGCTCTGAACTGCTACATTATGTAGCTTGATTGTTGACGATATATGCTCTGACCTACTAGCAGTGTAGCACTAGCTTCATTCTGCATTTGTTATTGCTCCTAATATGTTTTTGCTATCTTGTTGAGCTATAAAACATCTAGAATCCAGAATAGCAATCAAAATTTATGTAGCAGTTGTGTCTCTCATCTGGATATCATGTTTGTTGCTGACTTGTATTTACTTATGCCGCTGATAGACTCTGCTCGTCAAGCGCATCGAGGAAGTACTTGCCCATGCTTTCACACTGGCTATAGCACGACCAAATCCCAAGTGGAACCTTATGCGGTATTTTCACACTGGCTATGTACCTGTTCTGATGATTGGTTCATCACTTGGTCACGCCCGGGATATCCACGATGAGCAGTTGAGAGCTGTTGAGCAATTGTTCCGTTGGAGTGAAGCTAGCTTGTGCATCCAACTCGATTAAGCTAAGGTTCGGAAATGTATATACGAATATGGGACACCCATGAAAGTCAGGGAGATGCTGTCTACGTTCATATTTTATAGAGATGTTGTCTATGTTCAGCTTGCACTACAAGAAAATAGGATTTTTGCCTAGTCCAATATGTACTCGGCCAAGGGCAAAAACCACCTCGCAAAGGGCATCTCTAACCGATCCTGAAAACTTTAGAAGTGTAAACCGACTTCTAAAACTTAGAGAAGTAAAAAAGTACTCCTCTAAAGCTTGGCGGTTCCTAACCGAACCCATATATTTAGAGGAGTAGAATTTTTTTTGGCCCATTTCTTTCTAGCACTCCACAAATGCATTCATACATCTCAAATAGAGTTCACACAAACAATTTAAACGTATGGACAATTCAAAATAAAACATGCATAGAGTTCATCCAAAAGTAGACTCCATCACATCAAGGTCACCCAAAATGAAGCTCATCGACCTTGTTCGATCCAAAACACCACCAACATATCACCTCATATGTTGTGGACCATCTCTGAAGAACTCAAAGACCATCTCCAAAAAACACATCTCCACCTCCTCCTAGGCCAACAGCATCACCACCACCATCACCATCTCCACCGCCTCCTCCTCGGCCACCACCATCACCACCACCTCCTCCTCGGTCAACTCCATCGCCCTCACCAAAAGATCTTTGAAGGATCTTTGCATGAGTGAGGCCCCAATATTTTCTAGCCATGGCATCCATGTTGCTTGGGTCCATGAATGTGATAGCACGCTCATTGATCTCTCTCTTTTGCAATCCTTTGCCCCTCAAGTGCAATCCTTTTCTCCTCGGCAATGGCTTTCCTCTCTTCGGTGGCCATCTTCTTCTTCCACTTCTCCTCCTCCATTGCCATGAGCTTGGCCCACCTTGTCGCCTTCTCCTCTCCCCTCTCGTCTGCCAAAACTTTCTTGATCTCAACCATAGCACAAAGTTCTTCCTTGTATCCTCCTTGGGAACCTCTCTTCTTCCTCTCTTTTGCAAGATTTTGCCCCTCGGGCCTCTTGTGCGGGTCTTCATCTTCCTCATCATTGGCCTCAGTGGAGATGCTAACCCTTGGTCTCTTTGGAGTGGTCTCCCAATTCATCCGCACCCACTTTTCATTGTCAACACAACGGGTGTGCACTTATCAACACAACCGGACCAACGGTTGCATTACTCTAGAATGGCACCCCACCGGTGGCCGAGAAAGCCTTGTGTGCGAGTGATTGGAATGGTCATGGTGTAGTAGTAGTAGTCCTCGATGCGGGCCCAAAACTTCTCTTTGGATTGGTCGGTGCCAACCGATGCGTCGAGTGACACATTCATCCAAGCATAGCACAATGCAACGTCCTCTTGTTTATTATAGTTGGTGGCTCTTGGCTTCTTTGTGCTCCCCTGTGTCTCCTCCACCACTTCCTACTCCACCACTTCCTCGATGTCCTCGATCTCTTCATCATCGAAGAGGATATCATCTATCCAGGTAGCATGGCTCTCCTCCAATTCTACCATGAATTCGGCCACCTCCTCCTCCACCTCACTACGAATCATCACAACACGATCACCGCATGTCTACAACCATCACCGAATGAGAGGGGAAGAGAAAAGCTAAAATTTTACCTTGCCAGTGTTTCAACAAACACCTCACTGTCATCTTCAGAGACGACGGTCAGACGTGCGGTCTGGCCTCGGGTAGGGTTCATCGGCGAGGCCTTGCGAGACAAAGGGGTCGGTGCAGCCTTCGGAAGCGCTGTCATGACCTTCTTCCTCTTCTTGTTGGCCACCGCCTCGGTGAGCGCCATTTTCATCGAAGTGGGCTTGATCTGCCGCCAGCCGGCCACCAGAGCTAGCGGAGGACAAAGTGCCACCTCCAGAGCTTCCACGCGCTTGCCGCCGGCCTTGCTGGAGGGTTTCACGATCGTGACGGCGGGCCAGACCCCGCCGTTGGCCCCCAACCTCTTCGTCCCCGTGGTCACGGCGGAGATGTCCGATTGCGGCGGCGTCGGGGTGTCAGAGACACCGGGGATGGCCGTCGAAGGTGCGACCGAGAGTTGCGTGTCGATTTCGGGCGGACTCGGCGCCAGCGGGGAGGTGGGCGGGCAAGAACAGCGGAAGGCGGGAAGTGACGGTGTGGAGGCGGGAATTTGTCTCTGAAGTGGCGCCCGACTCCTAAAAATACTCCTCTGCTGCCAAGTTTACTCCTCCGACTCCTAAATTTTTACTCCTCTAACCGTTTTGTACTTCGGTTAGGTGAGTCCCTTACCTATTTTTACTCCTATAACCGGTTTTTAAGGATCGGTTAGAGATGCCCTAATGTAAGTATCCACTGTACAAATTTGCAAAAAAAAAGTATCCACTGTACTGTGCCTATCGGCTACCGTGCAGTGTGCACAAGTCTACCCTCTCCTCGTGCCCTTGAAAACGAGGGCACCATCAATCAATTATCACCGTCGCCATCACCCATCAGGCTTCAGTACTGTCCGCGACTCTTGACTACACCAGTAGTGGTGTGGAGATTGTGGAGTGAGAGAGAGGTTTCAGATCGACATCCCCAATCCGGATGGGGAGCGGATGAGCGTACGACGATGCGATGCACCGCAACTAGCAAGCTGATGGGACAGATCAGGACAGTCGTGATCAAACAGATGGCTTAGTTGGCAACTAGGGCTAAAAACTGATCAAGTTGGCGTGCGGATGTCGTTTGTTCGACATAGACGCCACCTGATAGGACAAAGCTGCAGGGCGTGATCAGTTCACACTAGTTTACATTCCTGATGATAGACATGATTTCATCACTCTGACAGCTAGGATAGGGGCATATCTCATTTGACACTGGTCCCATGGCTAACCGATTCCTGACTCAGGCATGAGTCACAGGGTGATCTTGCTAGCTCGTACGAGTAGCACTTAGCTAGCGGCTAGCTGGGCCTGAGTGATCTTCTGGTCCCGTGCAGGGCATGGTCGTGCGGGCGAAGATATGTGCAACAAACTGGTTGGAGGTATACATGTGCGGATTTCAAGTACGTTCCTCACTTCCTCTTCCTCATGTGTGTATCTCGTACGCCAACATGGCGAGCTGACGACTCAACTGTGCCGAAATGGGAGAAAAATCTGAATGATCAGGACGTGTAAGTACGTATCAAATGACCTGCAGGATCATGCAGAACACAATAGCTAGCACTTGGGAGATATACATGCCGCTTCACAATATTTTAGAAAAGAGAAACTTCGTTACCTCCGGCTTACATATGCAACAACTAAGAATAATATGTGTAAAGCCACGTTACTGCAAATAAACAATTAGAGTATGTCTTTGCCGAGTGTTTTTTATCAACACTCGGTAAAGATTGTCTTTGCCATGTGCACAGTTCAGGTCAAGCGAATTGTGTCCGGTACTGTCCACTGTGCACAAGTCCAGCTAGCGTAATCCCCTCGAAAACGACATCACAATCATCATCGATGACTAGGAGTATGATCCTTGTCTAGACTCTTGACTGCACCAGTTAGCAGTTAGCAGCAGTCCACACAATGACACCGATATAGGACAGGTTGGTCCAGGTCGATAGCTGCACCATGCATCTCATCAGATATTTTGGTACCTCCTAATCAGGACAATGGAGGGAGGGTTGATCGAGATATGGATCAATGAGTTGTGTGACAAACTGACAATGATGCGCACCACCTAGCATAGCTAGTGGGGACAAATGTGCACTGGCGGGTGACCCAAACATGGCCGATCAGTTCAGACAAATTGGATTTGCATACATATGGCTGATCTATGATCAGCATTATACATCACAGGAATCTGGACAGATGATCACACCAGAGAGCTAAATGATGTCCTAATAACTGTCTCAGGCATGAGACCTGAACTGATCTTGCTAGCAAAATCGATCGTACCAGGGACATACATAGCAATATAGCATGACGTCGTTTTGGCACATGGGCTCCATGGAGCCATTTATTTAAACTTGAAAAAAATCAAATTTAAAGCTTTAAAAATTTCATAAAAAGTACATAGATGGAGCCAATTGTATACGCTACCATCGTGCAAAATTGCGATACAAAATACCTTGTATTTTATCCTCGGTAAAAATAATAAAAATCCAGATCTGGAAGCATGAACAATGTCCCCTTTTTCCTTCCAAAATTTCTCCAATTTTTCTTTTTTCCTAAGCCTACACTATAAGGTATTCGTATTAAAAATTTGCAAGATTATAGCATATATATTTAGCTACACCCATATATTTTATTTTTATTTTTTTAAAGCTTTAAAATTTGAATTTTTTTGAAGTTTTAAATATAGGGCTCCAGGGAGCTAAAAGCATTTTTCGGATAGCAAGCGGCTATAGTCCCGCGCATGCATAGCATGGATAGTATATGGCCAGAGTGAAGACGGGACGCCAGAAAGAATAAACTACTTTGGAGCTACATGTGCATGCATATTCTCGCATATTCCTCACGGCATCTCCGACGCATAATACGGGCTTCTACGGATTTTTTTTTAAAACAAAATAAGCAATATTGCCTCACCTTGTTAAAAAAAAAGATAATTAGCTGGTTAATTAGCAAGAAACCAGCCTAAAGCCGATATGGACACCCTCGCCGAGCGTCATGGAACATGATAGCTTCGAGGACACACGCGGTCAACCGATGGGCATGTGCACACATAATTTTTTATTAAATATATGTATTGCAATTATAATGTAATAATATGTTTTGAGATAAAATGTACATATCATACAAATCCCAACCCATAGTACTTAGATTGAATCCATACTCAAAGTTTAGTTTTTTCTACTCAAGTGATATCATAAACAACAATTATTTGTGACAAGGAGGGAGGATAAGTTGGTTTATGTGCTGTTCCAAAACTCACGAAAATATATAAACTATAAAATCACATAAAACTTGGGGACAATATATTTTACCACTGAACAGATTGTAACAAACACAAACCAATAGGCACTTGCATGCGCCGGTCACACATGGAAATAGACCATGAAATTAAGACATTAATTTACACACAGACACAACCATGGCCACGCAGACATCGGCCGTTTCATAATTGCGTCTCAAAAACTCCTGGCGTTCCCCATCGGGTTTCCCTCAAACCGGCCGATACTGAAGTGCCGGAGTTCCACGCCGGCCTCCGCGGCTGTCCTAGCCTCGCCGTCCAGCGCCATCTCCGCCAGGATCCTTCCCACTGCCGGCCCCATCTTGAACCCGTGCCCGGAGAACCCGGCGCCGACCACCACGTCCCTCCCGAACTCGTCCCCGCCGAGGAAGTCGATCACAAAGTCCTCGTCGGGCGTCATGGAGTACATGCACGGTTGCCGGAGCACTGGTCCGCCGGCGGTGTCCACATGGCCCGGCATCACCTCATTGATCCACCGCGCCACGGGCTCCACCAGCCCTCCTTCCCCGGGGCCGATGGCCCAGTCCCTGCCATCTGGGTCGCACGGCGGCCCCCCGTGCATGGCGATCTTGATCAGGCCCGGGTACTCCATTGACGGCGTGCTGTAGATGTACGTGTCGCCATAGCTCGCGAATGTCGGAAAGCCGGCCTCCGTCGTAAGCTCATGCTCGTGGCCTGGTTTGATCTTCCAGTAGCAGATGAGGACGTGGAGCGGCTGCACGGGCAGGTCTGTGCCGGTGACGGACTTCACCAGCTTGCTCGTCCACGCGCCCACTGTGATGATGCACTTGGCACCGTGGAACTCCTCGCCGCTGGATGTCTGAACCACAATCGTTCCTTCTCCTGATATAACATGCAAGAATTCGGTTGATTTGGATTAGTTAATGGATTTCCCTTCGTCTACAACATTATGTGATTTTTAGCAATGGTGCCTAGTGAAAGTCTGAAAATTCTTGAAGTTTGGGTACGTCAGTCCTTTATAGTATCAAGAAATTCAACAAAGAGAAGTACATTTGTTTTTGCGATGAGAAATCTTTCTGAAGCTCTACTTTGCTCATGTTTAAAATACTTCGGGGTCCCAAACAATCAGTTTAATTTTCTTTACAGGCACCAACTAGATAGACAATAGTTTTTCATAGCTAGAGTGGCTGGTTACGTAGTGCAGGTTCCATTATGTGAGCCAAACAAAATGATGAAGTACACTACATGTGCAGACATGTAATGTGACAAATGGGAATATAAAAACAAGAGGCGTGGTTGTTCCATAATTATCATCTTGGACAGATGCGGCCTCTATTTTTTTCTTTAAAAAAACATCATCTTGGACACTGGAAAGGTATAACAATTTGACAATATTCAAAGAGACATTTGCATGTAACGACGTACAGCAGCTCAACAAACTACTATGAGTAAATTAAAACCCATATTGTAAAATATGCACCCATTTGCTCTCTCTTTACGTCCTAAACATAGCCAGATCAGGACAGAATCTGTAAGATGGCAGACCAGAATTTGTTGGCAACGAAAAGGTCGAAGGACAGCTGCAACGTGCACCTAGCTACGGATGGAGCATGAGAGAGCTGACGCATACACTGCGAATTGCTCGCCACTGGCTCACATGCATAAGCAGATGGACCAAATGCTTCCAAGGAAGTTTGTTGGCGGTGTGGGGAAGAACACGTGCGACAAGGACTCACTCATGTACCTTGCTTCCTGACGACGTCGACCACCTCCGCTCTGTCCCTGACGACGGCGCCCATCTTGACGGCGAGCGCCTGGAACATCGCCACCGCCTTGGTCGCCTTCATCACCCCGCCAAGCTCGCTGCTCGCTGCCGTCCACCCCTCCGGCACCCTGAACGCCTTTGCCCACGCCGGCCTCGCTCCAGCGTCGGCGGCGAGCTCGGTGGCGCCGCCGTTGGCGATGGCGGCGACGAGCGCGGGCTCGTCCTTGGGCCCCAGGTCGAGGTGCGGCGTCGGCGTGAGGACGTCGTACCCGGCGTCCCGCTGGGCGTCGTCCCAGAGGCGGCGCGAGAGGCGGACCATGGGCGGGTAGTGTGGCTGCGGGTAGGTGGCGCGGATGGTGCGCGACTCGCCGTGCGACGAGCCGAGCTGGTGCAGCAGGTCGAAGCGCTCCAGCAGGAGCACCCGTGCGCCCCGGGATGCCGCCGCGTGCGCCGCGCAGCTGCCCATGATGCCCGCGCCCACCACGATCACGTCGAACCGCTCGGACGCCTGCGCTGCCATGGTGGTTGTGACTTGCTCCTTTGTCTGTACGTGCTCTGTGCGAGCCTTCTGGAAGTGGCGGGTGCGAGGTGAGGTAGAGGAGACGAGATGAACCAGGAGGAGATAGGGCCTGTATTTAAAGACCGTTTGGAAATTTGTCGGGTGCTGAGTGTGATGCACAATCCTAGCCTGGTCCGTCACGGTTGCTATGTTTTAGCTTTTTATTATTTGCCCGGTGCAAAAAAATATACTAGTAGTAATATGTTTCTGCATTGACCAAATTCGAATACAATGCCACTGTAGATATTACTCCCTCTCTTTTTAATTACCTTGCGTTTGGAGTCAAATTTATAAATAGAAAAATTTAATTAATGTTATAAACCATCATTATTAGACATCGTATAATATATTTTTATATTACTACTCCCTCTATGTAAAAATATAGTGCCGGTTTTTTAAGCCAAACAACGTAAAATTTAATCCTAGTATGTACAAAAATATAATAACATCTACACCAATACATATAGTGAAAAATTATTTCATGATATTTCTAGAGGGACACACTATTTGACTCCCGGCGAGTAGAATAGTGATCTGCACTCACCTTTTATCTTCGCAACCGTAAATGAATTTGACGTCACACAAATTTTTGTCTTACCCCATAAGTCAAGAACGTAAGAAAATATATACATCATGTAAAAAGTTCCGTTTAACCTTCCAAAATACAACATAAAATACATTTTTTTTGTTTTTACACCATTATGACTCATATAATGTGTTTCTTATGCAGATTTGTTTGTTGTGGGTTAACATGAACGTAATACTTTGTATTCCAAACATAAATTTTGAATGAAACAATGTGATGGGCGCAAAGTAACTATTATGCACTCTGGGTGCTATATAGCATTTCTATACCATATTAATTTATAGATGTTGGTATATTTGGTCAAATTTATATCATTTGACTTTTGAAAAAACTTAGATGCACTACATTTTGGCATAGAAGGAGTTTATACATTTTGCATTACAGATGCTGATACTTTTTTCTTTTTACTGGTCAAACTTACATTTTTTATTTATTTTATACACCTAGAACACAAGGTTATTATAAACGGACAGAGTACCACTCTGGAGTTTGGCCGACATAAATCCATACCATATCTCCCATTGTCCCACAAAACTGGCAATATCTATGTGACCTAAACCCAACCCCAAAACTATTTTTATTTATTTTTTATCCATATTTATAAATTTCCTTTTGTTTATTTTTGTCTCAAAACTAATCGAACAACTCTATCTTCTTGTAGACTCTTCCCTTCTCTAGGCAAGAACAAACATGCAAGTACATCTTCCCTTTCTAGGCCCAACAAGTAATTACAAGTCTTGAAGACCATAAGAAGTCTGATCTAACTAACAGATATGTGCTCCACTAAAGATATCCATGTGTGGCTTGGGGTTTTGGATGTCTACAACCACCCCAATGGATTGAACATCTCCAATCAGTAAGATAAAAAACAAGAAGAGAAAACACAAACATAAAAGTAACAACGATGATATAACTAGACACACTAGATCACTACAACATAGACCAAAAATTACCCAAATAAACATTGCATTAAGTGGGTGGGAAGGTCGAGAATACAACCCATCAAAAGTTGTACAGTGATGAAGAGCAGAGAGGGGGTGAGGTAATTGCTTCATGGCGGCAGCGATATTGGAGCAATCACATAAGGAGGTGCTCGATGGTCGGCGTGATGGATCCCCATTCGTCTTAAGTATTAGCCTTCAAAGGATGGAGTGGACCTTGAGGCACAAACCCCAAAAATTCCTAAGGAGACAGGAGATGGTAGTGAGTTCTTCATGGTGGATGTTAGGTACGAATCCTCCACGGAGATTGCGATGGTTGCCTCTACAATTAATATCTCATCCTCCATTATCTCCCTTGTATATTATGGAAACCAAAGGCAAAAATTTGAAGGAGACCTAATGGGGGAACTGGGCCATTCCCAAGCATGTTTCCTATCATGGCGAGATACTTCAGGAATTTGTTGTGGATTCTTAATATGAACTCATATTGAGATGACCCAAATTAAAAAGTTTACTTTATCGACGAGATGTGCAACTGTAATTTTGGTAATGTCTCTTCATTTGAGATTGTGTTAATAATGATCTTTTAAGTTCCCAAAAGCAACAATTGTTTCCCCTCCGTCTTAGTTCCAAAATTAGTGGCAAGGACATGTGCTCTGGGAAGGTAAGTTCCACCTATAATTATAATCTATGATGCAAAAATGCTAAAATTTAATAAGTAATGATATGATCTGAGGTAAATCTCAGGAGTACCAGTTAAATAAAAATAAAGGTGTGTAAAATGCACTCATCATGGACTGGGCATAGTCTTGCTCATGTGAACTAGAAATCATGTCGGCCCATGCACTCTCATTTCGTATGGGCCTATGGGCCTAGGTGAATCAGTGGAAAGTTTAACAAGTCATTTTGCGGAGGCAAAAGTTACGTCTGTCATTGAATGAGAAATGTGTGGTAGATGATGGGCAGTTATAACACGGTTGTAGTGGCGATTCTCTCAAACAATTAAGAAAAATATGTCACAACCAAGAAAGAATAGAAATGCCACTTGCACGCCCTCACACGAGAAGACAACTCAGTCCAACCCTCCCATTAAACCACCAACACTCACCTCTGCACTCTCTCTACTAGTATCCCATCCCATGGTGCTAGGACCTCACCCCAACTCTATTGCACCATTGCTCAACTCTGTCCCACGCGTGACACAATATTTGTGCATGTTGATTCTCCATTGCCAAGCGGGTGATTGGTTGATCCGCCACCAACTCAACCCCCACTAGTGGACAGTGTGAAATTTCACCCATCTTTGGCCCACCTCTCATCTTTTCGGTCTGTACTAGGATGCATGGAAGGCAACCACGTACTACCTTTGATCCAAAATAAGTGCCGGTGGTTTAGACTAAGCTTTGCCTAACCTTAGCCTAAACTACTGATACGTCTCAAACGTATCTATAATTTTTGATGCTCCATGCTTGTTTACACACCATTTGCTTTGAGTTTTGTTACACTTTGTGGCATTTTTATGCATTTTCTGGAAATAACCTGTTAACAAGATGCCACAGTGCCAGTTCCCTGTTTTTGGTTGTTTTTGTGTTTCAGAAAAGTTACATAGGAAATATTCTCAGAATTGGACGAAACAAAAGCCGAACCTCCTATTTTTACCGAAGCTTCATGAAGACCGAAGATGAGACGGAGGGGGGCCAGGAGCCAGGCTCACCACAGGGGGGCGCGGCCCAGCCCCTGGCTGTGCCACCCCATGGTGAGGCCGTGCCATTTCTCCTATAAAGTCCTCTCGACGGGAAAAACCTAAGGGACAAATCGCTTTTCCTCGAAACATACTGCAAGCCGCCGCCATCATCGAAACGAGATCGGGAGGATCCAGGAGCTCTTCCCGGCACCCTGCCAGAGAGGGGAATCCCTGCCGGAGGCCTTCTACACCACCTTGGCCGCCTCCGGAGTGATGTGTGAGTAGTCTACCTTGCACTACGGGTCCATAGCAATAGCTAGATGGTTGTCTTCTCCACCATGTGCTTCATGTTTAGATCTTGTGAGCTGCCCTACATGATCAAGATCATCTTTATGTAATCATACATGTGTTTGTTGGGATCCGATGAGTATTGGTACTATGTGAAGTTGATGTGATGAATCATATATCTTATGTTATCTCTATGTTGTTTAGGATCTTGCATGCTTTTCGTTGCTAGTAGATATCTTGGCCGAGTAGATGCTAGTGACTCCAAGAGGGAGTATTTATGCTCGATAGTTGGGTTCATGCCTCTATTTAATCTGGGGGAGTGACAGAAACCTCTAAGGTTGTAGATGTGCTGTTGCCACTAGGGGGAAAACAACATTCTTGTGTCCAAGGATATTTGCTTTGTTTACTTTACGCACTTTGCTTGATGCAGTTATCCATTGTTCGCAACTTAATACTCAAGGGGTACTTGGACAACTTCCCGCGAGTGGATTATTAGTCATAGATGCAGTTGGATTACGGTCTATGTATTTTGTCGTAATGCCCAGAGTGAATCTCATAGTGATCCTCATGAAATATGTACGTTATCTTTACTCTATCAATTGCCCAACTGTAATTTGTTTACCCAGCATGTTGTTATTTATCTTATGGAGAGACACCACTAGTGAACTGTGGACCCCGGTCCAATTTCCTTTACATTGTTTTGCCGTTTACTTTTACTTGCACTGTTACTTTCTTGCATACTATTATCCTTTTACAACTCGATACGCTCAATCCTTTGTTTATAGCAAACCAGTGAGATTGACAACCTCATCGTAAGTTGGGAGCAAAGTACTTGTTTGTGTTGTGTGCAGGTTTCACATTGCTGCTGGGTGAAGACACACCAACAATATTCCTGGCGCCATTGTCTAGAGTGTCACGAAGCTAGCAAGCATCACCTTCTGAAGTATGGTTCTTTCTCCTACTGGTTCGATAAACCTTGGTTTCATAACTGAGGGAAGACTTGCTGCTGTGCTCATCACACCTTCTCTTGGGGTTCCCAACTGGTCGGTCATCTACATCAACACCGCACCATCAACAAGTTTTCTGGCGCCTGATACGTCCAAAATGTATCTACTTTCCCGAACACTTTTATTGTTGAGTTATCCTCTAATTTGTGTGTTTTGCATGCAACTAACACAGACTAACGCTATTTTTAGCAGAATTGCTCTGGTGTCTCGTTTTTGTGCATTACGAAAGCCTTCCCTGAAGGAATCCCAGTCCAGACCTTCAATTGGATTGGTGACTTGGTAAGTATCCCACCACATTGCTGCTGGTCCCTCTAGCAGGTGAGCAGTGAATCTAATCTTTTCAGCATCTGTGCAGTCACAGGTAACTAAGTCCTTACTGACTGAACGCAGCCAGTCATCGGCCACTATTGGGTCTATGGCAGATGAAAACTTATTGGGTCTGAGCTTCAGGAAACGAGCTAGTCGGTCCACTTGAGGTGGGGGTGGTGGATTGTTGTTGTTGTTCATGAGGTTGGTGCTTGCTTGGATGAATTGGGTCATCATCTGCATGAGCTGGGCTTGACCTGTGGCTAACTGTTGAACCACATCATTGATGTTGTTGTCATTGTTGTTGCTGCTGTTTTCACGGCGAGGCGGCATCTGAGGTGGTTTTAGCAAAGGTGAGTAATAGATAGATAGAACTAAAGAAGAAAAATTTCCTACCCAGGCATAAACAACAAACCATGCAACAAACAAACATAATTCAAACAATCATTGAAAAATCCTTTTGATAAGTTTTTGGAAAAACATGCTAACGAAATAATATGGTCATACACCAATTTTGTATGATCATAGAAGCATCTATACGTCGTTGGTTCTATAAACTAGAATCTTGGTGGTCTATTCTATTTTAGTTTCATTGTTCCATTTCTTATTTCCACTTCCCAATGCATCGTTGGTGTTGGGCAACCTTCATATCCACATTTCCTCGAGCTCTTTGTTGGTTTTCAATGTAGTTCTTCATGTTGGATCAAGGTCAACCTATGAAGTAGAAGTCTCATTCTTCTAGCACATTGTGTTCTTCTGTCCTTTCTTGAAGGTTCCGAGAGTTGGTTCATCTAAGGGAATCATTTGAAAATGAAATAGGGGAGAAATACAAGGAGTTTCAAGATTCAAACATTTTTTTTTAAATAGAAGTAAGATGAGATAGAGATTTTTGTCCTAGGGTCTTCCTATCTCTAATTCCAAACCTAGGGTCTCGATCCTACAGGCAACACTATGCTCTGATACCATTTGTAACGACCCGCCTTTTACTAAAGGCAAATCTCCTGTGTATCTGTGCCATTCCCTGGATCAGTAGATAGCACCACAGTACAAAATAAGTAATCATTGCAATAGCATCAATATTACAACGTAAATCTAGTTACATAGGTCTTCAACCTTACGAGTACACAGCATAAAGCATAGTTGCAGTGAGCCTCCATTCTTCATCACGTGCCACAGGCAGACATGTTGGAATGTAGTCTCGAGATCCTACTCCTGGTTCCTTACTCGACAGTAAAACCTGCACGTTTGAATATGCAGCCCCGAAGGGGTCAGTACAATGATGTACTGGCAAATGACACATATTTGGTGGCATTTTGTGGAAAGACTATGCTACATGATATTTGGCTGGTGGATCTCATGGCTGAATTGCATAAAGCAAGTTTTATCTTATCAAAACATTTTTAAAACATTTTGAATTTTTCTTCAAGGTCAAGATAACCCCCAGGTGATAACCACCACACAAGCCTTGGGTTGATAGCCAAGTTGTGTAGCCCTGGGTAGTAACTCAACAAAACAAGAATAACCCTCAGGCGATGACAACCACACATATCCTGGGTTGATAGCCAGGTGTGCAGTCCTGAGTAGTTACTCAATTAAAACTAGAATAACCCTCAGGCGATGACAACCACACATATCCTGGGTTGATAGCCAGGTGTGCAGTCCTGAGTAGTTACTCAATTTAAGCCCCAAGGTAACCCTTAGGTGATAACCACCACACATGTCCTGAGTTGATAGTCAGGTGTGTGGCCCTAAGTAGTTAGTCTTGGGATTGGTGAGGACCCTTAGGCGATGACAACCACACATATCCTGAGTTGATAGTCAGGTGTGTAGCCCTAAGTAGTCACTATTCAAGTTTTAATTATTCTGAAATGGTGATGAGATTCCTTTCGATCGACATGTCCTCTCTCTGTTCCTAGGTACAACCAATACAAAGTATTCTCAGGTGATAACCACCACACATGTCCTGGGTTGATAGCCAGGTGTGTAGCCCCGAGTTGTGTACCCCCAGGCGATGACAACCACACATGTCCTGGGTTGATAGCCAGGTGTGTAGCCCTGAGTAGCCACAAGATTGCACCCAGGTGATTCATTGGGTTGTTAATTTTCATAACAATTTGAAAACAAGGCATGGCATTGGCATCATCATTCTTCAAAGTATTTAGCATCCTAACAGGTAGGGTTTAAGGGATAGCTAACCACTACTAGGATCTAAGCATTTGCAAAGTCTTTGCAACTGAAAACATTTGAACACCTATCATGCATACTACAAGTAGTGAATACACTAATGCATATAATAAAAGATAGGTGGAAGTATGTGTATCACTTGCCTTTTTGAAGATCACGACGTTCCGCTTCTCTCAACTAAGCACGTAGCTCTTCGCACAAACTATAGCACAGAAATAGCATACCATAAACAGACCATACAAACACAATCAAACAATCAAACAATTGAAAGGTGTTTGTCTAACAATTTAGATTTATTGAGATGTTATGACAAGAAAGATATGGTAAAGGATCATGATCTGTGAGATATGGATCAGAGAGCTTAGTTGGGAGAGATCAATATGATCTGGGAGAGGATTGAACTAGGCAAATATGATTGATGACGCTTTTATGCTTTATTAAAGCATATATGAGCTTCAGAAAAGTTCATGTGAAATAGATCACATAGGTGTGGGATAGTGCAACCACTATACTATTTGAATAAATGTAACAACATTTATTCTTTAAGTAGTATATATCACACTTAGGTACTAGGCTGGGTTTTAAGAATGCTTGAAGTACTCAATTAGCACATTTGCAAGTTGAATAGTTCAATACATGTGAACCATAACTAACTAGGCATTGGAGTGGGTATAAATATTTGATATTTGAGGACATGGCTCAAATGGTTCATTGATCAACATGGTGTATAACACATACTATGGTATGGGTTATAATAACACCACATTAACAAAATCTAGGTTTGAGATAAATTCATATTCTACTCAAGTAGCACAATTGCAATTTGAGTATAATATGAGTTAGACAAAATATGTCTAGTTGGACAAGGTATGGGTCAAGGATTCATGAAACATGGAGTTACTCAATTAACTCATTTGTTAATTGAATAGTTCTACACATGAAATCAGGATTAGGTGGACAGGTGATTGAGTAGGGTAGATAACATTTGAGATTATGGTTTAAGGTTTCTATTAGGTACAAGGAGTGTCGGATAGGTGCCGAAATGGTGATTAGATCAACACCTAAGATAGAATCCTATGATTGAGATGCATCACACTTTACTCAAACAACACTATTGTAATTTGAATATGTGTGAGCTGTACAAGATAGGTCTAAGTGAAATGATCTTGATCAAGATGTTATTTAGATAACAATGATGATTAGGTATGAACATAAGATTTGCTAAGGTAGAAAGGATTCATTTCTGAACAGATATAGATTTATTCTTATAATGGAAATTACTCAAATCCACATATTAGAATTTGAATAATAGTGAAGTGACTTAATAAAATTAGGGAGTGATGCTACTGGATAGCTTGCAGCAAGACAGAGCTACTGCAATTGGATTTATCCCAAACTAAGTTATAGAATTTGAATTGTGATCAGAATAGTGATTTGGACAAATTTGAATGCACAAAGTGTGTGCACGTATCAAATTTGGATTTTCTTGATCCTATGATGTTCTACAAGTTGAGAGGATTCCAGAGACTACAAATTTATAATTTTTGGACACTTGGTTCAAAAGATATGAATTTATCAAGCTAACAGAGAGTTTGATTCCAATTTGAAAATAGTTTCAAATTGAACCCATAAAATATAAGATTTTATGGTACTGATGGATTCTAGATTTCCTAAGGATTCCAACGGTATCTCATTTGCTATTTTTGGATGCAGGGATCAAGAGATATCATTTTTGTAAGATTGGACTAAATTCTGGTTTGAAAACCTAATTGAAATCTGTTTTGATCCGAGGCTGGCCACGTGGCTCTTTTCTACTGGTGCGTACCGGTTCGACCGGATCACCATCGTGGGGCGTCGGATTAAAATGAATCTGGACGGATCAGATCGTCCAGTACCCTTTCGAATAAGTGATTTGTTTGGGCCGTTCGATCAAGATCTGACGATGCAGAAGAAGGGGAGGGAGATCTCACTGATTAGGGTTCCGGTGAGGTCGTCGGCGGCGAGGGTGCGGTGCTGGAACTCGACGTCGGTGATGCTCCGATGGTCCTTGGTGGCGATGGAGACTAGGACGAGATGCAGAACGGCGAGGGGAGTTCGGGTGCGTGGTCGTCGGGGTCGATTGCGTCCAGAAGCGGCTCGGAGGGTCGGCTGGAGACGGGCGCGCGTCGGTGAGCTTCGGCCACTCGATGTCGGGCTTGGTCTGCTGCAGGATTTGGACGAGAAGGGATATCAGAAGACGTGCCAGATTACGGGGAAGAGATGGAGTCCGAAAGGAGGCGGCGGGATCACCTGCAGGCGTCGGAATCGACGACCAAGGGCGGCGGCGGCTGCAGACTCCGGCGAGGAATTTCTTGGTGGTTCGTCTACGATTCCAAGAAGGAGCAAAGAGAGATGAGAGAGGAGCGTGCGGGGGTTTTATAGGTGTGGTGAGGGGGAAGGAAACTGCCGGGCATTTAGTCGGGAATTAAGGAGGGAGAAATTACTGGAGGAAACGGTCACGGCGTGGTCTCCGGACGGAGGAGGAAGATGACTGACGACCTGGGCCCACCTGTCGGCGAGGGGAAGAAGGATTCTGGGGTACCGTTTCGGGTACGAGGCTTCCTGGGCCGCGGGCTATTTTCTCTGCTGGGCCGAAAAGCTTCCCGGGGTCCAATTTTCTTATTTTTATTTCTTTTCTTCCTTTTCTTTTTCTGTTCTCCTTTTTCTTCCATATCTTTTTCAAAATTGGTCCAAATTGATTCAAACCAACTTTGTAAAGTTCCTAAAATTCAAAACAACAATCCATAATAGTAACAAACATATTTTTATAATTCAAACAAATTTCCTAATAAAGCTCTATAATTTGGACAAAGGGTTTATTTGCATAAACCAAGTAGAAATAGGATTTTCAAATAATCCTTTTAAAATAAGAGGATAAACTTTACAAAAATAGTTTTTGAAATATGTTCTTTGAACATTCCTTTGGCATAGAAATCTTTATAAATCATTTTGTAAATGTCCCTTTGCAAGATAGCTTGCATAGTTTTGAATAATCACAAAATAGTATTTTGATACTTGACCTTTCTCAAAGAAAGTTCTTTGAGAAAATAATAGAAAGTTTAAAATAGTTTTCAAATAGACTCAAAAAGTTTTAAATCCTTGTGAATTTCCAATCAACACAAGCAGAATAAAAACAAAAAAATTCCCCCAAAATTTGATTAAAATCTTGGGTCGTTACAATACTTGTTATTTATGATCTTACCTGCAAGTTGTTTACATATATTGTTGTCCGGAACCCAAGGCCCCAAAGTGACAGAAATTGGGATAACTAGAGGGGATGGCTATGATGTGAGGATCACATGTGTTCACCGAGTGTTAATGCTTTGCTCCGGTACTTTATTAAAAGGAGTACCTTAATTACCAGTAGTTTCCCTTGAGGCCCTGCTGCAACAGGCTGGTAGGACAAAAGATGTCGTGCAAGTTTCTCATTGCGAGCACGTACGACTATTTACGGAACACATGCCTATGATTGTTTAGTACTAGGATGCTTTATCATTATTTATCTGCAATGCCCATGTCTCAGTGATTTTATGAATTATCTTATCCATGCAACACCCGTACATCCATCCCTATGCCTACAGTATTTTATCCTACTGTTTACTATTGCTACTATTACCTCTTTTATTTTACTATTACTATTACTGTTTTGCTACTATCACCACTATAAAACTGTTGCTACTGATAAACCGTCGCGAGCAAGTTTGTTTCCAGGTGCAGCTGAATTGACAAATCATCTGTTAAGGTTTATAAATATTCTTTGGCTCCCCCTGTGTCGAATCAATAAATTTGGGTTTTACTTCCCTCGAAGACTGTTGCGATCCCCTATACTTGTGGGTCATGAAGACTATTTTCTGGTGCTGTTGCCGGGGAGCATAGCTTTATTTGTAAGTTCACTTGGGATTCATATTGTTCGCTGCAATCCTTTCATTATGGGTAAACCTCGTGATGGAAAAGTTCCTATATTACCATCCACTACAAGAAGAGGTACGACTCTGAACACCTCTGTTGCTCTCGATTCGCCATCTGTTATGAGTAAGTTTCTTACACCACCACATGCACACGCTACTGCTACTTCTTCTGCTGAGTTTGAAAATGCCACTGATAATTTAGATGATGCTTCTACTGTGCTTGATGAGAGTGGTTCATTGGGTTCCTTTTTAGATGCTACAATTGCTAGAGCTAAGATGGGAAACACCACTGTTACACCTGTTAGTTCACCTGAGTCTATGGAATGCCCTAGTGATGATCTTGATGACACTTATATTGAGCTTGATGATGATTTTATTGCCGAAGCTCATGCCACTCGTGATGCTAATGATGTTAAGAAACTTCTAGCAAGACGTGCTATTAGATATAATCTATCTCCTGATGCTAAGTTTGCTGCTTCTCCCATAAATATTAGAGATAAGGATTATAATTTCTCTTTAGATTTATCTTTCATATCCATTGTTGAGAAAGACCCTTTTTGTGGTACTGAAGGTGAAAGTGCTATGGCCCATATGAATGAGCTTTCTACTTTGAGTAATGTATTTTCTGATGATATTAAGCTGCGCATTTATTTTGTTGCTAAGATTTTCTCTTTTTTCATTGAAAGGTGCAACTAAGACTTGGTTTAATAATTTGTCTCCTGGATCTCTTAATAGTCCTATTGCTTTGGTTAATGCTTTCTTTCAGAAATATTTTCCTGCTAGTGCTCAATATGCTGCTGTGCAGAAAATCTTTGACTTTGAACAGGGAAAAGGAGAGATATTGCCTAAATCTTGGGCAAGGTTTTGTTCTTTAATTAGAGCATTGCCTAAGGAGCCATTGCCTAAAAATGAACTCCTTGATATATTTTACAATGGACTAACTGATGAATCTAAGACATATCTGGATAGTTGTGCTGGTTGTGTTTTCAGGGAAAGAACTCTGGCTGAAGCTGAAGAACTAATGGTTAAAATAAGCCGGAATCATGATGATTGGACTATAGCTGAGCCAACACCAGCGCCAACTCCAGAGCCAACACCGAAGAAGAGAGGAATGATTGAATTAAATGGTGAAGTTATGAGGGAAGCCAAGAAATCTCTTAAGGAGAAAGGTATTAAGTCCGAAGATGTGAAGAATTTACCTCCTATAGAAGAATTATGTAAGGCAATCCCTCACTCATCTACTATCGAGGTACACTCTCTCCAACGCTTTGATGATAGAGATATTCCTTACTCTAAACTGCCTGATCAATGCTTAGATGAATTAGATAATTTTATTGTCAAGCAAGATAATTTTAATAGAAGGGTGCAGAATCATTTGTTGGAAAATTCTAGAGTTATTAACAAGTTGCAGGATATTGTGCAGAGAACCTCCAATGATGTGAAGATACTTGTTAAACATTTTCAAATGGTTCAGACTCAAATTAATCAGCTTACCAAGGTGCAAAATGACTTGCTAGTTAATGCTGCAAGAGAGAAACAAGCGTGTGAAATATGCACAAGAGGAGGTGCTACCACTCAAGACCCCTTATATCCTGAAGGACATCCTAAGAGGATCGAGCAAGATTCTCAACACACTTCAAGAGATGATATTCCTTCCAAGAAGAAGAAGAAGCATAAAACAGTTGCAAAATCTTCTGAAACAGGTAAAGATCCTAATAGTGTTTCTATTTCCGATGCTAAAACTGAACCAGGTAATGCTTCCGATAAAGAAGAAGTTGAATAGGAACCAGAAAAGCTTGCCAAGAATGCAAAGTACACCAAAGAAGACTTTATTGCCAACAAGCATGGTAATGAGAGAGAACCTTGGGTGCAGAAACCAATGCCTTTTCCTGGTAAGAAACACAAATCCAAGGAAGAAGAACACTACAACAGGTTTTGTGAATGGATGAGACCTTTATTTTTGCAAATTCCTTTGACTGATGCTATTAGAATGCCTCCTTATGCAAAGTATATGAAAGATATTGTTACTAACAAAAGGAAGATTCCTAATGAGGAAATTTCCACTTTACTTGCTAATTATTCTTTTGATGGTAAAGTTCTGGAGAAGCTTGGAGATCCAGGTATACCAACTATTCCTTGCTCCATTAAAAATAGCTATGTTAGAACTGCTTTATGTGATTTCGGAGCCGGAGTTAGTGTCATGCCTTTTTCTCTTTATAAGAGACTTGATCTAGAAAAATTGGTATCAACTGATATATCTTTGCAAATGGCTGATAAGTCTACTACTATTCCTATTAGTATATGTGAAAATGTTCCTGTTCAAGTTGCTAACAGTTGTTTGATATTAATTGACTTTGTTGTGTTGGAAATGCCTGATGATGATAATATGTCTATTATTCTTGGGAGAACTTTTCTAAACACTGCAGGTGCAGTTATTAATTGCAATCAAGGAAAAGTAACTTTTGATGTTAATGACAAAGAGTATACGGTCTATTTTCCCAAGAAGATTGATAGAAAGAATGCTCTAAATTCAATCAAGAATGTTGAGACCATTCGAGTTGGTCAAATTATTTGTTCAGAGCGAAAGCCCAAGGAAGAATATAAAATTGTCATGATCAAGGACTGGTCATGATTGGGACTATGCCTATCAAGGTCGAGGTAACATAAGCATATAGTGAAATGCAAAGTTTTTCCTCATATAAAGTTAGTTTGGTAACAAGACTTGATCAACCTTGTTAACAAAGTGATTTTATATGAACGAAACTTTGTTTTCACCGCATTTACTTTACCTCCCTCATACTTGCTTGCACCATTTTTGTTTCCGCTGTTTAGTTTCATATTAGAATATCTTAGAGCTGCTGCATACTTGGTTTTGATTTGCTTGCAATCATCCCATTTTCGTTTTCCTGAGTTTTATTCTCTCATCGTTTTTCTGAAAAATCCTCAAAAATAAAGTTTCTCGAAAAATTCCAAAAAAATCTTTTTAAATTTTTATGTCAAAAATGGGGCAGAGAGGCACCTGGGAGACCTCAGGGGGACCCACCATGCCACCTCACAACCAGGGGGGCACGGCCCAAGCCTGGCCGCGCCCACCTGTTGTGTGGGGGGCCCCCTGGCCTCTCACTTATCTCTTCATCCCCAGCTCTTTCTCTCTCCCAAAAAATCATGACACCCCAGCTCAAACCCGTGTTCTTGCTGCTCTCCATCTCGATTTTTCGATCTCCTTGCTCAGCCCATCATTGTTGCTGAGATTTGGAGCATTTGTTCTCCGGTATGTGACTCCTCCGATTGTCCAAGTAGAATTTTGTTTAGTGGAGTATTTCTTGAGTATTTTAGCTCTATAGGCTACAGGTGAAATGAGTTTGCATGCTTGTTCTATTGCTTAGAAATGTTATTTTGATACATGTTAGCCCTCTAGTAACTCCCTATAGTAGTTCCCTATATTTGTTTGCCTCAAAATCACTTTTTATGAGGTTTGTTAAAAATTTCAGAAATGGAGGAGAATGCATACCAACTCTTTCAACATGAACTAGAAGTGCATGAATTCATGAGAGTTTACCGTGAAGAGAGGGTCTTTCCCTCAATCTATCCATGCTCAGAGTTCATGAATGCTGCCGGAATACTGCAGGACTTCCAAACTTTAGTCTCTAATGCAGGATTGGAACATTTTGTTGATGGTGAACCGCCCCAATATGCTAAACTAACAATGTCTGTGGTGTAGGATTTCAAATTTAATTGGTCCACATCTAACCCCATGGTTCATTATAAAATTTACAATAAAACTGTGGACTTGCCCTTTGATGTTTTCTGTGCAGCCATTAGAGTACCACAGTGGGGATCGCGCGAAAAGATGAAGGAACGGCCTAGGCCATTGATGGACCTATATGGGGAGATTTGTCAAGGAAGAAGCTTTTACCAAGTGTGTTCAAAATATTCATTTCCCATCCATTCGATATTTTGCCTACTTTATTACCAAGTGTGTTCTTGCTAGGAAAGCTGCAAGTAAGTTATCCTGCTGTGATCTAGCTTTTATTGCTGCTGCTTTGAGAGGTGATAGGACTTATAATTTGGGTGCTTTGATAGCTTTTCGTCTTGATGCTAACCGTGAGAAAGGGGGAATCTGTGGAGGTCTTATTGCTTCACGCTTATTAGCTTTGCATGGTGTAGTGCCTCATATTTTAGATCTGCAGTTCCCAGTAGAGAAACTTGATTTTAATTCTATGATACATCGTAAGTTTGTTTCTCCTCATTCCTGTTTGAATAACTTGATGTTTGAGATAACCTTCTTCAAGAAATCTACCTGGAAGGTAGTGAAGACTGATCGATCAGTCCATTTGTCTGCACCTCTTTTGTTTAACCTTGATCGCAGGAATGGATGGTCACTCACAGAGGGTGAGCTTGACACATACATGGATGAGCACCCACAGCCCGTGCATGATGAAGAGGCGACCGAGGAGTCGGTCCATCCCTCTAACATTGTGGAGTTTCCATACCAGCAGCCTTATTATGATTATACACCATCTGCTTCATCTTCGCAAGGGCCAGGCTATGACTATGCCAATGATGACCCACCGGCATGGGGCATGTATTGGAGATGAAATTGATCTCCACTTAGGCCAAAAGCCTAAGCTTGGGGGGAGGTACGCCGACGGTTCACTCATCTACATATCATATTTTGTCGGTCCTTTGTATATCCATGTTTCGCTTTCCTTATTGTTCTCGTTCTTATTTCTTCTTTCCAAAATGCAAAAAGACCAAAAATATTTCCTTTGTTTATCTTTGTTTGGCTTTTCAGTTGCTAGCTTTGGTTTGCTTTACTTGCTATTTTCGTTTGATATTTGAAAAATCCAAAAATATTTTGCTTTGTTTGCTATTTCCTTCTGATCTTGTTTCAAAAATCGAAAACCCAAAAATATTTGTTGTTCTTCTTCCATTTTGTAAAGTTTGCTACAGAGTTCAGTCTCCGTGACTCCATTGGAGTTTGGTATTCACTTCGTATTATTCAAGCCACACAAGTGAAAGGCAATAATGACGACATATGACAATCCGAGATATGGTAAGAGGCTGGTATGAACTCTATTTATTTTCATTTTTGTACATATACTCATCTATGTGGACATGCTTAGTTGGTTCATGTAAGGTATATGTTATCTAATGGATGCTTTGTAGTTCTTGCTCTCATATGATTAGTTCCAATTTACTAATAGTTTGTAGCATGACATGTAGACGCTTGCTTGCATTGTTTTATTCATAATATGGTATGTTATTGTGGTATCCACCTCTGAAAGTTTTATTTGAATCGGCTTGGCACATGCTCAAGTATGCATATGACTGAACAAAAGGTCAATTAAGCCTCGATGATTTACTTTGCCTCAGAGTTCTTGTATCATTTTTATGTCTATGTTAATTTTGTTTTGTCGCAAGCATGATTATGACAGTTATTGCTCTCTCGATTGTCGCTTCCCAGTCTTTTGCTAGCCTTCACTTGTACTGAGAGAGAATACTTCTCGTGCATCCAACTCCTGAAAATCAAGTTATCCCAAAAGAGTCCACTATAAATTCCTATGCATGGTATTTGCAAGCCATTCCAAGTAAATTTTCATGTGCTACCTTTCAAAACTTTCAACTACTTCTCATTTTGTGCCACTGTTTTTAGCTCATGGGGACGTAGTGGTCGGAATTGCTATCTTCCATATTAAATTGAGTACCCCTCGACTAGGCAGCTTCATCAGCTCGTCATTTTTTTTGCAAGGGAGCTGGTCAGACCATTGTAATCTAATTTAAAAAACAGAAAAAGAGCACTCTCCCATGGTATGTGAAAGTTGGTGGGCACCCGATGGAATCGGTTAGCCATGGTTTGAGAAAGGAAAAAAGGTGGGGAGGAGTGCTAAAGCTTTATAAAAGAGCACCAATGTGCCAAATTTTCAAAGAACTCAGAACCGCTCTCACTTGTTTATTATGGAAGATAGCAAGTCCCCATTACCAGTCGTTGATATGAAACAACCACCTCTCAAAATAAATTTTTATCTCTATTTTACAAATGAAAAGCTCTAGCACAAGTTAAATCACTGCTTCCCTCTACGAAGGGCCTTTCTTTTACTTTGATGTTGAGTCTTCATCTTCTAACTTAAAGCACTTTCTTGAGAGCATAGCTGTTATTCTTAGTGTAATGTGCTTGTCCCAGAACACGGTTAATTGTGGTATAACTTTGATGCTTGTATCTTTGATATTTTTACTTCTAGTCTTCCCTTGAACTTCAGAGGTGCCTCAGCATTTATGTTTTGCTCCACAAATAATGGCAAGCGGGATACCACTCTTCCATATCATTTATGAACACTACAATCTTGTAGCTTCTTATGTTCATGTTACTTGTTATTAGTGCATTGGCCCTCTTTCATATCTTGCTTTGCTATGAGGTAACGTTAGTTGCATATTTCTTATTATGAATTGCCTAAGTACTTGATCATATAGTGAGTATATATACATCATATGAAGCAAATGTGTTCGTGAAAGTTTCTCTTATCGCACTCAGTTGTTAACTAAATTGCTTGAGGACAAGCAATAAGCTAAGCTTGGGGGGAGTTGATACGTCCAAAACGTATCTACTTTCCCGAACACTTTTGCTGCTGTTTCTCCTCTAATTTGTGTGTTTTGAATGCAACTAACACGGACTAACGTTGTTTTCAGCAGAATTGCTCTGGTGTCTCATTTTTGTGCAGAAATCCAACTTTCAGTAAAAATCCGGGAAAATATTGCAAAAATCCTATTTCACCAGAAGACCCATGGAGCTAGAAGACGAGACGGAGAGGGGCTGGGAGGCCACCACACAACCAGGGGCGCGGCCCAGGCCTGGCCGCGCCCACCTGTTGTGTGACCACCTCGGCCATCGCCTCGACCCCTCCTTCCGCCTACATATACCCTCTGACCTGAAAGGAGCGGGGGTTCGGCATTTTTCCCAGATAGACTTCCGTTGCACGGCCACCACCAGAAACCGCGATTCGGAACCAGAAACTCCGTTTTGGCACCCTGCCGGGACGGGGATTTGGAGGAGACCTTCATCACCATCATCACCGACGTCTCTCCATCAACCATCCATGACTCCCCCATCCATGTGTGAGTAATTCCCGCTGTAGGCGAAGGGGATGGTAGGAATTGGATGAGATCATTCATGTAATTTGCTATGAGATTGTTAGGGTATAGTGCCTAGTATCTATTGTTAGTACTTATGACATTGTTGCAACTTGTTGTGCTTAATGCTTGTCACTTTGGGCCCAAGTGCCATGATCTCAGATCTGAACTTGTTATTGTTTTATGATGATACTTGTTATTTATGATCTTACCTGCAAGTTGTTTACATATATTGTTGTCCGGAACCCAAGGCCCCAAAGTGACAGAAATTTGGATAACCGGAGGGGGTGGCTATGATGTGAGGATCACATGTGTTCATCGAGTGTTAATGCTTTGCTCCGGTACTTTATTAAAAGGAGTACCTTAATTACCAGTAGTTTCCCTTGAGGCCCTGCTGCAACAGGCTGGTAGGACAAAAGATGTCATGCAAGTTTCTCATTGCGAGCACGTACGACTATATACGGAACACATGCCTATGATTGTTTAGTACTAGGATGCTTTATAATTATTTATCTACAATGCCCATGTCTCACTGATTTCATGAATTATCTTATCCATGCAATGCCCGTACATCTATCCCTATGCCTATAGTATTTTATCCTCCTGTTTACTATTGCTACTATTACCTCTTTTATTTTACTACTGCTATTACTGTTTTGCTACTATCACCACTATAAAGCGGTTGCTACTGATAAACCGCCGCGAGCAAGTTTGTTTCTAGGTGCAGCTGAATTGACAACTCATATTTTAAGGCTTATAAATATTCTTTGGCTCCCCTTGTGTCGAATCAATAAATTTGGGTTTTACTTCCCTCGAAGACTGTTGCGATCCCCTATACTTGTGGGTCATCACCGCCATTGCTGGGGAGGAAGAAGACTTCTGCAAGGGGAGTCTCGCACGCGCAATCTTTTACTTTGTTATTGTTTTGCTTTATTTTATTTTTTCTTGCATCTTCTTATCAAAAATACAAAAAAATTAGTTTCTTTTATAGTTGCTTTTACTTGCTTGCTTTTAGTTTTGTTAGAATGGGTACTCCTGAGAATACCAAGTTGTGTGATTTTACTAGCACCAAAAATAATGATTTTATCTGCACTCTTATTGCGCCACCTGCTCCTGAGGCAAATTTTTATGAGATCAAACCTGCTTTGTTGAATCTTGTTATGAAAGAGCAATTTTCTTGTGCCAGTTATGATGATACTGCAGCTCATCTCAACAATTTTATTGAGCTATGTGAGATGCAAAAGTATAAGGATGTAGATGGTAATATTATTAAGCTTAAGTTGTTTCCTTTCTCTTTAAGAGGAAAAGCTAAGGATTGGCTGCTATCTTTGTCTAGAAATAGTATTGATTCTTGGGATAAGTGTAAGGATGCTTTTATTGGAAAATATTATCCTCCTGCTAAGATTATAGCTTTGCGTAGTGATATTATGGAGTTTAGACAGTTTGATAATGAACATGTTGCTCAAGCTTGGGAAAGAATGAAATCTATGATAAAGAATTGTCCCACTCATGAACTGACTACTTGGATGATTGTCCAAACTTTTTTATGCCGGACTGAATTTTTCCTCAAGAAATCTATTGGATTCAGCTTCTGGAGGCACTTTTATGTCTCTTACCTTGGGTGCCGCAACAAAGCTTCTTGACAATATGATGGTAAATTATTCTGAGTGGCACACCGAGAGAGCTCCACAAGGTAAGAAGGTAAATTCTGTCAAGGAAATATCTTCCTTGAGTGATAAGATTGATGCTATTATGCTTATGCTTTCTAATGATAGAACTCATGTTGATCCTAATAATGTTCCTTTGGCCTCTTTGGTTGCTCAAGAAGAGCATGTTGATGTAAACTTCATTACAAATAATAATTTCAACAACAGTGCTTATAGGAACAATTTTGCTAGCAACAATTATAAGCCGTATCCTTCTACCAATGGTAATGGTTATGGTAACTCATATGGTAATTCCTCCAACAACACTAGGGGCGCGCCCTCTAAGCTTGAAGTCATGCTCAAGGACTTCATCGGTAAGCAAACTGCTTTTAACAAGTCTGTTGAGGAAAAGTTGGGTAAAATTGATATTCTTACTTCTAAAGTTGATAGCCTTTCTCTTGATGTTGAACTTCTGAAACTAAACGTGTTGCCTAATGATGTGAAGGAAAATAATACTTTTGCTGCTACTAATGCCATTCAAGTTAGAATTGATGAAAATGTTAGGATGCTAGCAGAATTGCATGCCAGGTGGGAAAGAGAAGATGAGATGGCTAGAAAGATGAAGGTATGTACTATTACTACCTCTAATGATGTTGTTCCAAATGTTAGCAATCTTATTACTTTGATAGGTGTAGAGAAATCTCCTACTCCTTATGCGAAAAAGCCCAAAACTGCAAAAACTTTTTCTACAAAAAGTGTTGAAATTTTTCGGAGTATGGGAGATGATAGCTCTATTTCTTTTACTGATTTTGATGGTGATGGCTGCAATATATCTGAAGTTATTTTGTTCTTGCAAAAGCTTGCTTTGAGTCCTAATGCTAGTTCTATCAATATTGCTTTTACGAATCATATTACAAATGCTCTCATGAAAATTAGGGAGGAAAAGTTGAAACAAAAATATTCTATTCCCAAGAAGTTAGAAGATGGTTGGGAGCCCATCATTGATATGCATGTTAATGGTTTTGATTTCCATGCTTTATGCGATCTAGGTGCTACTATTTCTGTTATGCCTAGAAATATTTATGATATGCTTGGTTTACCACTGCTTGATAACTGTTATTTTGATGTTCCTCTTGCTAATGTTGCTAAGAAGAAACCTTTGGGAAGGATTAATGATGTTCTTATTATGGTTAACAATAACCTTGTTCCCGTTGATTTTCTTGTTATGGATGTTGAATGCAATGCTTCATGTCCTATTATTTTGGGAAGACCTTTTCTTCGAACTATAGGTACCATCATTGATATGAAGGAAGGCACCATCAAATATCAATTCCTACTCAAGAAAGGTATGGAACACATTCCTAGAAGGAGGAAGAAAATACTTTTTGACTCTATTCTTTGAGCAAATTATGAACTTGATGCTTCATCGCTTGATATTACTTGATTTCCACTTTCTGCGCCTAGCTCAAAGGCGTTAAAGAAAAACACTCTTGGGAGATAACCCAATGTTTCCTTTTTAGTACTTTTTATTTTATTTGAGTCTTGGAAGTTATTAATACTGTAATGACCGCTCCTTATCATTTTTATTTCGTTGTTGTGCCAAGAAGAACATCTAATTTGAGGGAGGTAAGATTTGGGGAAGTTGCTGTCCTGAAACAAATTTCTGTGCTGCACTGTAAAAATTCGTGACAATTCTCAGAATATCTTTTTGATCTGAAATTTCTTGTGCATATGACCCAGGTTATATCTAAACTTTCATTAGTTTTGCATTTTTCGATTTGAGCAACAGAAGGTCCTCGAAAAATTCAACATTTGTCAGCTGTTCTGTTTTGACAGATTTCTGCCACTATTTGTGTTTGCCTCTCGATCGCTTTCTTTTTGAGTTCTTTTGATCACGGAACTTTTTGGGAAGTTGCTACAGTAGTATATGATCTATATGTGGTGTTTTTGAGTTGAAACTGAACCAAAAAGGGTTGATTCACTATTATGTTTATGCTAACATTGCTAATAGAATTGTGTGAAGTTTTGTATGAAGGAAGTTTTCAAGTGTAGGGATTGGAGAATGATGAGATGAGATGAAGAATGGACAAAAGCTCAAGCTTGGGGATGCCCATGTCACCCCAAGAAATATTCAAGAGGTACAAGCGTCAAAGCTTGGGGATGCCCCCGAGGCACCCCTTCTTCATCGGCAAAAATCAGGTCACCTTTTAACACACTATATTTTCATTGCTTCATATTCTATGCGTTTTTCTTGGAGCGTCTTTACTTTTTTCTTTCAGTTTTCTATTGTTTTGTTTGCTGAAATAAATGGTTGGACCCCAACAAATTTCTTTTGGAGGAGATTAACTTGTTTTTTATTGCCAAGAACACTCTATTTTTCACTCTTATCGTTCAACGAGTGTTCTCTTTTTCTAGAACTGCGTTTGGCTTTCATTTTTTGCCTTGATTTTTGTTCAGATCTTGTTTTATCTTTGCATCAAGGTGTATTTAGACCACTGGTATATGTTGGTTTTCATCAAAAGAGTTGTTTCAAAAAGGTTTGAATGGTGTTGGAAAAGAGAAAAAGTTTCATGCAAAAAAAAGTGGTACAAAAAGGAGCTTATTTAGACTGCGGCTTAGAATTTTTCATGCCATGCTTGATGTCATTTTGATAGTATGCTTAGTAGCTTTTGCTGTAGCATGACTTGTCTCAAATGACTGAGATTGCTTAATGAGCCTTTGAAAAAATCATGCGTTGTTTTTATTATATGGAAGCATTTATTTGGGTTTCTCCTTGATGCTTTATTTGGGTTGACTTGGCGCATGCTTACAACATGTTTGACTCTTACAAAGTCGCCATAAGCCTTTATGATCATTTGGTTTTTGACTTGTGATGCCATTTTATGCTTCTTTTAATGTTGTTTTGTCGCTATGCATGATTATGGCCGTTATTGCTCTCTTAGCTGGTCGCTCCCAGTCTTTTGCTAGCCCTCATTTTGTACTGAGTATGAGCTCTACTCATGCATCCAACTCCCAAAAACCAAGTTATTCCAATGTTTCCACCATACATACCTATTAGCAATTTGCTATTCCAAGTACATTTGGCTTGCTTTTATCTATCCTTTGAATTAAACTCTTTTTGGTGTTATGTGAAAATTAGTCAGTAAAGCTCTCACGAACCTGATGGCACACTTTACTTTTCTCGCTTTTAAATTTTTGAAATTGTGGCTCTTTTATGTTGACGTTATGCTTGCAAGTTGTAAGTTGGAAATTAGACAAACCATACCGTCATGGGGTAAGCTTTCAACATTGCACTTTCTCTTATTTGAGTTGATATCGTGATCTTTTGTTTATGGATACTCGCGATGTGAAATAAGTTGAGAATCTTACGGGATCATGGAGTTTGTATATGTGTTAGAGAAACGCCTGAGCCGCTAATCTAAGCCATGCATCATTCATGGTGGAAATTTACAGCATGCCCATAGTGGACATTCGATGACGCATCTCAAAATAAAAAGCTATACCAATGGTAAATAAAAGAGATGTCGAGGTGTTCATTGTCTGTTTGTCCTGTCATTTTGATGTGGGCTTGTTCCATGTCATCGGGCAAGGAGGTACCCCATTGGCGATTCTCGATAATACGTGTATACTTACAATGACAAGAGCTTGCTTGGGACCCTAATTCGAATAGCATGAGGTTTGGGTATTCGTAATTCACGGGACATGAGGTTTTCAACTTATGATTTGTCAAGCATATGCTCATAATCGTTCTTGCATTAACTTTAACCATTCAAGATGCCTATGACGGGGGCAATGAGAGCTCAAAGCTAGTAAATACTATAATTTTTGAAGGTTTATAAAACTTGCAATTAGTGCTTCCCTCTGCGAAGGGCCTTTCTTTTACTTTTATGTTGAGTCTCCACTTTCTACCTTTATGCACTGTCTAAGAGAGCATAGTTGCCATTCCGAGTTTAATGTGCATAGTCCCAAAGTTTATCATTGATTGATTTATGATTATGGTTTCACTTGTTCTTAAATTATTTGTATCTAGTCGCCCTTTTAAACTTCAAGGTGTCCTATGCATTTATGTTTTGCTATTCTATGAAGGACAAGCTGAAAACCATTTGCTATGTTTTTCCATATGATTTGAACACATGTTTGACATTCATTGTTTCATTATTCATGATCTTTCGTTTGTGTTTCTTTTCATGTTATAACATGGTTGCTAAGTTTTTATTGTCAAGATTATGTCTCTTATGCCCATGTTTTAAGTTCTTTGATCCTGGCACTCAATGCTTACATAGATGATCAAGATTATGATGGTGCATGTCACCTCAAAAATTATTCTTTTGTTATCACTTACCTACTCGAGGACGAGCAGGAGTTAAGCTTGGGGATGCTTAATACGTTTCAAACGTATCTATAATTTTTGATGCTCTATGCTTGTTTACACACCATTTGCTTTGAGTTTTGTTACACTTCGTGGCGTTTTTATGCATTTTCTAGAACTAACCTATTAACAAGATGCCACAGTGCCAGTTCCCTGTTTTCTGCTGTTTTTGTGTTTCAGAAAAGTTACACAGGAAATATTCTCGAAATTGGATGAAACAAAAACCGAACCTCCTATTTTTACCGAAGCTTCACGAAGACCGAAGATGAGACGGAGGGGGGCCAGGAGCCAGGCTCACCACAGGGGGGCGCGGCCCAGCCCCTGGTCGCGCCACCCCATGGTGAGGCCAGCTGGCCCCACCTCTGACGATGCCCTTTCGCCTATAAAGTCCCCTCGACGGGAAAAACCTAAGGGATGGATCGCTTTTCCTCGAAACATACTGCAAGCCGCCGCCGTCATTGAAACGAGATCGGGAGGATCCAGGAGCTCTTCCCGGCACCCTGCCGGAGAGGGGAATACCTGCCGGAGTCCTTCTACACCACCATGGTCGCCTCCGGAGTGATGTGTTAGTAGTCTACCTTGGACTATGGGTCTATAGCAGTAGCTAGATGGTTGTCTTCTCCAACATGTGCTTCATGTTTAGATCTTGTGAGCTGCCCTACATGATCAAGATCATCTTTATGTAATCATACATGTTGTGTTTGTTGGGATCCGATGAGTATTGGTAGTATGTTAAGTTGATATGCTGAATCATATATCTTATGTTATCTCTATGTTGCTTATGATCTTGCATGCTTTCCATTGCTAGTAGATATCTTGGCCGAGTAGATGCTAGTGACTCCAAGAGGGAGTATTTATGCTCGATAGTTGGGTTTATGCCTCTATTTAATCTGGGGGAGTGACAGAAACCTCTAAGGTTGTAGATGTACGCCACTAGGGAAAAACAACATTCTTGTGTCCAAGGACATTTTATTTGTTTACTTTACGCACTTTGCTTAATGTAGTTATCCGTTGTTCGGAACTTAATACTCAAGGGGTAATTGGACGACTCCCCGCGAGTGGATTATTAGTCATAGATGCAGTTGGATTACCGTCTATGTATTTTGTCGTAATGCCCAGAGTGAATCTCATAGTGATCCTCATGACATATGTACATTATCTTTACTCTATCAATTGCCCAACTATAATTTATTTACCCACCAAGTTGTTATTTATCTTATGGAGAGACACCACTAGTGAACTGTGGACCCCGGTCCAATTTCCTTTACATTGTTTTACCGTTTACTTTTACTTGCACTGTTACTTTCTTGCATACTGTTATCCTTTTACCACTCGATACGCTCAATCCTTTGTTTACAGCAAACCGGTGAGATTGACAACCTCATCGTAAGTTGGGAGTAAAGTACTTGTTTGTGTTGTGTGCATGTTTCACGTTGCTGCTAGGTGAAGACACACCAACAATATTCCTGGCGCCATTGTCCGGAGTGTCACGAAGCTAGCAAGCATCGCCTTCTGAAGTTTGGTTCTTTCTCCTACTGGTTCAATAAACCTTGGTTTTATAACTGAGGGAAGACTTGCTGCTGTGCTCATCACACCTTCTCTTGGGGTTCCCAACTAGTCGGTCATCTACATCAACACCGCACCATCAACTACCGACACTTAATTCAGATTGGAGGGAGTAGTTGATAACCCAACTCGCCTCCTACCTCCTCTTCCATGGTGAAGACCTCTCGTTCGAAGGTGTGTATGTTGACGAGCAAGGGTACAAATATATCACTTGCCACAACACATGCATATTTCTGAAAGGACACTTTCCTTTTGTAATTTTTTACAACATACTATAAAAAATATTGTATAAAATTCTAATATGAAGATAGCTATGAATAATTATATTTGGTACCCAAATATATATCAATTACTTCCAAATACGCAAATAAAATGCACATTTTTTTAGAGTATTGATCATACAATACATGTACTTAAGGACCGATATGACATTAAGAAAATTACAAGATGTAAATATAAATTATTAGGTGATGTCAATAGGCCAATATTTCCAATGCCTAAGTTTTGTGCAAGCCAACTTTTTAGTCGTCGGATCAATTTGATGGAAAGTTCAAGTAAGACACTTGAAACTGTATTTTCGCAAGTACAACAATTGAGAAAATATGTGCGCAATAAAAAGAAATAAAACTCTCTTCTTTTTATCAATGAAACATTTTCCATAAACTTTCACATGATTTGGAGTTGATTCAAAACTTTTCGATTTATATGTATGCACCAATTTTAGTTATTATTTTTGTAGTCTTAAATATCTTAGGTTTCTAATATATATGGGAGATCTTGGTGAAGATTTCCATATGATAGGTTAGTTTGAGTGCACTGGTGCCTCTTTGATCTGCAACAAAATGGTTATGCAAAAAAACATTGTAACGTGATGCTATCTCGTGTCATTTTGTAAGTTGTTGGTGTGTCTGCCCAATACTCGAAATTGGACAACAAAGTGGTGGCAAAGCATCTATATTTTCTATTGCCCATCTAACCACCTAGGATTTGTTTGGAATTTTCCAGAATTGTTTTGATGTGACTTCGCTAGAGTACAGTTAAAAGAAGGTTTAAATTTGTGATAATGTTCGAATTTGCCGTAGATAGGTTTTTGCGAAAATAGGTTTTAAATTGGATACAATATCTTGGGAACATTCCTAAGAGCTTAGGCAAATATAATTATGAAACATGTTGTCTCTATTCTACTACTAGAATAACAGGGGAAATATTATTACATAATTTTTCTGATTTTATTTATCAAGAAATATGAAATTTTCTATGGTATAGTTTCAAAATATGATATTTAATTTCATATATTTTGATTAAAAATACACTTGCCTTGGATGGAAAGAATTTTAGGGTTTCGCAGTGGGCCTCTAAATTGATTTTATCTTATAGAAATATTTTCATGAATGGTTTATGAAGTTCCTCTTTTATAACATGATTATAATATCAAATTTTGGAATGAAGACATGGAGAGGATGGCATTAGGAATAAAATCTAAATTTCAAATAGTCAAGCAAGTTAAATAAAAGCCATAAGCTTAAAAAAGGCATGTCCTTGTCTCCAAACACAAAAAGTTGGTAGGTGATAGATATATTCATTTTTGTGTTGTCAAATATGAAATTGACACGTGAACAAATAATTGGTTAAAAAGAGATACTCCCTCTAGTTTTGTTTACAGGGCACACATGCAATTTAAGATAAACTTTGACCACCAATTTTTGCTAACAGCAAATGAGATATATATCATAAAAATTATATTATTAGATTCATATTTTAAAAATGTTTTTAATGATATAACTTTTATGGCATATAATTCATAATTTATTGGCAAAAATTTATGATCAGAGTATTTCTTAAACTGCGTGCGTGCCTTGTAAACAAAATCGGAGGTAGTAATTGCAAATGTTAATTATGGATCTCCCTTACCGATGCGCCTCCGAGACAGAGGTAGTGTGTAAACTTTTGCCTCTGTTTGTGTTGGCTACTTGGCATCCTCAAAGGACATGCTAATAGACTCTGTTGCCAATGACCCTTTATATCAGCGATAGTATTGTGGCGACGGAGCCCTTACCGAAGAGGGTTTTGACTCATGTTCATATTATCGATCTGTACTAATTGTCTGAGTATTCGTACGTGTTCAACTCAAACATCCAACTCTCCGCTTATCACAAATCCAATTAGAGAACCACTCCTACGTTTACCCGGCCTATATTCCAACATCACAACAAATCAAGAGATTGGTTACACATATATCCACCAACCACCATGCACGCGCGTGCACAGATCTGGACTGCAAAACAATTGGACACGTGAATCTCGTCTCGCAGTTGTCAAGGGAATTGTATCATGTGCTGTCTACTTTGCACAAGTCCAGCACCATCAGCATCGATGACTAGGAGTTGTCTTTGTCTCTTGATTAGACCAGTTACCACTTAGCGTAGTCCATACAGTGATGCAGTGGCGGAGGACCCCATAGGGCAGGGTATGGCGGTCGCCCGACCAAATCTGTGAGCAAACTCATACTACTCTCTGTTCTGCCTCCAATTTATGAGAACGGGCAGCTCGAGCATTAGATGGACTTCAGGTCACAGGTAGCGTCTGGCCAAGACATGAGCAGCTGACTGATGATCTAAGACAGAGTCTACTAAAAAGATACTGTACTGCTGATGTAAAAACATACTCTATGTGTTGTCTGTTCATTTACATATACAATAGAAACGTTCAAATGTGGTTTTATATTGGGCAAGTTTCATTTTTCAAGGTCTGTACATGGATCGGCACTATAGTTAACCTATCATCTACTCCCTCCCATTTATAATAAATGCCTCATGATTTAGTAGAACTTAGTATAATATTTTACTAAATCAGCGACACTTTTTATCGATCAGAGAAAATATGCTTTTGATTCGCCCTACCTAAATTTTGGAGCGTCCTCCGCCACTGCAGTGATGTCGAGACAGGGCAAGTCATTCCAGATTGATAGCTGCACCTCATCAGATATTTCAGTACCTGCTTATAAGGACAAGGAAGGGTTGATGGAGATATGGATCGATAAGTTGTGTGGCCAGATTGCCATGCACCACCTAGCAAAATTGTATGGCCAGCTTCATTGCGCCAATTAGGACAAGCAGGGCCTTACCAATTCACACATATTGGATTTGCATCATAAGCCTGATCTATGATCAACATTATAGATGTACTAATGTACATCACATCCTTCAGGAGAGGGTGATCACATTAGAGAGCTAAATGATGTCCTAATTGACTCAGGCATGAGTCATGAGCTAATCTTGCTAGCTCGATCGACTGTAGCCAAGACATAGATAGTACAAAAATCCTATAGTCCCATACATGTATGACATGGATAGTATTTGGCCGGAGTGAAGACGGAAAATCATAATAACAAACTAGTTTGGAGCTACATGTACATGCATATTCTAGCTATCTTAATTCTAGCATACTAGAGAGAAAAACGCCAATTTGGTACATGAACTTGCCCACAATGTGCGGTTTGGTAACGAACTTCAAATCGTGAATTCTGTATCACAAAGTTGCCAAGTCCGAGCTGTTTAGTCATTCCATGATGACGGTGTTAGTTTTTTTGTTGCAAATAACTCCCAAACTTTTATTTCTACTTATTATTAGGTCCTTGATCCGACTTGATCATCTTTTTTTGGGCTCAAACTCCCTCCGCCCATCTCTCAAGTGGTCGCCGTAGAGCAGTCTCGCACCTGCCAAAAGTCTGGCGACGCACTGCCCCACCTTCCTAGGCTTCAAAGACGCGTAGCCCTGCCTTGTTACCTCACCGGCACCGCCTTGAGATCCTCCAGCGAGTGGCGACCGTCTCGAGTCTGGTTGTACACCGCCACCTTTGGTGCACAGCTCCTCCTCTCTAGCTCCAAGGTCAAGGGCCTCCACCAGTTCGACATCAAAGAGATCAACCGCTAGTTGCCAACCGGTCTTGTCTATGCTGCTCATGCCGCACACTGCAAGCTCCTAGAGCGGCGCACACCTGCACCCCCATGGCTATCGTGGCCTTCGTCTCACGAGGAGGAGAGTGGTGGAGCTCCCGTGGCCGCACGGATTCGATCTGGTCCATAGGCAAGATCCTCTTTTGCCGCACACGATGGAGCTCACGTGGCCGCACATATGTGGGAAGGTGTTGGCCAGAGATGCCCTACGGCTCTTCCACCAGCGCGTGCAACACCCGCTCTGGCGTCTCTAGGTCTCCTCTTCCGTTGTTGCACAATACCTGTGAAATGCCTGAGATAAAGGGAACGAAAAACAGTGAAGAAACAACATTTTATGGTGGTATTCGAAAAAATAGTATTCCACGTCATCAAACTAATGGTGACCTTCATGGAATGACTAAAGAGCTCGCGCGGGGGCAAATTCGTGACCCAGAATTCACATTTGCAAGTTTGTGACCAAAGTGCACATTCGAGGCAACTTTATGTACCAAATTAGCATTTTTTGCGGTGACCCAGCATACCACTGCATGTGTAGTATGCAAGTCGTTGACATAACACCAATGAAAAACCGTCTCACTAGTATTACATCCCTCAGAGTGGTACAATGGAAACATCATAGGTCCAAGGCATGACTATAGAATTACAATTTTCATCATACAGAAGATCTTCAGAACCTCCTCAACAGGTAGAGGCTTAGTCCTGGCGACTACAATCGAGAAAGAATACACTGAAGACTAAACTAAAGCTACAACTAATGCAGTTGGCTTACTACTCACTACAGAATTACCCTAACTACTTAGGTTCTAGGATTAGGGAATTGGTTCCCTTCTATTCCTATTCTAGTTTTCCACTAAGCTTGATATAGTTATTGACTCCACTGATAGCTCCCACCTTTGATCAAGACTTCTTCTTCAGCTTCGGTTCATTGGGGTTGCCACCTCCTGATGCCTCCAATCTAAGCAAGGGTTAAGAGGAAGTGGGGTGAGTAACGAGCGTTACCCAGCAAGTTCGTATAGGGAATAAGGTGTTTTATGCACTATCTACAGCCGTAGACCCAAGAGTCATTTGGCAATGCAAGTTTTCATAAACATTTCTTCAAGAGGTTGCTTTTATTCTGAAGAACTATGTCCGTCAGCCTCCACAGGTTGATTAGAACTTCATGGAGTTCCTTTCCTGCCGCGTTCATAGTTCCTTCCCGGAACAAGGAGTGACAAGCCACAATTTGATAACTCTGCAGAGGTGCGTTGCTTTACCCATGAGAGACCTTATCCTTGTTGCACAACCGGGCGTACTTTCCCGTCCACACACTTTGGTATGGGGCCCAGTATAAGATCTAAGCCAATCACTACCCTTCTCCGCGATCCCGCATGCTCACCCTTTTGTAAGCTGGCTGGTCCCCGGTAGACATCTCCCGAATACACGGCTTTACCCACGACCAGATTCTTACAATATATCATAGACACCTGGTACCGGAGGAAACTCAGGGGTCCCACCCATGTTGCTCCATCCCCGCGGTATGGTATCTCCGGCACGGTACATCCGTTGACATGCGAAAGGAAGAAGATCTAGCTGACTTTCCCGTCCCATTCCAGATCTCATGGTTAACACGCATTGTACAGCGCAAGAATCACTGGCGACATTTGTTATTAATCCTTGGTTTACTTTCCCGTGCAAATGGAACCTCCACCACATCCATCATACCGTGGTTCCATTTGCCAGCCATCCTAGGTTTCCACCACTCGGGTCGATAACCAGCTAGCATATTAATTATGAAAAGAGAACCTTTTGCTTTTTAGATGCAGTAGTAATACCACAGGTATAAGTTTGCAAGTAATTTGCTAAAAATAATCAAAATGCATGAGCAAGAGTGAACTTGCCTTTTTGACTGCAAGATTATGCAAGTCAAGGTCTTCGATACGTAAGAAATCCAAATTCTGAAATAGCAATCATCATCCGGTAAGGATGATGTTAGAAGATTGCAGCATGATATGCATAATAGATGCTATGCATCGTTCTAAGCGTAACCTAACCCCGATGATTTAGGATTAGTGAGTTGTGATGATTTCTTTAGGATGTGTAGCACTTTTAGAATGGATTCCCAAACAAGCTTCTTATTAGGGTTTTAGGTTAGCATGTGAATGTTCTGCAAGTTGAATGGTAAAATCATAACAATGTAATAACTTATAATTTCTTAACGTTAGCACATTCAAAAACAACTACTTACTTTAAAGATTATAAGAGGCATTTTAATGTTTAAAATAATTTTTTTAAAGAACATATTTATTAATGCATAAAAGTATTCCAAATAAGAGTTAGTGTTTTAGGGTTTATTATAATTATCATCTACTATAAAAGAACAATTAATAAGTTTTATACATGAAAGGAACAATTTTAGTTGGCATTTAAGTCTTGTAATTGTGATCATGCAAGGTTGATGGTAGAGTACAACCAAGATGTAGCAATATATGGTGATCATTTAGTGGGTGGAAATATTATCACACATGGATCAAGTATTGACTTGAAGACTTCAAGAGATGGTTTAATGATTACCTTCTATGTATTTAGAAAGATAACTTTCGAAGGTATTATTCTTAGTAAATAAGTAGTATTTAAATTCACTTAGTGCCATTTTAAATCTTAAAATAATTCTAAAACATTTCATTAAGCATGACAGTTTCTATTAATATTTCTAGGACTTAGTCATCTTTTAAAGTGATTATATAATTGATTTATGAACTTCTCAATACTGAAGAAATCTTAGAAGAAAACAGTTGTTGAATAATGAACTGAAATTAGGAACTATACCTGTAATTCAACTCAATACTTATTTATTATTTCCTGTATTTATTATAAAAGTATATTAGGGGAATACCTTTTAGGGCTTAAATCTTAGGGATTTCTATTTTTGTGCCCTCGGGTCCTTAGTTGTACTCAGTTTCCCCAGCTCCTTAGTTTTTCCTCAGTTTTGTCCAAGCCCTTGGCTGAAACCGTCACCAGTGCTGGAACGGCCGGTTGCCCGACGGTTGAACACCTTTGACCGTTAACTGTTGACTAGTGGGGCCACATAGAGCCCGCAAAGACATGTCAGAGCATCCATCTTTGTTTGACCGTAAGCATCGCCGTATCCCTGACCAAAACACGGACGAGTGGGGCTTCGGTATATCGAATGACAAGTGGGGCCATGACGCTGATACAAGGGGCAATACAGGGGTTTGATTAGATTTTTAAACGGAGCTCTACAGCGATGGCACGGAGGAGGTGGCCTGCGGGGTGCTGAGATGAGATCGACGTCCACAAAGAACTGCATGAGGCGAGACCAGACGCATTAGATAGATATGAACTAGACGCGTTTAACCATGCAAAGAAGAGAAGAAATGGTCGAGGACATCGATGACGACCTCAACACTTTGACTGACGGTGTCGGACACGAACGCGAGCAATGTAGAGAAAACTAGTATATGTCCTTTCTGGCATGTATAGATAGGTGCTAGGGGAGTGTGGTGGCGAAGGGAAAGACCTCGCGGTGGTCTATGGCGTCCAGCATAGCGGGGCGGCGTGGTCGTGCCCACAGCGGCGTGCATGTTCGGCATTGGCATTAGCATGTACGTTCGTCATTGGCCTCGGCGGTATCTCTGGTGTGTCAGTGATCGAATGAGGGGACGGGATTGAGGGTGCATCCCGACGGTGACCTAGCAGTGGCGGCGAGCATGCATAGCCGTTCTGACCATGCCGATATCGGCATCGGCATCGTTTGGAGGCTGTGGTGCTCGAATCATAGTGGAAATTGCGATTCCCTATTATTTTTACATGCATAATATATAGAAAATAGCTAGATCTATAAATCGATGCATATGAAGCTACATATATATTCTTGGTCATAATCCCCTTAGATGCATGGCTTCATGTCGTCGTCGCTTTCATCGTCAGTATCTTCGTCGTCCGTGTAGTAGTACTTCCTGCACGTTGTTCCGTCGAACACCTTCACTGTGAGCACATAATCGCCTTCATATTTGAAGTGTAGGAAGCAGCCAAAATCCACACCGTGCGCAATGGCGAAATTCTCCCAGCCCTTGTCGAGGTACATCCGGCCTTGTCCGCCAAATAGGACCTCCACGGTCCAGAGACGAGAACCGCAGTCAGCTGCTCGCAGATACACCTTTGCGGGCTCCTGGCCATCAAGATAGTCCGCAAACTTTTGTGGGAGTGCCTGCAAAGAGATCGAGCGCCGATCGTTTGAAATTAAAGGTTTTTTAGAACGTGCACATAATTAATCACATGTATCATATATGTGGGAACGCGTACGTACCTTCTTGGCCAAAGGGTCTTCATAGATGGTGATGAAGAACTCCTCTATGATCAATGGCAGTGTTGACGGTGGTGGTGGCAATGATGATTTTCCACCACCCCGACCGCCCCTTCCCCTTCCCCTTCCCCTTCCCCTTCCCCTTCCGGTCGGCGTCCGATACGTGGAAGCCATGGCAATGGATCAAGTGTATGTGAACGAAGAAGAGAGAGGCAGAAACGAAGAAGAGAGAGGCAGAACCTATTGACATGAGGGATGTCCGTTGTGGGGGTTTATAAGGGAGAGATGACCGTTGTGGGGTTTACACCATAAATTAAGGTAGAGATGACCGTTGTGGGGTTTACACAATAAATTAAGGAGGAGATGACCATTGTGGGGGTGGTTTATATCTCAACAAAAAAGTAATGCCTAAAAGAAATGGAAATTCGTGAAAGTTCATCATTTTACCGTGAAAAGTAAAGCGTACAAGAAATGGAAATTCGTGATAGTTTATCATTTCAACGTGAAAAGTAATGCCTACAAGAAATGGAAATTCGTGATAGTTTATCATTTTACCATGAAAAGTAATGCCTAAAAGAAATTCGTGATTACCCAACTTGTTGAATCCGGTGGCAAACTCGTCATTTAGCATACATAGAGGGGTAGTAGTTTGCCACCGACAGATAGAGAGAGGGTGTCACGATCCTGCCCGTTAGATCATAGGATCGACGGTAGGTGGGCACGATCCGTGTGACAACAGCTCGACCAATCAGGCCAAGTTTGGGCTTCTGTGAGAAGGGAGAGGGTAAAACTGAGTAGTATCAAGGATACAAGGGCAAGTAAATAGTAAACAGGCTAAGGAATTCAAATAAGAGATTTAGAAAAAGAAAAACACATGTTTTGTACAATGAAACCCAGGTTGGCCTACCTCAAAGTATTAGCAATTCAAATATACATGAGTGTAAAAATTATGGCCTCATTCAGACAAACTATGTTTTGGGTATAGATGTTTTGAGAAGGGGTTTGAGTGGAAAGCCATGAACCTTCATAGCTACTAGTGATTTCAGAAGTGGCCATTTGTGTGAAAACTTGATTTATATATGATTGTTATAATTTTCTACGTGGCAGGTCGCGTAGAAAGACTCCATGAGTAGGAGGCACTATGATTTTATTTTTTTGAATTTTTTTGCACATGAAATGACTCAATTAGATGGCTTAATTCCATCTGTTGACTCTCTGTTGACCAGCCACTTGAGGGTAAAACTGAGTATATTGCACTAGCCAGTATTAGTACTCGAGGGGAAAACTGAGTACATATATTTTTCCAGTATAAGACTTGAGGGTAGAACTGAGTACACGTAACGGTGCTGACGTGCAGTCCCACGGACGCATGTCGTGGTTAGCCGCGCGGTGCGCGTGTTGAGACCAAACGTCAACTGCTGAGACAAACCGTCACTTTGCCAGTACAGAGCCCCTCTCTCCCTCCCTCTGCACACAATCATTATAACTCACGCACGCAACCACGCCTCTCACATCCCATCACCTTCTCCAAAAAACCCCAGCCGCCCTACGCGCCCTCCCCTGCCGGCGATGGAGAAGAAGAATGCGCCGGCGGCCGTCGCCCCCGAGCCCGTCGCCTCCGAGCCTGTCGCATCCGAGCCCGTCACCGCCGAGCCCGTCGCATCCGAGCCCGTCGCCGCCGAGTCCGTCGCCTCTGAGGGCGGCGCATCCAGGCGCGGCGCCTCCGTGAACTGGGCCTCTCTCAGGGCTGACGGACCACTTCACAAGATCGGCTCCTGCTTACTGGCGAACGAGGAATACGTGGACACCTACTCTGCTTTGAGGCAAGTTTGTACTAATTGGCGCTCAGATTTATCTGAGCCCGACGTGCACCTGCACAAATGGATCATGGTAGAGCATGCCCTTCCACGCGCCGCTGAGTTCTTCTTCCTCCACCTCCGCACATCCCGCTATGTCACCATCGATCTAACGGAAGTTCATGCAAGGTTCAAATTCCTCCATATCTATAGAGTTAATCCTTTTATTTTCAATCGTAAACATCTTAGTGTTGAATGTTATCTTCATCAATCCCATATATTTTAGATACTACTTCGTGAGCTTTTGCCGTGGCGTCATCGTGCTTGCCCAAAAGAACCAGCCGCACAAGATACGGCTTCTGAACCCACTCACAAAGACATCAAACACTATATTTGAGGCGCATATGCCATCTGTTATTCTGGAGTCAGTCACTGTAATGAAGTCCCCGACTATGCTCTTCGTTTCCACATATTACCCAGCGGAAATTGCTTGGATCGATGAGAGCACTCCAACTAAGGGTATAGATGAAGATTGGGGAGAAGGAAGATTTTCGATCGAGCACCATTCTATGCGTTGCATTACCACGTTCAATGGTGAATTCTATGCACTAGCTGTGAACAATTTTGAGTTCGGAACATTAGTGTGCATCAACAATGTCCAGTTGGAGCAGGGCGCGAGCAATGTCAACATGGAGACACTATTTTCATTTCCAGAACTTGGAAATGACAAGTTCTACCTTGTGAAGTCGGATGGTGATCTGCTGCTTGTGTTGTTGGGCGGTCGTTTGGAGGAAGGTCAAACAGTGGTGTACCGTGTGGACACTGAGAGCCGCTCTCTCCATGCCATCAGTAACATTGGCAGTCGTGCCTTCTTCGTCCATCATGTCCGGTGTATCTCCGTCGATACCAGAGTGCACCCGACACTTCGACCTGGCTGCATCTACTACGCGGATTTGGGTTATATCAGAGAGTACTTTGATGATATGAACGCCTGGGTTGAGTGGCCACTACGTGTGGATAGATTAGGAAAGTACGGTCTGAAAGATGAACAAAGGCCATACCGTTTGGAGGATGTATTGGCTGCACACTGCAGACGGAAGGAGTTCAATGAATATTTCTTTCGGACCAGAAAATGGAGCGACGAATATATATATGATGAATGAAGAACAGATTGGAGGATGTATTGGCTGCTTTTGGCTGCTGTATGCAGTTTATGTATTATACTTAGTTTTCTAGATTTATTATGCTACTGTGAATTTATCATATACTAGCTTCTAGATTTTCTACTAGATTTGTTACCATATTGGGCAAAAAACGAGGGCCAAAAGGCAACAATCATTGAAGAAAGACAGAAATAGAAGCTTCTCTAGATTTGATACTAATTTGATGAAAAGAGAGAGAACTGTTACAGAGAGAGAGGGGAAAAAGGCGCTCTGAAAAGGCGCTCTAAAAAGGCAATGCCAATTTGGCCCGAGAGAGACAGAATCGAGCTCTCACGTACAACCAAACGCGGTGTCGTCCTGTCCCACGCGGTCCCTTTCTACCAGCCCCATGCAACGCGGCCCCACACGACGCGGCCCCACATGTCAGCACGGAAATGGTCAACTAAACGGGAATCCTCCGTCCGAGCTCCTTCTGAGGGTTTCAGACAACGGCTTGGGGAAAACTGAGGAAAAACTAACGAGCTGGGGAAAACTGAGTACAACTAACGACCTGAGGGCACGAAAATAGAAATCCCTAAATCTTAATTACTCAAGATTTAAGAATCAATGTTTAAATACCACAAGAAAGATTATATCATGGTTAAGTAATTACTACATAATTAATAGTTTCTTGTTATATCAAATAAATTGTATAAGTTGGTTTTTGTTTATTTTACTTTTAAGTAATTTTCTTTAAAACAAAAATAAAAAAATGAGTCAAAGTATCTGGTTGGGCTGAGCCCAACTGGTCCAGCCGGACCTGGCCGATTCGACCGAGTCGTCCTGGCCTCTGGCTCGGGCAAGACCCTGGTCCGACCCACATCTCCCTCTCTCTCTCATTTCTCACACCTCACGCACAGAACGCCCCTCCTGGCGTTCTGTGTGATGCCGCTGCCGCCGCTCTGCTCTGGCTGCTCTGAGCCCTCTCTAGCGCCGGTGAGGTGGGGCTTTGGTCCGCCTCGATGTGATCTACCTCGCCCTCCTCTTTGATTTGATTTTCATGCTCTCCCACGCTCGCCCACGACCCCGCGAACCCTAGGGTCGCCGGCGCAACTCCGGCGGGTCTCGGCCTCCCCTGGCACCTTCTCTGGCCGGCGTGGCTTTGCTGTCCCTTCTCCACTAGAATCCCTAGTGCCTCTATGCTTCTTTCACCAACTCGCCCACCTTCTGGTTCCCAACCGCCTCCTCAACTTGATGCTTGATGTGGCACGGTGTTGATGTAATTTCACCGTCCAGTTGGGAACCCCAAGAGGAAGGTATGATGAGCACAGTAGCAAATTTTCCCTCAGTAAGAAACCAAGGTTTGTCAGTCCAGGAAAAAGCCAAACGTCTGAAGGTGATGCTTGCTAGCCTAGTGACACTCCAACAAGGGCGCCATTAACGATAACGTGTTAGCGCGTCTTCAACTAGTAGCAACGTGGAACCTGCACACAACACAACGAAATACTCTGTTCCCAACTTACGATGAGGTTGTCAATCTCACCGGTTTGCTTCAAACAAAGGGTATGAGCATATCAAGTGGAAAGTAATAGTAATATGCGAGTAAAGTAAACAGTGCGAGTAAAGTAAACAGGTGATAGCAATATAATGGAAATAGGACCAGGGTCCACAGTTCACTAGTGGTGTCTCTCCATAAGATAAAATAACACATGCTGGGTAAACAAATTATAGTTGGGCAATTGATAGAATAAAGACAACGTGCATATGTCGAGAGGATCACTATGAGATTTACTCTGGGCATTACAACAAGATACATAGACCGTCATCCAACTGCATCTATGACTAATAATCCACTTGTGGCGAATCAATCCGAGAACTCCACAAGTATTAAGTTGCGAACAACAGATAACTGCATTAAGCAAAGTGTGTAATGTAAACAAAGCATATGCCCTTGAGCATATGAATGTTGTTTTCTCCCTAGTGGCAATAGCACATCTACAACCTTAGAGGTTTCTGTCACTCCCCCAGATTAAATAGAGGCATGAACCCACTATCGAGCATAAATACCCCCTCTTGGAGTCACTAGCGACTACTCGGCCAAGATAGGTACTAACAACAGAGAGCATGCAAGATCATAAACAACATAGAGATAATAGAAGATAATATTCAGCACATCAACTCAATCATAACACCAATATTCATTGGATCCCAACAAACACAACATGTAGAATTACATAACAGTGATCTCGACCATGTAAGGCAGCTCACGAGATCTAAACATGACGCACATGGTGGAGAAGACAACCAACTAGCTACTGCTATGGACCCATAGTCAAAGGTAGACTACTCACTCATCACGCCAGAGGCAAGCATGGTGATGAAGAAGACCTCCGGTGGGGATTCCCCTCTCTGGCAGGATGCCGGGAAGAGCTTCTGGACCCTCCCGATCTCGGGTCAACGGCGGTGGCGGATCGCGATGTATTCTGGAAAAGTGATCGGGTACCTGTCGGGGGGTCTTTATAGGCGAAGGGGCAGCGTCAGAAGTGGACCAGGTGGCCCTCACCATAGGTGGGCGCGGGCCAGGGGCAGGCCGCGCCCCCTGGTGGTGTGGCCGCCTCCTGGCTCGTTTCCGTCTCCTCTTCGGCTCTCTAGAAGCTTCGGTAAATTTCTGGATGTTCGGCTTTTGTTTCGTCCAATTCTGAGAATATTTCCTGTGTAACTTTTCTGAAACACAAAAACAGCAGAAAACAGGAAAATGACACTGTGGCATCTCGTTAATACGTTAGTTCCAGAAAATGCATAAAATGCCATGAAGTGTAACGAAACACTAAGCAAATGGTGTAAAAACAAGCATGGAGCATCAAAAATTATAGATACATTTGAGACGTATCAGCATCCCCAAGCTTAACTCCTGCTCGTCCTCGAGTAGGTAAGTGATAACAAAAGAAATAATTTTTGAGGTGACATGCACCTACACAATCTTGATCATCTATGTAAGCGTTGTGCGCTGGGATCAAAAGAACTTAAAACATGGGCATGAAAGATATAATCTTGATAGAAGAAACTTAGCAACCATGTTATAACATGAAAAAGAACACAAATTAAAGATCATGAAAATGAAACAATGAAAGTCAAATGTGTGTTCAAATCATATGGAAAAACATACAAATGGTTTTCAGCTTATCCTTCACGAGAGAGCAAAACATAAATGCATAGGACACCTTCAAGTTTAAGAGGGCGAATAGATACAAGTAATTCAAGAACAAGTGAAACCAACATCATGAATCAATCAATGAAAACTTTGGGACAATGCACATTATACTCAGAATGACAACTATGCTCTCTTAGACGGTTCATAAAAATAGAAGGTGGTGACTCAACATAAAAAGTAAAAGAAAGGCCCTTCGCGGAGGGAAGCAGTGATTAAACATATGCTAGAGCTTTTCATTTGTAAAACAGAGAGAAAAATTGGGTTTTGAGAGGTGGTTGTTTCATGTCAACGACTGGCAATGGGGTCTTACTATCTTCCATAATAAACAAGTGAGAGCGGTTCCGAGTTCTTTGAAAAATTGGCACATTGATGCTCTTTTATAAAGCTTTGGCACTCCTCCCCACCTTTTTTCCTTTCTCAAACCATGGCTAACCGATTCCATCGGGTGCCCACCAACATTCATATACCATGGAGGAGTGCCTTTTTTTCTATTTAGAATTAGATTGCAATGGTCTGACCAGCTCTCATGCAAAATTAATGACGAGCAGATGAAGCTGCCTAGTCGAGGGGTACTTAATTTAATATGGAAGATAGCAATTCCAACCACTACGTCCCCATGAGCTAAAAACTGTGGCACAAAACGAGAAGTAGTTGAAAGTTTTGAAAGGTAGCACATGAAAATTTACTTAGAATGGCTTACAAATACCATGCATAGGAATTTATAGTGGATACAATGGCAAATTTGGTTTTTAGGAGTTGGATGCACGATTAGAGCTCATACTCAGTACAAAATGAGGGCTAGCAAAAGACTGGGAGCGACCAACTAAGAGAGCAATAACGGCCATAATCATGCAAAGCGACAAAGCGACATTAAAAGAAGCATACGATGGCATCAAAAGTCAAAAACTAAATGATCATAGAGGCAATGGCGACCTTGTATGAGTCTAACATGTGTGAGAATGCGCCAAGTCAACCCAAATAAAGCATCAAAGGAGAAAACCAAAATAATGCTTCCAAATAATTAAAACAATGCATGATTTTTTCAAAGGCTCATTAGGCAATCTCAGTCATTTAAGACAAGTCATGCTACAGCAAAACCACTAAGCATACTATCAAAAAGATATCAAGCACGACATGCAAAAGCCTAGGCCGCAGTCTACACAAGCTCCTTTTTGTACCACTTTTTTGCATAAAGCTTTTTCTCTTTTCCAACACCATTCAAACTTTTTTGAAACAACTCTTTTGATGAAAACCAACATGGACCAGAGGTCAAAATACACCTTGATGCAAAGATATAACAAGATCTGAACACAAATCAAGGCGAAAAATGAAAGCTAAACGCGGTTCTAGAAAAAGAAGAACACTCGTTGAAACGATAAGAGTGAAAAACGGAGTGTTCTTGGCAAATGAAAAGCAAGGCAACTTCTCCAAAAGGAATTTGTTGGGGTCCAACCATTTATTGCAGCAAAAAAAACTAAAAAAACCTAAAAACTAAAAACAACTGACGCTCCAAGAAAAACGCATAATGCATGAAGCAATAAAAATATAGTGTGTTGAAAGGTGACCTGATTTTTGCCGATGAAGAAGGGGTGCCTCGGGGGCATCCCCAAGCTTTGACGCTTGTACCTCTTGGATATTTCTTGGGGTGACATGGGCATCCCCAAGCTTGAGCTTTTGTCCATTCTTCAACTCATCTCATCACTCTCCAATCCCTACACTTGAAAACTTCCTTCATACAAAACTAAACACAATTCTATTAGCAACATTAGTGTAAGCATAACAATGAATCAACCCTTTTTTGCTTCAGGTTTCAACTCAAAACCACCACATATAAAGCATATACTACTGTATCAACTTCCCCAAAAGTTCTGTGATCAAAAGAACTAAAAAAGAAAGCGATAAAGCGGCAAACACAAATATTGGCAGAAATCTGTCAAAACAGAACAGCTGACAAAGGTCGAATTTTTAGAGGGTTTTCTGTTGCTCAAATAAAAAAGTGTTAAACTAATGAAAGTTTGGATATAACCTGAGGCATATGAACAAGAAATCGCAGGTCCAAAAGATTTACAGAGAATTGTCACGAATTTTTATGGTGCAGCACCGAAAACTGTTTCAGGACAGCAACATCCCCAAATCTTACCTCACTCAAATTAGAGGCTTCTCTTGGTACAAAAACGAAATAAAAAGGATAAGGAGCGGTTATTACAGTAGTAATAACTTCCAAGACTCAAATAAAAGAAAAAGTACTGAAGGTAAAAATATTGGGTTATCTCCCAACAGTGCTTTTCTTTAACGCCTTTGAGCTAGGCGCAGAAAGTGCGAATAAAGTAATATCAAAAGAGGCATTAAGATCAATTGTAGGAGTCTTTTCAACAATAAATTGAATTGTGTCCAAATGAGTTTTTGAAGATCCTTTATGATCACACTTTGGTACACTACTTTCATCAAAAGGATTTTCAGGACAAATCCAACTAAAATTCTTTTCCAAAGCATCATGAATTTCTACAAGTTTACAAGGTATTGGCACTCTAAAATCTTCATTGGGTTTACCAACAACCTCTACAGGCGATCCAAGCTTATTAAATTTCTTAAAAACTTCCCTAGTGTCAATGGCAACATCTCTAAATTCTATGCGCAAAGTTTCCAAGATAAAAGCTTTCTTTTCAGGATCCTCAATATCATAAAGCTTAAGAAACATGTATTGCATAAAAGGATTAAGGCTAGCAAACCTAGCTTCTAACATGTGAATTAAATAAGCAGAAGCAACTTCATAACTAGGAGCAAGCTCAGCCAAAGACTTTTCCTCAATATCTTTATGCAAACTAATATGATTAAAGAACTCCTCAATGTTACTTTTTCCAATAATTGAACCACTACCTACTGAGAGGTCCTCCAAAACGTATTTAGGGAACAACATAATGAACTAGACTAAAGAAATAACAACTATAAAGGAAACTAATTTTTTGTGTGTTTTTGATAAAACGATGCAAGTAAAAATAAAGTAAAGCAAAACTTAAAACAAAGTAAAGGATGCGCATGCGAAACTCCCCTTGCAGAAGTCTTCATTTTCCACGGCAACGGCGCAAGAAAATTAGCTTGATGCGGCGCGGTGTTGATGTAATTTCACCATCCAGTTGGGAACCCCAAGAGGAAGGTATGATGAGCACAGTAGCAAATTTTCCCTCAGTAAGAAACCAAGGTTTGTCAGTCCAGGAAAAAGCCAAACGTCTGAAGGTGATGCTTGCTAGCCTAGTGACACTCCAACAAGGGCGCCGTTAACGATAACGTGTTAGCGCGTCTTCAACTAGTAGCAATGTGGAACCTGCACACAACACAACCAAATACTTTGTTCCCAACTTACGATGAGGTTGTCAATCTCACCGGTTTGCTTGAAACAAAGGGTATGAGCGTATCGAGTGGAAAGTAATAGTAATATGTGAGTAAAGTAAACAGTGCGAGTAAAGTAAACATGTGATAGCAATATAATGGAAATAGGACCGGGGTCCACCGTTCACTAGTGATGTCTCTCCATAAGATAAAATAACACATGCTGGGTAAACAAATTACAGTTGGGAAATTGATAGAATAAAGACAACGTGCATATGTCGAGAGGATCACTATGAGATTTACTCTGGGCATTTGTTATCGCCATATTTTGGCCAGATAAGGAAGTGGGCCGTAATCAAGATGGGCTTGGAGGCTGGATCGGCCTTGCGCGTAGATTTGGGCTAATTGCCCGTGTATCTGTATAATTATGATAGAATACGTTTCGGTTTAAACAAGAGTTAGATTACGTTTAGGTTTATTTCAAAGATAGAAAGTCTCCGGACTATAAATATGTACCTAGGGTTATTGAGAAAGGAGGACAACCACGTTCACAACAAACACAATCTCGGCGCATCGCCACCCCTTGTCTCGAGGGTTTCTTTCAGGTAAGCGTCGTGCTGCCTAGATCGCATCTCGCGATCTAGGCAGCATATGCTTATGTGTTATTTGGTGTTGCTCGTACTGAAGCCTTGTTGATGGCGAGTAATACTGTTATTATAGATCTGTCTGGGCTAGCATCGGTGCTTTTTGTTCATGTTTGCTTAGTCATGCTGCCCATTGAGATCTCGCTGCCTTTGCACCTACCTTGGGTGTAAGGGCAGCATCTTGCTTGATCTTTATTCCGTCGATTCAGTCTGTCATAGTTGTTCCTTGTTCTCCAAGGATTAGTTTAATATCCGCATGGTTAGGCCTCACAAACGGGTTGAACGATCCAGTAGTACGTAAGGATACGGTTTGCCAATTCGAGAGGAGTTGTTCCGGGAATTGACTCTACGTTGGTTTTTTGGCCTCCTCTAGGGTTAGTTTTCTGTTATCTTTCGTATCTACCAGGCTCAATTACGTGTGGGATGTTCCGTTTATGTGGTGAAAGCTTTAAGCTGTTGTAGATCGATTTGACTTGTATTGATAAAGCAAAACCCCATGTTATTGTAGATCCAGTGCAGATCCATGGGACCATCGGCTACCTGAGCCGATTCACAGGGAAACCTGAGAGCCGATCGAGGCTCGTATTTAATGTTTGCGTGTCTGCCATACAGGAAACCAATCGAAGCAAACCATCACCTTCCTGATCAGGTATAGATCAGGTGGCACGCCCTCGCATCAGCCAGGACGTGTGCCGGAGTTTTGCGGGCCGTTGACCGAGGGACCAGGGCCCACCAGCAGTCCTGGGAGCCTCCCGGCTCTTCGTGTTGCTCGTCGCTGCTCGCCGGTGGGTTTTGACAGGCAACACATTCTGGCACGCCCGGTGGGACATTCAACAACATCTGCATCAACATCTGACGCTGCGATGGGGGACAGACCAGTCACGTACGACGATCTGTCTGATGAGCACAAGAAGAGGTATGATGATATCAAAGCTCTCTTTGAAGCCGATCTCCTCGGCTCTTTTGAGAGGACCCGTAAGCATGGCATCAGGTGGAAAGGGTTCTCACCCGAAGGCGCTCTCGATGAGGTGGATCTGTCTGTTCCTTCAGAGGATCACACCAGAGCTCTGCGACAGGAAGTCAATTACATGGTGGCTCATTCTGTCGTCGTGGTGAAACAACATATGCCATAGGATGGCTTAAATGGGGGCCGACTAGATGCTGGAGGATTCGGGAGAGGGGAACGAGCTAAAGAGCACGACAGAAAGAGACACTGATCTACCCAGGTTCGGGGCTCTCGTAAGGAGATAACACCCCTACTCCTGCTCTACTGATTGTATATATGGATCGATGTAGTACACCACAATGGTGCTTCCAAGCTCTCTGCTAGAGAAGGAAGATGAACTATGAAGTGAGAGAGTAAGGAGAGATCAACCAACGTCCAACCCTTTACCAGGGCTCCCTATGCCACCTTATATAGTGGTGGCCAGGGTTACAACGGTCATACAAGACCACAAGACAAGGGCTACACTCCAAACAGGAGCTGGTGGCGATGGCAGAGACCCTTGACTTCCTCCCTGATTGCTCTCGATGGGACGCCATATCCCTGTACCTTGTACCTCTTGAACTGTGACCTTACCATTCTGAGGTAAGCTTGTACTTGTGCACAGTGAGGGTAGGTAACCTCCACTGTGCACCCTGCCATCTTACTCTGCTACCATGCTGGGATGTTTTCTTCCTTGATTGCAGGGATGTGACACCTCAGTTGACTTAAGTATCCTGGATATGACCGTTGGCCATACCCAGGACTTATATGCCGGACCAACGACCTACGAGGGTCGGGTAATCCGGCCTCCCCTGCTCCTGCACAACACACCAAATAGTTAGGCCGGCATATCTGAGTATATGCCGGCACACATATATCAGTATTCCGGCTATGCCGGCATATCCAAACACCAGCCGGGATACACATTATATGCCGGCCTGGCCGATGCTCTCATATTCCGGCCAGGCCCTTCCTTGATAACCCGGCACAAAGTCAATCATAGACCTTTGTGTCTTTCTACTCTCTTGACCCTACCGGGGGTCATCCCCCCGACACTAGTCCCCGAAGCTGCCGAGGTTCCCCAGTCATAACTGTGGAGCCTTGACAGGTTCAACATACCTTCTTTATTATGCCCCGGCGATCAGCTTATATGCCGGCACATCTGCACATATCCCGGCCTCTGTTCCTGTTCCAAAACTTATTCCGGCCGGTCCCGAGGGTATTCCGGACGGAACATATACATCGGGCAATTAATCCGACATATAGACGAGTCTTCCTCGAGAAGCCATGTCTGACAGCTTTGCATCGAAACTTGTAACTGCCCTGCCACCTCGAACGGTCACCCACGATGCGACGGTTCACAGTGCAGCAGTTACTTCTTGCCATCATTGTGTCATGGCACGGTTACACGAACCGCCGCCCCACTCTGTGCCGCCACGTGGCGCCTCGCCGCAGAAACGGTCGGGGGAGTGGAGCACTCCCACGATCCCTACGACCCTGCCTCTTCGCTATAAACAGGGCGGCGGGGGTAAACGTATCTTTTTACCCCCCACCACCATCGTCTTCCTCGCCTGCTACTCTGCCTCCTGCGCTCCACCGCCGGTCCGAAGAGCAGCATCGCCGCCGCAGCCGACCTGCTCCCCGCCGACGCCGACGCCCGACGACGCACGACATCACCTTTGACGACGCCGCCGCCGCCGCCTCTTCTCTCTGCAGCATTGCAGGGAGATTGGATCTTCCTGCACGCTCGCCGCCGCTCCATCGTCGCCGGCCAAGCTCCGGTGAGACCTCCCCCTGTTCTTCCTCTTTGATGTTTCTTCATAACTTCTCATTGGTAACCACGCTTGCATAGATCCGCTTCAGTTCCTCTGCTTGTTATTCTTTGGATTCGATTAGCGTTGCCTAACAACGTTCTCGAGTGTTCTTCCTTAGAAGTTTTACCCTTATTTGTTTCCTATTTTAACTGCCTCGGTTGATCTTTTTATCTCTGCTAACATCTGTGAGAGCGGTATGCCGGAGAGACTAACCTCCCTCTTTTCTCCGGCCTTGATAGGAATAACATCACGGGACTCCGGCTCTCACGCCTTATCCCGGCCACTAAGATGGCATCTTCAAGCATGACGGCTACCTCGGCCTCTGAGGAAGATACCTCGGCCCGAGCTCAAGGACGCTCCGGCTGGGAGGGGTCGGAGGTTACTCCGGCCGAGATATCCTGGGTTACCTCCACCAGGAGAGTCCCGGAGGGCGTAGCATGCCGGCTACCAGCAGGAGAGATTGTGCCGGCACCTGAACCCGGCGAACGCGTCGTCTTCATCGCCCACTTCGAGCGGGGTTTCGGGCTGCCGGCATCGGACTTCTTCCGGGACTTCCTCAACACCTACGAGCTACAACCTCATCATATCCCGGCCAATGCCGTGATGATCCTCTCCGCCTTCGCTGCTTTTTGCGAGGGCTATGCCGGCATAGAGGCCCTTACTCAAGGCTGGGCGAAGTACTTCCAACTGCGGAAGCAAGTCGTCCAAGAGCCGCCCCGGAGCAAGGACGACCCGCCGGAGACGGCCCAGGAAAAGAAGGACCGCCCCATGACCCTCTGCGGCGCGGCCACCATCATGTCCCGGAAGGGCTCGGACTTCCCCAAGGTGGAGCTCCTGGAATCTTGCAAGAAGTGGCAGAAGAGCTTCTTCTACGTCAAGAACACCACCGACGAGGATCTGCTCAACCTGCCGCCATTTGTGGACGAGCCACCCTTGGCGATGACGAACTGGACCTACAACCCGAAGAATTCGGTGATGCCGGTGAATGCGCTTCACCGGGTTAAGGGCGAGCTCCTGGATGCCGGTCTTACTCCTCAAGACCTGGTGGCCTGCTATATAAGCCGGCGTGTCTCCCCTCTGCAGCGCCGGTCTCACAAGATCTGCCAGATGAGCGGGCCAATGGACCCCACCCGGCACTCCACACACGAGCTGACTCCGGCCGACATTCTGCGCCGGATTAAGGATGTCTGCAAGTCCTCTCAGGCCACTTTTGCCTGGGGGCTAGAACCATACAGCCGGGATAGGCCCGCCCCAACGGTAAACCGTCTTATCCGATACATAAAGTCCATGTCCGGCACATAGATACTTAAGCCGACACATGCCTGTTTGCCGACACATATCAATTGATCCGACATACCTCTTCCTTGTCTGAATACTTGACTTTGCTGTTTATACAGAAATTCAGCTTCCAAACCATGGAGAACTCCCGGATCAAGATCGCGGCGGACCGCACCGTTGCGGATGCTGAAGATCCGGATCATTGGGATAAGCTTCCCAGGAGCACCCGTGCTGCAGCTGCCATGGGTAAGGGCTCTTCATCCCGGCATTATACTCAAGACCGGAGTGAGATTGATTCTGACGAGGAGATCCTGCTGTACTATGACCCGACGCCACTTGCGTACGCCTTTCCAGAAACACCTATTGCTCACGAGTTTCCAATGCCGTCCTCAGCTATCCCGGACGACATCGTTATCGACGCCGCCCCTCTGAACCAGGGACCTCCTTCCACCGGCGGACGTGCCGGCCGGAAGCGAGGTGTGAAGCCCCAGTCCGAGCCACCAACGTAAGTCCTCTCTATTTACACCCATATCCCCAGTCCCCGAAAATGTCGGCTGTCCGGGATATGGACATCCGGGATTTTCTCATAGTCTTTTAGCTAGCTTCTTTTGAATTAACTGCCGGCATATGAGCTCGATCTGAGCTTCAAATCCTAGTCACCGAGAGCCGGGATAGGTGCGCAGCACCTGTGCCGGGTCTTTAACAATTTCACATCTCTATTATCTTTCAAATCCTCTTGACCGGGATATAAGCTCGATTCGAGCTTCAAATCCTAGTCACCGAGAGCCGGGATAGGTGCGCAGCACCTGTGCCGGGTCTTTAAAAGAATGATCACTTGATAAAATCTTCACTTTAATTATCATGTCAAATTTCTCTGCTGACATTTCAAATCCCGGCATTTTTGCAGCTCATGAACAACACCCGGGCCAACATGTTCCATGACTTGGTGTGCGAGCATCGGAAGCTTTCCGACGCACACAGCAAGCTTCAGCTGGAGCTGTCCCTGAAAGGTAATCTTTGCCGACATACTGCTGTATGCCGGATATCTTTCCTCTCTTTACTTTGCAATGCTTACTCTTGCCGACACGTAACCTTGTGCCGACATTCTTCAGCTGGTGCCGAAGCGCAAGTCACCGAGCTTCTCAAGAGGGTGAAAGAGCTTACTGGTATGCCGGATCCTTCTGTTACCCGGATAGCTACTTTATACTTCAAATCCTTTACTCTTTGTCATTGTTTTCTTTCTTCAAATCCTTTTAACTTGAAATCTTTGCAGATGAGAAGGCTGCACTGGAGGCACGCCACCAGGATTGTGTGTCCTCGGTGGATGTGGCCAAGCAACTGGACGACCGGGATGCCGGTCACAAGGCCGAGGTAGAGCAGTTGAAGGGCCGGATCACCGAGCTGCTGGGCGAAAAGGAACAGAGGGAGGGCCTACTGAAGAAAACCCAGACCCTGCTTGTTTCCTCCGAGACTGATGCCTCCAACGCCCACGCTGAACTGGATAGCCTGAAGGAGCAGGCCACCAAATGGGAGGTTACAGTTGCACAGCTGAATGCCAACCTTGCCCGTAAGCTTCAAATCCTTTCCCCTTTTATCCTTTCCGACATAGTGTAATCTTTTTCGGCATAGCATCTATGCCGACATATTTTCCTTTTGCTAACATTGTTTCTATTCTGCAGGCATGTTTCCCGCTTCCGTCGCTGACGTTGAGAGGGTTTTGCAGTTGGACCGAGAAAACCGGGGTGTTCCGGTTGACTCGCCCAACTGGGACATGTCGGAGCAGCTGCTGGCCCTGCAGTCCCGGAAGGAGGCCATGACCCTTTACACTGAAGAGCTCTTCTACGGCGCCCAGGAGGCATTTTCTGCCCTCTGGCCGGGACAAAGGACTCCCACTGACCCGGTTGACCTCGGCAACGACCTGCAGCTTGCCAAGGTTCGCCTCCGGGAGTGGCGAGATTCCGGCGCGAGGGTTGGAGCCGACGAAGCCCTCAGCTACTTCTTGTCTTGGTATGAAAAGGCAGACTTGGAGACTTTGCGCACCGTGCGCGAAGGATCCATCTGGACCACGGATCCGGATCATATCCGTCGCCGCAAGGAGTTGGCCCACAGCTATGTGGACTATGCCGACACCGACAAATTCGTCCGGGACATCCGCGAGCCGGAGAAGAACGACGATGCTGGGACATCCGCCGCTGCTGAGGGTTCCGACTCCAGCCAAGATGAAGATGAAGCTGAGGAAGCCGACACTGATGTCCCGGAACAGGCATCTGCCCCGGGCGGAGGTGATGGCTCCATTCCATCTGCTGGGTCCGGCACACCTGAGGCCGACACTTCCACTGCTACTGCTCCACCTGCTGGCGGCCCCGCGCCTACCCCTTGAATCTTTGCACCAAAAACACTTTAAGCTTTATCAGATCCCCGGTATGCCGGGTGCAGTTGTAATATATACGTTTTAATTTCCTTTGGTTTGCTTCCTGAACAAGTTTTAACTTGGTTTGCTTGTTACTAATGCCGGATCATCTTTTGGCTAAGTCACCGAGTTTGTTTTCCTGTTTCCTCAACTTCACAACCTTGGCTACTTGTCTACCTTATTTGGCTTTCGACGTATGAGTCTCAAGGTTGCTTTGTTAAACATACAGTACTTAAACTTTGAAACTTAGACTTCAAATCATCCGACACTTCCAATTTTAACTTTAATTTTAACGAAAATGTCGGTTCGCTTGCTTTACATTTCCTTAGCCGTTTTCCATGTGTAGACAATCTCCGGCATCTACTCTTGCTAGCCATGAAGCCGGGTTTCGGACAGCAGCTGAGTCGAAGAGTGGCCTTTGATGCCGACACATTACTAGGCCGACATAGGAAGCATTCAAATAAAGCCAGCCGGCATATAACAAAAAACTGTAAATAAACCACAAATATACCTCGGAGCTAGTTACCCGGTTTCTTCGGGATGCCGGTATTTCATTCATTAGTCTTGTGCCGGCACAACACGCCGGCATACAAAGGAAAATATGGAAATACATACATTGTGTTGCTCAGGAGTAAAAGGGGCGCAGTAGAGCTATGTTCCATGGCCTCTTGGTTTCTTCTCCGGACCTGTCCACCTTATTCTTCTTGGGGTCCTGCGCATCTATAAGATAATAGGCATCATTGTGCAGAGCTCTGCTCACAATGAATGGCCCCTCCCATGGAGGAGTTAACTTATGCCGGCCTTCTGCTCCTTGCTTTAGCCGGAGTACTAGATCTCCCTCTTGAAATCTCCTTGGATTTACCTTCTGCGCATGATAGCGTCTGAGGTTCTGCTGATATACTGCTGTTCTTGACAGAGTTATTTCCCTTGCTTCCTCTAGCAGATCAACATCATTTTCTCTGGCTTCTTTAGCCTCTTCCTCAGTATATAGCACTATTCTTGGTGCATCATGTATTACATCTGTTGGAAGCACAGCTTCTGCTCCATACACCAGGAAAAATGGTGTGTAGCCTGTTGATCTATTCGGAGTTGTTCTTAAACTCCACAGCACTGCTGGCAGCTCATCTAGCCAACATCCCGGAGTTTTCTCCAGGGGCTCTATCAGCCGGGGTTTTATGCCGGATAATACTAGCCCATTCGATCTCTCTACTTGGCCATTGGCACAAGGGTGGGCAACAGACGCAACGTCCAGCCGGATTCCCACCTCTTCACAAAATCTGGCAAATGGCCCTTGGGCAAAGTTTGACCCATTGTCAGTGATGATGCTATGAGGAACACCATATCTCAAGATTATATCCTTTAAGAATTTCACTGCTGTGTGACCATCACACTTGCTTATGGGCTTCACTTCAATCCACTTGGTGAACTTGTCCACCATGACCAGGATATGGGTCATTTTCCCTCTGGCCGGCTTAAAAGCCCCGACCATATCCAGGCCCCAAACAGCAAAGGGCCAGGTTATTGGGATAGTTTTCAGGGCAGATGCCGGCTGATGAATCTGGTGGGCATATCTTTGACACCCATTACATTTCCGGACCAAGTTTTCTGCCTCTTGCAGTGCCGTTGGCCAATAAAAGCCATGCCGGAATACCTTTGCCACCAATGCCCTGGACGAAGCATGGTGACCACACTCCCCCTGGTGAATTTCCCGGAGCATCTCCAGACCCTCCGCAGCTTCGACACATCTCTGCAATACCCCGGTGGTACTTCTCTTGTATATTTCTTTGCTGATGATGGTATACGCTTTGGATCTCCTTATAACCCGGCGGGCCTCGGTTTCATCCGCCGGCACTTGACCATCCACCATGAAGTTCATGATAGGACGTGCCCATGAGGGCACTTCCCTGACAGTGAACACTGCCTGATCTATTTCCATCATTTCGACCGACACATAATCGATCTCCATGGGCTGCGAAGTCCCTGGGACTGAAGAATCAGTCCCCGGGTATGCCGGAGTAGTCCCCGGGTATACCGGCACAACCTCTTGGCACATTTTACCCTTGCCTTTAGTTTTTCTCCGGAATACTGTATTAACAGCATATGCCGGCCCAGTCCCCGGGACTGAGGAAACAGTCCCCGGGTTATCCTTCCTGGCTCCGGCATCTATGTCCATTGGAACTGCTTCGTCTGGACCTGGCGGGACATAAATGGAGGATGACTCCGGCGAGGGTTTGATCGATGGCTTCCTCAGATGCTCCAGCGAAATGCCGGGTGGGATTGAATCTCGGGAAGACCCCAGCTTGGATAATGCATCGGCTGCATCGTTCTGAGCCCGGAGAACGTGCCGGAACTCACAACCTTCAAAGTAACCACTTAACTGCTGCACTAGGAAACGGTATGATGCCATGTTAGCATCATGCGCGTCCCATATGCCGGAACACTGCTGAATCACCAAGTCAGAATCCCCGAAGCACATAATCCGGCGAATTCCTATGTCCTTAGACACCTTCAGGCCATGCACAAGTGCCTCATATTCCGCCACATTATTTGATGCTGCAAAGTGAATCTGCAGGACGTATCTCAGCTGGTCATTCTTTGGCGAACTGAGAACTATGCCGGCACCCAAGCCATGGATGGTCTTGGACCCATCGAAATGCATCCTCCAATAATTGGCATCTGGCAATGGTGGCTCATACTGCATCTCGGCCCAGTCAATAAAGAAATCAGCCAAGACCTGGGACTTGATTGTATCCCTCTTATCGTACTGTGGTGTATATGGTGAAAGCTCTATTGCCCACTTTGCTATCCGGCCGCTGGCATCTTTGTTGCCTATAATTTCCGAGATAGGGGCCTCGGCCACTACCCGGATTGGATGCTCTTGGAAGTAATGCTTGAGCTTCTTAGCCGCCATATAGACACCATAGGTCATCTTCTGATAGTGGGGGTAATTTTGCTTTGAGGTGGAGAGGACTTCACTCAGATAATATACCGGCCGCTGCACGGTTTTGCCTCCTTCCTCTCGCTCTACTACCACCACAGCACTGACAACTCGGTTGGTTGCCGCTATATAGAGCAACATTGGCTCCCGGGGCATCGGAGACGCTAATACCGGCGCTGTTGACAACAACTGTTTCAATTCCTTAAAAGCTGCATCTGCTTGCGTTGTCCAGACAAATGTGTCGGACTTTTTCATCAACTGATATAACGGCAGGGCTTTCTCTCCCAGCCGGCTTATGAAGCGGCTCAGGGATGCGAGGCACCCAGTGAACTTCTGTACTTCCCTCAAATCTGTCGGCGGCTTCATCCTTTCTATGGCACGAATCTTGCCGGGATTCACCTCAATACCCCGGCTGGAAACAAGGAAACCGAGCAACTTGCCCGCCGGCACACCAAAGGTGCACTTAGCCGGATTCAACTTCATCCGGAATCTCCTCAGGTTCCCAAAGGTTTCCCGGAGATCATCTATGAGAGTCTTGCTCTCCTTGGTTTTTATGACGATATCATCGACATATACCTGCACATTTTTATCTATCTGATCATGCAAACACTTTTGCATACACCTTTGGTAAGTTGCGCCGGCATTTCTTAAACCGAACGGCATAGTGAGATAGCAATAAGCCCCGTACGGGGTAATAAAGGATGTCTTTATTTGATCTGGCTCAAACAAGGGGATCTGGTGGAAACCAGAATAGGCATCTACGAATGATAACAGTTCACATCCGGCTGTGGAATCAATCACTTGATCGATCCGAGGCAGCGGGAATGGATCTTTAGGACATGCCTTATTCAAGTTGGTGTAGTCAACACACATCCGCCATACTTTCACTATGACGGGCTCATCTTTCTTCTTTTCCACCAAAACCGGATTAGACACCCAATCCGGATGAAGTACTTCCTTGATAAAGCCTGAGGCTAAGAGCCTGGCCACTTCCTCCCATATGGCTTTCCTTCTATCGCCGGCATTCCGCCGGAGCGGCTGCTTCACTGGCTTAGCATCGGGCCTCACGTGCAATGCGTGCTCAGCCAGCTCCCTCGGCACACCTTGCAGGTCCGAAGTAGACCATGCAAAGATATCCCGATTCTCACGGAGGAAGCTGATGAGCTCGCTTTCCTATTTGGGATCCAGACTTGCCCCAACCAGGGCATGGCGCTCCGGGAAAGCTTCATCCAGAGGCACCCTTTTTACCTCCTTGCCTGCTTGAAAAGCAGCACTGCCACCGGGATTTGCCATGCTCGGCATATATTTGCCGGCCACGACTGTCTCAGCAATCTCTACTGCTCGTTTGAGCCTCTTCCTCTCCTCTGCGATGATCAGAGTCTCGGCCAGATTGGATCCGGCGGTGGCACATGCCATCGAACGCTTGTAATCACCAATGATGGTGATCACTCCTTTGGGTCCCGGCATCTTCATCTTCAGATACGCCACATGCGTAGAGGCCATGAATTTTGCCAGTGCCGGTCTACCCAGCAAAGCATGGTAGGGGCTCTCCAGATCAACCACCTCGAACATGAGGTTCTCCACCCTGCAGTTATCCCGGCTGCCAAACATGACATCCATCCGGATCTTGCCCATCGGCGCACACGAAAGTCCCGGCACAATGCCGTGGAACGTGGTCTTGCTTGGTTCCAGCATATTTTCCTTGACTCCCAGCTTCTCCATCGTATCTCGATACATGATGTTGATGCTGCTTCCATTATCAATGAGGACCTTGCTGAATCTTACGTTATTAGCCGGCCCGACGAATGTCGGATCCATCACCAGAGCATATCCGCCGGGATTTGGCATGATCCGGGGATGATCTGCCCTGTCCCAACCAACAGCCTGGTCAGACCAGTACATCAGCTTGGGCACAGCCGACATAACGGCATTCACCTCCAGACTCCGCCGGTACAAGCTCTGCTTGTCTGTTCTCTCGGTCTCAAAGACCATATAGCTCTGATCATACTCCTTGTACTCATTCCGGCCCACTCCTGGGCCTCCGGCGTTATATTCCGGATTATAGCTCTGGTCAACTTGATTTACGCCGGCATTTCCGGCGTTGCTCTGATTCCCAGGATTACCCGGCCTAGGTGGGACTGCAATTGTATTGGCACCTGTCAACGGCGATGGAGCTGCCGGGACAGAGGGTCTAGCCGGTCCCCAGGGACCTGCACGACCTGCCAATATGTCGTCCAGCCACGAACAATTCCTTGTCAAATGGTTTGCCGGCTTTCCCGGCTGGAATGTGTGAAACACACAAGGCTTGTCCATGGCAAGACCCACAGTATACTTCGGCCACTGCTTCTTCTGGCCGGCGGCTCCGCCGGCATTCTTGTTGGTCCAGACATTCTTCTTCTGGAACGGCTGTGCTTGCTGCTGCGGCTGCTGCTGAGGCTGCTGATAGTTCTCATATCTCGGACGCTGGCTACTGCCGGCGCCCCCTTGCTCTTCCTCCACAGCTGCAACTTGTGCTGCTCCGTACCGATAATCCGGCCGCTCATCTCTTCTCTTATTCCGGTTATCCGGGCGATAGAACTGCCCTGATCTCCCGGCATTGCTGGTGTTCCCCTGGGTTTGCCCCTGTCCTTGTGAATCGAGACTGGGCTGCTTGGGATCTCCCAGAGCATAACTATCAGCGATCTTGATTGTTTCGGCCAGCGTGGCCGGCATTTGCCTCTGAAGCTTTTGCCACAGCATGGTGCCATGCTGGCACCCATGAGCGAACCACATGATGGCCTGCTGCTCATTGATTCCTTCGCAGGAATTGCGCAACGTGCACCACCTGGTCAGATAGTCACGGTCAGTCTCATTCACTCCTTGCCGGCAGTTAGCCAGCTGCTGCGGACGGTTGGACCTCTTGTATGTACTGGTAAAGTTCGACACAAACTGTTCTTCAAAATCAATCCAGCCGTTGATACTCCCGGCCGGCAAATTATTCAGCCATATCCTGGTTGGACCTTCCAACATCTGCGGCACATATCGTACCGCCCATCTGAGGTTTCCTCCAGCGATGTTCACCGCTGTGGAGTAATCCTCCAACCAATCTTCCGGCTTCGTACTGCCATTGTATGTCCTCGCGCCACGCGCGAGCTGGAAGTAGTAAGGCACCGGCTCTCCCGTAATCCGGGGTCCGAAACACATAGGGCCCGGAGCTCCTTGTCTCTCCACCAACTCTGATTGGTGGAGCTTGTCCAGCTTGAAACGTGCATCATTGGCTTCCAAGGACCGAGGTCCAAGCCGGGATGCTATTGGGCCTGCGATCATCTGCTGCTGCTGCTCCGGCTGATGCTGCTCACTATGCCGGCCTTGCTGATGCTGCTGCTGATATCCCGCCCTGGCAAGGGCGGAATTGCCGTCATCCTCTCGGTGTCCCGGATGGCCTGCACCCTGCTGCTGCGCTGCACCTCCGGCGCCCTGTTGCTGACGCCGGACTGCACTGTTACTCCGGCCACCACCGGCCGCTGCTGCTTCATGCCCGGCCGGCACACTCTGGCCGGGCTTCTTGCTGCCGACATACTTGTCAGCTTGGCCGACATTCTTCTGCACCATCGCCTGCTTTCCGGCGGCAGCCGGATCGTACACCTGGATCTGCTTGTCCCGGCGGCCAGAGGTTACACTTCCGGCACGCCAGGCGCTAGGATGCGGGGACGAGGCTTGGCCCCTCGACCTCGCACCGGCACCTCCCGCCGACACAATGTACTGGGATGCCCCGGCACCTGGGTTTGCCTTCTTAAAGGCCTCCTGCTGCTTTGTAGCTTCAGACAAAAGTTGGTTAAGCCGGGCTTGCTGCTCACGCAGTGCTTCGCCGGATAAACAAGATAAATCCTTAGCTACCTCGGCCGCTGCTCTAAGGTTCTTTACTGGCGAACTATAGACTACCTTAGGCACAGTACTAGTTGCAGTATGACTCTTATCTCTAGCATCTTTTCCTATCTCAGCATTAAGATTTCTGCCTCTAGTTCTAACCTCTTCTATCCGGCTAGGCCGGATTACTACAGGAGTAAAACCATGGGCTGCTTCATACTCACGGAGTTGCCGGTTAAACCGTTCGCGCTCCTGGTTCATGGCCAGGGCCTCGTCGACGAGGGCCTGACGAGATCCCTCCAGGATCTCCCTTGTCTGCTCCGGATCAACGCCGGATCGCACCGGCTCGAGAAGCCGGTCGATGATGGGAAGAAGAACCTCGCCCCTAGCCGGCACACCGGAAGTGCCGGCCAGGTTCTCCACACGCTCCAACGGAGGACGCGCCGACCTCTTGACCTTCGGCGGCTCCGGAGGAGAAGCTCCGACCGCTGCTGCTTTGCTGGCATCTTCCGCCGGCGGCACGGATGTGCCGGCCATCATCACCTCAGCCGACTCTACTGAGCGAGCGCTACGCCCAGCGTGAGCCAGCCGATGCGACGGAGGATCCGACGCCACCAGCACCTCCTTCCTGCAAATTCTCTCAGTTCCCACGTACACCTCGTGGGAACCGAAAGACATAATCCGGCCATCCCTGGGGAACGGCCGGCCACCGAGACAACCGGCGTTGTCACTGACGAAACTGAGCGAGCCTAGCCTCTGGACGAGGCCAGAGACCACGCGCACTCCCGAAGCTGCTATCACAGACCCCGTCCGAATGAACACTCCGCCCAGCATATCGATCTGCCCCACGGTGGGCGCCAAATGTCGTCGTGGTGAAACAACATATGCCATAGGATGGCTTAAATGGGGGCCGACTAGATGCTGGAGGATTCGGGAGAGGGGAACGAGCTAAAGAGCACGACAGAAAGAGACACTGATCTACCCAGGTTCGGGGCTCTCGTAAGGAGATAACACCCCTACTCCTGCTCTACTGATTGTATATATGGATCGATGTAGTACACCACAATGGTGCTTCCAAGCTCTCTGCTAGAGAAGGAAGATGAACTATGAAGTGAGAGAGTAAGGAGAGATCAACCAACGTCCAACCCTTTACCAGGGCTCCCTATGCCACCTTATATAGTGGTGGCCAGGGTTACAACGGTCATACAAGACCACAAGACAAGGGCTACACTCCAAACAGGAGCTGGTGGCGATGGCAGAGACCCTTGACTTCCTCCCTGATTGCTCTCGATGGGACGCCATATCCCTGCACCTTGTACCTCTTGAACTGTGACCTTACCATTCTGAGGTAAGCTTGTACTTGTGCACAGTGAGGGTAGGTAACCTCCACTGTGCACCCTGCCATCTTACTCTGCTACCATGCTGGGATGTTTTCTTCCTTGATTGCAGGGATGTGACACCTCAGTTGACTTAAGTATCCTGGATATGACCGTTGGCCATACCCAGGACTTATATGCCGGACCAACGACCTACGAGGGTCGGGTAATCCGGCCTCCCCTGCTCCTGCACAACACACCAAATAGTTAGGCCGGCATATCTGAGTATATGCCGGCACACATATATCAGTATTCCGGCTATGCCGACATATCCAAACACCAGCCGGGATACACATTATATGCCGGCCTGGCCGATGCTCTCATATTCCGGCCAGGCCCTTCCTTGATAACCCGGCACAAAGTCAATCATAGACCTTTGTGTCTTTCTACTCTCTTGACCCTACCGGGGGTCATCCCCCCGACACATTCTCTTCACCGCCATTCTGAGAGCCTGGTGAACGCTTTCGAGCGCGTCGCGGTTCGCGTGGTTCAGGAGATCATGAAACACCAGTACTCTCCGTCGGGGCCTACCCTAGGGACTCACCAGGGAGAAAGACCGCTCCAGACCAGGCCACAGCTACCATTCACGCTTGCAGCTCCGGAGCCACCGGGGTCACCGGCGTACGTCGTCTACAAGATTGGAGGTGATCCTGGCGATTACCAATTCCTGTTTGAACCACCTAAGGAAGTCCCACATGGATATGTGTGCACATACGTGCCGGACTGCAACAGCCTGACGCGCACGAACCAGATCGCAACCACAGGGATTTCTGGGGCAGGTGTTTCTGGAGTAGGGATTTCGGGAGCAGGGATGTCCGGGATGGACGCTGATAAACAGGCGTGGCTAGCTAAATATGCCACCGGAACGAGTCATGAGAATTTAGCCCCTGCAGCTCAAACGATGGAGCAAATCAGTACCATCTTGAGAGACCAGTTCGGCTTCGTGCCAAAGAGGAGAACAATCGGCTATTCCAAGCCGTACCCCAACGAGTATGATCTGATTCCGCTTCCACCCAAGTATCGGCTCCCTGAGTTCTCAAAATTTAATGGTTCAGAAGGGTCCAGCTCGATCGAGCACGTGAGCCGATATTTGGCACAGTTAGGCATGATTTCAGCATCAGATCAGTTACGCGTAAGGTTCTTTGCTCAATCTCTGACAGGACCAGCTTTTGGGTGGTACACCTCGTTGCCACCAGATTCGATCCGGACCTGGAAGCAGCTGGAAGAACAGTTCCATATTCAGTATCATTCAGAAGCTACTGAGGCTAGCATTGCCGATCTGGCGCAGGTGCGGCAGAAGCGGGGAGAAACGGTAGCCGAATATATTCAGCGTTTCAGGACTGTCAAGAACCGATGTTATTCGGCTCGTTTAACTGAGAAAGAAGCGGTCGAGCTGGCCGTGTTGGGTCTCTTAGCACCGATCAAGGATCTGGCCTTCCAAGTAGAATACAATTCATTGGCACACATGGTCCAGAAACTGACAATGTATGAACAGCGCCACCCTGAGTTGTACCAAGACAAGTTCAAACGTCCGATAAGCCTGGTCGATGCAGAAGAAGAGGATCTTGTAGAAGACCAGGAGATAGCCGTGGCTGAATGGGCTCGGGGGGCAGATCCTGTGTCCTGCAAATGGGTGAAACAGCAAGGGCCTGCAAAAGGGTTCGACTTCGATGTAAGCAAAGCTGAGCAGATATTCGATTTACTGCTGAAGGAAAAGCAGCTGAAGTTACCCGAAGGCCATAAAATCCCTACGGCGCAAGAGATGAACGGGAGACCATACTGCAAGTGGCATCACTCGTTCACCCACACCACCAATGATTGCAAAGAGCTACGTCGGCAGATCCAAACGGCGATAGAACAGGGCCGTCTGATCCTTGGGCAGTTCGCCATGAAAGTGGATACAAACCCGTTTCCTGGCATCAACATGGTAGAGCACAGCCACTCCACGAGGCGTCAGCTAGATTTCTCGTTCGATATTAACATGGCAGGGCCTGTGTACCACCATGGCAAGTATAAGGAGGAAAGCGGCCACTTCCGGGGCAAAGGAAAGGAAGAGGCCGGTCCACGCGACCGGCCCCGTTATGATGATAGGCGGTATATAACTGAGGAACAAGTGAGAAGCGTGCGATATCAGAAGCCACACTCCACGCATCTCCTTAACAAGTATGAGTGTCAGTATGACCGACGTCGGCAGTACGACAGTGATGATGAAAGAGATCGTCGGACCGACGCCTACGATGGGAGATATCGTCGGCATGATAGATATGATGGAGGATATGAGCTCCGCGCTAGGGGAAGGTCAAACGAAAAGGAAGGCATGGATAAACATTGGGATTGTCCTTTCTTCAAGTACTGTTGGGATGCGGGAATGAGCCGATTGCCTACAGTCGACAACTGCCCGGAATGTGGACAGCAGAAGGATTACACAGGTCCAGTTTCAGTGTTCAAGCGTCTAGGGCCTCTCCGGCCTCAGAACGGACAAGAGGAGTCATCTCGAGCAGAAGATCTCGAGGAGTCAGAGGATGAAGAAGACGATAGATATCACCGGCCAAGGTGGTGTCCCGATGGACTCAGACACTCCCAAAAGCGTAGAGTTCAGAGGCTACGTAGCTTGGAGGAAGCCGAAGCGCAGTACCTCCACACTTTAAGGAAAGCCCGGCCTGATCTGGCCGTGAAAATTCAGCGAACCTTGGAGACGGAGGCCCGTCCAAAAAAGAAAGAATGGCGCCCCAAACCAGTAAAAGCCGATGCGGAAACATCGGCTGGCACGAACATGGTGTTCATACTTCCGTCAGAGTTTTGCGCTCCAAGAACCGAAGAATTACCAGTGGCACAGTTTGACTGCGGCCCACGGCCGGTCATCTTTGAAAAACCACGAGAAAAAGGCTACAAACATCTGAAAGCCCTGTACCTGAGAGGTTATATCAATGGGCAGCCCGTCCGCAAGATGTTAGTTGACACCGGAGCGGCAGTCAATATAATGCCATACTCCATGCTGCGGCGTTTGGGACACTCCACTGCAGATCTGATCAAAACCAACGTCACGCTAAGCGACTTCAACGGCCAAGCTTCAGAAACGCAAGGCGTTCTGAACGTGGATCTGACCGTGGGTAGAAAAACCATCCCTACGTCGTTCTTCATTGTTGACAGCAAAAGCACCTACGCTGTCTTGCTGGGAAGGGATTGGATTCACGCTAACTACTGCATTCCATCCACGATGCACCAATGCCTGATACAGTGGGATGGAGATGAAGTGGAGGTCATTCATGCAGATGATTCGGTCGAGATCTCACTAGCTGGCATGAATATTTGGGACGCAGAAGACCAAAAGCCGATCTCTGGAGTCAGTCTAGACGGCTGTGAGCGCATTGAAGCTACAAAAAACGGGGTGAGGCTGGTCTTATCCACTGGCCTGACAGAGTAGCAAAGCCCACGATTGTACGTGGTAAGGCCGATCCCTGCGATCGGCCACAAAAAATAAAGAGCAGTGATCTTACGACAAGCATGTCATGTAGTCGTAGTAGGGAGATTCCCTACCATTGTAGAGCACAAACAAGTTGTAAACCTTCCTTGAGTGATGCAATCAAAAAGGGGGCCGATTCCGGCAATCGGCCCAAATCATCTTTGTTATCCTCACCAAACTTTTGGCCTGTGTTCAGTATTGATTTGGCAGGTGACGGAAAGCTGGGGTATGGGTTTACATCCGCTGATGAGCTAGAAGAGATTGACATCGGTCCTGGGGATAAGCCACGACCGACGTTTATCAGCAAAAAGTTAGATCCGAATCTGCGGGGTCCGATGATAGCTTTGTTGAAAGAATATCCAGATTGCTTTGCCTGGGACTATACAGAGATGCCCGGGCTAGACAGGAGCATCATTGAGCATCGGCTCCCGCTTAAAAAAGGGTTTCGGCCATTCCAGCAGCGAGCACGACAGATGAAGGCCAAAATTTTAGAGGAAGTCAAAAAAGAGATCGAGAAAATGTTGAAAGCTGGGTTCATCAGGCCATGCAGGTATGCTGAGTGGATTTCTAGTATCGTACCTGTAGAGAAAAAGGATGGCCGATGGCGTGTTGCCATAGATTTTCGGGATCTCAATAGAGCCACTCCAAAGGATGAATATCCGATGCCGGTAGCAGAGACATTGATCAACGCAGCTGCTGGTCATAAGGTCTTGAGCTTTATGGATGGCAATGCCGGTTACAATCAAATTTTTATGGCTCCAGAAGATATACACAAGACTGCATTCAGAGTCCCAGGTTCGGTGGGGTTGTTTGAATATGTAGTCATGACATTTGGACTGAAGAATGCCGGCGCCACATACCAAAGAGCCATGAATTACATTTTCCATGATCTGATCGGCAAGCTGGTGGAGATTTATATCGATGACGTGGTAGTCAAGTCTGCTTCAGTGCAAGGACACTTGGACGATCTGCGATGTGTCCTGGACCGAACCAGAAAATTCGGACTACGGATGAATCCAAAGAAGTGTGCCTTTGGTGTGACGGCCGGTCAGTTCTTGGGTTTCTCGGTCCATGAACGCGGAATCGAGATTGGCCTGAAAAGTCAGGAGGCAGTGCAAACAATGAAGCCACCTACCACGAAGAAAGAACTGCAGTGTCTCATCGGCAAGATCAACTTCGTCAGAAGGTTCATCTCCAATCTGTCCGGAAGAATAGAGCCGTTCATGGGACTGGTGAAAATTAAAACTGATGAGGAGTTCCGCTGGGGGACAGAACAACAACGAGCCTTCGACGAAATCAAAGAATATCTAACGAAGCCGCCAGTGTTGGTTCCACCGCAGCAGGATAGGCCGTTCTACATTTACTTGTCGGTGGCTGACACGTCCATCGCCTCGGTGGTGGTACAAGTTTATGATGGTCTGGAGCGAGTTGTGTTTTACATCAGCAGAAGGATGCTGGATGCAGAGACGAGATATCCTGAGATCGAGAAGTTATGCCTCTGCCTATTTTTCACCTGCACCAAGCTGCGACACATCTTGCTGTCAGCAGAGATTATCATCATATGCAAATCAGATGTCATAAAACATATGCTGTCGGCCCCTGTGTTGAAAGGCCGACTCGGCAAATGGATGTTTGCATTATCGGAATTTGATATCCGGTATCAACCCGCCAAAGCGGTTAAGGGACAGGCGTTGGCCGATCTTATTGCTGAACGAATCAACACTGATATAGCAGCACTGTCTGTACGTGCATGGGCTATGTTTTTCGATGGATCGGCTTGTGATGATGGTTGCGGCATCGGCGTTCTGCTCGTGTCGCCCCGGGGGGCAACATATTCTTTTTCCATCAGGCTATCTACCCCTTGCACCAACAATGTCGCTGAGTATGAGGCAATATGCAAGGGAATGGAGTTGCTCATTGAAGCCGGAGCAGAAGCAGTGGAACTTTTTGGAGACTCCAAATTGGTGATTTCCCAACTCACGGACGAATACAAGTGTGAGAGCGAGTTACTCTTCCCATTATGGTTGCAATGCCGTGAGCTGATGGCACAGTTCAGGTACTTAAACTTTAACTGGATCCCACGATCGCAGAATACCGAGGCAAATGATCTCGCACAAATGGCTTTAGGCTACAAGGACATAGCAGGTGGAACTGATGTTCAGGTACAGTTCCTGGAGACGGACGACTGGAGAGCCGATATTTTCAATTACTTGAAAGATTTGGCTCGGGGGGCACCTAAACGGATAAGGTACAAGGCCATAAAGTATGTGCTTATTGGGGATGACATGTTCTACAGGACTCTGGAAGGGCTATTGCTCAAATGTCTAGGGCCAGCCGAGGCAAATCAGCTTCTACACGAGGTACACGAAGGCGCCTGTGGAACTCACCAATCGGCTCACAAGATGAAATGGTTGATCAGGCGATCAGGGTTTTATTGGCCCACCATGCTTGAGGACTGTTTTAAGTACTATAAAGGGTGTCAAGCGTGTCAGAGATTCGGGAAGATTCAGATGGTACCTGCATCAGCGATGAACCCCATCATCAAGCCTTGGCCATTCCGAGGTTGGGGCATGGATATGATTGGCAAGATCAACCCTCCATCAAGCAAAGGCCACATGTGGATTTTAGCCATTACGGATTATTTCACTAAATGGGTGGAAGCCGTCCCTATGAAGTCAGTAAACTCGAAGGATGTTATCAATTTCGTGAAAGAACATGTCATTCATAGATTCGGGATTCCCCAAACTATCACGACCGATGGAGGTTCGGTCTTCATTTCTCACGAGTTCAGAGAGTTCTGCGAGGACACGGGAGTTAAGCTGATCCGATCATCTCCATACTATGCTCAAGCAAATGGGCAAGCTGAAGCGTCCAATCAGAGCCTTATCAAGCTGATCAAGAGAAAAATCGATGAGCACCCTAGGCGTTGGCACGAGGTTTTGTCAGAAGCTTTGTGGGCTTATCGCATGTCAGGTCATGGAGCGATAAAAACCTCGCCATACCATCTAGTCTATGGACAGGAAGCCGTATTGCCATGGGAGATTATGGCTGGATCGAGACGTGTCACTTTTCAGAACGATCTAACAACTGAAGAATATGCAGCCCTGATGAGTGACAGTGTTGAGGATTTAACTGAACTTAGGCTGTGGTCGCTTGAGAAAATTAAAGAGAACAAAGCCAAGGTAGCTCGTGCATATAATAAGAAGGTGAGACCAAAGGAGTTCCACGTTGGGGATCTGGTATGGGAAGCTGTATTGCCATTGGGAACTAAGGATGCAGCATACGGTAAATGGTCTCCAAATTGGCACGGGCCATACAGGGTCGACCAAGTTTTAAGGGGCAACGCGTACATGCTTGAGGAGCTGGACGGTGTGAAATTCCCAGTGGCTGTCAACGGTCAGCATCTCAAGAAATATTTCCCAAGCATGTGGGATGATGGACAGTGAAATATGGGGGGCCGATACATGAAATCGGCCAGTAAAAAAAAATATATCCAGTGAAACATGGGGGCCGATACATGAAATCGGCCAAATAAAAAAAAACAATGCACAGCCATCGACTCTCGAGGTTCAGACTGTTACGAGCAGGTGTCAGGTTACATGGCTACTGAAGGAATGCCTCGAAGGCATGGAGGGCGTCAGCACGGACACGATCCACCTCGGCAATCTCGGCTTCGTCATCATCGTCCTTGCCTGTTACTAGCTGCTTGCTCAGGGCACGTATTTCTGCCAGATCAGTCTTCAGTTGAGCTTTGAGGCCTTCTGCTTCGTCTTGGGAGCGGGCGATGAATACTTCCTTGTCATGAATGAGCTTTTTAGTCGCCCGGACCTTCTCTTCGAGATCTTCCAATTCCTTTTTTAAGGATGCAAGCTCGGTGGTGCTGACAGAGGTGTCAGTTTTGGCATCCAGAGACGCCTTTTTCTCATTAAGCCGCTGACATTTTGCTGCAATATCGGCCTTCAGTGGGAGTTGGGCGTGGCGTAGATTGATCCTCTCACGAGCCAATTTCACCCTTGACCCGTAGAAAGACAGAGTCACAACTGGCCAAAGCTTCACCTGCAATGCTACTGGGAGTTGGTCCTTGATTTCGTCAAGAACACTCTTCACCTTGTCAGAACCCTCGACCAACTTCTCGATTGGGGAAGATAGCAAGGCTTTGAGACGCTGGAATTGAGGTAGAACAGCGCTTGCTCGTGGTTCATCGTTGGCGACAGAGGGAGCTGGTTCGATGGATTCAGGGTCGAACGTCAGCAAGCCTGAGATATCACAACCCTGGCAGGCAGAAGTGGCGTCAGTATGCATCAAACAGGGAAGGATGAGTCGAAAGAAGCGAACATACCTCTCCTGAGATCAGGGGGAAAGCCGATGGCGAGACAATCGGCTCGTGTGTTGTTGCTGATGGCTTGGCCAGATTGGCAACCGTTTTATCTATACCTTCAGGGATTACTAGATCCAGGCTTGCGGAGGGCATCGACACTTCCCCGACTTTCCCACTAGGAGTGTCCTTCGTCTGCATGAAAGGTGCTTAGCCGATGTGAATAGCAATGAATCGGCATAAAAAGGGAGTGGTAAGAGTATGGAGGATAATTACTTGCGAAGCCTCCTGGCTCGGAGAAGAAGTTTGCAGTCCCTTGCGAGCCCTCTTGGGGCTCACAGCTTGCCCCGCCTCGACTGATGCTCGGGGGGCAACAGGTTCAGGAACAGGCCTTTTCCTGGAAGCCGATGGTGGCACATCTGGCTGGCTCGGTGTGGTGGTTCTCTCAGAGTCTGGTGAGCTTGAATTTCCTCGGTTGGATGGTGTTTCCTCGCTGGAGGTGTCTTCGATGGAGACCTGTAAGAAAGGGAGAGTTGGTAAGCACGAGCATGTTTACAAAGATAAATGAGATCAACCAAGGCATGATTCAGCGTACGTGCGAGCTCTCTGGAGAAGGGCTCCGGCGCCTCGAAGTTTTCTTGGCCACTATCTTCCTCACCGCCGTTCTTGTTTTAGTTGGAACTCGGGGGGCAGCTGACCCGGAAGTTGCTTGGCTCTTGGGAGCCGATTTTGGTGATATCGGCTGGTTCTGCATCACGACCTATTTCAAAGGTGGCGAGTTTTTGCAGAAAAGGACCACTGGAGCCGGTGGGAGGAATTCGAAGGGGGAGCCATCTTCGTTGGTAGGTTCTGGACCATCTTGTTGCTGCAAGGAGATAGAGCAGGATATTAAAAGAATCATCGTGAGCTGCATCAAGAAAAGCCACAAGTAGCAGTACCTGTTCTACAGGGATGTCATATTCAGCATCGACCTGTTCCAGCAATGGTCCCAGAGCTCTCCTGAAGGCATGAGTCTTCCACATCGACCACCAGTCCTCAAAACCATCGGTTGATGAAGCGAAAATGAGGTTGTTAGGAATTGGGATGGTCAGAGCATCGAAGAAAGAATAACACCTCTGACTGGTGATAGGATCGGGCAGGTCAGCTCTGCTCTCTGTGAGGTGGTGGAGAAAGAAATGAGGAGGTACTTGCCCAAGGCCAAATTGCCGAGCTGCTACGACTGGCTGGTAGAACTCGTATCCAGGCTTGATTATTCTGTTGGATGTGCTCATGCCAACTGGGAGGAAGCAGGGATGGATCACGGTGGAGAATAACTGCCGAGTGCTAGTGTCATCGGCAAAGTTGTCCAGCCTGAAGGAGATTGGATTCTCAAAATTTTCTGATTCCTCCGTGTAAGGAAAGAAGATAGGATTGTCCAGGCCTTGGAAGAAAATGCTGAACCACTTGGATGCTTCATGAGGGATCAGTTTACTACCTGGCAGGCTATACAGAGCTTGGCCGTAGCTGGTGCATCGGATCTGCTTCCCTTTGACATCTGGAAAGGTGCAACTTGCCAAAAGGGGGAAGTTTGGGATATGGTTTTGAAAGTACAGCTGAGCCCATAGTTGAATAAACCACCAAGGACCTCCTGTTTTGACTGCTATGTGGGAGAATAGTTTGACAGACATCAACTGGAGATATCGATAGACTTCTCCAAGGAACAGTTTGCCGATGCCAAGTTGAGTGCCTCTGGCAAGTTCATAGGCCAAGGGAAGATAATTCTTGGTTGGAGCAAGGGAAGGGCCACAGAATATGAAATGTTCCAGCCAGAAATTGAGGAAGGCCGTGTGTTCCTTCTCTGTGACAGGGCCCTTAGTTTTCATGTGGCTTCGAAGATAAGCACCCCAGTTTGTGCAATCTGTTTTGGAAGAAAGCTTGAAGGGGACTTTTGGCAGCATAAAAGCAGAGGGGCTGGGTGATGTGATGTCCAGACCAGTAATCATCACCACGTCTAACAGAGTTGGTGTCATGGGGCCGTGGCCGAACATGAAGCAGTTCAGAGCATCAGACCAGAAATAGCCGATGGTTTTTAGAAGATTTTCATGCTTCTCAAGGGGAGACAATGACAAAGACAAGGCATCGGCTATTCCCGTGGTTTCCCATTGGGGTTGGTAAGTTTTGGCTACCCTACTGTACCAAGAAACCCAATACTCGGGAGGATTAGGCCAGGCTCGTAAGCAGTCGGCCCAAGAATCCAAATCTAAGTTTTGGCTTACGAAAGGGATTCTGTTTGCCTCGCAAGAGATCAGATGGGCAGGACTAGATTCTGTACGGGGGCCAAGGCAGAGAGAATTTGGGAGAGAAGGATGCGGCAGCAGAATGTCTGAAACCTAAAATTTCAATGATGGGATAAAGCATTAATTCAGGTGTTTGCTGTTAATTCTAGCACCGTGCTCGGATTGCGAGGAACAGTTAAGGATTACCTTCAGACCGGAGACCGCTGTTTTGGTGCTGGACGATTCGGCCATTTACTTTGCTAATGGAGATGGATCTATGCGGTGGGGAATCTAGGGTTCGTGTCGCCGTGAGCCAGACTTGTTCAATGAGGCAATTGGAGATCTAAGTTAGCCTTTTTGAAGATGGTTGCAGGTTACCGTTGAAATGGGAAAGTGACCGCTCAGACTTGTCTTAATAAGCGACCGAATTTGACCTTGCCAACGTTTGTGGGAAAAGCCGATGCATGGCCATCGGCTCTTTGGGCTTTGACTTGGTTGACCGTATCAAGCGTGGTATGGTGAAAGCCGATTCGTTACTATCGGCTTTTGGAGCGTTGACCTATTTGACTATCGGCAAAACCAAATTGGGAAAAGCAATCTTTGTTGATTCAGAAGATGGTTGTTTACAATGGAGCCGATTGCTTACAAAATGGGGATCTACTGCTAGTACTACTACTTCCTAATCTAAAAGGCGGCGTCGTCGTCGTCGCCGTTGCCATTGCCGCCGCCGTCTTCGCTGTCATCGGCGCTGCTGCCGGCGTAGTCCTCACCGCTGCTGCTAAAGTTGGCAGCAGGGGCCTCTTCGTCCTCGTCGTCGTCGTCGGTATCCTCGCTGGATCCGGCGCGGAAGCGCTTCGCCGGCGGGTACTCGTCGGAGGAGGTGTCCTCCTCTGCTTCTTCTTCTTCATTGGAGGAGCTGATGTCCTCGCCCCAGGACACGGCGTCATCGGCGCTCTCCGCCTCCAGGTCCCCGTCGACAAGGAGTTGGAGGTCTTCCTCGCCGTCGGTCATGGACTCGTCGTCCTCTGACTGGGCGGCGAAGTCCCAGTCTCTCTCGTCCCACCATTGTGGGGCGAGAGCCTCGTACGCCGCCATTGGCGGGTGCTCTGGCGTCGGCTCCCGGCTAACAGAGTCGGAAGATTGGTAGGAGAGGCCGGATGTGTTGGAGGAAGAAGAGGAATCCATGGCGGAGGAAGAGGGTTTTTTGGAGAAGAATGAGGATGCAAATGGTTCGGATGGATTTAAATAAAGGGGATAGTGAAAGATGGTTCAATGCCATAGCGGTTTTCGAGGATGTGGTGCTAGAGTTGTCAAGTCGTGCTCTGCGGAGAAGTTGAGAAGGCAAGGCATCATGATGAGGAGGCGATATGACGGTTCTGCTCTGCAACGCGTGACCCGATGAAGAAAAAACAGAGTGGTTTTGGAATTATTATTGCCAAAACCAGGGGGGCATGTGTTATCGCCATATTTTGGCCAGATAAGGAAGTGGGCCGTAATCAAGATGGGCTTGGAGGCTGGATCGGCCTTGCGCGTAGATTTGGGCTAATTGCCCGTGTATCTGTATAATTATGATAGAATACGTTTCGGTTTAAACAAGAGTTAGATTACGTTTAGGTTTATTTCAAAGATAGAAAGTCTCCGGACTATAAATATGTACCTAGGGTTATTGAGAAAGGAGGACAACCACGTTCACAACAAACACAATCTCGGCGCATCGCCACCCCTTGTCTCGAGGGTTTCTTTCAGGTAAGCGTCGTGCTGCCTAGATCGCATCTCGCGATCTAGGCAGCATATGCTTATGTGTTATTTGGTGTTGCTCGTACTGAAGCCTTGTTGATGGCGAGTAATACTGTTATTATAGATCTATCTGGGCTAGCATCGGTGCTTTTTGTTCATGTTTGCTTAGTCATGCTGCCCATTGAGATCTCGCTGCCTTTGCACCTACCTTGGGTGTAAGGGCAGCATCTTGCTTGATCTTTATTCCGTCGATTCAGTCTGTCATAGTTGTTCCTTGTTCTCCAAGGATTAGTTTAATATCCGCATGGTTAGGCCTCACAAACGGGTTGAACGATCCAGTAGTACGTAAGGATACGGTTTGCCAATTCGAGAGGAGTTGTTCCGGGAATTGACTCTACGTTGGTTTTTTGGCCTCCTCTAGGGTTAGTTTTCTGTTATCTTTCGTATCTACCAGGCTCAATTACGTGTGGGATGTTCCGTTTATGTGGTGAAAGCTTTAAGCTGTTGTAGATCGATTTGACTTGTATTGATAAAGCAAAACCCCATGTTATTGTAGATCCAGTGCAGATCCATGGGACCATCGGCTACCTGAGCCGATTCACAGGGAAACCTGAGAGCCGATCGAGGCTCGTATTTAATGTTTGCGTGTCTGCCATACAGGAAACCAATCGAAGCAAACCATCACCTTCCTGATCAGGTATAGATCAGGTGGCACGCCCTCGCATCAGCCAGGACGTGTGCCGGAGTTTTGCGGGCCGTTGACCGAGGGACCAGGGCCCACCAGCAGTCCTGGGAGCCTCCCGGCTCTTCGTGTTGCTCGTCGCTGCTCGCCGGTGGGTTTTGACAGGCAACAGCATTACAACAAGATACATAGACCGTCATTCAACTGCATCTATGACTAATAATCCACTTGTGGCGAATCAATCCGAGAACTCTACAAGTATTAAGTTGCGAACAACAGATAACTGCATTAAGCAAAGTGTGTAATGTAAACAAAGCATATGCCCTTGAGCATATGAATGTTATTTTCTCCCTAGTGGCAATAGCACATCTACAACCTTAGAGGTTTCTGTCACTCCCCCAGATTAAATAGAGGCATGAACCCACTATCAAGCATAAATACCCCCTCTTGGAGTCACTAGCAACTACTCGGCCAAGATAGCTACTAACAACAGAGAGCATGCAAGATCATAAACAACATAGAGATAACATAAGATAATATTCAGCACATCAACTCAATCATAACACCAATATTCATCGGATCCCAACAAACACAACATGTAGAATTACATAACGGTGATCTCGATCATGTAAGGCAGCTCACGAGATCTAAACATGAAGCACATGGTGGAGAAGACAACCAACTAGTGATGCCGAGTAAATGACCGGCCCGTTGGGAACCCCAAGAGGAAGGTGTGATGAATATAGCAGCAAGATTTTCCCTCAGTACGAAACCAAGGTTTGTCGATCAGGAGAGGAAAGAGCCAAATGACTAAAGGTGAGGCCCGCTAGCGTGCGATCAGGAGCGGCAACGTGGAACCTGCACACAACACAACCAATTACTTTATTCCCAACTTACGATGAGGTTGTCAATCTCACCGTTTTGCTTGAAACAAAGGGTATGAGCGTATCGAGTGGAAAGTGATAATAGTATGCGAGTAAAGTAAACAGTGCGAGTAAAGTAAACAGGTGATAGCAATATAATGGAAATAGGACCGGGATCCACAGTTCACTAGCGGTGTCTCTCCATAAGATAAAATAATAAAAGCTGGGTAAACAAATTACAGTTGGGCAATTGATAGAATAAAGATAACGTGCATATGATGAGAGGATCACTATGAGATTTACTCTGGGCATTACAACAAAATACATAGACCGCCATCCAACTGCATCTATGACTAATAATCCACTCACGGGGATACGTCCGAACACCCCATGAGTATTAAGTTGCGAACAACAGATAATTGCATTAAGCAAAGTGTGTAATGTAAACAAAGCATATGCCCTCGAGCATATGAATGTTGTTTTCCCCCTAGTAGCAACAGCACATCTACAACCTTAGAGGTTTCTGTCACTCCCCCAGATTAAATAGAGGCATGAACCCACTATCGAGCATTAATACCCCCTCTTGGAGTCACTAGCAACTACTCGGCCAAGATAGCTACTAACAACGGAGAGCATGCAAGATCATAAACAACATAGAGATAACAAAAGATAAATTTCAGTACTTCAACTCAAGCATAACACCAATATTCATTGGATCCCAACAAACCAAACATGTAGAATTACATAACGGTGATCTCAATCATGTAGGGCAGCTCATGAGATCTAAACATGAAGCATATGGTAGAGAAGAAAACCATCTAGCTACTGCTATGGACCCATAGTCCAAGGTAGACTACTCACTCATCGCTCCGGAGGCAAGCATGGCGATGAAGAAGACCTCCGGTGGCGACTCCCCTCTCCGGCAGGGTGCCGGGAAGAGCTTCTGGACCCTCCCGATCTTCGGGTCGACGGCGGCGGCGGATCGTGATGTGTTCTGGAAAACTGATCAGGTACTTAGGTTTTTCCCGTCAGGGGGTCTTTATAGGCGAAGGGGCATCGTCAGAAGTGGACCGAGGCGGTCTCACACATAGGGGGCGCGGCCCAGCCCCTGGCCGCGCCGCCCTGGTGTGAGGGCACCTCGTGGCCCCACTCCGTCTCCTCTTCGGTTCTCTAGAAGCTTCGGTAAAATTCTGAGCGACTGGCTTTGGTTTCGTCCAATTCCGAGAATATTTCCCGTGTAACTTTTCTGAAACACAAAAATAGCAGAAAACAGGGAACTGGCACTGTGGCGACTTGTTAATAGGTTAGTTCCGGAAAATGCATAAAAGTGCCACGAAGTGTAACGAAACACATAGCAAATGTTGTAAAAACAAGCATGGAGCATCAAAAATTATGGATATGTTTGAGACGTATCAGCATCCCCAAGCTTAACTCCTGCTCGTCCTCGAGTAGGTAAGTGATAACAAAAGAAATAATTTTTGAGGTGACATGCACCTACACAATCTTGATCATGTATGTAAGTGTTGTGAGCTGGGATCAAAAGAACTTAAAACATGGGCATGAAAGACATAATCTTGATAGAATAAACTTAGCAACCATGTTAACATGAAAATGAACACAAACAAAAGATCATGAAAATGAAACAACGAAAGTCAAACGTGTGTTCAAATCATAAGGAAAAACATACAAATGGTTTTTAGCTTGTCCCTCATGGAGAGCAAAACATAAATGCATAGGACACCTTCAAGTTTAAGAGGGCGACTAGATACAAATACTTTGAGAACAAGTGAAACCAACAATATGAATCAATCAATGAAAACTTTGGGACAATGCACATTATACTCAGAATGATAACTATGCTCTCTTAATGGTGCACAAAGATAGAAGGTGGTGACTCAACATAAAAGTAAAAGAAAGGCCCTTCGCGGAGGGAAGCAGTGATTGCAAGTTTTATAACCTTCAAAAATTATGGTACTTACCGGCTTTGAGCTCTCATTGCCCCCATCATAAGCATCTTGAATGGTTAAAGTTAATGCGAGAACACTCATGATGCATATGCTTGACAAATCATAAGTTGAAAACCTCGTGTCCCGTGAATACGAGTACCCAAACCTCATGCTACTTTACTTAGAGTCCCAAGCAAGGCTCTTGTCATTGTAAGTATATATGTATCATCGAGAACCGCCAACGGGGTACCTCCGTGCTCGATGACATGGAACAAGCCCACATCAAAATGACAGGGCAAGCAGACAGTGAACACCTCGACATCTCTTTTATTTACCATTTGTTTAGCTTTTTATTTTGAGATGCGTCGTCGAATGTCCACTATGGGTATGCTGCAAATTTCCACCATGAATTATGCATGGCTTAGATTGGCGGCCTAGGCGTTTCCCTAACACATATACAAACTGCATGATCCCGCAAGATTCCCAATTCATTTCACACCGCGGGCATCCATAAACAAAAGATCACGATATCAACTCAAATAAGAAGTGCAATGTTGAAAGCTTGCCCCATGATGGCATGGTTGGGCTAGTCTCCAACTTACAACTTGCAAGCACAACAACTCAACATAAGAGACCACAATGTCAAATTTTTAAAAGCAATAAAAAGTAAAGTGTGCCTTCCGGTTCGTGAGAGCTTTACTGACCAATTTTCGCATAACACTGGTAAGAGTTTAATTTGAAGAGTAGATAAAAGCAAGTCAAATTTACTTGGAAGAGCAAATTGGTAATAGGTATGTATGGTGGACACTTTGGCAAACTTGGTTTTTAGGAGTTCGATGCACGAGTAGAGCTCATACTCAGTACAAGGCGAGGGCTAGCAAAAGACTGGGAGCGACCAACTAAGAGAGCAATAATGGCCATAATCATGCAAAGCGACAAAGCGACATTAAAAGAAGCATAAGATGGCATCAAAAGTCAAAAACTAAATGATCATAGAGGCTATTGACAACTTTGGATGAGTCTAACATGTGTGAGCATGCGCCAAGTCAACCCAAATAAAGCATCAAGGAGAAAACCAAAATAATGCTTCCAAACGATAAAAATAACGCATGATTTTTTCAAAGGATCATTAAGCAATCTCAGTTATTTGAGACAAGTCATGCTACAGCAAAAATCACTAAGCATACTATCAAAAAGACATCAAGCATGGCATGCAAAAGCCTAAGCCGCAGTCTACACAAGCTCCTTCTTGTACCACTTTTTTGCATAAAGCTTTTTCTCTTTTCCAACACCATTCAAACTTTTCATAAACACCTCTTTTGATGAAAACCAATAAATATCAGAGGCAAAAATACACCTTGATGAAAAGATATAACAAGATCTGAAGACATATCAAGGCGAAAATCGAAAACTAAACGTAGTTCTAGAAAAAGAGAACACTCGTTGAAATTATAAGAATGAAAAACGGAGTGTTCTTGGCAAATGAAAAGCAAGGAAACTTCTCAAAAAGAAATTTGTTGGGTCCAACCATTTATTGCAGCAAACAAAACTAAACTAAACTGAAAACTAAAACAACTGATGCTCTAAGAAAAATGCATAATGCATGAAGCAATAAAAATATAGTGTCTTGAAAGGTGACCTGATTTTTGCCGATGAAGAAGGGGTGCCTCGGGGGCATCCCCAAGCTTTGATGCTTGTACTTCTTAGATATTTCTTGGGGTGATTCATGGGCATCCCCAAGATTGAGCTTTTGTCCATTCTTCAACTCATCTCATCACTCTCCGATCCCTACACTTGAAAACTTCCTTCATACAAAACTAAACACAAATCTATTAGCAACATTAGTGTAAGCATAACATAGAATCAACCCTTTTTGCTTCAGGTTTCAACCTAAAACCACCATATATTAAGCATATAATACTGTAGCAACTTTCCCAAAAGTTCCGTGATCAAAAGAACTCAAAAAGAAAGCGATAAAGCGGCAACACAAATATTGGCAGAAATCTGTCAAAACAGAACAGCTGACAAAGGTCGAATTTTTTAGAGGTTTTCTGTTGCTCAAATCAAAAAGTGTTGAACTAATGAAAGTTTGGATATAACCTGGGGCATATGCACAAGAAATTTCATGTCCAAAAGATATACAGAGAATTTTCACGAATTTTTACGGTGCAGCACCAAAAACTGTTTTAGGACAGCAACATCCCCAAATCTTACCTCACTCAAATTAGAGGCTTCTCTTGGCACAAAAACGAAATAAAAAGGATAAGGAGAGGTCATTACAGTAGTAATAACTTACAAGACTCAAATAAAAGAAAAAGAACTGAATTTAAAACATTGGGTTATCTCCCAAGAGTGCTTTTCTTTAACGCCTTTGAGCTAGGCGCAGAAAATTGTGAATCAAGTAATATCAAGAAAATCATTAAGATCCATTGAAGAGGTCTTCTCAATAAGGCATTGTATTTCATCCACATAAATTTTTGAAGACCCTTTGTGATCATGCTTTGGTTCACTCAAATCACTAAAAAGATTTTTGGGACAGATCCAATCAAAATTATTTTCAAAAGCTTCATACAATCCCAAGAGTTTGCTAGGTATAGGTATCTCGGTTCCCTCATTGTTTGTACTAATAACCTTTATAGGTGAACCCAGCTTATTAAAGCACTTAAGAAATTTCCTAGCTTCAATGGCAACATCTCTAAATTCTAAGCGCAAAGTTTCCAAGATAAAAGCTTTCTTTTCAGGATCCTCAATTTCATGAAGCTTAAGGAACATGTGTTGCATAAAAGGATTAAGGCTAGCAAACCTAGCTTCCAACATGTGAATTAAATAAGCAGAAGCAACTTCAATACTAGGAGCAAGCTCAACCAAAGACTTTTCCTCAACTTCCTTATGCATACTAATGTGATTAAAGAACTCCTCAATGTTACTTTTGCCAATAATCGAACCACTACCTACTGAGAGGTCCTCCAAAACGTACTTAGGGAACAACATAATGAACTAGAAGTAAAGAAATAACAACTACCAAGGATTCTATTTTTTTTGGGTTTTTGATAAAACGATGCAAATAATATTAAATAAAGTAAAGCAAAACAATAAAACAAAGTAAAGGATGTGCGTGCGAAAAACTCCCCTCACAAAAGTCTTCTTTTTTCCTCCCTGGCAACGGCGCCAGAAAATATGCTTGATGCCGATTAAATGACCGGCCCATTGGGAACCCCAAGAGGAAGGTGTGATGAATATAGCAGCAAGATTTTCCCTCAGTATGAAACCAAGGTTTATCGATCAGGAGAGGAAAGAGCCAAACGACTGAAGGTGATGCCCACTAGCGTGCGACAGCTCCGGACAATTTATAGGGGCCTTGTCCAAGCTTTGCTTTGCGAGCGGCAACGTGGAACCTGCACATAACACAACCAAATACTTTGTTTCCAACTTACGATGAGGTTGTCAATCTCACCGGTTTGCTTGAAACAAAGGGTATGAGCGTATCGAGTGGAAAGTGATAATAGTATGCGAGTAAAGTAAACAGTGCGAGTAAAGTAAATAAGTGATAGCAATATAATGGAAATAGGACCGGGATCCACAGTTCACTAGCGGTGTCTCTCCATAAGATAAAATAATACAAGCTGGGTAAACAAATTACAGTTGGACAATTGATAGAATAAAGATAACGTGCATATGATGAGAGGATCACTATGCGATTTTTGGAACTAACCTATTGACAAGATGCCACAGTGCCAGTTCCCTGTTTTCTACTGTTTTTGTGTTTCAGAAAAGCTACACAGGAAATATTCTCGGAATTGGACGAAACAAGTTCTAGAAGTCTTATTTTTCCCGGACGAAGGACGAGGACCAAACGAGAGCCGGAGGGGGCCAGGGGCTGCCCTCACACCAGGGCGGCGCGGCCCAGCCCCTGGCCGCGCCCCCTATGTGGGAGGAGGCCCTGGCAGCCTCCTGACGACGCCCCTTCGCCTATATAAAGCCTCGGGATGGAAAACTCTAGGGGAGTCGGCGTTTTTCCCAGAACAGTTCCGCAGCGCCGCCGCCGTTGAAGACAAATTTCGGTGGACAGAAGTCTCTGTTCCGGCACCCTGCCGGGATGGGGAAGTGCCCCCGGAGCCATCTCCAATTGTCTCCATCGCTGTCTCCGCCATCTCCATCGACCTCACTGCCATCTCCATCAACCTTGCTGTCTCCTATGATGAGGAGGGAGTAGTTCTCCCCCGGGGCTGAGGGCTCTACCGGTAGCTATGTGGTTCACCTCTCTCTCCCATGATGTGATCTTTATGTGATCATGAGCTTTGTATCTAGTTGAATTGGTAGATGTTATTATTCAGATATTATGCTACTCCTATGCTTAATTATTATACTCTCCGGAGATACCTCGTATCATGGTGTAAAGGTGACTAGTGTGTGCATCATGTGTATCTTTTTGGTTAATGTCTCTATGAAATGTTGGTGTTTGTTGGAACCATCTAGTGCGTTCACGGTGATAGTGTGGGACAATCTAGTTTGGGTACATACGGACTTTGAGGAGTGCTTCGTAGCCCTACGCATGATTAGTGTTTGTTTTCCATTGGAGAATTGTTTTGAGTTGCATATTGATGATAGTATCTATTGGTTCAATTATGTTATATTTGTTGGGAGTGTGTCCACTAGTGAAAGTATGATCCCTAGGCCTTGTTTCCAAGCATTGCACATCATTTACTTCCTGTTTTGTTACATGTTTGCTCACAGCAATACTTATTTCATATTACAATTACTACTTATAATCATCACTACTACTTGTATTTCACTATCTCTTCGCCGAACTAGTGCACCTATACATCTGACAAGTGTATTGGGTGTGTTGGGGACACAAGAGACTTTCTGTATCGTAATTGCAGGGTTGTTTGAGAGGGATAGCTTTGACCTCTTCCTCCCTGAGTTCGATAAACCTTGGGTGATCCACTTAAGGGAAACTTGCTGCTGCTCTACAAACCTCTGCACTTGGAGGCCCAACACTGTCTACAAGAACAGACGCGTGTGTAGACATCAAGCTCTTTTCTGGCGCCGTTGCCGGGGAGGTAAGGTAAAAGGTACTCGCATCCCTCCTGTGTGAGTGCTCGGAGTTATTTCCTTTAGATTCTGCAATTACATCTTTTTGTTTCTTGTTTTTATTTTCACTAGTTAGGCTTAATGGAAAACAAAGAGTTCTTTAGTCTTGTTCCTGAGTTTAGATTTGAAGAGAAAATTGAAAAACCTTTGGAGCTTAATTTGCATGCTAATAGTGTTGTTAGTATGAATGCTTTGAACACCGTTATTGCTAATGCTACAGAAAAGTCTAAGCTTGGGGAAGCTGGTTTTGTTAAGCATGATATTTTTAGTTCCCCAGCTTTAGTGGAGAAAGTTTGCTCTGATGATATTTTATCTCCCCTATGTGATGTTCCTATGCCTGTTACCTATGTTAGTGATCATGATTGGGAAAAGCACTCCACTTTTGATATTGAAAATCTTTTTGGTACCAATTCTAAGGTTAATAATTATTGTACCACTAGTACTATCCATGTTCCTTCTTATGATGATATGTTTGATGAGTATGCTTTGCGAAATAGCTGTTTTCTAGCTTGTGATGATACTAAACCTCTAGTTTATGATGGTTATGATGATGAGTATAATATTTTCAGTTCACCTACTTTTGAGGAGAAAAATAGTTATGACTACAATATGCCTCCTGTTTTTGATGATTATGGTGATGAGAATAATTATTCTGTTGAATCTACTCCTACTATTCATGTGGGGAGTATTAATTCTTTTATGCATGTGGCTCATGATAGGGAAGCTTTATGTGATAGTTATATTGTTAATTCTATTCATGATGCTACTGAAAGTTATTATGAGAGAGAGAAACATGGTTTGATGGATCTCAACAATATTGAGTTTCCCCTCTTTATGTTGCAATTCTTGAAGTTGTACTTGTTTTGCCTTCCTATGCTTTTTGCTTTGCGCTTTCATGACTTGTCTCTTTACAAGACTATTTTTCATAGGAAGTGGTTTAGATTTAAATGACTTTCATATTTGCTTTTTAATGCTCTCTATTGCTTTAAGTTCCTATATGGAGCCTTTGCCTCAAGCTCTTATATGGCGCCCACATGAGCATCTTTGCAAATTACTGCGCCTAGCTCAAAGGCGTTAAAGAAAAGCACTCTTGGGAGATAACCCATTGTTTTATTTGCAGTACTTTTTCTTTTATTTGAGTCTTGGAAGTTATTACTACTGTAATAACCGCTCCTTATTATTTTTATTTCGTTGTTGTGCCAAGAGAAACCTCTAATTTGAGTGAGGTAAGATTTGGGGATGTTGCTGTCCTGAAACAGTTTTCGGTGCTGCACCGTAAAAATTCGTGAAAATTCTCTGTATATCTTTTGGACCTGCGATTTCTTGTGCATATGCCCCAGGTTATATCCAAACTTTCATTAGTCGAACACTTTTTGATTTGAGCAACAGAAAACCCTCTAAAAATTCGACCTTTGTCAGCTGTTCTGTTTTGACAGATTTCTGCCAATATTTATGTTTGCCGCTTTGTCGCTTTCTTTTTGAGTTCTTTTGATCACGGAACTTTTGGGGAAGTTGCTACAGTAGTATATGCTTTATATGTGGTGGTTTTAGGTTGAAACCTGAGCAAAAAGGGATGATTCAATGTTATGCTTACACTAATGTTGCTAATAGATTTGTGTTTAGTTTTGTATGAAGGAAGTTTTCAAGTGTAGGGATTGGAGAATGATGTGATGAGATGAAGAATGGACAAAAGCTCAAGCTTGGGGATGCCCATGCAACTCCCAAGAAATATCCAAGAGGTACAAGTGTCAAAGCTTGGGGATGCCCCCGAGGCACCCCCTTCTTCATCGGCAAAAATCAGGTCACCTTTCAAGACACTATATTTTTATTGCTTCATGCATTATGCATTTTTCTTGGAGCATCTTTACTTTTCCTTTCAGTTTTCTTTTGGTTTGTTTGCTGCAATAAATGGTTAGATCACATCATGTTTCTTTTGGAGGAGATGAACTCGTTTTTCATTTGCCAAGAACACTCTGTTTTTCACTCTTATCGTTTCAACGAGTGTTCTCTTTTTCTGCTACTGCGTTTAGCTTGCATTTTTCGCCTTGATTTTTGTTCAGATCTTGTTTTATCTTTGCATCAAGGTGTATTTGGACCTCTGGTCTATGTTGGCTTTTATCAAAAGAGTTGTTTAAAAAGGGTTCGAATGGTGTTGGAAAAGAGAAAAAGTTTCATGCAAAAAAGTGGTACAAAAAGGAGCTTGTGTAGACTGCGGCCTAAGCTTTTGCATGTCGTGCTTGATGTCTTTTTGATAGTATGCTTAGTGATTTTTGCTGTAGCATGACTTGTCTCAAATGACTAAGATTGCTTAATGAGCCTTTGAAAAAATCATGCGTTGTTTTTATTATATGGAAGCATTTATTTGGTTTTCTCCTTTGATGCTTTATTTGGGTTGACTTGGCACATGCTTACACCATGTTGACTACAAAATAAGTCGCCTATAGCCTATATGATCATTTGGTTTTTGACTTGTGATACCACTTTATGCTTCTTTCAATGATGTTTTGTCGCTATGCATGATTATGGCCGTTATTGCTCTCTTAGTTGGTCGCTCCCAGTCTTTTGCTAGCCCTCACTTTGTACTGAGTATGAGCTCTACTTGTGTATCCAACTCCTAAAAACCAAGTTTGCCATTGTGTCCACTATAAATTCCTATGCATGGTATTTGCAAGCCATTCCAAGTAAATTTTCATGTGCTACCTTTCAAAAAACATTCAAAATACTTCTCATTTTGTGACACTGTTTTCAGCTCATGGGGACGTAGTGGTCGGATTTGCTATCTTCCATACTGCTTATTCCGAAAAGAAAAAGAAAAGAGAAAAAAGAAAGAAAAAAAGGCACTCCTCCATGGTATGTGAATGTTGGTGGGCACCCAATGGAATCGGTTAGCCATGGTTTGAGAAAGGAAAAAAGGTGGGGGGGAGTGCCAAGCTTTATAAAAGAGCACAAAAGTGCCAATCTCTCTCTCAAAAACTTGCTTCATTTTTGTATGGAAGATAGTAAGAACCCCATTGCTAGTCGTTGTCAAAGACAACCACCTCTCAAAATCCAGTTTTACAAATAAAAAGCTCTAGCACATGTTTAATCACTCCTTCCCTCTGCGAAGGACCTTTCTTTTTACTTTTATGTTGAGTCACCACCTTCTATCTTTATGCACCGTCTAAGAGAACATAGTTGTCATTCTGAGTATAATGTGCATTGTCCCAAAGTTTATCATTGATTGATTCATGACTATGGTTTCACTTGTTCTTAAATTACTTGTATCTAGTCACCCTCTTAAACTTGAAGGTGTCCTATGCATTTATGTTTTGCTATTCCAAGAAGGACAAGCTGAAAACCACTTGTATGTTTTTCCTTATGATTTGAACACACGTTTGACTTTCATTGTTTCATTTTCATGATCTTTTGTTTGTGTTCATTTTCATGTTATAACATGGTTGCTAAGTTTCTATTATCAAGATTATGTCTTTAATGCCCATGTTTTAAGTTCTTTGATCTCAGCACTCAATGCTTTACCTATATGATCAAGATTGTGATGGTGCATGTCACCTCAAAAATTATTTCTCTTGTTATCACTTACCTACTCGAGGACGAGCAGGAGTTAAGCTTGGGGATGCTGATACGTCTCAAACGTATCTATAATTTTTGATGCTCCATGCTTGTTTTTACACCATTTGCCTTGTGTTTCGTTACACATCGTGGCATTTTTATGCGATATCCGGAACTAACCTATTGACAAGATGCCATAGTGCCAGTTCCCTGTTTTCTGTTGTTTTTGTGTTTCAGAAAAGCTACACAGAAAATATTCTCGGAATTGGACGAAACAAGTTCTAGAAGTCTTATTTTTCCCGGACGAAGGACGAGAACCAAACGAGAGCCGGAGGGGGGCCAGGGGCTGCCCTCACACCAAGGCGGTGCGTCCCAGCCCCTGGCCGCGCCCCCTATGTGGGAGGAGGCCCTGGCAGCCCCCTGACGATGCCCCTTCGCCTATATAAAGCCTCAGGATGGAAAACCCTAGGGGAGTCGGCATTTTTCCCAGAACAGTTCCGGAGCGCCGCCGCCGTCGAAGACAAATTTCGGGGGACAGAAGTCTCTGTTTTGGCACCCTGCCGGGACGGGAAAGTGCCCCCGGAGCCATCTCCATCGGTCTTCATCGCCGTCTCCGCCGTCTCCATCGACCTCACCGCCATCTCCGTCAACCTTGCTGTCTCCTATGATGAGGAGGGAATAGTTCTCCCCCGGGGCTGAGGGCTCTACCGGTAGCTATGTGGTTCACCTCTCTCTCCCATGATGTGATCTTTATGTGATCGTGAGCTTTGTATCTAGTTGAATTGGTAGATGTTATTATTCAGATATTATGCTACTCCTATGCTTAATTATTATACTCTCCGGAGATACCTCGTATCATGGTGTAAAGGTGACTAGTGTGTGCATCATGTGTATCTTTTTGGTTAATGTCTCTATGAAATGTTGGTGTTTGTTGGAACCATCTAGTGCGTTCACGGTGATAGTGTGGGACAATCTAGTTTGGGTACATACGGACTTTGAGGTGTTCTTCGTAGCCCTACACATGATTAGTGTTCGTTTTCCATTGGAGAATTGTTTTGAGTTGCATATTGATGATAGTATCTATTGGTTCAATTATGATATATTTGTTGGGAGTGTGTCCACTAGTGAAAGTATGATCCCTAGGCCTTGTTTCCAAGCATTGCACACCATTTACTTCCTGTTTTGTTACATGTTTGCTCGCAGTGATACTTATTTCATATTACAATTACTACTTATAATCATCAATACTACTTGTATTTCACTATCTCTTCGCCGAACTAGTGCAACTATACATCTGACAAGTGTATTGGGTGTGTTGGGGACATAAGAGACTTTCTGTATCGTATTTGCAGGGTTGTTTGAGAGGGATATCTTTGACCTCTTCCTCCCTGAGTTCGATAAACCTTGGGTGATCCACTTAAGGGAAACTTGCTACTGCTCTACAAACCTCTGCACTTGGAGGCCCAACACTGTCTACAAGAACAGACGCGTGCGTAGACATCAATATCATCCGAACACCCCATCAGTACTAAGTTGCGAACAACAGATAATTGCATTAAGCAAAGTGTGTAATGTAAACAAAGTATATGCCCTCGAGCATATGAATGTAGTTTCCCCCTAGTAGCAACAGCACATCTACAACCTTAGAGGTTTCTGTCACTCCCCCAGATTAAATAGAGGCATGAACCCACTATCGAGCATAAATACCCCCTCTTGGAGTCACTAGCAACTACTCGGCCAAGATAGCTACCAACAACGGAGAGCATGCAAGATCATAAACAACATAGAGATAACAAAAGATAAATTTTAGTACTTCAACTCAAGCATAACACCAATATTCATCGGATCCCAACAAACCAAACATGTAGAATTACATAACGGTGATCTCAATCATGTAGGGCAGCTCATGAGATCTAAACAAGCACATGGTGGAGAAGACAACCATCTAGCTACTGCTATGGACCCATAGTCCAAGGTAGACTACTCACTCATCGCTCCGGAGGCAAGCATGGCGATGAAGAAGACCTTCGGTGGCGATTCCCCTCTCTGACAGGGTGCCGAGAAGAGCTTCTGGACCCTCCCGATCTTTGGGTCGACGGCGGCGGTGGATCACGATCTGTTCTGGAAAACTGATCGGGTACTTAGGTTTTTCCCATCAGGGGGTCTTTATAGGCGAAGGAGCATCATCAGAAGTGGACCGAGGCGGTCTCACACATAGGGGGCGCGGCCCAGCCCCTGGCCGCGCCACCCTAGTGTGAGGGCACCTCGTGGCCCCACTCCGTCTCCTCTTCGGTTCTCTAGAAGCTTCGGTAAAATTCTGGGCGACTGGCTTTTGTTTCGTCCAATTCCGAGAATATTTCCTGTGTAACTTTTCTGAAACACAAAAACAGCAGAAAACTGGGAACTGGCACTGTGGCGACTTGTTAATAGGTTAGTTCCAGAAAATGCATAAAAGTGCCACGAAGTGTAACGAAACACTAAGCAAATGGTGTAAAAATAAGCATGGAGCATCAAAAATTATGGATACATTTGAGACGTATCAACTAGCTACTGCTATGGACCCATAGTCCAAGGTAGACTACTCACTCATCGCGCCGGAGGCAAGCATGGCAATGAAGAAGACCTCCGGTGGTGATTCCCCTCTCTGGCAGGGTGCCGGGAAGAGCTTCTGGACCCTCCCGATCTCGGGTCAACGGTGGCGGCAGATCGCGATGTATTCTGGAAAAGTGATTGGGTATTTAGGTTTTTCCCGTCGGGGGGTCTTTATAGGCGAAGGGGCAGCGTCAGAAGTGGACTAGGTGGCCCTCACCATAGGTGGGCACGGGCCAGGGGCAGGCCGCACCCCCTGGTGGTGTGGCCGCCTCCTGGCTCCTTTCCGTCTCCTCTTCGGTTCTCTGGAAGCTTCGATAAATTTCCGGATGTTCGGCTTTTGTTTCGTCCAATTCCGAAAATATTTCCTATGTAACTTTTCTGAAACACAAAAACAGCAGAAAACAGGGAACTGGCACGGTGGCATCTTGTTAATAGGTTAGTTCCGGAAAATACATAAAAATGCCATGAAGTGTAACGAAACACTAAGCAAATGGTGTAAAAACAAGCATGGAGCATCAAAAATTATAGATACGTTTGAGACGTATCAATGCTGACGGTATGGCAGCTGTGGCTGCAATCCGACGTCCCCTTCTGCGGTGTTGCTGCCACACTAGCGGTGTGCTGGTGGTGATGTGGTGGTGCTAGTGGGGTGCTGTGGTGGTGATGCTGCTGTGCCGGGCTACCCTTCGTCCTCGACGCTAGTAGGATGGCGTATCCCACGCAACCCCTGTGGGGACCCCGGTTTACCACCCCGGAATTCCTGTTATGCATACAACTCACGATCCCATGATCAGTATGTCGTGAGTCCACATAACCGAGCTGATATCAAAGTTACATCATCCTTTACAGTACCAAATAATATACTTACAATTGGTCACATGGCCAAGCATGATATTGCCACACAGGGCAAGTCTACAACTAAGCAGCGGATACCAAGCAGCATTGATGACCCACGTCATGCCTACTACCCTACAGGCAACTGACTGGGAGACGTTCCTAGTTCGCACCGGCGTCGTCGAACTCCTCACCATCATCCTCATAACCTTCTTCATAATCTGACCAAGTTAATAGCCAGGGACAAAGCCGTGAGTACATTTGAATTATACTCGCAAACCATCTAAGAGGAAGTGTTGACATACAGTTTGGCTGTAGAAAGGGAAATGGTTCAAGGCTAGCTGCTCTATTCTAACTATAGTTTCTCGTGTCGATATAGCATGTCATACGACATCTCTATATCAAGTTTCTCTTGTCGATATAGCATGTCATACGACATCTCTATATCAAGTTTCTCGTGTCGATATAGCATGTCATACGACATCTCTATATCCTTATTAAAGAAGAGTTTTTGTAAAGCATTTTTTTTGTAAAGGCTCTAGGGAGGGGAAAACTCAGTTTCAAGAGAACAGCTGGTGGTCAATCAAACATGACCACTTTCCTTTATAAAACTAGGTCAATCACACATGACCATCTCCATTCCCTCAGCAGTACCCTGCAAGTATTCCGAACCATAACCATGCCACGGCAGTACCCTCCGAGTACTCCATCCAGCACCTTTCTCCATTGTTCTTGAAAGCCATTTATAAAACCAAAACCTGACATTGGGCAATGCAGTGATCTCCACAACCGTCCATGACCGAGGACTCGGCTATTCGAATAGGTTTACACTCTGCAGAGGTTGTACACTTTACCCACACCATCCGATAAATCCGCCGGGATACCACCACGGACCGTCATACACAAGTATGCGGGGTTCGGATAATCGATAAAAGCCATCCATCTATCCACCTTAGTACGGGAGCCTACCCTGTGGAGTATACATCCCCGGCAAACCCTGGCCGTCTACCTCCGTCGAGCGTAGTTCCAGTGCCACAGCGGGAGAAACCCAAGTGTCTTTCGGACGGGTAGCCTATTGGCGGGCCCGCTACACTGTTGCCCACCACTTGCGACAACCTAGATTCCGGGGGTCCTACAGACCCTTATATAGTACGAGGCTCCCCGCACTAAGACGGGTAAACTTCAAACTAAGCCCCGTCCCACTCCAGGGTAATGTGGTTGCACAGGTAAATTGCTTCGAGCGACTACAAAGAAACACCAATGTCTTTTATGAACCGCCAACCCATTTCTTCCATAACCCAAGTGTCAATTTGCCCAAAAATCATTTAGAAAACATTTCAGTGGAGTAGATACTACTCCAAGGTTTTCGTAACCATTTTCAAAAACTTTTCGAGAGTTATCCCATCCTAGAGTTTTTGGCTCCACTACAAGTGTTTCTCAAAAGACGTCGATGCTAATCATCGAGTCTCTACTTTCAGGGGGTAATGAGTAGGTGTTAAGGGAGTCATCCTTCATGGATGATAACAATGTGACTTGTGGAGCTAAGTCGCCAACTATTGCTATCTAGGAACCAATAGCAATATAGGAAAACAATGCATGGTAATAAGAGCAAGAGTAGAAAAATGCATAGTGCCGTAATAGGATTCAGATATGCAACAAGTAGATGGCTTGCCTTGGTTGGCTTGTCCCTGACCTCCTTCCTCTTGATACTCCAAGACCTCTCCCTCCTCCGCACACTCATCTTCCGAATCTATCGCCGGAAAAATAAAAGCACACAATAAGCATACATGCATACACAGGTCACAAGCACTTCATCACTCAATACCACCTAATCAAAGAGTATCAGAAACAAACATGTTTAGAATCTAGAATAAGATTTCAATAGATTTTTAGTAGCAAGTTAATCATATTAAAGCTAGGGTTTTTCAAACATAGCAAGCACAACACCACTTCACCTCAAACAAGCATGCAGGTGGACACATAGGTCAAATAACAAATTCAGCATGCTTAAAGACAAGCACAAGTTTTCTGAACCAAGAATCCATCTTATAAGAGTAAAGCTACTATAATAATAGGGAAAACAATTTCTAATAGTAAATAACCCTATACTCAACCCAAACATCTAACAGGCATCAAACCTGATCAAAACATGTCATCCAACATAGCATCAGATAGCTAACAATAATACAAACCCAACAAAATTTAATTTGCAAATTTCTGATTAACAGGGAATATTCTAAGCATTTTACAGTGGAAATAACTACTGAATCAGAGATAAATCTACCAGAAAATCATACAAGCTCAGAAAAATTTATCCTATGGTCAGCAGCAATACTTAATAGTACATGATCACCCAAAATTGGTTTCACCCAAAAATATTTCACAGATTAGGTTTTAAAATTCCCTAAAGTCAGATTTGGTGGTATTTTGCAAATACAACCATGCCAATAATAAAACCCTAATAGCATCTAGGCCAGTGGCATGTGAAAGGTACTCTAGATACCTATCCAAAAAAATTGGATTCATAAATTTTGGGTTGCCAAGTCCCCAGATATTGATTTATTGGTGATTTGAATACATCACGCAAGATTAAATACCACAATAAACAAGAAAAACATTCTGGTAAAGTGATGGTTCTGAATGTTAGGTAATTATATCTGTAACATGCAAAAATTCATAAACTAGGGTTTTGATTCATTTTCCATTTTTGTTTGAATTTAAACCAAACTGCATGCAAAACAGATCTAGATTTGATTAAAAAGGGTTCTCTGAAAAAAAATTGCGGGCTGGATCTGGTAGGCTGGAGCGGCAGAGTGATGGGCCGGCCCGAGTCTTCCCGACGCGCGCAGGAGGCAAGCACCAACGCCCACTTAGCGGGACCCGCCAGTCAGTCGCGCCGAATACCGAACCGGTACGGGACGACGGGGGCCGTTGGATCTAGTCGAGATCGACGGTCGCCCGTCGTCTCCTTCCTTTGGACGCGGGGGAGGCAGGCCGAAACCCTAACGTGGACAGGCGGTGCCAGCGGCTCACCTGGGGGCTTTCCCCGGCGACGGCGAAGCGAGGGGGCGACGTGGCGTTCCTCTGTGAGTCCAACGGTGGGCGGCAGCGACAGGTTGGGTTCCGGGGCGACGACCTACGCATCGATGACGAGGAGGCCTGAATCTGATGCATGACGGGGGTGACGACGTCGGCTTCCTGGAGGAAAAACAGAGGCGGGTTAGGTAGCTTAGGATGGAGGAAGTGCAGGAGTGCAGGAGTGGAGGGCAGAGGTTGTCCAGATCGATGGCATTCATCTCCTCTTCCTCGCATAACCCCGAGGAAGAAATGCTGCTCCTCGGCCAGCAGAGAGGGAGGGGCATAGGTTGAGCTACTGGGGTTACAGAGAGGGTGTGGGGAAGTGAACTGAGCCTCCAGAAAGGGGGTTGTGGCGCTCGGTGGATTTATATACCGTGGGGGTAGTGGTGTATGGTGAACTTTGTCTATGCTAGGGTTTGGGAGATGAGCAAGGCCACTGGTTGGGCAGCCAGGGCGGTGGAGAGGGTGAGAGGCGGTTTGGGAGGTGCCTTGCCTGGGAGGGAAAGGCTGCTGTAGGCTTTAAACAAGTCTAGCAAGATTAGAAATATATTCATATGTCCCTCCACTAGCTCCTTCCAAGCACAAAAGACAAGGAGAGAGGGTGCATGCTACAGTAATTTTCGACCAGAGGGGTGTCCAGGTGCTGGAGAGGTCAAAGTGGTGGGTTAGGGGTAATCCTCATGGAATTCAAAAATTGGAGATGGATATGGTAGAATGCATGCATTGATCAATTTGGAAAATAGAATAGATTGGTTCCAAGCATGGGTTTGCAAGATGGTTCAAGGAGAGTGGTGAGAAGGTTGGAGATGACTTAACCAAGTCTTGGCAAGGCAAACTTGGTCCCCATTATTTGATTTTGAGTATTTGCACTAATGGTACTTTGAACTAGATCTTGGAAATGTTGAGAATACGAAATGAATGTTTTGGGCTTAGATGATTCTAAAATCAAAGAGATGGCATAGTAGAAATTCCTGAATTTTATTGGGTAAGTAAGAGGTCAGGGAATACTATGGTTGCCATTTCCATGCAACTTGCTAAATAAGAAAGATGAGACAAGAAAATAGGCATCTTGGATGGAGGAGGGGTGGTATTTAAGCATAAATAACACTTCCAATGTTAGTAGAGAGGGAATGGCTCATGGGGAGAGTTTATGGCGAAAGCTGAAAAGTGATACAAAGACCTATGGAGAGAAAAAAAATTTAAAGGATAGAAGTAGTTTTGATTAGGGTTCAAAACCATCCCACATAAATGGGTGGCATACCTCAAAACGCACATGCAAGTGCATAGATAGTTAGAGTAGATCAAAAATAAGAGGGATAGGTCATAGGGTGGTTTATGAATAATTAATTTCAAACTTTAAAAGTGTAGGCAAAAGTGCATCTGATAATAGTCAAATGGTCAGTGATTTGATTAGGGTCAGAAATAGGATTAAAGCAAGTAGCAGATGACCTCAAATGACTAGGTCGTAATGGAGAGAATGTAAGGATATATATCAAAGATGAGTTCTAGGAAGGTGCATTTCCATGGATGGGATAGATGAGCTTAATATAAGCGTTGGAAAACTGAATCTGTTAACATACACTAAGATAGTCTGCACACTAGGTGTTTGATGAAATGACTGCAAGAAAATATTTTGTGAAAACTGAGAGGAGCCTCCTAAAATGGGAAGTAAATGATTCTAATAACACCAAGGGTGCTTTCCTTGGTTAGTTTGATTAGTTTTAAGATTCCTCAAAATGGGGTTCCTAATGTCTTATGATAGAACTAAGACATTAGAGTTAGGGATTCTGGATTGAGAGGAAAATAACAAGATGGGTTTTATTTGAAGGATAGCATGAAAACAAGTTATATGTGACAAAAAATTAATGGATGTATTTTGAATTGGTTAGGCCACAGGCCTATATGAGGATTATATCCACACACAAGCAACTCATCAAAGTCAAACAGTCACACAAAGTCAACTCACCACACAAGGTTAATCATTTGCAGCAAATCTAGCATCACCAGAAACAATGATTGAATAAGTGCTCAATGGTGATCATGCCATGGTCAAGTAGGAAAGAGAGCTTCAAATAAGGGAGTAAAGTTTTTGTAGATTTTTCAGAAACTAGTGGAGACATAACATTTCCTTTAAAAAAAATTCTTAAAGGTGATTGAAATCCTTTTATAAACATCAACAAAACATAAGTTTGTAAAATAGGGGGTCCATTCTACTTTGTAGGTCCCGATAATTTTGTAAATACTTAGTTTTGATAAAAGCTTTGTCTCAAAGATAAATCTTGGCTCTTGTTTTGGACAAATAGAATTATTTGCAAAAGGAGAGGTTGCCAAGATAATGGTGTTGGAAAAATAGCTAGAAGCATAAATAATGGCATGATCACAAGGGCACAAGGATTGTGTTGGTTCACAATATTATTCAACAAGCAACTCAATCAGACATCATTAACATAACAACCAAGACAACAAGCAAGAAATAGTACTTCCAGCGGTTTGCTCAAGAAGTTTTTGTTGGCCCTCATTTTTGGCTCACTAAACACTACTTAAACAGGGTTACAAAAAGTGGGGTGTTACAGCTCTTCCCCCCTTAAACAGAATCTCGTCCCGAGATTCCTAAGCGTAGTAGAAAGAGGTGGTGAGACTAAGTTAGGGTTAGGCCTTAACGGTTGCTCTTCCAACCCACCAGTGATGCTCTGAGTTGCATCAAAGACTTGTTTTTGCTGAAGGTGTGGATCGTCTTCATTTGCTGCAGTTGGTGGCTGAAGAGTTGATGTTGCCGAAGTATAATGTCGAGCCCTCGTTGAGACACTCTTAAGGTTGGTAGGGTCAGAATACCTAGTATTCACAAAAAGGATCCTACAAGAGTTAGGAGGTTTTCAGCTCGCGATTGAGGTCTTGAAGAGTCGAGGCTTCTCGGGTAGATTTTGTTGTCTTGGGGTTGTCGCTTCCTTCATGTAGATTGATGGCATCTTCAATTCTTGGTGTCGTGCCTTGAAGCTTGATGTCGGTGTAGACCTTTCCGTCTTGTGCTTGGAGTGCTCTAGAGGTTGTAGATTAACGCGATTAAGCTTCGGTCTTTATAAGTACGTCAGATCAATAGACTTAACCTCCTACGCTTCCTGGCTATCGAGGGAATATGTTAGTCCTATCCGGAAGCGTTCTTCTAATTCGTCTCGGCTTGAGCTGATGGTGCTTCATGTGTCAGCGCATCACCAACGGTGTGCCTTCTAGTAGTCAATGATCTATTTCCTCTTGTCTTCGGGTTGGTGGAGACTATTGAAGATCTTCTTGCTTCTCCATCTTCTTGTAGCCATGAGGATATTGACGTATATTGGGATACCTTGAGTTGACTTCATCTTCTGAGACATCTTCATGTGAATTTCGACCCGTGGCATAATTCAATTTTGGTTTCAAACCCGTCAAAATTTTGAGCACGCAAGTGAGTTAGTTAGAAAAGTCTTCACTTCTTCTCATTGCTACCTCCACTGATATCTCCTAAATGCGGAGTCGACATGGATGGCTTGATTTTGGAGAGTCTTCACCCTTCAATTTGTTCAGTAGAGATCAAGCATGCGAGTCTTCAGGCTTCAAATGGCGATAACGTGTTGAACTACTAAAGTTAGGCTTGACTTTGACACTACTATGCCCAATCTTAGTTGGCTTGTTAGAAGATTAGCAAGTGTTGGGGGTGTTAAGAGAGTTTCATCAAATGTTAGCGAAACTCTAGAATTAAGGTTAGTCGATCCGGGTTAGTGACGTCTTTGTCTCCTAGAAGTCCTTTGTAGTCCAGGTGGGTCGATTTTCTGCTCCTTTAACGTTGTAGAGAGGTCTTGATGAAGCTTGAGATACTCAGCACAAATTGTTGTGTCAGATCTTGTGGAGGTGTTGTGAGAAGAGTTATCATCCATCATTAACAATGTTAGAGTTAGAGTCTTACTATTAACTGATCTAGGCCACTCGAGCTGACATAAATCGATGAGAGGGACAACGCATTCTAGAGAGGTTTCCTACCTCGGGTTTTACACACCAGGGGGGGGGTTGTTAGGGCCGAGAGGCCAAAACAAGCACAAGCACAAGGTACCAACACATATTCAAGAAACACACATGACAACTGCAAACACTATCAAGAACACACAAGGCAAACAACAAACGATTGCAGAAATCACACGGGGTACTTCAAGTACCAACGATGCCTAACAACGCGCGATATTTGGGGTTAGTCCTATTCATCCTAGGGCCATGGTTGGTCATTGTTGTTGATGCCCTCTTTTTGTTGAATCTGGCTTCGGCTGAACTTGAGGGTAGTTGACGGGGTAGATGCAGTGTTGTTGAGTCCTTGACGTTGATCTGGGGAGTGCAGACTCGTAGAACTTCTTGTCTCACGTCACTTGAATGTGAGGTCTTCGGAAGGGTCATTGAAGTTCTCCATATGTGGCAATGTCTCTTGACAGGCCTAAAAATTTCTAGTCAAGCAATTGAGTACTTGGTCCTTGGCGACTGCAAAAGTGTGAGTCCAGGGAGGAACAAGGTCAAGTTCTTGATAGAGCCATGGGTGTCATCCAAGGGCAAAATATTTGTCAATATCCTTCTTCCTTTGCAGCTGGAAAGGTTTGAAGACGTCCTTCCAAAGGTTGCTCCATATTGTGTTGCTAAGTACTAGGTCTTATTTGGGGACATCGTCCAACATGTAGTTTTGAAGAAGATGAGGCAGATGGAGTGACGAGGGGTTAACTCGACAAATGTCCTAGATGAAGGACTTAGGATCGGGGAGATAGGGCGTCGGATGAACTCGAAGGTAAAGTTAGTCGAAATAGGTATGCGTCGAAAGTAAACTTGGGTGTTTAACCTGGCTTGCTTTCAATCTGCCCCACACCGTCCCCTCCTGGCCCCTATATATAGATGGCCAGGTCTCGAGGATCGGGTAGGGTCCGATACAAATTACAATATCGTCATACGGTAGGAACTCGTATTTGACTATCATTACAATTGGGCCTAGCTATACGGGGCTCAGGGGTACTCAACTAACGGGCTCTATTAACTATACCCTTGTCATGGAGTAATAGACTTCAAACATCTTTGAGAACTAGAGAGATAAGATTAGAAGTTTTGAAGAGGTGAGAAAGGTATAAGTCATACTATTGGATACTTAGAGGAAATAACCTTTGCAAATAGTTTTTAGTAGAATATTTCTTTCCTATCTAACGCCCATGCTAACTAAGGTCTCCTACAGTCAGGATGGCTCTGATACCAACTCTGTGGGGACCCCGGTTTACCACCCCGGAATTCCCGTTATGCATACAACTCACGATCCCATGATCAGTATGTCGTGAGTCCACATAACCGAGCTGATATCAAAGTTACATCATCCTTTACAGTACCAAATAATATACTTACAATTGGTCACATGGCCAAGCATGATATTGCCACGCAGGGCAAGTCTACAACTAAGCAGCGGATACCAAGCAGCGTTGATGACCCACGTCATGCCTACTACCCTACAAGCAACTGACTGGGAGATGTTCCTAGTTTGCACCGGCGTCGTCGAACTCCTCACCATCATCCTCATAACCTTCTTCATAATCTGACCAAGTTAATAGCCAGGGACAAAGCCGTGAGTACATTTGAATTGTACTCGCAAACCATATAAGAGGAAGTGTTGACATACAGTTTGGCTGTAGCAAGGGAAATGGTTCAAGGCTAGCTGCTCTATTCTAACTATAGTTTCTCGTGTCGATATAGCATGTCATACGACATCTCTATATCAAGTTTCTCTTGTCGATATAGCATGTCATACGACATCTCTATATCAAGTTTCTCGTGTCGATATAGCATGTCATACGACATCTCTATATCCTTATTAAAGAAGAGTTTTGGTAAAGCATTTTTTTGTAAAGGCTCTAGGGAGGGGAAAACTCAATTTCAAGAGAACAGCCGGTGGTCAATCAAACATGACCACTTTCCTTTATAAAACCAGGTCAATCACACATGACCATCTACATTCCCTCGGCAGTACCCTGCAAGTACTCCGAACCATAACCATGCCACGGCAGTACCCTCCGAGTACTCCATCCAGCACCTTTCTCCATTGTTCTTGAAAACCATTTATAAAACCAAAACCTGACATTGGGCAATGCAGTGATCTCCACAACCGTCCATGACCGAGGACTCGGCTATTCGAATAGGTTTACACTCTGCAGAGGTTGTACACTTTACCCACACCATCCGATAAATCCGCCGGGATACCACCACGGACCGTCATACACAAGTATGCGGGGTTCGGATAATCGATCAAAGCCATCCATCTATCCACCTTAGTACGGGAGCCTACCCTGTGGAGTATACATCCCTGGCAAACCCTGGCCGTCTACCTCCATCGAGCGTAGTTCCAGTGCCACGGCGGGAGAAACCCAAGTGTCTTCCGGACGGGTAGCCTATTGGCGGGCCCGCTACACTGTTGCCCACCACTTGCGACAACCCGGATTCCAGGGTCCTACAGACCCTTATATAGTATGAGGCTCCCCGCACTAAGACAGGTAAACTTCAAACTAAGCCCCGTCCCACTCCAGGGTAATGTGGTTGCACGGGTAAATTGCTTCGAGCGACTACAAAGAAACACCAATGTCTTTTATGAACCACCAACCCATTTCTTCCATAACCCAAGTGTCAATTTGCCCAAAAATCATTTAGAAAACATTTCAGTGGAGTAGATACTACTCCAAGGTTTTCGTAACCATTTTCGAAAACTTTCCGAGAGTTATCCCATCCTAGAGTTTTTGGCTCCACTACAAGTGTTTCTCAAAAGACGTCGATGCTAATCATCGAGTCTCTACTTTCAGGGGGTAATGAGTAGGTGTTAAGGGAGTCATCCTTCATGGATGATAACAATGTGACTTGTGGAGCTAAGTCGCCAACTATTGCTATCTAGGAACCAATAGCAATATAGGAAAACAATGCATGGTAATAAGAGCAAGAGTAGAAAAATGCATAGTGCCATGATAGGATCCAGATATGCAACAAGTAGATGGCTTGCCTTGGTTGGCTTGTCCCTGACCTCCATCCTCTTGATACTCCAAGACCTCTCCCTCCTCCGCACACTCGTCTTCCGAATCTATCGCCGGAAAAATAAAAGCACACAATAAGCATACATGCATACACAGGTCACAAGCACTTCATCACTCAATACCACCTAATCAAAGAGTATCAGAAACAAACATGTTTAGAATCTAGAATAAGATTTCAATAGATTTTTAGTAGCAAGTTAATCATATTAAAGCTAGGGTTTTTCAAACATAGCAAGCACAACACCACTTCACCTCAAACAAGCATGCAGGTGGACACATAGGTCAAATAACAAATTCAGCATGCTTACAGACAAGCACAATTTTTTGAACCAAGAATCCATCTTATAAGAGTAAAGCTACTATAATAATAGGGAAAACAATTTCTAATAGTAAATAACCCTATACTCAACCCAAACATCTAGCAGGCATCAAACCTGATCAAAACATGTCATCCAACATAGCATCAGATAGCTAACAATAATACAAACCCAACGAAATTGGATTTGCAAATTTCTGATTAACAGGGAATATTCTAAGCATTTTACAGTGGAAATAACTACTGAATCAGAGATAAATCTACCAGAAAATCATACAAGCTCAGAAAAATTTATCCTATGGTCAGCAGCAATACTTAATAGTACATGATCACCCAAAATTGGTTTCACCCAAAAATATTTCACAGATTAGGTTTTAAAATTCCCTAAAGTCAGATCTGGTGGTATTTTGCAAAAACAACCATGCCAAGAATAAAACCCTAATAGCATCTAGGCTAGTGGCATGTGAAAGGTACTCTAGATACCTATCCAAAAAAATTGGATTCATAAATTTTGGGTCGCCAAGTCCCCAGATATTGATTTATTGGTGATTTGAATACATCACGCAAGATTAAATACCACAATAAACAAGAAAAACATTCTGGTAAAGTGATGGTTCCGAATGTTAGGTAATTATATCTGTAACATGCAAAAATTCATAAACTAGGGTTTTGATTCATTTTCCATTTTTGTTTGAATTTAAACCAAACTGCATGCAAAACAGATCTAGATTTGATTAAAAAGGGTTCTCTAAAAAAAATTGCGGGCTGGATCTGGTAGGCCGGAGCGGCAGAGCGATGGGCCGGCCTGAGTCTTCCCGACGCGCGCAGGAGGCAAGCACCAACGCCCGCCTAGCGGGACCCGCCAGTCAGTCGCGCCGAATACCGAACCGGTACGGGATGACAGAGGCCGTTGGATCTAGTCGAGATCGACGGTCGCCCGTCGTCTCCTTCCTCTGGCCGCGGGGGAGGCAGGCCGAAACCCTAACGCGGACAGGCGGTGCCGGCGGCTCACCTGGGGGCTTTCCCCGGCGACGGCGAAGCGAGGTGGCGACGCGGCGTTCCTCTGCGAGTCCAATGGTGGGCGGCAGCGGCAGGTTGGGTTCCGGGGCGATGACCTACGCATCGACGACGATGAGGCCTGAATCTGATGCATGACGGGGGTGCCGACGTCGGCTTCCTAGAGGAAAAACAGAGGCGGGTTAGGTAGCTTAGGATGGAGGAAGTGCAGGAGTGCAGGAGTGGAGGGCAGAGGTTGTCCAGATCGATGGCATTCATCTCCTCTTCCTCGCATAACCCCTAGGAAGAAATGCTACTCCTCGGCCAGCAGAGAGGGAGGGGCATAGGTTGAGCTACTGGGGTTACAGAGAGGGTGTGGGGAAGTGAACTGAGCGTCCAGAAAGGGGGTTGTGGCGCTCGGTGGATTTATATACCGTGGGGGTAGTGGTGTATGGTGAACTTTGTCTATGCTAGGGTTTGGGAGATGAGCAAGGCCACTGGTTGGGCAGCCATGGCGGTTTAGAGGGTGAGAGGCAGTTTGGGAGGTGCCTTGCCTAGGAGGGAAAGGCTGTTGTAGGCTTTAAACAAGTCTAGCAAGATTAGAAATATATTCATATGTCCCTCCACTAGCTCCTTCCAAGCACAAAAGACAAGGAGAGAGGGTGCATGCTACAGTAATTTTCGACCAGAGGGGTGTCCAGGTGCTGGAGAGGTCAAAGTGGTGGGTTAGGGGTAATCCTCATGGAATTCAAAAATTGGAGATGGATATGGTAGAATGCATGCATTGATCAATTTGGAAAATAGAATAGATTGGTTCCAAGCATGGGTATGCAAGATGGTTCAAGGAGAGTGGTGAGAAGGTTGGAGATGACTTAACCAAGTCTTGGCAAGGCAAACTTGGTCCCCATTATTTGATTTTGAGTATTTCCACTAATGGTAGTTTGAACTAGATCTTGGAAATGTTGAGAATAAGAAATTAAGGTTTTGGGCTTAGATGATTCTAAAATCAAAGAGATGGCATAGTAGAAATTCCTGAATTTTATTGGGTAAGTAAGAGGTCAGAGAATACTATGGTTGCCATTTCCATGCAACTTGCTAAATAAGAAAGACGAGACAAGAAAATAGGCATCTTGGATGGAGGAGGGGTGGTATTTAAGCATAAATAACACTTCCAATGTTAGTAGAGAGGGAATGGCTCATGGGGAGAGTTTATGGCGAAAGCTGAAAAGTGATACAAAGACTTATGGAGAAAAAAAAATTAAAGGATAGAAGTAGTTTTGATTAGGGTTCAAAACCATCCCACATAAATGGGTGGCATACCTCAAAACGCACATGCAAGTGCATAGATAGTTAGAGTAGATCAAAAATAAGAGGGATAGGTCATAGGGTGGTTTCTGAATAATTAATTTTGAACTTTAAAAGTGTAGGCAAAAGTGCATCTGATAATAGTCAAATGGTCAGTGATTTGATTAGGGTCAGAAACAGGATGAAAGCAAGTAGCAGATGACCTCAAATGACTAGGTGGTAATGGAGAGAATGTAAGGATATATATCAAAGATGAGTTCTAGGAAGGTGCATTGCCATGGATGGGATAGATGAGCTTAATATAAGCATTGGAAAACTGAATCTGTTAACATACACTAACATAGTCTGCACACTAGGTGTTTGATGAAATGACTGCAAGAAAATATTTTGTGAAAACTGAGAGGAGCCTCCTAAAATGGGAAGTAGATGATTCTAATAACACCATGGGTGCTTTCCTTGGTTAGTTTGATTAGTTTTAAGATTCCTCAAAATGGGGTTCCTAATGTCTTATGATAGAACTAAGACATTAGAGTTAGGGATTCTGGATTGAGAGGAAAATAACAAGATGGGTTTTATTTGAAGGATAGCATGAAAACAAGTTATATGTGACGAAAAATTAATGGATGTATTTTGAATTGGTTAGGCCACATGCCTATATGAGGATTATATCCACACACAAGCAACTCATCAAAGTCAAACAGTCACACAAAGTCAACTCACCACACAAGGTTAATCATTTGCAGCTAATCTAGCATCACTAGAAACAATGATTGAATAAGTGCTCAATGGTGATCATGCCATGGTCAAGTAGGAAAGAGAGCTTCAAATAAGGGAGTAAAGTTTTTGTAGATTTTTCAGAAACTAGTGGAGACATAACATTTCCTTTTAAAAAAATTTCTTAAAGGTGATTGAAATCCTTTTATAAACATCAACAAAACATAAGTTTGTAAAATAGGGGGACCATTCTACTTTGTAGGTCCCGATAATTTTGTAAATACTTAGTTTTGATAAAAGCTTTGTCTCAAAGATAAATCTTGGCTCTTGTTTTGGACAAATAGAATTATTTGCAAAAGGAGAGGTTGCCAAGATAATGGTGCTGGAAAAATAGCTAGAAGCATAAATAAAGGCATGATCACAAGGGCACAAGGATTGTGTTGGTTCACAATATTATTCAACAAGCAACTCAATCAGACATCATTAACATAACAACCAAGACAACAAGCAAGAAATAGTACTTCCAGAGGTTTGCTCAAAAAGTTTTTGTTGGCCCTCATTTTTGGCTCACTAAACACTACTTAAACAGGGTTACAAAAAGTGGGGTTTTACAACCCCGGCGACTCACACCTGCTGCCGACGAGCCCTACTCCCCGACCTCGACGCCGGCGGGACGGTGATGCGGACACAACCCCGGCATCGCCAACATGGGCAACTGCACTGTGAGCTTCTCTTAAATCTTCCCCTCTAGCTCTGTGTTCTTGGATGTGCAACTTGGTCGTGCTACTGCTAGGTGCTAGTTGATTCTGTTACTGCTAACAGTACTATGCTGGCTATGGTACTATGATGTGCAACTTAATCTTGTGGCTTTTACCAAGTTGTAGCTAATTTCATGCAAAGATTTGGTTTAGCTATGTGCTGGTTACTGAATGGTATTCAGTTATATCACTTGACTGAACTGTGGTTTTGGTGACCACCCTTTATCTATTGCTTAAGTGAATTGTTCTATGACATGAACTGAAGCAAGTATTTCAGTGATGATTTAATTAAGCCCCTCTTCTAGATACATCTAGAATTTTGTGCTTGTACCCAAGTGACTGCTGCTATCCTTTTATATAACTCATGTGGTGCCTCCAGGAGAGTATGCATAATAATGAGTCAAAATGTTTGGCTAGCTGCTCTGATGAGTGATGCTTTTCTGATGTTGGTGATGACCTTGGGTTGCTGTGATGTGTAGAAAATAAGCATATGCTTATTGATTTACTGATAAGAACAGAGATCTGCTGGTTTGCTATATTTGGCTAGTGATGCAAAGGCTGAGGCAAAATATTGGATAAGAACAGATATTAATTTGATTTGGTTTACTACCCTGTGATGAGTCTAGCATAGTGATACGTCTCAAACGTATCTATAATTTTTGATGCTCCATGCTTTGTTTTACACCATTTGCCTATTGTTTCGTTACACTTAGTGGCATTTTTATACGCTTTCCGGAACTAACCTATTAACGAAGTGCCACAGTGCCAGTTCCCTGTTTTCTGCTGTTTTTGGTTTCAGAAGTGATACACAGGAAATATTCTCCGAATTGGACGAAACAAGTTCCTGAAGTCATATTTCATCGGGGAGCTCCCAAACATCCGAAGACCTGACGGAGGGGGGCCACGAGGCCCCCACACACAGGGGCGGCGCGGCCTGGCCCCTGGCCGCGCCACCCCCGTGTGAGGGCCCGTGGCTCCACCTCTGACAGCCCCCTTTCGCCTACATATACCCCCTGACGAGAAAAACCTAGGGAGAGATTAGTTTTCCAGAATACATCGCGATCCGCCGCCGCCGTCGACCCGAAGATCGGGAGGGTCCAGAAGCTCTTCCCGGCACCCTGCCGGAGAGGGGAATCGCCACCGGAGGTCTCTTTCATCGCCATGATTGCCTCCGGAGCGATGAGTGAGTAGTCTACCTTGGACTATGGGTCCATAGCAGTAGCTAGATGGTTGTCTTCTCCACCATGTGCTTCATGTTTAGATCTCATGAGCTGCCCTACATGATTGAGATCACCGTTATGTAATACTATGATGTTGGTTTGTTGGGATCCGATGAATATTGGTGTTTATGATTAAGTTGCTGCACTGAATTTTATCTTATATTATCTCTATGATGTTTATGATCTTGCATGCTCTCCGTTGTTAGTGGCTATCTTGGCCGAGTAGTTGCTAGTGACTCCAAGAGGGGGTATTTATGCTCGATAGTGGGTTCATGCCTCTATTTCACCTGGGGGAGTGACAGAAACCTCTAAGGTGGTAGATGTGTTGTTGCTACTAGGGAGAAAACAACATTCATATGCTCGAGGGCATATGCTTTGTTTACATTACACACTTTGCTTAATGCAATTATCTGTTGTTCGCAACTTAATACTTCTAGGGTGTTCGGATGATATCCCCGGGGGTGGATTATTAGTCATAGATGCAGTTGGATGGCGGTCTATGTATTTTGTTGTAATGCCCAGAGTGAATCTCATAGTGATCTTCTTGACATATCACGTTATCTTTATTCTATCAATTGCCCAACTGTAATTCGTTTACCCAGCATGTTATTTATCTATGGAGAGACACCACTAGTGAACTGTGGACCCCGGTCCTATTTTAATCATATTGCAATCACCTGTTTACTATTCCTGCACTGTTTACTTTACTAGCATATTACTACTGTTTTCCACTCGATACACTCATAACCTTTGTTTCAAGCAAACCGGTGAGATTGACAACCTCATCGCAAGTTGGGAACAAAGTATTTGTCTGTGTGTGTGCAGGTTCCACAAACACCTTCAGTCGTCACCGTCTCCCTTCTCCTGATCGATAAACCTTGGTTTCATAACTGAGGGAAAACTTGCCGCTGCACTCATCATACTTTCCTCTTGGGGTTCCCAACGGGCTGGTCATTCACCACGCACAAGGACGCCTGCTTTCACCAGTCAGCAGCACTTTTTCTGGCGCCGTTGCCGGGGAAGGAAGAGAAGACTTCTGCGAGGGGAGTTCTTCGCACACACATTCTTTACTTTGTTATTGTTTTGCTTTACTTTATTTTATTTTACCTGCATTGCTTTATATCAAAAACCCAAAAAAATTAGAATCCTTGGTAGTTGTTTTTACTTGTTTACTTTCGTTTTGCTGAAATGGTCAATCCTGAAAACTCCAAGTTGTGTGACTTTGCTAGCACGAACAATAGTGATTTTATCTGCACTCCTATTGCACCACCTGTTCCTGCTACCACTTTTTATGAGATCAAGCCTGCTTTATTGAACCTTGTTATGAAAGAGCAATTTTCTGGTGCTAGTACTGAAGATGCTGCAGCTCATCTCAACAATTTTGTTGAGCTATGTGAGATGCAGAAATATAAGGATGTTGATAGTGATATTATTAAGCTCAAGTTGTTTCCTTTTTCTTTGAGAGGAAAGGCTAAAGATTGGTTGCTGTCTTTGACTAAGAATAGTATTGATTCATGGGCTAAGTGTAAGGATGCTTTTATTGGTAGATATTATCCTCCTGCTAAGATTATATCGTTGCGTAGCAATATTATGAAGTTTACTCAGTTTGATAATGAACATGTTGCTCAAGCTTGGGAAAGAATGAAATCTATGATAAAGAATTGCCCCACTCATGGACTGACTACTTGGATGATTATCCAAACTTTTTATGCAGGACTGAATTTTTCTTCAAGGAACCTACTTGATTCAGCTGCTGGAGGCACTTTTATGTCCCTTACATTGGGCGCCGCATCAAAGCTACTCGACAACATGATGGTAAATTATTCCGAATGGCACACTGAGAGAGCTCCGCAAGGTAAGAAGGTAAATTCTGTTGAGGAAACCTCTTCCTTGAGTGATAAGATTGATACAATTATGGCTATGCTTGCTAATGATAGGACTCATGTTGATCCTATTAATGTTCCTTTGGCCTCTCTGGTTGCTCAAGAAGAGCAAGTTGATGTGAATTTCATTAGAAACAACAATTTTAATAACAATGCTTATAGGAACAATTTTGCTAGTAACAATTATAGGCCGTATCCTTCTACCAATGGTAATGGTTATGGTAACTCTTATGGTAATTCCTACAACAACACTAGGGCCGCGCCCTCCGAGCTTGAGGTAATGCTCAAGGACTTCATCGGTAAGCAAACTGCTTTTAATAAGTCTGTTGAGGAAAAGTTAGGCAAAATTGATGCTCTTGCTTCTAAAGTTGATAGCCTTGCTCATGATGTTGAACTTCTGAAATTAAAGGTGTTTCCTAATGATGTGAATGTGAACAATATTGTTGCTGCCGCTAATGCTACCCAAGTTAGAATTGATGAAAATATTAGATTGTTAGCGGAATTGCATGCCAGGTGGGAAAGAGAAGATGAGATGGCTAGAGAGATGAAGGTATGTACTATTACTACCTCTAATGATGTTGCTCCTACTGATAGCAACCCTCTTACTTTGATTGGTGTAGAGAAAACTCCCACTCCTTGTGCTAAAAAGCCTAAAACTGCCAAAACTTTTTCTCAAAAGAGTGCTGAAATTTTCCGGAGTGTGGGAGATGATAGCTCTATTTCTTTTAATGATTTTGATGTTGATGGCTGCAATATATCTGAAGTTATTTTGTTCTTACAAAAGCTTGCTTTGACTCCTAATGCTAGTTCTTTAAATATTGCTTTTACCAAGCATATTGCCAATGCTCTTATAAAGATTAGGGATGAAAAGTTGAAGCAAAAAGCCTCTGTTCCCAAGAAGTTAGAAGATGGTTGGGAACCCATCATTGATATGCATGTTAATGGTTATGATTTCCATGCTTTATGTGATCTAGGTGCTAGTATTTCTATCATGCCTAGAAAGATTTATGACATGCTTGATTTACCACCACTAGAAAAGTGTTATTTTGATGTTCCTATCGCTGATGTTGCTAAGAAGAAACCTTTGGGAAGGATTAATGATGTTCTTATTGTGGTTAACAATAACCTTGTTCCCGTTGATTTTCTTGTTATGGACGTTGAATGCCATGCTTCATGTCCTATTATTTTGGGAAGACCCTTTCTTCGAACTGTAGGTGCTATTATTGATATGAGGGAAGGCACTATCAAGTATCAATTCCCACTAAAGAAAGGTATGGAACACTTCCCTAGGAAAAGAAAGAAATTACTTTTTGACTCTATTCTTAGAGCAAATTATGAGCTTGATGCTTCATCACTCGATATTACTTGATTCGCAATTTTCTGCGCCTAGCTCAAAGGCGTTAAAGAAAAGCACTCTTGGGAGATAACCCAATGTTTACTTTCAGTACTTTTTCTTTTATTTGAGTCTTAGAAGTCATTACTACTGTAATGACCGCTCTTTATCTTGTTTATTTCGTTTTTGTGCCAAGAGAAGCCTCTAATTTGAGTGAGGTAAAGATTTGGGGTTATTGCTGTCCTGAAACTGTTTTCGGTGCTGCACCGTAAAAATTCGTGAAAATTCTCTGTTTATCTTTTGGACCTGCGATTTCTTGTGCATATGCCCCAGGTTATATCCAAACTTTTCTTAGTTGAACACTTTTTGATTTGAGCAACGGAAAATCCCTCAAAAATTCGTCCATTATCAGCTGTCCAGTTTTGACAGATTTCTGCCAATATTTGTTTTTGCCACTTTATCGCTTTCTTTTGAGTTCTTTTTGATCATGGAACTCTTGTGGAAGTTGCTACAGTAGTATATACTTTATATGTGGTGGTTTTAGGTTGAAACCTGAAGCTCAAAGAGGATTGAATATATTTTATGCTTACACTAATGTTGCTAATAGAATTGTGTTTAGTTTTGTATGAAGGAAGTTTTCAAGTGTAGGGATTGGAGAATGATGAGATGAGTTGAAGAATGGACAAAAGCTCAAGCTTGGGGATGCCCAGCACCCCAAGAAATATCCAAGAAGTACAAGCGTCAAAGCTTGGGGATGCCCCCGAGGCACCCCTTCTTCATCGGCAAAAATCAGGTCACCTTTCAAAACACTATATTTTTATTGCTTCATGCACTATGTGTTTTTCTTGGAGCGTCAGTTGTTTTAGTTTTCTTAGTTTGTTTGTTTGCTGCAATAAATGGTTGGACCCCAACAAATTTCCTTTGGAGGAGATGTACTCGTTTTCATTTGCAAAGAATGCTCTAGTTTTCACTCTTATAAATCGAGCATTCTAGTTTTTCTGCTACTGCTTTTGGTTTTCATTTTCGCCTTGATATGCATTCAGATCTTGTCATATCTTTTCATCAAGGTGAATTTTTGCCTCTGAACTTTATTGGTTTTCATCAAAAGAGGTGTTTATAAAAATTTCAAATGGTGTTGGAAAAGAGAAAAAGCTTTGTGCAAAATAGTGGTACAAGAAGGAGCTTGTGTAGACTGCGGCTTAGGCTTTTTCATGTCATGCTAGATGTCTTTTTGATAGTATGCTTAGTGGTTTTGCTGTAGCATGACTTGTCTCAAATAACTGAGATTGCTTAATGAGCCTTTGAAAAAAATCATGCGTTGTTTTTATTGTATGGAAGCATTATTTTGGTTTTCTCCTTGATGCTTTATTTGGGTTGACTTGGCGCATGCTCACACATGTTAGACTCTTCCAAAGTCGCCATTAGCCTTCATGATCATTTAGTTTTTGACTTTTGATGCCATCGTATGCTTCTTTTAATGTCGCTTTGTCGCTTTGCATGATTATGGCCATTATTGCTCTCTTAGTTGGTCGCTCCCAGTCTTTTGCTAGCCCTCGCCTTGTACTGAGTATGAGCTCTACTCGTGCATCCAACTCCTAAAAGCCAAAGTTTTCCGTTGTGTCCACTATAAATTCCTATGCATGGTATTTTTAAGCCATTCCAAAGTAAAATTTTCGTGTGCTACCTTTCAAAACCCTTCAAAATACTTCTCGTTTTGTGACACTGTTTTCAGCTCATGGGGACGTAGTGGTCGGATTTGCTATCTTCCATATTGTTTATTCCAAAAAGAAAAAAAAAAGGAAAAAAGAAAGAAAAAAGGCACTCCTCCAAAGAATGTGAATGTTGGTGGGCACCCGATGGAATCGGTTAGCCATGGTATGTGAAAGGAAAAGGTGGGGAGGAGTGCCAAGTTTTATAAAAAGAGCACGAAGTGCCAATCTCTCTCTCAAAAACTTGCTTTATTTTTGTATGGAAGATAGTAAGAACCCCATTGCCAGTCGTTGACAAAGACAACCACCTCTCAAAATCAAGTTTTATCTCTGTTTTACAAAATGAAAAGCTCTAGCACATGTTTAAATCACTGCTTCCCTCTGCGAAGGGCCTTTCTTTTACTTTTATGTTGAGTCACCACCTTCTTTCTTTATGCACCATTAAGAGAGCATAGTTGTCATTCTTAGTGTGATATGCATTGTCCCAAGGTTCATTGATTGACTCATATTGTTGGTTTCAGTTGTTCTTAAATTATTTGTATCTAGTCGCCCTCTTAAACTTTGAGGTGTCCTATGCATTTATGTTTTGCTCTCTTTGAAGGACAAGCTGAAAACCATCTTCATGTTTTTTTCCTTATGATTTGAACACACGCTTGACTTTCATTGTTTCATTATCATGATCTTTTGTGTGTGTTCATTTGCATGTTTACAACATGGTTGCTAAGTTCTTATTGTCATGATTATATCTTTCATGCCCATGTTTTAAGTTCTATTGATCCCAGCTCATCAATGCTTACATATATGATCAAGATTGTGTAGGTGCATGTCACCTCAAAAATTATTCTTTTGTTATCACTTACCTACTCGAGGACGAGCAGGAGTTAAGCTTGGGGATGCTTGATACGTCTCAAACGTATCTATAATTTTTGATGCTCCATGCTTTGTTTTACACCATTTGCCTATTGTTTCGTTACACTTAGTGGCATTTTTATACGCTTTCCGGAACTAACCTATTAACGAAGTGCCACAGTGCCAGTTCCCTGTTTTCTGCTGTTTTTGGTTTCAGAAGTGATACACAGGAAATATTCTCCGAATTGGACGAAACAAGTTCCTGAAGTCATATTTCATCGGGGAGCTCCCAAACATCCGAAGACCTGACGGAGGGGGGCCACGAGGCCCCCACACATAGGGGCGGCGCGGCCTGGCCCCTGGCCGCGCCACCCCCGTGTGAGGGCCCGTGGCTCCACCTCTGACAGCCCCCTTTCGCCTACATATACCCCCTGACGAGAAAAACCTAGGGAGAGATTAGTTTTCCAGAATACATCGCGATCCGCCGCCGCCGTCGACCCGAAGATCGGGAGGGTCCAGAAGCTCTTCCCGGCACCCTGCCGGAGAGGGGAATCGCCACCGGAGGTCTCTTTCATCGCCATGATTGCCTCCGGAGCGATGAGTGAGTAGTCTACCTTGGACTATGGGTCCATAGCAGTAGCTAGATGGTTGTCTTCTCCACCATGTGCTTCATGTTTAGATCTCATGAGCTGCCCTACATGATTGAGATTACCGTTATGTAATACTATGATGTTGGTTTGTTGGGATCCGATGAATATTGGTGTTTATGATTAAGTTGCTGCACTGAATTTTATCTTATATTATCTCTATGATGTTTATGATCTTGCATGCTCTCCGTTGTTAGTGGCTATCTTGGCCGAGTAGTTGCTAGTGACTCCAAGAGGGAGTATTTATGCTCGATAGTGGGTTCATGCCTCTATTTCACCTGGGGGAGTGACAGAAACCTCTAAGGTGGTAGATGTGCTGTTGCTACTAGGGAGAAAACAACATTCATATGCTCGAGGGCATATGCTTTGTTTACATTACACACTTTGCTTAATGCAATTATCTGTTGTTCGCAACTTAATACTTCTAGGGTGTTCGGATGATATCCCCGGGGGTGGATTATTAGTCATAGATGCAGTTGGATGGCGGTCTATGTATTTTGTTGTAATGCCCAGAGTGAATCTCATAGTGATCTTCTTGACATATCACGTTATCTTTATTCTATCAATTGCCCAACTGTAATTCGTTTACCCAGCATGTTATTTATCTATGGAGAGACACCACTAGTGAACTGTGGACCCCGGTCCTATTTTAATCATATTGCAATCACCTGTTTACTATTCCCGCACTGTTTACTTTACTAGCATATTACTACTGTTTTCCACTCGATACACTCATAACCTTTGTTTCAAGCAAACCGGTGAGATTGACAACCTCATCGCAAGTTGGGAACAAAGTATTTGTCTGTGTGTGTGCAGGTTCCACAAACACCTTCAGTCGTCACCGTCTCCCTTCTCCTGATCGATAAACCTTGGTTTCATAACTGAGGGAAAACTTGCCGCTGCACTCATCATACTTTCCTCTTGGGGTTCCCAACGGGCTGGTCATTCACCACGCACAAGGACGCCTGCTTTCACCAGTCAGCACATAGCACCACTATGCCAGCCTGAAGGTAATCCTATTGCCCCCCTTATTTTCTTTGATGGATGATAAGAACAGATCAAGATGGCAGTTTTTCCCATGGGGCCGGGTATCCGCGGGCATATACCCGCTAAGAACCAGGGATGGGGGGCGAATTACCCCCACGGGGATGGCGGGGCGGGTACCCGATAGACTAACGGGGCGGGGATAGGGGGTGAATTCGCCCCATGGAGGCTCCATGGATACCCGATACCCCACTTGTCAGTCAAACAAAGCACCCCATATATAAACAAAACCTAGCGTAACCCTCACCGACCGCCTCTTTTTTCCCCTCGCTCCTCACTCAGCCACCAGCCGCTCTCTACTTTTTTCCCAAATCACACCCGCCAGCAATGGTAGTGGTGGACCGGTGGAGAGTGCAGCCGCCGACGTGCCTTCCTGTCCGGCCGCCCTTCCCTCTCCAGCCACCTTACAGCTTGACACTGCCCTTTCCATCCATCCGCTCTGCTAGCTTAAAGCCTCGAGCGTGTACATCTGGCCGCCCCTCCAGCTCGACGTCGGCAAGCCACCAACAAGTGAGCTCGTCGCCTCATCAGCAAGGAAGGAGAAGCTCGTCGCCTTCATCTTCCCACATCAGCCAGTCGCCGACGGCGTCCCACATCCCCATATGCCAGCTTGAGCATCGGTGTGGAGGTCCCCGTGGATACCCGATGGGTGGTGGGTACCCGATGTTCATGGGGATGGGGGGCATTTCTTCCCCGATAGGCTGGCGGGGATTGGCGGGGATGAGGATTAGCGGGGATCAGGGCGTGGATGGTGGAGTCATCCCCGGCCATCCCCGTCCCCGTTGCCACCTTGAAGAAGAGATACTACTGCTTGTTCTAGCTTTGTTCACCTTGTTGCTGAAATATTTGGAGAAGAGAAGTTGGTATCAGGCTTTGATCTGGTGCCCTTCTATTTCTTCTTGATCTTGTTCTTGTGGTAGCCTTGCTCCTCCTTCCTGGCAGCCCTGCTCCTCCTCTGGATCAGCTCTTGGTGCTCCTCTAGGTGACTATGATCACTGGTTGCTTGAGCTAGGATTTTTGTGATAGTTTCTTGATATTCTTGCTGATCTAAGAATAATGCTCCAGTATTAGATATTGTGCTTGTGTGTGAGAGGGGTTGCAGATTTGGTTTTGCTTGCAAATGAATCATGTGTACGGCTGAGCAAAGAATGTGCACCCTTTGTACTGCTAGGCTGTGCTTGTGAGATTGACAACACATGCCATGCATCGTGTGTGTGCTGCTTGTGTGTGCGGCTGCCTATAGTGGTGCTTATCTAGTCTTAGTGCAAAACTCTTATTTGACTTGCTTACCTTATGAAGCAAGCCACGGCGGTGTCCATGTTTATCTTGATTGGTGAATCATTTTGGTGCTGCCACTTGTAATTCTGGCTGTCAAATAATACTGATTTTTCTAAATGGATTTTGGTGACCTTCAATTCTGCTTAACTTATATCATGTTAAGTATGAATTTAATATAAATTGATTTGGATTTTATTACTTTAAACTTAGCTAGATCTAGAGGGTGTCATAAGCTGTCTGCTACTAATGCTATCTGTTTCAAATCTGATTTTGTTGCCTGCCTTAAAAATGCCTATCAATTCAAGTGTATGAATTATGGACCCTTTTCCAGAGTTGGTTATTTGTTAAAAATGATGCCCTCTAGTTCTGGATTTTAGAATTTAGGAGTTCTTCCTAAATTCCTTTCCTAAGTTTAATAAACTAAATTGCCTCCAAAATATGGGGCAAACATTTTAATCATAATAAAAACATTTCTTTTGTCTTTGTTAATTCGTATTTGCAGGAATGAAGATGAAGACAAGATTTAGTAATAGTTAGGGTTTTTATTTATTCATTTTGTAATATTCATTCCTTTTTGTAATCAATCTCATTATTTGAGATTTGTAATGTAATAACTTATTCATTTGTAATGAAGACATTTATTCCATATTCATTCTTGTATTCTACTTCTATAATTTTCATTAATCATTTAAACTTCAATTCAAATTTATTTGAATTATTTGCATCTTAAATTCATATGTTGAATTCAAATTCTTTCCAAAACCAACGATTCAACAAAGGTCATGCCGAAATTTATCGCACTCATGTCGATGACTAACTCAATTCCCATCGACGCAAGGGAAACCTTGATCACTTTCCTAGCTACAATTGAAAGCGCGAAAATTCTCCGGATTTTCTATGCATAAATGCAATGCACATATCTGTTCCCTCTCTATTTCTTGTCTCAAATCCTGGAATGTTACAGCCTCCCCCCCTTAAACTAAACTTCGTCCCGAAGTTTACGCTCTCTTACGTTGTAGGATGAACTTGTTCTTGATATCCTCTATCTTTCAGTTCCTTCTCCAACTATTTTGGATATAGATGGTATTCCTTGTCCAGAGTTTCTCTTGAATCTTCCGTTGTCTAACTCTGAACAACAGTCACTTGAATTCTGTTCAACCTTATCTCCGATTGGTAATTCTCTTGATTATCCATGATTTTGACACCTTTTATGGCTTATAGGGTTCTACTAGTTGTTCTAGCAAGTCTTCCTAATTGGATTCTGGGTTTTACCACCTAAGAATAGATTAGACACATTTGGTGTGTCCATTTCAAGGTTTCTGATCCAACTCTATAAGTCTTACTAGGTCTTCTAGGTTTGAGACTAGGGTTAACTCTAATATCAATCTTCTCCAGCTATGGGTCGTACTAGCTGTCATTCCAATTCATTGAGTCTACTACTTCCAACTCATTGCTTAACTCTCCCCCTTAGACTTTTCTAATGGTCTTTGAACTTATTGTCCTCTAACCATTTGGACCCCATGGTTGGATGATAAATCTTGGTCGGTCTTACTACTACTTCTTTCTAATGGTTTCTCAAAGAAATCTGCAGTGTACCCACACAATTGTGGATATCTGGTATGAATTCTTCGATTATGTATTCAGGTAGGGTGTTCTATTCCACTTTTGGATGCATGATCTAACCAAAAAGTTGTAAAGGTTTATGAGTAGTGGGCTTCCCCATCGTTTATCTATCCTACCCAGACGGGAGGTTATATACAAAGCCACGGGATAAATCCGGCAGAGTTTCTCTTGTACCGGAGGACATCCACGACAGGCAATTGTATAAGTTGAACAAAATATGAAATAACAGGGCTATAAACGAACCAATGGTCTCAACGGATCATTGTTGACATGTATCCTCACAAGTCTTAGTCCATAGGCAAAGACTACAACTCTATCGATATGGAAAGGTATTGCTAAAGTCTTTAACCACCAATCTACAATTCATGATTTTAGGACTAGGGATCAAAGTTATATAGAGATGTTATGTGTCTTAGTCACGCTATCAACGAGGGTTGCCGGGGTAACCACTCCTAGGCTGAATAAAGCAGCAGGCAATACCGGAATGGATCATCGGTACTACAACACCTCAATCGACATGTGATGTACTAAGCATAACCAAGGCTGCATAACAACGAGCTCAAATACCTTAAACTCAATTGCGGTTACCTAATTAGTGGTTCTACTTGGTAATTTAAAGTTACCTCTAGTATTTTAAGAACTAGAGTGTTACTAATTTCCAACTTTTCTGTTGTTTTACTAAACTAGTTGTGGATCCTTCTAATCTTCCTTCGAAGTATCAATGAAGCTTCCTTCTTTTGGCTTCCTTTATCTGGTGATCCTTCATCTTTTGGCTTGATTGCCTTAGAAATTCATCTCTCCCTCACACGAATTCCTTAACCCTCTAGAACTATAACACCAAGTAAGAACTCGATGATGCAACATGCACTTGGACATCAAAGTCCAACTTCATGTATAGATCTAGTCACACAATAAAATCCAAGAAAATCCAAATTTGTGCAGGCAACATACATCATCATAAGCCCGTGAGATAGTAATGAGTAAAACATCTCTAGATTTTAGGCTTAGATGTGTAACTTATTGCACCAAATAATATAGGTTTATATTGTGCTATATGCACTAAGTGGTGGACTACTACTCTTTATCTCAATATTTTACTCCATTTGCCCAATTGCAATCGAATAAATTTGAGAAAAGGATTGGGAACCACTCTAACGGATCCAGACTCCTTTAAGACTACTACATCTAGCTTACCTTCCATCCTATTGAAGACTATCCTCGCGTGTTCTCTCAAACTTCTTACATTCCTATACCTCATACATACTTCACTAAACATGGTTCACTATAGAGTTCTACTCCATCCTGTAAAGATTCTCAAGTGAATCTAACATGATTAATGTTTTTATACTGCCCGTACATCTTACTTGTATATGGCATTCTTGGGTGTCCATATACATGACTAAACCTGAGGTACTTCTTTATATATCCTCACTTCATCCCTTAAAATCATCCTACTACAGTTTTGGATGACTCGAGTTTAACATAACGACTTTGGTATACTTCTTCCAATAGGATAGTTCCCATTCCTGTTGTATCCTCTCTTTGGACTACCATGTATTGTATACCAAATATAGTCCACTTCCATCCTTTATGTAAGGCTCTAATGATGTCATATCCCTATGGTATAGAACAAGATATCTATCTTCACTTAAGAAAAACAGATAAGGAAATTGAACTCGAGTGTGTCAGGATTATTCTTTTGTTGAATATCCATCCCAAGTCATAAGAAGAATTGGTTTAGATAAGATGGCTTCCTATAGCCACTATCCAACCTACAGGTCTCCTTTAAAGGGTTTTAATCCTAGGGTCAAAGCGTTTTCTCTGATACCAGCTGCGGTGACCCAGCATACCACTGCATGTGTAGTATGCAAGTCATTGACATAACACCAATGAAACACCGTCTCACTAGTATTACATCCCTCAGAGTGGTACAATAGAAACATCGCAGGTCCAAGGCATGACTATAGAATTATAATTTTCATCATACAGAAGATCTTCAGAACCTCCTCAACAGGTAGAGGCTTAGTCCTGGCGACTACAATCGAGAAAGAATACACTGAAGACTAAACTAAAGCTACAACTAATGCATTTGCCTTACTACTCACTACAGAATTACCCTAACTACTTAGGTTCTAGGATTAGGGAATTGGTTCCCTTCTATTCCTATTCTAGTTTTCCACTAAGCTTGATATAGTTATTGACTCCACTGATAGCTCCCACCTTTGATCAAGACTTCTTCTTCAGCCACCTCCTGATGCCTCCAATCTAAGCAAGGGTTAAGAGGGAGTGGGGTGAGTAACGAGCGTTACCCAGCAAGTTCATACATGGAATAAGGTGTTTTATGCACTATCTACAGCCGTAGACCCAAGAGTCATTTGGTAATGCAAGTTTTCATAAACATTTCTTCAAGAGGTTGCTTTTATTCTGAAGAACTATGTCCGTCAGCCTCCACAGGTTGATTAGAACTTCATGGAGTTCCTTTCCTACCGCGTTCGCAGTTCCGTCCCAGAACAAAGAGTGACAAGCCACAATTTGATAACTCTGCAGAGGTGCGTTGCTTTATCCATGAGAGACCTTATCCTTGTTGCACAATCGGGTGTACTTTCCCGTCCACACACTTTGGTATGGGGCCCAGTATAAGATACAAGCCAATCACTACCCTTCTCCGCGACCCCGCATGCCCACCCTTTTATAAGCTGGCTGGTCCCCGGTAGACATCTCTCAAATACACGGCTTTACCCACGACCAGATTCTTACAATCCATCATAGACACCTGGTACTGGGGGAAACTCAGGGGTCCCACCCATGTTGCTCCATCCCCGCGGAATGGCAGCTCTGGCACGGTACATCCGTTGACATGTGAAAGGAAGAAGATCTAGCTGACTTTCCCGTCCCATTCCAGATCTCATGGTTAACGCACATTGTACGGCGCAAGAATCACTGGCGACATTTGTTATTAATCCTAGGTTTACTTTCCCGTGCGAATGGAACCTCCACCACATCCATCATATCGTGGTTCCATTTGCCAGCCATCCTAGGTTACCACCACTCGGGCCAATAACCAGCTAGCATATTAATTATGAAAAGAGAACCTTTTGCTTTTTAGATGCAGTAGTAATACCACAGGTATAAGTTTGCAAGTAATTTGCTAAAAATAATCAAAAGGCATGAGCAAGAGTGAATTTGCCTTTTTGACTGCAAGATTATGCAAGTCAAGGTCTTCGATACGTAAGAAATCCTAATTCTAAAATAGCAATCATCATCCGGTAAGGATGATGTTAGAAGATTACAGCATGATATGCATAATAGATGCTATGCATCGTTCTAAGCATAACCTAACCCCGATGATTTAGGATTAGTGAGTTGTGATGATTTCTTTAGGATGTGTAGCACTTTTAGAATGGATTCCCAAACAAGGTTCTTATTAGGGTTTTAGGTTAGCATGTGAATGTTCTGCAAGTTGAATAGTAAAAGCATAACAATGTAATAACTTATAATTGCTTAACGTTAGCACATTCAAAAATAGCTACTTACTTTAAAGATTATTAGAGGCATTTTAATGTTTAAAATAAATTTTTTAAAGAACATATTTATTAATGCATAAAAGTATTCCAAATAAGAGTTAGTGTTTTAGGGTTTATTATAATTCTCATCTACTATAAAAGAACAATTAATAAGTGTTTATACATGAAAGGAACAATTTTAGTTGGCATTTAAGTCTTGTAATTGTGATCATGCAAGGTTTATGGTAGAGTACAACCAGGATGTAGCAATATATGGTGATCATTTAGTGGGTGGAAATATTATCACACATGGATCAAGTATTGACTTGAAGACTTCAGGAGATGGTTTAATGATTACCTTCTATGTATTTAGAAAGATAACTATTGAAGGTATTATTCTTAGTAAATAAGTAGTATTTAAATTCACTTAGTGCCATTTTAAATCTTAAAATAATTCTAAAACATTTGATTAAGCATGACAGTTTCTATTAATATTTCTAGGACTTAGTCATCTTTTAAAGTGATTATATAATTGATTTATGAACTTCTCAAGACTGAAGATAATCTTAGAAGAAAACAGTTATTGAACAATGGACTGAAATTAGGAACTATACTTGTAATTCAACTCAATACTTATTTATTATTTCCTATATTTATTATAAAAGTATATTAGGGGAATACCTTTTAGGGCTTAAATCTTAATTACTCAAGATTTAAGAATCAATGTTTAAATACCACAAGAAAGTTTATATCATGGTTAAGTAATTACTACATAATTAATAGTTTCTTGTTATATCAAATAAATTGTATAAGTTGGTTTTTGTTTATTTTACTTTTAAGTAATTTTCTTTAAAACAAAATTACAAAAATGAGTCAAAGTGTCTGGTTGGGCTGAGCCCAACTGGTCCAGCTGGACCTGGCTGATTCGACCGAGTCGGCCTGGCCTCTGGCTCGGGCATGACCTTGGTCCGACCCACATCTCCCTCTCTCTCTCTCTCTCGTTCCTCACACCTCATGCACAGAGCACCCCTCTTGGCCTCCTGTGCGATGCCGCCGCCGCCGCTCTGCTCTGGCCACTCCCAGCCCTCTCTGGCGCCGGCGAGGTGGGGCTTTGGTCCGCCTCGACGTGATCTACCTCGCCCTCCTCTTTGATTTTATTTTCGTGTTCTCCCACGCTCGCCCACGACCTCGCGAACCCTAGGGTCGCCGGCGCAACTCCGGCGGGTCTCGGCCTTCCCTGGCACCTTCTCTGGCCGGCGTGGCTTTGCTGTCCCTTCTCCACCGGAATCCCTAGTGCCGCTATGCTTCTTTCACCGACTCGCCCACGTTCTGGTACCCAACCGCCTCCTCAACTTGATGCTGACGGTATGGCAGCTGTGGCTGCAACCCGACGTCCCCTTCCGCGGTGTTGCTGCCACACTAGCGGTGTGCTGGTGGTGATGTGGTGGTGCTAGTGGGGTGATGTGGTGGTGATGCTGCTGTGTCGGGCTACCCTTCGTCCTCGATGCTGGTAGGACGGCGTATCCCACTCAACCCCGACGACTCTGACCTGCTGCCGAAGCGCCCTACTCTCCGACCTCGACGCCGGCGGGACAGTGATGTGGACGCAACCCCGGCATCGCCTACATGGTCAACTGCAATGTGAGCTTCTCTTCAATCTTCCCCTCTAGCTCTGTGTTCTTGGATGTGCAACTTGGTCCTGCTACTGCTAGGTGCTAGTTGATTCTGTTACTGCTAACAGTACTATGCTGGCTATGGTACTGTGATGTGCAACTTAATCTTGTGGCTTTTACCAAGCTGTAGCTAATTTCATGCAAAGATTCGGTTTAGCTATGTGCTGGTTACTGAATGGTATTCAGTTATATCACTTGACTGAACTGTGGTTTTGGTGACCACCCTTTATCTGTTGCTTAAGTGAATTGATCTATGACATGAACTAAAGCAAGTATTTCAGTGATGATTTAATTAAGCCCCTCTTCTAGATACTTCTAGAATTTTATGCTTGTACCCAAGTGACTGCTGCTATCCTTTTATATAACTTTTGTGGTGCCTCCAGGAGAGTATGCATAATAATGAGTTAAAAAGTTTGGCTAGCTGCTCTGATGAGTGATGCTTTTCTGATGTTGGTGATGACCCTGGGTTGTTGTGATGTGTAGAAAATAAGCATATGCTTATTGATTTACTGATAAGAAGATCTGCTGGTTTGCTTTATTTGGCCAGTGATGCAAAGGCTGAGGCAAAATATTGGATAAGAACGGATATTAATTTGATTTGGTTTACTACCCTGTGATGAGTCTAGCATAGCACCACTATGCCAGCCTGAGGGTAATCTTGTTGCCCCCCTTATTTTCTTTGATGGATGATAAGAACAGATACTACTGCTTGTTCTAGCTTTGTTCACCTTGTTGCTGAAATATTTGGAGAAGAGAAGTTGGTATCAGGCTTTGATCTGGTGCCCTTCTATTTCTTCTTGATCTTGTTCTTGTGGTAGCCTTGCTCCTCCTTCCTGGCAGCCCTGCTCCTCCTCTGGATCAGCTCTTGGTGCTCCTCTAGGTGACCATGATCACTGGTTGCTTGAGCTAGGATTTTTGTGATAGTTTCTTAATATTCTTGCTGATCTAAGAATAATGCTCCAGTATTAGATACTGTGCTTGTGTGTGAGAGGGGTTGCAGATTTGGTTTTCCTTGCAAATGAATCCTGTGTACGGCTGAGCAAAGAATGTGCACCCTTTGTACTGCTAGGCTGTGCTTGTGAGATTGACAACACATGCCATGCATGGTGTGTGTGCTGCTTGTGTGTGCGGCTGCCTATGGTGGTGCTTATCTAGTCTTAGTGCAAAACTCTTATTTGACTTGCTTACCTTATGAAGCAAGCCACGGTTGTGTCCATGTTTATCTTGATTGGTGAATTATTTTGATGTTGCCACTTGTAATTCTGGCTGTCAAATAATACTAATTTTTCTAAATGGATTTTGGTGACCTTTAATTCTGCTTAACTTATATCATGTTAAGTATGAATTTAATATAAATTGATTTGGATTTTATTACTTTAAACTTAGCTAGATCTAGAGGGTGTCATAAGCTGTCTGCTACTAATGCTATCTGTTTCAAATCTGATTTTATTGCCTGCATTAAAAATGCCTATCAATTCAAGTGTATGAATTATGGACCCTTTTCCAGAGTTGGTTATTTGTTAAAAATGATGCCCTCTAGTTCTGGATTTTAGAATTTAGGAGTTCTTCCTAAATTCCTTTCCTAAGTTTAATAAACTAAATTGCCTCCAAAATATGGGGCAAACATTTCAATCATAACAAAAACATTTCTTTTGTCTTTGTTAATTCTTATTTGCAGGAATGAAGACGAAGACAAGATTTAGTAATAGTTAGGGTTTTTATTTATTCATTTTGTAATATTCATTCCTTTTTGTAATCAATCTCATTATTTGAGATTTGTAATGTAATAACTTATTCATTTGTAATGAAGACATTTATTCCATATTCATTCTTGTATTCTACTTCTATAATTTTCATTAATCATTTAAACTTCAATTCAAATTTATTTGAATTATTTGCATCTTAAATTCATATGTTGAATTCAAATTCTTTCGAAAACCAACGATTCAACAAGGGTCATGCCGAAATTTATCGCACTCATGTCGATGACTAACTCAATTCCCATCGACGCAAGGGAAACCTTGATCACTTTGCTAGCTACAATTGAAAGCGCGAAAATTCTCCAGATTTTCTATGCATGAATGCAATGCACATATCTGTTCCCTCTCTATTTCTTGTCTCAAATCCTGGGATGTTACATTTTTCTCCATACTAGAGGCTGGTTCCTGGCCGGCCAGGTGCTCCCCAATTCCAATGTATGGATTGCATCTCTTTTGGCCATGTAATACAACTGGGTGTTGAAATTTTTGGCACAACGAGTTGATTATTCAATAGTTTCGGTTGGCAGCTCAATGTCTAAAAAATTATACCCATCTGATTTCAATTGTAGGATTTGAAATATCTTACAAGTCTGTTCTAAGAACGGCTGCCTCTCTCAGAATACAATTCTTTTTCCATTAATGGCGTGGCTAGAACACTACGCATAGTCACAACAGTCGTAACACTTGTATCATGCAGCTGAAAAGAAGTTTACATGTATTGTTTCTACAACTATGAAAAATAGCAAGCCAAATTTCAGAGAGAAACAGAGAAGCAAAGATTAAAAACTTTAAAACCAATGATAAATAAGTTAGAGCGCATTAAATAATCATGCATACCTCCAACTCGTGATGCAAATCAAAAATTGAAAATGTACCATTAAACATATACCATACACTACATACATCTGAAAAGATGAAACCATGCTTTGTTTATCACACGTAGCTTAGTACTATTATAGAGAAAAACTTGAACATTGCTGGAAATGAAAGATGAAACCATGTTTTGTTTATCACACGTAGTTTAGTAATACTATAGAGAAAAACTTGAAATGTTTCAATTAAATTTAAGCATTAGCATCGATCCAGATCGATAATGAAAAGTCCTACTAATACTCTGAGAATCCTGATTCTACGCAAGCTAAATACACACCAGTTAACAATTATAATTATTGCTTGGATTTCTGCGCACCAAATTGTCAGAAACGGCAGGGAGAAAAAAGATCCATACCTCATCTTCTTGGCCTCTGCAATTCTGGTCAACGTACTCCTTGCCTTACTCAAAATAATAGTTGTAGTCAATGTTTTAATTTTTTATTGAAGTGATATTCAAAACATGTATATGCGACATGGTCACTTTATGTACAGTTCCGAAACTCACAAAAAATCACATAAAACTTGCAGATAGTACATTACCACTGGACATATTGTAGCAACCATAAACCAATTGTCAATTGTGATGGTCACAAATGAAAATAGACAATAAAATCATGAGATTAAAACACAACCACGGGGCACATACGTCGACTAATTTCATAATTGTGTCTCAGAAACGCCTAGCATTCCCCATAGGGTTTCCATCAAACCGGTCGATCCTGAAGTGCCGGAGATCCACACCAGCCTCTGCGGCTGTCCTCGCCTCACCGTCCAACGTCATCTCCGCCAGGATCCTCCCCACCGCTGGAGCCATCTTGAACCCATGCCCGGAGAACCCGGCGCCGACCACCACGTCCCTCCCGAACTCCACCCCACCCAGGAAGTCAATCACAAAGTCCTCGTCGGGAGTCATGGAGTACATGCACGGTTGCTTGAGAACCGGCCCGCCGGCAGTGTCCACGTGTCCCGGCATCACCTCATCGATCCACCGTGCCACAGGCTCCGCTAGCCCGCCCTCCCCGAGACCGATGGTCCAGTCCCTGTCGTTCGGGTCGCAGGGCAGCCCACCATGCATGGCAATCTTGATCAGGCCTGGATACTCCATCGATGGTGTGCTGTAGATGCATGGGTCGCCGTAGCTAGCGAAAGACGGGAACCCATTCTCCGTCGTGAGGTCATTCTCATGGCCAGGTTTGACCTTCCAATAGCAGATGAGGGTGTGGAGGGGCTCCACCGGCAGGTCAAGGCCAGTAACGGACTTCACCAGCTTCTTGGTCCACGTGCCGACGGTGACAATGCACTTGGCGCCGTAGAACTCCTCGCCACTCGATGTTCGAACCACGATCGTTCCTTCCCCTGACAAAAGTGTATAAAAATCGATCAATTTTGATTAGTTTATAGATTTCAATTCGTACAATGTGAAAGTTTGAAAAGTGCTCAAAGATTTGTATGTTTCACTTATTTAGAGTATCAAATATTCAACAAAAAGAACATTTTTTTCTTTTGCGATGAGAATTATTCTGATGCTCTAATAGGCTCTAGTTCAAAATATGTGGCCATGTCTAATAATCAGTTGATTTCTGTTTACATATGTACACATTACGCCGTGTGAAAATATATTGATCCCTAATATTTCACTCCCTTGGCAGGTTCCACTGTGCACGCCCGAAGTACACTATATATACATGTGATGTGACAAATGGAAGGGTAAAAACAAGTTGACATGGTTTTTCATCATCATCATCTTGGACAGATGCGGCCTCTGTTTTTCTGAAAAAAGAATTATCACCCAGGACCGTACCCGGAAGATACGGTTCCAAGTAAAGAGTAGTGTATGAATTTGACAATTAATATTGAAAGAAGCATTTGTATGTAAGGACGTACAGTAGCTCGACAAACTATGACGGCCCGAAGATTGGAAGCTCACCTTCCTTCCTGGCGACGTCGACCACCTCCGCCCTGTCTCTGATGACGGCGCCCATCTTGACGGCGAGCGCCTGGAACATGGCCACCGCCTTGGTCGCTTTGATCACCCCGGCCTCCTCGCTGCTCACTGCCATCCACCCCTCCGGCACCCTGAACGCCTCCGCCCACTTTGGTCTCGCTCCACCCTCGCCGGAGGCGAGCTCTGTGGCGCCGCCATTGGCAATGAGAGCGACGAGCGCAGGGTCGTCCCGGGGGCCCAGATCGAGGTACGGGGTGGGCGTGAGGACGTCGTACCCGGCGTCCCGCTGGGCGTCGTCCCAGAGGCGGCGCGCGAGGCGCACCATGGGCAGGTAGTGCGGCTGCGGGTAGGTGGCGCGGATGGCGCGGGACTCGCCGTGCGACGAGCCGCGGTGGTGCAGCAGGTCGAAGCGCTCCAGCAGGAGCACGCGCGCGCCCCGGGACGCCGCCGCGTGAGCCGCGCAACTGCCCATGATGCCCGCGCCCACCACGATCACGTCAAACTTCTCGGACGCCGGAGCCGCCATGTTGTTGGCTGTTCCTGGTGCGAGGTGAGGAGATGAACCTGCACGAGATAGGCATGTATTTAAAGACCAATAATGCTAGCGCTCTCACCCCAATCGCTACTGTTAAATCGAAATCAATCAAAACGGAATATCCTGGATCTATTTCCAGGGATCATGTTGCATCCATGAACCCCGATACGTAATTATCCACTGAACAAGATTGCCATTAGCTAGGTATAAGGCATCGGCCGGCGGAGCGCAGCAAGCTAGCAAAATTAACTTGGAGTCTTGGATCAAGAAGATCCGGAGACGTATGGGAGGAGGGAAAACTGACCTTGCACAGTGCAGCGGCGGGCGGCGGACGCCGGAGGGTGCTTCTCGGCCGCTGGCGGCTGGCGGCAGGGGGAGGGGGCTGATCGACCACGGAGGGTGCTGGTAGGTGGCGGCAGAAGTGTGGGTGGCGGCGCGCAGCGCCCAGGCCAGGAGGTCAAAACCGATAGAAAGGGGGGGCTGGTCGCTGCACTGATCAAGGGATTAGGGTACGGTAAACACTTAAAATCGGTACTCCGTTCCTTTCCAAATGTCGGACCTACCATAGTATCGTCGATTTTATAGTCCATCGATCGCACGGACGAGAGCTTCTACGAGTTACAGATACGCACCACGATTCCACGAAACGGTATCTGTATGACTGTCTCGCTTTGGCGATTAAGATGGTGACGGGTTTTGCCGCCGCCGGCGGCGATTGCCTGGCTAGGCATCGTTGGTTCTGTTTTTTCCGATAAAGAGTATTTATTAATATCGTGGAGATATCAATTACATCCAGCCTTTGCAACAACGTAGTGCCATAATGACATTACGGATGTACACAACCAAAATAAACAGAAGACGAATTACAAAAAAAAAAGAAAAATCCCGCTATAGTGATCTATTTCTTGTAGCAGTAGTACAACCACCATCAAGACAACACCAGAAGTCCAACTTCTCCAACAGCGATGCCTCCAAGAAGAAAACAGTGTACAAACACCGTCGTCGCCCGATCATGAATCATAGGGTTTCACCCTGGAGAAAGTCCTCACTCACAAAACAATGCCTTCAGCAAGGCCATTGCCAGGCACAACCAATTAAGATCAGACCTTAGATTTTCACCCTGCAAGGTAGGACTCTGAACTCCTCTTGCGCAGTCGCCCCCACTTGCATACCGCTGCTCCAAGTCACAGATCACAAAGCCAATTCCTCAACAACACCCACACTTGAACCACCTATTGCTAGTCCTCAGATCTTGGTTCCCATGACATTCTCCGCTAGCACCATGAAACGAGAATATGCCCCATGATATTAACAGCCAGCAAAGCTTCGATGCGCTCCCTCTGAAACCAAACGGTCAGAGAAAAACATGGGAGCGTACGACCGAATTCCACCCAATCCAGCGATCTCCAGGCATAAATCGCCTAGCGGAGTTCACCGACGGAGCCTTCTGGAACACGCCACTGCAACCGGATCAATGAAAACATGTAACAGACAGATCTTCGTCTTGGCGTGAGAGAAATCCTAGGACGCACACCACCTTTATTCGATCGGCCGACCAACTCCGATGGAAGAGAAGGTCACCACCACCATGATTGCAACCCCAGGTTACCTCGTGATGCCGGACGAACTCAGAAGCCCCTGCGAGTCGGCGGGCGAGGACGAATCCAACGCAGCAGGTATCGAAGGACCACGGCCCGACCAGGCCCATCTGGACCCAGATCGGGCCCATGGCAATCCCACCCCTGCCTTCGATCGCCGACCGCCGCCGCACGGGAAGCAGAGGCCAGGAGGACGCGAGCGCCGCCCTGCCTTCGATCCACCGTCGCAGCCGCCTTGGGCCTCTGACCGCAGTCGTCCGGCATCACCATCCACGACCGGGCGGAGAGGGCGCCGCCGCCGCAGCATCAGTCGGGACGCGAGGTACCTCCGCCGCCGCTGCGCCGCCCAGACTTTGCCAGGCGACGGAGCCGGCGGCGGCGGGTGGGGGAGAGCGGGGCGGAGGCCTCCTGTGGGTGGCCGGCGGGGTCTCCCCGGTGCAGCGCGGGCGCCGCCGCACGGGGGTTGGGGGTCAGGGGGTCAGGGGTCTCATCGTTGGTTCTATACCTGCTCAAGGTTCCTTTCCTCCCGCAGACTCCGTCTGTCTGTCGGTGAGTTTCTTCTGTTTCTGAATTTCGCATTTTCACGTGAGATTACGAGGTTACGACCTGATAGGGGTGAATTTCTGATCGGGGGAAGTTTTCTAGTTTGGTCGGGTAGTAGATTGATCTGGCTGTGTGCTGCTGATCTGTGTGCAGTTAAGGTTCAGAGGAGCTTGGTGCTTGTTGTGGACCTTGTGTGCAAGTAATGAATATAATAAATCTGAATTGTCGGGGATGCCGGCGTCCCCATACAGTTAATGAAATTCGCAGTTTGATTGAGCTGCACCGTCCGCAGCTGGTGTTTCTCTCGGAAGCAAAAATGGCTGCTGTCAAGTCACAAGATCTGAGATTCAGGCTGGGCTCTCATCATGCTTTTGGTGTGAAGGCAGAAGGTCTTAGCGGTGGACTGGTCATACTCTGGAATAATGATACAGTCGTGAGTCTTAAATCTTTTAGCAGGACACATATTGAAGCTAAAGTTCAGAGTGCCTTGACGGGGGAGAGAGATTGGAGATTCACAGGCTTCTATGGGGAGACAGCAAGAGCTAGGAGCGAGAGGAGGTGGGATCTCCTAAAATACCTCCGAAGAGAGTTTGATATATACACCATGGCTATGCGCCGGTGATTTCAATGAGGTGTTGAATGCGTCAGAGCACATAGGAGGTGATGGCAGGGATGAGGAGTGGAAGATGGAAGGCTTTCGAGATGCGGTGGATTATTGTAGGTTCACTGATATGGGTTTTTCGGGACATCCCTATATTATTCTAAGCTATAAGCGTGAGCGTTTTCACCGCGAGTCATTCCAGTCTGTTCGATCTTATACGGAGGCCAGCTGAACCGTTCGTTGAGGCTGGTAAAGCCGGATTTTTTGTTACCGAGAGCCATAACTTTTCTGTGCTTCAAGCGGGCCCGCTCTCAACTACAGCTCGTGGCACATTGGTTGGGGTACGTTCAACAGTAAAAAAACCCGACCCGATTTCTCTCCTGTGAGTCCCCGATCCATATCCTTCGAGCCTCTCTTCCCATCCAGATTCAACGCCGCCGTCGCCGTCGTCGTCGCCTTGGCTTGTGCCACCGGCACCCGCAGCCCTAGCTCCACTGGCGGAGCTCCTTTGGCTCCTTTGAGTACCTCGGTCGTTTCTCTCAGTCTCATTCTCGAGGGAGACAGAACAGCGAAGACATGGCCATGGAGACCGTCACTAGGTTTAGCAATTAGGGCCAAGATGAGGGGAATCTGGGTGAGGTGAGGAGGAAGAGCAGTGTCGGCAGCAGCCGGGGCTTTGCCAGGGCATGGGGCTGGTAGCCGATGCTACAACCATGGATCAGCGGCTGCTGCCTTCGTTCAACTAGGACCGAATATAATCAATCGACCCCCTTTTTCTGTGCCGTTTTCCTCTCCAGGTAATCTTCTTGCTGTCCCGAAATTCTTACTTACCCCATCCAATGACTGTTTTTCACTGGATTGGGAATTTGTTTTTCAGTTTTGCAAATTACAACAACCAACATCAATGGGAAAGGCCACTCAGAGAAGAGATGTCTTGAAAAAAGAAGATGAGACCAATGGTCTAGCTTCTTTTGTTGTATAGGAATGTTGCATTTATGTAGGATCTCTGTATATTGTCACCAGTGGGAACAAAAGAATTTGATCCATGACTAATGTCCAGTGTAATGATGTGTTCCAGACTAAATTTTGTTTCTTAATTTTTAGCTTGGCCCGCCCATGATTTTTTTGGAAGCTCCACCACTGCCTAGCTCCGAGAAAGTATCCAGTGCAAACCACTTTACAGTGGAAACCTGAAAACTCGAAGTGAGGCCGTTGGATCTTGTGTGTGCATACGAGATGAGAGAGAACCCACTGAATGGAATTTTACCAAAACATGCCCGCATCGTTTGTTCCATATTCACGTAAAAACCCTCATATATCCTCCCCTTCTCAACATTACCCCCAGATTCACTGGACATGTTCGAACACCAAGTCGAGATTTGTGGGTCAAACCAGCGAACGGGATGGCGAAACGGTGGCCGGTGATGGCGAGACCCGTCTCCACTGTTCTCATCGATTTTATTCATATACGCAGGACAACTCGGATTCACCTCTGAGAAGAAGCCAGGAACTTCAGGCAGCAAATCGATTCTGGCGATTTTGATCTGGGTCCAAATTCTTAAACAGCCAACTGAGAAGAAGACATCCTCTGAAAAAGCGACTCAAATTCTTAACAAACAATTTTGACGCGATTGAGAAGAATAGGGAGCCCGCAAGGATGTTCAGCTGGTGCACAAGGGCGGTCGTTCTCGCCGACGGAGCTGCTCCAATCTGTACCCCGTACTAGTAGCACTCAGTTGTGGACCTAGGTTTGTAGAGATAGAGTAAATAATGGGTTTATGTGCAAATGTACAAGCAGGCCTGCGGGCGTTTTCTTGCAAAACATTAGGTACAAGTTTCTTCCAGATCGCACCCGTACACACCAGATCCAACGGCCCCACTTCGAGTTTTCACGTTTCCACTGTAAAGTGGTTTGCACCGGATACTTTCTCCCCCTAGCTCCCGCGTCATGTAGCACAGCTGCCAAATACATCCCTATCTGCTGCCATCGACAGCCGTTGCCGCCACCACGCGCAGCCATCGCCGCTGCCACCGCCATCTGCACCTGCCCTCTCCCCTTGCTAATGAAGGGTCCAACGACGCTCCATATCGTCCTCCGATTCTAACCCCCACCAAGACATTCTGGCCTAACGTGAAAAGTTGGGACGGGAAGCTGGCCGAAGGAAGAGGTTTCTGGCTGCTGTGTGCCGATATGAGCTTGAGCAAGCGTTCGTGTCCCGTGTTGAGGTCTTGAGTGTGACCTTTGTTTGCAGGTTCATCAGATGACGCTTCCACGTCTTGCTTTCTCTGGCTCATCTATCAGGTAGATCTCTTTGAAATTTATTTTGCCATGAAAAGGTTCATACCAATGTTGATAGATTGTTCTTCCGTGACGGATGGTGAACAAGAGATGGCTACATGGTTTTGATTTCTATTTTTTTGGTTCAAATAACTGAACCGTGTTAGATGTATATTTGTATATTGTAGTTTTCCCACTTGTTAGGGGGTTTCCTGCATATTTGCACACATGTACATGTACTATATCTATGGCCTTTGGCTCCTACTGAATACAACTTGTCTATTATTCCTAACATGGTAACAGAGCGGGTAGGGTTCCCGCACCCACCGTCCTTCGTCTTTCTGTGATCCATCTCACAGCGCCGCTGCTGGTCTTCTCCCGATCGTCCTTGGTGGCCGCCCGTCGTCACCCGGCCCTGTCTCTTCTCCTTGGTGGCCGCCCGTCGTCACCTAGCCCCATCTCGGCCCCGTCTCGTCTCCGTCGCTCCGTCTTGGAGGCCGCCCGTCGTCGCCCCGTCTTGGTGACCGCTCGTCGTCGCCCCGTCTCAGCATCTCGGCCCCACCCCGTCCGCCTTCGATCGTCTGGCCCCCGCCTTCGATCTTTGCTTGGATCTACCACCTCTGACCGGGAATCGGTCGCCTTGACCATCACCGGGCTGTCGCGGGCCTTCGCGGGCCGTCGCTGCTGCCATCTCGGCCAGAATCGGTTGTCCTCTGTGCGTTCCGTGAGTTGACCAGAGATCCAGATCGAGTGCAAAAAAGAGAGAGAGATGTCTTCCTCATCGGGCTATGTTGCGATTCCTCGCTGCCCGGTGATTTTTGATGGCGCGAATTACCCTGATTTCGCTGCCTTTATGCGCGTTCACATGCACGGTCTCCATTTATGGGGTGTGCTCTCCGGCGAGGTCTCTTGTCCGCCGTGCCCCACTGCTCCTCTGGCTCCTATTCCGCCGATGCCGCCTGTTCTTGGTGATGATGCTACTCAGGCTGAGAAGGATGCTGCTGAGAGTGCTGTTGATGCGTATGAGCTGAAGTTTCAGCAATACTCTAGTGCCCTTGAGAACTATCGGCTGGATCTGACAGCCTACACTCAGTGGATAGATGAGGATGCTTGTGCTGCAGCTATTCTCACTTCTAGTGTTCTGCCACAGTTTGCCTCTGAGTTTATGGGTCTTCCTACTGTTGCTGACATGTGGGCTCATCTTCGTCAGCGCTATCAGCCATCCGGGGATGCTAGAAGGTGGTGGTCGCGCAGTGCCAGGAGAATCAGTCACAGAAAGGAGAACCTGTAGCGGCGCGAGCAGACCACGAAGACGATCCTGATCAGTGGGGGCAGCTGCAGAAGAGCCTGATGAACCAGAAGACACACGAGCATGGTGCTGGCGACGCAAACTGGGATCTCTCGTATAACAGTTGGACGCAGTGTGTCCATCCCTGTTGCAGTAGGTGCAGTGGCGAGCAGGACGGCGATCCTGACCACCACTCTTCTTGCTATTGCCTCTGTTCGCCATTGGTTTGTGTCTCAGCTTGATGTTCAGAACGCCTTTCTCAATGGTGAGTTACGTGAGGAGGTTTACATGCAGCCTCCTCCGGGGTACTCTGTTCCCGATGGGATGGTTTACCGTCTTCGGCGCTCTCTTTATGGCCTGAAACAGGCCCCTCGTGCATGGTTTGAGCGGTTCGCCTCTGTGGTGACTGCTGCTGGTTTCTCCCCTAACGCTCATGATCCTGTGCTATTTGTTCACATTTCTCCTCGTGGACGCACTCTTCTTCTCCTCTATGTTGACGACATGATCATCACTGGTGATGATTCTGAGTATATTGCCTTTGTTAAGGCCCGTCTTCGTGACCAGTTTCTTATGACTGATCTTGGTCCTCTCCGCTACTTTCTTGGGATTGAGGTTTCCTCCACTTCTGATGATTTTTCTATCTCCCAGGAAAAGTATATCCAGGATCTTCTTGCTCGTGCTGCTCTTGGGGATGAGCGCACTGTTGAGACTCCTATGAAGCTCAATGTCCAGCTTCGTGCTAGTGATGGCGGCGATCCATAGGATCGCTCGTCCACGTAGCATCCGAGTAGGTCCGGAGCTGGAGGGAGCTGGAACGAGGGAAGAAAAGGCGACGAGTGATCGTGCCACAAAGATAGCGCAGAACACGAAGGAGATGACTATAGTGAACAGTGGTAGGAGCGGAGACAAACTGACTCAGAATATGAACAGGATAAGAGATGTCGGGGCGAGTGACAGCAAAAAACCGAAGGGATGAAGGGAAAAATTTCTACTGTTTGTACGTACACGTGTTCTTTTTTATTGATTGAGAAAATTTAGATTCAAATGCAAGTCATGAAATCATGTTCGTGAGTTATTTGATAGATAAGAGATCAAAGTCAAAAAAAATTCAAGAATTTTTATGTGCCCACTGAACGGACCACATCCATATTGTTTGTTCATGTAGATTTATGCAAGATAAAGATATGTGGAATAACTGAGCATGATTTCATGGTGAACATGCAGGAATTTTCATGGTGGTTTTGATGTCCCCCTTTTTGTTGTTGATGTAAGTCGTGGATTTTCGTACAGGATTTTTTACAAGCTACGACATCTGCGACGAGTTTCTTCAGTTTGACTAAATGTTGAGATTATCATATTGGGCTCTCTGGCAAGTGTACCTTGTTCTCATGGCAACGACAGTGCATGCCTTCAATATAACATCAGTGGTGCAGCGGCAATTGGAGTTGAAAGCATCTGGCCGCTGAGGCCACAATGTTGTGTTTATTTTTACAAGGTGAGCTTTTCCTTATCTATCTTCCCTGCCGATTCTGAGGAGGCAAAGAACATGAAGTACTGTGCGCTCTATTTCTGTTACTGAACTAGAGGAATTTACGAAAACGATTTCTCAAGGTTTTGCCTCATTCTTAGCAAGCTATAAACTGCATTATGCTATCTGCAAGCACATGCTATAGTACCAGATCTTACATATTAGTAATAGCTCTTTGTATGTTTAGATAAAATAACACCTGCAGATCGACAACCTTTATGCCAAATACGCGACCTTATTCACACTTGGTCTGGTTTGTATTACATGAGTTCCATTGGATTTTTTGGCAGCCAGTCCGTATGTCCTTATTCTAATGTTACCAATTCGATAACTTATCAGGAAGCACACGTCCTTATTTCGAGTTCCATTGGATATTTCTCATGATGTTCCCCAAAGCTGAAAATAAGCACGGGCGCTTCCTCCTTTTGTGGAATGCATACATTTAGATTATATTTTTTTAGGTTACATAGGATTGAATTGTGTTAAATGAGGCACAATGATATCCTGATATTTTGCAAAATGAACGAAAGTTTGTTTAGTTCAAAAGAAGTGGTTGTTGGTCTTCTTGGTAGATGCATTCTTTTAATATTTTCTAAATTTTAAACGAGCTGCATCATCCAACCAAAATTATGTGCTATGTTCGAACTTATGTAAACCCCCCAACAATAGTTAGCTCATACTAGATGGTGAAAATGTATGAACATATTACCTAAAGCTGTAAGCTTGGTGGTTACCCTTTGTGCTGAGGCCACTTGCCGAGCGACCGCTGGCTGCCTGTGGACCTCGGCTTTTGTCTGTCGCTGCCTGTGGGCCAAGGCTGCCTCATTTTGGTTGTCGCTCGCCGCTCGGGTCTCCTCGCCGACCAAACCCGAGTAGAATTCTCCCCAATCCCCAAATCCCTCAACTCCATCTGGATTGAGTCTGCAACCGCCGCCGCCGCTTGGTATTACATACAGCTAGGGACAACTATAAGTTGTATGTAATACCAGCTATCATTGTTGTTGTAATGATAGAAGCACATTAGCAATGTGTTCCTTCTCATTTGATTTCATTTAACAAGCTTCCCAGGATAAAAATGACCTCCGGCTCATATATTGTAAGCTTAGTTCTTATTTGTTTTGTCATGCAATTTTTGTTGGATAGAATAATTACTGCAAATAATAGCCAACGAGTGTAAATCTTCTTCCAGTTTGGCGTTGGACTGATATATTTGTTCATAGTTAGAAGGGGCTGTTATTTAATTCAGGAAATAATATGGCTTATGAGATTGGATTCAGGTTATCTTTGCAGTGATTCCCTATGTCTACTAATACACCTCATGTCCATTTTAATGCTAACAAATATAAAGGGAGCCAACGGAGTACCACCAAGGCGATGTCCTGATCTTCACCTGCGTCGGCAACTTAGTGATGACAGCATCCATCTTGGGCCGTGACGGATGTGAGAAGACAACGGAGCACATCGAGTAAGCCGCCTACTCAGAGTGCTAGAGAAGTGTGCCTTTCTTCTATTTGTCTACAAAACGACCTCTTAAATGTAGCAACGTTTGTTTCATCCTCAATCTAGAGGACTGGAACTATATATGGAGGCAAGGAAAATGCCGCGAGCTGCAGGCCAGGATCAACGTCTACGGCGTTAGTGGCGGTAGTAGGAGGGGTGGACTTCTAGGAGGACCTGAAGGTGATCAGCAGCCTGCAAGCCCTCTTTCCATTGTTAAATTCGATGTTGGTTAATATGGACTACCACAGTACACCTGAAATTATGTGCTCAGTTGCTCAGGTGGTGTTAATAAAACTTTCTCATTCTTTGTGCTGAGAGTGCCATGGTTACACTGTTGCATTCTTTAAGTGCTGCTATCCTTACACTCCTGAATTCTAATTTGGGTATTCCGAAGTAAAAGGAAAGGGAAATTTCAGCATTGCTCCTGTAAATTGTATTACTCTGAGAGACAAATGAGTGTGAAACTAAGAGGTAATGTGGAGTATTGTTGTAGTCATTTTTATATATCATACTGAGTTAAAGTGAAATGACTGATATAGTAATATTAGAATTATAAAGTCATCCTCCGGTGATACTAGGTGCTAAATTAAAAGGTGGATGTAATTTTTTTTAGCCAAATCATGGAAAAGGGGGATTTCGACCAGCCCACTAAGCTTGACACCAGACCATTCAAGTAAGGTGCTTCTTGGTTAATAAGTAACATTATGCTATTCTTAGTAGGGACTTTAGGATGATTCAAGTGGCATATGAATATCCAACTGTATACTGATTTCTTACTTTCTCTTTTGAAGTTCAATTTTGTCTTAAATAAATACCAGAAACATTTTTTTGACAATAAAAAAAGATGATATTCATTGACGCGTAGTCATACATCTTAACTTTTTTCCACATTCAACGGAAATCTTATAGTTCTTCTTCAGATGATTACTTTGGGAAATTTGACCAAATCCTCCCTACATCATTTGCAGGTTTTAATCCCACAGATTGTGACATGATGACAGGTTTACGCTTTTTAATTTTTTGCCACTAGCCTCTCAACTTTGTTTTACCGTTGCTCACTCGTGTTCACTCAAATTGGACTTGGAGTCTCAGATATATTTATAATAAGGTAAGCACGCTACAAGCCAACTTCTATACTGTTCTTCAAGTTTTGCATGGTTATACATGTGTCTCTCAAATTCTCCCTGCTAGATCAGAGCAGTTTGGTTTTGTAATTATCTTGGGGGTTCAGGTGGATATCACCTGAGTAGTTTGGTAGTTGTCATCCATTCCGTGGCAAATGTGTGCAGATCACTGCGAGAGACTAACTCATTTCCTTTGTTAGACTTGATGATTAGTTCACAAGGATGAAATGGCGCACTGTGTTCCACTTTAATCCTAGCACTATAACAGTAATGTTGATTGTATTATTCTGCTTATTGGCCCTTACAGGAAATATAGAACTGGTCATCAGAAAGAACTTGAATTCTCTAGGGATTAAGTCAAGGATCGTCTTTCAAATTACTACAATCTGATTTCAAAAGAAAGGAAGCTGCCGATTTTGCTTATTCAGAATCACCAAAAGGTTAAACTTCTGTACAGCTGTACAGCTTTTATCATACTGGTTTTTACTGGAGCGTGTAGCTCATGTAGTATTAATCTGTGCCTATCTGGGCACTATTTGGACACAAATAGTGCTAGCTCTGTTACTTGTGCTCTTTGGTTCAATCAAGTCTTACCTATTTATAGTTAATAACTTGAGGCCTTTCACTTTTACTTTCGTGTAGTAGTCGTATTGTAATATGAAATCCGTTAGTCATATATATATGGCGTCATATGCTCAGATTCTGTTGTACGCTTGTAGAATTTGAGGTGTGGTATTCAAATACACAACCTTTTTATATTTTTGATTTTCACTAGAGTGAATATGGCGCTTATACTCCATCTTCAAAAAATTCTCTGAAGTAAGAACTGAGTCCTGGCTAAATAGATCAATATTAGTGATGGCCTGATATCTAGGATTTAAAATATAACTAATGGTTCTATATTAAAGCTATCAACTATACAAACAGATAGTAAATAGTTTTCTTATGCTTAAGTTCCATGACAAGTCCCTTGTCTCAATTACAGGCCTACTAAGAGAACGCCAATTTGCACTATTTCCATTTATGTATTCCTAGAGGTACTTGTGCCTATTAGTTTTTTGGACTCCCTTCTTATGATGATGCCTATCATGTGAACCACATCATTATTTCTAATTGCTACCATTACGGTTGTTAATTCTGTTGCTGTTTGACCTTTGATGGATTCTTGATGGTGTATCTGCTACTAATATCTGGTGTTACAGGATTTGATTATGATGTAATATACGAGTGGTTCCTTTGAAATATATAGTCACTGAACTGATACCACTATAGTATTGAGTTTCGATGATGAAACTTATGGTTACAAGAGTTGTTGCAATGCTCAGAATCTTTGCCACATCCATGGTTGGTTAATACTCCCTCCATTTCATAAAACTTATCGCTTCTAGATATATCCATATTAGCAACATGTTTTATGGAACGGAGTGAGTAATACTTTTTTCTAATATGTCAGATAGTATTGCTAGCTAATGTTATTTTGTTTTTGCATTGATCAATTGCAGTTTTAGTTAGTGACCCTAGAGCAGTTTGCTAAGATGTTGTCCCACTATCTATATAACTACTAATTTCACGTGTCCTATGCTTACTGAGATGAGCTGACATGAGTGGCATCTTGCTGGGCTAACTAGCCAGTATTTCTCAACCCATCTTTGTCGCACCAAAGTTGTGTTATTTGACAAAAGTTGGATGTGGTTGACTATTGTGTTGTGCTTTTTTCTCAGACACGCCAATTTTTTTTATGCACCATTTCAAAATGTGTTTCAGGGCATACCCTGCCACCATTTAGGCAAGCAACATGTGAGCATTTTGGACCATTTTCGTGGGTTCTTGTTTCAGCTGAGGTTGCCTTTTTTTTGTTCAGATCAGTGTTTATTTTGCTTTATCTAGAATTTTCTTTTGTTTTATTAAGTTGTGACATTCATGTGCATATGAGTATTGATTCTAAATCTTTATGTGACATTAAGGGATGAATAGGAGGTAGACCGCTCTCGCCCTGTCGGGTTGTACACACCTGAAATTTTACCCTCTTTCTAGGTTGCATTCTTTTTAAGCTTGGCTTCAGCTGCCATATACTGAATACTCTGCCACATATTGCGATAATGGTACACCCACATATCTTAGACATCTATGCCCACTCGCGTATCTCAGACATCTTCGACATACTATAAATCACACTATTCACCTTTTTGTAATTACATGCGATATTAAGACGAGCACATTGTACCAGGATCAAAGCGCTAACAAATGCACCATACCAACACTGTGTAGAACGCTATGTAGGTGGGCGCGGCGAAGCACGCCGGCCCGTCTAGTATGGAGTAATAAGTAGCATGGTGCTCGTAACATAAAAGTAAGGCTGGACAGAAGTCTCGGTGATGGTCGTTTTATGGAGATCTTTGACAATTCTTCTGTTCATCATATCCAGACCATAGAGTCCGATCACTGTGCCATTCTGATCAAAATTCATCGATCGGATTGGCTGAAAGAGGATGTCGGGCCACAGCCTTTTAGGTATGCAAATATGTGGACAAAACACGCACTATACTTAGGTAGTGGAGACAGGATGGCAGGCCGGTTATAGGAGCCTTTCTGAAGTCTATGAGGAGCTAGGTCGGATGCAGTTTAGCCTCCAACAGTGGAGCAAAAAGGAGTTTGGTTCTCACTAGTAGAAAACGGGCCTTAGGCCTGGACCCTTTAGTCCCGGCCTCCATCTGGGCCGGGACTAAAGGCCCGGCCACGTCGCCCCAAATTCGCCAGCCGCCCGGGAGGCTTTGGTCCCGGCCCGTTACGAGCCTTTAGTCCCGGTTTGAGACACAAACCGATACTAAAGGGCTATGCGCTGGGCGGCCCGCATGTGCGCCCCCTTTAGTCCCGGTTTGTGTCTCAAACCGGGACTAAAGTACTCTGCCTATATATATGGCCCCTGCAGCCCCTCTCTCCCCTCTTGCATTTTTTTGGATGAAAGTGTGTGAGTGTGTGCTAGCTCTCCTTTTTGCTTGGATGCACTAGAGGTGTTTGTTGAAATGTTTGTTAGAGCGATGCCGCTTCAGTTCACCGAACACAACTACGATATGAGGTGCCCGAGCCACGCTTAAGCCTCTTCCTCTTTATTTCCACTTATTCTAAAAGGTTAGCAACTATATTTCCTCGTTTAGACCGTGCGGTACTAATTTTTAGGATCGTGATTGTGTTTAATATACTGTTGCATGACGCAGATGAGCCATCCATGGATGTACGGTGATCGACGCACCGCCGCTTACAGAGAAGGCGTGCATTCTTTTCGAGATGCGGCCGATGCGAACAAGCATGGTGGTGGCTATATGTTTTGTCCATGTGTTGAATGTCGGAATGAGAAGGACTACACTTCCTCAAGAGTCATTCAGAGCCACCTGCTTCGGTCCGGTTTTATGTCGGGCTATAATGTTTGGACCAAGCACGGAGAAAGAGGGGTTATGATGGAAGACGACGATGAAGAAGAAGAGAACGATGATGACAACTACCGATCTATGTTCCCTGAGTATGCTGATACCGCAATGGAAGACAATGAAGAAGAAGATCAGGGTGCAGAACGGGAACCAGATGAGCCCGCTGATGATCTTGGCCGGGTCATTTCTGAAGCACGGCGAGGCTGCGACACAGAAAAGGAGAGGTTGCAGTTCGAGCAGATGTTACAGGACCACAACAAATTGTTGTACCCAACTTGTGAAGATGGCCAGAAGAAGCTGGGTAGCACACTGGAATTGCTGAAGTGGAAGGCAGAGACCGGTGTGACTGACTCGTCATTCGAAAAGTTGCTGGTACTGATGAAGAAGATGCTTCCAAGAAAGAACGAATTGCCCGCCAGCACGTACGAAGCAAAGAAGCTTGTCTGCCCTCTAGGATTAGACGTGCAGAAGATACATGCATGCCCTAATGACTGCATCCTCTACCGCGGTGAGAAGTATGAGAATATGGATAAATGCCCGGTATGCACTGCATTGCGGTATAAGATCAGAAAAGATGACCCTGGTGAGATTGAGGGCGAGCCACCCAGGAAGAGGGTTCCTGCCAAGGTGATGTGGTATGCTCCTATAATACCACGGTTGAAACGTCTGTTCAGAAATAAAGATCATGCGAAGTTGTTGCGATGGCACATGGAAGATCGTATGAAAGACGATAAGTTGAGGCACCCCGCCGATGGTCGGCAGTGGAGAAAAATCGAGAGAGAGTTCCCGAGATTTGCAGGTGACGCAAGGAACTTATGGTTTGGTCTGAGTATAGATGGCATGAATCCTTTTGGGGAGCAGAGTTGCAGTCACAGCACCTGGCCCGTTACTCTATGTATCTACAACCTTCCTCCTTGGTTGTGCATGAAGCGGAAGTTCATTATGATGCCAGTGCTTATCCAAGGTCCAAAGCAACCCGGCAACGACATTGATGTGTACCTAAGGCCATTAGTTGACAAACTTTTACAGCTGTGGGCCGAACCAGGTGTACGTGTGTGGGACGAGCACAAACAAGAGGAATTTGACCTTCGAGCCTTGCTTTTCGTAACCATCAATGATTGGCCTGCTCTTAGTAACATTTCAGGACAGTCAAACAAGGGATACAATGCATGCACGCACTGTTTAGATCAGACAGAAAGTATATATCTGGACAAATGTAGGAAGAATGTGTACCCGTTCAATCGTCGTTTTCTTCCGTCCAAGCATCCCTTAAAGAAAAAAGGCAAGCATTTCAATGGCAAGGCAGAACCCCGGGGGAAGCCTGTCATCCGTACTGGTGCTGAAGTATTTGATATGGTCAAAGATTTAAAAGTAATCTTTGGAAAGGGTCCTGGCAGCCAACCTGTTCCTAACGGCCCTGATAAGCGCGTACCCATGTGGAAGAAGAAATCTATATTTTGGGAGCTACCCTATTGGGAAGTCCATGAGGTCCGCTCCGCAATCGACGTGATGCACCTGACGAAGAATCTCTGCGTGAATATTCTAGGCTTCCTGGGCTTGTATGGGAAGTCAAAAGATACACCGGAAGCACGGGAGGACCAGGAATGTCATAAAGGAAGAGATGGCATGCATCCAGGGCAGTTTCAAGGGCGTGCCAGCTACGCTCTTACTAAGGAAGAGAAGGAAATCTTCTTTGAAGTCCTTTTCAGTATCAAGGTCCCGACTGGCTTCTCGTCGAATATAAAGGGAATCGTAAATATGAAAGACAAAAAATTCCAAAACCTAAAGTCTCATGACTGCCACGTGCTTATGACGCAATTGCTTCCGGTTGCATTGAGGGGAATTCTACCGGAAAATGTTCGCCTGGCAATTGTGAAGGTATGTGCATTCCTCAATGCAATTTCTCAGAAGGTAATCGATCGAGAAAGTCTATCAGGGTTACAGATTGATGTGGTCCAATGTCTGGTCAGCTTTGAGTTGTTGTTCCCGCCATCCTTCTTCAATATAATGACACACCTCCTAGTTTACCTAGTCGAAGATATTAGAATTCTCGGTCCTGTATTTCTACACAATATGTTCCCCTTCGAGAGGTTCATGGGAGTCTTAAAGAAATATGTTCGTAACCGTGCTAGGCCAGAAGGAAGCATCTCCAAGGGCTATGGAACAGAGGAGGTCATTGAGTTTTGTGTGGACTTTCTTCCTGACCTTAAGCCGATTGGTGTTCCTGAATCTCGGTATGAGGGTAGGCTGACAGGAAAAGGCACACTAGGAAGGAAAGCAAAAGTATGTATGGACGGGCATTCTTTCTCTCAAGCACACTACACAGTTCTACACAATTCCACCGTGGTGGCTCCGTATATCGTGAGACACAAGAATATTCTACGCTCCGAAAACCCGGGGAAGACTGACTCTTGGATTAAAGGGGAACACGAGAAGACTTTCGGCAGTTGGTTGCAGACACATCTCATGAATGATGACACCGTTGGAGATCAGCTGTACTGTTTGGCCAGGCCACCATCTTCTACTATATGTACTTTCCAAGGGTACGAGATAAATGGGAATACATTTTACACGGTTGCCCAAGATAAAAAGAGCACCAACCAAAACAGTGGTGTCCGCTTTGATGCAACAGACGAGAATGGGCACTGTTTGGAAACATATTACGGGTACATAGAGGAGATATGGGAACTTGACTATGGACCTACTTTTAAGATCCCTTTGTTTCGGTGCAAATGGGTGAAGCTGACAGGAGGCGGGGTAGTTGTAGACCAAAAGTACGGTATGACAACAGTGGATCTCAACAATCTTGCGTACATGGATGAACCATTCGTCCTAGCCAACGATGTCGCTCAGGTTTTCTATGTGAAGGACATGTCTACAAAAACGAGAAAAAGAAATCAGCAAAAGAAGACATCGTCCGATGAGCCAAAGCGCCACATAGTTCTTTCAGGGAAAAGAAACATCGTGGGAGTAGATGACAAGACATACATGTCAGTAGATTATAATAAGTTTCATGAAATTCCGCCCTTCAAAGTGAAAACTGACCCAAGCATCCTACTGAATGATGAAGATTCTCCATGGCTACGACCCAGAAGAAAACAGAAATAATAGATAGGAATGTTGGTGCAATAATGTAATAATGTATTAAACCTTTTATGTAATGCATGATGAAGATTCTCCATGGCTACGACAGACACGGTTACATGGATGGCACTCCTCCCGACGAGCTACTACCTCTCCCCTACCCCTGCCGCCGCTATACCCAGTCCTGATTTCTTCGCCTCGCAGTTCTTGTACCCACAGCCTCCACATAGAAAATTGTTTTGAATTACTTATTCAATTTTAAACACTTTTCATATTCATAGTTTTATCAGATTCTAAAATATACATAAAGAATATTAATCAATATAGTTTTAATTGAAAATGGCAAACTAGTTAATAGTTTGGATAGTTAAAATAATTAATTTTGAAAATAGAAAATAGTTTTGAATTATTTATTTAATTTCAAACACTTTTCATTTTTATAGTTTTATCAGATTCTCAAATATGCAAAAAGAATATTAATAAACATAGTTTTTAATTGAAAATTGCTAAATAGTTAATAGTTTGGATAGTTAAAATAATTAATTTTGAAAATAAAACATAGTTTTGAATTAGTTATTCAATTTCAAACACTTTTCATTTTCATAGTTTTTTCAAATTCTAAAACCTTTCAAAAGAATATTAATCAATATAGTTTTAATTGAAAATGGCTAAATAGTTAATAGTTTGGATAGTTAAAATAATTAATTTTGAAAATAGAAAATAGTTTTGAATTATTTATTTAATTTCAAACACTTTTCATTTTTATAGTTTTATCAGATTCTCAAATATGCAAAAAGAATATTAATAAACATAGTTTTTAATTGAAAATTGCTAAATAGTTAATAGTTTGGATAGTTAAAATAATTAATTTTGAAAATAAAACATAGTTTTGAATTAGTTATTCAATTTCAAACACTTTTCATTTTCATAGTTTTTTCAAATTCTAAAACCTTTCAAAAGAATATTAATCAATATAGTTTTAATTGAAAATGGCTAAATAGTTAATAGTTTGGATAGTTAAAATAATTAATTTTGAAAATAGAAAATAGTTTTGAATTAGTTATGCAATTTCAAACACTTTTCATTTTCATAGTTTTTTCAAATTCTAAACTATACAGAAGTTATTCAATTCAAATTTCAAATAAAATAGTTTTGAAATGAAATCTGAAAAATTCAGAACTGGCGCGCATTTATGGCACCTTTAGTCCCGGCTGGATCCACCAGCCGGGACTAAAGGGGGGGTCTAGGGCGCGAACTGGAACCGCCCCCAAAACCCTTTAGTCCCGGCTCGGGGTTTGAACCGGGACTAAAGGCCCCCCTTTAGTCCCGGTTGAAGCCCCGAGCCGGGACTAGAGGGGGGAGGTATAAAAGCCCGCCCCTCTTCCTTCTTCCTCCTCTCACGCACTTAGCGAAAATCTCGACGGAGCGCAGGAGAAATCGACGCCGAACGTTGCGGTCGGAGAAATCCGTGGAGCCCGCCGTCGCTGCCCTCGCACTCGTCGTCTGAGCGCCGCCCCCGTGACTCGCCGCCCCCGTGACTCGCCGCCCCCGAGCGCGCACCGCCCCCGTGACTCGCCGCCCCCGAGCGCGCGCCGCCCCCGAGCTCTCACCTCACCCCCGACTCGCCGCCCCCGAGCTCACCGCCCCCGAGCTCGCCGCCGGCCCTCGAGCTCGCCGCCGACGCCCCCTACTTCAAGCCCGCGCCATCCCCTGTAGGTAAAAGAAAGGTTAATTAGAATTATATTTAGTTAGGGTTAGAATTTAGTTAATATTTAGTTAGGGTTAGTATTTAGTTAGGGTTAAAATTTAGGGTTAGTATTTAGTTAATATTAATTTAGTTAGGGTTATTATTTAGTTAGGGTTAGAATTTATTTAGTTAGGGTTAGTAATTAGGGTTAGTATTTAGAAAAAAGTTAGAAAAAATAGCAATAGCAAATAGAATTTTTAGATAGAATTTTTAGAAAAAATAGCAATAGCAAATAGCAAAATTCAGAATTGTTAGAAAAAATAGCAATAGCAAATAGAATTTTTAGATAGAATTTTTAGATAGAATTGTTAGAATTTATTATTTGTTAGTGTGTAATAGAAATAGCAAATAGAAATAAGTTAGAAAAAATAGCAAATAGCAAATAGAAAATAGAATTGTTAGAAAAAATAGCAATAGCAAATAGCAAATAGAATTTTTAGATAGAATTTTTTAAAACTGGCGCCTTCTTCCCCAGGTTTCGGACTTACCGTTTTCGGACTTACCGTTTTTTAGATAGAATTATTTTAGAGATTTATTTTAGAGATAGAATTATTTTAGATATAGTTATAGTTAGTGTTAGGGTATTTTAGAGATAGAATTATTTTAGTGTTAGGGTATTTTAGATATAGAATTATTTTAGTTATAGTTAGTGTTAGTTTATTAGTTAATAGAATTTATTTGCGCGCGAGATATAGAATTATTTTGCAAATAGAAATAGAATTATTTTGCATCATATATAGTTTGTTAGTTTATTAGTTAATCAAATGTTCGTTTTTTGCAGAACTATGGATCCACATAGCAGGAACCTCGAAGAGGAAGAACTTATCGAAGATATAATCAAAGACGCCCCCGACGTTGAACCTGCAGAATCTCCGTCGTCATATCTAAACCCCTCCAGAGATGGAATGGAGGTTGATCGACACGAAGATGAAGCCGATGGGGCCGGAGATAGCTCCAATGACGGAGAAGGTGATAGCTCCACTGATGGAGAAGCCGGTGGAGAAGCCGGTGGAGAAATAATAAAGTCCGGCGAGGTATACATATGAAGTTCGACAATCACTTGTAATATGTGAAAAATATTGGAGATAGCTCTATATTGTATACATATACATTCATTTGACGAATGTTTCTCCCTCTTAGGCCTCCACATCGAGCAAAGCTACGAAACGAGGCCCGACTAAAAAGTTGGACGCACGGACGCATTACACCTTTGAGGTGATATTGCCTACGGGCGAACCAAAGCTTCCTAAGAATGCTGCTGACACATTCAAGAAGCAATGCGGAGTTCTCGTTAGGGATCACGTCCCGATCAGCGTTCGGGAGTGGAACAAGCGCAAAGGGGCAGCCGATAGTGACTATGTCGCCGAAAGGTACAAAGATAATCTTTGGAATGATATCATGTCACATTTCAACCTGCCAGAATGTGAGAATGAAGACGCCGCAAAAAAACTGAGGGCCAAAGTCAAGCAGTGGACTCTAAAGAAGATGGCCGAACTGTTCCGTAGCTGGAAGAAGAAGCTATGGAAAGACTATCTGAAGACAAAGAAAGTGCCAGTATTCGAGGGGTATCTAGCCAAGCAGGCGAATCACTGGAAGGCATTTCAGGAGTACAAGCAGTCAGAAGATGCCAAGGCATTATCAGAAAAGAACAAGAAAAATGCCGACAAGAAGAAATATCACCACACGCTGGGGCCAGGGGGCTATGAGACTGCCATCCCAAAGTGGGATAAGAAAGAGCAAGATCTGCTAGCTAAAGGCATCGTACCTGAACCCATCCGTGATGAGTGGGAAATGAGAGCAAGGAATTGGTTCCTTGCGCATGGTGGTTCGTACGACGAAGAAACAGGGGACCTCATCTGCAGTGGCGGTCTTAGGATACCCAGGGAGAATTGGAAAAAGATAGTGAAAGAAATTAAAGAGGGAAAAAGACAGTTCACTGCAGATAGAGAGAAAGATTTGCTCACACTGGTCCTCGGCAATGACTAACATGGAGGACGAACGCGAGGCTTCGGTCCTTCTTACCCGTGGTGGCTTGGGTTTGCCAGAGACCAAGACACTTACAGAAGCCGGGCGAGAGCAAAGAAGCGACAGCAGGATGAGGAGAATGACAAGTTCAACCAGTTGCTTGCCAGGCTTAACGAGCAACAGAAGCAGATTGACGAGCTTAGAGGAGTAGCGCGCCAGGAAGATCCTGGACTCGATATTATCGGCGCCCCATCTAAGCGGAAAAGCAGCGTGGCTGAATCTGAGGCCCCGCCCGACGATGCACGAAGAATGATAGAGGGCGGTCCCGGCTACCCCGTGGATGGAATCAAGGAGTCAACATCATGTGAACTCCATCAGAAATTCAAGAACATATCCATGAAGGTGGCCGTCGGACAAGCTTTACCTTCTGGCCCTGATGCACGCTGGCATGGCCATGAGATTCCAGCTGGCTTTGCTAAAGTCGGGGTGGATGAAATCATGGCGGGGTTTCATGATATGGAGCTCGACATGGCTGGACCCGAAGATGAGAGGACACTCGGAGAAGTACTGGGTGGAGTCATCCTATGGGACAAGAACTACATCAAGCTTCCAGGCTCGGCCCCAAGGACAACACCGCCTCCGAGTCGTCGCAGGTCACCTACACCTCCATCACCTCCAAGCCCTCCACATGACGACGGCCACCACAACACGAGTCCATCTCGATCACCGCCGCCGGACTTGGGTCGGCCGTCTCCGCCGCCGCCCGCTAAGGATACTAAGCGGAAGCGTGCCAGCAAGAACGCTCCGTCCATGAGTTCTAAGCGACGGAGCTCCCCAAAGCGCAAACTGTCGCCCCTCCCAAAGGTACCTCATGCTAATCTTCCTATCAGACCTTATGATCGTACCGACGAGGAAAACGCCAGGATAGCAAAGGAACATTATGAGGCGCAGATGAAAAAGAAGGAACCCGAGCCCCGCCCGGAATACACCGAGAAGCAAATAGCATATGCAAAATACTTCATGACCCTTCCATCACAGTATGACTTACACCATAAGCCTGACGACTATACACGCACATTGCAGAAGGAAGGGCAAAAGAGCAAGTCACGTGCAAGTGCAAGTGCAAGTGGGAGCAAATCAAGTTCAACTACAAGCAAAATAAGATCAGACGTTCCTCAGCTTGGACAACAGGCCAAACAGTCGATCCCACCCCTCAGGGTGTTACCCGAGAATGTTCCCTCTCTGGTGCAGGGGCAAGATTTGGGATTAGCAAAGAAGTGGGCGGATGAATGGGGTATCCCGGTTGAAGTCATTCTGGCTTCCCAAGACGACGTGGTACCCAAGACTGTGGTAGCCCCTAAGCCACAGTTTGTCATGGGAGCGCCTTTGGTCAGCAAAGATAAGTTTGATGATCTCCCAACAAATATGCGTTACTTGCATACATGGTACTTAAGTGAATCAAAGAAAGGGAGAACGATGATCGTGGCGCTTGTCCCACGGGAGTACTACGGCCGTCCCGAAGACATCCATATCGACTTTGATGAACTCTTCCAGATGTACAATGCCGACGCCCTCGACAAATCGCTTATGAGTTGCTATTGTCTGTAAGTTTTTCAATTCGTTGTCTACATATAACTTGTTCAATTATTTCAATTCATTGTCTACATATAACTTGTTCAGTTATTTCAATTCATTTTCTACATATAACTTGTTCCGTTCTGACTTGTACTCTATTATGCAGAATGAAGATTCTGGAATGTAAAAGTAGGAACATCCTAAATATTGGGTTTATTGACCCAGATAAAATACATATAAAGACGCTAACTGATAACCCCAAGGAGACGGAGGAAAACCTTCTAAGGTTTCTAACAGATCAAAATTACTGTGACCACATACTGTTTCCATACAACTTCAAGTGAGGGTCTTACTCTGTTGTGTCCATTCACTTATGAGTGTAATTGATAAGTTACTGACACATATATATATACATGTGCAGCTACCACTGGATTCTGTTGGACATTCAAATTGATAAGGGAAGAGTTGATGCCTTCGACCCATTATCGAGACCCTTGGAACAGTTCCAAAGCCTGCAGGACATGCTCCATGGGTAATTTCAATCATTCTTGCGCTCTATCGGTCTCTTTCGATGATTTTCTGATATATCAATTAATGAAAAACTTAGCAAATCATTTTCCTTGTCGGGCAGGGTTTGGAAGCGGTTCAAGTGCGTGACTCCCGGTATCCGGCATGAGAAGCTGACCTTTAGAGCGGCTCAGGTAAGTAGTAGTATGATATACTTCTATTTTCAATACTTTTGTAATGCTAGATTATTATTTTGATTATATATATTCTATTCTCTTAAAGTGCGACCAGCAGCCACGGGGGACGCATCTATGTGGATACTATGTTTGCGAGACCATTCGCACGTTTACCTCTGAGCACAAGGATTACAGATACGATGTAAGCAATAAACATTCACACCTCTATTTTTACTCGTCATTCTTTGTTATCATGATTGATATTCATATTCATCTCCTCTTCTTATATAGTACACGGCCATGCGGGAGAAGTACCTACCAGAGCAACGCGCGATTGCTGTTGCAGAGGAGCTGGCGACCTTTCTGAGAATAGAAGCTATAGACGACAAAGGACGATTTAGTGTAGCTAGGGGCCATTACTAATGTTGGTCCATGTAATCGAATAGACGGGCTCTTGTCCCGATAATTCTGATCTCCATATAATTGTATATATATGCTCGCTTGTAAGATAAGTTAATCTTATATATATGCATAAACTAATTCCCGAACACCAAGGCACCAAACGAGGCATCACGTTAATCCCCCACCTAAAACCCTAAAACCCCTAAACCCTAAAACCCTACAGCAAAAAACAAAAATCTGCAGATGACCTTTAGTCCCGGTCTGTGTTACAAACCGGGACTAAAGGTCCTGGCCCTGATTCGCTCCGAGGTGCCCACGTGGACACCCTCCAGTCCCGGCTGGTAAGCGGGCCGGGACTAAAGGTTCAGCCTTTAGTCCCGCGGCTGGGGTCCCGGTTTGCAAACCGGGACTAAAGCCCCTTACGGGCCGGGACTGGAGGCCCCGTCCCCACTAGTGTATGTAAATCGACAACTTAAGGCAATGCGCCACAAATTGGAGGTAGTCCGAGCTAACTCCTTGCGATCTGGACCAACTAAGGAAGAGTGCGAACTTATGAAGAAATTCAGAACTGCTTGCAAGGGAAGAAGCTATGATGAAGCAATGTTCGCGGATCCAATGGCTTGCGAAAGGTGACCGAAATACGGCCTTTTTTCATGCCAAGGCCAGGGAAAGAGCTAGAACTAATAGAATTGTTTCACTGAAAACTGATGAGGGTGCATATGTTACATCCCAAGGGGATTTGGAAGATCTGGCTATTAACTTCTATACTGGACATTTTGCGGCCCAGGATCAAACTAATCCAGAATTGATTACTCATTTTATTCGGCCAAGAGTAACTCCGGTCATGAATTAGAAATTTTGTTGCCTGGTGACATATTTGGAGATTGAAAATGCTCTTTTTATGATGCATCCAAACAAATCACTAGGGTTTTACATTTCTTAAAGTTGATGTTTGTTCAGCTATTTGGTAGTTTTTAGGAGGGGAGATGCCAGATATTGTTAATAGCACTATTTTGGTGCTTACTAGTAAGTGTGCACGCGCAACGCACGTCAAGATTAACTCACGCTACAACTAATATGTAACACGTGTAATGCATATCATGAAAAAATAAATTTATAACCAAACCCAATGTGAATCCATGAATAATGGATGACAATTAAGTAGTCCAACGACTCATCCCCAGGCAACAACTTATATCGTCATCCACAGCATATATTTTAAAATAATAAATGAGGCCTAAAAGGTTGAATTTATTAGAAGAGAAATGATTCAGTACATGGATGACCAAAACGAAGTCGGATGCTCAGATATAAGCAGCAGCTAGCTAAGCATATACAGATTGCTGCAAGGCCAGAGGGTACGCAAGCCATTGGCAGCGTACCATTGCCTTCGGTTGGCAACCATGGATTGGAGAGGTGCATTATTCTTTTCCAAGATGTCCTTATTTCACATATATATTCTAATGGAAGCAATCAATTAGACGTGTAGAGAGATTATGGGAGATTGCACAGCTTCAATAGGGCCGGCTGTCTTGTATATATATAGGATTCATACAACCTTGAGAGCCAAGGAACCTTACAAGCCTTGGAAGCCAAGGAACCTAGTACCTTGGGAGCTAAGGAACCTATACATATACGTACATATCTCAACACCCCCCCCCCCCCCGCAGTCGAAGGGTCGGCAGCGATAGAAAGACTGGACCGAAACTCAGAAAAAGTCGAAGTCGGGAGCCCCTTTGTCATGATGTCCGCAAATTGCTGGGAAGTCGGTACGTGAAGAACTCGAACGTGACCGAGAGCAACCTTCTCACGAACAAAGTGGATGTCCAGCTCAATGTGCTTGGTGCGACGATGATGAACGGGATTGGCGGAGAGGTACACAGCGGAGACGTTGTCGCAGAAGACAACGGTGGCCTTGTCAACAGGACAGGCGAGCTCAGAGTGAAGCTGACGAAGCCAAGTGCACTCAGCAACTGCATTAGCCACAGCACGATACTCAGCCTTAGCGCTAGACCGGGAGACGATGGACTGGCGCTTGGATGACCATGAGATCAGCGACGAGCCAAGGTAGACGCAATAACCCGAGGTGGAGCGCCGAGTGTCAGGACACCCTGCCCAATCTGCATCCGAATAAGCCACAATGTCCATGGAGGGCGAGGCGGAGATCATGAGCCCAAGGTCCATAGAACCACGGATGTACCGAAGAATCTGTTTTACCGCAGTCCAGTGAGCATCGTGAGGCGCATGCATGTAGAGGCAGACCTGCTGCACAGCGTACTGCAACTCCGGGCGAGTGAGCGTCAAGTACTACAAACCACCAACAATGGAGCGATAGTGAGACGCATCTGTAGCCGGCGATCTAGCGGTAGCGGAGAGCTTGGTGTTCGTGTCTACAGGAGTGGCCGTAGGAGAGCAGTTGAGCATCCCAGCACGCTCTAGAATATCTTGAGCGTACTTACGCTGATGGAGAAAGAACTCGTCCGCTCAGCGTACGACCTCAAGGCCGAGGAAGTAGTGAAGCGGGCCGAGGTCCTTGATGGCGAACTCAGCGCGAAGACGATCAGTGAGCTGTCAAAGTAGAGCATCGTTGCAGGCTGTCAGGATGATGTCATCGACATAGAGCAGCAAGTAAGCCGCATCAGAGCCCTGTCGAAACATGAACAAGGAGGCGTCGGAGCGCGTCGAGCAAAAACCAAGCCGATGAAGAAACGCCGCCATGCACTGGTACCAGGCGCGTGGTGCTTGCTTCAGTCCGTACAGGGAGCTGGAGAGCAGGCACACACGGTTGGGATGCTCGGCGTCGACGAACCCGGTGGGCTGCTGACAGTACACCTGTTCGGAGAGATGTCCATGGAGGAAGGCGTTGGAGACGTCCATCTGGTGCACTGGCCAAGCTCGGGAAGCCGCAAGGTGCAGAACAGTCCGGATCGTGCCCGGTTTGATAACCGGAGCGAACGTATCCGTGAAGTCGACGCCGGCGCGCTGACGGAAGCCTCGGACCACCCAGCGCGCCTTGTAGCGCTCGAGTGTACCATCGGAGCGCAGCTTGTGCTTGAACACCCACTTGCCAGTGATGACGTTGGTGCGAGGAGGGCACGGAACAAGCTCCCAAGTTTGGTTCCGTTGCAGAGCGTCAAACTCTTCCTGCATAGCCGCACGCCACTGCGGATCGCGTAGAGCAGCTCGAACAGAGGTGGGTACCGGCGAGGGCGTAGAAGCCGCGCACGCGTAGACGTCGGCGGGGTAGCGCGTGGAGGTGATGGCTGGCGTGTAGTTGATGATGATGATTATAACCAGTCAGTTCGGAACCCCAAGTGGAAGGTATGCTGAGCACAGCTGCAAGTTTTTCCCTCAGTTAGAAACCAAGGTTTATCGATCAGGAGAAGAAAAAGCCAATACGACTGAAGGTGATGCTTGCAAGCTTCGCGACAGCTCCGGACAATTTATATGGCGCCTCGTCCAAGCTTTGCTTTGCGAGCAGCAACATGGAACCTGCACACAACACAACCAAGTACTTTGTTCCCAACTTACGATGAGGTTGTCAATCTCACCGGTTTGCTTGAAACAAAGGGTATGAGTGTATCGAGTGGAAAACAGTAGAAGTATGCGAGTAAAGTAAACAGTGCGAATAAAGTAAACAGGTGATAGCAATATGATGGAAATAGGACTGGGGTCCACAGTTCACTAGTGGTGTCTCTCCATAAGAAAAATAACACATGCTGGGTAAACAAATTACAGTTGGGCAATTGATAGAATAAAGATAACGTGATATGTCAAGAAGATCACTATGCGATTTACTCTGGGCATTACAACAAAATACATAGACCGTCATCCAACTGCATCTATGACTAATAATCCACTCACGGGGATATCATCCGAACACCCCATGAGTATTAAGTTGCGAATAACAGATAATTGCATTAAGCAAAGTGTGTAATGTAAACAAAGCATATGCCCTCAAACATATGAATGCTGTTTTCTCCCTAGTGGCAACAGCACATCTACAACCTTAGAGGTTTTTATCACTCCCCTAGATTAAATAGAGGCATGAACCCAACTATCGAGCATAAATACCCCCTCTTGGAGTTACTAGCAACTACTCGGCCAAGATAGCTACTAACAACGGAGAGCATGCAAGATCATAAACAACATAGAGATAACATAAGATATATTTCAGTATAGCAACTCAATCATAACACCAATATTCATCGGATCCCAACAAACACAACATGTAGAATTACATAACGATGATCTCAATCATGTAGGGCAGCTCATGAGATCTAAACATGAAGCACATGGTGGAGAAGACAACCATCTAGCTACTGCTATGGACCCATAGTCCAAGGTAGACTACTCACTCATCGCTCCGGAGGCAAGCATGGCGATGAAGAAGACTGATACTACCGAGTTGATGAAGTAAATAACCGGCCAGTTGGGAACCCCAAGAGAAGGTTTGATGAAGATAGCAGCAAGTTTTCCCTCAGTTAAGAAACCAAGGTTTAATCAATCAGGAGAAGAGCAGACAATGCGACTGAAGGTGATGCGGACTGGCTTAGCGATAGCTTCGGACAATTTATATATGGCGCCTCATCCAAGCTTTGCTTTGCTAGCTGCAACGTGGAACCTGCACACACACAACCAAGTACTTTGTTCCCAACTTGCGATGAGGTTGTCAATCTCACCGGTTTGCTTGAAACAAAGGTTATGAGCGTATCGAGTGGAAAACAGTAGAAGTATGCGAGTAAAGTAAATAGTGCGACTAAAGTAAACAAGTGATAGCAATATGATGGAAATAGGACCGGGGTCCACAGTTCACTAGTGGTGTCTGTCCATAAGATAAATAACACATGCTGGGTAAACAAATTACAGTTGGGCAATTGATAGAATAAAGATAAATGTGATATGTCAAGAAGATCACTATGCGATTTACTCTGGGCATTACAACAAAATACATAGACCGCCATCCAACTGCATCTATGACTAATAATCCACTTGTGGCGAATCAATCCGAGAACTCCACAAGTATTAAGTTGCGAACAACAGATAATTGCATTAAGCAAAGTTTGTAATGTAAACAAAGCATATGCCCTCGAGCATATGAATGTTGTTTTCCTCCTAGTAGCAACAGCACATCTACAACCTTAGAGGTTTCTGTCACTCCCCCAGATTAAATAGAGGCATGAACCCACTATCAAGCATAAATACCCCCTCTTGGAGTCACTAGCAACTACTCGGCCAAGATAGCTACTAACAACGGAGAGCATGCAAGATCATAAACAACATAGAGATAACAAAAGATATATTTCAGTATAGCAACTCAATCATAACACCAATATTCATCGGATCCCAACAAACCAAACATGTAGAATTACATAACGGTGATCTCAATCATGTAGGGCAGCTCATGAGATCTAAACATGAAGCACATGGTGGAGGAGACAACCATCTAGCTACTGCTATGGACCCATAGTCCAAGGTAGACTACTCACTCATCGCTCCGGAGGCAAGCATGGCGATGAAGAAGACCTCCGGTGGCGATTCCCCTCTCCGGCAGGGTGCCGGGAAGAGCTTCTGGACCCTCCCAATCTTTGGGTCGACGGCGGCGGCGGATCGCGATGTGTTCTGGAAAATTGATCGGGTACTGAGGTTTTTTCCGTCAGAGGCTCTTTATAGGCGAAGGGGCATCGCCAGAAGTGGCCCGAGGGGCTCTCACACATAGGGGGCGCGGCCAGGCCCCTGGCCGCGCCGCCCTGGTGTGTGGGGCCCTCGTGGCCCCCCTCCAACTCCTCTTTAGATCTCTGGAAGCTTCCGGGAAAAATAAGACTTCAGGAACTTATTTCGTCCAATTCTGAGAATATTTCCTGTGTATCACTTCTGAAACACAAAAACAGCAGAAAACAGGGAACTGGCACTGTGGCGACTTGTTAATAGGTTAGTTCCGGAAAATGCATAAAAGTGCCACGAAGTCTAACGAAACAGTAGGCAAATGGTGTAAAGACAAGCATGGAGCATCAAAAATTATAGATATGTCGGAGACGTATCAAGCATCCCCAAGCTTAACTCCTGCTCGTCCTCGAGTGGGTAAGTGATAACAAAAGAATAATTTTTGAGGTGACATGCACCTACACAATCTTGATCATATATGTAAGCATTTGTGAGCTGGGATCATAAGAACTTAAAACATGGGCATGAAAGATATAATCTTGACAATAAGAACTTAGCAACCATGTTGTAAACATGAAAATGAACACAAACAAAAGATCATGAAAATGAAACAATGAAAGTCAAACGTGTGTTCAAATCATAAGGAAAAACATATAAATAGTTTTCAGCTTGTCCTTAATGGAGAGCAAAACATAAATGCATAGGATACCTTCAAGTTTAAGAGGGCGACTAGATACAAATAATTTGAGAACAAGTGAAACCAACAATATGAATCAATCAATGAAAACTTTGGGACAATGCACATTATACTAAGAATGGCAACTATGCTCTCTTAATGGTGCATAAAGATAGAAGGTGGTGACTCAACATAAAAGTAAAAGAAAGGCCCTTCGCGGAGGGAAGCAGTGATTGCAAGTTTTATAACTTTCAAAAATTATGTTACTTACCGGCTTTGAGCTGTCATTGCCCCGATCATAAGCATCTTGAATGGTTAGAGTTAATGCGAGAACAATTATGATCCATATGCTTGACAAATCATAAGTCGAAAACCTCGTGTCCCGTGAATACGAGTACCCAAACCTCATGCTACTCAACTTAGAGTCCCAAGCAAGGCTCTTGTCATCGTAAGTATGTATGTATCATCGAAAACCGCCAACGGGGTACCTCCGTGCCCGATGACATGGAACAAGCCCACATCAAAATGACAGGACAAGCAGACAATGAATACCTCGACATCTCTTTTATTTGCCATTTGTTTAGCTTTTTATTGTGAGATGCGTCGTCGAATGTCCACCATGGGTATGCTGCAAATTTCCACCATGAATTATGCATGGCTTAGATTGGCGGCCCAGGCGTTTCCCTAACACATATACAAACTCCATGATCCCCACAAGATTCCCAATTCATTTCACACCGCGGGCATCCATAAACAAAAGATCACGATATCAACTCAAATAAGAAGTGCAATGTTGAAAGCTTGCCCCATGACAGCATGGTTGGGCTAGAATCCAACTTATAACTTGCAAGCATAACAACTCAATATAAGAGACCACAATGTCAAAAAAAATTAAGAACAGGAAAAAGTAAAGTGTGCCTTCCGGTTCGTGAGTGCTTTACTGACCAATTTTTGCATAACACTGGTAAGAGTTTAATTTGAAGAGAAGATAAAAGCAAGTCAAATTTACTTGGAATAACAAATTTCTAGTAGGTATGTATGGTGGACACTTTGGAAAACTTTGGCTTTTAGGAGTTGGATGCACGAGTAGAGCTCATACTTAGTACAAGGCGAGGGCTAGCAAAAGACTGGGAGCGACAAACTAAGAGAGCAATAATGGCCATAATCATGCAAAGCGACAAAGCGACATTAAAAGAAGCATAAGATGGCATCAAAAGTCAAAAACTAAATGATCATAGAGGCTACTGGCGACTTGTAAGAGTCTAACATGTGTGAGCATGCGCCAAGTCAACCCAAATAAAGCATCAAGGAGAAAACCAAAATAATGCTTCCATACAATAAAAACAACGCATGATTTTTTTCAAAGGCTCATTAAGCAATCTCAGTTATTTGAGACAAGTCATGCTACAGAAAAACCACTAAGCATACTATCAAAAAGACATCAAGCATGACATGAAAAAGCCTAAGCCACAGTCTACACAAGCTCCTTCTTGTACCACTTTTTGATAAAGCTTTTTCTCTTTTCCAACACCATTTGAAATTTTTATAACCACCTCTTTTGATGAAAACCAATAAAGATCAGAGGCAAAAATACACCTTGATGAAAAGATATGACAAGGTCTGAATGCAAATCAAGGCGAAAACGAAAACCAAAAGCAGTAGCGGAAAAAGAAGAACACTCGGTGAAATTGTAAGAATGAAAAACGGAGTGTTCTTGGCAAATGAAAATGAGTACATCTCCTCCAAAGGAAATTTGTTGGGTTCCAACCATTTATTGCAGCAAACAAAACTAAACTAACTAAGAAAACTAAAACAGCTGACGCTCCAAGAAAAACACATAGTGCATGAAGCAATAAAAATATAGTGGTTTGAAAGGTGACCTGATTTTTGCCGATGAAGAAGGGGTGCCTCGGGGGCATCCCCAAGCTTTGACACTTGTACTTCTTGGATATTTCTTGGGGTGATGCATGGGCATCCCCAAGCTTGAGCTTTTGTCCATTCTTCAACTCATCTCATCATTCTCCAATCCCTACACTTGAAAACTTCCTTCATACAAAACTAAACACAATTCTATTAGCAACATTAGTGCAAGCATAACATATAATCAACCTCTTTTTGCTTCAGGTTTCAACCCAAAACCACCACATATAAAGTATATACTACTGTAGCAACTTCCCCAAAAGTTCCGTGATCAAAAGAACTCAAAAGAAAGCGATAAAGCGGCAAACACAAATATTGGCAGAAATCTGTCAAAAAAGAACAGCTGACAAAGGTTGAATTTTTGAGGGGTTTTCTGTTGCTCAAATCAAAAAGTGTTCAACTAACGAAAGTTTGGATATAACCTGGGGCATATTCACAAGAAATAGTAGGTCCAAAAGATATACAGAGAATTTATACGAATTTTTACGGTGCAGCACCGAAAACAGTTTCAGGACAGCAACATCCCCAAATTTTTACCTCACTCGAATTAGAGGCTTCTCTTGGCACAACAATTAAATAAAAAGGATAAGGAGCGGTCATTACAGTAGTAATGACTTCCAAGACTCAAATAAAAGAAAAAGTACTGAAAAGAAAACATTGGGTTATCTCCCAAGAGTGCTTTTCTTTAATGCCTTTGAGCTAGGCGCAGAAAATTGCGAATCAAGTAACATCAAGTAATGAAGCATCAAGCTCATAATTTGCTCTAAGAATAGAGTCAAAAAGTAATTTCTTTCTTTTCCTAGGGAAGTGTTCCATACATTTCTTGAGTGGAAATTGATATTTTATAGTGCTTTCCCTCATATCAATGATGGCACCTACAGTTCGAAGAAAGGGTCTTCCCAAAATAATAGGACATGAAGCATGGCATTCAACGTCCATAACAAGAAAATCAACGGGAACAAGGTTATTGTTAACCACAATAAGAACATCATTAATCCTTCCCAAAGGTTTCTTCTTAGCAACATCAGCAATAGGAACATCATAATAACATTTTTCAAGAGGTGGTAAATCAAGCATGTCATAAATTTTTCTAGGCATGATAGAAATACTAGCACCTAGATCACATAAAGCATGGCAATCAAAACCATTAACATGCATATCAATGATGGGTTCCCAACCATCTTCTAACTTCTTGGGAACAGAAGCTTTTTGCTGCAACTTTTCATCCCTAATTTTCATGAGAGCATTGGTAATATGCTTAGTAAAAGCAATATTTAAAGAACTAGCATTGGGAGTCAAAGCAAGCTTTTGCAAGAACAAAATAACTTCAGATATGTTGCATCCATCAACATCAAAATCATTAAAAGAAGTAGAGCTATCATCTCGTACACTCCGAAAAATTTCAGCACTCTTTTGAGAAAAAGTTTTGGCAGTTTTAGGCTTTTTAACACAAGGAGTGGGAGTTTTCTCTACACCAATCAAAGTAAGAGGATTGCTAGCATTAGGAGCAACATCATTAGAGGTAGTAATAGTACAAACTTTCAAATTCCTAGCAATCTCATCCTCTCTTTCCCATCTAGCATGCAATTCTGCTAACAATCTAAGATTTTCATCAATTCCAACTTGGATAGCATTAGCAGTGGCAAAAACATTGTTCTCTTTCACATCATTAGGCAACACTTTTAATTTCAGAAGTTCAACATCATGAGCAAGGCTATCAACTTTAGAAGCAAGAATATCAATTTTGCCTAACTTTTCCTCAACAGACTTGTTAAAAGCAGATTGTTTTACCATGAAGTCTTTGAGCATGACTTCAAGTTCAGAGGGCGCGGCCCTAGTGTTGTTGTAGGAATTACCATAACCATTACCATTGGTAGAAGGATACGGCCTATAATTGTTACTAGCAAAATTGTTCCTATAAGCATTGTTGTTAAAATTATTGTTTCTAATGAAGTTCACATCAACATGCTCTTCTTGAGCAACCAAAGAGGCTAAAGGAACATTATTAGGATCAACATGAGTCCTATCATTAGCAAGCATAGCCATAATAGTATCAATCTTATCACTCTAGGAAGAGGTTTCCTCAACAGAATTTACCTTCTTACCTTGTGGAGCTCTCTCGGTGTGCCATTCGGAATAATTTACCATCATGTTGTCAACTAGCTTTGTTGCGGCGCCCAAGGTAAGGGACATAAAAGTGCCTCCAGCAGCTGAATCAAGTAGGTTCCTCGAAGAAAAATTCAGTCCTGCATAAAAAGTTTGGACAATCATCCAAGTAGTCAGTCCATGAGTGGGGCAATTCTTTATCATAGATTTCATTCTTTCCCAAGCTTGAGCAACATGTTCATTATCAAACTGAGTAAACTTCATAATATTGCTACGCAGAGATATAATCTTAGCAGGAGGATAGTATCTACCAATAAAAGCATCCTTACACTTAGCCCATGAATCTATACTATTCTTAGTCAAAGACAGCAACCAATCTTTAGCTTTTCCTCTCAAAGAAAAAGGAAACAACTTGAGCTTAATTATATCACCATCAACATTCTCATACTTTTGCATCTCACATAGCTCAACAAAATTGTTGAGATGAGCTGCAGCATCTTCAGTACTAGCACCAAAAAATTGCTCTTTCATAACAAGGTTCAATAAAGCAGGCTTAATCTCATAAATATTCGCAGCAGGAGCAGGTGGTGCAATAGGAGTGCAGATAAAATCACTATTGTTCGTGCTAGTAAAGTCACACAACTTGGTGTTTTCAGGAGTAGCCATTTCAGCAAAACTAAAAGTAGACAAGTAAAAACAACTACCAAGGATTCTAATTTTTTTGGATTTTGGATATAAAACGATGCAGGTAAAATAAATAAAGTAAAGCAAAACTTAAAACAAAGTAAAGGATGTGCGTGCGAAAAACTCCCCTTGCAGAGGTCTTCCACTCTTCCCCGGCAACGGCGCCAGAAAGAGCTTGATGCTACCGAGTTGATGAAGTAAATAACCGGCCAGTTGGGAACCCCAAGAGAAGGTTTGATGAAGATAGCAGCAAGTTTTCCCTTAGTTAAGAAACCAAGGTTTAATCGATCAGGAGAAGAGCAGACAATGTGACTGAAGGTGATGCGGACTGACTTGGCGACAGCTTCGGACAATTTATATATGGCGCCTCGTCCAAGCTTTGCTTTGCTAGCTGCAACGTGGAACCTGCACACACACAACCAAGTACTTTGTTCCCAACTTGCGATGAGGTTGTCAATCTCACCGGTTTGCTTGAAACAAAGGTTATGAGCGTATCGAGTGGAAAACAGTAGAAGTATGCGAGTAAAGTAAACAGTGCGAGTAAAGTAAACAAGTGATAGCAATATGATGGAAATAGGACCGGGGTCCACAGTTCACTAGTGGTGTCTCTCCAAAAGATAAATAACACATGCTGGGTAAACAAATTACAGTTGGGCAATTGATAGAATAAAGATAAACGTGATATGTCAAGAAGATCACTATGCGATTTACTCTGGGCATTACAACAAAATACATAGACCGCCATCCAACTGCATCTATGACTAATAATCCACTTGTGGCGAATCAATCCGAGAACTCCACAAGTATTAAGTTGTGAACAACAGATAATTACATTAAGCAAAGTGTGTAATGTAAACAAAGCATATGCCCTCGAGCATATGAATGTTGTTTTCTCCCTAGTAGCAACAACACATCTACAACCTTAGAGGTTTCTGTCACTCCCCCAGATTAAATAGAGGCATGAACCCACTATCGAGCATAAATACCCCCTCTTGGAGTCACTAGCAACTACTCGGCCAAGATAGCTACTAACAACGGAGAGCATGCAAGATCATAAACAACATAGAGATAACAAAAGATATATTTCAGTATAGCAACTCAATCATAACACCAATATTCAGCGGATCCCAACAAACCAAACATGTAGAATTACATAACGGTGATCTCAATCATGTAGGGCAGCTCATGAGATCTAAACATGAAGCACATGGTGGAGGAGACAACCATCTAGCTACTGCTATGGACCCATAGTCCAAGGTAGACTACTCACTCATCGCTCCGGAGGCAAGCATGGTGATGAAGAAGACCTCCGGTGGTGATTCCCCTCTCCAGCAGGGTGCCGGGAAGAGCTTCTGGACCCTCCCGATCTTCGGGTCGACGGTGGCGGCGGATCGCGATGTGTTCTGGAAAATTGATCACGTACTTTGGTTTTTTCCGTCGGGGGGTCTTCATAGGCGAAGGGGCATCGTCAGAAGTGGCCCGAGGGGCTCTCACACATAGGAGGCGCGGCCAGGCCCCTGGCCGCGCCGTCCTGGTGTGTGAGGCCCTCGTGGCCCCCCTCCAACTCCTCTTCGGATCTCTGGAAGCTTCCGGGAAAAATAAGACTTCAGGAACTTGTTTCGTTCAATTCCGAGAATATTTCCTGTGTATCACTTCTGAAACACAAAAACAGCAGAAAACAGGGAACTGGCACTGTGGCGACTTGTTAATAGGTTAGTTCCGGAAAATGCATAAAAGTGCCACGAAGTGTAACGAAACAGTAGGCAAATGGTGTAAAGACAAGCATGGAGCATCAAAAATTGTAGATACGTCGGAGACGTATCAAAGACCTCCGGTGGCGATTCCCCTCTCTGGCAGGGTGCCGGGAAGAGCTTCTGGACCCTCCCGATCTTCGGGTCGACGGCGGCGGCGGATCGCGATGTGTTCTGGAAAATTCATCGGGCCCTTAGGTTTTTCTCGTCGGGGGGTCTTTATAGGCGAAGGGGCATTGTCAGAAGTGGACCGAGGTGGTCTCACACATAGGGGGCGCGGTCAGGGGCTGGGCCGCGCCGCCCTGGTGTGTGGCCACCTCGTGGCCCCACTCTGTCACCTCTTCGGTTCTCTGGAAGCTTCGGTAAAATTCTGGGCGACTAGCTTTGGTTTCGTCCAATTCCGGAATATTTCCTGTGTAGCTTTTCTGAAACACAAAAACAGCAGAAAACAGGGAACTGGCACTGTGGCGACTTGTTAATAGGTTAGTTCCGGAAAATGCATAAAAGTGCCACGAAGTGTAACGAAACATTAGGCAAATGGTGTAAAAATAAGCATGGAGCATAAAAAATTATAGATACGTTGGAGACGTATCAAGCATCCCCAAGCTTAACTCCTGCTCGTCCTCGAGTAGGTAAGTGATAACAAAAGAAATAATTTTTGAGGTGACATGCACCTACACAATCTTGATCATATATGTAAGCGTTGTGCGCTGGAATCAAAAGAACTTAAAACATGGGCATGAAAGATATGATCTTGACAATAAAAACTTAGCAACCATGTTATAACATGAAAAAGAACACAAACAAAATATTATGAAAATGAAATGATAAAAGTCAAACGTGTGTTCAAATCATAAGGAAAAATATACAAATGGTTTTCAGCTTGTCCTTCATGGAGAGCAAAACATAAATGCATAGGACACCTTCAAGTTTAAGAGGGCGACTAGATACAAATAATTTAAGAACAAGTGAAACCAACAATATGAATCAATCAATGAAAACTTTGGGACAATGCACATTATACTAAGAATGACAACTATGCTCTCTTAATGGTGCATAAAGATAGAAGGTGGTGACTCAACATAAAAGTAAAAGAAAGGCCCTTCGCGGAGGGAAGCAGTGATTGCAAGTTTTATAGACCTTCAAAAATTACGGTACTTACCGGCTTTGAGCTCTCATTGCCCCCATCATAAGCATCTTGAATGGTTAAAGTTAATGCAAGAACAATTATGATGCATATGCTTGACAAATCATAAGTCGAAAACCTCGTGTCCCGTGAATACAAGTACCCAAACCTCATGCTACTTTACTTAGAGTCCCAAGCAAGGCTCTTGTCATTGTAAGTATATATGTATCATCGAGAACCGCCAACGGGGTACCTCCGTGCCCGATGACATGGAACAATCCCACATCAAAATGACAGGACAAGCAGACAATGAACACCTCGACATCTCTTTTATTTACCATTTGTTTAGCTTTTTATTTTGAGATGCGTCGTCGAATGTCCACTATGGGTATGCTGCAAATTTCCACCATGAATTATGCATGGCTTATATTGGCGGCCCAGGCGTTTCCCTAACACATATACAAACTCCATGATCCCCGCAAGATTCCCAATTCATTTCACACTGCGGGCATCCATAAACAAAAGATCACAATATCAACTCAAATAAGAAGTGCAATGTTGAAAGCTTGCCCCATGATGGCATGGTTGGGCTAGTCTCCAACTTACAACTTGCAAGCATAACAACTCAACATAAGAGACCACAATGTCAAATTTTTAAGAACAAGAAAAAGTAAAGTGTGCCTTCCGGTTCGTGAGAGCTTTACTGACCAATTTTCGCATAACACTGGTAAGAGTTTAATTTGAAGAGTATATAAAAGCAAGTCAAATTTACTTGGAATAGCAAATTGATAATAGGTATGTATGGTGGACACTTTGGAAAACTTGGATTTTAGGAGTTGGATGCACGAGTAGAGCTCATACTCAGTACAAGGCGAGGGCTAGCAAAAGACTGGGAGCGACCAACTAAGAGAGCAATAATGGCCATAATCATGCAAAGCGACAAAGCAACATTAAAAGAAGCATAAGATGGCATCAAAAGTCAAAAACTAAATGATCATAGAGGCTATTGGCGACTTTGTAAGAGTCTAACATGTGTGAGCATGCACCAAGTCAACCCAAATAAAGCATCAAGGAGAAAACCAAAATAATGCTTCCAAATAATTAAAACAACGCAATATTTTTTCAAAGGCTCATTAAGCAATCTCAGTTATTTGAGACAAGTCATGCTACAGGAAAACCACTAAGCATACTATCTAAAAGACATCAAGCATGACATGAAAAAGCCTAAGCCGCAGTCTACACAAGCTCCTTCTTGTACCACTTTTTTGCATAAAGCTTTTTTTCTTTTCCAACACCATTCGAACTTTTTAAATCCAACTCTTTTGAGGAAAACCAACATAATCCAGAGGCAAAAATACACCTTGATAAATAAATATAAGAAGATCCGAATGCAAATCAAGGCGAAAAAGAAAACCAAAAACAGTAGCAGAAAAAGAAGAAAACTCGGTTTTTGATAAGAGTGAAAACTAGAGCGTTCTTGGCAAATGAAAAGCAAGGCAACTTCTCCAAAAGAAATTTATTGGGGTCCAACCATTTATTTTAGCAAACAAAACAAAACAAATAATGAAAACTAAAACAACTGACGCTCCAAGAAAAACACATAGTGCATGAAGCAATAAAAATATAGTGTCTTGAAAGATGACCTTATTTTTGCCGATGAAGAAGGGGTGCCTCGGGGGCATCCCCAAGCTTTGACGCTTGTACTTCTTGGATATTTCTTGGGGTGATGCATGGGCATCCCCAAGCTTGAGCTTTTGTCCATTCTTCAACTCATCTCATCATTCTCTAATCCCTACACTTGAAAACTTCCTTCATACAAAACTAAACACAAACCTATTAGCAACATTAGTGTAAGCATAACATATAATCAACCTCTTTTTGATTCATGTTTCAACCCAAAACCACCACATATAAAGTATATACTACTATAGCAACTTCCCTAAAAGTTCTGTGATCAAAAGAACTCGAAAAGAAAGCGATAAAGCGGCAAAAACGAATAGTGGCAGAAATCTGTCAAAACAGAACAGCTGATAAAGGCCGATTTTTTAAGGGGTTTTCTGTTGCTCAAATCAAAAGGTGTTCAACTAATGAAAGTTTGGATATAACCTGGGTCATATGCACAAGAAATCGCAGGTCCAAAAGATATACAGAGAATTTTCACGAATTTTTACGGTGCAGCACCGAAAACAGTTTCAGGACAGCAACATCCCCAAATCTTTACCTCACTCAAATTAGAGGCTTCTCTTGGCACAACAATGAAATAAAAATGATAAGGAGATGTCATTACAGTAGTAATGACTTCCAAGACTCAAATAAAATAAAAATTACTGAAAAGAAAACATTGGGTTATCTCCCAAGAGTGCTTTTCTTTAACGCCTTTGAGCTAGGCGCAGAAAATTGCGAATCAAGTATTTTTAGAAGGAGCATTAAGATCAACTGCAGAGGTCTTGTCAATAAGGCATTGTATTTTATCCACATAAGTTTTAGAAGACCCTTTGTGATCACGCTTTGGTTCACTCAAATCACTAAAAAGATTTTTGGGACAGATCCAGTCAAAATTATTTTTGAAAGCTTCATATAATCCCAAGAGCTTGCTAGGTATAGGTATTTTGGTTCCTTCATTGTTTGTACTAATAACCTTTATAGGTGAACCGAGTTTATTAAAACGCTTAAGAACTTTCCTAGCTTCAATAGCAACATCTCTAAATTCTATGCGCAAAGTTTCCAAGATAAAAGCTTTCTTCTCAGGATCTTCAATTTCATGAAGCTTAAGGAACATGTGTTGCATAAAAGGATTAAGGCTAGCAAACCTAGCTTCCAACATGTGAATTAAATAAGAAGAAGCAACTTCAATACTAGGAGCTAGCTCAACCAAAGACTTTTCCTCAACTTCTTTATGCATACTAATGTGACTAAAGAACTCCTCAATGTTATCTTTCCCAATAATTGAACCACTACCTACTGAGACGGTCCTCCAAAACATACTTAGGGAACAACATGATGAACGAAAAGCAAGTAGATAAAAGCAACTATAAAGTAAACTAATTTTTTGTGTTTTTGATATAAAACAATGCAAGTAAAAATAAAGTAAAGCAAAACTATAAAACAAAGTAAAGGATGTGCGTGCGAAAAAACTCCCCTTGCAGAAGTCTTCTTTTTCCTCCCCGGCAACGGCGCCAGAAAAGACTTGATGGCTGGCGTGTAGTTGATGATGATGATTATAACCAGTCAGTTGGGAACCCCAAGCGGAAGGTGTGATGAGCACAACAGCAAGTTTTTCCCTCAGTTGGAAACCAAGGTTTATCGATCAGGAGAAGAAAAAGCCAATACGACTGAAGGTGATGCTTGCAAGCTTCGCGACAGCTTCGGACAATTTATATGGTGCCTCGTCCAAGCTTTGCTTTGCGAGCAGCAACGTGGAACCTGCACACAACATAACCAAGTACTTTGTTTCCAACTTACGATGAGGTTGTCAATCTCACCGGTTTGCTTGAAACAAAGGGTATAAGCGTGTCGAGTGGAAAACAGTAGAAGTATGCGAGTAAAGTAAACAGTGCGAATAAAGTAAACAGGTGATAGCAATATGATGGAAATAGGACCGGGGTCCACAGTTCACTAGTGGTGTCTCTCCATAAGATAAATAACACATGCTGGGTAAACAAATTACAGTTGGGCAATTGATAGAATAAAGATAACGTGATATGTCAAGAAGATCACTATGCGATTTACTCTGGGCATTACAACAAAATACATAAACCGCCATCCAACTGCATCTATGACTAATAATCCACTCACAGGGATATCATCCGAACACCCCATGAGTATTAAGTTGCAAACAATAGATAATTACATTAAACAAAGTGTGTAATGTAAACAAAGCATATGCCCTCGAGCATATGAATGTTGTTTTCTCCCTAGTGGCAACAGCACATCTACAACCTTAGAGGTTTCTGTCACTCCCCCAGATTAAATAGAGGCATGAACCCAACTATCGAGCATAAATACCTCCTCTTGGAGTTACTAGCAACTACTCAGCCAAGATAGCTACTAACAATGGAGAGCATGCAAGATCATAAACAACATAGAGATAACATAAGATATATTTTAGTATAGCAACTCAATCATAAAACCAATATTCATCGGATCCCAACAAACACAACATGTAGAATTACATAACGGTGATCTCAATCATGTAGGGCAGCTCATGAGATCTAAATATGAAGCACATGGTGGAGAAGACAACCATCTAGCTACTGCTATGGACCCATAGTCCAAGGTAGACTACTCACTCATCGCTCCGGAGGCAAGCATGTGGATGAAGAAGACCTCCGATGGCGATTCCCCTCTCCGGCAGGGTGCCGGGAAGAGCTTCTGGACCCTCCCAATCTTCGGGTCGACGGCGGCGGCGGATCACGATGTGTTCTGGAAAATTGATTGGGCTCTTAGGTTTTTCTCGTCGGGGGTCTTTCTAGGCGAAGGGGCATTGTCAGAAGTGGACCGATGTGGTCTCACACATAGGGGGCGCGGCCAGGGCCTGGGCCGCGCCGCCCTGGTGTGTGGCCACCTCATGGCCCCACTCCGTCTCCTCTTCGGTTCTCTGGAAGCTTCGGTAAAATTCTGGGCGACTGGTTTTGGTTTCGTCCAATTCCAAGAATATTTCCTGTGTAACTTTTCTGAAACACAAAAACAGCAGAAAACAGGGAACTGGCACTGTGGCGACTTGTTAGTAGGTTAGTTCCGTAAAATGCATAAAAGTGCCACGAAGTGTAACGAAACATTAGGCAAATGGTGTAAAAACAAGCATGGAGCATCAAAAATTATAGATACGTTGGAGACGTATCAGGAGGGCCGATGCACTCCCGCACGTGCACGAGTGGTGACACCCACTAGAGGAGGCGGCGACGGGGCAGCGGCCGAGCTTGATGACGACGAGGGGGCCGGCGACGACGGAGGCGGCGACGAGAGGGCCGCCGATGACGGGGCCGGCGATGAGAAGGCCGGCGACGTCGGAGCCAGTGAGGCGGAGGCCGGTGTCGACGGTAGTGACCCGGACACCGAGGGTCCGGGCGTGGCGGGTGCAGCCGGGGCCGCGGCTACCGGCGCAGGGAGCGTGGGCGCTGGCGGGGCTGCTGCCGCGTGCCGTCGGGCGGGAGCGCCCGTAGGAGGGACGACCGGCGCTGTTGGAGTCTCCAAGATGCCCTGCTTAAACGGAAACAACAACTCGTCAAAGTAAACGTGCCACGAGGTGATCACGCGATGAGAGACCGGATCATAGCAGCGATAGCCCTTGGTGTTAGACGGATAGCCGATGAACACACACGGAAGGGAGCAAGGGGCGAGCTTGTGCGCAGCTGTGGAGGCTGTACTGGGATAGCAGCGACAACCAAAGATGCGGAGATCGTCGTAGGAGGGCGGTGTGCCAAAGAGAAAGTGGTGTGGTGCGTACTGCCGGCGGGAGCGACACGGCCGGATGTTAATGAGGAGAGTGGCGGTGGTGAGTGCATCCAGCCAAAAGCATGGTGGCATGTAGGCATGGAACAAGAGTGTGCGGACGCAATCATTGAGGGTGCGGAGGATGCGTTCAGCACGGCCATTCTGTTGAGACGTGTAGGGACACGTGAGACAGAAGACAGTGCCATGAGTAGCGAGGAGAGTGCGAACAGCGAGGTTGTCAAACTCTTTGCTGTTATCGGTTTGGAGGGCATGGATGGTTCTACCGAACTGGGTGGAGACATAGGAGAAATAGGATGTTAGGGTGGCAGAAACATCGGATTTACGGCGTAGAGGAAAAGTCCACACAAAGTGCGAATAATCATCCAATATCACAAGATAGTAAAGAAAACCAGAATTACTTGGAATTGGAGAGGTCCACACATCACTATGAATTAACTGAAACGGAAAAGACGCTACAGTGGAGGATGAACGAAAGGGAAGACGAACATGTTTGCCTAGACGACATGCTTCACAAGAGTGAGACTCTGTTTTATTACATGAAAAAGAAAATCCTTGCATGATTTTACAAAGTACGGTGGAGCTAGGAAGGCCAAGGCGCGCGTGCCAGAGGTCGACACCGGCGGAGAGAGCAAGGTGACTGGTGGTGGTGGATGTAGACTGGACGGGGTAGAGTGCATCGCCGGGGCTGTCACAACGGTGGAGGAGCATACGGGTACGACCATCCTTCACAGAAAAACCGACAGCGTCAAATTCCACAGTCACATTATTATCACGAGCAAGACGTTTAATAGAGACTACGTTTTGAACGAGAGCAGGAGAGACAATGACATTATGGAGAGAAAGTGGGCGAGAGTTGGATGGAAAAGTGGTAGAACCGGTATGGGTGATAGGAAGTGTATGACCGTTACCGACGACGATACTGGAGGAAGTGGTGATGGGAGTGGAAGCGGAGAGATTACCGGGGTAAGGTGTCATGTGGGATGAGGCACCGCTGTCCATGAACCAGAAGTCACCAGTGCCGCTAGTCGCGCCAGTGTTGGGGACGGAGTGGAGGGCGTGCATCAGCGCGGGGTTGACCTGCGGCGATGGAGGCGCGCCGTGGTAGCCGGGAGGGGCGGTGTAGACCGGAGGCGCGCCAGGTGGAGGCGCCGCGAAGAACGCCTGGTGGGTGGCAGGTCGGGGCCTCGGGACGCCGGGGTACGGGGCCCGAGGCACCGGCATGGTGTAGGCGTGGACGACTCCGGTCCAGGGATGTTGTCCCGTGGCCCAGGGCGGCGGAGGCATGGACTGCTGGGGAGGAGGCGGGTTGCCGTTGCGCTGGCCGCCATTGCCGCCACGACCACGTCGACGCTGGCGGCCACCGTTGCCACTGTTCCTGCCGTTGCCGCCCGTGGCAGGAGGAGCGGGCGCACGCGGAGCCCCCCCCCCACACCGTTGGGAAGGATGCTGTTTTCGCTGGCCCAGAGGGCGGTGGGCGGCTGCTGGGGCGGGTAGTAGGGAGCCGTGGCGCGAGCTGTTGGCGAGGGCACGGACGCACCGGGGGTGAAGCCAGCGACGAAGGCGGTTTGAGCCGCATGAGGCCGGAGCTGTTTTAGCCGCCGCTCCTCGTTGCGAAGGTAGGCCACAGCCTGCTCGTAGGTCAGTGTGGTGAGCAGCATGAGGTTGGAGGCGGCGTGGCTGAGGTCCTCGCCTAGGCCGGCCGCGAGCGTGGAGAGGAGGAGGGCGTCAGTGATTGGAAACTCCAAATCGTGGAGCTCATTGGAGAGGGTCTTGAGGCGCAGGTAGAAGGTGTCGAGGGAGAGGTCGTTCTGGTGGAGACCAAAGAACTCCTGCTAGAGGAAGGTGATGCACTGGATCTTGTTGTCGGTGAAGAGGCCGGTGATCTTCTTCCACACGTCGCGCGTGGTGTCGCCATCGCGAACGACGGTGTGAAAGATGTCGGTGGAGACGGTTTGGAAGAACCAGCGGATGATGGTGGCGTCGATGGTACTCCAGTCGGGGTCGTGCGGCATGGCAAGGAGGTTGACGGTGCCGTCGATGTGGTCGAGGAGGTCGTACTCACGGAAGAGGAGGCCGAAGTACATCTTCCACGCGAAGAAGTTGGCCGCGGTGTGGGAGAGCTTGATCGGCACGTGCTCGAGGACGGGAACGTCGCGGATGACGGCGACGGAGGGGCCGGCAAAGGGGTTGGAGCTCCCAGATCGCGAGGAGTTGATGGGGTTGGAGGGGCCAGAGCTGGAGAAGTCGGCCATGACGGGCAGAAGCGAGGGCCGCGGCGGTGCCAAGAGGAGGCGGCGCAGCTAGGGTTTTGGGTAGGCCGGCGGCGGCGGCTGCGCCAAGGAGGCGGCGACGGCTCGACGAGGGTAGGTGCTAGGGTTAGGATCTATGTTTAGGCTGATACCATGTAGAGAGATTTTGGGAGATTGCACAGCTCCAATAGAGCCGGCTGTCTTGTATATATATAGGATTCATACAACCTTGAGAGCTAAGGAACCTTACAAGCCTTGGAAGCCAAGGAACCTAGTACCTTGGGAGCTAAGGAACCTATACATATACGTACATATCTCAACAAGATGTACTCTGCTATATCATGGTTGGAGAATCAGGCCAATCGCTTTTGCTAGTTCACCTTAAAAATGGAAATGGTTAGAACATTTTGTAGAGCTTGAGCTGTACAATACTGAGACTTCTACCATAATGATCAGAATTGTAAAAAGGAAACAGCACTCCAACAAACATCAAAAAGAAGTTGTAGTGTATTTAGCAAAAAAGAAGAAGGAAAACGCTTGTCATCAGCCCCCGCGATCAGCCGCTCTTGCTTGCGCGCCCCAAGTGACCCGCACACGAATGTGGCAGTTTTCTTTCCTTTTCTTTGCATGCTCGTGCAGTATCTAGCTCTGTAGACTCTACGTGATGCGCTAGTACCTATTCAAGCGCACGCGCGTAGGTCAGGCAGCTAGCATGCTGTCCTTTGCTCACTTTTCTCACATGGGCTAGAGGATGCGACTCGAGTTGGCTATTGTGTATTGTCTACTAGTGTACAGGCTTGCAAACAAGAGGTACATTTATTTGACGTTTCATGAGTAATTAAAAATATAACAAATTCGTATGAGTTTTGGTGAATAAGCACACACCAGATGTCGTACAGGTTTTGTTGATGTTTAAAAGCTGCAAAATATATGATTATTTTGTGTTATAATAGTTGGTGTTTTTATTGAAATAGTTAGATATTTTTGTTGTCAATCAATTTGTAGGAAAACAAATTGTTGTTAACCACTTTTTCCTTTGTACAAACACATGGTTTTTTGCTGTAACAAGTTATCATTTTTGTTGAAATAGTTGGTGGTTTTTGTTGTATTTTCAAAAATTATTATTATTTATCACCTTTTTGTAAAATTAATTGTTTAACATATTGCAACATTTTTTTGTTGTAATAGTGTATATTTCTTGTATGTGGGATGAGAGTTTTTTGTTGCAGCCATCTTTGCTCTTGTTACAAATCATCATGATGGTATTTTTATGTAAATATCGGTATAGTCGAGGGGCTATAGGATATACCCTTTGGTTTTCACTGAAGAAGCTAGGAGCGTGGGTTTATTTAAACAAAACCGAGGGGCTAAAATACAAAATGTGCATCGCCATGATTTTAGGCTGTTAGATCATGATCTGACAACTCGGAAAGCAACCGATTTTTGGCCACAAATCGGCCGACCGATGCCTAGCTAGTAGCTGCCAAAAAAGAAGCTCACCATGTATTCCAGGTTCATCTTGGGATTTTAATATGAAAACATAAGAGACAATGAGACTATGCGGTTCCTATAGAAGTTTAAATATTCCCATTATAATCATCTTAATCTGTTATCATTGCCATCAAACGCTGGTTGATGGTCATAATAATGCCACTTTGAGCCCACAAAGCTAAGAAGTTCAAGAAGTTGTAGATCATAAATTATTTGGAACTACATAACAGAGCACATAATTCATACATTTGATAGAGCAGCTGTAATATCCTAGGATTAGAGGTTATAAAATAGAGTCAACAGATGTGTGCATTGCAATTCATGCATAGAAAATTCGGGTAATTTTCGCGCATTTAAATAAAACATGTCAAAGTGATTGGAGTTTCACTTAAGTTGATGGAATTGAAGTAGATCATCAACTAGAGCGCGATAAACTTCAATATGACCTTTATTAAAATCCTTGTTTTGGGTTGTGATAGTTACAACAACTCAAAGAGAGTTAAGTGAGGTAAAACTAAAATGCTTGACACACCATTTCAGAACCATATATTTACTCACACCTAGATCATCATGGTATTCATTGAACTTAAACCAATGAACCATGTGAGACATAAAGTAAATTCAACACAAGTCTTATTTTCAAATAATTAACTACCTTTTGATCCCAAATACTCAAATATATTCTTCTTCTAGTCAAGAAGAGAGAAACTATACCTAGTTAGAGATATCCTTACCCCATAAGATAGAAACCTAGGTTATAATTAAGAAACTCAGGAGTAGGAGAGCTTAACCTATTACCTAATTGAGTAGAAGAGTAATACCAACTTTAGGTGAGATTTAAACCACAAGGATATTAGAACCATCCTTAGGAAGTATACTCTATACCTAGACTTGTGGAGTTATGAAGAGGTAGTAGCTCCAATGTGAATTCCAAAAAGGGGAGATTATATCATTAATCTCAGAAGGTAGGTACAACCAAGATTAAATCCTTGATAGATGGAGTTGATGAAGGAAATAAAGTGGATTTGTTATGGGAGTTGATGAAGGAGATAGCATGATCATGTCAAGTGCATGATTAGGGTTGCTGATGAAGATAATTAGGTTAGTTATAAAACCTAGTCTGATAAGCAGATATCATCCTAAAACCAAGTGTGGAGTAGGTGTTGAACTTAAACTCATCTCACATAGGAGATACCCATCTTGTTAGAGCTATAGGAGATACCTTGATCTGTGTACAAGTTTCTAGTAAGCAAAGCACGTTGATATGGGTAGAGGAGAGTTCTAACTTAAAACCTAAAACCTATTTTAGCTAAAGCCGATAGAACCTCAAATCATATCATAGGGGTGTTCATTATATTTTGATGAGAATAGTACCACCATATCAAATTCCTTAATTCTATTGATGCATCACTTGGTGATCACAAGCAAATCATAGAATCATATTTTGTTTCTAACTCGAGTAAATAGTCAATAGAAACCCTATGAAATTGGAATGGTCCTTAAGGCCATTCCAAAACACTAGGTAAATGAGAGGAATATGAGAGTTTGTTCAATGGAAAACCCACACATAAAGAAAGTGCAATCCTAATCCTAAACCCCAATTCCTATTTAGGCAAAGCCTATATCACACTAACCCTATTATTGGTGTGATCATCATCCTTTAATTAAGGAGGTGCAATCTTATCAAACTCCATACCTTTTCATTTATCCCTTTGGAACCCTATCTTATAAATCAAATTAAAATTATGTATCACCTTGTGATCATAAGCCAACTGTATAGTCCTATTACATTTCAAATCCAAGTCATTAGAGAACTATAGGCATCAGAAGTATGTTGTAGGAAACATACACCTACTTATAAAACTCAACCATAGTGAAGGTTTTACATAAGTGGTATTCCATCATCTAAACTCAAAATGCACATTTACAAATCAGTAGGAATGTATTCAAGTTACATAAAAGAATGTTTGGAGACTCAAAGAGAAGTATTTGAAACCATCTCCATTAAAATCATTAATTAACACCTTCACAAATATTTACATTGTTCTAAATACTAAAGCATATTAAAAACATTTACAGCACAAGTAAAGGGGCTAAGTAAAGTCCTGATATATTTGGACAATAATTCCTAAGTTTAAAACCTGCAATAACAGAATACCAAAATAAGTTTGAATCTCAAAAACAGTAAACAAGTAAATAAAATAAAATAAATGAAACATAAAAAAAATAGGAGAAGCACGTACCTGGGCGAAGCCCAGCTGGCGCAGCCCAACACCAGCCCGGCCAACTTACCGCTTCAGTCGTCTTCTTCCTCGAGCCTGGAAGCTGCTCGGTGGCGTGCTGGGGAGCACCCGATCCACCGCCGGCGATTCGACGTGCTGGATGAAGGCCACCGCCCTCCGAAGCTTATAAAAGTTCATCCGCCGCCGAGAGGAAACCCTAGGACCCCCACTCTTCTTCTTTCTCGCGCATATCTGCAGGTTTCACCGAAACCCTAGCCCAGCCATTTTCCGGCGCCGTCGCTAGAGACCACCCAGAGTTTCACCGAGAAGCTCTGGAGCTCCGCCTCGTCACCTAAGACCTCCTGGAGGGTTGAATCGAGGAGGGGAGGTTTCAATCGCCCGGAATCCGCCGTTCCTCTTTACAGTACCTCGCCTGTCGTGGTTTCATCAATAGATCTGCCATAGAGGTAGGGGTATGGCGGTTTGTGGAAGGGGGTGAACACGGAGGAGCGATCCAGGACGGTGGTAGCACGAGTTTACCCAGCTTCAAATCCCGCGACGGTGGCGAGATCCTACGTGCTGCTATAATTCACTATATGGCAACAAGTGCTCAGTTACAATGATGAGGTTGGCTGTTTCGCTATGCGATTGGCCGTAAGATTAGTCTGATGCCTCAAGGGCTGCTCCACGCCGGGCTTATAAAGGCGCCTGGCGTGGGCTACACGTTGGTACCGGAGCGGATACAACTTGGAGTCCTAGACTAAGTCCTGCGCGTATGCTACAAGGTCACCCGCCATGGGCCGTCATCCAGATCCGCCATAAGCTCGCCGCTAGTAGCCCGCCCTGGACCTGTCTCCGGATCCACCATAAGCGCCTGCGTCCAGTACCGCCGTGCCAACTTCAGCAACTGGGCCGCCCGGTATGGCGAATCCGCCATACCACCCCTGATGGGCCACCCTGGCTTGCTGATTTAGGACTACGTCGCTGGTATACCTATTTGGTATATCCCCAACAGTAGCCCCCAGGGAACTTCAAGATTGCCATCTACATCCGCCATGCTTGTTCTTGATAAGTCATTTCCGCCATAGCTCTTCTCCGCTGGGATGGCGGTTATCTTGATGTTCCTTTTTTCCATCTATCAACCCGCCGTAAATAACGGATCAAGCGACGTAGTTATCTTAGCGAGATTTTCGGGATCCGTTGGATCATACCGTTGAAATCCGCCGTAAATTTCGGCACACGGTTCCTTCTAGGGCCAGATTTACAGTGCACGCACTGTTTTCACCAAGTTACTTTTTTACCCTTGGACACGTGTCGCCAGTTTAGGGTTTCTGCGATCAGGATGAGCGGTGGTGATGGCGGGCACGAATCTCAAGGCCCGGGGTCTATATATACCCCGGCCTCTCACCCCCGGCCGGTCACCCCTCATTCTCCCCCGTCGCTCTCTCTCTCTCTTCAGCGCCGCCACGAGAGCTTTGCTATCTCCGGCGAGCCACCGCGGAAAACCTCGCCGCCGGCAGCAATTTCCGCCACAAGCTGGCATCGTCTTCCTCGTCCTCGCTCGAAGTTTTAGAAGTCATCACCGCCACGCCACTGGCCGCCATGGAGCCCGAATCTCCTCGCCAAACTTCAAAGTCTGAAGCTGCTGAGGGCTCTGTACGATCCTCTGATACAGAGTCCTCCATGCCCGAAACCTCAGGAGGAGATTGGGACTCCTGCAATCTGAGCGAGGAAATTCTATCTTCCTTGGAGCGGGAAGGCCGCATAGCTGCTAAGGAAACCTCCAGATGGCGGGTTGAGCCTGGTGAAGCGACGCCGATTCCTTCAGATGAAGAGGTCGTTATGCTGAAGTCCCACATTGATCGTGGCCTTAGCCTTCCGCCATCCTACTTCCTGAGGGAAGTTCTCCGCCATTACAGGTTACAGCTGCACCACATTGCTCCGAATAGCTTCGCTGCTTTAGCGGGTTTCGTCGCGCTATGCGAAGGATATCTGGGCATAAGCCCACGCGGAGATTTATTCCGCTTGTATTTTAATATCCGCCATAACCGGGACGCGAACGGGAATCCTCGCAATTGTGGGTCGATCTCCTTTGTTCCTCGGCATGGGAAATCCTACCCCTACATTGTCCCTCATGACTCTGCTAAGGGATGGCGGGGTTCCTTCTTTTATCTGGCTAACCAGGCCCCTCCTGAAAGGAAGTTCGGCCTGCGGTCTTTTACTGATGGTCCCGCCAAGGAGCAGGATAGCTGGGGTGTCATGGATGACTTCACAATGGATGATGAATGCCAATTATGCTCACGGCGGATTTCAAAACTTGTCTTCTCTGGACTGACAGGTGCTGACACCATTTACTGCTGGATCTCACGGCGGATTCAGCCTCTTCAATATCGCCCAACCCTGATGTTCGAGTATAGCGGAATAGACGATCCCCAGCGCTATTCCAAGGAGGAACTGTCCGCTGAAGAGATCGAGCTTCGGATCCGCAGCATCATTAAGGTGGGGCGAGATGAGCCTCTGAAGCTAAAAATCCCTATGTATGAGAATGGCAGTTGTCCAAAGGTAAGTGCTTCTCCTTATTCCACCATAACAGCTAATTTTCCTTGAATGACTTCACATTTCTCCGCAGCTTTCTTCCCTGCCAACCTCTGAGCTGAGCGGTCTTGTCCGCTATCCCCGGACGAAAGATCTTACTGACGATGAGGACGAGACATCCTCGTCTCCCAAAAGACAGAAGGTGGCGGAAGAAGAGGTAGTGGCGGATGAGCCTGTAGTGGCGGTTCCTCGTGGCGTTCGCGGTGCTGGCGGGCGCATTCGTGGGATGGGCAAAAGAGTCATCTCTCGCCATTCGTCCCCTGCCCTTCGCGGCCATCTGGACACCGTGCCAGAACATTCCGCCACTATAAATCTACTAGAGCGGAAGTAAGTATAATCATAATTCGCCTTCATACCATGCATAACTTTTTCTAATCTGTCTCTTCTGCACACAGAAGAAGAAAGGTTTCTGGCCAGAAACCTCCAAGAACCAACCCATCACCTGCTACCATTCCACCTACACCAGACGCTCCTGCTCGCCCAACTGGGCCCTCCACCTCCTCTCAGCATACCAGCAAGGTGGCGGATGTTCCAGAGAAAACTGCTGAACCACAAGACCGCCCTGCTAAAGGTGCTAGGAAAGTAAGTTTTAGCGGAAAAGCGATCCAGATGGACACAGGGGCTGGGGAGGCCACGAAATGGAAGAAGAAATCAGAGGCTCTTTTCCGCCTTGACAATATGCAAGAGGAGGCCAGTAACCATGTGTCATCTGCAATGGCGGCATTCGTTCAGAGAACCAGTCTTGTTAAAGAGGTATGTACTCCCAGTAGCCCCCGAGCGCCATGGCGGATTCGCAAATTTAATCCGCTATGGGACTCCAAAGTTGACTTCTGTAAGTTTTTTGAATAACTTAGCCCTCGAGCGCTGGTAGTTCACACAGTGCTCTATAGAGAACTTAATTTTCATACTGAGTAGCCCCCGAGCGTTATGGCGGATAATTATCCAGCATAAAGCTCTTAGAAGACAAAAGATCAGTATAAGTAGCCCCCGAGCATCATGGCGGATAATCCTTCATCATGATGCTCTAAGAGTGACTAAAAAAGAATCAGTGAGTAGCCCCCGAGCGTTATGGCGGATTAACATCCGGCATAAAGCTCTAAGATTGACTAACACTTCAAATTTTGCCAGAATTACAAGAAGGTGGTGGAGGACCTGGTCCAGGTCGTCAGCTCGCAGGAGAAGGAGCTGGCGGAGAAAGGCGCTCTTGTGGCGGATTTGCGGCAGCAGCTTGAGAATAGCGGTAATCTACCTTAAGTTTCCTTTATGCTTATTCAATCAATGCTGAGCTGACAAGACTCCGCCATGTAGACGCTGCCAAGCTCAAGTCCACACTTGAGGGGATGAAGAAAGGCCATGCCATTGCGATGGATGGGCTGAATGAACAGCTCCGGAAATCGCTGGCTAAAAACGCCACCCTCGAGAGGCAGCGGAAGGACCAGGAGAACCAGGGCAAGAAGAAGGACAAGGAGATAGCGGATCTCCGCAAAGCCGCCGCTGACTTTGAGAAGCGGCATGAAGGATTTAACGAGCTCCTCCATCACTTCCAGGACAAATTGCTAGGTACCACTTCTTATAACGTAAAGGTTTTCACTTTCCGCTATGCAGTCCGTGACACATCTTCTTCTTTCCGCCATGCAGCTTCCTTGGGGCAAAGCGAGATGGACACCGCTGAGGGCTTGCGCATGGCCACCGACGCAGCGAGGAAGGAGCTTGATGGCCTTCTCAGCGCTGGTCGCCAAGCGTGCGGGAGCCTGCAGATAGCGGGTTCTTCCAACCTTTCTGCCATCGCGCTCACACAGAAGCTGCTGCTGGTGCCAGGGCTAGTGGCGGACTGGAAGCTATCCTCTGCTCGGGGTGGTGCCAGGACAGCGCTGACCTTGGCGAAGGCCCACTATCCCGAGATGGACCTGGAGCAGCTCACCTCCGGCATCCCTGAAAGCGGCGAGGACGGCGCGCCGGTGGACGAGGCCGCCATCCGGCAGAGCGTGCTGGGATACGATCAACTGTGCGCCCTTGGCACTCAGTTGAACGTATACTATGAAGCATACGAGCTGCCAGGGTCGCCAAGCCAAGCTTCGGCATCCGCCTCCGCGGCTACAGCAGGTGGTGATGGCGGCGATGAGGTGTCCTCCAAGATTCCGCCATCTTCGTGAGATGTGTCCTGCGATATGGCAGGAAAAAATACTTTGCATTAATTCGGCCCCTGAGTGGGTCTGTAATCTTAAACTTAAACTGCGTGTGATGTGTCCGCACTGTGACTGATCTGCTTGTGGCGGATCAGTGGAATGCTTGTGAACTTTTGCAGTTTTTTTTTATGAAGTGGTTTAATTGCGCGAAGAAACTGCCAGGCCTAGTTTTATGCAACTTGCAGTTTTTGCCATGCCCAAAAAACAACACTTAAAAATTTTCACGCGTAGGATTATGCGATCCGCCATCCGGCTCTCTGTGCTTGACTTTTCGTGAGATGGCGAAATCTTCGCCCGAACAATCCGCTAGGGCGACGATACTTAATAGCAACCGTCCAGAACCCTGAGCAGATGGCGGCTTGGATCGTCAAAAAGTCACTACTCTGGAATCCACACAGAGAATATCGAATGAAGATCAAAACATAAAAAAGCTACGCGGACCGCTTATGGCGGATTTAAAAGAGACGCAAGTGCAAAGCACAATTGCGCAAAAGGTTCTATACGATCTAAATGAACAATAAAGGAGGTAAAAGACTCAGAAGAAATCAAGAGTGAACCAAATGCTTTATTTCATTGATCATATAGAGGTGCCTGCTACATAGCTAGAGAAGTGCTAAGTGTAGAAAGGACGTAGCTGTGCGATGTTCCATGGACGATCTGTCTTGTCGTAGATATCGTCAGGGTCTCTTCGTTTGCGCTTCTTACTTGGTCGCTTATCTAGCTCGCGAATATCAACGAGGTAGTAGGAACCATTTAGTAGAGCTTTGCTGATGACGAAGGGTCCTTCCCAAGGCGGGGATAGCTTATGGGACTTCTGCTGCTTGAGGCGTAGCACCAGGTCGCCCTCTTTGAACGAGCGTTGGCGAACTCGCCTGCTGTGATAGCGGCGGAGATTCTGCTGGTAGATGGCGGATCTCTGGGCTGCTAGGTCTCGTTCTTCTTCCAGCAGGTCCACAGATAGTTGTCTGGACGCTTCTGCATCTTCTTCCTTGTAGGCCTCTACTCTTGGAGAATCGTACTGAACATCACTTGGCAAGATTGCCTCTGCTCCGTAGACTAAGAAGAAAGGGGTAAGGCCGGTTGATCTGTTTGGCGTGGTCCGTAGACTCCACAATACAGATGGCAACTCCTCTGCCCAGGCTCCAGCTGCTCTATGTAGCGGTGCTTCTAGGCGTGGCTTGATCCCTGACATGATTAGTCCGTTGGTCCGCTCAACTTAGCCATTAGACTGTGGATGTGCCACAGATGCTAGGTCAAGGCGGATTCCGTTATGATGGAAGTATTCCTCAACTTCTCCCTGAGACAAGTTTGTGCCATTATCGGTGATGATGCTGTGTGGGATGCCAAATCTGACCACAATGTCCTTAACGAACTTTAGGGCGGTTTTGCCATCAAGTTTTCTGATGGGCTTAGCTTCCACCCACTTCGTGAATTTGTCTACCGCTACCAAAAGGTGCGTCAATCCCGAAGGTGCTGTTTTTAGCGGACCCACCATGTCCAGCCCCCAGACTGCAAAAGGCCAAGTTATAGGGATCGTATGCAGTGTTGTGGCGGGCATATGGGTTTGCTTGGAGTACATCTGGCAACCATGGCAGAGCTCCACAATGCGGTCTGCATCTGCCTTGGCTGTTGGCCAGTAGAACCAATGGCGGAATGCTTTAGCTACTAGGGATCTGGCGGCGGCGTGATGCCCACATTCGCCTTCATGGATCTCTCTTAGTATTTCGATTCCATCCACATGGGATATGCATTTCATGAAAACTCCCGAGGTGCTTCGTTTGTAGAGTTGGCCATCTATGATGGTGTACGCTTTGACTCTACGCTCGATTTGTCTTTTCTGGACTTCGTCTTCGGGAAGTTTCTTGCTCGTCAGATATTCCAGGAAGGGCTCTGCCCATGGCGGATTGCTAGGCAAAACCGCCATAACAGGGGAGCTCGCTATCTCCGGATTTTCTGGATCCACCATCTTAACTGATGGTACGCGCAGATGCTCGAGGAATACGCCTGGCGAAACTGCCTTACGGCTGGATCCCAGTTTGGACAAGGTATCGGCCGCCATGTTATCTTCTCGCCGTACATGCTTTATGTCGTAGCCGAGGAAACTTTTGGCCATCTCGTCCACTTCGTCCCTGTATGCCGCCATTACTTCATTCCGAGCTTTATATGTGCCAGCCACCTACTGAGCCACAAGGTCAGAGTCTCCACAGCACATGATGTGTTGTACGCCGATCTCCTTTGCGACACGTAGCCCGTGTAGTAGCGCTTCATATTCCGCGATGTTGTTGGTGGTGGGGAAGTGAATCTGGAGAACGTAGCTTAGCTCATATCCCTTAGGAGATTTGAGCGTCACTCCAGCCCCCGAGCCGTGTAGCAACTTTGAGCCATCAAAGTGCATCACCCAATGTTCTGGCTCTGGGACGGGCGTAGTTTCCTGCGCTTCCTTCCAATCCGCCATAAACTCCGCCAAAGCCTGAGACTTGATGGCGGTGCGAGGCTTGTAGTCGATGTCGAAAGATGCCAATTCAATGCCCCACTTCGCAACTCGTCCTGTTGCGTCGCTGTTGTTGATGATGTCCTTCAGTGGGGCTTTGCTCACCACTGTGATCTTATGGTCATAGAAGTAATGCCTTAACTTACGAGAAGCTAGGAAAACTCCGTATGCCAATTTTTGGTAGTGAGGGTAGCGCTGCTTGGATTCCGTCAGGACCTCGCTGACATAGTAGACTGGTCACTGTACGCCGTACTCCTGCGCTTCTTCCTTACGCTCTACCACGATGACGATGCTGACTACCCTATTGGTTGCCGCCATGTATAGTAACATGGGTTCCTGGTCTTCGGGTGCTGCTAGGACTGGTGCAGTGGATAACACTCTCTTCAGATCCTTAAGTGCAGCGTCTGCCTCGTCGGTCCAGACGAATTCGTCTGATTTCTTCATCAGCTTGTAGAGTGGCAAAGCCTTCTCGCCAAGACGACTGATGAATCTGCTCACTGCTGCCACGCAGCCTGTGAGTCTCTGCATGTCTTTTAGGTCGATGGGCCGGGAGATGTCGAGGATTGCCTTGATCTTCTCCGGGTTAACCTCAATTCCGCGGTGGGAGACGATGAATCCTAGGAGTTGTCCAGCTGGGACCCCGAAGACGCACTTCGTTGGGTTAAGCATCATGTTGTACTTCCTGAGATTGTAAAAGGTCTCTTGCAAATCCGCTATAAGGCCATCTTGCTTCTTGGACATAACTGCGATGTCGTCCACATATGCGTGGATGTTTCGTCCGATTTGATCTGCCAGGCACTTTTGCATAGTGCGCTGATATGTTGCTCCTGCGTTTTTCAGACCGAATGGCATTGTGACATAGCAATATGTGCCATAAGGTGTTACGAACGACGTAGCGAGCTGATCGGACTTTTTCATCTTGATCTGGTGGTATCCGGAGTAGGCATCTAAGAAACACAGTAGCTCCGATCCCGCCGTCGAGTCAATGACTTGGTCAATGCGAGGCATGGGAAAAGGGTCTTTTGGACATGCTTTGTTCAGGCCAGTGTAATCTACACACATGCGCAGAACTTTTGTGTTTTTCTTAGGAACTAGCACCGGATTCGCCACCCACTTGGTATGTATCACTTCCTTGATGAAGCCTGCTTTCAACAGCTTGGAAATTTCCTTTGCTATGGCGCGGCGTTTTTCATCTCTGAAGCGTCTCATGGCTTGTCTTACTGGCTTTGAGCCAGGAATTATCTGCAGAGCGTGCTCGGCGAGTTCCGTGGGTACACCCGTCATGTCAGATGGCTGCCATGCGAAGATGTCCCGGTTCTCACGGAGGAACTCGACGAGCGCGCTTTCCTACTTGGGGGACAAATTTGTCCCAATGGCGGTGGTCTTGGCGGCATCGCCAGCGACAAGTTCCACCTGTTTTGTATCGACTGTCGGCTTGAAGGTGGGCGGGGAGGCGGAAACCTCCTGCTTGGATGCCGGCATCTCCGCGGGGTCCGTAGCGGCGTGGATTTCTTTGAACTCCTCGCCGAAGAACACTGCTTCCGTGAAGGCGGCTTCTCCTTCCTCGCACTCCTTTGCCTTTCTGAAGCTGCCATAAACGGTGATTATGCCATCCGGTCCTGGCATCTTCAGCTGATTGTAGATGTAGCATGGCCTCGCATGAAAGCTGTGGAAGGCTGGGCGCCCGAAGATCACGTGGTAAGTGCTTTTGAACGGGACCACCTCAAAGGTTATGGGCTCTTCTCTGTAGTTTTCCTCACTACCGAAGGCAACCTTGAGTGTGACGGACCCGAGGGACTTAGCTTGGCGACCAGGAACCACCCCGTAAAAGGTGACCGCGCTATGGCGGAGTTGGGTCTTGGTAAGGCCGAGCTTTGTCAGCGTTTCCACGTACATGATGTTCAGGCTGCTGCCGCCATCCATTAAGCATTTGGAGAACTCATAGCCATGAATTACAGGGCATACCACCATGGCGTAATAGCCATCTGGGATGTGCTCTGGATGATCATCGCGGCTCCAGTGCACCGGTACTTCGGACCATCTGACGTACTGGCGGATTTTTGGCACGGTGGCATTAAGTGAGCGCATAGCAGTGATACGTCTCAAACGTATCTATAATTTTTGATGCTCCATGCTTGTTTTTACACCATTTGCCTATTATTTCGTTACACTTAGTGGTACTTTTATACATTTTCCGGAACTAACCTATTAACGAAGTGCCACAGTGCCAGTTTCCTATTTTCTGCTGTTTTTGTGTTTCAGAAGTGATACACAGGAAATATTCTCGGAATTGGACGAAACAAGTTCCTGAAGTCATATTTCACGGGGAAGCTCCCAAACATCCGAAGACCTGACGGAGAGGGGCCACGTGGGCCCCAGACACAGGGGCGGCGCGGCCACCCCCCTGGCCGCGCCAGCCCCGTGTGAGGCCGCGTGGGACCCCCTCTGACATCGTCCTTTCGCCTATATATACCCCCTGACGAGAAAAACCTAAGGACCCGATCAGTTTTCCAGAATACATCGCGATCCGCCACCGCCGTCGACCCGAAGATCGGGAGGGTCCAGAAGCTCTTCCCGGCACCCTGCCGGAGAGGGGAATCGCCACCGGAGGTCTTCTTCATCGCCATGCTTGCCTCCGGAGCGATGAGTGAGTAGTCTACCTTGGACTATGGGTCCATAGCAGTAGCTAGATGGTTGTCTTCTCCACCATGTGCTTCATGTTTAGATCTCATGAGCTGCCCTACATGATTGAGATCACCGTTATGTAATTCTATGATGTTGGTTTGTTGGGATCCGATGAATATTGGTGTTTATGATTAAGTTGCTGTACTGAATTATATCTTTTGTTATCTCTATGTTGTTTATGATCTTGCATGCTCTCCGTTGTTAGTAGCTATCTTGGCCGAGTAGTTGCTAGTGACTCCAAGAGGGGGTATTTATGCTCGATAGTGGGTTCATGTCTCTATTTCACCTGGGGGAGTGACAGAAACCTCTAAGGTGGTAGATGTGCTATTGCTACTAGGGAGAAAACAACATTCATATGCTCAAGGGCATATGCTTTGTTTACATTACACACTTTGCTTAATGCAATTATCTGTTGTTCGCAACTTAATACTTTTGGGGTGTTCGGATGATATCCCCGAGGGTGGATTATTAGTCATAGATGCAGTTGGATGGCGGTCTATGTATTTTGTTGTAATGCCCAGAGTAAATCTCATAGTGATCTTCTTGACATATCACGTTATCTTTATTCTATCAATTGCCCAACTGTAATTTGTTTACCCAGCATGTTATTTTATCTATGGAGAGACACCACTAGTGAACTGTGGACCCCGGTCCTATTTTAATCATATTGCAATCACCTGTTTACTTTTCCCGCACTGTCTACTTTACTAGCATATTACTACTGTTTTCCACTCGATACACTCATAACCTTTTTTTCAAGCAAACCGGTGAGATTGACAACCTCATCGCAAGTTGGGGACAAAGTATTTGTTTGTGTGTGTGCAGGTTCCACAAACACCGTCAGTCGTCACCGTCTCTCTTCTCCTGATCGATAAACCTTGGTTTCTTAACTGAGGGAAAACTAGCCGCTACACTCATCATACCTTCCTCTTGGGGTTCCCAACGGGCTGATCATCACCACGCACAAGGACATACTGCTCCCACGTCAACTAAACGCCACAGTCTTTTCTGGCGCCATCACACGAGTAGCAGCTTCTTTTCTGGCGCCGTTGCCGGGGAAGAGAGAAGACTTCTACGAGGGGAGTTCTTCGCACACACATTCTTTACTTTGTTATTTGTTTTGCTTTACTTTATTTTATTTTACCTGCATTGCTTTATATCAAAAACCCAAAAAAATTAGAATCCTTGGTAGTTGTTATTTCTTTGCTCTTAGTTTATCATGTCTAGTTTAGTTGCTACTACTATGTCCCCCGCGGACATGATCTTTACCTTTAAGCAGAAAGATGAGGAAAGCTTTAAAGAAGCTTGGTCTAGAATTTATGAATGGCATGGAAAAACTGAACCTAAAATGACTTTGAGTTTGCTTCTTAGTAGCTTTTACTTTGGACTTTCTCTTCATTATAGATATGCTTTGGATGCTACTGCAGAGGGAGATTTCCTTCATTGTGATGGAGATCAAGCCTTCAATATTATTAAAAAGTTGATTACAATTTATAGCATGCCAACCTATTTTGATTCCTCTCTTGTGTGCATTTTTAATAGACTTAATACTCTTGAGACTCACACTGCTAGTTTGAATTCTTGCTACAATACTTTGCGTCAGCATTTTGATTATGTGCCTATAAATTCTGAGCCTTCGAGTTGGTATCCTACAATAAAAATCACCATTAGTGGTGAAACTTTTCATGCTTGTTGTGATATTATGTCTGAATTTTGTCTCATGCCAAAGGATGTTTATGAATCTTTGAGCCTTTGGAAGCTTTCTGAGGGAGGAGAAGACATTTTTCTTACTAATAATGCCACCATATCTCCCCTTGGAATAGCTGAAGGAGTCTTTACAAAAATCCTAGGAAGAATGATATCTACTGATTATCTTCTTATTGAATGTGTAGGAAAAGGACAAATCACACTTGGAAGATCCATTCTGAAGCTCCTTGGCGCCGTTATCGATGTGGGAAAAGGCAATATAACATTTACTACTCCACCTTGCAATAACCATGTCTTTCCTAGAGTCAAGAGCAAAGGTAAGAAAGGGAGACATAAGGCACGTGCTGACCCTAGCACTTCATCACTTGATAATACTTGATTCGCACTTTTCTGCGCCTAGCTCAAAGGCGTTAAAGAAAAGCACTCTTGGGAGATAACCCATTGTTTACTTTTCAGTACTTTTTCTTTTATTTGAGTCTTGGAAGTCATTACTACTGTAATGACCGCTCCTTATCTTGTTTATTTCGTTTTTGTGCCAAGAGAAGCCTCTAATTTGAGTAAGGTAAAGATTTGGGGTTATTGCTGTCCTGAAACTGTTTTCGGTGCTGCACCGTAAAAATTCGTGAAAATTCTCTTTTTATATTTTGGACCTGAGATTTCTTGTGCATATGCCCCAGGTTATATCCAAACTTTTCTTAGTTGAACACTTTTTGATTTGAGCAACAGAAAATCCCTCAAAAATTCGTCCATTATCAGCTGTTCAGTTTTGACAGATTTCTGCCAATATTTGTTTTTGCCACTTTATCGCTTTCTTTTGAGTTCTTTTTTATCATGGAACTCTTGTGAAAGTTGCTACAGTAGTATATACTTTATATGTGGTGGTTTTGGGTTGAAACCTGAAGCTAAAAGAGGTTGAATATATTTTATGCTTACACTAATGTTGCTAATAGAATTGTGTTTAGTTTTGTATGAAGGAAGTTTTCAAGTGTAGGGATTGGAGAATGATGAGATGAGTTGAAGAATGGACAAAAGCTCAAGCTTGGGGATGCCCATGCATCACCCCAAGAAATATCCAATAAGTACAAGCGTCAAAGCTTGGGGATGCCCCCGAGGCACCCCTTCTTCATCGGCAAAAATCAGGTCACCTTTCAAAACACTATATTTTTATTGCTTCATGCACTATGTGTTTTTCTTGGAGCGTCAGTTGTTTTAGTTTTCTTAGTTGGTTTAGTTTGCTTGTTTGCTGCAATAAATGGTTGGACCCCAACAAATTTCCTTTGGAGGAGATGTACTCGTTTTCATTTGCAAAGAATGCTCTAGTTTTCACTCTTATTAAAAATTGAGCATTCTACTTTTTCTGCTACTGCTTTTGGTTTTCATTTTCGCCTTGATTTGCGTTCAGATCTTGTCATATCTTTTCATCAAGGTGTATTTTTGCCTCTGATATTTATTGGTTTTCATCAAAAGAGGTGTGTTTAAAAATTTCAAATGGTGTTGGAAAGGAGAAAAAGCTTTGTGCAAAATAGTGGTACAAGAAGGAGCTTGTGTAGACTGCGGCTTAGGCTTTTTCATGTCATGCTTGATGTCTTTTTGATAGTATGCTTAGTGGTTTTGCTGTAGCATGACTTGTCTCAAATAACTGAGATTGCTTAATGAGCCTTTGAAAAAATCATGCGTTGTTTTTATTGTATGGAAGCATTATTTTGGTTTTCTCCTCGATGCTTTATTTGGGTTGACTTGGCGCATGCTCACACATGTTAGACTCTTCCAAAGTCGCCATTAGCCTTCATGATCATTTAGTTTTAGACTTTTGATGCCATCATATGCTTCTTTTAATGTCGCTTTGTCGCTTTGCATGATTATGGCCATTATTGCTCTCTTAGTTGGTCGCTCCCAGTCTTTTGCTAGCCCTCACCTTGTACTGAGTATGAGCTCTACTCGTGCATCCAACTCCTAAAAGTCAAAGTTTGCCATTGTGTCCACTATAAATTCCTATGCATGGTATTTGTAAGCCATTCCAAAGTAAAATTTTCGTGTGCTACCTTTCAAAAACCTTCAAAATACTTCTCGTTTTGTGACACTGTTTTCAGCTCATGGGGACGTAGTGGTCGGATTTGCTATCTTCCATATTGTTTATTCCAAAAAGGAAAAAAAAGAAAAAAAGGCACTCCTCCAAAGAATGTGAATGTTGGTGGGCACCCGATGGAATCGGTTAGCCATGGTATGTGAAAGGAAAAGGTGGGGAGGAGTGCCAAGTTTTATAAAAAGAGCACGAAGTGCCAATCTCTCTCTCAAAAACTTGCTTTATTTTTGTATGGAAGATAGTAAGAACCCCATTGCCAGTCGTTGACGAAGACAACCACCTCTCAAAAATCAAGTTTTATCTCTGTTTTACAAATGAAAAGCTCTAGCACATGTTTAAATCACTGCTTCCCTCTGCGAAGGGCCCTTCTTTTACTTTTATGTTGAGTCACCACCTTCTTTCTTTATGCACCATTAAGAGAGCATAGTTGTCATTCTTAGTGTGATATGCATTGTCCCAAAGTTCATTGATTGATTCATATTGTTGGTTTCACTTGTTCTCAAATTATTTGTATCTAGTCGCCCTCTTAAACTTTGAGGTGTCCTATGCATTTATGTTTTGCTCTCTTTGAAGGACAAGCTGAAAACCATTTGTATGTTTTTCCTTATGATTTGAACACACGTTTGACTTTCATTGTTTCATTATCATGATCTTTTGTTTGTGTTCATTTGCATGTTTACAACATGGTTGCTAAGTTCTTATTGTCATGATTATATCTTTCATGCCCATGTTTTAAGTTCTATTGATCCCAGCTCATCAATGCTTACATATATGATCAAGATTGTGTAGGTGCATGTCACCTCAAAAATTATTCTTTGTTATCACTTACCTACTCGAGGACGAGCAGGAGTTAAGCTTGGGGATGCTTGATACGTCTCAAACGTATCTATAATTTTTGATGCTCCATGCTTGTTTTTACACCATTTGCCTATTGTTTCGTTACACTTAGTGGTACTTTTATACATTTTCCGGAACTAACCTATTAACGAAGTGCCACAGTGTCAGTTTCCTGTTTTCTGCTGTTTTTGTGTTTCAGAAGTGATACACAGGAAATATTCTCGGAATTGGACGAAACAAGTTCCTGAAGTCATATTTCACGGGGAAGCTCCCAAACATCCGAAGACCTGACGGAGAGGGGCCACGTGGGCCCCAGACACAGGGGCGGCGCGGCCACCCCCCTGGCCGCGCCAGCCCCGTGTGAGGCCGCGTGGGACCCCCTCTGACATCGTCCTTTCGCCTATATATACCCCCTGACGAGAAAAACCTAAGGACCCGATCAGTTTTCCAGAATACATCGCGATCCGCCGCCGCCGTCGACCCGAAGATCGGGAGGGTCCAGAAGCTCTTCCCGGCACCCTGCCGGAGAGGGGAATCGCCACCGGAGGTCTTCTTCATCGCCATGCTTGCCTCCGGAGCGATGAGTGAGTAGTCTACCTTGGACTATGGGTCCATAGCAGTAGCTACATGGTTGTCTTCTCCACCATGTGCTTCATGTTTAGATCTCATGAGCTGCCCTACATGATTGAGATCACCGTTATGTAATTCTATGATGTTGGTTTGTTGGGATCCGATGAATATTGGTGTTTATGATTAAGTTGATGTACTGAATTATATCTTTTGTTATCTCTATGTTGTTTATGATCTTGCATGCTCTCCGTTGTTAGTAGCTATCTTGGCCGAGTAGTTGCTAGTGACTCCAAGAGGGGGTATTTATGCTCGATAGTGGGTTCATGTCTCTATTTCACCTGGGGGAGTGACAGAAACCTCTAAGGTGGTAGATGTGCTGTTGCTACTAGGGAGAAAACAACATTCATATGCTCAAGGGCATATGCTTTGTTTACATTACACACTTTGCTTAATGCAATTATCTGTTGTTCGCAACTTAATACTTTTGGGGTGTTCGGATGATATCCCCGAGGGTGGATTATTAGTCATAGATGCAGTTGGATGGCGGTCTATGTATTTTGTTGTAATGCCCAGAGTAAATCTCATAGTGATCTTCTTGACATATCACGTTATCTTTATTCTATCAATTGCCCAACTGTAATTTGTTTACCCAGCATGTTATTTTATCTATGGAGAGACACCACTAGTGAACTATGGACCCCGGTCCTATTTTAATCATATTGCAATCACCTGTTTACTTTTCCCGCACTGTTTACTTTACTAGCATATTACTACTGTTTTCCACTCGATACACTCATAACCTTTGTTTCAAGCAAACCGGTGAGATTGACAACCTCATCGCAAGTTGGGGACAAAGTATTTGTTTGTGTGTGTGCAGGTTCCACAAACACCTTCAGTCGTCACCGTCTCTCTTCTCCTGATTGATAAACCTTGGTTTCTTAACTGAGGGAAAACTAGCCGCTACACTCATCATACCTTCCTCTTGGGGTTCCCAACGGGCTGGTCATCACCACGCACAAGGACATACTGCTCCCACGTCAACTAAACGCCACAGTCTTTTCTGGCGCCATCACACGAGTAGCAAGCAGCTCTCTGTGCCTTAGCCGTGGGGGGTCCAAGGAATGTGTGAAAGGCGCCTTTTTGTCCTTGATTGGGTTACCCTTGCCAGCACCACCCTCTGCCTTTTTGGCGGGTTTGGGCGCAGGGTCTTCATCCATATCACTGCCATCCCTAGACTCCTAGTCTTTATCCGCTTTTCCTTTGCCACGAGGCCGTTGTCGCCGGCTGCGTTTGAAGCCAGCTTCTTGATCCGCCTTGAGGTCGTTGACAAACTTGCAGTTCCGATTGGTGTGGTTGCACTTTCCCGACGCGTCACGATGGGCAAAACATGGCATATCGCGGTATTCATCGTAGGACACGGGGGCGGATGGCGCCGAAGCGGGAGTTGCGGAACTCCGCGGTTGGCCACCGCCACCTCCGCGTCCTCGACCGCGCTAGCTGTTTTGACCCTTGTCAGCAAAGGTTGTGGCTACCATGTCCGGAGCCTGCGGCTCTTCTGGCGGATTCTTCCGCTTGTTACTGCTGTTCCGCTTTCCAGTGTTCTGGATGGCGGAAGCCTTCAGAGATTCGCGGGCGTCGTCGGCGGCGGCCGCGTAGTTGCTTGCGATGGTGATCATGGAATTTAGGGTCAATTTCCCTTCGTTCCTTTCCCGCAACAGGCGATGGCGGAGCAGTTGTCCTCTCTCCAAACTGTCAATAAACGCGAGGATGGCGGATTCATCAGTAACCCCTTCACAGGAGTTCTTCATATCCAGCCATCGCGCGAGGAAAGTTCGGGAGGTCTCGTCGTCGGCTCGTCGGCACCGCTGGAGGTCACCAATGTTGTGGGGTCTCTTGTAAGTCCCCTCGAAATTCTCGGTGAACGCAGTTTGCATATCGAACCAGGTTTGGATGGAGTTTTCTGCCAAGTCGTTGATCCATTGCCTCGCAGTGCCGGATAGCATCAGGGGCAAATAGCGGAGAGCAACATTAGGAGATCCCCCGGCGAATTGTACTGCGTTGAAGTAGTCTTGTAGCCAAGTCAAAGGCCTATCGACTCCATTGTACTGGCGGATATTTTTCTCGATTTTGAACCCATACGGGATGGGCTCATCACGAATCCGTTGTCCAAAGCACTTTGGGCCGAGGAAGAAGGCCGTTTGAGACTTGGCAATCTCATTTAGATGGGTACGGGCGTCATAGGGCTTCTGATCTGGCGGATCCTTGCGAGAGTTGCGCGACCTTGCTGGACCGCCGCCACCGCCGCCGCCGCCATGGGGGCTCCCTGGTGGGGATGGCGAAGGGTCGCGTCTGCGCTTACTCTCGCCGTCCTGCGACTGTTCTCTGCAGCTACGACGACTTCCTTCCGTTCTTCGCGGAGATGGATCATCGTTATGGCGGCGGGAGCCTTGCCCTTTGTCATCGTGGCGGCGAGTGGAGCGATGTTTGTCCTCGTCACCGTCACGATGCGCGCCGTCGTCATGGCGAGATCGGTCCCTTCTCTTGGATCCGCCATCCCTGCTGTTTTCTCGTCGTGGCGGATCGTCTCTGCGTCCAGCGTCACGGCTTCGTCCTCGTTTGCCATCATTGTCGCGTATGACGATTCCTCCCTTAGGGACTTCGAACGTCTTATGCTTTGGCGGCGGCATGTTGGTCTTATGGCGGGGAGCAGCAGTGGCTTGTTGGTATCCATAAGCCGGGTAGTTCTTGCGGGGTGGCGATGGATTTCTCTGTGTGCCTTTGCCATGTGGTTTGTCATCGGAGGATATTGGGATGGCGTGTCTCCGATTGCGAGCTTCTCTTCTTCGGATCTCCGAGGATCCGGTATGAGATTCGTTGTCAGGACGTCCGCCATTATTGCCAGCCCCCTGGGCTTTAGACGCAGTACTGGACCTGCATAGCGCAGGATCAGATTCGAGCCGCCGTGACGACGTAGCCTTTTCCTGCTGCACTAATGCTTTGGTCATCAGTTTAACCACCGTCTCTAGGGCTGCTGGACTCTTGTTATGCTCCAATAGCTCCTTTGCGGCCACGATGTTCTCGATGGGCGTAGCCCTAACTTCATCGTGGTTTTTGTCCATGTATGGCGGATTCTTGATGTACATCTTGGCCAGAGTTTCCGCTGTTGGTACGGTGAACTCAAGGTTTCGTACCAACTGCGGGTCGCCTCCCTCGTTGATCTGGTTCTGGACGAGAGTAACATACTTCTCCTCCATGTTCCTTGCGCGCTTCAGCGTGTATTGAGCTTTAGCAATGTCGTCATCAACCTGCTTGCCCATCTTCTCTACTCGCTTTGCTTCCTTGAGGAGGGCTCGCCTTTTCTTCTCGAGATCGTTCACATCTCTGATATAGTCAGGGGTGATTGGATCTGCTAGAGTTCCATAGACGACTTTGTCCAGCGGGGTCGTGAAGTCTTCCTGGTGCTGGTCCACAGGGATGGCGGGTTGCAGAGGCCTGGGTCCGCCGTGAATCTCAGGAAGTTGTTCCGCAGCGGGATCGGCGGCTGGTGGCGGGTTACCCTGCTCACTGCCGGCGTCTGCGTCGTGGACTGCCTGAGATGGCGGATCACCGGTTGTCTGTCCAGCATCATCTCCTTTGTTGGTGAGAAACACCTGCTTTGCCGCTGCGCGTTGCTCTTCAAGTGCCTGCTGTGCCAATTCCGCCTCGAGCTTTCTCATGGCGGCATCGTAGTGGTCAGAATCATAGCCTTTGCTATCCCAGTCATCCGATTCACCACTTTCGTTAAGTGCCTCTAAGATGGATTCACCTGGGCTATCTTCTCCATTGGAGGTAGATCCCGAAGTGATACCTGCGAACGCAACAAGGCAGTACCGCGGCGTCTCTAACGCCAGATTGCTCATGGCGGATTCACTGCGGTCTTCCACCACTTCCTCTACCTCTAGGGCGGGCTGGGTGGGATTACTTTTCAGATCCGATCTGGATAACTTGGAAAGTTCCAGATCAGATGAATCCTCCTCCGTATCCAGCTCGAAAGCGGTCCGTTTGGGGATTTCAGCCATACCAATCCGCCGAAAATTGGTTTCCGTAGCGGGGGTAGGGTTTGTCTCTCCAATGAAGATATGTATATCTCCAATCGGGATGACGGTGAATCGAGCTGGGTCTTCTCTAGCCGGCACCCAGAGGTTATCCGCTGGTACGATGGGGAAGCCGGAATCGTAGAGGACGCGCCCGATGGCGACGGTGTCGCCGATGCCTGCAAAGGCGGATCCCGCCTGGATCCGCGCTCCAGACGCGCTAAGCCCCACGGTGGGCGCCAACTGTCGTGGTTTCATCAACAGATCTGCCATAGAGGTAGGGGTATGGCGGTTTGTGGAAGGGGGTGAACACGGAGGAGCGATCCAGGATGGTGGTAGCACGAGTTTACCCAGCTTCAGATCCCGCGACGGTGGCGAGATCCTACGTGCTGCTATAATTCACTATATGGCAACAAGTGCTCGGTTACAATGATGAGGTTGGCTGTTTCGCTATGCGATTGGCCGTAAGATTAGTCTGATGCCTCAAGGGCTGCTCCACGCCGGGCTTATAAAGGCGCCTGGCGTGGGCTACACGTTGGTACCGGAGCGGATACAACTTGGAGTCCTAGACTAAGTCCTGCGCGTATGCTACAAGGTCACCCGCCATGGGACGTCATCCGGATCCGCCATAAGCTCGCCGCTAGTAGCCCGCCCTGGACCTGTCTCCGGATCCGCCATAAGCGCCTGCGTCCAGTACCGCCGTGCCAACTTCAGCAACTGGGCCGCCCGGTATGGCGAATCCGCCATACCACCCCTGATGGGCCACCCTGGCTTGCTGATTTAGGACTACGTCGCTGGTATACCTATTTGGTATATCCCCAACATCGCCGGAATCGGCGAAGTCGAGCTCGATTCCGGCAGCAATTGCCGACTCCGACCGCATGGGAGGAACCCTGGTGAGTTTGTCCATCTCTAGGCATCCTCCTTTGATCTTGGTATCATCCGTAGCTCGCCGTCTCCGTCGACCACCGTGCACCGCCGCAGTAGAGCTCGCCGGAGCAAGCTCCGGCGACCAAAAAAGTAGTGGCGCCACCACCATCTGGTTCACCTTGACCCCCTGGTTCGATTCCACCCCACCATATGATCGATTTCGCATCGAATAACCGAATTTGAGAATGATCTGTGAGTTCATATGAGCGGTGATGTCATCCTTTGACTGAGTCAATTGGTTTGACTCGGCCATGCCCTCGTGGCAGGTGATGTGGTCCGACCCCACCAGTCAGTCTGCGTGGCTAGGTTCTGAATCGGTACAAATAGTCGTTATCTGTTAAATACCAATTGCTGAAAATAGTTATAACTTGATAAATTCATAACTTATTCATTTCAAATCAGAAAAATGTAAATGATATACCAAATGTTCAGAAAAACATAACCTATCTATTTATATTATAATCTGGTATAGCTATGTGAAATAATTTTGAAACAAATTTGAAAACTTGATTAAGTAGTATTTGAACTTTGAATTTAAACTCAACTAAAATATTCTAAACAAAATTTTCAAATACCAAATAAAACTTTGACAACTTCAACAAATTTTATTTCAAATAATATTCCATTATTTAAAAAAATGTAAAACATATACTTTACTATTAGGAATTCAAACCCTAAAATGATTTTTCTTTAATAAATTTAAAATAGTAAAAATTGGGAGAAATCGTAAACTTGAATAAGAATTATTCCCTAACTCTCATATTGTTATTTCAACAATGGTTTCATTAAGAGAAAATCTAAAACCCATATTAAAATCTTCAATCACTTAAAATTTGAATTCTAAACCTGAAAATCTAGGAACTTAAATAACTAAGCTTTCCTAGTTATTTTTGAGCAAAACTTGAAACCAAAAATAAAACTATAGTACTAAAACTTATTAAGCTATATGTTCTCCAAAAGTTATTCTTTTGAAGTACATATAACTTAATCACCTACTATTTCTTTTAGTACTAAAACTAATAACTACCTTAGAGTGCTAGTCTTAGTTCCTAATTCAACCATGAGTGGTTAGTTGATACCCTACTTCAATATGGTATACTTTAGTCAACTAACTATATGCAACACCTTTGTTGCAACTTAAAAACTGTTACCTTCCTAACAACACCTATTTACCATATCTTTAAGTAATAACAATATGTCCATTAAGGCTTGTGTTCTTCAAAAGTAATTCTTTTTAAGAACATACCATATAAGCATCACACCCATTCTTGTCTAGACACAAGTAATGACCTTTGCATGTTAAGAGTATTAACAACTCTAGAATCAACCATAAACTATTTACCTGAGCACTATTGAGCCATAACTACTTTTTGAGTGCCAATGTTTGTTATAAGAATGTTACCAACTATTGAAAGAACCATATATAGTAATAGCAATGAAAGTTGCATTGTATAATCATGCCCAACTAATACCACATAAGTAACAAATGAATCTTAAATAGATAACTTGTTATGTTCCATCTATTAACTACTTTGTGAGTAATAGATAAGTATAATCAATCCTAGAACACTAATTCTTATTTGTAGTACCTCCAGTCATTAAGAAACATGTTCTCTAAAAGTTATTCTTTTAGGTTATATAACAAGCAAACAATACAATGTCTCTTGTAAGCTTTAAAAGTAAGTAATTATTCTTGAGTGTGCCCATGTTAAGCAAATATGTGCTACCACATTGTTATGCTTCACCATCCTAGATGAATAACATTTCCTTGCTTCACTAAAACTCTTTTAACAGTGAATGAAACCTAGCTGGTTACCTTGGTATGTTTATCTATTAACTACTTTTTGGTTATGATAGAATCATGCTAAACCCTAGAACACTAAACCTTAGGTGTAGTGCTTCTAATTAATAGGAAACATGTTCTTCAAATGTTATTCTTTTAAGAAACATTGAAAGTAAGTAACAAACCATTCCATTAAGATTGAACATATATAACTCTATTTGTGTCTTAAGATTGTTGTCAACCCTAATATGAACTGGGTATTCTTATCAAATAAGAAATACTTTAGCTTTACTTGTTAATACCCAACTACTTGTTTGCTAATAACAAGATGCCACTTAAAAATGTTACTTTCAAGTTTTCACTTATTGCTATACTAATCTTTTGCAATACCTCTTGTATTAAGCTTTATTCTTTTACTTTAAAAGTTTGTCAGTCAATCTAAAATCCTTAACAACCTTGTTGTGGAGTGAATCTAAAAGTGCAACACATTATTAAGAAACCATCACAACCTTGTATAATAAACCATCGGGGTTAGGTTACGCTTAGAGCGATGCATAGTATATAATTTGCATATCATGCTGCAGTTCTTTTAACATCATCTCTACCAGATGATGGTGCTATTCCAATATTTGGATTTCCTACATATCGAAGACCTTGACTCGCATAATCTTGCAGTCAAAAAGGCAAGTTTATCTTGCTCATATCTCTTGATTGCACTGGTTTTGAAACTACTTGTAAAGTATTGACTTCAAACTCTAACATATCAAAAAGGATGGAAAATCTATTTTCATAAGTAATATGACTAGAGGTTATCGACCAGTGGTGATAACCTAGGAGGGCTGGCAGGTGGAACCACGGTAAGATTGTGGTGGTGGAGGTTCCACTTGTACGGGAAAGTAAACCTAGGACTAATTACCAATGCCACAGTTAGTCCGGCGCCATAAAAACCGTGTCATCCAAGAGACTTGGAATGGGACGGGAAAGTCAGCTGTATCTTCTCTCGTTCGCATGTCAACGGACAGCCAGCTGCCGGTCGCAGTAGGTCTTGCGAGAAGGAACAGTGGCCGGGATACGGGTAGATGTCCCGGCATATAATCTGATCGTCGGGTTATAACGAAAAAATGGGGTATAATGAAAAAAGGATATGTTGAACCTGTCAAGGCTCCACAGTTATGACTGGGGAACCTCGGCAGCTTCGGGGACTAGTGTCGGGGGGATGACCCCCGATAGGGTCAAGAGACTAGAAAGGTAAAAGGCTCATGGTTGACTTTATACCGTTTGACCAAGGAAGGGCCTGGCCGGAATATAGGAGCATCGGCCAGGCCGGCATATATGTATATCCCGGCTGATGTCTGGATATGCCGGATTAACCGGAATACTAACTGGGGAGTGCCGGCATATACTTAGATATGCCGGCCTATCTATTCTGTGTGTTGTGCAGGAGCAGGGGAGGCCGGCTTACCCGACCTCCATAGGTCGTAGGTCCGGCATATATGTCCAGGATATGGCCAACGGTCATATCCGGGATACTTAAGTCAACCAAGGTGTCACATCGCTACAATCAAGGAAGGAAACATCCAAGCATGGTAGCAGGGTATGATGGCAGGGTGCACAGTGGACGTTACCTACCCTCACTGTGCACAAGTACAAGCTTACCTCAGAGTGGTAAGGTCACAGTCCTGGAAGTACAAGGTACAACAAGGGGAGTCCCATCGAGAGCAATCAGGGAGAAAGTCATGGGCGTCTGCCCTCGACAGCAAGTCCTGTTTGGAGTGTAGTTGGTGTCTCCTGGTCTCCTATGACCGTTGTAACCCTGGCCACCACTATATAAGGTGGCACAGGGAGTCCTAAGAGAGGGTTGGTCACTCAGTATTCCTAGACTTAGCAGTTCATCTTCCCCCTCTAGCAGAGAGCTCGGAAGCACCAGTGTTGTATACTCCATCGATCCAAATACAAAGCAAGTAGAGCAGGAGTAGGGGTGTTATCTCCTTAGGAGAGCCCCGAACCTGGGTAAATCAGTGTTCCTTTCTGTCGTGCTTTTTAGCTCGTTCCCCTCTCCCGAATCCTCCAGCATCTAAGTCGGCCCCCATTTAAGCCATCCTATGGCATATGTTGTTTCACCACGACGACAAATATCAGGGGCACAACCTGCTTGCGTGAATTGGGTGGGCATGCGTTGTGCGGAGAAGGCAGTGATTGGCTTGGATCAATGACTGGGCCCCACACCAAGGAAGTGTGGACGAGCATGCAACTCGGATGTGCAACAAGGCTTTGATCTCTTTTGGAAGGACACACCTCTGCAGAGTGTAAAAGGATGTGACATGTTACCCCTTGCTCCGGGAAGGAGCTGCGAACGCGGCAGGAAAGGTGCTCTCAAGGCACTATACCTGTGTTGGCTGTTGGGCATAGTTTTCATAAGTAAAAGCAATCTTTCAAGAAACCCTTGTTAAACCTTTACATAGGCCTATGACTCTTTTGGGTCTGTGGCTGTAGATAGTGCATATCACACAACTTCTTTCTATAGAAACTTGCTGGGTAACGCTCGTTACTCACCCCAATCTCTTAAACCCTTGCTAGACTATGGAGAATTAGATTGAAGGCAACCCAAGGAGACAACCTCAAGACATTGAAGATGAAGATGAAGCATTCTACCAACACCATGATTATCAGCGAAGCCTACAATTGCGTGAAGCTTGAAGAAAAACTAGAATAGGGTTAGAAAGGAACCAGTTTCCTAATCCTAGAACCTAAGTAGTTAGAGTATTCTGTAGTGGAGTAGTAAGCCACCTGCATTAGTTGTAGTTTCGTTTAGTCTTACTTGATTCTTTCTCGTTTGTAGTCGCCAGGACTAAACCTCTACCTGTTGAGGAGGTTCTGAAGATCTTTTGTATGCTGAAAATTGTAATCCTATAATCATACCGTGGACCTGCGATGTTTCTGTTGTACCACTCTGATGGATGTAATACTAATGAGGCGGAGTTTCATTGGTGTTATGTCAACGACTTGCATACTACACATGCAGTGGTATGCTGGGTCACCACAGCTGGTATCAGAGCAAACGCTTTGACCCTAGGATTAAAACCCTTTAATAGGAGACCTGTAGGTTTGGTAGTGACTATAGGAAGCCATCTTATCTAAACCAACTCTTCTTATGACTTGGGATGGAGATTCAATAAAAGAATAATCCTGACACACTTGAGTCAAATTTTCTTACCTATTATTCTTAAGTGAAGTTAGACATCTTGTTCCATACCTAGTAGTATGATATCATTAGAGCCTTGTATAAAGGATGGAAGTGGATTATATTTGGTATACAATACATGGTAGTCCAAAGAGAGGATATAACCAAAATGGGAACTATCCTATTGGAAGAAGTATACCAAGGGTAATTTGTTAAACTTAAGTCATCTAAAATTGTAATAGGATGATGTTAAGTGGTGAAGTGAGACCATATGAGGTTGTAGCATCTCAGGTTTAGTCTTGTATATGGATACTCAAGAATGCCATATACAAGTAAGATGTATGGGCAGTATAAAAACCTTAATCATGTTGGATTCACTTGAGAATCTTCACATGAAGGAGTAGAACTTTGTAGTAGACCAGCAATTTCAAGCTGAGGTGGTAGATGCTCAAGTAGAATGGTGAATGAAGTGTTCCAACCCATGGTAACTTGGACAAGTATGACAAGACCATAGTCTTTAGTCGGAGAAGTTTGACCAAAGCACAATGAAGAAACCCTATAAAAGTTATGGAGTGGTGTGAACCATGCCTAGTGAAGTATGTCAGCTATAGAGGAATGCCAGAAATTTCGAGAGATCACGTGAGATTAGTCTTCAATTGAATGGAAGGTAAGTTCAAAGAAGTAGTCCTAAAGGAATTTGGATCCGTTAGAATGATTTCCAAACCCTTTGCTCAAATTTATTCGATTGCAACTGGGCAATTGAGGTAAGTATTGAGATAAAGAGTAGTAGTCTACCACTACATGCAATATAGCATAATATAATCCTATAGTATTTGGTGCTATAAGGTACACATCTAAGCCTGAATTCTAGAGATGTTTTACTCACGGGCTTATGATGATGTATGTTGCCAGCACAAATTTGGATTTTATTGTGTGACTAGATCTATGCACGAAGTATGACTATGATGTGCAAGTGCATGTTGCATTATCAAGTCCTTACTTGATGTTATAGTTCTAGAGGGTTTAGGGATTCGTGTGAGGGAGAGACGAATTCCGGCAATCAAGCCAGAAGATGAAGGATTACCAGATAAAGGAAGCTAAAAGAAGGAAAGCTTCAGTGATACTTCGAAGGAAGATTGGAAGGATCCACAGCTAGTTTAGTAAAACAACAAAAAGTTGGAATTTAGTAACACTCTAGTTCTTAAAACACCAGAGGTAACTCTAGGTTATTAAGTAGAACCACTAATTAGGTAACCGCAATTGGGTTTAAGGTATTTGAGCTCGTTGTTATGCAGCTTTGGTTATGCTTAGTACATCACGGGTTGATTGAGGTGTTGTAATACCGATGATCCATTTCGGTATTGCCTGCTGCTTTATTCAGCCTGGGAGTGGTAACCCAGTAACAATCGTTGATAGCGTGACTAAGACACATAACATCTCTGTATAACATTGATCCCTTGTCCCGAGATCTTGAATTGTTGATTGGTGGTTAAGACGTTAGCAATATCTTTCCTTATCTTAGAGTTGTAGTCTTTGTCTATGGACTAAGACTTGTGAGGATTCGTGTCAACAATGATCTGTTGAGATCATTGGTTCATTTATAGCCCTGTTACTTCATATTTCGTTCAAATTATACAATTCCTTACGTGGATGTCCTCCGGTACAAGAGAAACTCTGCCGGATTTCTTCCGTGGCTTTGTATCTAACCTACCGATTGAATAAGGATAGATGGTGATGGGAAAACTCAATTCCCGTCAATCTTTAGAACTCTTGGGTAAATACATGCACCCAAAAGTGGAATAGAACACCCTACCTAGATACATAATCGAAGAATTCGTACCAGATATCCACAATTGTGTGGGTACACCGTAGATTTCTTCGGAAAAGCATTAGAAAGACGTAGTAGTAAGATCGACCAAGATTTATAGTTTAACTATGGACTTCTAACGGTTAGATGATAATATGTTCAAAGACTATCAGAAAAGTCTAAGGAGAAGAGTTTAGGAAAGTCAAAAGTGTTGAAAGTTGGATGAAGCATGTCAGAAGTAAAATTCTTTCCAAGTTTTGTTGTAACCTTGTGGAGTTCGGCAAACGAGTGGGATGAATTTTGACCATAAACACACCAAGTATGAGCCGCAGCTGGTTTATGAGCCACATCTGGTATATCATGAACCGCGGTTGGAGAAGTTTGAGATTAGACTTAACCATAATCTTGAACCTAGAAGACCAAATAAGATCTATAAAGATGGATCAGAAAATTTGAATGGACACACTAAATGTGTTTAATCCATTCTTAGGTGGTAAAACCAAGAGCCAATTAGGAAGATTCGTTAGAACAATTAGTAGGACCCTATAAGCCATAGAAGGTATTGAAAATATGATAACCTGTGAGAATGTCCTAGAAGAAACCAAGATGGATGGAATTCAAGTGACTAGTGTTCGGAATCAGACAATAGAAGATTCGAGGAACACTCTGGACAAAGGATACCATCTAAATCTCAATTAGTTGAGGAACATCAAGATATATGATACCAACAACAAGATCGTCCAACAAAGTACAAGAGTGAAAACTTCGGGACGAAGTTTAGTTTAAGGGGGGGGAGACTGTAATATCCCAGGATTAGAGGTTATAAAATAGAGACAACAGATCTGTGCATTGCAATTCATGCATAGAAAATTCGGGTAATTTTCACGCATTTAAATAAAACATGTCAAAGTGATTGGAGTTTCACTTAAGTTGATGGAATTGAAGTAGATCATCAACTAGAGCGCGATAAACTTCAATATGACCTTTGTTAAAATCCTTGTTTTGGGTTGTGATAGTTACAACAACTCAAAGAGAGTTAAGTGAGGTAAAACTAAAATGCTTGACACACCATTTCAGAACCATATATTTACTCACACCTAGATCACCATGGTATTCATTGAACTTAAACCAATGAACCATGTGAGACATAAAGTAAATTCAACACAAGTCTTATTTTCAAATAATTAACTACCTTTTGATCCCAAATACTCAAATATATTCTTCTTCTAGTCAAGAAGAGAGAAACTATACCTAGTTAGAGATATCCTTACCCCATAAGATAGAAACCTAGGTTATAATTAAGAAACTCAGGAGTAGGAGAGCTTAACCTATTACCTAATTGAGTAGAAGAGTAATACCAACTTTAGGTGAGATTTAAACCACAAGGATATTAGAACCATCCTTAGGAAGTATACTCTATACCTAGACTTGTGGAGTTATGAAGAGGTAGTAGCTCCAATGTGAATTCCAAAAAGGGGAGATTATATCATTAATCTCAGAAGGTAGGTACAACCAAGATTAAATCCTTGATAGAGGTAGTTGATGAAGGAAATAAAGTGGATTTGTTATGGGAGTTGATGAAGGAGATAGCATGATCATGTCAAGTGCATGATTAGGGTTGCTGATGAAGATAATTAGGTTAGTTATAAAACCTAGTCTGATAAGCAGATATCATCCTAAAACCAAGTGTGGAGTAGGTGTTGAACTTAAACTCATCTCACATAGGAGATACCCATCTTGTTAGAGCTATAGGAGATACCTTGATCTGTGTACAAGTTTCTAGTAAGCAAAGCACGTTGATATGGGTAGAGGAGAGTTCTAACTTAAAACCTAAAACCTAATTTAGCTAAAGCCGATAGAACCTCAAATCATATCATAGGGGTGTTCATTATATTTTGATGAGAATAGTACCACCATATCAAATTCCTTAATTCTATTGATGCATCACTTGGTGATCACAAGCAAATCATAGAATCATATTTTGTTTCTAACTCGAGTAAATAGTCAATAGAAACCCTATGAAATTGGAATGGTCCTTAAGGCCATTCCAAAACACTAGGTAAATGAGAGGAATATGAGAGTTTGTTCAATGGAAAACCCACACATAAAGAAAGTGCAATCCTAATCCTAAACCCCAATTCCTATTTAGGCAAAGCCTATATCACACTAACCCTATTATTGGTGTGATCATCATCCTTTAATTAAGGAGGTGCAATCTTATCAAACTCCATACCTTTTCATTTATCCCTTTGGAACCCTATCTTATAAATCAAATTAAAATTATGTATCACCTTGTGATCATAAGCCAACTGTATAGTCCTATTACATTTCAAATCCAAGTCATTAGAGAACTATAGGCATCAGAAGTATGTTGTAGGAAACATACACCTACTTATAAAACTCAACCATAGTGAAGGTTTTACATAAGTGGTATTCCATCATCTAAACTCAAAATGCACATTTACAAATCAGTAGGAATGTATTCAAGTTACATAAAAGAATGTTTGGAGACTCAAAGAGAAGTATTTGAAACCATCTCCATTAAAATCATTAATTAACACCTTCACAAATATTTACATTGTTCTAAATGCTAAAGCATATTAAAAACATTTACAGCACAAGTAAAGGGGCTAAGTAAAGTCCTGATATATTTGGACAATAATTCCTAAGTTTAAAACCTGCAATAACAGAATACCAAAATAAGTTTGAATCTCAAAAACAGTAAACAAGTAAATAAAAGAAAAGAAATGAAACATAAAAAAATAGGAGAAGCACGTACCTGGGCGAAGCCCAGCTGGCGCAGCCCAACACTAGCCCGGCCAACTTACCGCTTCAGTCGTCTTCTTCCTCGAGCCTGGAAGCTGCTCGGTGGCGTGCTGGGGCGCACCCGATCCACCGCCGGCGATTCGACGTGCTGGATGAAGGCCACCGCCCTTCGAAGCTTATAAAAGTTCATCCGCCGCCGAGAGGAAACCCTCGGACCCCCACTCTTCTTCTTTCTCGCGCATATCTGCAGGTTTCACCGAAACCCTAGCCCAGCCATGTTCCGGCGCCGTCGCTAGAGACCACCCGGAGTTTCACCGAGAAGCTCTGGAGCTCTGCCTCGTCGCCTAAGACCTCCTGGAGGGTTGAATCGAGGAGGGGAGGTTTCAATCGCCCGGAATCCTCCGTTCCTCTTTACAGTACCTCGCCGGAATCGGCGAAGTCGAGCTTGATTCCGGCAGCAATCGCCGACTCCGACCGCATGGGAGGAACCCTGGTGAGTTTGTCCATCTCTAGGCATCCTCCTTTGATCTTGGTATCATCTGTAGCTCGCCGTCTCCGTCGACCACCGTGCACCGCTGTAGTAGAGCTCGCCGGAGCAAGCTCCGGCGACCAAAAAAGTAGTGGCGCCACCACCATCTGGTTCACCTTGACCCCCTGGTTCGATTCCACCCCACCATATGATCGATTTCGCATCGAATAACCGAATTTGAGAATGATCTGTGAGTTCATATGAGCGGTGACGTCATCCTTTGACTGAGTCAATTGGTTTGACTCGGCCATGCCCTCGTGGCAGGTGACGTGGTCCGACCCCACCAGTCAGTCTGCGTGGCTAGGTTCTGAATCGGTACAAATAGTCGTTATCTGTTAAATACCAATTGCTGAAAATAGTTATAACTTGATAAATTCATAACTTATTCATTTCAAATCAGAAAAATGTAAATGATATACCAAATGTTCAGAAAAACATAACCTATCTATTTATATTATAATCTGGTATAGCTATGTGAAATAATTTTGAAACAAATTTGAAAACTTGATTAAGTAGTATTTGAACTTTGAATTTAAACTCAACTAAAATATTCTAAACAAAATTTTCAAATACCAAATAAAACTTTGACAACTTCAACAAATTTTATTTCAAATAATATTCCATTATTTAAAAAAATGTAAAACATATACTTTACTATTAGGAATTCAAACCCTAAAATGATTTTTCTTTAATAAATTTAAAATAGTAAAAATTGGGAGAAATTGTAAACTTGAATAAGAATTATTCCCTAACTCTCATATTGTTATTTCAACAATGGTTTCATTAAGAGAAAATCTAAAACCCATATTAAAATCTTCAATCACTTAAAATTTGAATTCTAAACCTGAAAATCTAGGAACTTAAATAACTAAGCTTTCCTAGTTATTTTTGAGCAAAACTTGAAACCAAAAATAAAACTATAGTACTAAAACTTATTAAGCTATATGTTCTCCAAAAGTTATTCTTTTGAAGTACATATAACTTAATCACCTACTATTTCTTTTAGTACTAAAACTAATAACTACCTTAGAGTGCTAGTCTTAGTTCCTAATTCAACCATGAGTGGTTAGTTGATACCCTACTTCAATATGGTATACTTTAGTCAACTAACTATATGCAACACCTTTGTTGCAACTTAAAAACTGTTACCTTCCTAACAACACCTATTTACCATATCTTTAAGTAATAACAATATGTCCATTAAGGCTTGTGTTCTTCAAAAGTAATTCTTTTTAAGAACATACCATATAAGCATCACACCCATTCTTGTCTAGACACAAGTAATGACCTTTGCATGTTAAGAGTATTAACAACTCTAGAATCAACCATAAACTATTTACCTGAGCACTATTGGGCCATAACTACTTTTTGAGTGCCAATGTTTGTTATAAGAATGTTACCAACTATTGAAAGAACCATATATAGTAATAGCAATGAAAGTTGCATTGTATAATCATGCCCAACTAATACCACATAAGTAACAAATGAATCTTAAATAGATAACTTGTTATGTTCCATCTATTAACTACTTTGTGAGTAATAGATAAGTATAATCAATCCTAGAACACTAATTCTTATTTATAGTACCTCCAGTCATTAAGAAACATGTTCTTTAAAAGTTATTCTTTTAGGTTATATCACAAGCAAACAATACAATGTCTCTTGTAAGCTTTAAAAGTAAGTAATTATTCTTGAGTGTGCCCATGTTAAGCAAATATGTGCTACCACATTGTTATGCTTCACCATCCTAGATGAATAACATTTCCTTGCTTCACTAAAACTCTTTTAACGGTGAATGAAACCTAACTGGTTACCTTGGTATGTTTATCTATTAACTACTTTTTGGTTATGATAGAATCATGCTAAACCCTAAAACACTAAACCTTAGGTGTAGTGCTTCTAATTAATAGGAAACATGTTCTTCAAATGTTATTCTTTTAAGAAACATTGAAAGTAAGTAACAAACCATTCCATTAAGATTGAACATATATAACTCTATTTGTGTCTTAAGATTGTTGTCAACCCTAATATGAACTGGGTATTCTTATCAAATAAGAAATACTTTAGCTTTACTTGTTAATACCCAACTACTTGTTTGCTAATAACAAGATGCCACTTAAAAATGTTACTTTCAAGTTTTCACTTATTGCTATACTAATCTTTTGCAATACCTCTTGTATTAAGCTTTATTCTTTTACTTTAAAAGTTTGTCAGTCAATCTAAAATCCTTAACAACCTTGTTGTGGAGTGAATCTAAAAGTGCAACACATTATTAAGAAACCATCACAACCTTGTATAATAAACCATCGGGGTTAGGTTACGCTTAGAGCGATGCATAGTATATAATTTGCATATCATGCTGCAGTTCTTTTAACATCATCTCTACCAGATGATGGTGCTATTCCAATATTTGGATTTCCTACGTATCGAAGACCTTGACTCGCATAATCTTGCAGTCAAAAAGGCAAGTTTATCTTGCTCATATCTCTTGATTGCACTGGTTTTGAAACTACTTGCAAAGTATTGACTTCAAACTCTAACATATCAAAAAGGATGGAAAAATCTATTTTCATAAGTAATATGACTAGAGGTTATCGACCAGTGGTGATAACCTAGGAGGGCTGGTAGGTGGAACCACGGTAAGATTGTGGTGGTGGAGGTTCCACTTGTACGGGAAAGTAAACCTAGGACTAATTACCAATGCCACAGTTAGTCCGGCACCGTAAAAACCGTGTCATCCAAGAGACTTGGAATGGGACGGGAAAGTCAACTGTATCTTCTCTCGTTCGCATGTCAACGGACAGCCAGCTGCCGGTCGCAGTAGGTCTTGCAAGACTACTTCCATAGGTCGTAGGTCCGGCATATATGTCCAGGATATGGCCAACGGTCATATCCGGGATACTTAAGTCAACCAAGGTGTCACATCGCTACAATCAAGGAAGGAAACATCCAAGCATGGTAGCAGGGTATGATGGCAAGGTGCACAGTGGAGGTTACCTACCCTCACTGTGCACAAGTACAAGCTTACCTCAGAGTGGTAAGGTCACAGTCCTGGAAGTACAAGGTACAGCAAGGGGAGTCCCATCGAGAGCAATCAGGGAGAAAGTCATGGGCGTCTGCCCTCGACAGCAAGTCCTGTTTGGAGTGTAGTTGGTGTCTCCTGGTCTCCTATGACCGTTGTAACCCTGGCCACCACTATATAAGGTGGCACAGGGAGTCCTAAGAGAGGGTTGGTCACTCAGTATTCCTAGACTTAGCAGTTCATCTTCCCCCTCTAGCAGAGAGCTCGGAAGCACCAGTGTTGTATACTCCATCGATCCAAATACAAAGCAAGTAGAGCAGGAGTAGGGGTGTTATCTCCTTAGGAGAGCCCCGAACCTGGGTAAATCAGTGTTCCTTTCTGTCGTGCTTTTTAGCTCGTTCCCCTCTCCCGAATCCTCCAGCATCTAAGTCGGCCCCCATTTAAGCCATCCTATGGCATATGTTGTTTCACCACGACGACAAATATCAGGGGCACAACCTGCTTGCGTGAATTGGGTGGGCATGCGTTGTGCGGAGAAGGCAGTGATTGGCTTGGATCAATGACTAGGCCCCACACCAAGGAAGTGTGGACGAGCATGCAACTCGGATGTGCAACAAGGCTTTGATCTCTTTTGGAAGGACACACCTCTGCAGAGTGTAAAAGGATGTGACATGTTACCCCTTGCTCCGGGAAGGAGCTGCGAACGCGGCAGGAAAGGTGCTCTCAAGGCACTATACCTGTGTTGGCTGTTGGGCATAGTTTTCATAAGTAAAAGCAATCTTTCAAGAAACCCTTGTTAAACCTTTACATAGGCCTACGACTCTTTTGGGTCTGTGGCTGTAGATAGTGCATATCACACAACTTCTTTCTATAGAAACTTGCTGGGTAACGCTCGTTACTCACCCCAATCTCTTAAACCCTTGCTAGACTATGGAGAATTAGATTGAAGGCAACCCAAGGAGACAACCTCAAGACATTGAAGATGAAGATGAAGCATTCTACCAACACCATGATTATCAGCGGAGCCTACAATTGCGTGAAGCTTGAAGAAAAACTAGAATAGGGTTAGAAAGGAACCAGTTTCCTAATCCTAGAACCTAAGTAGTTAGAGTATTCTGTAGTGGAGTAGTAAGCCAACTGCATTAGTTGTAGTTTCGTTTAGTCTTACTTGATTCTTTCTCGTTTGTAGTCGCCAGGACTAAACCTCTACCTGTTGAGGAGGTTCTGAAGATCTTTTGTATGCTGAAAATTGTAATCCTATAATCATACCGTGGACCTGCGATGTTTCTGTTGTACCACTCTGATGGATGTAATACTAATGAGGCGGTGTTTCATTGGTGTTATGTCAACGACTTGCATACTACACATGCAGTGGTATGCTGGGTCACCACAGCAGCAAAGATAGTAATGATGTACATGACATTATATGAATGGTTATGAAAATACTACCTTAGATTTAAGTCCAGTAAGTAGTTTTCTGGAGCATAGAGGTCATGGTGAATACATATTTTGTTACTACTCCAAGAGTAAACTGCCCATTTTTTCCATATGTGATTCATAGTTAAAAAACTTCACCGGTTATTTCAAAACAAGCATGACAAGATGCAATTTTAAGGCGTGTATGCAAAGCAATCAAAGTAAAAACCATCCTTGCATATGGATACCATATGCATTTAATGTTTTTCGAAGTATCTATGAGGAGTGTCTTGCAGCAGACTTCTTCCCCACGCTAGTCTAGCACTTTTTCAATGAAAAGTCAGGTGGGGTTCACCCCCGGTGACCATTTGAAAAAAAAGTATCTATGCAAGCTAGTTAGCAACAATTGGTTGTACTTTAACATATGGTCTAGTGATGAAGCTTGTCCTATCCCTTTGTGTCTCCTATCACTACAACAAAAATTGGATTCAATGACAAACCACTTATGTCACCCAATATGCCAATTTTGTAATGGATCACTTCATGATGACGAATAGTGTCTATCATGAGTGTCGTCATAGAAGCCCCGTCATAGATTCATTCGGGGCGACGGTTTGCATTCTTTTGTCACTGTCAAATGTATATTCGATGACGTTTGTTGCTTTGTCATATATGATGGGTTATATATGACAATTGTTTTTGTCACATTATATATGAAGCTTTATCATCGTATTCCCTATTAGATGACAATTTGACTGTCATTATCATATGTGAGGTGTGATAAAATCTGTTGACGTGGATTCAGACATGTGGGTGCCATGTTGATGGCATGGCTATTGACAGATGGGCCCCATGAAAGAGCATTTGTCGCTTATTGATTACACTTGAGCTTGTCCTCTTGCTGAAGGGATTCGTAGCATAGTAAATCAAAAAAAATTCCTACGCAACGAACAAGAAAGCCAAGATCTAATCTAGGAGATGTAATCAACGAGAGAGGTAGATGAGATCTTCATACCCTTGAAGATTCGCACAGCGGAAACGTTCAAGAGAACGTGGTTGACGTAGTCGTACTCGCTGTCTCCTCCTCGCGATCTGATCCGATCCTACGCCGCAAGTGGCGGCGCCTCCGAGAGTTGCACACGTGCGGTGCAGCGACGTCTCCTCCTTCCTTGGTCCAGCAAGTATGGTGGAGAGATAGATTGGATCAGCAGCACGACGGCGTGGTGCTTATGGTGGAGAGTTTCTGCGGCAGGGCTTCGCCTACGCGCAGTCGCGAGAGAGAGAGAGGGAGGGCAGCAGTTGGCGGCTAGGGTTTGGGTTAGAGGTAGAGAGGGCTGCGCCCTTGCCCCCTTATATATAGAGGGGTGGCCGGCCAGCTTGGCCTCTCCCCAAACCCTAGGGCGCCGACTTGGAGTAGGAAGAGTGGGGGGCAAGTTTCCCCCCCTTCCTTCTTTGAAGACTCCCTTAGGGTTTCCCCTTGGGCTGGCCGGCTGGGCCTTAGGGGCCTTGTGCGCCTAGCCCAGGGCGGCCAGGGCACTTCCCCTTAGGCCCACGCAGGCCTCCGTCAAGTGGGCCCACGTTGGTCCCACTCCGGAACCTTCTAGAACCTTCCGGTACAATACCGAAAAACTCCAAAACCTTTCCGGAATCCAAAAACTGCTTTCCTTTATATGAATCTTATTCTCCGGACCATTCCGGAACCTCTCGTGACGTCCTGGATCTCATCCGAGACTCCGAACTAAAACTCATAAACCAATTATCCATTCTATCCTAGCATCGATACACGTTAAGTGTGTGACCCTACGGGTTTGAGAATATGTAGACATGATCTTCTATCAATAATCAACAGCGGGATCTGGAAACCCATATTGACTCCCACATATTCATCGATGATCATATCGAATGAACCACGATGTCAGGATTCAATTAATCCCGTATATGTATTCCCTTCGTCACACGATATTTTACTCGCCCGAGATTTGATCGTCGGTATCGCCATACCTAGTTCAATCTCGTTCATAGCAAGTACTTTACTCGTTCCGTAATCCGATATCACTTTGTGATTAACTCATTAACCACATGCTTGCAAGCGGTGTTGATATCGATTACCGAGTGGGCCCGAAGTATATCTCTCCGACTTGGGAGGGACAAATTCCATCTCGATACATACAACCCAACAAGTACTTTCCGATCACCTGAGAGACACCTTTATTATCACCCTCACATAGGATGACGTTTGATGACTTCAAAGCTTTCTTCCGATACTAGGGAGTTGTATTATCTCATGGTCTAAGGAATACAATACATGACATAGGAAAAGCTTCGCAAAGATGAACACGATGACACGATCTAATTGCTCTGCTTTATTTGGGTCTGTCCATCATATCATTCTCCTAATGATATGATCTCATTATTAATTGACAACTCATGTCTATGGTTAGGAAACCTTAACCATCATTAATCAATGAGCTAGTCCATAGAGGCGTACTAGGGACACGGTGTTGTTCATAAACCACACAAGTATTAATGTTTCCACTTAATACAATTATAGCATGGAGTATAAACATTATCATGAACAAGAAATATGATAATAACAATATTATTATTGCCTCTAGGGCATATTTCCTTCAGTCTCCCACTTGCACTAGAGTCAATAATCTAGTTAATACTTGCGCATTCAACACCTATGGCATTCCGGTGTTACTCATACGCGTTGCACGTGGTAAACCTTATCTACGGGTCTGACACTTTCAGGTCCGTTTGTATTTGCATATTCTTTTGCGTCAGCACGCATTACTCATCTTGTATGAGATAGCATCGTATAAACTTGGTCTTCTGGTGAGACCTTTGTTTCTTGGCCGAGACTATGTTGTCACTATTGTCATACAATAGAACTACATAGTACTAGCACACTTATAAAAATAGCGATATCCACCGTGCGTCGAAATACTCATTGGTCCACACACATCGGTATGTATGATTTCCAATAAGTCCGTTGCTCGCTCCATTATTCTGGAGAACGGGTTTTTTGATCATCTTACCCATGAGGCATGGCTTGCACGTGTCAAATGATTCAAAATCAAGAGACTCCAAAAGTCCATCAGAATGGAGTTTCTTCATGCGTTTTACGCCAATATGACCTGGACGACAGTGCCACAAATAAGTTGGATTATCACTATCTACTTTGCATCTTTTATGCCGCTTCTAAAGCAATTATATACTTAGCCCTCGTTGCAGTATCCGCCACAATGTTAACATTGGAACTCATCCAAGTTATCATGGAACTTTCTTCCATCTTATTGTGCCACCTTCTTACTCAAAACAAATAGCTTTAAAAATTGAGATAAAATTTTAACTGTATATGTGACAAAGCCAATGTAACACATTGCAATGAACCATTTGTCACTTCTGCATACAGAACATATTCTTACTTCTTCGAAAGTGCATAAGAATATCTTTACTATTGTCCAACGATCATCATATGAATGCTATAACCTTTAGAGCATTGGACACATCTGGATCTACATATCATGGTATACAAGATTGATAAAATCATTCTTGTGGTTTCACTCATCAAGTGTCAAAACAATTGATTCTTGCTCCAACCTCTTCCATGCAACAAGAACTGTTCTTATTGTTTCCATATTGAACAAATTCAATATTTCATCTATGTACTCTGGTAAAACTATATTAGTGCCTCAATCTATCAGCATAGACATTGATGCTTAATATTCTGGTTTTACCTAAGTCTTTCATTAGAAATCTAATTTTATTGAAAACTTCACAAATATCAAGAAAAACACATAATTTCCAATGAACAATATGTCATCTACATAAAGCATTAGAAATATGTCTTAGCGCTCCCACTTACTTTCTTGTAAATACAAGCATCTTCAAATATCTTGATGAAATTAACACTTTAACATTTTCATCATTGAAGATTCCAACTTCGCTATGCTTACTTCTACCATAGAAGTTTGCATACATATCTAGCAACCTTTGAATTAACAAAACCCATTGGGTCGTGTCAGGTACACGTCCTTGGTGTGCATTCCGGTAGAGGAACGTTGTTTCGTTTATTCAACTATCATATCTCAATATGTAATTTGTTGCTAGAATAATTCATATGACGAAGTCAGGGCCCATCACCGCTTCTTTGTATATTGTTGGTTACTATTATCTAATAATATCTCGTCCTCAAATCTTGCTATTTGATTACGACCAACTTGGTTAAATAGGAACTTCGATGCCGTGACTACAACATATTGTAGACGCGTGAGCTATGAATGCAGTTGCCGCTTCCAGAACATATTCTGGTGCTGCGCTACTCTGATCAACTTGCTCAGATTCAATAACCTCATCAAGTTCTATCTTTCTCCCACTTAAACCTTTCGCGAAAAACTCCTTCATAAGAAATTCACTTCTTTTAGTGACAATCACCTTTAATTGGGTTTATGGCAGAAGAAACACCCATCGACATTCTTTGGGATAACCTACAAAGATTTACTAATCCAATTTTGGTTGTAAACATTTTACACATATGCCTTGCATACCAAAATTCAAGAAAAGACAACTATAACTTGTATGGTGTCATTTCGGCAGATTATGATGGCACTCTATTCAGTGAAAAGCGGTAGTCTCTAAAGCATAATCCACAAATTATATTGGTAGTTTATTTTATTATTGATCTAACCATGTCAAACAAGGTTTGATTACATCCATCGAAAACTCCATACTCCTATGGTGTTTATCACGATGCAAGTTTGTGGAACAATTCCTCTAACTCTTAGATGTTTGCTAAACTTGTAACTCAAATATTCTTCTTTATGATCTAATCATACAACTTGAATATTCTTGTTACAACAATTTTCACTTCATAAATTGAACAATTTCAATTGTTTCATACTTCTATCTCATCAAGTAGATATACCATACATCTAATCGAGTCATTGATGAAATAGAAAATATACCACTCTCAACTTCACACATGAACTACATACATCAACATGTACGATCTCCATGTAGTTAGTCGCCTGTTCTTTCTATGGCCTATGAACGGAGTTTAATCATCTTTAGGAAAAGTCTCACAAGCGTCAATCGATTCAACATCAAATGACTCGAAAATCTATCAATATAGAATTTCTTTCATGTTTTGTTTCCAATATGACTTAAACGGTGGTGTCATATATAAGTGAAATTCGTTTTGTCTTGTGACCTTTAGCATCAGTGTTATAAATGTCTATTTCACCAACAAGATAATAATAATCTATCCATCAATTATGGAAGACGGTAATAATTTGAACAACCATTGCTCTCATAATACCAGAACAAAATAACAATTATTAAGTTCATGAAATATCTTGAAGGCTAGCTTTGATGTCGACGAGAAGCACAATAACACTTTTATTTGTATCTCGACATGCATCATTACCATATTCTTTTACTAATTACTTAGGCCATTGTACTTCTTGTATTGTGTTGCTTTGTATGACATTTCATACCAACAAATCAGTATCGAATACCCAAGAATTACATTGTTAACGAGCAAAAGAATTCATCTATAACATGTATATCATTTATATACCTGAGCTGGACAATTCCAGTCTTTTCCTTTTTCTACCAAATAATTTTGCAGATCCTATTTAGCATTTCCTCTCCTTTTAGAAGAATCTATCGACATCAATAGTGGCGTCAATCATTTGACACATAGTCCAAAGGATTTTTAGTCAAATACTAATAGCCTTGGATTTTACACTTTGAAGTGGATCGCCATCATCATATGATTGGTATTCTTCCAGATTCCATTCTTTAGTATTCCTTTGGTATAGCAAAACAATTTAGCCGATACCTTTTCATTCGTCCTATCATGACATCTTTCATGATGAAACTACTATAGCTTATAAGGATGAATGCAAGTATAATATTAGTTCCCAAACTTTTGGGTGATCGGGACGCCTAGCATCTTCAATCTTCACATATAGTCATACAATATGAGCATATGTTCTTTTACTAAATTATACTTCATCATTTTGCAAACAATCAAAGTCTTAGATATCAAATATCTTTCACTTCTTATTTGTTTCTGAAACAATTCTTTCAGCTCGATGATCACTTTGATTCTCAAACAATTTTGAAGATCAATTTATCATGAAGGCAAACATATGATCTTTAGATACTAAACTTGAATCGTTGCTCTTAGATTAATACAATTTATTAAATCGTATGGAGCAAGCAAGGTTTGCTAAAGTTTGCAATAGGACTTAATCTTTAGTCTTGACATTAAACGGCACTAGACCGAAAAGTGACTATCCAGAATTCTATAGTTCTTTTAACTCAATTAAAACTAAGTGTCGGTGGAAAACGGTTGCCAAAGACTACAACGACTTATGCAAATACACTAAGATTTAGTTCAAGATAATTAGTTCAAGTTAATCAAATTATTAATGAACTCCCACTAAATTCAACATTCCTCAAAGTTGTTTAGTGAAGCATGATCCAAATTCACTACACCGAGACCGATCATCACGTGAATGATGTAGCTTTAATGGTGAACATCAACATGTTGATCATATCATCCATATGACTCATGCTTGACCTTTCGGTCCGTGTGTTCCGAGGCCATGTCTGTACATGCTAGGCTCGTCAAGTAAAACCCAAGTATCTCCGCATGTGCAAATACTGGCTTGCACCCGTTGTATGTGAACGTAGAGTCTATAACACCCGATCATCACGAGATGCTTGAACACGACGAACTTTCGCAACGGCGCATACGAGGGGAGAACACAATTTTATCTTGATCTTTAAGTGAGGAATCATCTTATAGTGCTACCGTCGCGATCTAAGCATAATAAGATACATAAAAGGATAAACATCACATGCATATAATTTTATGTGACATGGTATAGCCAATCTCCGCGCCATGATCTCCATCTTGTGCGCGCCGGCATGATCTCCATCACTCCACCATGATTGCCTCCACCACGAATAGCAACTACAACTATTGCTAACTACTTAGCGATAAAGTAAAGCTATTACATGGCGTATAAGAAGTTGACACGCAGGTCATACATAATTATAAAGACAACCATATGGCTCCTGCCGGTTGTGAACTCATCGACATGCAAGTCGTGAAAGATTACAAAACATGATCATTGCATACAACTCAATTCATACTCATCATGTCTTGGGCCATACCATATCACAAAACACTCCCTGCAAAAACAAGTTAGACGCCTCTACTTTGTTGTTGCATGTTTTACGTGGCTTATCGGAGTAGCAAGTAAAGAACGATTCTTACCTACGGAAAGCCACAACGGTGATATTATGGTTGCTAACATCCGATGTAAGTCCCATGACTACTATAGTGAGAGAAACTGGCATCCACCAGCCGCATGTGTGGAACAAGCCACACGTCAAGTGCGGAGCCGGTCTCGCGAACGCGGTCGCGTAAAGTTGGCCTGGACCGCTTCAATCTCACTATACCGCGCCATAAGAAATACACAACAAGAGGTTTGCAACAGAAAACATCAACGCCCGCAACAAGCATGTTGCGTTCTACTCGTGAAACACATCTACGCATAGATCTAGCTCTGATACCACTGAAGGGATTCGTAGCATAGTAAATCAAAAAAATTTCCTACGCAACGAACAAGAAAGCCAAGATCTAATCTAGGAGATGTAATCAACGAGAGAGGTAGATGAGATCTTCATACCCTTGAAGATTCGCACAGCGGAAACGTTCAAGAGAACGTGGTTGACGTAGTCGTACTCGCCGTCTCCTCCTCGCGATCCGATCCGATCCTACGCCGCAAGTGGCGGCGCCTTCGAGAGTTGCACACGTGCGGTGCAGCGACGTCTCCTCCTTCCTTGGTCCAGCAAGTATGGTGGAGAGATAGATTGGATCAGCAGCACGACGGCGTGGTGCTTATGGTGGAGAGTTTCTGCGGCAGGGCTTCGCCTACGCGCAGTCGCGAGAGAGAGAGAGGGAGGGCAGCAGTTGGCGGCTAGGGTTTGGGTTAGAGGTAGAGAGGGCTGCGCCCTTGCCCCCTTATATATAGAGGGGTGGCCGGCTGATACGTCTCAAACGTATCTATAATTTTTGATGCTCCATGCTTTGTTTTACACCATTTGCCTATTGTTTCGTTACACTTAGTGGCATTTTTATACGCTTTCCGGAACTAACCTATTAACGAAGTGCCACAGTGCCAGTTCCCTGTTTTCTGCTGTTTTTGGTTTTAGAAGTGATACACAGGAAATATTCTCCGAATTGGACGAAACAAGTTCCTGAAGTCATATTTCATCGGGGAGCTCCCAAACATCCGAAGACCTGACGGAGGGGGGCCACGAGGCCCCCACACACAGGGGCGGCGCGGCCTAGCCCCTGGCCGCGCCACCCCCGTGTGAGGGCCCGTGGCTCCACCTCTGACAGCCCCCTTTCGCCTACATATACCCCCTGACGAGAAAAACCTAAGGGCCAGATCAGTTTTCCAGAATACATCGCGATCCGCCGCCGCCGTCGACCCGAAGATCGGGAGGGTCCAGAAGCTCTTCCCGGCACCCTGCCGGAGAGGGGAATCGCCACCGGAGGTCTCCTTCATCGCCATGATTGCCTCCGGAGCGATGAGTGAGTAGTCTACCTTGGACTATGGGTCCATAGCAGTAGCTAGATGGTTGTCTTCTCCACCATGTGCTTCATGTTTAGATCTCATGAGCTGCCCTACATGATTGAGATCACCGTTATGTAATACTATGATGTTGGTTTGTTGGGATCCGATGAATATTGGTGTTTATGATTGAGTTGATGCACTGAATTTTATCTTATATTATCTCTATGATGTTTCTGATCTTGCATGCTCTCCGTTGTTAGTGGCTATCTTGGCCGAGTAGTTGCTAGTGACTCCAAGAGGGGGTATTTATGCTCGATAGTGGGTTCATGCCTCTATTTCACCTGGGGGAGTGACAGAAACCTCTAAGGTGGTAGATGTGCTGTTGCTACTAGGGAGAAAACAACATTCATATGCTCGAGGGCATATGCTTTGTTTACATTACACACTTTGCTTAATGCAATTATCTGTTGTTCGCAACTTAATACTTCTAGGGTGTTCGGATGATATCCCCGGGGGTGGATTATTAGTCATAGATGCAGTTGGATGGCGGTCTATGTATTTTGTTGTAATGCCCAGAGTGAATCTCATAGTGATCTTCTTGACATATCACGTTATCTTTATTCTATCAATTGCCCAACTGTAATTTGTTTACCCAGCATGTTATTTATCTATGGAGAGACACCACTAGTGAACTGTGGACCCCGGTCCTATTTTAATCATATTGCAATCACCTGTTTACTATTCCTGCACTGTTTACTTTACTAGCATATTACTACTGTTTTCCACTCGATACACTCATAACCTTTGTTTCAAGCAAACCGGTGAGATTGACAACCTCATCGCAAGTTGGGAACAAAGTATTTGTCTGTGTGTGTGCAGGTTCCACAAACACCTTCAGTCGTCACCGTCTCCCTTCTCCTGATCGATAAACCTTGGTTTCATAACTGAGGGAAAACTTGCCGCTGCACTCATCATACTTTCCTCTTGGGGTTCCCAACGGGCTGGTCATTCACCACGCACAAGGACGCCTGCTTTCACCAGTCAGCAGCACTTTTTCTGGCGCCGTTGTCGGGGAAGGAAGAGAAGACTTCTGCGAGGGGAGTTCTTCGCACACACATTCTTTACTTTGTTATTTGTCTTGCTTTACTTTATTTTATTTTACCTGCATTGCTTTTTATCAAAAACCCAAAAAAATTAGAATCCTTGGTAGTTGTTTTTACCTTACTTTAGTTTATCATGTCTAGTTTAGTTGCTACTACTATGTCCCCCGCGGACATGATCTTTACTTTTAAGCAGAAAGATGAGGAAAGCTTTAAAGAAGCTTGGTCTAGAATTTATGAATGGCATGGAAAAACTGAACCTAAAATGGCTTTGAGTTTGCTTCTTAGTAGTTTCTACTTTGGACTTTCTCTTCGTTATAGATATGCTTTGGATGCTACTGCAGAAGGAGATTTCCTTCATTGTGATGGAGATCACGCCTTCAATATTATAAGAAAGTTGATTACAATTTATAGCATGCCAACCTATTTTGATTCCTCTCTTGTGAGCATTTTAAATAGACTTAATACTCTTGAGACTCAAACTGCTAGTTTAAATTCTTGCTACAATACTTTGCGCCAGCATTTTGATTATGTGCCAACAAATACTGAACCTTCGAGCTGGTATCCTACAATAAAAATCACCATTAGTGGTGAAACTTTTCATGCTCGTTGTGATATTATGTCTGAATTTTGTCTCATGCCAAAGGATGTTTATGAATCTTTGAGCCTTTGGAAGCTTTCTGAGGGAGGAGAAGAAATTTTTCTTACTAATAATGCCACCATATCTCCCCTTGGAATAGCTGAAGGAGTCTTTACAAAAATCCTAGGAAGAATGATATCTACTGATTATCTTGTTATTGAATGTGTAGGAAAAGGACAAATCACACTTGGAAGATCCATTCTGAAGCTCCTTGGCGCCGTTATCGATGTGGGAAAAGGCAATATAACATTTACTACTCCACCTTGCAATAACCATGTCTTTCCTAGAGTCAAGAGCAAAGGTAAGAAGGGGAGAGGTAAGGCACGCTCTGATCCTAGTGCTTCATCTATTGATAATACTTGATTCGCAATTTTCTGCGCCTAGCTCAAAGGCGTTAAAGAAAAGCACTCTTGGGAGATAACCCAATGTTTACTTTCAGTACTTTTTCTTTTATTTGAGTCTTGGAAGTCATTACTACTGTAATGACCGCTCTTTATCTTGTTTATTTCGTTTTTGTGCCAAGAGAAGCCTCTAATTTGAGTGAGGTAAAGATTTGGGGTTATTGCTGTCCTGAAACTGTTTGCGGTGCTGCACCGTAAAAATTCGTGAAAATTCTCTGTTTATCTTTTGGACCTGCTATTTCTGGTGCTTATGCCCCAGGTTATATCCAAACTTTTCTTAGTTGAACACTTTTTGATTTGAGCAACGGAAAATCCCTCAAAAATTCGTCCATTATCAGCTGTCCAGTTTTGACAGATTTCTGCCAATATTTGTTTTTGCCACTTTATCGCTTTCTTTTGAGTTCTTTTTGATCATGGAACTCTTGTGGAAGTTGCTACAGTAGTATATACTTTATATGTGGTGGTTTTGGGTTGAAACCTGAAGCTAAAAGAGGATGAATATATTTTATGCTTACACTAATGTTGCTAATAGAATTGTGTTTAGTTTTGTATGAAGGAAGTTTTCAAGTGTAGGGATTGGAGAATGATGAGATGAGTTGAAGAATGGACAAAATCTCAAGCTTGGGGATGCCCAGCACCCCAAGAAATATCCAAGAAGTACAAGCGTCAAAGCTTGGGGATGCCCCCGAGGCACCCCTTCTTCATCGGCAAAAATCAGGTCACCTTTCAAAACACTATATTTTTATTGCTTCATGCACTATGTGTTTTTCTTGGAGCGTCAGTTGTTTTAGTTTTCTTAGTTTGTTTAGTTTGTTTGTTTGCTGCAATAAATGGTTGGACCCCAACAAATTTCCTTTGGAGGAGATGTACTCGTTTTCATTTGCAAAGAATGCTCTAGTTTTCACTCTTATAAATCGAGCATTCTAGTTTTTCTGCTACTGCTTTTGGTTTTCGTTTTCGCCTTGATATGCATTCAGGTCTTATCATATCTTTTCATCAAGGTGCATTTTTGCCTCTGAACTTTATTGGTTTTCATCAAAAGAGGTTGTTTTAAAAATTTCAAATGGTGTTGGAAAAGAGAAAAAGCTTTGTGCAAAATAGTGGTACAAGAAGGAGCTTGTGTAGACTGTGGCTTAGACTTTTTCATGTCATGCTAGATGTCTTTTTGATAGTATGCTTAGTGGTTTTGCTGTAGCATGACTTGTCTCAAATAACTGAGATTGCTTAATGAGCCTTTGAAAAAATCATGCGTTGTTTTTATTATATTGAAGCATTATTTTGGTTTTCTCCTTGATGCTTTATTTGGGTTGACTTGGCGCATGCTCACACATGTTAGACTCTTCCAAAGTCGCCATTAGCCTTCATGATCATTTAGTTTTTGACTTTTGATGTCATCGTATGCTTCTTTTAATGTCGCTTTGTCGCTTTGCATGATTATGGCCATTATTGCTCTCTTAGTCGGTCGCTCCCAGTCTTTTGCTAGCCCTCGCCTTGTACTGAGTATGAGCTCTACTCGTGCATCCAACTCCTAAAAGCCAAAGTTTTCCATTGTGTCCACCATACATACCTACTAGCAATTTGCTATTCCAAGTAAATTTGACTTGCTTTTATATTCTCTTCAAATTAAACTCTTACCAGTGTTATGCGAAATTCGGTCAGTAAAGCTCTCACGAACCGGAAGGAACACTTTACTTTTTCCTGTTCTAAAATTTGACATTGTGGTCTTTTATGCTGAGTTGTTATGCTTGCAAGTTGTAAGTTGGATTCTAGCCCAACCATGCCGTCATGGGGCAAGCTTTCAACATTGCACTTCCTATTTGAGTTGATATTGTGATCTTTTGTTTATGGATGCCCGCTCTGTGAAATGAATTGGGAATCTTGTGAGGATCATGGAGTTTTTATATGTGTTAGGGAAACGCCGGGCCGCCAATCTAAGCCATGCATAATTCATGGTGGAAATTTGCAGCATACCCATGGTGAACATTCGACGACGCATCTCACAATAAAAAGCTAAACAATATAGCAAATAAAAGAGATGTCGAGGTGTTCATTGTCTGCTTGTCCTGTCATTTTGGTGTGGGCTTGTTCCATGTCATCGGGCACGGAGGTACCCCATTGGCGGTTCCCAATGATACGCATATACTTACAATGACAAGAGCCTTGCTTGGGACTCTAAGTAAACTAGCATAGTTTGGGTACTCGTATTCACGGGACACGAGGTTTTCAACTTATGATTTGTCAAGCATATGCATCATAATTGTTCTCGCATTAACTTTAACCATTCAAGATGCTTATGATGGGGGCAATGAGAGCTCAAAGCCGGTAAGTACCATAATTTTTGAAGGTTATAAAACTTGCAATCACTGCTTCCCTCTGCGAAGGGCCTTTCTTTTACTTTTATGTTGAGTCACCACCTTCTTTCTTTATGCACCATTAAGAGAGCATAGTTGTCATTCTTAGTGTGATATGCATTGTCCCAAGGTTCATTGATTGACTCATATTGTTGGTTTCAGTTGTTCTTAAATTATTTGTATCTAGTCGCCCTCTTAAACTTTGAGGTGTCCTATGCATTTATGTTTTGCTCTCTTTGAAGGACAAGCTGAAAACCACTTGCATGTTTTCCTTATGATTTGAACACACGTTTGACTTTCATTGTTTCATTATCATGATCTTTTGTTTGTGTTCATTTGCATGATTACAACATGGTTGCTAAGTTCTTATTGTCATGATTATATCTTTCATGCCCATGTTTTAAGTTCTATTGATCCCAGCTCATCAATGCTTACATATATGATCAAGATTGTGTAGGTGCATGTCACCTCAAAAATTATTCTTTTGTTATCACTTACCTACTCGAGGACGAGCAGGAGTTAAGCTTGGGGATGCTTGATACGTCTCAAACGTATCTATAATTTTTGATGCTCCATGCTTTGTTTTACACCATTTGCCTATTGTTTCGTTACACTTAGTGGTATTTTTATACGCTTTCCGGAACTAACCTATTAACGAAGTGCCACAGTGCCAGTTCCCTGTTTTCTGCTGTTTTTGGTTTCAGAAGTGATACACAGGAAATATTCTCCGAATTGGACGAAACAAGTTCCTGAAGTCATATTTCATCGGAGAGCTCCCAAACATCCGAAGACCTGACGGAGGGGGGCCACGAGGCCCCCCCACACAGGGGCGGCGCGGCCTAGCCCCTGGCCGCGCCACCCCCGTGTGAGGGCCCGTGGCTCCACCTCTGACAGCCCCCTTTCGCCTACATATACCCCCTGACGAGAAAAACCTAAGGGCCAGATCAGTTTTCCAGAATACATCGCGATCCGCCGCCGCCGTCGACCCGAAGATCGGGAGGGTCCAGAAGCTCTTCCCGGCACCCTGCCGGAGAGGGGAATCTCCACCGGAGGTCTCCTTCATCGCCATGATTGCCTCCGGAGCGATGAGTGAGTAGTCTACCTTGGACTATGGGTCCATAGCAGTAGCTAGATGGTTGTCTTCTCCACCATGTGCTTCATGTTTAGATCTCATGAGCTGCCCTACATGATTGAGATCACCGTTATGTAATACTATGATGTTGGTTTGTTGGGATCCGATGAATATTGGTGTTTATGATTGAGTTGCTGCACTGAATTTTATCTTATATTATCTCTATGATGTTTATGATCTTGCATGCTCTCCGTTGTTAGTGGCTATCTTGGCCGAGTAGTTGCTAGTGACTCCAAGAGGGGGTATTTATGCTCGATAGTGGGTTCATGCCTCTATTTCACCTGGGGGAGTGACAGAAACCTCTAAGGTGGTAGATGTGCTGTTGCTACTAGGGAGAAAACAACATTCATATGCTCGAGGGCATATGCTTTGTTTACATTACACACTTTGCTTAATGCAATTATCTGTTGTTCGCAACTTAATACTTCTAGGGTGTTCGGATGATATCCCCGGGGGTGGATTATTAGTCATAGATGCAGTTGGATGGCGGTCTATGTATTTTGTTGTAATGCCCAGAGTGAATCTCATAGTGATCTTCTTGACATATCACGTTATCTTTATTCTATCAATTGCCCAACTGTAATTCGTTTACCCAGCATGTTATTTATCTATGGAGAGACACCACTAGTGAACTGTGGACCCCGGTCCTATTTTAATCATATTGCAATCACCTGTTTACTATTCCCGCACTGTTTACTTTACTAGCATATTACTACTGTTTTCCACTCGATACACTCATAACCTTTGTTTCAAGCAAACCGGTGAGATTGACAACCTCATCGCAAGTTGGGAACAAAGTATTTGTCTGTGTGTGTGCAGGTTCCACAAACACCTTCAGTCGTCACCGTCTCCCTTCTCCTGATCGATAAACCTTGGTTTCATAACTGAGGGAAAACGTGCCGCTGCACTCATCATACTTTCCTCTTGGGGTTCCCAACGGGCTGGTCATTCACCATGCACAAGGACGCCTGCTTTCACCAGTCAGCACCGGCCAGCTTGGCCTCTCCCCAAACCCTAGGGCGCCGACTTGGAGTAGGAAGAGTGGGGGGCAAGTTTCCCCCCCTTCCTTCTTTGAAGACTCCCTTAGGGTTTCCCCTTGGGCTGGCCGGCTGGGCCTTAGGGGCCTTGTGCGCCTGGCCCAGGGCAGCCAGGGCACTTCCCCTTAGGCCCACGCAGGCCTCCGTCAAGTGGGCCCACGTTGGTCCCACTCCGGAACCTTCTAGAACCTTCCGGTACAATACCGAAAAACTCCGAAACCTTTCCGGAATCCAAAAACTGCTTTCCTTTATATGAATCTTATTCTCCGGACCATTCCGGAACCTCTCGTGACGTCCTGGATCTCATCCGAGACTCCGAACTAAAACTCATAAACCAATTATCCATTCTATCCTAGCATCGATACACGTTAAGTGTGTGACCCTACGGGTTCGAGAATATGTAGACATGATCTTCTATCAATAATCAACAGCGGGATCTGGAAACCCATATCGACTCCCACATATTCATCGATGATCATATCGAATGAACCACGATGTCAGGATTCAATTAATCCCGTATATGTATTCCCTTCGTCACACGATATTTTACTCGCCTGAGATTTGATCGTCGGTATCGCCATACCTAGTTCAATCTCGTTCATAGCAAGTACTTTACTCGTTCCGTAATCCGATATCACTTTGTGATTAACTCATTAACCACATGCTTGCAAGCGGTGTTGATATCGATTACCGAGTGGGCCCGAAGTATATCTCTCCGACTTGGGAGGGACAAATTCCATCTCGATACATACAACCCAACAAGTACTTTCCGATCACCTGAGAGACACCTTTATTATCACCCTCATATAGGATGACGTTTGATGACTTCAAAGCTTTCTTCCGATACTAGGGAGTTGTATTATCTCATGGTCTAAGGAATACAATACATGACATAGGAAAAGCTTCGCAAAGATGAACACGATGACACGATCTAATTGCTCTGCTTTATTTGGGTCTGTCCATCATATCATTCTCCTAATGATATGATCTCATTATTAATTGACAACTCATGTCTATGGTTAGGAAACCTTAACCATCATTAATCAATGAGCTAGTCCATAGAGGCGTACTAGGGACACGGTGTTGTTCATAAACCACACAAGTATTAATGTTTCCACTTAATACAATTATAGCATGGAGTATAAACATTATCATGAACAAGAAATATGATAATAACAATATTATTATTGCCTCTAGGGCATATTTCCTTCACTTGCTGCATAGAGGATTGGGCTTTCTCTAAAAAGAGCATTTACATTATTCCAATTTCATTTTTAGTATTTATTTCTTTGCATGCTTATACTAAAAAAACTCAAAAACACCTTTATTATTATTTTTCATGTTAAACTTGCTAACCAATACCTTCAGCTCCTCGTGGGTTCGATAACCTTTTCTATATCGAAAGGTACTACAATTGATCTCCTGCACTTAGGAGTCATCAGTTGCCCATATAAAAGTAACCATAATAGATTGACAATTGTGTGTACCTATTTATCTATGATTACCACTATCGAGGGAGAAAGAGATGGAGAGAGGGAGATCAAGAGAACCCATGAACTCAGGGTCCTTCGTTACTTTAAGAGCACTACTTTAGTCCTATCCTCTCCATTGTTGCGTATTGGGACATATTTTTATTTTCCTTGCTTTACTAATTTTTTACTTTGAATCATCAAATCATTCTCACTTGTTTCATTGTTTTGTGCAGTGCATAGATAACTAGAATTGTGACACTCTAGTTTGAGAGAGTAAATTGATTTACCTTCTTGCTCATGCGGTTTGATACCCAATACTTCCACATTAAGAGGTGTTGCATCGATCCCCTGTACTTGGGGGTTATTAGCACCTAATGACAGAAAGAATTCCTTGTTATAAAGGAAAAATAGTGTTTTCAACATCATGTTATAGTTCTTAATGCAATACTTTGTTAGTTTTCAAATTTGACTTGAGGTGGATTCTCTTATCAAAGGAGTATTAGTGAGTTGTGTTTTATCAACTCTGTGATAGAACGTGCCGCCCATGTTTATGCTTATCAGTGACATCCAACTCTATGATAGAACGTGATGCCAATGTTTATGCTTATCAGTGACATCATATGTATTGCATGCTTTAATTTTTTATTTGTGCTTTATTACCACCGTGTTTATGAGAGAGGAAGACCAAGTGAAACCATGATCCTCGGTCATGTTTTAGCCATAAGAAAGTCCTTTGTTACTTTGTTTTCCTTCCAATTCTTACACACAAAAATCATAAAAAATATCGGTTATTAGTTTATTTTTGTTTTGTAAACTTACAAGCTATTCGTGCCTTACAAACACCACAGTTAGTTGGGGATGCAAAACTATTGTTTTTATGTTGCAGGTTATTTGAAGAGTGTGGAGAAAGAACCACCTTTTCGTCCCCGAGAGTTTGATATAAACCCTTGAGTCACCCTTGTGGGGAAAAATTTCTCTTACTGCATCACTTTGCGCTTGGAGTCCCAACGAGTGGCATTTAAAAATAGAGTTATTGTCATAACTTACTCACTTCCTTCTTCATATATTCCACTTCTTTCTTCAACATATTTCTATCCTTCTCCATCTCTCCACATCCTCCTGTTATTTTACATTCATCATGTGTTAGTTTTGCTCCACCACCTTTTTCTCAGCTTCATCCAGGTGTTGTTCTTCTCATCAACTACCACCTTGAACAACTTAGCATTCTCAATCCTCTGATCAGTTCTAGCAGTGTTGTTGTCATTATACATTCCCCACAACCTACCTAAAGCATTCTTCATTGTTTCTGGCCACTCATTATCTAGCCAAGACACAAAGTCACAGCTCATGACTTGCTATAAAAAAGAAAAAACTAATGACATGAATCAACAATTAAGGACACCGAATTATCTACAAGTCCAAGAAACACTGACGTCTAATTATATTTATCTACAACTTACATTCTGTACTAAACACAACTAGAAGATTTGGCTTGTGTTTGTCCCTTCAAAAGCCACACATATCTGCGGCTCCAGCTTGTGCATGTGACATATCGGTTGTGGTTGTCGGCGAAGATGACAGTCACCACGTATGCAACACCGGCTGTAGTGCTTGCAACATGAACTTTGGCTGCTCGTAGCTTCAGTGACGGTCACTTGTAGCATAGGGCTCCTGACGACCAGCTTTTTAGCTCCGCCCGGAAGCCTTTGCAGCTCCACCTGGAAGCTTTTGTAGCACCCATGTCGACGGTTTATAGCAACACTGCTCCAGATTCGTAGCCACGGAAGCACCGCCCCCGGGCTTCGCAGTAGCATCACCCGAAAGCATTTGCAGCTCCACCCGATTGCCTTTGTAGCACCTCAACGTGCCAGTCGCAGTATCACGGCGCTGCGAGCACCATGCAGCATCGTAGCACGACATCTGTTCGGTAGCGGGGAACGGCCCGTAGCAACATGACGGTTGGCTTGAAGAAGGTTATGTGGAAATTTCAGCATGTCATTGTGAGGGAGATGGCCACGGCGACCGACGGCATCTAGCTTGTAGCGGGGTGTACTCGGGCAGCCCGATTTGTAGCCACATGGCAGTGAGTAGCAGCAGGATGCAGCGGCGGCGAATGCTTGATGCGGTTTCTTCCTCAGTAGAGCCTCAAAGCTAGGACGCTGCGGCGTGGCGACGTCAAGGAACGACAGTGCGGTGCGGGACTCCATGTGAGGAAAAATTGTGGAGAAGCTTACGTATGGCTGAGTCAAACGAAGAAGATAAGAGAAGGGCGGAGATGAGGACCGAGCACATGGTGAGCCTGGTTGCTTCTTGCCACGGGAGTGACACGCGGCAGTGCTGGAATCTGGATGCGGAGGCCGCACACGTTCAGGCTCCGACTATATGTTAGCATTTTTCTATATGATTTATGGAATTGCGTTGTATGAATTAACTGAAGTTTAGCCTATAGAGATGTTCTCATTTTCTATATAATTATTTACATATGTTTAGATAGGTCATCGAAATGTCTGCATTTGCTATTTCATATTACGGTGTTTACGAGAGATACTACTAGTGAATCTAGGAATTTATTAACCATAAGGAATTTTGAAATCAAATTTATTGAATTATTGTTACTGTATTTATTTATTTATATTATATATTTATGCGTCGAGGATTTAGACGCCATTGTAGGTCATCGAACAAAAAAAGAGTCCCCCGTTGGTACAACCATTCGGACTTCGGAGGAAGTCGGACCTTGGCCCGAGCCTCCCCTGCCTCTCCAGAGTCAGCCGGGCCGCCGCCTCTTTAGGTCCTTCCGTCGGCGGACTCTGCTCTGAGGATGCGAGTATCCATTTCCTTTCGTGCTAGGTTGTGCCTCCTGGCGGTGCCGACGCGATTTCCTGTCCGACCGCGCGTTTCCGTGTTGGAATCAAATCGAAATTGAGAGCGCGCGGCCGCGCGGGATGCATCCCCTTGTTGGCTGGAAAACAAAGGACCTAGATAAGGAGAGACGGCACCGCTTGATACCTTGATTATTTGCAGTCTCTGAATCTTACCATGGGGCTGCTGGCGCTCAACCGGCTCATGTCCATGCAGCGGGATCGGCGCCGTCACCGGCCAGTTCAAGCCCGTAGTAAGCCACTTGCCGCCTCTCCGTTAAATTCGTTGCTTGACCATGAGGATCTCTCGCTTCTTGGATGGCGACATTGCTCCTATTCCCTGTTAGAGTAGCTAGGCTCCAACTCCTTATACTTGAACAACTGTGGTTCTTCTTAAGCTGGTGTTCTGTGGCAGAAGTTGAGTAACAGAGACATATTGGGGGTTCAATTTTCTTGTGCATGTGCTTGTTGTTTTCTTCTATGAGTAGCTCTATTATCCATAACCAGTGCATATGCATGATGTGTCGCAGAGGGATCGATGACTTCAGTGGCTAAAAGGAAGGGCTTATCCTGCCTACAAGATGATAACTATCGGAGTCGTAAAAAATTGAGATATTTATGGCAAAGCCTTCCAGAGGTATGTGAATGTGATCAAATGCTGATCCGGCACTTTGCGCACCGATTTCATTCACTCAAATTCGGGCGTTGATTTCAAAAATAAATAGTGCTTCTTAACTTCAGTCAAATGTAGACTTATTAAAATGCATATTTTTGGAGCTGTGTTTGTAGGGCGCCATTCTATAATCTGTATGCTCTGTCCGATCTGTTGTCCTCTCTCGTCTTACTTGCCGGTATTCATGCCATGTATCGTACGATGTACTCTCTCCATCTACAACTAATATAAGATCTTGTATTGTGAAGGAGTAATAAAAATTTAATGTTCAGAACTTCAGATATTACTACCCTATTGTCAGTGTTACTCGGACATGGTCCTGTTTCCCCCCCCCCCCCCCCCCCCCCCCCCCTTTTCACAGATTGAAATAACCATTTGCCTTTACAGTTCAATCCTGAACATTTCTCCAATGCTTATGCATGCAGGACATCTGGTGCATATACATTCTCTGATGTGTCTACGAGATGCTGCACGTGTTGCCTGCGGTTCATTTCGACGTTCTTGGAGATGTTATCCCAATCTCACCATAACTACGGAAACACTTGGTCTGGGAGGCAAAGAGTACGAAATGTCATATGAAATATCAAGTAATCTTGCAAAGAACACCGACCATATTCTGCGAAACCACTCAGGCAATGGCGTGAACGCACTCAAGCTTGAAATAAATGATTTTCCCATGTTCAGCACGTCCTGTGATCTCGACCGATGGCTTCGTATTGCTGTTAAACCAGGGATTGAAGAGCTATACCTATGGCTGGGGCTGCACTCACGTGATGCAGCTGTATACGACTTCCCGTGCTCACTTTTACTTAATGGGAGTGGCGAGTCGATTCGGCAACTTCATCTTGTTTACTGTACCATCCGTCCCACGGCTGGACTTTGTTGACTAGTCTGGACTTTTGTAATGTGCGTATTACCGGGGATGAGTTGGGGTACCTTTTTTCCAGTTCAGTTGCTCTGGAGACACTGAAACTCATGTGTTGCCATGAGTTAATTTTCCTCGAGATACCTAGCCTGTTGCAGCGGCTTAGCCACCTGATTATCATTGATTGCAGAAATCTAGAGCTGATCGAGAGCAAAGCCCCTAATCTCTGCAGTTTTAGATATATGGGTGACCTGGTACGATTATCACTTGGTGATTCACTGCAAGACTTTGAAATTATTGCTTCAAGTTGGGACTTTGTTCGGTATGCTTGTCAAAATCTTCCGAACATGCTGCCAAATCTTGAAGCTCTTGACATAGATGCTTCTCTGGTATATATATACTCCTAAACTTCAGATTAACAAAATTATGCAGCAAACATTACTGTCTTGCATTTTCCTTGAATAATTAATCTGAAGCATTTTTGTGCAGAGGGAAACACCAGTGATACCAGACAAATTCCTCCACCTCCAGCTACTGTGCGTTGGTTTTTTCCCCCGAGACTATGATTATTTCTCTCTGATTTCTTTGCTTGATGCTTGTCCTTCCTTGGAGACATTCGTATTGTCTGTAAGTCTTGTTCATCTTGCCGAGAGAGGGAGAAAGAGATATCTGTGGTGGAGAATGCATTAGTTTGCCTAACTTTCCATCGCTATTATTGACATTGACATCTATCCAAATGCAGGTAGAGACGGATTGTGTGGAGCAAGAATCGGTTTTAGGAGATTCTTCTTATGATCTAAGACAGATGCCAGGACACTTGCATGGGAACATCAGAGATGTGCAGATCATTGGCTTCTATTCTGCGAGGAGCATAGTTGAGCTGACATGCCATATTCTTAAGAATGCAAAGACGCTTGAGTGCATTACACTGAGCACCTTTTACAACGGTGAAATTTTGTGTTCCCATAGAAAAGATGGTGAATGTCTCCCGATGAGTAGATTTGCGATCATGGGAGCCCATAAAGCGCTCTTGGTCGTGGAAAGATACATTGCGGGGAAAGTTCCCCCTTCTGTCGTGTTGAAAGTTGTGGAGCCTTGTAGTCGGTGCAATCCTCTTGAAATTTAGGGCTTTTTCTTGGCTCTAGCGGCTAATTGGGGTCAGAAGTTGGGCTCCAGAGGAGTTGGCTACTTAGCATGAATAGGTGTTGTTTGAGGACTATCTAGTTGGCATTGTAAAAATTTCTTCGTGGCTTTTTATTGTATATATGGGTTGTATGTTGTTTCATTAAGTTACCAGAGCAGTTGATTGCTTAGATCTTGTGACTTTCATGTGTTTCTCTTCACACTAGAAGAGATGTGCTTATAGGCAACAACTAATTAGTGCCGTTGCGCAATTTTGCACTGGTATTAACACTGGCATGACACTATCATGTACGCCGGTGACAAATCATGACGACCGGCGTGTCTGCCGCGAAGGCACGCCACTCGTATATGGGCCATAGTTGTGTGTCTAGTACCACGATGCTAGTGGTGTGACCCACGCCACTAGTATCACTAATACTTGTGGCATGACCTAATGGGTTGCACCACTAATCGCATTGTTGGCCCACTCATGCACGGCCCAGTCCACATGCCTGAGTGGGAGTTAACCGTTTTTCCTTTCTCCCCTAGCCCATTGATGACCCTATCCCTTCGCTTCTCTCGCCGTCGCCCCCGCTCCCCTTCCCTCCCCCATGACCGACGCTTCCCCCGTGCCTCTTCCCTCCAACGCTACCACGACAGACGCCTAGCACCCCTTCGCACTAATCGACAACACGAACCTCCTCTTCCCCCTCTGGCTGCCGCACGCCATCCTTGATTCCGGCCGCCTCTGACCGCCGTCGCTTCCTTCGATCACATCCATTCCTTACTAGTGATCTGCGACATCTCATGAATATCTTCTCCCTCCCCTCCCTCTTTGTTGCCCTGCCAATGTTGACTGATGGCTGGCGTGTAGTTGATGATGATGATGATTATAACCAGTCAGTTGGGAAACCCCAAGCGGAAGGTATGATGAGCACAGCAGCAAGCTTTTCCCTCGGTTAGAAACCAAGGTTTGTCGATCAGGAGAGGAGCAGACAAACGACTGAAGGTGATGCTGACTGGCCTAATAACACTCCAACAAGGGCGCCGTTTACGACACTTGTTGACTCGTCTTCAGCCAATAGCAACGCGGAACCTGCACACAACACAACCAAATACTTTGTTCCCAACTTACGATGAGGTTGTCAATCTCACCGGTTTGCTTGAAACAAAGGGTATGAGCGTATCGAGTGGAAAACAGTAAAAGAATGCGAGTAAAGTAAACAGTGCGAGTAAAGTAAACAGGTGATAGCAATATGATGGAAATAGGACCGGGATCCACAGTTCACTAGTGGTGTCTCTCCATAAGATAAATAACACATGCTGGGTAAACAAATTACAGTTGGGCAATTGATAGAATAAAGATAACGTGCAAATGATGAGAGGATCACTATGAGATTTACTCTGGGCATTACAACAAAATACATAGACCGCCATCCAACTGCATCTATGACTAATAATCCACTCACGGGGATATCATCCGAACACCCCACGAGTATTAAGTTGCGAACAACAGATAATTGTATTAAGCAATGTGTGTAATGTAAACAAAGCATATGCCCTCGAGCATATGAATGTTGTTTTCTCCCTAGTGGTAACAGCACATCTACAACCTTAGAGGTTTCTGTCACTCCCCCAGATTAAATAGAGGCATGAACCCAACTATCGAGCATAAATACCCCCTCTTGGAGTCACTAGCAACTACTCGGCCAAGATAGCTACTAACAACGGAGAGCATGCAAGATCATAAACAACATAGAGATAACATAAGATATATTTCGGTATAGCAACTCAATCATAACACCAATATTCATCGGATCCCAACAAACACAACATGTAGAATTACATAACGGTGATCTCAATCACGTAGGGCAGCTCATGAGATCTAAACATGAAGCACATGGTGGAGAAGACAACCATCTAGCTACTGCTATGGACCCATAGTCCAAGGTAGACTACTCACTCATCGCGCCGGAGGCAAGCATGGCGATGAAGAAGACCTCCGGTGGTGATTCCCCTCTCCGGCAGGGTGCCGAGAAGAGCTTCTGGACCCTCCCGATCTTCGGGTCGACGGCGGCGGTGGATCGCGATGTGTTCTGGAAAATTGATCGGGTTCTTAGGTTTTTTCCGTCGGGGGGTCTTTATAGGCGAAGGGGCATCGTCAGAATTGGACCGAGGTGCCCTCACACATAGGGGACGCGGCCAGGGGCTGGGCCGCGCCGCCCTAGTGTGTGGGGCCCTCATGGCCCCACTCCATCTCCTCTTCGGTTCTCTGGAAGCTTCGGTAGATTTCTGGATGTTTGGCTTTTGTTTCGTCCAATTCCGAGAATATTTCCTGTGTAGCTTTTCTGAAACACAAAAACAGCAAAAAATAGGGAACTGGCACTGTGGCGACTTGTTTATAGGTTAGTTCCGGAAAATGCATAAAAGTACCACGAAATGTAACGAAACATTAGGCAAATGGTGTAAAAACAAGCATGGAGCATCAAAAATTATAGATACGTTGGAGACGTATCAAGCATCCCCAAGCTTAACTCCTGCTCGTCCTCGAGTAGGTAAGTGATAACAAAAGAAATAATTTTTGAGGTGACATGCACCTACACAATCTTGATCATATATGTAAGCATTGTGAGCTGGGATCAAAAGAACTTAAAGCATGGGCATGAACGATATAATCTTGACAATAAAAACTTAGCAACCATGTTATAACATGAAAATGAACACAAACAAAAGATCATGAAAATGAAACAATGAAAATCAAACGTGTGTTCAAATCATAAGGAAAAACATACAACTGGTTTTCAGCTTGTCCTTCATGGAGAGCAAAACATAAATGCATAGGACACCTTCAAGTTTAAGAGGGCGACTAGATACAAATAATTTGAGAACAAGTGAAACCAATAATATGAATCAATCAATGAAAACTTTGGGACAATGCACATTATACTAAGAATGACAACTATGCTCTCTTAATGGTGCATAAAGATATAAGGTGGTGACTCAACATAAAAGTAAAAGAAAGGCCCTTCGCGGAGGGAAGCAGTGATTGCAAGTTTTATAACCTTCAAAAATTATGGTACTTACCGGCTTTGAGCTCTCATTGCCCCCATCATAAGCATCTTGAATGGTAAAGTTAATGCGAGAACAATTATGATGCATATGCTTGACAAATCGTAAGTCGAAAACCTCGTATCCCGTGAATATGAGTACCCAAACCTCATGCTACTTTACTTAGAGTCCCAAGCAAGGCTCTTGTCATTGTAAGTATATATGTATCATCGAAAACCGCCAATGGGGTACCTCCGTGCCCGATGACATGAAACAAGCCCACATCAAAATGACAGGACAAGCAGACAATGAACATCTCGACATCTCTTTTAGTTGCCATTTGTTTAGCTTTTTTATTTTGAGATGCGTCGTCGAATGTCCACTATGGGTATGTGATGGCTGGCGTGTAGTTGATGATGATGATTATAACCAGTCAGTTGGGGAACCCCAAGAGGAAGGTATGATGAGCACAACAGCAAGCTTTTCCCTCAGTTAGAAACCAAGGTTTGTCGATCAGGAGAGGAGCAGACAAACGACTGAAGGTGATGCTGACTGGCCTAATAACACTCCAACAAGGGCGCCGTTTACGACACTTGTTGACTCGTCTTCAGCCAATAGCAACGCGGAACCTGCACACAACACAACCAAATACTTTGTTCCCAACTTACGATGAGGTTGTCAATCTCACCGATTTGCTTGAAACAAAGGGTATGAGCGTATCGAGTGGAAAACAGTAAAAGTATGCGAGTAAAGTAAACAGTGCGAGTAAAGTAAACAGGTGATAGAAATATGATGGAAATAGGACCGGGATCCACATTTCACTAGTGGTGTCTCTCCATAAGATAAATAACATATGCTGGGTAAACAAATTATAGTTGGGCAATTGATAGAATAAAGATATCGTGATATGTCAAGAAGATCACTATGCGATTTACTCTGGGCATTACAACAAAATACATAGACCGCCATCCAACTGCATCTATAACTAATAATCACTCACGGGGATATCATCCGAACACCCCATGAGTATTAAGTTGCGAACAACAGATAATTGCATTAAGCAAAGTGTGTAATGTAAACAAAGCATATGCCCTCGAGCATATGAATGTTGTTTTCTCCCTAGTGGCAACAGCACATCTACAACCTTAGAGGTTTCTGTCACTCCCCCAGATTAAATAGAGGCATGAACCCAACTATCGAGCATAAATACCCCCTCTTGGAGTTACTAGCAACTACTCGGCCAAGATAGCTACTAACAATGGAGAGCATGCAAGATCATAAACAACATAGAGATAACATAAGATATATTTCAGTATAGCAACTCAATCATAACACCAATATTCATCGGATCCCAACAAACACAACATGCAGAATTACATAACGGTGATCTCAATCATGTAGGACAGCTCATGAGATCTAAAAATGAAGCACATGGTGGAGAAGACAACCATCTAGCTACTGTTATGGACCCATAGTCCAAGGTAGACTACTCACTCATCGCGCCGGAGGCAAGCATGGCGATGAAGAAGGCCTCCGGTGGCGATTCCCCTCTCCGGCAGGGTGCCGGGAAGAGCTTTAGGACCCTCCCGATCTCGAGTCGACGACGGCGGTGGAACGCGATATCTTTCTGGAATTCTGATCGGGTACTTAGGTTTTTTCCGTCGGGGTGTCTTTATAGGCGAAGGGGCATCGTCAGAAGTGGACCGAGGCGCCCTCACACATAGGAGGCGCGGCCAGGGGCTGGGCCGCGCCGCCCTGGTGTGTGGGGCCCTCGTGGCCCCACTCCATCTCCTCTTCGGTTCTCTGGAAGCTTCGGTGGATTTCTGGATAACTGGCTTTTGTTTCGTCCAATTCCGAGAATATTTCCTGTGTAGCTTTTCTGAAACACAAAAACAGCAGAAAACAGGGAACTGGCACTGTGGCGACTTGTTAATAGGTTAGTTCCGGAAAATGCATAAAAGTGCCACGAAGTGTAACGAAACATTAGGCAAATGGTGTAAAAACAAGCATGGAGCATCAAAAATTATAGATACGTTGGAGATGTATCAAGCATCCCAAGCTTAACTCCTGCTCGTCCTCGAGTAGGTAAGTGATAACAAAAGAAATAATTTTTGAGGTGACATGCACCTACACAATCTTGATCATATATGTGAGCATTTGTGAGCTGGGATCAAAAGAACTTAAAACATGGGCATGAAAGATATAATCTTGACAATAAAAACTTAGCAACCATGTTATAACATGAAAATGAACACAAACAAAAGATCATGAAAATGAAACAATGAAAGTCAAACGTGTGTTCAAATCATGAGGAAAAACATACAAATGGTTTTCAGTTTGTCCTTCATGGAGAGCAAAACATAAATGCATAGGACACCTTCAAGTTTAAGAGGGCGACTAGATACAAATAATTTAAGAACAAGTGAAACCAACAATATGAATCAATCAATGAAAACTTTGGGACAATGCACATTATACTAAGAATGACAACTATGCTCTCTTAATGGTGCATAAAGATAGAAGGTGGTGACTCAACATAAAAGTAAAAGAAAGGCCCTTCGCGGAGGGAAGCAGTGATTGCAAGTTTTATAGACCTTCAAAAATTATGGTACTTACCGGCTTTGAGCTCTCATTGCCCCCATCATAAGCATCTTGAATGGTTAAAGTTAATGCGAGAACAATTATGATGCATATGCTTGACAAATCATAAGTCAAAAACCTCGTGTCCCGTGAATACGAGTACCCAAACCTCATGCTACTTTACTTAGAGTCCCAAGCAAGGCTCTTGTCATTGTAAGTATACGCGTATCATCGAGAACCTCCAACGGGGTACCTCTGTGCCCGATGACATGGGACAAGCCCACATCAAAATGACAGGACAAGCAGACAATGAACACCTCGACATCTCTTTTATTTACCATTTGTATAGCTTTTTATTTTGAGATGCGTCGTCGAATGTCCACTATGGGCATGCTGCAAATTTCCACCATGAATTATACATGGCTTAGATTGGCGGCCCAGGCGTTTCTCTAACACATATACAAACTCCATGAACTCCACAAGATTCCAATTTATTTCACACCGCGAGCATCCATAAACAAAAGATCACGATATCAACTCAAATAAGATGAAGTGCAATGTCGAAAGCTTGCCCCATGATAGCATGGATGGGCTAATTTCCAACTTACAACTTGCAAACATAACAACTCAACATAAGAGAGTCACAATGTCAAATTTTTAAGAATGAGAAAAAATAAAGTGTGCCATCAGGTTCGTGAGAGCTTTACTGACCAATTTTCGCATAACACTGGTAAGAGTTTAATTTAAAGAGTAGATAAAAGCAAGTCAAATGTACTTTGGAATAGAAAATTGCTAATAGGTATGTATGGTGGACACGTTGGAACAACTTGGTTTTTAGGAGTTGGATGCACGAGTAGAGCTCATACTCAGTACAAAACGAGGGCTAGCAAAAGACTGGGAGCGACCAACTAAGAAAGCAATAACGGCCATAATCATGCAAAGCGACAAAGCAACATTAAAAGAAGCATAAGATGGCATCAAAAGTCAAAAACTAAATGATCATAGAGGCTATTGGCGACTTTGTAAGAGTCTAGCATGTGTGAGCATGCGCCAAGTCAACCCAAATAAAGCATCAAGGAGAAAACCAAAATAATGCTTCTAAACGATAAAAAAACAACGCATGATTTTTTTCAAAGGCTCATTAAGCAATCTCAGTCATTTGAGACAAGTCATGCTACAGCAAAAATCACTAAGCATACTACCAAAAATACATCAAGCATGACATGAAAAAGTCTAAGCCGCAGTCTAAACAAACTCCTTTTTGTACCACTTTTTTGCATAAATCTTTTTTCTCTTTTCCAACACCATTCGAACTTTTTTAATCCATCTCTTTTGAGGAAAACCAACATGGTCCAGAGGCAAAAATACACCTTGATAAATAAATATAAGAAGATCTGAACGCAAATCAAGGTGAAAACAAAAACCAAAAGCAGTAGCCAAAAAGAAGAACACTCGGTTTTTTGATAAGAGTGAAAACTAGAGCGTTCTTGGCAAATGAAAAGCAAGGCAACTTCTCCAAAAGAAATTTGTTGGGGTCCAACCATTTATTGCAGCAAACAAAACAAAACTAATAATGAAAACTAAAACAACTGACGCTCCAAGAAAAACACATAGTGCATGAAGCAATAAAAATATAGTGTCTTGAAAGGTGACCTGATTTTTGCCGATGAAGAAGGGGTGCCTCAGGGGCATCCCCAAGCTTTGACGCTTGTACTTCTTGGATATTTCTTGGGGTGATGCATGGGCATCCCCAAGCTTGAGCTTTTGTCCATTCTTCAACTCATCTCATCATTCTCCAATCCCAACACTTGAAAACTTCCTTCATACAAAACTAAACACAAATCTATTAGCAACATTAGTGTAAGCACAACATATAATCAACCTCTTTTGCTTCAGGTTTCAACCCAAAACCACCACATATAAAGTATATAGTACTGTAGCAACTTCCCCAAAAGTTCCGTGATCAAAAGAACTTGAAAAGAAAGCGATAAAGCGGCAAAAACGAATAGTGGCAGAAATCTGTCAAAACAGAACAGCTGATAAAGGACGATTTTTTAAGGGGTTTTCTGTTGCTCAAATAAAAAAGTGTTCAACTAATGAAAGTTTGGATATAACCTGGGGCATATGCACAAGAAATCTCAGGTCCAAAAGATATACAGAGAATTTTCACGAATTTTTACGGTGCAGCACCGAAAACAGTTTCAGGACAGCAACATCCCCAAATCTTTACCTCACTCAAATTAGAGGCTTCTCTTGGCAAAACAATGAAATAAAAATGATAAGGAGAGGTCATTACAGTAGTAATGACTTCCAAGACTCAAATAAAAGAAAAAGTACTGAAAAGAAAACATTGGGTTATCTCCCAAGAGTGCTTTTCTTTAACGCCTTTGAGCTAGGCGCAGAAAATTGCGAATCAAGTAACATCAAGAGATGAAGCATCAAGCTCATAATTTGCTCTAAGAATAGAGTCAAAAATTAATTTCTTTCTTTTCCTAGGGAAGTGTACCATACCTTTCTTTAGTGCGAATTGATATTTGATGGTGCCTTCTCTCATATCAATGATGGCACCTACAGTTCGAAGAAAGTGTCTTCCCAAAATAATAGGACATGAAGCATGGCATTCAACATCCATAACGAGAAAATCAATGGGAACAAGGTTATTGTTAACCATAATAAGAACATCATTAATCCTTCCCAAAGGTTTCTTCTTAGCAACATCAGCAATAGGAACATCATAATAACATTTTTCAAGCGGTGGTAAGTCAAGCATATCATAAATTTTTCTAGGCATGATAGAAATATTAGCACCTAGATCACATAAAGCATGGCAATCAAAACCATTAACATGCATATCAATTATGGGTTCCCAACCATCTTCTAACTTCTTGGGAACAGAAGCTTTTTGTTGCAATTTTTCATCCCTAATTTTCATGAGAGCATTGGTAATATGCTTAGTAAAAGCAATATTTAAAGAACTAGCATTGGGAGTCAAAGCAAGATTTTGCAAGAACAAAATTACTTCAGATATATTGCAGCCATCAACATCAAAATCATTAAAGGAAATAGAGTTGTCATCTCCTACACTCCGAAAAATTTCAGCACTCTTTTGAGAAAAAGTTTTGGCAGTTTTAGGCTTTTTAACACAAGGAGTGGGAGTTTTCTCTACACCAATCAAAGTAAGAGGATTGCTAGCATTAGGACCAACATCATTAGAGGTAGTAATAGTACAAACTTTCATATTCCTAGCAATCTCATCCTCTCTTTCCCATCTAGCATGCAATTCTGCTAACAATCTAATATTTTCATCAATTCAAACTTGGATAGCATTAGCAGTAGCAAAAACATTGTTCTCTTTCACATCATTAGGCAACACTTTTAATTTCAGAAGTTCAACATCATGAGCAAGGCTATCAACTTTAGAAGCAAGAATATCAATTTTGCCTAACTTTTCCTCAACAGACTTGTTAAAAGCAGATTGTTTTACCATGAAGTCTTTGAGCATGACTTCAAGTTCAGAGGGTGCGGCCCTAGTGTTGTTGTAGGAATTACCATAAGGATTACCATAACCATTACCATTGGTAGAAGGATACGGCCTATAATTGTTACTAGCAAAATTGTTCCTATAAGCATTGTTGTTAAAATTATTGTTTCTAATGAAGTTCACATCAACATGCTCTTCTTGAGCAACCAAAGAGGCTAAAAGAACACTATTAGGATCAACATGAGTTCTATCATTAGCAAGCATAGCCATAATGGTATCAATCTTATCACTCAAGGAAGACGTTTTCTCAACAGAATTTACCTTCTTACCTTGTGGAGCTCTCTCGGTGTGCCATTCGGAATAATTTACCATCATGTTGTCAAGTAGCTTTGTTGCGGCGCCCAAGGTAAGGGACATAAAAGTGCCTCCAGCAGCTGAATCCAATAGGTTCCTTGAAGAAAAATTCAGTCCTGCATAAAAAGTTTGAACAATCATCCAAGTAGTCAGTCCATGAGTGGGGCAATTCTTTATCATAGATTTCATTCTTTCCCAAGCTTGAGCAACATGTTCATTATCAAATTGACTAAACTTCATAATATTGCTACGCAAAGATATAATTTTAGCAGGAGGATAATATCTACCAATGAAAACATCCTTACACTTAGCCCATGAATCAATACTATTCTTAGTCAAAGATAGCAACCAATCTTTAGCTTTTCCTCTCAAAGAAAAAGGAAACAACTTGAGCTTAATAATATCACTTTCTACATCCTTATATTTTTGCATCTCACATAGCTCAACAAAATTGTTGAGATGAGCTGCAGCATCTTTAGTACTGGCACCAGAAAATTGCTCTTTCATAACAAGGTTCAATAAAGCAGGCTTAATCTCATAAAAATTTGTAGCAGGAGCAGGTGGCGCAATAGGAGTGCAGATAAAATCACTATTGTTCATGCTAATAAAGTCACACAACTTGGTGTCTTCAGGATTAGCCATTTCAGCGAAACTAAAAGTAGACAAGTAAAAACAACTATCAAGGATTCTAATTTTTTGGGTTTTTGATATAAAACGATGCAAGTAAAAATAAAGTAAAGCAAAACTATAAAAACAAAGTAAAGGATGTGCGTGCGAATAACTCCCCTCGCAGAAGTCTTCTACTTCCTCCCCGGCAACGGCGCCAGAAAAGGGCTTGATGGCTGGCGTGTAGTTGATGATGATGATTATAACTAGTTAGTTGGGGAACCCCAAGCGGAAGGTATGATGAGCACAGCAGCAAGCTTTTCCCTCAGTTAGAAACCAAGGTTTGTCGATTAGGAGAGGAGCAGACAAACGACTGAAGGTGATTGATGACCCACAAGTATAGGGGATCGCAACAGTCTTCGAGGGAAGTATTACCCAAATTTATTGATTCGACACAAGGGGAGCCAAAGAATATATGTAAGCCTTAACAGTTGAGTTGTCAATTCAGCTGCACCTGGAAACAGTCTTACTCGCAGCGGTTTATCAGTAGCAACAGTTTTATAGCAGTGACAGAAGGAAAATAGTAACAGCAGTAGTAAAATAGCAGCAGTAGAAGTAACGGTTGTAAACAGTAGGAACAAATACTGTAGGCATAGGGATGGATAACGGGCGTTGCATGGATAAGATAGTTCATGAAATCAATGAGATACGGGCATTGCAGATAAATAATGATAAAGCATCCTAGTACAAACAATCATAGGCATGTGTTCCGTATATAGTCGTACGTGCTCGCAAGGAGAAACTTGCACGACATCTTTTGTCCTACCAGCCTGTTGCAGCAGGGCCTCAAGGGAAACTACTGGTAATTAAGGTACTCCTTTTAATAAAGTACCGGAGCAAAGCATTAGCACTCGGTGAACACATGTGATCCTCACATCATAGCCATCCCCTCCGGTTATCCCAATTTCTGTCACTTTGGGGCCTCGGGTTCCGGACAACAATACGTGTATACAACTTGTAGGTAAGACCATAAACAACAAGTATCATCATAGAAATAATAACATGTTCAGATCTGAAATCATGGCACTCGGGCCCAAAGTGACAAGCATTAAGCACAACAAGTTGCAACAATGTCATAGGCACTAAATAAAGATACTAGGCACTATGCCCTATCAATCTCATATCAAATTACATGAACAATCTCATCCAATCCCTACCATCCCCTCACCTACAGCGGGGGAATTACTCACACATGGATGGAGGAGTCATGGATGGTCGATGGAGGAGCGTCGGTGGTGATGGTGATGAAGATCTCCTCCAAATCCCCGTCCCGGCAGGGTGCCAGAACGGAGTTTCTGGTTCCGAATCGCGGTTTCTGATGGCGGCGGCGCAGCGGAAGTCTATCTGGGAAAAACGCCGTCTCCCCGATATTATGTCGTCAGGGGGTATATGTAGGCGAGAGGGGAGGTCGAGAGGCGGCCTGGAGCCACCTCACACAGGGGTGGCGCGGCCAGGGCTGGGCCGCGCCGCCCATGTGTGACGGCCCCTCGAGCCCCCTCTCCGTCTCGTATTCTGGCTCCGTGGGTCTTCTGGTGAAATATGATTTTTTGGTGATTTTTCCCGAATTTTTACTGGAAGTTGAATTTCTGCACAAAAACGAGACACCAGAGCAATTCTGCTGAAAACAGCGTCAGTCCGTGTTAGTTGTATTCAAAACACACAAATTAGAGGAGAAACAATAGCAAAAGTGTTCGGGAAAGTAGATACGTTTTGGACGTATCAACTCCCCCCAAGCTTAGCTATTTGCTTGTCCTCAAGCAATTCAGTTAACAACTGAGAGCGATAAAAGAAACTTTCACGAACACATTTGCTCATATGATGTATATATACTAACTATGTGATCAAGTACTCAGGCAATTCATAATAAGAAATATGCAACTAATGTCACCTCATAGTCAAGCAAGCTATGAAAGAGTGCCAATGCACTAATAACAAGTAACATGTGCAAGAGAAGCTACAAGATTGTAATATGCATAAATGATATGAGAGAATGGTATCCCACTTGCCTTTATTTGTAGAGCACAACATAAATGCTGAGGCACCTCTGAAGTCCAAGGGAAGACTAGAAGTAGAAATATCAGAGATACAAGCATCAAAGTTATACCACAATTAACCGTGTTCTGGGACAAGCACATTACACTAAGAATAACAGCTATGCTCTCAAGAAGTGCTTAAAGTTAGAAGATGGTGACTCAACATAAAAGTAAACGAATGGCCCTACGCAGAGGGAAGCAGGGATTTAACATGTGCTAGAGCTTTTCATTTGTAAAACAGAGATAAAAGTTCTTTTGAGAGGTGGTTGTTCTATGTCAACGACTAGCAATGGGGACTTACTATCTTCCATAATAAACAAGTGAGAGCGGTTCCGAGTTCTTTGAAAATTGGCACATTTGTGCTCTTTTATAAAGCTTTGGCACTCCTCCCCACCTTTTTCCTTTCTCAAACCATGGCTAACCGATTCCATCGGGTGCCCACCAACTTTCACAATCCTTTGGAGGAGTGCCTTTTTTCTTTCTTTTAGAATTAAGATTATAACGGTCTGACCAGCTCCCTTGCAAAATTAATGACGAGCAGATGAAGCTGCCTAGTCGAAGGGTACTTAATTTAATATGGAAGATAGCAATTCCGACCACTACGTCCCCATGAGCTAAAAACAGTGGCACAAAATGAGAAGTAGTTGAAAGTTTTTGAAAGGTAGCACATGAAAATTTACTTTGAATGGCTTACAAATACCATGCATAGGAATTTATAGTGGACTCTTTGGAAGACTTGGTTTCTGGTAATTGGATGCACGAGTAGAGCTCATACTCGGTACAAGTGAAGGCTAGCAAAAGACTGGGAAGCGACAATCGAGAGAACAATAACTATCATAATCATGCTTGCGACAAAACAAAATTAATATAGGCATAAAAATGATACAAGAACTCTGAGGCAATTTAGATCATCGAGGCTTAATTGACTTTTTGTTCAGTCATATGCATGCTTGAGCATGTGCCAAGTCGATTCAAATGAAGCATTCAGAGGTGGATACCACAATATCATACCATACTATGAATAAAACAATGCATGCAAGCATCTACATGACATGCTACAGGCTAATAGTAGATTGAAACTAATCATAAGAAAGCAAGAACTACAAAGCATCCATTAGATGACATATACCTTACATGAACTAACTAAGCATGTCCACATAGATGAGTATATGTACAAAAATGAAAACAAATAGAGTTCATACCAGCCTCTTACCACATCTCGGATTGTCATATGTTGTCATTATTGCTCTTCACTTGTGTGGCTTGAATAGTATAAAGTGAATACCAAGCTCCAATGGAGTAACGGGATACTGAACTCTGCAACAAACTTTACAAAACTGAAGAAGAGCAACAAATATTTTTGGGGTTTTCGATTTTCGAAGCAAAAGCGGAGGGAAATAGCAAACCGAAAATAGCAAGTAAAGCAACCCAAAGGTAGAAAACTAAAGAACCAAATAGAGAGAAACAACGGAAATATTTTTGGTCTTTTTGTGTTTTGGAAGCAATGAAAACAAGAACGAGAATAGTAAAGAAAACGAAACATGAATATACAAAGGTCCGACAAAGTATGATATGTAGATGAGTGAATCGTCGGCGTACCTCCCCCCAAGCTTAGGCTTTGGCCTAAGTGGAGATCAATCCCGGCCCTGGTAGCTGCTCCAGGCTGGTGGGTCATCATAGGTGTAATCGTACCTCGGTTCCCGTGAAGATGAAGCTGATGGCGCATAATCATAGTAAGGCTGCTCATAAGAGAAGTTCACAACGTCGGAGGGCTGTCCAGACTCCTCGGCGCCTTCCTCATCGTGCACAGGCGGCGGATGCTCCCCTATGTACGCGTCAAGCTCATCTTCAGTAAGCGACCATCCATTCCTGCGATCAAGGTTAAACAAAAGAGGTGCAGGCAAACGGATTGATCGTTCAGTCTTTACTACCTTCCAGGTAGTCTTCTTGAAAAAGGTTAGCTCAAATGTTAAATTAATCAAACTGGCAGGAGGAGAAATAAACTTATGTTGAACCATAGCATCAAGGCCAAGTCTCTCCTCGGGGAACTGAAAATCTCGAAAATGAGGCAAAACGCCATGCAAAGCTAACAGGCGTGAAGCTATAAGCCCCCCACAGATTCCCCCTTTCTCACGATTAATATCAAGACGAAAAGCGATTAAGGCACCCAAATTGTAAGTTCTATCGCGCCTTAAAGCAGCAGCAATGAAAGCTAGATCATGGAGAGACAATTTACTTGCAGCTTTCCTAGCAAGAACACATTTGGTAATGAAGAAGGCGAAATATCGAATGGATGGAAAATGAATGTTTCGAATTTTACCACCCTCTCCTGTGAAGCTTCTTCCTTGACAAATCTCCTCGTATAGTTCTAACAATTGCCTTGGTTGTCCCCTTATCTTCTCGAGCGATCCCCACTGCGGTACTCTAATAGCTGTACAGAAAACATCAAGAGGCAAGTCCACAGGTTTGTTATAAATTTTATAATGAACCATGGGATTAGAAGCGGACCAACTAAATCTGAAATCCTGCACCACAGACATTGTTAGTTTAACATATTGGGGAGGTTCACCCTCAACAAAGTATTCTAAACCTGCATTAGAGAGTAAGGTTTGAAAATCCTGCAGGATCCCAGCAGCACTCAAGAATGCTGAACATGGATAATGTGAGGGGAAGACCTTCTCTTCACGATGAACTTTCATAACATCTTGCACTTCTAGTTCATATTGAGAGAGCTGATACACATTCTCCTCCATTTCTGAAATTTTTCAACAAACTCATAAAAAGTGATTTAAAGACAAGCAAATGTAAGAAACTACTATAGAAGGTCACCAGAGAGCTATCATGCATCAAAGTAATCTTTCTAAACAATAGAACAAGCATGCATACTCATTTATACTGTCACCTACAATGCTAAAATACTCAAGAAATACTTTACCAAAAGAAAATCTACTTGGACAAGTGGAGGAGTCACATACCGGAGAAGAAATGATCCAAGTTTCAGCAGAAATGCTGGGCTGAACAAGGAGATCGAAAATCTGGGCAAGGAACAGCAAGAACTCGAGCTTGAGAAAATGGGGCGGTGTTTTTTGGGAGAGAGAAAGAGCAGGGAAAGAAGAGATGAGTGAGTGGCCTGGTGGGGCCCCCTCACACATGGGTGGCGCGGCCAGGGCTGGGCCGCGCCACCTGTGTGTGAGGTGGCGTGGCTGCCCCACCTGGTGCTTCCCAGGTGTCTCTCTGCCCCATTTTTGACATAAAAATTTATAAAGAATTTCCTGGAATTTTTTGAGAAACTTTATTTTCGAGGATTTTTCAGAAATTGGCATATCGATAAAACTCAGGAAAAACGAGGATGAAAAGATTTCAAGCAAATCAAAACTAAGCATGAGCAGCTTTGAGATACTCTTAATCATGCAACTAAACTGAAGGAATAAAATTTGATGAAAGTAAATACAAGTGAGGTGGAGTGGATGCGGTGAAAACGAAGTTTCGTTCATACAAATTCACTTTGCTAACAAGGTTGATCAAGTCTTGTTACCAAACTAACTTTATATGAGGCAAAACTTTGCATATCACTTAATGCTTATGTTACCTCAACTTTGATAGGTATAGTCCCAACCATAACAATTTGACATTCTTCCTTGGGCTTTCGCTCTGAACAAATAATTTGACCAACTTTGATGGTCTCAACATGCTTGATTGAATTTAGAGCATTCCTCCTATCAATCTTCTTGGGAAAATAAACTGTATATTCTTTGTCATTAACATTAAAAGTGACTTTTCCTTGATTGCAATTAATAACAGCACCTGCAGTGTTTAGAAAAGGTCTCCCAAGAATAATAGACATATTATCATCTTCAGGCATTTCCAACACAACAAAATCAGTTAATATTAAACAGCTGTTAGCAACTTGAACAGGAACATTCTCACATATACCAATAGGAATAGTAGTAGACTTATCAGCCATCTGCAAGGATATATCAGTTGAAACCAGTTTTTCTAAATCAAGTCTCTTATAAAGGGAAAAAGGCATGACACTAACTCCAGCTCCCAAATCACATAAAGAAGTTCTAACATAATTATTTTTAATGGAGCAAGGAATAGTTGGTATACCTGGATCTCCAAGCTTCTCTGGAACTTTACCATCAAAAGAATAGTTAGCAAGTAAAGTGGAAATTTCCTCACTAGGAATTTTCCTTTTGTTAGTGACAATATCTTTCATATACTTTGCATAAGGAGGCATTCTAATAGCATCAGTCAAAGGAATTTGCAAAAATAAAGGTCTCATCCATTCACAAAACCTGTTGTAGTGTTCTTCTTCCTTGGACTTGTGTTTCTTACTAGGAAAAGGCATTGGCTTCTGTACCCAAGGTTCCCTCTCCTTACCATGCTTGTTGGCAATGAAGTCTTCTTTGGTGTACTTTGCATTTTTATCACTCTTTTCCGGTTCTTCTTCAACTTCTTCTTTATCTTCTTCTTTATCATCTCCTGGTTCTGTTTCAGCATCAGAAATAGAAACATTGTTAGGATCTTTACCTGCATCAGAGGATTCTGCAATTGTTTTATGCTTCTTCTTCTTCTTGGGAGGAATATCATCACTTGAGGTGCGTTGAGAATCTTGCTCAACCCTCTTAGGATGTCCTTCAGGATATAATGGGTCTTGAGTAGCAGCACCACTTCTTGTACGTATTTCACATGCTTGCTTCTCTCTTGCAGCATTAACTAGCAGATCTTGCTGTACTTTGGTAAGCTGATCAATTTGTGTTTGAATCATTTGAAAATGTTTAGCAAGTATCTTCACATCATTGGCGATTTTCTCCACAATATCCTGCATCTTGTTAATAACTCTAGAATTCTCCAACAGATGACTATGCACCATTCTATTAAAATTTTCTTGCTTAACAATAAAATTGTCAAACTCATCTAAACATTGATCAGGAGGTTTAGTGTAAGGAATATCTCTTTCATCAAAGCGTTGGAGAGAGTGTACCTCAATAGTAGATGAGCGAGGGATTGGCTTACATAATTCTTCAATAGGAGGTAAATTCTTCACATCCTCGGCCTTAATACCTTTCTCCTTAAGAGCTTTCTTAGCCTCCTTCATAATTTCATCATTTAATTCAATCATCCCTCTCTTCTTCGGTGTAGGCTCTGTAGATGGCGCAGGAGTGGGTGCTGGTGTTGGCTCAACTAAAATCCAATCATCATGATTCCGGCTTATTTTAGCCATTAACTCCTCTGCTTCAGCCGGAGTTCTTTCCCTGAAAACACAACTAGCACAACTATCCAAATATGACTTAGATTCATCCGTTAGTCCATTATAAAATATATCAAGAAGTTCATTTTTAGGCAATGGTTCTTTAGGCAAAGCTCTAATTAAAGAACAAAACCTTGTCCAAGATTCAGGCAATTTCTCTCCTTTTCCCTGTTCAAAATCAAAGATTTTCTGCACAGCAGCATGTTGAGCACTAGCGGGAAAATATTTCTGAAAGAAAGCATTAACCAAAGCAATAGGACTAGTAAGAGATCCAGGAGACAAGCTATTAAACCAAATTTTAGCAGCATCTTTCAGCGAGAAAGGAAAAATCTTAGCAACAAAGTAAGTGCGGAGCTTAATATCATCAGAAAACAAATTACTCAAAGTAGAAAGCTCATTCATGTGCTCCATAGCACTCTCATCTTTAGTACCACAAAAAGGAGTTTTCTCAACAATAGATATGTAAGATAAATCCAAAGAGAAATCATAATCCTTGTCTCTAATATTGATAGGAGAAGCAGCAAACTTAGGACCAGGAGACAAATTATATCTAACAGAACGTCTAGCAAGAAGTTCTTTAACATTACCTGAATCACGTGCAGCACGTGCTTCTGCAATAAAATCATCATTAAGCTCAATATAAGCATCATCATCATAATCATCACTAGGACATTCCCTAGACTCAGGTGAACTAACAGGTGTAACAGTAATGTTTCCCAACTTAGCTCTAGCAATAGTAGCCTCTAAAAAGGAACCTAGTGAACCTCTCTCATCAAGCACAGTAGAAGCATCATCTAAATTATCAGTGGCACTTTCAATCTCAGCAGAAGTAGTAGCAGTAACGTGTGGGTGTGGTGGTGTAAGCAACTTACTCATAACAGATGGCGAATCAAGAGCAACAGAGGTGTTGAGAGTCGTACCTCTTCTTGTAGTGGATGGCAATATAGGAACTTTTCCATCACGAGGTTTACCCATGATGAAAGGATTGCAGCGAACAATATGAATACCAAGTGAACTTACAGATAAAGCTATGCTCCCCGGCAATGGCGCCAGAAAATAGTCTTGATGACCCACAAGTATAGGGGATCGCAACAGTCTTCGAGGGAAGTATTACCCAAATTTATTGATTCGACACAAGGGGAGCCAAAGAATATATGTAAGCCTTAACAGTTGAGTTGTCAATTCAGCTGCACCTGGAAACAGTCTTACTCGCAGTGGTTTATCAGTAGCAACAGTTTTATAGCAGTGACAGTAGGAAAATAGTAACAGCAGTAGTAAAATAGCAGCAGTAGAAGTAATGGTTGTAAACAGTAGGAACAAATACTGTAGGCATAGGGATGGATAACGGGCGTTGCATGGATAAGATAGTTCATGAAATCAATGAGATACGGGCATTGCAGATAAATAATGATAAAGCATCCTAGTACAAACAATCATAGGCATGTGTTCCGTATATAGTCGTACGTGCTCGCAAGGAGAAACTTGCACGACATCTTTTGTCCTACCAGCCTGTTGCAGCAGGGCCTCAAGGGAAACTACTGGTAATTAAGGTACTCCTTTTAATAAAGTACCGGAGCAAAGCATTAGCACTCGGTGAACACATGTGATCCTCACATCATAGCCATCCCCTCCGGTTATCCCAATTTCTGTCACTTTGGGGCCTCGGGTTCCGGACAACAATATGTGTATACAACTTGTAGGTAAGACCATAAACAACAAGTATCATCATAGAAATAATAACATGTTCAGATCTGAAATCATGGCACTCGGGCCCAAAGTGACAAGCATTAAGCACAACAAGTTGCAACAATGTCATAGGCACTAAATAAAGATACTAGGCACTATGCCCTATCAATCTCATATCAAATTACATGAACAATCTCATCCAATCCCTACCATCCCCTCACCTACAGCGGGGGAATTACTCACACATGGATGGGGGAGTCATGGATGGTCGATGGAGGAGCGTCGGTGGTGATGGTGATGAAGATCTCCTCCGAATCCCCGTCCCGGCAGGGTGCCAGAACGGAGTTTCTGGTTCCGAATCGCGGTTTCTGATGGCGGCGGCGCAGTGGAAGTCTATCTGGGAAAAAACGCCGTCTCTTGATCTTAAGTCGTCAGGGGGTATATGTACGCGAGACGGGAGGTCGAGAGGGGGCCTGGGGCCTCCTCACATAGGGGTGGCGCGGCCAGGGCTGGGCCGCGCCACCACCTTGTGACGGCTCCTCGAGCCACTTCTCCCTCCGGTCTTCTGGCTCCGTGGGTCTTCTGGTGAAATAGGATTTTTCATGATTTTTCCCGAATTTTTACTGGAAGTTGAATTTCTGCACAAAAACGAGACACCAGAGTAATTCTGCTGAAAACAGCGTCAGTCCGTGTTAGTTGTATTCAAAACACACAAATTAGAGGAGAAACAATAGCAAAAGTGTTCGGGAAAGTAGATACGTTTTGGACGTATCAGTGATGCTGACTGGCCTAATAACACTCCAACAAGGGCGCCGTTTACGACACTTGTTGACTCGTCTTCAGCCAATAGCAACGCGGAACCTGCACACAACACAACCAAATACTTTGTTTCCAACTTACGATGAGGTTGTCAATCTCACCGGTTTGCTTGAAACAAAGGGTATGCGCGTATCGAGTGGAAAACAGTAAAAGTATGCGAGTAAAGTAAACAGTGCAAGTAAAGTAAACAGGTGATAGCAATATGATGGAAATAGGACCGGGATCCACAGTTCACTAGTGGTGTCTCTCCATAAGATAAATAACACATGCTGGGTAAACAAATTACAGTTGGGCAATTGATAGAATAAAGATAACGTGATATGTCAAGAAGATCACTATGCGATTTACTCTGGGCATTACAATAAAATACATAGACCGCCATCCAACTGCATCTATGACTAATAATCCACTCACGGGGATATCATTCGAACACCCCATGAGTATTAAGTTGTGAACAACAGATAATTGCATTAAGCAAAGTGTGTAATGTAAACAAAGCATATGCCCTCGAGCATATGAATGTTGTTTTCTCCCTAGTGGCAACAGCACATCTACAACCTTAGAGGTTTCTGTCACTCCCCCAGATTAAATAGAGGCATGAACCCAACTATCGAGCATAAATACCCCCTCTTGGAGTTACTAGCAACTACTCTACCAAGATAGCTACTAACAACGGAGAGCATGCAAGATCATAAACAACATAGAGATAACATAAGATATATTTCAGTATAGCAACTCAATCATAACATCAATATTCATCGGATCCCAACAAACACAACATGTAGAATTACATAACGATGATCTCAATCATATAGGGCAGCTCATGAGATCTAAACATGAAGCACATGGTGGAGAAGACAACCATCTAGCTACTGCTACGGACCCATAGTCCATGGTAGACTACTCACTCATCGCGCCGGAGGCAAGCATGGCGATGAAGAAGGCCTCCGGTGGCGATTCCCCTCTCCGGCAGGGTGCTGGGAAGAGTTTCAGGACCCTCCCGATCTCGGGTCGACGACGGCGGTGGAACGCGATATCTTTCTGGAATTCTGATCGGGTACTTAGGTTTTTTCCGTCGCTGGGTCTTTATAGGCGAAGGGGCATCGTCAGAAGTGGACCGAGGCGCCCTCACACATAGGGGGCGCGGCCAGGGGCTGGGCCGCGCCGCCCTGGTGTGTGGGGCCCTTGTGGCCCCACTCCATCTCCTCTTCAGTTCTCTGGAAGCTTCGGTGGATTTCTGGATAACTGGCTTTTGTTTCGTCCAATTCCGAGAATATTTCCTGTGTATCACTTCTGAAACACAAAAACAGCAGAAAACAGGGAACTGGCACTGTGGCGACTTGTTAATAGGTTAGTTCCGGAAAATGCATAAAAGTGCCACGAAGTGTAACAAAACAGTAGGCAAATGGTGTAAAAACAAGCATGGAGCATCAAAAATTATAGATACGTTGGAGACATATCAGTAAGTCAAGCATATCATAAATTTTTCTAGGCATGATAGAAATACTAGCACCTAGATCACATAAAGCATGGCAATCAAAACCATTAACATGCATATCAATGATGGGTTCCCAACCATCTTCTAACTTCTTGGGAACAGAAGCTTTTTGCTTCAACTTTTCATCCCTAATTTTCATGAGAGCATTGGTAATATGCTTAGTAAAAGCAACATTTAAAGAACTAGCATTGGGAGTCAAAGCAAGCTTTTGTAAGAACAAAATAACTTCAGATATATTGCAGCCATCAACATCAAAATCATTAAAGGAAAGAGAGCTATCATCTCCTACACTCCGAAAAATTTCAGCACTCTTTTGAGAAAAAGTTTTAGGCTTTTTAACACAAGGAGTGGGAGTTTTCTCTACACCAATCAAAGTAAGAGGATTGCTAGCATTAGGAGCAACATCATTAGAGGTAGTAATGGTACATACCTTCATTTCTCTAGCCATCTCATCTTCTCTTTCCCACCTGGCATGCAATTCTGCTAGCATCCTAACATTTTCATCAATTCTAACTTGGATAGCATTAGCAGTAGCAAAAACATTGTTCTCTTTCACCTCATTAGGCAACACTTTTAATTTAAGAAGTTCAACATCATGAGCAAGGCTATCAACTTTAGAAGCAAGAATATCAATTTTACCTAACTTTTCCTCAACAGACTTGTTAAAAGCAGATTGTTTTACCATGAAGTCTATGAGCATGACTTCAAGTTCAGAGGGTGCGGCCCTAGTGTTGTTGTAGGAATTACCATAAGGATTACCATAACCATTACCATTGGTAGACGGATACGGCCTATAATTGTTACTAGCAAAATTGTTCCTATAAGCATTGTTGTTAAAATTATTGTTTCTAATGAAGTTCACATCAACATGCTCTTCTTGAGCAACCAAAGAGGCTAAAGGAACATTATTAGGATCAACATGAGTTCTATCATTAGCAAGCATAGCCATAATGGTATCAATCTTATCACTCAAGGAAGAGGTTTCCTCAACAGAATTTACCTTCTTACCTTGTGGAGCTCTCTCGGTGTGCCATTCGGAATAATTTACCATCATATTGTCAAGTAGCTTTGTTGCGGCGCCCAAGGTAAGGGACATAAAAGTGCCTCTAGCAGCTGAATCCAATAGGTTCCTTGAAGAAAAATTCAGTCTTGCATAAAAAGTTTGAACAATCATCCAAGTAGTCAGTCCATGAGTGGGGCAATTCTTTATCATAGATTTCATTCTTTCCCAAGCTTGAGCAACATGTTCATTATCAAATTGACTAAACTTCATAATATTGCTACACCAAGATATAATTTTAGCAGGAGAATAATATCTACCAATGAAAGCATCCTTACACTTAGCCCATGAATCAATACTATTCTTAGTCAAAGATAGCAACCAATCTTTAGCTTTTCCTCTCAAAGAAAAAGGAAACAACTTGAGCTTAATAATATCACTTTCTACATCCTTATATTTTTGCATCTCACATAGCTCAACAAAATTGTTAAGATGAGCTGCAGCATCTTCAGTACTGGCACCAGAAAATTGCTCTTTCATAACAAGGTTCAATAAAGCTGGCTTAATCTCATAAAAGTTTGCAGCAGGAGCAGGTGGCGCAATAGGAGTGCAGATAAAATCACTATTGTTCATGCTAGTAAAGTCACAGAACTTGGTGTCTTCAGGATTAGCCATTTCAGCGAAACTAAAAGTAGACAAGTAAAAACAACTATCAAGGATTCTAATTTTTTTGGGTTTTTGATATAAAACGATGCAAGTAAAAATAAATTAAAGCAAAACTATAAAAACAAAGTAAAGGATGTGCGTGCGAAAAACTCCCCTCGCAGAAGTCTTCTACTTCCTCCCCGGCAACGGCGCCAGAAAAGGGCTTGATGGCTGGCGTGTAGTTGATGATGATGATGATTATAACCAGTCAGTTGGGAAACCCCAAGCGGAAGGTATGATGAGTGATGCGTCCAATTTGCATCACTATTTTATATCATAATTTGCTGTTATTCATTGATATATTTCATATGTAGACATGATACTTATGTTGTTTTCTTTGTTTTCACATGTTTGATGATCATTGGGGGAGTTGCTGCCGGAGTCAGGGTTCTGCTGGAAAAAGGACCATCAGGAGACAATATTTTGAAGATCAGGAAAATTCCAGAAAAATACCCAGAAATTATATTTTACCAGAAGACTCACGAAGCCAGAAGGAGGAGTTGAGAGGAGCCAGGGGGCCCCACACGCCAGGGTGGCGCGGCCAGCCCCCTGGCCACGCGGGCCCCACGTGAGGCCACCCTGGCCCACCTCTGGTCTATCCCTTTCACGTACATCATCGTCCCCGAAAACCTAAGTCAGGGGGGTTCAGAGTTAGACACAGCCGCCTCTGCGGGGCGGAGAACACTAGAGAGAGAAAGCTCTTCGGCAGGGAGAAATCTGCCGGGGAAATTCCTTCCCGGAGAGGGGAGATCGTCGCCATCGTCATCACCATCGCACTGGACTTCATCGGGATCATCATCATCATCATCTCCATCACCAGCACCTTCATCTCCACCATCACCACGCCGTCCCGCTGTAACATCTTGAGTTGGATCTTGTTATATTCATAGGGGAAACTTTCCCGGTGTTGATTACTCTTGTAGTTGATGCTATTGAGTGGAACCGTTGAGTTAAGGTTTATGTTCAGATTGTTATTTACCATTATTTCACCTCTGATCATGATCCATATGATGTCTTGTGAGTAGTTCATTTAGTTCTTGAGGACATGGGAGAAGTCAAGATGTTAGTAGTGAATTATTGTTGAGAAATATTTAATGGTTTGATATTGTTGTGGTGCTATTTCACTAGTGGTGTCATGTGAACGTCGACTACATGATACTTCACCATTTATGGGCCTAGTGAGATGCATTGTGTATTTGGCTACCGATTGTGGGGTTGCTGGAGTGACAGAAACCTAAACCTCCGTTGGGAAACCATTGCACCAGGGAGCGTAGGATCCTAGAGTTTAAGGCTGTGGTTAGATTTATCTTAATTACTTTCTTGTATTTGCGGATGCTTGCAAGGGGTATAATCACAAGTGTGTATTTATCCTAGTAAGGGTAGTGCGCTAGCACAGGTTCACCCCCATAACACTTACCAAACCAATAAATACTATTGGCTCTATGAAGCGAAAGCTCTTGACAGAAACCTCCCGTGTGTCCTCGAGAACGTTTGGTTATTATAAGAACACAACCGGCTTGTCCTTTGCTGAATAAAGGATTGGGCCACTTGCTACAATTGTTACTACTGTCTTTTATTTACTCGCACTTTATTTACTCGCACTTTATTTACCCGTATTACCAAATACTCCTGAAAACCTGTTTGCTAGTATTTACAGTGATTCCTTGATCAAAACTGCTCATCAACACCTTCTGCTCCTCATTGGGTTCGACACTCTTATTTATCGAAAGTACTACGATACACCCCCTATACTTGTGGGTCATCAAGACTATTTTCTGGCGCCGTTGCCGGGGAGTGTAGCGCTATTGAAGAGTGAAATTGGTAAAGGTAACCGTCGCTGTGAGTATTGTTTTTATTTTTGTTTTACTCTGCTATGGAGAACTCTCCATTTGGTTTCCTATTTGGAAACACATCTACTGCTGCTGCTGCACATGCGAAGGAATCACCACCGCCACCGCCTGCTGAAATTGATCCTTTTAAAATACCTATGAAAATTGTTGGGCGTATTATGGATAACTGCTATTCAGGTGATGGAACTGTCCATCCGGGAGATCACTTATTATTTATACATGAATTATGTGAGTTGTTCAGATGTGCAGGTATTTCACCAAGCCAGGTCAAGAAGAAATTATTCTCATTATCATTGAAAGGCAAAGCTGAAGAGTGGTATCGGCTACTCCAAGATGGTCCATCTATGGCATGGGAGGATATTGTGCCTCTCTTTTATTCCAAGTTTTATCCTCCAAGTGAAATTCATAAAGACCGTAACCGGATATATAATTTTTGGCCTCATGATGGAGAGAGTATTGCCCAAGCGTGGGGGAGATTGAAGTTACTAATGCTCAAATGCCCCATTCATGAGCTCCCCAATAATATTGTTATTAATAATTTTTATGCGCGGCTTACTCTTCCTGATAAGGATTATTTGGATGCTTCTTGCTTCGGATCATTTACTCATATGAAAGAAGATGCTAAGTGGAAACTTCTTGACCGTATACAAGAGAATGCTGAAGGTTGGGAAAATGACAAAGGTAGGAAGTCAGGTATAAACTATGATTATGAATGCATTAAATCTTTTATGGTAACCGATGACTTTCATAGTGTTAGCGCTGCTTATGGTCTTGATTCCCAAATACTTGCTAATTGTCTTAAGGCTTTTGCCTCTTATATTGATGTTCCAAAGAAAGATTGGAACAAATATCATGCGCCTTATAAAGATTCTATTAGTCATATTCCTGCTGCAGCTACTGAAGTTTGTACTGTTGATAGCATTGTGCCTGAACCTTATTTTGAGAAGACACCTTTCCCTGCTAAGGTAAAAAAGTATTCTACTTTGGTAAGCGTGTCTAATAAAAGTACTAAGAAAGCTGCAGAATCTGATGAGCAAATTACTATTAAGTCCCCTGTAGCCATATTGAAGGATCTTGTTACTAAAGATGTAGGGGATGAATATATTCTTTTTTGTGAAGATGCTTCTAACATTCTTTCACATCCTAAAAAGCACAGGAAAGCAAGTGTTCCTGTTATTTCTGTCAGGATTGGAGATCATTGCTATTATGGTTTGTGTGACATTGGCGCTAGTGCAAGTGCTATTCCCTTAGAGCTTTACAAAGAAATCATGCACGAGATTGGCGTTTGTGAACTTGAAGATATTGATGTGGTTGTTCAGCTTGCTAACAGAGAGACAGTTTGGCCTCTTGGTATTGTTCGAGATGTGGAAGTTCTTTGCGGTAAGACTAAATACCCTACTGATTTTCTAGTACTTGGTAAGGAGGCTAGTAAAACTTGTCCAATTATTTTTGGTAGACCCTTTTTGAACACTTATGGCGCCGTGATAGATTGTAAGAAGGAGAAATTTTTTACTAAGTTTAATGGAGAGTCTTATGAGTTTAATTTTTCCAAGTTTGCTAAGATTTCTTATGAAAATGACACGCCTAATGAAAATTTTCGAGTTGAGCAACTTGCTTCTATTGCTCTTGCCCCTAATAATGCCTTGCAGCAATTCATGGAAGATCACGAAAGTGATGTTTTTAGCAAGGAAAGAGAAGAGAATGATGACATTCTTCTTCGTCAACCACCGTTACTCAAGCATAATCTACCTGTGGAGGATCTTGGTACCACATTGTCGCCTAAAGAAGATCCTGTGTTTGAATTAAAGCCTTTGCCTGATGACCTCAAATATGCTTATATTGATGATAAGAAAATATATCCTGTTATTATTAGTTCTAAACTTTCAGGAAAGGAAGAAGAAAGATTATTGGAGATATTGAGGAAACACCGAGGAGCTATGGGATATACTCTTGATGATTTAAAAGGGATTTCTCCTACTTTATGTCAGCATGCCATCAATATGGAGAAAGATGCGAAGCCAGTTGTGGAGCATCAGCGCCGCCTAATTCCGAAGATGAAGGATGTGGTAAGAAATGAGGTATTAAAGCTCCTTGATGCTGGTATTATTTATCCTATTGCTGATAGTAGATGGGTTAGTCCTGTTCATTGTGTTCCTAAGAAAGGAGGTATGACTGTTGTGCCTAATGAGAATAACGAGCTTATTCCTCAAAGGGTAGTTGTTGGTTACAGAATGTGCATTGATTATAGGAAGGTAAACAAAGTTACTAAGAAAGATCATTACCCTTTACCGTTTATAGATCAAATGCTAGAAAGGTTGTCTAAGAAGACTCATTTTTGTTTCCTTGATGGTTATTCTGGTCTTTCTCAAATTGCTGTTAAGAAGGATGATCAAGAGAAAACCACTTTTACTTGTCCTTATGGAACTTATGCTTATAGACGTATGCCGTTTGGTTTATGCAATGCCCCTGCTACTTTTCAAAGATGCATGTCTGCTATTTTTCATGGCTTTTGTGAAGAAATTGTGGAGGTCTTCATGGACGATTTCTCCGTCTATGGAACTTCTTTTGATAATTGTTTGCACAACCTTGATAAAGTTTTGCAGAGGTGCGAAGAAACTAACCTTGTTCTTAATTGGGAGAAATGCCACTTTATGGTAAATGAAGGAATTGTTCTTGGACATAAAATTTCCGAAAGAGGTATTGAAGTTGACAGAGCAAAAGTGGAGGCAATTGAGAAAATGCCTTGTCCAAGAGATGTTAAAGGTATTCGTAGTATTCTTGGTCATGCTGGTTTTTATAGGAGGTTTATTAAAGATTTCTCTAAGATTTCAAAGCCTCTTACCAATCTTCTTCAAAAGGATGTACCATTTGTCTTTGATGATGATTGTAAGGAAGCTTTTGAAACTCTTAAGAAGGCTTTAACTACTGCTCCTATTGTTCAACCACCTGATTGGAATTTACCTTTTGAAATTATGTGTGATGCTAGTGATTTTGCTGTTGGTGCTGTTCTTGGACAGCGCGTTGATAATAAGTTGAATGTTATTCATTATGCTAGTAAGACTCTTGATGCTTCTCAGCAAAATTATGCTACTACTGAGAAAGAGTTTCTCGCTGTTGTTTTTGCTTGTGATAAGTTTAGATCCTATATTGTTGATTCTAAAGTTACTATTCATACTGATCACGCTGCTATTAGATATCTTATGACTAAGAAGGATGCTAAGCCTAGGCTTATTAGATGGGTGTTACTTTTACAAGAGTTTGATTTGCATATCGTAGATAGGAAAGGTGCTGAAAATCCTGTGGCTGACAACTTGTCTAGATTGGAAAACATTTCTTTTGATCCTATTCCTGTTAATGATAGTTTTCCAAATGAACAGTTGGCTGCAATTAATGTAACTTCACGAGACCTTCCTTGGTATGCTGATTATGCTAACTTTATTGTTTCCAAGTATTTGCCTCCGACCTTTACAGCTCAGCAAAGAAGAAAATTCTTCTACGATTTGAGGCATTATTTTTGGGATGACCCACATTTATATAAAGAAGGAGTTGATGGTATAATGAGAAGATGCATACCAGAATATGAGCAACAAGAGATATTAAGAAAATGCCATAGCAGTGCTTATGGAGGGCATCATGCTGGAGATAGAACCGCGCAGAAGGTTCTACAATCAGGTTTTTATTGGCCAACCCTCTTTAAGGATGCCAGAAGGTATGTTTTATCTTGTGATGAATGTCAAAGAGTTGGAAATATTTCTAGACGAAATGAAATGCCTATGAATTACACTCTAGTTATTGAACCGTTTGATTGTTGGGGATTTGACTTTATGGGTCCTTTTCCTCCTTCAAAAGGCTATACCCATATACTTGTTGCTATTGATTATGTTACTAAATGGATAGAAGCCATACCTACAAAGAGTGCCGATGGTGAGACTTCGTTAAAAATGCTTAAGGATGTTATTTTTCCTAGGTTCGGAGTGCCTAGATATCTTATGACTGATGGAGGTTCTCATTTTATTCACGGTAGTTTTAGAAAGACTCTTGCTAAGTATGATGTCAATCATAGAATTGCTTCTGCTTATCATCCTCAAACTAGTGGGCAGGTAGAGCTTTCAAATAGAGAGATCAAGTCTATCTTGCAGAAGACTGTTAATAAATCTAGGAAAAACTGGGCTAGTAAGTTAAACGACGCTTTATGGGCTTATAGAACTGCTTATAAGAATCCCATGGGTATGTCTCCTTATAAGATGGTTTACGGAAAAGCGTGTCACTTGCCCTTAGAATTAGAACACAAAGCTTTTTGGGCAGTGAGAGAGCTTAATAGAGATTTTAAACTAGCCGGTAAGAAAAGGTTGTTAGATTTGAGTTCTCTAGATGAGTGGAGAAACGAAGCGTATGAGAATGCCAGACTTTTCAAAGAGAAAGTCAAGCAATGGCATGATGAGAGAATTCTTAAGAGAGAGTTCCATGTTGGTGAGAAAGTTCTTTTGTATAGGTCTCGTCTCAGATTTTTTGCAGGAAAATTACTTTCTAAATGGGAAGGACCATATGTTATTGTGGAAGTGTACCGCTCAGGTGCTATTAAGATTGCTTCATTGAAAGATGATTCTACACAAGTGGTGAATGGGCAAAGACTCAAGCATTATATCTCTGGAGATTCTTATAATGAAGATGTTGATGTTATTGAAACAGTTTCTCTGGAAGATTACATCCAAGACAAACTGCAGGAACCTGCAGAGTTCGCTTCCGAATAGGTAACAGTTCTAGTCAGAAAAGTTTCGCGGAAAGTTCTTCTTTTAATATTTTTGCTGTTTTTACTAAATATGAAAAATCACGAGATGAAAAAGGGCAGGAAAAAGAGTCCGTGTGTGTCTCACACACGGGTGGCGCGGGCCCACCCCTGGCCGCGCCACCCCTGTGTGAGAACACACCGGAACTCGCTTCCGTCCCGTTTTCCTCCTATGACTTCGTTTCGATGTATAATTTTCGCCTATTTAACCCCCCGGAGTCCCCGAGGTCTGTATATCATTTTCTTGTCGTGTTTTGTTTCGAGCTGTTTCTGTCAGGAGTTGATCTTAAGCTTGGGGGAGTTATGGCCTCTTCAAGCGGTGACAAGGAGAAGACACCTCCGGAAGATGACACCAAAGATTTCCGGCTGAAAGAAGAAGTTGAAAGCGAAGACGAGGAGGAAGATCAAAGTCCAAGGCCGAACACCGTGATTGCCAGCATAGGGGTGGTGACAGATCATGACAAGTTCAAGAAGAGTGCTCGCATAAGGACCGGAGGGGGCGTGCCACGTCACACCTTATCTCCACGGACATCTCCGCCAAGCCAAAACCCTTTCCATACTCTAATTCACGAACATCAGTTCCAAAAGGTGCCCAAATCACGATTACCCTCTGGCTGGGATATAGATCGTTCTAACAATGCAGGGACAGGGAGCTCCAAGAGTGAAGAAGGATGGGGAAATAATTCCAAGAGCTGGGATTCTCTTGCTGACAGGTTCATGAACCGTGTTGAGCACAATTCCGAGATGATTCGCAACCTCGAGTACAAGATTGATGATTTGAAGGACTTGATTGAGAAGCTTATTAGAGATTATCCACCGCCACCACCAAAGGAGTAATTCATCATCGGTATAGGCATCCCCTTGGTTTGTTCCAAGCTTGGGGGAGTGCCTCGGTATCACATCATTACCTTTCGCTCATTTACTTTTCAAGTAGAGTCTTATCATGAATAGAGAAGTTATCATATAGAATAGCTTGCAGTTGGAAGTATCCTCCTTAGTCAGTCATCTATGTATCCTTTGGTGTGAGTTGCGGTAATAAAATATTAATGAGAAGTTTTATCGTTTACTTTTCGCACATTTTATGTTAGTCTGCAATCTCTCTTGTATGACTAGTCTTGTTGATTGGTAATGGTATCACATTGGGAGCATGAGTAGATTTAGTTGGTTTTGGCAAACCTAGCTTGGTCAGTAGCAACTTTACCTTGAAGTTTGAGTAGAAAAGAATAAAGAAGTGCTTGCAGTTACATCACTTCAGTTTTCCCTTATGTTTTGGCTTACAAGCATTGTTATTCTTAAAGTTAAAATCGTTGTACCTTCAAGGGAGTTTGCATGATTGTTCTTATTATATGTATGTTTGTTTGTTTCATGCAACTCTTATGCTTGCTACCCAGCCTTGCTATCCAAAAACCTGTACTGAGAGGAAATACTTCTCGTGCATCCAAATCCCAAAAACCGAGTTACTTCCAAAGAGTCCACTATAAATTCCTATGCATGGTATTTTAAGCCATTCCAAGTAAATTTTCATGTGCTACCTTTCAAAAACCTTCAAACATTTCTCATTTTGTGCCACTGTTTTTAGCTCATGAGGACGTAGTGGATGGGTTTGTTATCTTCCATACTAAATTAAGTACCCTTCGACTAGGCAGCTTCATCTGCTCGTCATTAATTTTGCAAGGGAGCTGGTCAGACCATTATAATCTTAAAAAGAAAAAGAAAAAGAAAAAGGCACTCCTCCAATGGAATGTGAAAGTTGATCGGCACCCGATGGAATCGGTTAGCCATGGTTTGAGAAAGGAAAAGGTGGGGAGGAGTGCAAAGCTATAAAAGAGCACCAAAGTGCCAATTGATCAAACATCTCGGAACCGCTCTCACTTGTTTAGTATGGAAGATATCAAGAACTCCGTTGCTAGTCGTTGACAAAAGCAACCACCTCTCAAAATAACTTTTACCTCTGTTTTTACAAATGAAAAGCTCTAGCACATGTTTAATCCCTGCTTCCCTCTGCGAAGGGCCTATCTTTTACTTTTATGTTGAGTCAACCTATTTCCCTCTGTCTCAAGCAAGCATTTGGGTTGCTATGTTTCACTCATCCATATGTTGATCCGTTTAATCATGTTTACTATCTTCCTTGTTTTGTATAATGCTTTTGTCTGAAGGAATATATCTTTGAAAGTTTTCTTTGAATGCAAAAGTTTATTTTGTTGAGCATATAGTCTTTGCTATATTAGCTCTGTTTTAAAAGGCTCCGTTTAAAAAAAGAGAATAGTTTGTTCTCCATTCTTTGACCAAGAACTAAGGTTTGCCATTGCCAATTATAATTTACCTTGTGCACCTTTACATGTGATTCCCTTTTACCTATTGCAAGTTTACATCTTATAAAGGGAAGTTGTTGTCTATTATAATTTGTGCCTTAGTAAATGTGATGCTTCTCATCCGTATTTTGATTATCGACACTCCACTCCATAAACCTGTGGTCATGTTTACCGAGTTTAGTTTTCGCTTGGGGACAAGCGAGGTCTAAGCTTGGGGGGGTTGATACGTCCAATTTGCATCACTATTTTATATCATAATTTGCTGTTATTCATTGATATATTTCATATGTAGACATGATACTTATGTTGTTTTCTTTGTTTTCACATGTTTGATGATCATTGGGGGAGTTGCTGCCGGAGTCAGGATTCTGCTGGAAAAAGGACCATCAGGAGACAATATTTTGAAGATCAGGAAAATTCCAGAAAAATACCCAGAAATTATATTTTACCAGAAGACTCACGAAGCCCGAAGGAGGAGTTGAGAGGAGCCAGGGGGGCCCCACACGCCAGGGTGGCGCGGCCAGCCCCCTGGCCGCGCGGGCCCCACGTGAGACCACCCTGGCCCACCTCTGGTCTATCCCCTTCGCGTACATCATCGTCCCCGAAAACCTAAGTCAAGGGGGGTTCAGAGTTAGACATAGCCGCCTCTGCGGGGCGGAGAACACCAGAGAGAGAAAGCTCTCCGGCAGGGAGAAATCTGCCGGGGAAATTCCTTCCCAGAGAGGGGAGATCGTCGCCATCGTCATCACCATCGCACTGGACTTCATCGGGATCATCATCATCATCATCTCCATCACCAACACCTTCATCTCCACCATCACCACGCCGTCCCGCTGTAACATCTTGAGTTGGATCTTGTTATATTCATAGGGGAAACTTTCCCGGTGTTGATTACTCTTGTAGTTGATGCTATTGAGTGGAACCGTTGAGTTAAGGTTTATGTTCAGATTGTTATTTACCATTATTTCACCTCTGATCATGATCCATATGATGTCTTGTGAGTAGTTCATTTAGTTCTTGAGGACATGGGAGAAGTCAAGATGTTAGTAGTGAATTATTGTTGAGAAATATTTAATGGTTTGATATTGTTGTGGTGCTATTTCACTAGTGGTGTCATGTGAACGTCGACTACATGATACTTCACCATTTATGGGCCTAGTGAGATGCATTGTGTATTTGGCTACCGATTGTGGGGTTGCTGGAGTGACAGAAACCTAAACCTCCGTTGGGAAACCATTGCACCAGGGAGCGTAGGATCCTAGAGTTTAAGGCTGTGGTTAGATTTATCTTAATTACTTTCTTGTATTTGCGGATGCTTGCAAGGGGTATAATCACAAGTGTGTATTTATCCTAGTAAGGGTAGTGCGCTAGCACAGGTTCACCCCCATAACACTTACCAAACCAATAAATACTATTGGCTCTATGAAGCGAAAGCTCTTGACAGAAACCTCCCGTGTGTCCTCGAGAACGTTTGGTTATTATAAGAACACAACCGGCTTGTCCTTTGCTGAATAAAGGATTGGGCCACTTGCTGCAATTGTTACTACTGTCTTTTATTTACTCGCACTTTATTTACCCGTATTACCAAATACTCCTGAAAACCTGTTTGCTAGTATTTACAGTGATTCCTTGATCAAAACTGCTCATCAACACCTTCTGCTCCTCGTTGGGTTCGACACTCTTATTTATCGAAAGTACTACGATACACCCCCTATACTTGTGGGTCATCAATGAGGACAGCAGCAAGCTTTTCCCTCAGTTAGAAACCAAGGTTTATCGATCAGGAGAGGAGCAGACAAACGACTGAAGGTGATGTTGACTGGCCTAATAACACTCCAACAAGGGCGACGTTTACGACACTTGTTGACTCGTCTTCATCCAATAGCAACGCGGAACCTGCACACAACACAACCAAATACTTTGTTCCCAACTTACGATGAGGTTGTCAATCTCACCGGTTTGCTTGAAACAAAGGGTATGAGCGTATCGAGTGGAAAACAGTAAAAGAATGCGAGTAAAGTAAACAGTGCGAGTAAAGTAAACAGGTGATAGCAATATGATGAAAATAGGACCGGGATCCACAGTTCACTAGTGGTGTCTCTCTATAAGATAAATAACACATGCTGGGTAAACAAATTACAGTTGGGCAATTGATAGAATAAAGATAACATGCATATGATGAGAGGATCACTATGAGATTTACTCTAGGCATTACAACAAAATACATAGACCGCCATCCAACTGCATCTATGACTAATAATCCACTCACGGGGATATCATCCGAACACCCCACGAGTATTAAGTTGCGAACAACAGATAATTGCATTAAGCAATGTGTGTAATGTAAACAAAGCATATGCCCTCAAGCATATGAATGTTGTTTTCTCCCTAGTGGCAACAGCACATCTACAACCTTAGAGGTTTCTGTCACTCCCCCAGATTAAATAGAGGCATGAACCTAACTATCGAGCATAAATACCCCCTCTTGGAGTCACTAGCAACTACTCGGCCAAGATAGCTACTAACAACGGAGAGCATGCAAGATCATAAACAACATAGAGATAACATAAGATATATTTCAGTATAGCAACTCAATCATAACACCAATATTCATCGGATCCCAACAAACACAACATGTAGAATTACATAATGGTGATCTCAATCATGTAGGGCAGCTCATGAGATCTAAACATGACGCACATGGTGGAGAAGACAACCATCTAGCTACTGCTATGGACCCATAGTCCAAGGTAGACTACTCACTCATCACGCCAGAGGCAAGCATGGCGATGAAGAAGACCTCCGGTGGCGATTCCCCTCTCCGGCAGGGTGCCGGGAAGAGCTTCTGGTCCCTCCCGATCTTCAGGTCGACGGCGGCAGCGGATCGCGATGTGTTCTGGAAAATTGATCGGGTTCTTAGGTTTTTTCTGTCGGGGGGTCTTTATAGGCGAAGGGGCATCGTCAGACATGGAACGAGGTGCCCTCACACATAGGGGGCGCGGCCAGGGGCTGGGCCGCGCCGCCCTGGTGTGTGGGGCCCTCGTGGCCCCACTCCGTCTCCTCTTCGGTTCTCTGGAAGCTTCGGTGGATTTCTGGATGTTTGGCTTTTGTTTCTTCCAATTCCGAGAATATTTCTGTGTAGCTTTTCTGAAACATAAAAACAGCAGAAAACAGGGAACTGGCACTGTGGCGACTTGTTAATAGGTTAGTTCTGGAAAATGCATAAAAGTGCCACGAAGTGTAACGAAACATTTGGCAAATGGTGTAAAAACAAGCATGGAGCATCAAAAATTATAGATACGTTGGAGACGTATCATTGACCTACGTTGACCACCACTACAGGTGCTTGCTGGTGCCACTCCAGTGACCTGGAACCAGTGCCGCTCCTTCTGGTTCCCCTCATCGATGTGTACTGACAAGCTGACTTCCGTGCTCCTTCCCGCTCTACATCGACTCAATCTGTTGTCTAGTACGTCTCCGGCTCGCCCTTCCTAATATGTCTTCTATCTGCTGCTCATGTCAGTTAGCATTACACAACAAATAACATCAACTTGCATTTTCCTTGGATAAATAATTTGAAATATTTCTCACCATCTGGTCGTTGTTGACTATCATTGAGTACTTCCTCCATTCCATGTTAGTTGCCGTCGATTCAGTATGTGTCAGTGACAACTATTATTGAAAAGCGGTATAGGGTTCTGATGACCCACAAGTATAGGGGGTGTATCATAGTACTTTCGATAAATAAGAGTGTCAAACCCAATGAGGAGCAGAAGGTGTTGACAAGTGGTTTTGATCAAGGATTCACTGTAAATACTAGCAAACGGGTTTTCAGGGGTATTTGGTAATGCAAATAAATAAAGTACGAGTAAATAAAAGACAGTAATAATAATTGCTACAAGTGGCCCAATCCTTTCTAGAGCAAAGGACAAGCCGGTTGTGTAACTTATGATGACCAAACGTTCTCGAGGACACACGGGAGTTTCTGTCAAGAGCTTTTGCTTCATGCCGCTAAATAATCTTTATTAGTTTGATAAGTGTTATGGGGTGAACCTGTGCTAGCGCACTACCCTTACTAGGATAAATACACACTTGTGATTATACCCCTTGCAAGCATCCGCAACTACAAGAAAGTAATTAAGATAAATCTAACCACAGCCTTAAACTCTAAGATCCTACGCTCCCTGGTGCAATGGTTTCCCAACGGAGGTTTAGGTTTCTGTCACTCCAGCAACCCCACAGTTAGTAGCCAAATACACAATGCATCTCACTAGGCTCATAAATGGTGAAGTATCATGTAGTCGATGTTCACATGACACCACTAGTGAAATAGCACCACAACAAATAAATATCAAACCATTAAATATTACTCAACAGAATTCCACTACTAACATCTTGACTTCTTCCATGTCCTCAAGAACTAAATGAACTACTCATAAGACATCATATGGATCATGATCAGAGGTAAAATAATGGTAAATAACAATCTGAACATAAACCTTAATTCAACGGTTCCACTCAATAGCATCAACCACAAGAGTAATCAACACCGGGAAAGTTTCCCCTAAGAATTTAACAAGATTCAACTCAAGATGTTACAGCGGGACGGCGTGGTGATGGTGGAGATGAAGGTGCTGGTGATGAGGATGATGGTGATGATGACCCCGATGAAGTCTGGTGCGATGGCGATGACGATGGCGACGATCTCCCCTCTCCGGGAAGGAATTTCCCCTGCCGATTCCTGTCTGCCGGAGAGCTTTTCTCTCTCTGGTGTTTTCCGCCCCACAGAGGTGGCGGTGTCTATCTCTGAGCCCCCCCCCCTTGACTTAGGTTTTCAGGGACGATGAAATATGCGAAGGGGCAATGGTAGAAGTGGTCCAGGGTGGCCTCACCATAGGCCAGCGCGGCAAGGGGTGGGCCCGCGCCCCTGTGGGTGAGCCCACCCTATGGCTCCTCTCGTCTCCTCCTTCTGGCTCCTTCAGTCTTCTGACAAAATATAATTTCCTGGTATTTTTCTAGAATTTCCTGATATTCCGAAACATGGTGTCTTGACAGTCCTTTTTCCAGCAGAATCCTGACTCCGGCAGCAAATCCTCCGATGATCATTAAACATGTAAAAACAGAGGAAACAACATAAGTATCATCTCTAAATGTGAAATATATCAATGAATAATAGTAAATTATGATACAAAATAGTGATGCAAAATGGACGTATCAAACCCCCAAGCTTAGACCTCGCTTGTCCCCAAGAGAAAATTGAACTCGGTAAACATGACCAGAGGTTTATGGAGTGAAGTGTCGATAATCAAAATACGGACAAGAAGCATCACATTCACCAAGGCACGAATTATAATAGACAGCAACTTCCCTTTATATGATATAGACTTGCAATAAGTAAAAGGGAATCACAAATAAAGATGCACAAGGTAAACTATAATTGGTAATTGCAAACCTAAGTTCTTGGTCAGAGAACAATGAACAAACTATACTTATTTTTGAACGGAGCCTTTTATAACAGAGCTAATATAGCAAAAATCATATGCTCAACAAGACAAACTCTTTGCAATCATAGAAAGCTTTCAAAGATATATTCCTTTAGATAAAAGCATTATACTGAACAAAGGAAGATAGTAAACATGATTGAATGGATCAACATATGGATGAGTGAAACATAACAACTCAAATGCTTGCTTGAGATAGAGGGGAATAGGTTGACTCAACATAAAAGTAAAAGACAGGCCCTTCGCAGAGGGAAGCAGGGATTAAACATGTGCTAGAGCTTTTCATTTGTAAAACAGAGGTAAAAGTTGTTTTGAGAGGTGGTTGCTTTTGTCAACGACTAGCAACGGAGTTCTTGATATCTTCCATACTAAACAAGTGAGAGCGGTTCCGAGATGTTTGATTAATTGGCATGATTGTGCTCTTTTATAGCTTGGCACTCCTCTCCACCTTTTTTCCCTTCTCAAACCATGGCTAACCAATTCCATCGGGTGCCCACCAACTTTCACATACCATGGAGGAGTGCCTTTTTTCTTTTCCTCTTTTTAGATTACAATGGTCTGACTAGCTCCCTTGCAAAATTAATGACGAGCAGATGAAGCTGCCTAGTCAAGGGGTACTCAATTTAGTATGGAAGATAACAAACCCATCCACTACGTCCTCATGAGCTAAAAACAGTGGAACAAAATGAGAAATATTTGAAGGTTTTTGAAAGGTAGCACATGAAAATTTACTTGGAATGGCTTGAAATACCATGCATAGGAATTTATAGTGGACTCTTTGGAAGTAACTTGGTTTTTTTGGGGATTGGATCCACGAGAAGTATTCCCTCTCAGTACAGGTTTTTGGCTAGCAAGGCTGGGTAGCAAGCATAAGAGTTGCATGAAACAAACAATCATACATATAATAGGAACAATCATGCAAACTTCCTTGAAAGTACAACGATTTTAACTTGAGAATACTAATGCTTATGAGCCAAACATGAAGGAAAGCTGAAATGATGTACCCACTAGCACTTCTTTCTTCTTTTCTACTCAAACCTTAAGGTAATGTTGCTACTGACCAAGCTAAGTTTGCCAAAACCAACTAAATTTACTCATGCTCCCAAAGTGATACCAATAGTAATCAACAAGACTAATCATATAAGAGAGATTGCAAACTAAAATAAAGTGTGTGGAAAGTAAACGATAAAATTTCTCATTAATATTTCATTACCGCAACTCACACCAAGGGATACATAGATAACCAACTAAGGAGGATACTTCCACACTGCAAACTATTCTATAAGATAACTTCTCTATTCATGATATGACTCTACTTGAAAAGTAAATGAGTAAAAGATAATGATATGATACCGCGGCACTCCCCCAAGCTTGAAACAAGCCAAGGGGATGCCTATACCAATGATGAATTACTCCTTCGGCGGTGGTGGCAAGATCATCCTTGGACCAAGTAAAAGTTCCAGCATCCTGCGAAGCCTGAGATTCTCCTCTTGAAGTATCTGTATCTCCCTCTCCAGAACTCAGTATTGGGCACAAAGCTCATCAGTGACTAGCATACCCTCTTTTATTACAGGCATGAAATTTAGATCCAAGACTGGTAGTGTTGGTCCCTGCATATTATGAGAAAAGGCACGTCTAGCGTTCATTGATCCTACAAAAGTAGGGTCTCTCTCCCTTGATCCTCCAGCCACCTGTTCTTCCTTCATCTTGCGGTCTTGGTGATCCTCTTCCATAGACTTTTTACCCTTGTCGTCATTTGAAGGAGCCATGGTGCTCCCAAAACTGAGATCAACTCCTGACAGAAATAGCTCGAAACGAAAACACGACGAGAAAACGATATACAGACCTCGGGCAACCTGGGGGGTTATATAGGCAAAAATTAAACATCAAAACGAAGTCACAGGAGGAAACCGGGACGGAAACAAGCTCCGGGGTGCTCTCACAACAGGGCGGCGCGGCCTAGAGTGGGCCCATGCCCCCTGGTGGTGAGGAGCCACCGGACTCCGCCTCCTGCCCATTTTTGTCTCGTGATTTTTCATATTTAATAAAAACAACAAAAATATTAATGAAAAAGTTTAGCGCGAACCTTTTTTGACTAGAACTATTACCTATTCGAAAATGAATTCTGCAGGTTCCTGCATATTGTCCTGGATGAGTTCTTCCGGAGAAACCGTTTGAATAACATCAACATCTTCATCATAAGAATCTCCAGCAATATAATGTTTGAGTCTTTGACCATTCACCACTTATGTAGGGTTATCTTTCAATGAAGCAATCTTTATCGCACCTGAGTGGTACACCTCTTCAATAACATATGGTCCTTCCCATTTCGAGAGTAATTTTCCTGCAAAAAATCTGAGACAAGACCTATACAATAGAACTTTCTCACTAACATGAAACTCTCTCTTAAGAATTCTCTTATCATGCCATTGCTTGACTTTCTCTTTGAAAAGTCTGGCATTCTCGTAAGCTTCGTTTCTCCACTCATCTAGGGAACTCAAATCAAGCAACCTTTTCTTACCGGTGAGTTTAAAATCCCTATTAAGCTCTTTCACTGCCCAAAAAGCTTTGTGTTCTAATTCTAAGGGCAAGTGACACGCTTTTCTGTAAACCATCTTGTATGGAGACATGCCCATGGGGTTCTTATAAGCAGTTCTATAAGCCCATAAAGCATCGTTTAACTTGCTAGCCCAGTTTTTCCTAGATCTATTAATAGTCTTCTGCAAGATAGACTTGATCTCCCAATTTAGAAGTTCTACCTGCCCACTGGTTTGGGGATGATAAGCAGAAGCAATTCTATGATTAACGTCATATCTAGCAAGAGTTTTTCTAAAACCACCGTGAATAAAATGAGAACCTCCGTCAGTCATAAGATACCTAGGTACACCAAACCTAGGAAAAATAACATCCTTAAGCATTTTTAGCGAGGTCTCACCATCGGCACTCTTTGTAGGTATGGCTTCTACCCACTTGGTAACATAATCAACAGCAACAAGTATATGAGTATAACCCTTTGAAGGAGGAAAAGGACCCATAAAGTCAAATCCCCAACAATCAAATGGTTCAATAACAAGAGTGTAACTCATAGGCATTTCATTACGTCTAGAAATATTACCAACTCTTTGGTATTCATCACAAGATAAAACATACCTTCTAGCATCTTTAAAAAGGGTTGGCCAATAAAAACCTGATTGTAGAACCTTTTGTGCAGTTCTATCTCCAGCATGATGTCCTCCATAAGCACTACCATGGCACTTCCTCAATATTTCTTTTTGCTCATACTCTGGAACACATCTCCGCATGATTCCATCAACTCCTTCTTTATATAGGTGTGGATCATCCCAAAAATAATGCCTCAAATCATAAAAGAATTTTCTTCTTTGCTGAGCTGTAAAGGTTGGAGGCAAATACTTGGAAACAATAAAGTTAGCATAATCAGCATACCACGGATTCTCTCACAAAGTTACATTTATTAAAGCCAACTGTTCATTTGGAAAACTATCATTAACAGAAATAGACTCAAAAGAAATGTTTTCCAATCTGGACAAATTGTCAGCAACAGGATTTTCAGAACCTTTCCTATCTATAATATGCAAATCAAACTCTTGTAAAAGCAACACCCATCTAATAAGCCTAGGCTTAGCATCTTTCTTTGACATAAGATATCTAATAGCAGCGTGATCAGTATGAATAGTAACTTTAGAATCAACAATGTAAGGTCTAAACTTATCACATGCAAAAACAACAGCAAGAAACTCCTTTTTAGTAGTAGCATAATTCTTCTGAGCAGCATCAAGAGTCTTACTAGCATAATGAATAACATTTAACTTCTTATCTACGCGCTGTCCAAGAACAGCACCAACAGCAAAATCACTAGCATCACACATAATTTCGAAGGGTAAATTCCAATCAGGTGGTTGAACAATAGGAGCAGTAGTTAAAGCCTTCTTAAGAGTTTCAAAAGCTTCCTTACAATCATCATCAAAGACAAATGGTACATCTTTTTAAAGAAGATTAGTAAGAGGCTTTGAAATCTTAGAGAAATCTTTAATAAACCTCCTATAGAAACCAGCATGACCCAGAATACTACGAATACCTTTAACATCTCTGGGACAGGGCATTTTCTCAATTGCTTCAACCTTTGCTCTGTCAACTGCAATACCTCTTTCAGAAATTTTATGTCCAAGAACAAATCCTTCATTCACCATAAAGTGGCATTTCTCCCAATTAAGAACGAGATTAGTTTCTTCACATCTCTGCAAAACTTTATCAAGATTGTGCAAACAATTATCAAAAGAAGTTCCATAGACGGAGAAATCATCCATGAAGACCTCCACAATTTCCTCACAAAAACCATGAAAAATAGCAGACATGCATCTTTGAAAAGTAGCAGGTGCATTGCACAAACCAAACGGCATACGTCTATAAGCATAAGTTCCATAAGGACAAGTAAAAGTGGTTTTCTCTTGATCTTGCTTTTTAACAGCAATCTGAGAGAAACCAGAATAACCATCAAGAAAACAAAAATGGGTCTTCTTAGATAACCTCTCTAACATTTGATCTATAAACGGTAAAGGATAATGATCTTTCTTAGTAACTTTGTTTACCTTTCTAAAATCAATGCACATCCTATAACCAACTACTACCCTTTGAGGAATAAGCTCATTATTCTCATTAGGCACAACAGTGATACCTCCTTTCTTAGGAACACAATGAACATGACTAACCCATCTACTATCAGCAATAGGATAAATAATACCAGCATCAAGGAGCTTCAATACCTCATTTCTTACCACTTCCTTCATCTTGGGAATTAAGCGGCGTTGATGTTCAACAACTGGTTTTGCATCTTCCTCCATGTTAATAGCATGCTGACATATAGTGGGAGAAATCCCTTTTAAATCATCAAGAGTATATCCCATAGCTCCTCGGTGTTTTCTCAATATTTCCAATAACCTTTCTTCTTCCTTTCCTAAAAGCTTAGAACTGATAATAACAGGATATATTTTCTTATCATCTATATAAGCATACTTAAGATCATCAGGTAAAGGTTTTAATTCAAAAACAGGATCTTCCTTAGGTGGCAAAGTGGTACCAAGATCCTCCACAGGTAAATTGTGCTTAATCAACGGTGGTTGACGCAGAAGAATATCGTTAATCTCTTCTCTTTCTTTCCTGAAGACATCACTTTCATGGTCCTCCATAAATTGCTGCAAAGCATTATTAGGAGCAAGAGCAATAGAGGCAAGCTGTTCAACTCGAAAATTCTCATTAGGCAATTCATTTTCAAAAGGAGTTTTAGCAAACTTGGAAAAATTAAACTCATAAGATTCTCCATCAAACTTAGTAAAAAAATTCTCCTTCTTACAATCTATCACAACACCACAAGTATTCAAAAAGGGTCTACCGAAAATAATAGGACAAGTTTTACTAGCTTCCTTACCAAGTACTAGAAAATCAGTAGGATATTTAGTCTTACGCATAAAACTTCCACATCTCGAACAATACCAAGTGGCAAGACAGTCTCTCTGTTAGCAAGCTGAATAACCACATCAATCTCCTCTAGTTCACAAGGGGCAATCTCATGCATAATTTCTTTATAAAGCTCTATAGGAATAGCACTTGAACTTGCACCAATGTCACATAAACCATAAGAGCAATGATCGCCAATCCTGACAGAAATAACAGGAACACTTGTTTTCCTACGCCTACTAGGATGTGAAACAATGTTAGAAGCATCTTCACAAAAGACAATATGTTCATCTCCTACATCTTTAGTAACAAGGTCCTTCACTATAGCTACAGGAGACTTAATAGTAATTTGCTCATCAGGTTCTGCAGCCTTCTTAGTACTTTTATTAAGCACACTTACCAGAGTGGAATGCTCCTTTACCTTAGCAGGGAAAGGCATCTTCTCGAAATAGGGTTCAGGCAAAATGCGATCAACAGTACAAACTTCCGTAGCTGTAGCAGGAATATGACTAATAGAATCTTTATAAGGTGCATGATATTTGTTCCAATCTTTCTTTGGAACATCAAGATAAGAGGCAAAGGCCTTAAAACAGTTAGCAAGTATCTGAGAATCAAGACCATAAGCAGTGCTAACATTATGAAAGTCATCGGTTCCCATAAAAGCTTTAATGCATTCATAATCATAATTTATACCTGACTTCCTACCTTTGTCGTTCTCCCATTATTCAGAATTTTCTTGAATACGGTCAAGAAGATCCCATTTAGCTTCTTCTTTCATATGGGTAAATGATCCAAAACAGGAAGCATCCAAATAATCCTTGTCATGAAGAGCAAGCCTCGCATAAAAGTTATCAATAACAATATTACTGGGGAGCTCATGAATGGGACATTTGAGCATTAGTAACTTCAATCTCCCCCATGCTTGGGCAATACTCTCTCCATCATGAGGCCAAAAGTTATATATTCGATTACGATCTTTATGAATTTCACTTGGAGGATAAAACTTGGAATAAAAGAGAGGTACAATTTCCTCCCAAGCAATAGTCGGACCATATTTTAGCAGTCGATACCACTCATCAGCTCTGCCTTTCAGTGATAAAGAGAATAACTTCCTCTTAACCTGGCTCGATGAAATACCTGCACACTTAAACAACTCGCATAATTCATGTATGAAGAGTAAGTGACGAGGATTAAACTCGACAAATGTCCTAGATGAAGGACTTAGGATCGGGGAGATAGGGCGCCAGATGAACTCGAAGGTAAATTTAGTCAAACAAGGTGGCTATGAAAGTAAACGTGGGTGTAAACCTGGCTTGCTTTCAATCTGTCCCTTGCCGTCCCCTCCTGGACCCTATATATAGGTGGCCAGGTCTCGAGGATCGGGTAGGATCCGATACAGATTACAATATCGACATACGGTAAGAACTCGTATTTCGACTAGTATTACAATTGGGCCTATCTTAACGGGCCTCAGGGGTACTCAACTGACGGGCTCTATTATCTATACCCTTGTCAGTAGCCCCTGAGATTCTATCAGAATTGTAGATTCGGGTTGAATCTCTAATCTTTTAAATCTTTGACTCGATCAATTCTTCGACTCCTTCATATCTTCAATTCTTTGACTTGGTCTGTTCGACTTATTTTCATTATAATACCTCGCAAGGGGTTTTGATGAACAAGCCTGACAACTCTGATGGATCAAGAGGCCAGTTAACTGCCAGAACAGATACTTGTCACCTACTTCAAATTCAATCCCCTTGGACTTGAATTCAAGAAACCGGTCAAACCCATTCTTTTGCCGCATTTAGGACTTACAAAGAATGAATCCCAGTGGTTCTCAGGGTACCCAGTGCGTCCACCAGGATTTTTCTTCGCGTCGTAGACACAGATACATACCAGCAGAGCGCATCCATGTGCGTATACCGGGCCACACAGGACGGATCCTGGGGTCTTACGTTCGTGATATATTTCAATCATGGCATTCGAGTTTTTTGCGATGACATAACTCGAGAATCATATGTCGCAGCCTTGTTTGACTGATCCAGCGCATAAAATATTCGGGTTATATAACCATGATTAATAAAAACTCACTCCCGATGGTAGTAATGACATTCATCAATTCTTTCTTCGTATTCCTTGCTCCAGTACTTAATAATAAACATTGTCGGGTGCGCGCCCAGCGCTCCCGATGGGAGTAGCCCCCGAGGCTATAGTCGAAGAATTCTTTTTTCGAGTATAGGCTCAAGTATATTGTACCCACCTGTAACCTTCAGTTTAGTACTTTTTAATGATAATATCATCGGGTGCGCGCTCAGCGCTCCCGATGGTAGTAGCCCCCGAGGCTATAGTCGAATATTTTCGGGTATAGACTCCAAGACTGACCCCTTTACTGTTGGCCTCTGACTTTTGTCGTATTCTTTTTCATTATTTACTCGCAAACTATCATATCCAATATTCGTCGAATATATACATATGTCGTGTTGTCATTGGTCTGGTAACTGCTTCATGATGTCAGTAGCCAAATCTCACTATACGTCAGTTTGACTGAGCGCTGACCGTTTCGTGGGTAGCGCGGTAATTATATATTTTCCCCGCCTGTTAGTGGGCTGCCGTTTCCTCTCCTTGCGCCACGTCGCAGCCCACATTCCTTCACCTGGAAGGCATATAAGGGGAGAGTGGGGAATTGTACTGTTTACCAGTTCATTGCTTCCGCCGCCGCCGCCATTGCTGCAATCTTTGCACACTTCCGATCTTCTGCATAGCCCCCGTGCGCATATTGTAGATGCGCGTGAAGCATTTGGCGAAGAAAAGCAAGATGGTCAGGGGGAAAGCTGCGAATGCCGCTACGAGCTGGGTACCTTCTGCTTTTACGCAGAAGGATCTAGACAAGGCCAAGGCGGACGGCCTCATCTCTGATAGTGACTCAGTCATCTTCCCCAGCACCGAGTGGATCCCCAAGCCCAAAAGCGGCTTCCGGGTGATGTTTCTTGCTTTCCTTCTGCGCGGTCTTTCTCTTCTTGCCCACGAGTTCCTTCGTGGGCTTCTGTATGTATATGGTGTGCAGCTTCATCAGCTCACACCAAATTCCCTTCTTCATGTCGCCTGCTTTATAACTCTTTTGAGTCGTTTTTGGGGATCGAACCCCATTTTATTCTCTGGAGGTCCCTCTTTCGGCTTCGCCCCAGTGTCTCCTTATCGAAAAAACCTGAGCTGGGCAGAGCTATCATCTCGGTTTGTGCTAAATCTCAATACCTGGAATTTTCCATGGCTGCATCAGTACAAGGTTGGAGGACCAAATGGTTTTACATCAAAGAACGTAAGGTCTCTTCCTCCGACGAGTACGGCCTGGCCCCCTTCGATGCCTCCCAGGATTAGAAGAAATTGTCATCATGGGATTCGCCTCCCACAGATGTTGAGATGGAGGAAATTGCACCACTCCTGACCCACATTCAAGCTCTGAAAGGAGGTAGAGGAGGCACGCTATCGGGTACCCAACTCATGGCGTTTTTCGTACAACGTCGAGTTCAACCCCTGCAACACCGTCTTTCCAAGCTTTGGACCTTTTCTGGCTTGGGAGATTCTTCTCGAGTATGTAAAGATCTGATGGAGAAGAAAGATGTCGACAGGCGGGTCAGAGCTCTTACCACTCTTACTAAAGATCATGAGATTGCGGAATTGGCCGCTAATCATTTTGACTCCGAGAACCCCTTGCCCGCGGTATGTTTTCTTTGTACATCAACCTTTGCCTTTTCATTTTCTTGCTACTGGTAGTCTTGTCTTGACTTACTTATTTACAGACCCATCAATTCCTTGTTCCACGTCCACCTCTTCCCGAGGAAGGACCTGTTCCGGCGGATCTAGTTGCTGCTGCACCCGAAGCCCCCGAGGCTGAGGAGATTCAGGACGGAGGTGATGCCGAAGAATCACAAGAAGAGACCAGCTCGACGACGTCGCCTCCTCCTGCGCTTTCTGAAGATCTTGGCGTGGACAAAAAGAGGAAGCGCGTCGAGGAGCTTGCTTCTTCGAGTACCTCTGCTCAGAGAACTGTGGCCGGAGAAGCCCCTGGTCTAGAAGGGGGAGTAGAACTTTTCGATCTCTTGGACTCGTAAGTATTTTGCCAACTCTATGCTCTTTTTTACTTGTTTTCCTCCTTTCAAGTTGCGTAAAATCTCTTTCCTTTGGCTTTCTTTGCAATGACGACGAGGACCCAAAAAGGGATGCTACCACTGCTCCTTCTGCCGAAAATATAACTGATGATGAATCCCCTGTGCAGGAAATTGAGCCTACCGCGAAGTCCCCAAAGGCTCCCAAAGCTCCTATCAAGAAAGTTCCTGTGGCTCGGGGCACCAAGCGTTCGAAGAAGTCGAAGGAAACCGACATTTCCCTTGAACCCCATGAGTCCAGGAGCTCTCCTGATGATGTGCGTGGTGGTTTTTCTCTTTTTGCCTTTTGTTCCTTGCGTGATCGTTATGCTTACGTCCTTTTTCCTTTGCAGATCTTGATGAAGAAATTTGTCACTTTGGGCACTGAATGCGCCGAATATTAGAAAGCTGCTAAAGTTTCTGAAGGTAGTCTTCTTTCCTTTACTTTGCTTATCTCAAGCACCTTTCTTTGCTTCTTTATCATACTCATTTTTCCCTGTTTTTTACTATAGATGCCTTGGCGACAGCTAATGCCTGTATTTCATCCCTGGAAGCTGAACTAGCGGCCTCCAGGAGAGCTTTTGATGCTGCCACTGCTGCCAAAACCAATGTTGAGAAGTCCTCTAAATCAGCACTGGATAAGGTGAAGAAAATCGAGAAATCCCTTGCTGATTTGAAGAAAGAGTGGGCACAGCGAGATCAAGCCGTGGCTTTACGCCTGAATAAGATGTCGGCCCTTGCTGGAGGTAAATACCATGCCTTTTCCTTTGTTTGAGTTGCTTACTCTTATACTCCACTGATGTGTCTTTGTTTCCTTTACTGTATAGAACATACCGGGATTCCTTCAGCTTCTGCGCAACCAGATGATGACTCTCTTATGGTTGTGGTTAGTCTGCTGGAGGTGAACTGGATTTCCATCCAAGAGATCTTCGAATTGGCTAGCCGCATGCTTACACGGATTTTCATCGGGTTGTGGCCCAAGCAATAGGCGGGCGTTGAAAATGCTGACTTGAAGAAACTCGTTAAGGCCTTTGACACCCCTGAAGATCCTATTCTTCTGATGAAGGGCCGTTCTGTGAAGCGGGGTGTAGAGGGGGCCATCGCTCTTGCTTATGCCCATGGTGAAGAGGTTGACTGGGAGAAGGTAAGATCCTTCCGCGGTCGGCCTCTATCTGAGCTGCGAGGTTTCTTTGAAAGGGCAAAGAAGTACGCGCCAGGTATCGTGTCGATTATTTCACCTTCGGTGGCTGCTTCGACTTCTGTGCCTATTTCTTCAACTCCTTCCTCTGGTGCTACAATGCCTCCTCCAGGAGCTGCTGCTACATCTGCGTCGCCTGCCATGGAGCATAATGCTGAGGTGGCATAGTTTTAGTCTTCCTTTGTAATCTTTGCTTCTTTTGCTGTGGTGAACTTCTAATTGTACCTTGCCCGAGAACTAGTCAAGGGGCTTTTGCACTTATTGTAAATATCTTCCTATTTATGAAGTGCTTGACTTGAATGATGTTTCTGAGATGTATATCTTCTTTTTTTGCTTGACTTCCAGCTGGCGCCTGCTGGTGAATCGTCGGGTCATAACCGGGCTTTATCTCCTGTTAGCATGTTCGACTCCAAAACTTCTTCGCCTCCTCGTTCTTTCTATCGATGTGAGGAATATTCGTCGAGGATTTTGGATCTTGAGAGCCGTCTATCCTTGATAAAGCGTTAGACGCAAATTGCTTTAGACAAGGCCGGTAAGTCCCATGATCTGATGAAACAAGTGTCCAATCTTGAAGATGAAGTGTCGAGTCTAGTAGCAAAGATCGCGCATTTTGAGGAATGCAAATCTTTTCTGATTGGTATCGTCGAATCTGTTTGTGAGATGCTACTGTGTAAGTCTTTGGGGAGCCTTTTTCTCTTTTGTTTTTGCTCTGGCTTGCTGCGTGCTAATTTTTATTTGCACCGTAGGCACTTGCCTTGATCTTGTTGGCGAATCACGCCGGGTTTCTGAGCGGATCGCTGCTCTTTAGAAAGCTGCTCAAGGGACTGAGAGCTTATGGTTGAATCTCCGTTGCTGTCGCGCCATCGTGCTTCTTCAGGATCGCGCACAGCATATTGGCGAAGCTGTTGAAGGTTGTCGCATGTCCCTGACAACCATGTACTCTATCATGTTGCCTCGTAATGCTATGCCGAGAGATTTTAGGAAACTACTCGAAACTTTCTGGACGAGCCAGCGGGTTCATCTCTTTATAAAACTGAACCTGATTGCTGGTGCTAATTTTTCTCTTGGATGGACGCGAAAGTGGCATTCGAGACTTGATTATGACCGCATGTCCCAGAGCTTGCCTTCAGGACGAGCTACGGTTGGAGTTCATATGGATGCGACGCTAGAGCCAGCGAAAAGGATCATCTCAAGGTTACTGCAAGAGGACGCAAGGTTTTTCTGCAAGTACCATTATTTGAATCCTTTTAATGTGGATGACTCAGATCCGCCTGTGTTGTAATTTTAATGCATATACTTTATAGTCCGCGAGAGCGTTTTTCCCTGGGCTGATGCCCAAGGGAAATTTTTAGTACTCAAGGCGTTTTGTGGGTGTTGGCGTTTGCCGCGTTTAGACATGTAAACTCAAATATGAGGAACTTGCCTTTATTATATTTGTAATGTATGATACATGGGGTGACCCAAGAGATCCGACCAGTGACCTGTGTTCTGGATCTAGAGGGCATTGCCCTGGAATAACTCGTGGCTTTTACAGCCTTATTTTCCTACTTTACTTATTCACCTATGTTGCTTGAGTCTTCTCTTCTTCTCCTGTAGACTTCTTTTGCTCTGGTGGCTGTACCTGAGGTTTCTTTATTTCTGGTTCCTTGGGGTTTCCTTCGAGTTGCTGCGTGACTCCTGTAGTTGTGCTTTTTGTTTTGCAGTTAGGTTCCCCGTAACTTGCCATCATACCAAAGTTTTGAGCCATCTTGTGAAATTCTTTGTCGCATAGGTTTGATAACTCGAAGCTTTCTTTGACTGTAATAATTCCTTTGGGTCCTGGCATTTTTAGTACCAGGTAAGTGTAATGAGGTACTGCCATGAATCGCGAAAATGCGGGTCACCCGAGGATCGCATGATATTGTGATGGCCAGTCCATGACTTCGAAGTCGAGTTTCTCCCTTCTGTAATTTTGCTGATTTCCGAAGCAAACATTGAGTGCTATGCAACCAAGTGGATAGTTAGCACTCCCTGGAACTATTCCGTGAAAGGAGCAATCAGTTGGCTTCAGGAACTCTACTGAAATGTGCATTGCCCGTAGGGTTTTTACGTAGATTAGATTTATCCCACTTTCTACATCCATGAATATTCTGTCGACATCGTACGTCCCTATTTGGGCTTTGAGTACCAGGGGCGCATTTCCTGGCCAAGGTACTGTTATTGGGTGATCTTCTCTGCTGAATTCTATTGGTTGCTCTGACCAATGTAGATATTTCGTTGTTGCTGGAGGTGAAGTTATTGCGAGGTTAACTTGTCGAGTTATGCTTTTCTCCTCTTTGTTCGACTTGGGCACTGGCTGTATCATTGCTGTAATGTGCCCTTTAGATGGAACGTATCCTTCGTCGTCGTCGCATCCCTGGTTTGATTGATCTTGGCCCTTGGGAGCTCCACTGTTTCCTTGTTGGGTTGTAGGTGCGTTGCTTGTGTTTCCTTCGTATCCCTGGCGTTTTGCCTCGGCTTGCTTGTTGAGTGTTGCTTCCTGCAATTTCAAGAACGTAGTACAATCTTTCATTGCGTGTCTGGATACTCGTTTCCCATCGACAAACGCAGAGTGAATATGACATGGTCCGTTGAGCATATCTTCTGGTGATGGGTTGTATTCTCTGGACTCCCTTGGTTGAAACTTTTTATAGTCTTCTTTACCGTAGCTACGGTATCCCGAACTTTTACGGTCGTTGCTTTGGTAGCTGTTATCTTTGTATCCTGCGGCTACTTGGCTGTGAGAGCTGTAGTTATCGTAATTGCGGGATCTTCTGCGTTGACCTCCATATCTGTTTCCTCTGTCATCCTCTGGTGATCGCGTACGCTTATTGTTGCACACATCTTCTCCATCTGCAAATCTGTTTGCTACATCCATTAGATCTGATACTGTTTTCAGCTTGATCCTGCCCATCTCTTCGACTAGGTCTCCTCGCCGTAACCCGACTATGAATGCGTCTATTGCTCTTTCATCCGAGACTTTGACTGCCGAGTTTTTGATTATACTCTACCTTTGGATATATGCCCTTAATATCTCGCCACGTTGCTGTAAGCAGGCTTTGACTTCTTCTATAGATGTTGGCCGCTTGTATGTCGACTTGAAGTTACTCGTGAATTATTTTGTGAGCTCCTCCCAGCTTCCAATTGTTTCCTCTCCTAGTTTGCTTAACCATGACCTTGCTGCACCGGTGAGGTGTAACTGCAAACTTTGCATTGCTGTTTACCTAGTTCCTCCTAATATTTTTACTGCTTGTAGGTAGTCTGAAAGCCATGACTGCGGCTCCTGAGATCCGTCATACTTTTGCTGGTCATGAGGTAATTTGAAACCTTTGGGTACTGGCATGATGCGAACCCTACGGGTGAAGCATGGCGCCCCCATCTCCTTTTCATTGTCTTCATAGTCATGTGTTTTGTTAGGAGTTCTGGCTCGTCGGGTTCCTTTGTATCGTCCTGGTGACGGTGTCCTAGATCGTCGACTTCCACTTCTATGCTGAGGACTGTTGTGACGGCGTGGTGACCTTGGTTTATGGGTTCCTTTGTTGCGATATGCCTCCTCCTCGTTTGCTGATAATTTGTTGCCTACCATCTTCAATCCGTTTAGTGCCGCATGGTGCATATGTTCCCTCGGGTCTCCTGGATTTGGTCGTGTTGTATGCAGGTATGCTTGAGCTGCCACCAGTGCTGCTTCAGGAGTTTTTGGTATAATATTCCCTTACTCGTCGACTGATAGGAAGGACGAGTCGAGGTTTTTTGAGATACTTTGCTTTTCTGAGTACTCGAGATTTTCATATCTTGATCCATGTCGATGGTGCCTTCTATTTGTGTGCGACGTGTCACTTCTTGCTCTGCGAGCAGCGTTGCTTGCTGCAATGGCTGAATCCTTCCTTTTCTGTATTTCAATCCTCTCCTTTGCTAATTGCTTCGCCTGCTGCCTTAGGGCGTAATGGTATCCCAAAAGCATGTTTCGGTTGGAATTTGTTGGTATTGGTGTGCTGTGCTCCACGGCTGTTTTGATTGTTCTCCACTCATCGGCTGATAGTCGAACTTTCTTCCTTGTTGCGAGGGAGTCTGCAGTTTCTCCTTCTGCTAAGTGGTTTGCTCCTCTGTTTATGTTTGCTAGATTAAGTAGTGGATTGTTGTTTTCGTCGAGTTCTTCTGAATTATCTTCTGTGATGGCAAGTATCTAGCATTGATTATCGAGTTTGCTATTGTAACTTGAGAAGATCGAATTGTCATCTTCAGAAAGTTTTAATCCTGTCTTCCAAGTGTCTGTTGATTGATCTAAGGTGTCGTCATGGTACATCATGAGATCTTTGAGTTGCGCTTCTAAGTCGAGGTTTTCCATAGTTTCGTCGCCTCCTGCGATTTTTCCTTCTTCTGCTTCTGTCAAGCTGACCGGCGAGTTTACCTCGCTGGAAGAGTCTTCTGATGATTCCGACATTGCTACTATCTCGGGTTCACTTGCCGATGGACCCGTTTTTGTCGGGTCTAAAAGGCGAATCGAACCTAGTGATCCGACGCGAAAGTTTAAACTTCCAATTGTTAACTCCATATCTTGATCCATGCTTTTGAACACCTGCGAGAAACTTGACTGGTGAGGTTGAAAATCGACGGTTTCGAAGGATATCTGAATTTCGTCGACTTGCGGATTGATGTTGGCTGAAAGCGAAAAAGCCGTCGAATTCATGATTCCAACGCCCAGAGTCCCCACGGTCGGCGCCAATTGACGAGGATTAAACTCGACAAATGTCCTAGATGAAGGACTTAGGATCGGGGAGATAGGGCGCCGGATGAACTCGAAGGTAAATTCAGTCAAACAAGGTGGCTATGAAAGTAAACGTGGGTGTAAACATGGCTTGCTTTCAATCTGTCCCTTGCCGTCCCTTCCTGGCCCCTATATATAGGTGGCCAGGTCTCGAGGATCGGGTAGGATCCGATACAGATTACAATATTGACATACGGTAAGAACTCATATTTCGACTAGTATTACAATTGGGCCTATCTTAACGGGCCTCAGGGGTACTCGACTGACGGGCTCTATTATCTATACCCTTGTCAGTAAGTGATCACCCGGGTTCCATCTCCTGAATAGCAGTTATCCATAACACGTTCAACAATTTTCATAGGTATTTTAAAAGGATCTAATTGAGCAGGTGGTGGTCGTGGTTCATCCACATCTGCAACAGTGGTAGTAGTGTTCCCGAATAGGAACCCAAATGGAGAACTCTCCATAGCAAAATAAAATAAAAATAAAAGACAGAAATAAAAACAATACTCACAGCGACGGTTACCTTTACCAATTTCACTCTTCAATAGTGCTTCACTCCCCGGCAACGGCGCCAGAAAATAGTCTTGATGACCCACAAGTATAGGGGGTGTATCGTAGTACTTTCGATAAATAAGAGTGTCGAACCCAACAAGGAGCAGAAGGTGTTGACAAGTGGTTTTGATCAAGGATTCACTATAAATAATAGCAAACGGGTTTTCAGGGATATTTGGTAATACAAATAAATAAAGTATGTGTAAATAAAAGACAGTAATATTAATTGTTGCAAGTGGCCCAATCCTTTCTAGAGCACAGGACAAGCCGGTTGTGTAACTTATGATGACCAAACGTTCTCAAGGACACACGGGAGTTTCTGTCAAGAGCTTTTGCTTCATGCCGCTAAATAATCTTTATTGGTTTGATAAGTGTTATGGGGGTGAACCTGTGCTAGCGCACTACCCTTACTAGGATAAATACACACTTGTTATTATACCCCTTGCAAGCATCCGCAACTACAAGAAAGTAATTAAGATAATTCTAACCACAGCCTTAAACTCTAAGATCCTACGCTCCCTGGTGCAATGGTTTCCCAATGGAGGTTTAGGTTTCTGTCACTCTAGCAACCCCACAATTAGTAGCCAAATACACAATGCTACTCACTAGACCCATAAATAGTGAAGTATCATGTAGTCGACGTTCACATGACACCACTAGTGAAATAGCACCACAACAAATAAATATCAAACCATTAAATATTACTCAACAGAATTCCACTACTAACATCTTGACTTCTCCCATGTCCTCAAGAACTAAACGAACTACTCACAAGATATCATATGGATCATGATCAGAGGTGAAATAATGGTAAATAACAATCTAAATATAAACCTTAATTCAACGGTTCCACTCAATAGCATCAACCACAAGAGTAATCAATACCGGGAAAGTTTCCCCTAAGAATTTAACAAGATTCAACTCAAGATGTTACAGCGGGACGTCGTGGTGATGGTGGAGATGAAGGTGCTGGTGATGAGGATGATGGTGATGATGATCCCGATGAAGTCCGGTGCGATGGCGATGACGATGGCGATGATCTCCCCTCTCCGGGAAGGAATTTCCCCGGCAGATTCCTGCCTGCCGGAGAGCTTTTCTCTCTCTGGTGTTTTCCGCCCCGCAGAGACGGCGGTGTCTATCTCTGACCCCCCTTGACTTAGGTTTTCGGGGACGATGAAATATGCGAAGGGGCGATGGCAGAAGTGGGCCAGGGTGGCCTCACCATAGGCCGGCGCGGCCAGGGGTGGGCCCGCGCCCCCTGTGGGTGAGCCCACCCTGTGGCTCCTCTCGTCTCCTCCTTCTAGCTCCTTTAGTCTTCTGACAAAATATAATTTCCTGGTATTTTTCTGGAATTTCCTAATCTTCCAAAACATGGTGCCTTGATGGTCCTTTTTCCAGCAGAATCCTCCGATGATCATCAAACATGTAAAAACAGAGGAAACAACATAAGTATCATCTCTAAATGTGAAATATATTAATGAATAATAGTAAATTATGATACAAAATAGTGATGCAAAATAGACGTATCAGGTTCTCGTCCCTTCGTCAACGACACCGACGACCCGTCCAGCGTCCCTTAGGGCCTTGGAGGTGCGATGAACCACAACCCCTCGTTAGAGGGAGGGTTTCTGTTTTTTTTAGAAAATTTCAGTATCTTTTTCATGATGGTGAGGCGTCGGGTTAAAATAAGGTCCCCCCTCCGGTGGTGCACCTAGCATCGTTGAAGGGCGCATGGAGTTGTGTGTCTGACAAATCTCATCGGATTCATTCGGTTTTATGTTTGTTGGTGTGGGTGCAGGTTTGTCTCTCCAATCTATGGTTCTCATCATTGGCAATAGTTTGTTGCTCTCATGTGCTGGTCCTTTAGGGGTCTTAGCATGACGACTTCTGCTGCTACAACAAGCTTTGCCTGGCTCAAGTGAGGGAGGCGCTCAAGTGCTTGTAGTCGTCGCTAGATGGTCCAAAGGCCTATTTGTGCTCTACGTGTGAATTAATGATCTTGATTAGCTAATATAAGACTAATATAAGATGGATGGAGTAGCAATTAATGATCTTGATTAGCTATGTGTGAATTTGATTAGGCAGGTTCCTATCTTAGTTGACCCTAAATAGTAGTGCTCTACGTAGCATGCTTGGAGGTCCAGTCCGTTTAGGACTTGTACCTACCCACAGAGGTTCCCCTTCAAAGAAAAATATCAAATTCTCTTTAGGCATACTAAAACTATTGAAAATGAAATATGACATACACATGTGCTTGGTATTACTGTATCAGGAGGGATACAAATCTGATTGCCTTGTAGCTGATGGCCCTTCACCTCAGCTACATTTGTTTCTTCCACCCGTTTGTTGTGAGGCCTTCCAAAGTTCCAATAATCTGCAACTCAAACTAGTGGAATAGTAAATGCCAGCGGATCAATTTGTACTTCATGTTTTCTAGGAGTGTAGTTATGATTTCCGTTAGACCTTGATGATCCATATGAACTTCTACTTCAGAACCAATTATATAGGACCAACATTTGTCACAAGCAAGGACAACATCGAAAAGTTTCTTTTCATTCATAGTTAGTTCTTTGAGCATTATTGAGACTTTGACTTGCATGATGAATGATATTAAAATTATTTATCACCATAATGCTAGTCTAGGATGGCACCCACGATATAGTCGCTAGCATCACTTATGAGCTCAAAAGGTTTATTCCATTTTGGTGGCTTTAAAACAGACACAACCTTCTTCAAGTAGTCAAAGGATACATCACAATTATCATTAACGTGAGAACATCCTTTTCAAAGGTTACCTAATGGTTTGAAGGCCTTCTACAATGGAGGTTTTTTAGTGCGATATCCTATGCATTTTGTTTATGTGACACTGTATTAAATGAGAAAAGAGATGAGTGTTGTATCTTAGACTAGTCACAACGCAAAGTATTATAATCTAGTATCATGCATATGATACTACTCCTACAATGCATATATAGTATTATCTAGTAGTATTATAATTATCTTATATTTAATGTTTTATAAAATCTCAATGCAAATATGTGGATATGATGTATTTTCTACTAGACATTTTAGTTTTGCGTGTCATGATACAATATCATATTATGATACTACTTTTTACCTCTCTCTTTATTAATTGATATGCCACATCAGATTTTTTGCTTATGTGGCATGCATGATAGTACTTATAATACTCCCATTGTGGCTAGTCTTAGCTAAGATACAACCTTTGCACGCAATCATAGGCAAAAAATATTGCTAGCCCAATCAAATGCATGTATGAGCCCCAAACCATTAAATTTAGATACAACCCTTAATATACAATGCATTGGAGATGTTGTTTTTTTCAAATATACCACTACCTAGGATATCGCGCTAAAAAACAATGCATTGGAGGCTGTTCATAGTGGGGAGTAACTTAGGGTCTGTTTGTTTGGGCTGCTGCTGTTAAAAAGCAGCTGTAGCTGGTGAACTGTTAAAAAGCAGCTGTAAGAAGCAGCTGTTGGAAGCTGAGATTTGATGTTTGGCAAGAGTGCTGTTGATGGCTGCTGCTGCTGATTTGAAGCATGAAATGTCTGAAATGCCCCTAAATGCTGAAGATGTTATATAACTGCTGATTCGAACTAAATTAGCTAATTCTAACTTTTTCTTAACATAATTGTGATGATTAATAGCTAAAATGCCATAATTTCAATTTAAAAGTATTTATAAATAATTTTTATTAAAATAAATTGGGAGTTATTTGTTTGGCTTTTGGCTTTTGGCTTTTGGCTTTTGGTTTTTGGCTTTTGGCTTGTAAGAAAATAATTTGTGTGGCAATTATATTATAAGACTTGTCATATTACATGAAACATAAACCATCACATTACATAAGTAAAATTATTTAACTCCTACTTTGCATTATTATAAGAAGTTTCTCTTTTTTCCCCTCTTCTTCCTTCTTCTTCTCTCCATATGTACCAAATAATTTATTTCTTTTTTATTTCTTTTTTCTCTCTCTTGTTTCCATCTTCTTCTTCCTGGAGACACACACGCACGCAGCGGCGCCTTTCTCCGGCGGCTGACGGGGCCGACGGCTGGGCGGCGGCGGACGGGGCCGGCGGCTGGGCGGCGGCGGACGGGGCCGGCGGCTGGGTGGACGGGGCCGGCGGCTGGGCGGGAGCAGTGGCGTGCTGGGCGGCGGCGGACGGGGCCGAAGGCTGGGCGGCGGCGGACGGGGCCGACGGCTCGGCGGCGGCGGACGGGGCCGGCGCTGGCGGCTCGGCGGACGGGGCCGGCGGCTGGTCGGTGGCGGCGGTCAGACCGCAACCCTAGCCGCCATCGCTAGGAACGGGCTGGCTCGGGGGAGATGAGGCCGGTACCGATTCGATGTGGAGAGCACTGATTATATACGGAGTGGCAATTCTTTGTAAATAACTGATATGTGGTAGGATAGCATGGTCTTTTCCTATTTGAGAAGCTCGGGAAGCAGCTCGAAGCAGCCCCCGGCCTGCTTCGTATCGACAGCGCCCGTCTTGCCTATTTCGCTCCAGCGCTTCTCACAAGTACTTTACAAAATTTGGTTGTTTGTTTGAGCTACTGCTTTTAGACCTTAAAAGCAGAAGCAGAAGCTTAAACAAACAGACCCTCAGTCAGTAGGGTTTTAGCTCAACCGTCCAATCCCATGGAAATCTCCCCCACCTCCGGCCCCGCCGCCACCGGCGGCGCGGCGGCGGCGGCGGCGGCACCCACTACCCCCGCCTCCTCGTCGAACCCATCCCCCCCGTCCATGCGCCCCAGCACCACGCTCCGCCTCCTCTGCCCCTCCAGCCGCGCCGCCGCCCTCCGCCCCGCGCGCGACCTCCGCGTGGAGCATCCCCCCGTGGGGGACGAGGCCGTGCTCATCGTATCCGGGACGGATGCGCCAGCGGCGGCCGTGAGGGTGTGGGAGCGGGTGGTGAGGGGCGACGAATCGGGGGAGGGGGAGGAGGAGAAGGAGGTCGCCGGCGTGGTGGGCTGCCGGATGCTGGCGGCCGGGGCGCAGGTGGGGTGCGTGCTGGGGAAGGGAGGGAAGACGGTGGAGCGGATGCGGCAGGAGAGCGGCGCCCAGATCAGGGTGTTCCGGAACAGGGAGCAGATTCCCCCCTGCGCCTTGCAAGGGGACGAGCTCATCCATGTACGCATCTCAACTCCCTCTCGACCTTTTCGGATCCAAAAATGAAGTCTGGATGTTCATTGGTAGCGTATAATCCACAAAACTAGTGTTGTTTCCGCTGAATGTCGCTTAGTAGCTCGTAATCCGTCAAACTAGTGCCGTGCCCGCGCAGACAATGTTTAAATTATATATGTAGCAAGAAAATAGTGAGACTTTAGGATTGCCATTTTTGAATGCTTTCTTAAATTGTAAAACTAAATTTAGTAAGAAAATGATGATTAGGATTGCCATTTACGTCTCTGGAGCGCATTTGTAGATACATTATCAACACTAGTTTATGTGTAACAAAAGAAGTGGTTGAGCGAGTAATTTGAGTCACTCAATTAGGTATATAAAGATGCGAAGTAATAATTTCTAAATATTGAAAGAAAACCTCCTTATCTGCAGCATTAACCATCAAATGTCGAAGAATGCCCTGAGACTCAGTGTCTCTTGCATTACAGAATCAATGTTCATACGACCCCAGCTACATCAGGAAACAACCACCTACGACTGCCTTCGCATCCCCAAACGGAATGCAGGATGAAGCCATCAACTGATGCTGCTGTTTGAACACCACCACCCTCTGGCCGTAGTTGGCCCACTGCTGACTACCCACATTTCTCGTACCCAAATAACATGCCCTGTTGCGGCTTCCTCGCTACACCAGGAAACAACCACCTGAGTCAAACAACTGCCTTCGCATCCTTAAACGGAATGCAGGATGAAGCCATCAACTGATGCTGCTGTTTGAACACCACCACCCTCTGGCCATAGTTGGCCCACTGCTAACTACCCACATTTCTCGGACCCATATAACATGCCCTGTTGCGGCTTCCTCGCTAACCCTGACAGCCTCGAGGAACTACAAACCAAGAACTCCATCCTCTTCTCCATGATCAGTCATGCATGTCATGGTCTTCACTGCACCTTGCCCTTGCAAGCAACAGCTCCCTCCTGATCCTCAACCTCCTTGTTGCCAGGTTCGGAGGCCACATCCTGTTTGCATCTCCTTCTCCAACATGCTCTTCAACTGCGTCTAGTTACATTTCTATGAATCCTTCCTTTGTCATAGCAAGGGATAATTCCATCATGCCATGGCGTTTGTTCAGCCCCAAGGCGTGGATGACACACTTGATGGCGTACAAGTAGGAAGGTTCTACTTAGTGTAAGTTAGTTCTGTGGGGTGCATCACATGTGTTTGGAAGAGGAGGCAGAGCGATGCATACAGCACGAAAGGGTGGCCATTTTAGGAATTTCAGCAGGAGGGCACACTCAAACTGTATGTGTTCATCATGCAAGGCACTCATTTTACTTGAGCTAGAATATGCTGGTTATTTGATTTATAGTGACATAACGGTTGACATAACGGTTGTTGTTTTAGATATGGCGTTGAGCGATGAGGATGCTGGCATACTGCATTAGAGATCAATATTAGGATAAAGAGAGATGGGCTGAAAGCATAGAACAAGACATAGTATCGGGAATGCGCTTGTGTGGAGTGGTTTTGCTCAATAGACAAATACTAATGTGTGCTTGTGAATGAACTTGATCTTATGCTGTGATTGAAATATGATAGGATGCAAAAGACGGCGCCGTGCTAGCATGATGATTTTGATATTACATAGGAATATTTAAGTTTGGGATCATCTTCATAAGCTATGGCTGGTTATGTTGATTGGTCATGGTTTTCTTGTACAGTTTAACCTCAAATACATTTGCCCATATGAGAAAATGAGTTCAAAATGAGCTAATCTTGCCTTGTTTTGTACTTGGCTCTAATTTAATTCATTAGTTAGGCACATAAAAAAGAGCTCTATCATATGATTTAAATGCTGGTCGCTCTTATTATGATGCATTGTTGACAGAGAAACAATATAAATGCTGGTCGTTCTTCTTGCGCAGATGCCAAGTTTATGATTGAGTCCCACACCTGTAATCATGAACCATTACACAAGCAGAGCCTTTTCTTTCATAGAAGCACTAGGCAAGCACAATATTACAGTTGCTTCTTTTTTGTGTGTGTGGATGTAATATTGTTGGATATTTACGAGCTCTACGTGTTGTTGTATTTCATCGGTGTTGGCTTGTAGTTTTGCGGTGCTCGGGAAATCAAGATTTGCTGTTATATTGGCATGTTTAATCTCTAATTTGGATATTTTATCTTGTAAATGAACTTCATTCTAACATGATAATATTTTCCTGTTAGATAAGTGGGAGCTTTTCTGCAGCAAGGAAAGCACTTCTATTAGTTTCAACCTGCCTCCAAGATAATCCTAGGCCAGACACAGGCAATTTTCCAGCTGGAAGATCATTTGGGCCTCCAGGCAGTGGATGTCCTCCTGGTGTGGATCCTCATTCTCAAAGAAGCTATTTACCACCACATATACCTGATTATCATGCTAGGAATTTTCCGAGCAATGTTGCTGCCCCTGCTCCTAGATTTTTTGTTGAACAAGAGATCATGTTCAGAATGATATGTTTAAATGAAATGGTGGGAGGCTTAATTGGAAAAGGTGGTGCCACTATCCGTGCATTACAGAGTGAAACTGGTGCTTCAGTCAAGGTTATAGACCCTGTTCCTGATTCGGATGAACGTGTAATTGTGATATCTGCACGTGAGGTGTGGCTCTAAACTTACAATGAATTTTCATTTTCCTCCTAAGTTCTAATCGATGAAAGTTCCCAGTTTTCCTTAGTGAACCTATTTTTCTGTCCATTTTATGTTATGGATCTGCATGCCGGCTAATACTTACATATCATGGCAATGTTAGCAAGTTAGATGCTCGTTCCATCCTGCAAATATTGACAAGGATATGGGGACTACTTACATATCATGACAATGTTAGCAAGTTGGATACTCGTTCTATCCTGCAAATATTGACAAGGATCTGGGGATTTATATTGTTCTTATATTGTTGTTGTCCATAATGCTGTCTGATGGATGCAATGATTTTTGTGCAGAATTCTGAGATGATGCATTTTCCATCTCAGGACGCATTGCTTCGGGTGTATTCTAGAATCTCGGAGGCATCTATCGATAAAAGTTCTGCTGTACCTGCCAGGCTTCTTGTTCCATCGCAGCATATTGGTTGCCTACTTGGCAAAGGTGGATCTATAATTGCAGAGATGAGGAAGGTAACAGGAGCCAGCATCCGAATTTTTGGGAATGAACAAATTCCAAGATGCGCACAAAGAAATGATGAGCTGGTTCAGGTAAGTTCCAGCTCTACTAATCAACCTTTAGATTTTGGTTTTTTCTACTTATGTATGATTTAATTTGATGTTGTGTACATTGCAGTTATCTCTAGGTCTACATGATCTGTTTTTAGTCCCCTCAGTTTGCATGGAAGTATAAATGAAATTTCTCTCAGAAAAGTACTACAGAATATCATTATCCTTTGAAGTATAAGAGAACATAGCTTTTTCTTCTGTTCATGTACCGTAGCCATGTTGTAACTCTTGCATGTTAAGTTTGTAACTTCTTATTTTGTGCCCCAAGTGCTCTGTTTGGCAGTTCTTTCTAGTTCTTATCAAACCTTGCATCAAAGAAAATGTACTTGATTATGCACACTTGTTATCATACAACAACAAAAACAACAACAACAAAGCCTTTAGTCCCAAACAAGTTGGGGTAGGCTATAGGTGAAACCCATAAAGTCTCGCAACCAACTCATGGTTCTAGCACATGGATAGCAAGCTTCCACGCAGCCCTGTCCATGGCTAGCTCTTTGGTGATACTCCTGTCCTTTAGATCTCTCTTTACGGACTCCTCCCATGTCAAGTTTGGTCTACCAGTAAACAAATTAATATATGATCATCTAGAAGAAAGAAATATAGGAAATCACTTATCAAGGACTGCTGAGTAGATCCAGGTCAGACTGTAACTTCTAGAGCTCTTGTTGCAGGTCACCGGTAGCTTCCAGTCCATTCAGGATGCATTGCTTCATATCACTGGAAGGATTAGAGATGTCATCATTCCCCCGAAGCCACATCCTAGTGCGGGCATGCCTCCGTATCCACCTGTGGGGAACCCTCATCACCAATCAAGACAAGAACCAGCTCCACCACATCACAGTGGAGGCATGCCTCCCTATCCTATGCATCCTTTCAGACCTAATCCTCCTATGGGCCCTTTCGACGTGGCAGATCATCGACCACCTGGACCACCTCTCTCGCATCCGATGGAACATATGGGTGGGCCCTACCCGTATGGTTGTGAACAAGGAGGTCCTCGTCCTTTTATTGAGCAGCCATCACAGAGAACGTGGGGTCCTGAGGTTAGTACATGGAAAATTTTGTTTGCCATTAAGCATAAATTCTGTAGTATGTTGTTGGTAGCATAGGATGCACAGATGACTCTGTTAAGAACTTCCACCAAAAGGGTGCAGTTTAGGATGATCTGCCATCTGTTTTTTGATGAAAATGTTATCACTTGTATGCACATCACATGGCTGATGCACTGTGGTTGAATGACTAAGGATCAAGTCCCTTGTCATGTGCAGGCACCAACAACGGACGCTCCAAGAAGCATGCCTGACATGGTACCAGCTGTAGATTTCAGAAAGGGCCCAGTGGCAAGGTAAGTTAAATGCCAATTTTTTGATTCAGCTTTCCTCATTCTTTTTGGATTTAAATAATTACACTGGCTGGAAAATTAGGACTTTCCATTCTGAAGATATTTTTGTCTGAAATACTTAACATTTACAATCAATGTGGGGAGTTCTGGTGTTGAAGCCACCGATAACTAAATTTGTCCTTAGAAGTACTCCCTCCGTTTATAAATATAAGATGTTTTAGGTTCGTGAAGTAAATGTATCTAGACAAGTTTTAGTGTGTATATTTGAGTGAACCTACACACTAAAAAATGTCTAGATACATTTGCTTCACTGAGCTAAAACATCTTATATTTATAAACGGAGGGAGTACATTTTAAAGCTGAGAAAATCCTTTTCTAAAGAAAGCTATACCATTGTTCTGACACGTGTTCATCAGCAGTGAAAATCAAGTGGCTACACCAAGAAGTACAACAACTGAAGTTGTTATCCCTTGCAAGTACATAGGTTTTATTTGTGGAACCAATGGCAGTGACCTTTCCGAGATAAAAAAGGTACTTACACTCTTCTTTATTGTTTACCTAATGTCAGATTAACCAAAACTTGTCCCATGTTACCTTGTGCTCTTTAATGGAACAAGTATGTCTCGTTCTAACTTGTTCCCGTCAAGTGAAAAGGCCTTGTTGGCTCATCGTTTTGTCCTCATGCTAGATAGATCTTGGTTTTGGATCATCATTTTGTCCCTCTAGCCCCCTCTTCAAATAGCCCTTCAATCTTGGTTACCTCTGACTCTAGTCCCAGATAAATCTATCAATGTTGTGTTCTCATCTTACTGTAACCCTTCACGGAGTGTCTGGTCATAACGCTCACAGTATTGCTTTCATTTCAGATGTCTGGCGCTGTAATTACAGTTCATGATCCAAAACCAGGAGATACAAATACAACAGTTATTATATGTGGGAATCCTGAACAAACTAAGAAGGCACAGAGCCTGATTCATGCATTCATCTTTTGTGGTCTCTACCAAACATGATCCGTGACAATGATGATCATGAATTGTGTATTCTCCAGAGATTTCCATCTGGAGAGTTTTTTTCCCTGATAGGATGTATGTACATGTACAATAGCGATTTGGATGATTGTAGATAGAAATTGAATTGATGGCTGGACGCACAGCACCAGTGTAAGTTCTTGAGTCGATAGCTAGAACATGGCACCATTGTAAGTTCTTGAATTGATAGCTGGACACATAGCACCAATGTAAGTTCTTTTATTTAGTTCTGGGAATTACCATGGAAGGCGTGCCCAGCTCTCTTGTTGTACCTTTTTCCTGCCATCCCAACCTGGGTAGGATATGCCTGTAGCAGAGTTTTGCATGATCGTCTCTGGGAAGTTGGACCTGGGGCTTGTGATGTACTTTACTGTTTTCTGTATGATCATGTTAGGGAATTCCTAGGAAACTCCATGGCCACGTTAGCACAAGTTGCAGCTGATGATGGCAATGACTTGACCTGCAGGATCAGTCGATGAGAGACGACCTGAGTCAGCTCTCATCCTGATGCAGATGCAGTACCATGTCACTGTGTCTGTGAATCAGTCGTGACAGGGAGACTTCAGAGGTACAGTCGAATAATTTGGCACCAAGCACAAGGCCTCGTTTAGAACATAGAAATTTCACGGAAACTACGAGCTAACTTGGCTGGAGTCAGTCCGGAGAGTAACGGCATTTTGGAATATGCATGGTACAAATTAAACCAATGGTGACCTTGTCCAGCCAGAAGGAGAAAGCAACAACGAAGACGCAACGCTTTGGTTAAGAGATCAATCATAAGGCTTGGATCTTCCGAAGGGGAACTTCTAGGCAATTGCAAGCTTGACATCCGTGGAATCTTGTTGATATGCTTTCGGATGTACCCATTAATCGAGCAGCATCTTGTGCCGTCAAGCATAGAAGTTGGGTGCCTGTCATGTCTATGCTACATGTTGTTACTGCGTTCTACAGAGCCTTTTCCTTGTTTACATTGGAGTGTTTTATTTCATGGAGACCCAGCTTTCAACGCAGCTGTAAGCGTAACTGGACATGTTTGTCTTGAAAGTTCAGGGTACAAGGGCCGAAGAAACCAATGTACAACTGACCCTCTTGACATTTTGAATCTAGGGACCATGGGAAGTTGGGTACCTGTCATAACTAAATACTTGTACTCCATAACGACGAGTGGGAAGTAAAAGGAAATGGCAGTATTAAGTCATTAAGTTAAACATACAATAAATAATTACTATTTTCCCCAAAATTTGTATGGATTTTGATTATTTGCCAAATTGGCGTGGCTAGGGTCTCTATGATTTGCCGGATTCTAAAAAAAGAGGCAAAAATAGGAAAAAAAATGCACGTTTCCAATGCCAAATCCTACAAGATTTTGTTTACACCAAGCCCGTTCAAATGCAGCATAGGAAAACCAAACTATTGTTTGCAAGAGGTATGAGTAGATGAAGAAAATTCGATGAAACATAGGGAAAATGTATCTTTAGAAATAGTTACTGCAAAATTCATTTCTACGATTCAAACATAGGAAGATTATGTAACAATTTTATTCATCCAAAATCCGTATAAAAATATTTTAAATCAAAGAGACCCAGGCGCTCACAAATCCAGCTAAAAGATATAGCCTTTCAAATTATGGTGTAAGGATGAACAATATGAATTACATAGCAAAATCTGTTTGGCATAAGCATGCACACTTGTCTTGCCATGCAACACCGTGTCCCATTTCTATTCTAAATGTGTGACCTATCCGGATATACAATTGCAAAAATCATTATCTACTACAACGACGTTGTGGAGAACCTAATAGTCACCCACGGAGCTATGTGGAAGTAGGGGACAAGTGCCCCCTCCTACTTTGAATAACAGAAACACTAGACTTACGGAAAATTCTTTACAAACCAACCTTACGGAATATCTACACTACCGGTGATTGATTGAATCACTCCCACCATTCGTGATTTTAGGGATGCAGTCCCACTACCTTTCCTCCACGGGAGTCCATAGGCTAGATTTTGTAGAAAACTGTCTGTAGACCGTAGGTGTAGGGTTACTCTCTGAATAATTATCAAGAAAAAATTGTTCTAGGACTTAGCAAGCAAGGTCCGCCACTGGAAAGTTGCTTTCAAAATACTAGGGAGCCGATAAAATCTTATTTTGATTTCTAAGTAACTTGATAATTGTTTCAAAACTTGATGGGTATTGTATGTATTAAGAATCTGGAATCAGGCAGTTGCATTTGGTTAACCCGTCAAATGTTTATGGGAAATCTATTTAACCATATTTTAACGACATGATAGTATTTTAGGAAAACCTCACCCGAGGCGTACATCTTTGCAAGAAGAGAAGCACATGCAAAATTTCAACATCATAGGACACTATTGTGAAGAGATGCACGCGCTACTATCCTACTACGTGTTTCTTTGCAAGTTTCTTATGTCTTTTAGAGCTAGCCGGGTTGCTAAAGCAAAAGAAACTATTCATGCCATTTCAACATAAAACAAACACCATTTAACGTTGACACCAACGCGATCTAAATCTGGCCGACCATTGATCCGATCCGACGGCTGATATTCCACCTCCCCGTTTCAAACCACCCCAACGGGTCGCATACCACCCCGTTCTGTTCAGCATTTAGTTACACTGATAAGCAGGCCAGGCCTCCTGCCCCCAGCAACAGCCACCAGCTTTGCGTCACCCCACTCACAGACATGTGGACCCACCACCCGTCGGCCCCACATGCCATATACTCGCCAGTCAAAAGCGCGGCGCCTTCCTGGAACCTTCCTCGCGCAGCTAACGCTACGGGTCCCCGATAAAAACGCAGGAACGCGCGCGCACAGGTGAGGAGAGGAGGCGAGACTCTGTCGCTGACACAGTTGGGGGCTTTACGCGAAAACCGAGGCAAGGCGATTTCAGCTTCGTTCTGGGCTTCTGACAGAGGTCCGTTGCTAGGTCGGCGACTAGTTGTGTGGAAGTGAGGCACGGAAATGGCGTCGCCGCCGCCGGAGATCGCCGTGCCGGTGGTGGAGGAGGACCGGGAGGTGGAGGAAGGGGACGCGTTCGATATTCCCAGTAAGAACGCCTCGTACGATCGCCTGCGCCGTTGGAGGGTATGTCATCTTCGTTGGTTCCTCACTGTTGCTTCTGATTCAATTTTTTGTTGGGGATTAATTATTTTTTGGGATGAAATCGGCGTACACTAGAGGGAAAAAATTGTGTGAGCACTACGATGCATGTCAGGGTGTATTTTAGTTGATTAATCTCTAGTCTGCCCGTGGGGGTCTGGGCGCAGTTGCGATGCAATGTGACTGATGAGAGTGGAGGTTCAGGTTCCTGCAGTGTGATGTTGGGATTGTTGGTTTCCTTTGAATTTTCGTCAAGTATCTGTGAACTTCTGGTGGATGAACACTTGATAATCATGGAAGGTAGGTTAATTTTTTTACTTATGAGTGATGACTTAATATGTCGACGAACTTTGTTTGTGGGTAGATGCTGATTCATGTGCAAAAGGAGGGTGCATCACAGCATCAGCTACCTCAGAAATCGCTGCCGTCCACTGTACTCCTTTCTACATTGGAGTGGCTTAGTTGTGCATTTGTTGCAATTCAGCTTCAAGATCTTATGGTATCTGCCTCAGGGTTATAATTTTAACTGTCAATGGCATCATTGTGAACCTTGTCGGCGGACTTGTTTAAAGTAGAAGGATGCTATCCCCCAATCTAGATACTCTTGCATGTATACTCGTTATCAGGATCAGCAAAATTTGTTACGCTATGTTTTTTCCCTTAACAGTAATGCAAAGAAATTACATTGCACTGTTTTGGTACTTCTATGGAAATTTCAAGAAAAACATAAAGTTTGATGTATACATTAATAAGAAGGGGTATTTATGAATTTATGTTCCATCTTATGTTATTGTTTATAGCATGCCTTTTCTCCTTCATTTCAGCAAGCTGCTCTTGTGCTCAATGCCTCACGTCGCTTTAGATATTCTCTGGATCTGGAGAGGGAGGAAGAGAAAGAGAAATTGAGAAGAATGATACGAGCTCATGCACAAGTTATACGGGTACTATGTCATTTCCCAGTTGACAAATGTTGGAGTTTGAGTTAGTGTAGAGTATTCTAGTGGGGTGGAGTCGGTGTTAGTGCCCTAGAGTGTTCTAGTGTACAATTGAGCTATATATAAGTGGGTGTGGAGATCCAAGGGACCAGCCCATCTAGTAAATTGTCCCCAAATAAACATGGTATCAGAGCTAGGTTCCTTCTCCTAACCCTAGCCACCACCATTCCACCACTGCACTTGTTGTCAACAACACCGGGCACATTGTAGTCAGCTAGGTGGCGGGAGGCCGCACCCCGTTGCTTTGTGCGGGCGGTAGCCACCTCATGTCGCGAGGTGCATTCTGTGAGGCTTGGTTGCTGTTCTACATGGGGGGTTGCTCAAGAAGCTAGTCAGATTTAGGTACTTATAGGAGAATAAGTTAGGGAGGCTGGATTGAGGGACGAAGAGAAATTGGAGTTGGAGGAGCACCTCTGATTTGGTCGGAGATGGGCAGATACGGAGGCAATGCAAGTGATCGTGTAGGAGCTGGGTGTCCATGTTGTGGAGGTGATGGCTGGAGCTGTGCGGCGTGGGATGTGGTGGTGAAGGGGAGACAACTGGGCGAGGTCTCCTGTGTTATTGTTCTTGGGCGTGGGAAGAAAGGGAGGTGCATCTGCATACTTTGTTCAAGATGTTGCTGCAAGAACAGGGAAAGACGAGCTGCGGAGCTGGGGGTGTGGAAGTAGGGAGCAGATGTACAGTTGAGTGCTCCCTGCAGGTGGTTGCTTTGGTCTTGCCGGGCAAGATTCTGTTTCAAGAGGAGGAAGTTGTTGCTGCTGTGTTGCGGCAGAGAAAACAGGAGTCCAGGAGGGAGCAGCTGCTAGAGCTGATTCGGGTTGGATGTGACTGGAGGAACTAAACTTGCTGCTAGGAAAAGAGGATATATTGAAAAGGATCTTGGGGGGTGGGGGGGGGGGGGGGGGGGGGGGGAGAGAGAGAGAGAGAGAGGACAAGATGTGCTACTACTTGAGGCTTTTGGAAATCAGCACAGGAAATGAGAGGATCGGAGGGGAAGAGAAGATGTGGAGTCTAAACTTTTATATGATGGTTTGTGTGATGTTGGTTTGTTGTGCTGAAGACTGAGGAGAAGAGCAGTCTGCTGCTTGGACTTTGTTTTAGGGGGAGAACAATGGTTTTTATGTTGTGGTGCCGTGGAGGTGAGTGTGGTTGAGCTTAGATGTTGGTGAAGGTGTGGTAATGTGATGGTTAGCAAGGAGCTTGATTGTGATGACAGAGATTGTGTTGCTGGAGTTGTCCATGGGTTGAAGAAAGAGATGGTAGAGCTTCTGTTGACTGAGGCAAAGATGGTTGAGGCCAAGCTGGCCATGGATTTGATGGAGAGAAGGTAGAGGTCATGGTTGGAGTTTGCTGGAGAGGTGGAAGACGAGTGAAGGATAGAGAAGGCCTAGAGTTGAGAGGACCATCACTTGGCGAGCATGGCTGGTTTAGGAGTTACCGGTGAGAAGAGGCGGCTGTTGTATGAGCTGAAACCCAAGATGGTAGAGCTCCTGTTGACCGAGGCAAAGATGGTTGAGGCCAAGGATTTGATGGAGAGAAGATAGAGGTCATGGTTGGAGTTTGCTAGAGAGATGGAAGACAAGTGAAGGACAAGAGAAGGACAAGAGAAGGCCTAGAGTTGAGAGGACCATCGCTTCGCGATCATGGCTGGTTCAGGAGAAGAGGCGGTTGTAGCTGTGTATGATCTGTCGTTGAGGTGAGGCAGCCGTTGTTCAACAGAAATCGGAGTTATGAAGAGGCAATGACAATGCTCAAGCTGATGATGGAAGACATGTGGTGCCTCCGTTGTAGGCGCCAATGTGAGAAGGCACATGGTTGGAGAGGCAACGGCGGCCCAATGCCAGTAGAATTGGAGGTGTCTAGCTTGATGCAAAGTTCTTGCATGGTCATGGTGATTGGTGACGGATCGCATGAGGCGGAGCTTGGATGGTCGGAGTTGAATGTGTGCTTGACGACCGATGGAGCAAGGGTGTAAAATGCTCCCATGTATCTTGATGAGCTTGTAAGCTAGATTTGTAGTGGTCGGGAAAAGTGTCACGGGGTTGTAACAAGATCGCCATGGCTATTAACATGTGCCCATCTTGAGGGGAAGTGTTGGAGTTTGAGTCAGTGTAGTGGTAGTGTCGTAGGAGAGTCTAGAGTATTCTAGTGGAGCGGAGTCTGTGTTAGTGCCTTAGCAGTGTCCAGAGTGTTCTACTGTATAATTGAGCTATATATAAGTGGGTGTGGAGGTCCAAGGGACCAACGCATCCCAGAAATTTGTCCCCAAATCAAGAACAAATGATGCTTTGAATTATAATATGTGCTCATTCTATACTTTGACTCTTCAGGCAGTTTTCCTTTTCAAAAAGGCTGGTCAAAAGGAGCTTCGAGGTATGATCCCCAGCTCCCTACTCATTTTCAACCCTACTTGCTACTAAGCAGTTGGAAGATTGCACACATATCCTTACAAATGGTGATGCATCAAGTACCGTAAGTACATATCAAAAAATGGACACGACCACAAAGTTTTATTTAATGGCAATTGTTATGTGATGATAAATTTCCACGTGTGCTTTCACACATTCTATGAACCATCCATCCTAGATACCTTTGGCTTGCTTCTTCTTCCACCTATTTCTGAACATTTGGCCACCTATATAGCATCTGTTTTGAGCAGTGTGTGTGATTTGGAAAGACACATGACCATATAATATCCAATTTCGTTGCATCAGAACTCAGTTATTCCTGTTAGTAACACATCTCTAGTTTTACATTGCAAAAGTTATAGTTGTTGTAGTTCTGTTCATCAAACAGAACCTTATAATGGTACAGAGTTTGAGTCACCCTCTCAGAGATTTCCAATTGATCTGGAAAAGCTTGTAATGTTGAACAGAGATCATGATGCAATTATGCTTCGGGAGGTTGGAGGGGTACGTTTAAATGAATTTTCACTTGGATTTGGAATTTTATTATTATTTTTGGTGGTTTATTCTTATGTTTCTAATAGAATGCCTTCACAGGTTAGTGGACTCTCAGATTTACTAAAGAGTAATATAGATAGAGGAATTAACTCAAATGAGGACGAGCTGTTGAAGAGAAGAGGCCTTTTTGGAGAAAACACCTACCCGCGCAAGAAAAGAAAAAGCATATGGGTACACAGTTTTCCTTCTGTTATGACCGTAACTCCTAATTAAGTTTTCCAGTGTGCCTTGTCTTATTTTGGGTTGTTCTTGTTCTACCTAGTGCTGTAGGTTTAAACGGAAAATATTTTATGATGTAAAACTATTTTTCCTGGGACGAGCATTCATTATTAAAACTGAATATATATGTAGTGATTGCAGAAACAAATATTTTTTTTGTACTTGTAGAATTTAGAGCATTTATTTGCAGCGCTTTGTATTCCATATGTCTTCAAGTTTAATATCTACCAAATTATTGTTTGCAGCGCTTTGTATTTGAAGCTTGTCGAGATTTAACTCTTGTGATTCTAATGGTAGCTGCTGCTATATCATTATCGTTGGGCATGGCAACAGAGGTATTTTATGACGTCTCCTTTGTTTATATATTCATATTGTCTTTGTCTTTCCGCTGTAAGAATGGTTCAATTTCATAACGTTTATTGCTATTTTGGTCTCATGTAAATATCTTTCTGTAGGGTGTAAAAGATGGATGGTATGATGGTGGGAGCATATTCTTTGCTGTTTTTCTTGTGATATTTGTTACAGGTAATAATTTTCTGCTTGTTAATCTCCTCTTGTTCTGTTGCTATTGACTTTCATGTACTAGTTATTTAGCTCATCCAAAAACTTAAGTTGTTAAGGGAAGTGACAGTTATACTTGTATTAAAAAACTCTTCCTAAGATCTAGGATTATTCAGGCCTATAGTGTGGATTGTATGTTGTACTGCTGTCTGAGCTGCAGATGTAGACAGATTACATGGTGCATCTGCAAAAATTGTATCATGGATGTAAGTGCATCCCCTGTATTTTCACACGGAGTACCATTTTTTTCTAAGAATGACAATAATCTGCTGGCTTTCAAACTCAAAACCTCCTCCTCTGACATCATAATGAGTGTAATACACAGTTCATAGAAAATCTTAAGGTCTATGTGTTCTACTCGAATATCAGGGGTTGTACTTATGCATGAAAATATATTTGGGGTTCCGGTGATTTGCATACATGTTGTACTAAAAATAATCATGCTCTAATATTTGTTTCCTTACAACCTTTTTAGCAACCAGTGATTATAGACAATCTCTTCAGTTTCAACATCTAAATGAGGAGAAACAAAACATACAAGTTGAGGTGAGTATGTTCATCCCGTTAATTTTTGCGTGTATTTTTTTTGTTAAGGACTGTCACTCACTGGTAGTGTTTGTTCTATTGTGGCCTATCATTAGGTTATCAGAGGTGGTAAGAGAATAGGCGCTTCAATATTTGACCTTGTTGTTGGTGATGTTGTTCCCCTCAAAATTGGTGACCAGGTAATGTGATGCATCACATATTCCACATTTTGTCTATATTCGACCTATTTTTTCTCAGATTGATGCAATTACATGCATATTTGATCTTCAGGTCCCTGCAGATGGTGTCCTAATATCTGGTCATTCTCTTGCAATTGATGAATCGAGTATGACCGGCGAGTCCAAAATTGTAAGTGTTGATAAAAGAAAAAGGACAATAGTTACTATTTTCTGAAAGTTGCCTTCTTAAATGTTCAAATATTTTATGTACTGTCAGGCTCATAAGGACCAAAAGGCACCTATGTTGATGTCTGGTTGCAAGGTTGCAGATGGCTATGACTCTATGTTGGTGAGTATCACTTGGTTGAGTCTCCAAGTACACTAAGAGTTCAGCTTGTCGCTTCTGTAGTATCCAATTGGTCCAGCACTTTGTGCTGACTGCTAACAAAGTCTTATGATAAACACACAGGTAACAGGACCTAGGTTCAAATCCTCACAGACGCGAATTTAGGCTTCCTATTTGTACTTGAGGATCAGGCTTTCCTGGTACTCATGCAATTTATCCTGAGGACTAGGTTTGGTGTTCTAAGTGTTGGTGCAGAGCCCCCCCCCCCCCCCCCCCCCCCATCTCAACGGCGCGTGCTGGCCCCTTTAGCTCGCCCAGGATCTTCTGGTTAGTCGTACGCCATCACCGACGCAACAATGGTCGGGTAGCTCATGGCTTCGACGCGACAAGCATGGCTGCAACTCGTGGTTGTTATGGCCGAGCCATGGGCTATTCGCTCGCTAGGCCTCTGTCATGGGAGTGCGGCCCGACGTCCTGGCGATCTCAATCCACCGTGGATCCGCCTTGGAATCTCCATTCCCACGTTCTTCAAGGTTTTGATGGGGGATCATGGCGCTCGTATGCTGGATAGGCTCTAGAGGTTGGAGGTTCCATTTTGCATTCTCGTGTCGAGTCAAGAAGATTCCAAGAAGTACTCACACCAGATTGAAATAAGTATGTGTGTCGGACGATCGGCGTTTAGTGTTCTCGACAAGTGGGGGCAGTACCTGGAAGACTTTGTTCTTGGCGGTGCTCTTTGAGCTCCGTGTCTCACTTTCTGGGTTGAAATCCCTGTTCTGACCTTAAGTAGTTGTACATGGCAATGGTGGCTCTCTAGTCATCTCCTTGTTGAAGGCATTGTCTAAGGTGTACCTTATCTAGGGTGAAAACCTAGCATCTGGTTAGACCGGACGACGACGGTGTTTGTGCATTGTTACCTTCCTGTAGGCATCGTTTTGGAGAAGCTTTTTCAGAATCGAGGTGTCATCACCACTAGTGGTGCTATTGCTACTACGAGAGTCTGATTATTTCGGCGTCGTCTTTTGCTTTCTTTGTTCTTCTTTTGTTTTTTGGCTGTGTGCATCCTTGATGTCTAGACTTTCTCTAGTCATTACGTTGTTGCACATCAGAGACTGGGTGTAATTGATATCTTCTTGGTATTCATATATTCCTTTTGTTGAAAAAAAGGTAACAGGTGTGGGTACCAATACTGAATGGGGTATGTTGATGGCGAACCTTTCAGAAGATATTGGTGAAGAAACCCCGCTGCAGGTTAGTTTCTTGTGCTCATTTTTTACAAGAGAAGATAACATAGAGATTAGTGTGAACTTATGTTGATTTTTTTGTTTATATTTTATGGCTGTGTTCCCACTTGTGCCAACTGTGGAATAGGTGCGCTTGAATGGTGTCGCTACTTTAATTGGTGTAGTGGGTTTGTCGGTTGCTGGTGTTGTCCTTGTCGTACTTTGGTTAAGGTGGGTTTTCCGTTACATTGCCTAATTGTTACAGTCCACTTTAGGTACTCATGATATATTACATAGATATGCTTCTGTGATCACCTTCCATCCGAACTGCAGATATTTTACTGGGCATAGCAACAACCCAGATGGAACTACCGAATTTGTGGCTGGGACTACTGGTGCAAAACAGGGATTTATGGGAGCAATTAGAATTTTTACGATTGCCGTATGTAATCCTAGTCAAGTTTTTTTTCCTTTACTATTATGAAGACTACTTTCTTTCAGACTTAGCTGATCCTACCTCATTTGCCACTAGGTAACTATTGTGGTTGTTGCTGTGCCTGAAGGACTCCCTTTAGCAGTAACATTGACGTATGGATCTTTTACCTTTTATACAATTCATTAGAATTGACAGTTGCACTAAACTGGTGCTAGTTTGATTTCAGCCTTGCATATTCAATGCGGAAAATGATGCGAGACAAGGCTCTGGTAATACATACGAAGAGATTTTCAGAACAAATCTTGACAAGTTTACATAGGTAAATTATCAGTATTTTTTGTATGGCATTCAGGTGAGGCGACTTTCATCTTGTGAAACAATGGGATCAGCGACCACGATTTGCAGTGACAAGACTGGAACTCTTACCTTGAATAAGGTTTGTGAAGTTAATATGCACTTGTAACAAAAAATGCTATATGTACTCGGCTGCTGCTTGGATGTACCATGCTGCAGCTTGACGCTATTCCTTCGTGGTTTGCTCTTAAAACAAATCCTTACAAGAAAGAGTAGTTTTTACCAGTTTGAATGAGCATGTGTTCTACTAATTGTGCTTTAACTGTGATTGCATAGAATCAGTGATGCCTTAAATTGATGTTGTGCTTCTGTATCTGATATTCTTGTTTTTCGGATCTATTAGATGACAGTTGTGGAAGTATATTTGAGTGAGACGAAGTTGAATCCTTGTGATAGTACTGGGTTGACGTCTAGCAGTGTGGCATCTCTACTTATTGAAGGAATTGCACAAAACACATCAGGGGCTGTGTTTTCGCCAGAGGTACAGTATGGTACATTTCTCTTCCGCTAGGTTTTTCCTTGTACTATTTCCCATTGAAATTCACCTGTCATATCAAACAATGTCATATGTTTATACTTTGTTTTGTCTATAGGATGGAGGAGCTGCTGAAGTTACAGGCTCGCCAACTGAAAAAGCAATTCTTTCTTGGGGTCTTAAGGTACTGCACATATGCTCTTTGGTTCATCATTACTTCTTTCAAGTTTTTTCCATTAGATTGACAATCTCTTTCGTTCATAATTATTTGTTTCTAGTTTCTTCCATTAAATTGACATTTCAACTGCATAGATTGGGATGGATTTCAATGATGTGAGATCAAAATCTTCAGTTCTTCGAGTTCTCCCATTTAACTCGGTGAAGAAATGTGGTGGTGTTGCAGTGCAAGTGGTAAGCACATTCTTATTACACACTTGAAATTTTGAAAAAAAATCATCTGTGCTAAATAAGATTGGACCTTTGTAGTCTGAGTTATTGACTTTCCTTCTACAATCTGCTGCTAAGTATGTAGCTTACTACACATCTGAATTTTTGGTTTTACGCTCTCTCTCCGAGCTACATGATGATTCTTGTGCTGACAGTTCTGGGTGTGCTTGCTTTATAAGTTGTACTGTACATGTTTTGTCTGTTCCTGTCAAGACAACGTTTTTGTTGCTTTGAATTTTCCAGTGGCCTTCTTTAGCATATATACTGTACATGGGTGCCTTGTCTTGAATCTTGATCGTACTCCCTCCCCAAAATTTAAGTCATATTAGTTTTGTCTTAACTCAAAATTACTTAAGCTCGACTAATCAATATCAGTAGATGCACCATGATATGTGTTTTGTAGATGTTGATATTTTTCTCTCAAAGCTGGTCAAACTTAAACAAGTCTGACGTAAGACAAAAATAATATGACTTAAATTTTGGAAAGGAGGGAGTAGTATTTATGTTGTAATAATCTTTCATAGTCCTTTTTTAGTTTTTTTTTGCGTGAAATTTTGAGTTTATGTCATCTCAGTGCTATTTGGTTGTTGTAAGTGCAGTCAGATGATTATGTCCACATCCACTGGAAAGGTGCTGCTGAGCTAGTATTAGCATCTTGCAAAAGTTGGCTTTCTATTGATGGTTCAGTTCATCCAATGAGTTCTGACAAGGTAAATACCAACCCAGATTGATTGGTGCTTCTCTTCTGAAGTCTTACTAAATTATTAGTACTTTTACAGTATAACGAACTGAAGAGATCCATTAATGATATGGCAATGAGTTCACTGCGCTGTATTGCTTTTGCATATTGCCCCTGCGAGCTCAGTATGGTTCCTAAGGAAGATCTCGATAAGTGGCAGTTGCCTGAGGATAATCTGACTCTTCTTGGAATGCTCGGGATAAAGGTGTGTCTTGTGAGTTGGTGTTTATTGTATGCATCTGTGGCTACTTTTAGCAGTCTGCCATTATACCATATCAATGAAAAGAAAACGAGGACATAATAATCCATTTCCATCTTGCTAGTTGGATGCTTCAAAACAGTAACTTTTGCATAAACAAGACACTACAGATGATTGAGAAATGGAGAAACTGATCAAATGTCTTTTTGGAGGTGTCTATTCATGATAATACTTAGCCATGCTAGTTCATCAGCTTTATTTGCGTCCTTGTTCTTCATGTTTTGTATCTTTGTTATGTACCTGCTTCTTGTTTTGAAATCTTTATGTCTGCATCTGTTTAGGCACATTTTTTGTTCAATTTTGAAGTATAATTATTATCATGATGGCTGCATGCAGCTTTTCGTGCTTCCATAAGGGGGTCTTCTTTTTGCTGTAGGATCCTTGTCGCCCAGGAGTGAGGGATGCTGTACAATTATGTAGCGCTGCTGGCGTGAAGGTTATTGTCCCCTCTTTTTTCTTTGCTCTTTTCTTTCTATGTATTTCTGAAGACTTAGAGACATGGCTAACCTGTGTCGTGGCGGCTAGGGCAACAGCCCCGCATAGCTTCCTTATATATGACTGAAGAGGTAACAAGTATGGGCCTCATGGGCCAGCTAGCTACAGACGGGCCAACAGGCCAACACACCCAGACCACTATACAACACTCCCCTCAAGATGGATGATAAATATCTATCATACCCATATTGTCACAAGCTACATTGCATTAGTTGGTACCCAATCCTTCTGTTAAACAATTTGCAAGCTGCTGTCCTGAACTTACATGTTCTACCTTGATAATCCCAGCATCAAGTTTCTCTTTGATAAAGAATCTATCAATCTCCACATGCTTGGTTCTGTCATGCTGAACAGGACTTTTTGCAATACTAATTACATATTTGTTATCACACCACACATTCATGCAGTCAGCCTTGAGCAACTTTAGCTCACTCAAAAGGTTTCGTACCCACAACATTTGTCCTTGTGACATAGCCTGTATGAGTTGATCTGGACACTACCAATTGTTTCTTACTTCTCCATGACACTAAGTTCCCACCAACAAAAACACTAACCTGAGGTTGACTTTCGATCATCTAAACAACTTGTCCAATCTGCATCACTATAGACATTCACAGTAAGATGTCCATTACTTTTGAACCAAACCCCCTTTTCCTGGAGTTCCTTATGTGGTAGAATCAACTACTCTACCAGGCCTACGGCGGAGATTGTAGGGGAAGGAGGGAGCTGCGCGAGAGTGGAGACGAGGGCGCCGGCGAGTCGGCGCCGTCGTGAGAGCTGGGAGGGGCGGCGGCTAGGGTTGAGAGACCGACTCCTTTGGGAGTCGGCAATAAAGATTATGTTTATTGCTTGTCTTTTCTGTTCGATTACAACTCCTATATATAATGGAAATCTGATAATTGGGCTAAGCCCCTAACTAAGCCTGCCCATTGGGCCTCCTCCGGTTATACACTAAACCGGTCATAACATCTCTCCCCGCCTGCGCAAACAGCTCGTCCTCGAGTTGGTAGTCGGGATAGTGCTGCTGGAACTCATCACGCTGCTCCCAGGTGGCCTCCTCCTCCGGAAGGCCCTCCCACTGAACCAACAAGAAGTACCAGACGCCACGACGGAGCTGTGCGCGCAACACCTTGGCCGGGCTTGGCAGCAAACGCCCATCTGTAGTCGGAGGAAGGGCTGGCGTGGCTGTGGGTGCCGCGCCATGATAGGGCTTGAGCAGCCCCACATGGAAGACGTCGTGGAGGCGAGCCCCGGCTGGCAGCTGGAGACGATACGCCAGCTGCCCAATGCGCTCCAGGATGACGAATGGCCCTGCGTAGCGGGGACCCAGCTTGCGCTTTGCCCGAGGGTCCAGGGACTGAGTGGAGCGGTGCAGGAGGCGCAACCACACCCAATCACCCACCGCGTACTCCACCTCGCGATGGTGGCCGTCGTAGTAGTGCTTGGCCAGCTGCTGGGCCTGGACGAGACGCTGCCGCACCTCGGCAAGCATCTCATCGCGGGTGCGGAGAAGCTCCCCCGCAGCCTCCGTCCGAGCCGTCGCCGGATCCACCGGCAGGATAGGCGGAGGCGGCCTGCCGTAGACCACCTCAAACGGCGTAGCGCGCAGGGCGGAGTGATAGGATGTGTTGTAGCAGTACTCCGCCCATGCAAGCCAATCCACCCAAGCGCGAGGACGATCACCTGTAACACAGCGCAAATACATGGCAATCACCTTGTTAACCACCTCCGACTGGCCATCCGTCTGGGGGTGGAAGGCCATGCTGAAACGGAGTTTCACGCCCGCCATCCGGAAGAGATCACGCCACACATGCCCCGTGAACACCGGGTCCCGATCACTGACGATCGACGCGGGAAACCCGTGTAGGCGGACGATGCCGTCGAAGAAAGCGCGGGCCACCGACGTGGCTGTGTAGGGGTGGCCGAGCGCGATGAAGTGGGCGTACTTGGAGAAACGGTCGACCACTGTGAGGATGACAGACTTGCCGCCCACCTTGGGAAGGCCCTCGATGAAGTCCATGAAGATATCCGCCCACACCTGAGATGGCACCTCCAACGGCTGCAACATTCCCGCTGGCCGCAGGGTCTCCGTCTTATTGCGCTGGCATGTCTCGCATGAACGCACCCAGTCCTGGACCAAAGCCCGATCACCGGGAATGTAGAAGTCGGCGCGGAGACGATGGAGAGTCTTCTGGACACCCTCATGGCTGGCTGAGTGAGCCATCAATAGCACTTGATGGCGGAGGTCATCGTGGTCGGGCACGAAGATACGGCGCCCATGTAGGAGCAAGCCATCCGCCAGGCGCCAGGGCTCGTCCAACGCGCCCGCCTCCAGCTGCTGCCGCAGAAGCTGAGCGTCCGGCGCGGCCGTGGTGGCCCGCCGGATGTGGTCGAAGAGGGCGAAAGAGGGACCCGAGCGGATGCAGAGCATTGCCCCCTCGGCGTCCCCCTCGGCGTCGGCGGGGTCGGCGTCACGGCGAGATAAGGCGTCGGCCACGGTGTTGAGGCGCCCGGGGCGATACTCCACCGTGAAGTCAAAGCCGAAGAGCTTGCTGATCCACTGATGTTGTGGCACCGTCGACAGCCGCTGGTCCAAGAGGAACTTGAGGCTGTAGTGGTCCGTGCGAACCCGGAACGAGCGACCCCACAGGTAGGGCCGCCAATGGCGCACGGCCTGCACCAAGCCTATGAGCTCCTGCTCGTATGCCGCCAGCTTGAGGTGACGTGCTGCGAAGGGCCTGCTGAAGTAGGCGAGGGGACCGTCGCCCTGGTGAAGAACGGCGCCGAACCCCGCACCAGAGGCGTCGCAGTCGACGATGAACGGCCGGTCGAAGTCCGGCATCTGTAGAACGGGGCCTGTCGTGAGGGCCCCCTTCAGGGCCTCGAACGCCGCGGTGGCCTCGTCGTCCCAAGCGAAGGCATCGCGACGCAGCAGGCGCGTGAGTGGCGACGCGATGATGCCGAAGTCTCGGATAAATTTTCGGTAGTACCCGGCGAGGCCCAAGAAACCCCGGAGGGCGCGTGGCGAGTGCGGCGTCGGCCAAGCCGCGACGGCCGCCACCTTGTCGGCGTCCATAGCCACCCCGTCGGCGGAGATGACGTGGCCGAGGTAGGCGACCGACGCCGTCCCGAACGAGCACTTCGAGCGCTTAAGGTGAGGACGATGCGCTCGAAGCTCGTTGAAGACGATGGCGATATGCTGGAGGTGCTCCGCCCATGAAGTGCTGAAGATTAGTATATCATCAAAGAAAACGAGCACAAACCGGCGTAAGTATGGGTGGAGGACGTCATTCATCAAGGCCTGAAAAGTCGTGGGCGCGTTGGTGAGGCCGAACGGCATCACCACAAACTCGAAGTGGCCATGATGGGTCCGGAACGCCGTCTTGGCGATGTCGTCCGGGTGCATGCGCACCTGATGGTAGCCCGACCGGAGGTCGAGCTTGGTGAAGAAGCGCGCCCCATGGAGCTCGTCGAAGAGCTCGTCGACCACCAGGATCGGGAACTTGTCCTTGAGCGTTAGGGCGTTAAGAGCGCGGTAGTCGATGCAGAAGCGCCACGTGCCGTCCGACTTGCGGATGAGGAGCACTGGCGCTGAGAACGGCGATGTAGAGATCCGGATGATGCCCGCGGCGAGCATTAGCGCGCACTGCCGCTCCAACTCGTCCTTCTGCAACTGGGGGTAGCGGTAAGGCCGCACCGCTACCGGGTCCGTCCCCGGCGGAAGGTGGATGCGGTGGTCGTACTCCCACACGGGCGGCAGCCCTTGCGGCTCGGCGAAGAGGTCGCCGTGCTGCTGCAGGAGCTGGGTCAGCAGGGGGTGCTCGGCCTCGTCGTCCCCCGTGGCGAGCTGCAGCTGTGGGGCGGCGCCCCCAAGGCCCTCCCACCGGACGCGGCGACCCTGGCGCGAGAAGGTCATCGTGAGGGTGTCGAAATCCCACAGGATGGGGCCGAGGGACCGCAGGAAATCCACGCCAAGGATGAAGTCGAAGCAGCCCAAGTCGATGCCGGCGCACGTGATGGTGAAGTGCTCGTCGCCGATGGTGAGGGGCACGTGCTGTGCCAGCCCATGGCAGCGCAGGCGGTCGCCGTTGGCCACGGTCACGCGGAGATTATCGCCGCCCGTTGGCTGGAGGGCGAGGCGACGCATGGTGGCGGCGGGCAGGAAATTATGCATGGAGCCCGTGTCCAGCAGTGCCACCAGGCGCTCGCCGTGAATCATCACCGGCAGGAGCATCGTGCGCTCATGGCGTATGCCGGCCAGTGCGTGGAGAGAGACCACGAACGCCTTGGCGGGAGCGGTGGCGGGTGTGGGCTCGGCCAGTGCCGGGGGGGCAACTCGTCGGGCGCCTCGGGTGGCGTGTCCGCCTCGGTGTCGTCGACCGTCTCCAAGTAGAAGAGGCGGGGGCAGACGTGGCCGGGGTCGTAGGTCTCGTCGCAGTTGAAGCAGATTCCGAGACGGCGGCGTTCGACCTGCTCGGCCGGGGTAAGCCGACGGAAGGGGCGCGTGGCTGCCGGGGCCGGGTTCGCCGGTGCAGCCGGGTTTGGCCGGCTGGCTGTCGTGGTCGCCGGCGGTGGGCGAGCGGCCGTGCGTCCGCCGCGACCCGGGGCGAGCTGCTGCACCGCCTGGGCGCGACGCTCGTAGGCGCAGGCGTAGTGCATCGCCGTCTGGAGGTCTTGGGGGCCTGGAGTTCCACGTCCACCCGGATGTGATCCGGTAACCCGCCGATGAAGAGCTCGGCGCGCTGCTGTCCCGTCACCCCAGGAGCATGGCAAGCGAGGGCCTGGAAGCGGTCGGCGAAGTCCTGCACCGTGGAGGTGAACGGCAAACGCCCAAGTTCCGCCAAGCGGCTGCCGCGGACTGGTAGACCGAAGCGAAGGAGGCATAGCTCGCAAAAGCGATCCCATGGGGGCATGCCGCCCTCGTCCTGCTCGAGGGAGTAATACCACGTCTGGGCGGCGCCCCGGAGATGATAGGAGGCGAGCCAAGTGCGGTCCAACGCGAGAGTACGCTGCCCACGGAAGAACTGCTCGCACTGGTTGAGCCAGTTGAGGGGGTCCTCCGAGCCGTCGTAGGTGGCGAACTCGAGTTTGGCGTAGCAGGGAGGCGTCGGGGCAGCGTCGCCATGGACGTACGGCTCAGCGCGGGCCGCGGGGGTGGGGGGGGGGGGGCGCGAAGCCTGAGGAGGTGGCGTCCGAGTGAGGAGGCCGCTGCTGATCCCCGGTCGTCGTATAGACCGGTGGAGGCGACGACTCGGTGAGCCACGCCGGGAGTGGTGATGGCGACGAGGGGAAGCGGACGTGTTGAATCGGGACACCGCTCGAGGCGGCGGGGGCCGGGCCGGTGGTGATCGGCAGCTGCCACTGCAGCCACGGCAGGGGCGCGGGCGGTTGAGGCTGCAGCGGCGCGATCGGGAACGCCGGGATCCATGGCGGACCGGTGACGGCGGCTGGCTGCGGCGGTGTAGGCGGCCCCTGGGATCCGATCAGGAACAGCCTGATCCCTTGGACGGCGGTGACGAGGTCGTTGATGACCCCGCTCATCTGCTCGGGCGTGTAGACGACGGAAGGCGACGCGGGGGCGGATGTCGTGGTGGGGAAGAGCGGTCCGGGGGGCAGCGGCGTGAGCGCCCCAGAGGTGGTCGTCGACGGCGGCGCGGAGGTCCCGGGTACGGGGCGACGGTGGTGGAGGGCGGTGAAGACGACATGATCGAACGAGAGCAAGCTGATACCAAATTGGTAGAATCAACTACTCTACCAGGCCTAGGGCGGAGATTGTAGGGGAAGGAGGGAGCTGCGCGAGAGTGGAGACGAGGGCGCCGGCGAGTCGGCGCCGTCGCGAGAGCTGGGAGGGGCGGCGGCTAGGGTTGAGAGACCGACTCCTTTGGGAGTCGGCAATAAAGATTATGTTTATTGCTTGTCTTTTCTGTTCGATTACAACTCCTATATATAATGGAAATCTGATAATTGGGCTAAGCCCCTAACTAAGCCTGCCCATTGGGCCTCCTCCGGTTATACACTAAACCGGTCATAACATTATGAATACCGTAAAATTTTGTGAGCAGATTTCATATGACCACTCCTAGGTTCGTGCATATACTTTATGATTTTGATCAATGGGAGTTGGAGCTGTTCGACATCCCATCATCCCCATGTCACTTAGAAGATCCAATTTTACTTATCTTGTGATATGGCTATCCCTTTTGCTGATTTGGATACTTCTATACCGAGAAAATATTTGAGTCTTTCAAGATCCTTGACCTCAAACGCCTTACTCAAGCTTCCTTTCAGTCTTTCTATCTCAGTTGCATCATCAACGGTGATTTTGATGTTATCCAACATATAATGCAAGAATGGTATTTTTTGCTTGGAGTGGTTGTAATAGGAGTTTAGGATCATGCCAGTTTGCAGATATCCAGTTTTAAAATGTTCATGGTGCTTTAGTTCCTTTTGTGCATGTTGTCAAGAATATGTCATATGAGGCAAGGTCCCAAGTCTCCTCGATGTAAATTCAACAAAATGGGTCATCTTACTTACTAATAAAAGCATTTGTACTCCCAAAGTTCTAATTGTTCCTTCATTCGGCCATGTTAAAATATTTTTAAAAATACCTTTAGTATGGCTGGTCTGCTTATGTACAGTTATAGGCCTGTATTTTGTCTTGCCTGATGTCCTGAATAGAAGAAGCGGAAATAGGAATATTTTTTATTCATTTTGTTACTCTTTTTTATTTTTAGTTTTATAAGCAAAGGACGGACAAATATACCTATGTTTATTTTGGACCTAAACCCTACAGCCCTGCTTTCTATTATTCTATGAAAGAATGAAGAGACTTTATCCACAACACAAATCCAAAATTAATTTAGGGTCAGCCTATTTAATTTGATTCTCACTCAAGAAGTTATGGATATTAGTGCTTAATAAATTGTGTTTGTTCAATTTATCGAAAAAATAGATGGTAAAACGCAGTTATTCTTGGTTTCATATACTAAGGATCATTCTTGTCACCGCTATGTATTACAATGATCAGAAGGGCAAAACTTGTAATTTTAAGTTGTTTGTGTGCATGCACGTGGGAGCGTGCACGACCGCGTGTATGCTTGTGTTTTAAAAGAGTACATTTCTTTCTTGCGTTTGATTAAAGCATTATCTATGTTCTCAAAAAGTATGTTTGTTGTAGCTACGGATGGTCACAGGAGATAATGTTGAAACAGCTAAGGCCATTGCTTTCGAATGTGGAATACTGACCGCAAAAGATGTTGCATCGGAGACAATAGTAATAGAGGGGAAGGTGTTCCATGAAATGTCTGAAACTGCACGAGAAGAAGTTGCTGACAAGATTACGGTAATGCCAGCTCTCTATCCTCCCTCTATCTCATGTTTGGATCTTCCAAAATCATGAACATTGGGAAACCAACCACTAGACTAACACAATAATATCCTTAACAGGCTATTTTTTAAATTAAATTAGTGGCACATGTTCTTGATTCATACAGTACAGTGCCTTCGAAAGGAATTCAAGGATTATCTAAATGTGTATAACCTCTTCCTTTTCTCTCTTAAATAGCGTCCATTGTAACCACATAGGTTCATGCGTTCTTTAGCAAAAAAATGTCAGTTAGATTCGAATAGAATTAACTTCACTGATGTTTTGTGCTGACAAGTAGCAATGCTTGTTGCTTCTACTATCAATCGGCATATTTAATGGGTATAGGGTGTTTTACTTCAGCTTTGTATCACTACCAAAATAAACTCATTTTTCCATGATAATATAGAATCTCTTCTGAGTTTCTGAATTTTTTGTTAAGTGGTCTTAGTTATTCTGTTAACTTTATTTTAGGTAATGGGGCGATCTTCTCCAAATGACAAACTTTTGCTTGTGCAAGCTTTGAAAAGAAAAGGCCATGTTGTAGCTGTAACCGGTGACGGCACCAACGACGCCCCAGCATTACATGAGGTCTGTCTGCAACTATGTAATTTATTTATTGAAGTTCAACCTAGAATCATCTTTTAATCAATGTTCTTTTCGTTATATAGGCCGATATTGGTCTTTCAATGGGTATCTCGGGGACAGAAGTTGCTAAAGAAAGCTCAGACATTATAATCTTGGACGATGACTTCACATCTATTGTCAAGGTTGCCTTCTCCAATTCAAAGCATACTGTCTTTGCTAGCAAACATCAAAGCATAATGTTGATTTTGATAAAGAAGCGTAACATCGGCATGTCATTGTGCTTTCAGTTATCACATGCTCATACCAGCATGGTTTGTCTATGTGCAAATATATATTTCTAGTGATATATTTTGACAGACGTGTATATGCAATACCCTGTACGAATTGCGTACGCCACACACCATAGTTCTAGTCTAGCGACAACTTCTAACTTCTATGTAGAGCACAAATCTTAACTTCCTTCTTTGTGTTAGGTTGTTCGTTGGGGACGGTCTGTCTACGCAAATATTCAGAAATTCATCCAGTTCCAGCTGACCGTTAATGTCGCTGCCCTAGTGATAAATGTGGTTGCTGCTGTGTCCTCTGGTGATGTTCCTCTGAACGCAGTTGAGGTTGGACTCTTTTCTTTATTTGTGTAACTTACTTCTGATAGCTATATATCACATAGTTAAGTTCTTATTTTATTAGTCCCTGTTTTTTGCGCATTCTCATTTGAGTTGTTTCACATCCATAAATTATTGAAATAAAAAATCATATAATTTGTTATATCTTTGTCATAAACTACTAAAAATATTATAAATAGCTATGGCAAACTACTGAGATATATAGATCATGCTGCAGATATATTTTCTGAGATACTTTTAAGAAAGTAGTGCCTTGTTTATTTGTTTTCAACCGCATCATGTTTCTTCTCGACAGCTTCTTTGGGTGAACCTTATAATGGACACACTAGGAGCTCTTGCATTAGCAACTGAACCACCGACAGACAGCCTAATGAAGAGACATCCTGTTGGCCGAAGGTACGATACAAACAGAGAGATCATAATTATTGGCAGTTTTATATGTTAATCCTGTTGTGTACTTCAGTGTTGTCTAAAAAACTTCAAATATTCTTTCTTGTTTCTCTTCTGTAGGGAACCTCTTGTTACAAATATTATGTGGAGAAACCTGTTTATCCAGGTCTCTAGCTGTCTAACTCACCTGTATTTATGCATTCATGCAACTAAGACCCTGTTAAATCAGCTTTCATATCTATTTTGATTTTTTGCAGGCTATTTACCAGATAGTAGTTCTTCTCGTCTTCAATTTTGATGGAAAAAGGATTTTCCATTTGCATAATGAAAGTCGAGAGCATGCTGACAAAATTAAAAACACCTTTGTCTTCAATGCATTTGTCTTTTGCCAAGTAAGATCACTGGAGGATTTTTCTTCCAACTATTCATCATTTTATAATTTTAGTGAAACTATAGTTTGTTGTCACCTCTTGAAATATCCTTGATTCCTTGAATAGCTTCAACACATCCTTGCTACATACTTCTGTTACTGGAAATGTCACATATGTGAATGTAGATATTCCTGATACATATCAGAAATCATAGAATTCTTTTCTTATGCCTGATGTGACATTTGTGTCAGATCTTCAATGAGTTCAATGCTCGCGAGCCTGAGGAGAAGAATGTTTTTAGAGGAGTCACGAGCAACCACCTTTTCATGGGTATAGTGGGTATAACTACTGTACTTCAGGTAACAGTGTAACATGCTATCTGAATGCATACATGCTTTGACGAGGCATCATCCATCCGGCTAATCTTGAAAGTTGAGTTTCTGAACATCATCTGATCTCGCAGATCTTGATAATTGTGTTTCTCGGGAAGTTCTTCAGCACTGTTAGACTTAGTTGGAAGCTGTGGCTGTTATCGGTTGCTATTGGTGCAGTAAGGTGTGCACACAGAGAACCCCACTGTACTATACAGATGAGACACTCATGTTTCACTCTAAATGCATACCATAGTCAATTTTACATATCCAAATATCTGATGCCGTTAGTTGAGTCGGTGCCAATGTTGAAGATTTTTCAAAATTTGATTACTGTGTTAATATCCAACACTTTGTAACCCATGAATTACTCTTAATATATTCCCTCTAATTAACACATTATGATTTCTCTGTTTGTTTCCCCAATTCAGCTGGCCTCTGGCATATCTTGGGAAATCCATTCCGGTGCCGGACAGACCATTCCAGGATTACTTCAAGCATTGTTTTCCTGGGAGAAGGAAACACCGAGGTAATTTGCATGCACATACACAGTTTCTGATACTTTTGTTATGTTTAGCATCCTTTGTATCATGCATTCGATTGTGTACTGCAGATGAAGAGCAGGGCGGCAAGAGCTGAGATTTAGCGGGTATATTGTAACTATAAACACATCTTCCACGCTTCCCTGGGGAGCAACTTTTGGAGAAGCTGCAAACTGTGCCAAAGTTCAAGGCTTCATTTCAACTGGAGTTTGCAGAGGGGGGCAAAGGGCAATTCCCAAAAATGGATCCAGATGCACCCACGAAGAATAAGATAAAGGTCTTCTCAGGGAAGGAATATATAAGAGGAAGGTTGCCCATGGTGTGCAGTGTATTATAGAAGATTGGGGTCTTCGCATTATGATCTGCAAGTTAGTTTTTAGGGCTAAACTCTCATCCATTTGTTTGGAGACTAGGACATCCCTTCATATGGCTGTGAATTTGGAACAAGTTTTGTACTGCCAGAGAACAATGCTCAAACTTATCGCAAGTTTCGTTTGTCATATCACTAATTGCTGGTGCCATGTGTAAACATAATGTTCGGTTCCTTTTGCAAATCATAAAGAGCTCGAACTTCCAGCATAGATATTGTTATGAAAAGCTCTGCTGCAGGGCTCAAGTCCGGAGTGCGTCGGCCACCGGAGATGTTCTATTGAGCGAGAGAACGGGGTGGAAACGGAGACGACAGCAGCAAGGCGCCTGCACTTGCCATTGGGTTAGTTTTCTTGATTCCTTCTTTTTAAGGTCGCTGTTGGCTTGATAAAGTAAAGGATTGCAAAAAAATTGTAGTGGTCAGAAAGTGTTCAGTAGAGAAACTTCCAGAATTCCTAGACACAGATCACATTCCATGGATGCACATTTTAGAGATCTTTTTGCCATAACTAGTGAGCTGATATAGCATATAACTTGGTACATGAAGCACACTCTTTTCGCATGCCTAGTCTCATGGTTCATCTGTAGCACACTATGATCCTCGTTTGTGGCTATTTCCCCAAACAGCATTCTAATCATGTGCCTTCCATAACAAACCTAATTAGTAATACAACAAACACTTACATATGTATGTACCCAAAACATGCCCGAGCATCTCACTTCAGTTCATCTTATTAAACAACAACAAACACTAGACGGTACTAGCAGTAGCACGAGTAGGCAAAGTGGCTCTTCTTGGTAATGTATGTGGAGATGAAGTCTGAAGCCTGCGCTGATGCGCCGAGTCCCGTAGCAGGAACAAGGATTTGGGTCAGGCCTGATCCGATCCTCTTACCGGCAACATGCCCATAGAACATACCGGCAATGGCAGGGACGAACACATTGCTCCGCGAGCAGATCTCCAGGTCCAGGGCTCTTGCTAGATCTGAATCGCCAGAATTCAGGGATTCACCTTTCTTTTCAGCTGGAATTATGTCGTCCTGCACAAAGATATATTGTAGGTAAAAAATCACGATAGAACCTTTTTACCAAGAAAAAAATGGCTCTGCACTACAAGTTACAAGAGCAGATTGAGTGGATCTCTTAAATTTTCTGTGTTTTCTCTGCAATACGCTTTCTTTTATGTCAGCTAATATATTATTGCGGCTGGAGAATCAGTAAGGAAAAAACAGATACAATGCATACTAACTAAATAGTAAATGAGTTACTTGCCTTGGTATAAGTGTTTGGAAATGCTTCCTTCAGAGTATTCAGGCCTTTGTGCCACCATGTTTCTGTCAAGTAGATGGTTGTATTAGCGGAGAAGCCAACCTTCTTCAGGAAATGCAAAATCTCCTGAGGATTATAACAGCCTTTCCTTCTAGCACCCCCGCTTGTTTTACAGACCTTCTTCTCTAGCAAATCAGATCGCAAATCGACTGCCAACACACTGCCATCTGATTTCTTGCTTAGTTCTTTAAGCCTGACCAACATCTGTTCTGCCACTTCCGAATATTCCGGTTTCAGTTTGAGGGCACTGAACATTGCATGGCAAGCAGTTGAATCCAAGTCCTTATTATTTGTCCCTTTTGGTTTCAAACTCACTGAAGAGAAAATAATTGCAAGTCGCAGGTAACTGTTCGTTTGAAAGATGGGCTGAATGGTCTCCACGATAAAGTCTTCTGTCACCCGGTTTGGTACTCTAATAACTGCTGGTTTCTTAGATGTCCATTCATCAGGAAGTTTATCTACTACTTTGACAACACCATCCAAGCTCCTCTTGAATTTCTCTGCATCGTACATGTCTTGGAAGTTCCTGTTCATGAAATTTATATCATTGGTTCAGAATTGCGATGACAATAACTATCGGCATTTCATCCAAAGTTACAATCACAAGCATATTTCTCCAAAATAAGAAATTGTGAAATAAAAAGGTGCAATGGTTTTGTAGAGTGCAGAGTATGCATTAATATTATAGACTTCATAGAAAATACTATTCATAATTTTGAGTTGCAGAACTAAATGTAACCTTATTGGGGTAGGACACTAGAGATACGGTAAGAAACTGATTCTCATTGTTTATCCATATTAAAAACACAATTCATTGTTTTAATAAAACTGGCCACTTATTTGCAAATAGAGCTACATTGTTATCTTAAGAGATTATTGGTGTTCAGTTATGGATTTTTTTTCCAAATGATCATGTACAGAATTAGAAAAATCTCCAAATACTCGTGGTGAAACACATGCTTTCACCACCAGTAGTTGTCTGCAGGAAGCCATATCTTTTGGAACTGACTAAAATTGCATTATTGCTCCAGAAACATACCGCCTCTTCCCTAATTCGCTTCCTCTGATTTCTGGAAGTACAAGCGTTGCACCCAGATACCTCGCAATAACTACAGCATCAGCAATCTGCAAACAAAAGGCCAGTAAAAAAGGATAAGCTGATTCTATGTCTACTCAGCTACATATTTATAAGGGCAACTTCTAAGCTACGGGCAGTACCTGTGATATATGGTATTCAGGACCAAGAGTCAACGACAATGTAACAAAACCGTTAGACAGATCATTCTCTGCAGAATGAAGAGTATGAGTAACCAGAATAATCGGTGATAGATATGGATGTAAAGAAAAACTTCTTGGAGTATTATGTAATATATATTGTTACTTGGGCTTGGTTTTGTCCAGCAGGGCTTAATCTCCTCAACAGCCTCATTTAGGGGCTCCACTCCGGCCCTGTTGGCATTGGTTATTTCAGTATTGTCTGCAATCTTCATTGCATTGAATTCCACGCCTGTTGCCTCCACGCTCAGCTGTATGTTTAAATTGAGAATAATTATAGCATGGCCGCAACAGTTAGAAAATATAGCATTTTTCTAGCAGTTAGAAGCAGAAGATGAAATGTCGGCAGAGCATTTGAAGTTTTATACAAGTGAAAGACAGGGAGAGCAAGCTCGGGGAGTGATAGTGATTTACACATGGACAACTCTCAGTTTTCAGGTCGTACTCTAAAATGAGATTAACCATAGTAATTTCTTTGTACTGAAGTTAAAAAGTACTACTTGCTTCCCCTTTTGCATTTTTTATCTTCACAATTGATGATTTCTTTTGACTGATGTGTCCCCACCGACAGTCCCTTTTTCTAGGGAGAAAGCTCGTCGTCACACCGGAAACCGAGCTTCTGGTTTCCTTTGTACCCCAAAGCTTGTGCAACGTGCTGATTAACTAGGTGATTGGGTTATTAAACCCTAGCTAACCCCTTTAAAAGTCAAGGCACACTGACAGTCTGACACACAGCTCTCGAGATCCCCTTCACAACTAGATCTACAAATAACTTCAGATTTGGTGCCACGTACTGCGCAGAACTGGAAATTTTTTGACTGAATTTCCAGTCGAGAATTTTCAGGCGACTGCAACGGCAAATTCGTTTAGATTTTTGGCAAGAACTAGTCAGTCAATCCACAGAAACAAAATAAAAATTCACAGTCCTGGGGGACACTGCAGCAGAGATCAGTCAATCCACAGAACCAAAATCATTCATCCCATCTAGCAGTCTACAATGTAGAATCAGGTGACTGGTAACCAAAATCAGGAACCAAGAACACAACAGCATCACCCCTGCAAATTTCCTTCTAACACGAACACCCCAGTAAACCAAAGCTAGAGAGGAGTGGTGAGAGATCTTGGGGGAGAAGGACGGGAAAGAACCCGGCCGCTGATTACCTCGGAGACGGAGGTGAAGTGGTCGTGCTTGATCATGTTGCCGAGCATGACGAACATGGAGAGGGTGAGGAACCCCGCCACCACCTGCCGCGGGTCCACCATTGCGCCGACACCGGCCGCCGGCGAGCGAGAGGATGGCCACCGACAGCGGCACGAGGAGAGTGTGGACTGGAGTGGAGTGACGCAGTGGCCGCGGGGGAAGCTGGAGCTTTAACTGCCGAGATTTGTCTGAAAAAGAAAATGCCCAGATTTGCTATCCTGACACGGGCCGGGTCGCCCGGGAGTTGTATAGATTTCTCTGTCCTGTCCCGTCCGGATCCAGATAACACGGTGTTACCCTTGAGATTGATTGACTAATCCCCATGAATACTGGGCATAGTTTATTTATTGCAAACTCCATGAACATGCTAATTGTGCTTCTCGTCATACTCTAATTCTAATTTTAGTTGGAGGTTTGTTTGGGATCACTATTGTGTTTCAGCGGCACTAATTCTATGACTTTGTCTCTCCAACTTTTTCGTAGCTTCGACTCACTGTCACATGGGCCCATTAGATGTTGGACCGACCTGCCAATGACTCAAAATCAGGTTTGGCAAAGTCAAAGAAGCATATTTGGTGTTTCAGTTACTTAATTTATTATTTTTATTATAGATTTTTTCTCCATAAGTCAGAGAAGGGAGCAAAAGAGCCCAATGTTCGGTTTGGGAACCAAGTAGAATGTATTGTCATGGTTCCATTCTAAAAAAATGGATTGGTTTTATTCTTGTATTTAGTTTGAGCTATAATCTAGAATAGGTTGGTTTTGTTCTTGTGTTCGGTTGGAGAGTGGAATGAGCATATTCTGAGAATTTATGACATGAGTATGCACGGGGTGCGCTTAGCAAAATAAGTTGTAAGAGAGTAGAGGGGATGAGTGAGTGTGGGGTGGCTTTAGCATATACAAACAGGAGATTCCACCGATTTTGAGAAATGAGTGCGCTTCGGATCTAGAGGGAATATTCTCTTTTGATGAACCACCTCGTTCCATTTCATTTTCCAACTAAACACCGGAACAACATCGGTTAATTCTCAATCAATGGGCACTAAATCACCTCGCAGTTATGCCCAGGTGGTCAACTCAAATCAAGGCAATTATGGTCTTAATGATGTCCTTAACAGTGGGGGCAAAAATCTCGCTAATGATTCAAATCAAATGCGATTTAAAGAAAAACGCCCACGGTTACCGGGCCTCCTTCCATTTATGAAATTCCCTACTTTTAATGTGCCGGATGTCTCGGCCTGGCCTGCTGATTCTTGCCAAAACTGGTTCTCGGCCCAATTCCATTTTCGCCCCCCCCCCGCCGTTGCTACTTCCTTCAGGACGCTTTTCTCCCTGCTAAGTGACAGAGCAAACCTCGCATTCTCTGGCTACAGTAAACCCCAGTTCCTCTTCCTCTGCTCCCAAATCGCTAGACCCTGTGTCACCTCCCGCTGCCATGGCCAATATCCCCATAGATCCTACCCAGTTTGTCCCCTATGGCTTCAACATTCTGCACGTGGAGGGGAGAACATCGGTGCAGAGAGTCATTCTCCCTCGCCGGGCTAGGAAGCACGAGGACTTCGCCATTGCCTCGATCAATCCAATGCCAGAAGGTGAAGTTCTTTTTGCTAATGTTCGTGATGTACTGGCGGAATTTCTTACGCAAGAGGCTAGGGTTGGCGTGAAATCGATCTAGAGGTGCCCTTTTGGTCAGGCCTATGTGCAGTTTGAGAGAATCAGAGACAGAGACAGACTTATTGATGGCAGCCCTCATGTGTTTGAGGATATTAACATTTCTTTTTGCAAGCACAGCGAGGGGGTGAACTGGAGACGTGCTCATCTAGATAGAGAATGCTGGATTTTAATGGTTGGTCCTCCTCTGGACAATTGGTCCACTGAAGATGTAACTGCTGTTGTTTCAAAGTTTGGCAGACTCATTCTCTGGGAAAATGATGCAGAGAACAAGGGCAAAATTATTGCCAAGATCAGATGCTCTGAATTGAGAGATATCCCTAAAAGTGTTAGGTTCACTGAAGGAGAACAACCTGAAGCAAGTCCTGGACATTCTCTGTGGAGGTTTTGTCTCAAACCTTGCTGGGAGCTGGTCCCCAAGATGAAGATCCTATTCCAGATGATGGCATTGATCCTCATCCTCTGCCAGCTCAGCCTTTTCTTCCTCCTGCTGCTCAAGCTCCTGTTGCTAATGCCTGGGAAAATCAAGTTATTGAACCTTTTGTGTAGCAAGGTAATATCAATCAGAATCAGATGAATGCACTTGATAATCTGCTAAATGTTGTGGACATGGAAGCTGATTTTCCTCCCCAAAACCATGGCAACAATGGTGTGCAAGCCAATGATAGTCAGAGTAGTATCACACTGACAGTTTCTCTTTCTGAAGGAGTGAACTCTGTGAACAATCCAGCTGCTTTCATACCTGACCAAGAAGTTAACCATCTGCAGATAATTCCTGTTATTGATCATCCTCCTCAAGATGCCCCTGGTCCTGTCATTGTGCATGGTAATGAGCAAGGAATGAACTTTGACAACTTTATGCAGCTTGGGGAAGGAGTGCAGAACTTAATGCTTGCTTACTTTGATGTGGAGGGAAATGAAGATGTTGATGTAGATGAGCATAATAATAACCTCCTGATTGATAACAATGATGTGAATGATAACAATCATTTGGAAGACTTCATGGATTTTAACATTGCAAATGATCTGGTGGAGCCTGAAGTTGCTCATCTTCAGATGGGTTTTGTCCATACTCACTTCTTCACAGTTCCAGATAAGCAAGAATTATTTTCTGAATTCTCTGAAGAAGGAATGAAGCTCTAGGACAAATACTTTGCTCCTCACTGCAAAAATGGAGCAAATCTCAATGAGTCCAATGTTTTCAAGATTCCTGTAAGTTGGTTTAATTTCATAACCCTAATGCTTTTAACCCCTAAAAAATTTGATTGGGCAAAAGGCTTCCTCTGTTCTCCTCTTTGGAATATTCTAACTGAATCTGAAAATAATGAAGACTCTGTGACGTTTGTGATTCCTGAAAAATGTTGTGTTCAGCATAAACCCTCATGTAAGATCTCTGAGATTTGTGAAGAGGATGAGGCTCTGGCTGAAATGGCCTCTGCTGATAAAGAAGATGCTATTGACCAGGACATTCCTTCTGTCACTCCTGCTGCCCCAAAGAAAAAGAGGAGGGCAAATGTCAATCTGGTTGAAAGTGAGGTGAGAAGAAGTCCCAGGATTTCTGAGCTTAATGAGGGATTTAAAGACCATTCAAATTGCAATAATAAGAACTGCCTGCCTTGTAATTCTGCCCCTCCAAATCTCAAATCAAATCTTGTTAAGAATTTGGCTGTATCTTTTTGTAAGGTTAAAGAGGATGGTCTGGACAAGAAGATCCTCAAGCCTTCCAAAAGTAGAAGAGTGGGAGCAGAAGATGCTGCTCCTGGCCCAAGCAAGAAAGATGGAAAAGACTCTGTGAAGGAAGGAGCCAGCAAGAGCAAGGGAAAGAAAGATAATGAAGCTAGTACTCAGCATGGAAAGAAGAAAGCTTAATTGTATCCCATGTATTGCTCATTGAAGCTGCTTATCAGGTGGATGTCCACCTTGGAATTTGGAAACTTTTGTAATAAGCTTAACTTCTGTTGGGCCACTCTTTTGGTCTTTGATGATAATAACTTCCAAGATATTTTGTTAATGGTTCTCATTGTGTTGCTTTGTTACAAAAATTGCAATACTCCCTCTGATGTTATGAGGGACCTTTCACACATTTTAAATGGATTTAAATAGATCTTAGAAAATCTTGAACTGGAATTTAAGGGGAATTAATTCTGAAAAGAAATGGCTTGCTCTGTCCAGTAAAATTGATGAAAGTGGTTGTGATATTATTTGCTTGCAAGAAACAAAGAGGGAATATTTTGATTTGGAATATTTAAAGAAGTCCTGCCCTAGAAAATTCAACAAGTTTGAATTTCTCCCCTCAAATGGTGCTTCCGGTGGTCTGATAACTATCTGGAATGGGTCCCTCTTCAAAGGGGAACTGACTTTTCAGAATGAGTTTTCTTTGTCTGTGAAATTCATAAATAATATCTCTTTTGAAAGTTGGGTAATCTCAAATATTTATGGCCCATGTCAAGCTGATAGAAAAACCCTTTTTATTGATTGGTTCTCAAACATTGATATGCCTGATGACTTGGATTGGCTAATTGTGGGAGATTTCAATTTCATAAGAAAACCTTCTGATAGAAACAGAGAGGGTGGAGAAGTCAATGAAATGTTCATGTTTAATGAGGCCATTAGTAAGCTTGGTATTGTGGAATTACCCCTCAAAGGAAGACAATATACCTGGAGCAATATGCAGAAAATCCCTTTGCTTGAAAGACTAGACTGTTTTTTCACTTCTAGTTCTTGGACTATTTCTTATCCCTCCACTTTTGTGTTCCCTTTGGTGAAACCTACTTCAGACCATCTTCCTTGTGTGATTTCGGTTGGGACAAAAATTCCAAGACCCAAGATTTTCAGATTTGAGAATTACTGGCTCCAACACAGTGCTTTCAAGGAAATTGTTGAGAATGCTTAGAATATTCATGTTTCCTATTCCAACAGTGCTAAGAAGATAAATGCTAAACTAAAAAATGTTAGAAGGGCCCTGAAGCTATGGTCAAAAAATCTCCCTTGCCTGAAAAGACAGATTGCTAAAGTAAATTCTGTCATTGAAATGTTGGATAACTTTGAGGAACTTAGAGCTCTTAATGATTTTGAATGGAACTTAAGAGATATTCTCAAATCCCATGTCATCTCCCTCCTTCAAGATCAAAAATCCTACTGGAAGCAGAGGGGGAAAATCAAATGGGTCAAGCTAGGAGATGCTAATACATGATTTTTCCATACAAAGGCCACAATCAACTACAGACACAACTACATTGCCATGCTCAAGGATAATGAGACTGAATATACTGACCATGATGAAAAAGCAGAGATTCTTTGGAAGGCCTTTAAAGAAAGAATGGGGACTTCAGATAACACTTCCATGAAATTCAACTTACATGAACTCCTAGGAGTAAATATTGACAGACAATTATTGGATAGCTTGGAAGTTCCTTTTTCGGACAAAGAAATTGAGGAAACAATAAAGGAACTGCCAAATGAGAAATCTCTTGGGCCTGATGGTTTCAACAATGAATTTATTAAAACCTGCTGGCCAATAATTGGGTCTGACATCAAGAGTCTAATTCATGATTTCTTTGAGGAAAAGATTAATTTGGAAAGTATAAATTCTTCTTTGATAACTCTTATTCCTAAGATTGAATCTCCCTCTTCAGCAAATGATTTCAGACCAATTTCTCTCCTGAATAGTGTTCTCAAAATCTTGACAAAACTGTTGGCTAACAGGCTACAAAAGATAATTCTCAAATTGGTTCACAAGAATCAATATGGCTTTCTGAAGAAAAGATCAATTCATGACTGTCTTTGCTGGGCATTTGAATATCTATTTCAATGCCATCAATCAAAGAAAGAAATTGTGGTTCTAAAGTTGGATTTTGAAAAGGCTTTTGACACAATTGAGCACAATACCATTCTGGATATTCTTAAAGCAAGAGGTTTTGGTAAAAAGTGGATCAAATGGATTGAGCTTTTGCTTTATTCTGGTACTTCATCTATTCTTTTAAATGGAGTACCAGGGAAAAAAATTCTATTGTAGGAGAGGGGTAAGGCAAGGTGATCCCCTATCACCGCTTCTATTTGTGTTAGCTGCAGACCTGCTGCAAACAATTCTCAACAAGGCAATGATGCAAGGAAATCTCTCTTCCCCACTGAGATATGACTCCTGCCCAGATTTCCCAGTAATTCAATATGCTGATGACACTTTAATTGTTCTTCCTGCTGATGCAAGACAAGTGATTTGTTTGAAGGCTATTCTACATACCTTTGCTGATTCTACTGGCCTCAGAGTGAATTACCAAAAATCCAGCATGTATCCAATCAACTTGGACTCTGAGAGATTAGTTCATTTTGCAAACACTTTAAATTGCAAAACTGGAAGCTTTCCTTTCACATACTTAGGGCTCCCTCTAGGTATTACCAAGCCAACTTTGGAATATTTTCTGCCCATGGTTTCTAGAGTGGAGAGAAGACTTTGTGGCATTGCTGATTTCCTGAATTATGGAGGAAAACTTGAACTTGTTAAATCAGTCCTTTCCTCCCTGCCTATATTCTATATGTGCTGTCTAGAAATTCCAGTGACAATTCTAGAGCAAATGGTTAAATATATGAGGCATTGCTTATGGAGAAAGAAAAATCAAGATGTGCAAGCAAGAGGAAATGCTCTGATTTCATGGGATAAAGTTTGCAAGCCCAAAAAGCTGGGGGGACTTCGGGTTCTAAATCTCTCAATTCAGAACAAAGCTCTGCTCTTAAAAAATCTGGACAAGTTCTATAACAGACATGATGTTCCTTGGGTCAACCTAATTTTGGAATCTTACTACAGTAATGGAATGCTGACTGACAAGATAAATGTTGGTTCCTTTTGGTGGAAATCTCACCTAAAGCTTCTTGATCTTTACAAAGGTATGGCAAGGTGCAAGACTGGAAATGGATCAACTGCTTTTTTCTGGACTGATCTTTGGCAAGATGCTTGCCTCCATCAAAAGTTTCCTCACTTGGTGACTTATGCTAAGGATTTTAGTATAACAGTCAAAGATGCTGTTAGTCAAGAGTTCCTGCATGACCTTTTTCACCTGCCACTCTCTCAACAGGCATATGAGGAATTTATTAAAATGGAAGAAATCTGTAGCAACACTGAAATCTCCATCCAGCAAGGCAATTTGGACTCCTGGTCTTATATATGGGGAAGTGATACTTTTTCTACCAGGAAAGCTTACCTCCTAATGAATGGTGAACAACAGACTCCTCCTCATTTCTCCTGGATCTGGAAATCATCTTGCCAGGCTAGACACAAATTCTTCTTCTGGCTGCTTCTACATGACAGATTAAATACCAGAAAGCTCCTGGGAAGAAAGAACTTCACTCTACAATCTTATCTTTGTGTCAACTGTGGGACAAATCAGGAAGAGACTCCTTTTCACCTCTTTTGGTCTTGCCCATTTGCTACAGCCTGCTGGAACCATATTTGTCCTCAGAGAGTAAGATACCCTTTAGTGCTGGAAAATATCTCTGAAATTAGAGATAAGCTGAAAGTCCCATTTTCGATGGACATAATAATCATAGGGGCTTGGAGTATATGGATAATCAGAAACAACAAGATCTTCAATGACCAAGATCCAAGATTCAATGCCTGGAAAGTAATCTTCATGCAAGAACTGGAAATGCTCAGATATAGAATGAAAAAGAAATATGCTGAGAGCTTCAGAAACTGGTTGCAATCGCAGCACTAATGTTCATGCTTGTTTTCAAGTTTATTTATGAGCCATTGTATTTTTGATTTTTGATCTCACTTGAGATCAGGCCTGTTTGTACATACACTTTTATATTATAATTTGAAAAATTGCAGTGAGATGCTCTCCCACTGTTGCCTTTTCAAAAAAAAACATCTAGGTGCGGAACCATTACATTATATTCCACTTCCTACCTCAACCGAACAAACCCTAAAGGTTTCATTAAAGGAGCTCCCAGTGTTGAAGTCATATTTGTCTATTCCGTCCAATATTTTCAAGCATACATCGTTAACCTCTATAGCAACCATTGTACACGGTATGGATCAGAGGCGTGTGTCTATAATAAACACTTGGAGGGTTTTGTGATCAACTATTGATGAAAGCACCGTACAAATAAATGATGATTAGCTTACCAAATGTGTTGTTTGACTTTTAACTTGCTTAACCACGAAAATATGCAAATTATGTGCCACAAAGACGGTGCGCGTACTTAGGCAAGTTTTGCCAACTTCATTGTGTATTTTGATCAATGTGTGTTTAGATCAATGTGTGTAGTGTAGAAAATTATTGTAATTACAGTTAGTATCTAGCTATTATGCTTTGTACTATAGTTGTAGGCCATTCTTCCCTATTTTGGTGGCCCACCGACTATTATTTACAAAATAGTCACAAGGAGTAATGAATTCATACATGTCTTTCCAATTAAAAATTCATACAATTCTATTTCATTGTTGCCAATCTTTGAGCATTTTTCACCAACCTCTATCGAACTGTAGTGGTATCGACAGGATGTTGTCCATAATGAAAACTTGAAGCGTGTTGTGGTAAACTCTCAACGGATGTGCCCCTCCAAATAAATAAAGCATATATGACATGTAAATTCTCAACTTTGAACTTTTTCAAAATGTTCTATCATATTAAACACAAAGATATGCCAAATTCTTGATGCTAAAACAAAATAAGATGTACTTTTAGCTCTTTATTCTGATGATAACCTTGTTAAACCATGCCAATCTCTAGTCAATGCCTTGTTCCATCTACTGAAAAGGTGATCAATGGCTAGCCTACCGTAAAAGCTGACATGGGCAGCTGGCCTCTACCGCTGATACGTGTTGTCGGATAATCCGTCTCTGTCACTGCAGTAAAAGAAATGATGATGTTTATGGTTCTTTTTTGAAAAGTATGCATTATGGTTCTAAAATAAAAATCTATGTATCACGGAGAATCACAAGCGATGCAACTCGTGGATAGTTGCACATTATATCGCTCCCTTTTTTAAATAGTGATGGCAGCAACTCTATTCTTTAAAAGCTATTCGCTGAGACTCCAAGCGATGCAGCAAGAGAAATTTTACCCACAAGGGTGACTCGATGGTTTATACTGACTTCTCGGAAAATAAAATATGGTTCTTTCTCCACACTCTTCAAACAAACTGCAAAGAACAACAGTTTTGCGTCCCCAAGAAAATGAGAACTTTGAGCGTGTTGTGATCAACTCTTGACGGAAGCAGCCCTCCAAATAAATAAAGCCTATCTGACATGTGGATGTCCGTCTTTAAACTAGATTGAAATGCTTCATCATATTAAACACCAATGCATGCAAAATTACACGACACAAAGGCATCTGACCCATAGTTTAACCAATTCAATGGGTATAAAAACAGAGCACCACGATGTTAGTCACTTAAAAAGTATGGTAAGATTCTATTAGACTCTTCAATCGTGGCTAATACACCTCTTAAAATCCTAACAAAAGATACTGTGAAATTGCTGATGATAAAAACCAAATAAGAAGTTATTTAGCTTTTTGTTTTGTTTTTTAGGATCAGACGTTATTTAGCTTTTTTGCTCTGATTGATGATCACCTTGTTCTACCGTGTCAATCTCTGGTGAATGTTGCAAAGCCCATACTAGCAAGAGAGCATTTGGAGGTGAAATAATCTTTTTTTAGGTTAGGAGGTAAAATAATCTAGGGCCAGTTATGAAGGGTGATTTTGTTTGCGGTCACCGAGTTCCTTGCCACAGGCTCATAGGTACCTTTGTTGTTTGTAATAGACGTCATTTGAAAAGTTAGGTAGGTAATTACTCAGATGGCCCATTTTGAACGAATGTAGGCCAAACCAAATATTGTCGTGACTTCTCCCGTTCTGGGCCCATTGCGGTCCCGCATGTCAGTATTTCTCCGTTTCATGTTAGTTCCAGCGTGTCAATCTGCGTGGCAATTCGATGTAATAGGGTCACTCCGCAGCGGTGTACGGTCAAGATCTAGTTCGTTCCTCCGCCCTTAACCTTGCCGAACCCTAGGACGGCGGCGGCAGCGGCGACACAGACAGATAGCGCTGCTTAAAGCTGTCGTGCCCGCGCCCGACGGCCCGCGGTGATGCCGAATGTCGAGCGAGCCGTTGCTCGGAGATAGATCGCCATCTCCGGGAGACGAGCTGAGCAGTGCTACTCGTGTGATGGCGCCAGAAAATACTGTGGCGTTTAGTTGACGTGGGAGCAGTAAGTCCTTGTGCATGGTGATGACCAGCCCGTTGGGAACCCCAAGAGGAAGGTATGATGAGTGTAGCGGCTAGTTTTCCCTCAGTTAAGAAACCAAGGTTTAATGTCGATCTTGAAGAAGAGAGACGGTGACGACTGAAGGTGTTTGTGGAACCTGCACACACACAAACAAATACTTTGTCCCCAACTTGCGATGAGGTTGTCAATCTCACCGGTTTGCTTGAAACAAAGGTTATGAGTGTATCGAGTGGAAAACAGTAGTAATATGCTAGTAAAGTAAACAGTGCGGGAAAAGTAAACAGGTGATTGCAATATGATTAAAATAGAACCGGGATCCACAGTTCACTAGTGGTGTCTCTCCATAGATAAAATAACATGCTGGGTAAACAAATTACAGTTGGGCAATTGATAGAATAAAGATAACGTGATATGTCAAGAAGATCACTATGAGATTTACTCTGGGCATTACAACAAAATACATAGACCGCCATCCAACTGCATCTATGACTAATAATCCACCCCGGGGATATCATCCGAACACCCTAGAAGTATTAAGTTGCGAACAACAGATAATTGCATTAAGCAAAGTGTGTAATGTAAACAAAGCATATGCCCTTGAGCATATGAATGTTGTTTTCTCCCTAGTAGCAACAGCACATCTACCACCTTAGAGGTTTCTGTCACTCCCCCAGGTGAAATAGAGACATGAACCCACTATCGAGCATAAATACCCCCTCTTGGAGTCACTAGCAACTACTCGGCCAAGATAGCTACTAACAACGGAGAGCATGCAAGATCATAAACAACATAGAGATAACAAAAGATATAATTCAGTACAGCAACTTAATCATAAACACCAATATTCATCGGATCCCAACAAACCAACATCATAGAATTACATAACGGTGATCTCAATCATGTATGGCAGCTCATGAGATCTAAACATGAAGCACATGGTGGAGAAGACAACCAACTAGCTACTGCTATGGACCCATAGTCCAAGGTAGACTACTCACTCATCGCTCCGGAGGCAAGCATGGCGATGAAGAAGACCTCCGGTGGCGATTCCCCTCTCTGGCAGGGTGCCGGGAAGAGCTTCTGGACCCTCCCGATCTTCGGGTCGACGGTGGCGGCGGATCGCGATGTATTCTGGAAAACTGATCGGGGCTTAGGTTTTTCTCGTCGGGGGGTACTTATAGGCGAAAGGACGATGTCAGAGGAGGGACCACGGCCCCTCACACGGGCCCGGCGCGGCCAGGGGGGTGGCCGCGCCGCCCCTGTGTGTGGGGGCCACGTGGCCCCCCTCTGTCAGGTCTTCGGATGTTTGGGAGCTTCCCCGTGAAATATGACTTCAGGAACTTGTTTCGTCCAATTCCGAGAATATTTCCTGTGTATCACTTCTGAAACACAAAAACAGCAGAAAACAGGAAACTGGCACTGTGGCACTTCGTTAATAGGTTAGTTCCGGAAAATGTATAAAAATGCCACTAAGTGTAACGAAACAATATACAAATGGTGTAAAAACAAGCATGGAGCATCAAAAATTATAGATACGTTTGAGACGTATCAAGCATCCCCAAGCTTAACTCCTGCTCGTCCTCGAGTAGGTAAGTGATAACAAAGAATAATTTTTGAGGTGACATGCACCTACACAATCTTGATCATATAAGTAAGCATTGGTGAGCTGGGATCAATACAACTTAAAACATGGGCATGAAAGATATAATCATGACAATAAGAACTTAGCAACCATGTTGTAAACATGTAAATGAACACAAACAAAAGATCATGATAATGAAACAATGAAAGTCAAACGTGTGTTCAAATCATAAGGAAAAACATACAAATGGTTTTCAGCTTGTCCTTCAAAGAGAGCAAAACATAAATGCATAGGACACCTCAAGGTTTAAGAGGGCGACTAGATACAAATAATTTAAGAACAAGTGAAACCAACAATATGAGTCAATCAATGAACCTTGGGACAATGCATATCACACTAAGAATGACAACTATGCTCTCTTAATGGTGCATAAAGAAAGAAGGTGGTGACTCAACATAAAAGTAAAAGAAAGGCCCTTCGCAGAGGGAAGCAGTACTTTAAACATGTGCTAGAGCTTTTCATTTGTAAAACAGAGAGATAAAACTTGATTTTGAGAGGTGGTTGTCTTTGTCAACGACTGGCAATGGGGTTCTTACTATCTTCCATACAAAAATAAAGCACGTTTTTGAGAGAGAGATTGGCACTCTTGTGCTCTTTTTATAAAACTTGGCACTCCTCCCCACCTTTTCCTTTCACATACCATGGCTAACCGATTCCATCGGGTGCCCACCAACATTCACATTCTTTGGAGGAGTGCCTTTTTTCTTTCTTTTTTCCTTTTTTTTTCTTTTTGGAATAAGCAATATGGAAGATAGCAAATCCGACCACTACGTCCCCATGAGCTAAAAACAGTGTCACAAAACGAGAAGTATTTTGAAGGGTTTTGAAAGGTAGCACACGAAAATTTTACTTTGGAATGGCTTACAAATACCATGCATAGGAATTTATAGTGGACACAATGGCAAACTTTGGCTTTTAGGAGTTGGATGCACGAGTAGAGCTCATACTCTGTACAAGGCGAGGGCTAGCAAAAGACTGGGAGCGACCAACTAAGAGAGCAATAATGGCCATAATCATGCAAAGCGACAAAGCGACATTAAAAGAAGCATACGATGGCATCAAAAGTCAAAAACTAAATGATCATGAAGGCTAATGGCGACTTTGTAAGAGTCTAACATGTGTGAGCATGCGCCAAGTCAACCCAAATAAAGCATCAAGGAGAAAACCAAAATAATGCTTCCATACAATAAAAACAACGCATGATTTTTTCAAAGGCTCATTAAGCAATCTCAGTTATTTGAGACAAGTCATGCTACAGCAAAACCACTAAGCATACTATCAAAAAGACATCAAGCATGACATGAAAAAGCCTAAGCCGCAGTCTACACAAGCTCCTTCTTGTACCACTATTTTGCACAAAGCTTTTTCTCTTTTCCAACACCATTTCAAACTTTTATAAACACCTCTTTTGATGAAAACCAATAAAGATCAGAGGAAAAAATACACCTTGATAAAAAGATATGACAAGATCTGAACGCATATCAAGGCAAAAACGAAAACCAAAAGCAGTAGCAGAAAAAGTAGAATGCTCGATTTTTAATAAGAGTGAAAACTAGAGCGTTCTTTGCAAATGAAAACGAGTACATCTCCTTCAAAGGAAATTTGTTGGGGTCCGACCATTTATTGCAGCAAACAAACAAACTAAACAACTAAGAAAACTAAAACAACTGACGCTCCAAGAAAAACACATAGTGCATGAAGCAATAAAAATATAGTGTTTTGAAAGGTGACCTGATTTTTGCCGATGAAGAAGGGGTGCCTCGGGGGCATCCCCAAGCTTTGACGCTTGTACTTCTTGGATATTTCTTGGGGTGATGCATGGGCATCCCCAAGCTTGAGCTTTTGTCCATTCTTCAACTCATCTCATCATTCTCCAATCCCTACACTTGAAAACTTCCTTCATACAAAACTAAACACAATTCTATTAGCAACATTAGTGTAAGCATAAAATATATTCAACCTCTTTTAGCTTCAGGTTTCAACCCAAAACCACCACATATAAAGTATATACTACTGTAGCAACTTCCACAAGAGTTCCATGATCAAAAAGAACTCAAAAGAAACCGATAAAGTGGCAAAAACAAATATTGGCAGAAATCTGTCAAAACTGAACAGCTGACAATGGACGAATTTTTGAGGGATTTTCTGTTGCTCAAATCAAAAAGTGTTCAACTAAGAAAAGTTTGGATATAACCTGGGGCATATGCACAAGAAATCGCAGGTCCAAAAGATAAACAGAGAATTTTCACAAATTTTTACGGTGCAGCACCGAAAACAGTTTCAGGACAGCAATAACCCCAAATCTTTACCTCACTCAAATTAGAGGCTTCTCTTGGCACAAAAACGAAATAAACAAGATAAGGAGTGGTCATTACAGTAGTAATGACTTCCAAGACTCAAATAAAAGAAAAAGTACTGAAAAGTAAACATTGGGTTATCTCCCAAGAGTGCTTTTCTTTAACGCCTTTGAGCTAGGCGCAGAAAATTGCGAATCAAGTAATATCAATAGATGAAGTGCTAGTTACCTCAGTAGGCTCTTTGAAGGTTCCCCAAGATGATTCAACCTGCAAGTCACCCTTAGTGGAACTAAGAGTCTTACCAATCTTAAGAATATGTTGAGATTTAAGCGCAGAAACCTTGGGAACATACATAAATTTTTGCTCTTTTCCAACAAACACTTTCTCTTTCTTAAATTTAAGAGAATAGAAGATTAAACTAAGAGTTTCCATAGACTCCTCTAGTTTACCAATCCTTAAGTTTTGATTGTCATGAGTAGTTCTAGCCTCTAAAATGGTAATTCTCTTACCAATATTTTCTATTAATTCACTAACGCGGCTAGCATTTTCTAGGATACTTGGCAAACTTTTTTCTAAGGAGCTGAGCTTTTCTACCACCTCTTCCAAGGTGATCTCAGTCTTAGCAACATGAATAGGTGGTACTCCCACTAAACTTTCAATTATAGTGCATGCTTCTCCCGCGGGAGTACCCAGAAAATTACCTCCTGTAAGAGTATCAAGAACATACCTATTCCAGCTAGATATACCAACATAAAAATTTCTAAGGAGGATCGTGGTGGAGTGCTTTTTGGTACACCTATGATGAGCATTATTAATATGGTACCAAGCATCTTTTAAACTTTCTCCCCCTTGTTGCTTGAAACTACGAACTTCTACTTCAGGATTACCATTGTAACAAAACTAAAAGCAGATAAGTAAAAACAACTACCAAGGATTCTAATTTTTTTGGGTTTTTGAAATAAAAAGCAGTGCAGGTAAAATAAAATAAAGTAAAGCAAAAAAAATAACAAAGTAAAGAATGTGTGTGCGAAGAACTCCCCTCGCAGAAGTCTTCTCTCTTCCCCGGCAACGGTGCCAGAAAAGAGGCTGCTACTCGTGTGATGGCGCCAGAAAAGACTGTGGCGTTTAGTTGACGTGGGAGCAGTAAGTCCTTGTGCGTGGTGATGACCAGCCCGTTGGGAACCCCAAGAGGAAGGTATGATGAGTGTAGCGGCTAGTTTTCCCTCAGTTAAGAAACCAAGGTTTAATGTCGATCTTGAAGAAGAGAGACGGTGACGACTGAAGGTGTTTGTGGAACCTGCACACACACAAACAAATACTTTGTCCCCAACTTGCGATGAGGTTGTCAATCTCACCGGTTTGCTTGAAACAAAGGTTATGAGTGTATCGAGTGGAAAACAGTAGTAATATGCTAGTAAAGTAAACAGTGCGGGAAAAGTAAACAGGTGATTGCAATATGATTAAAATAGAACCGGGATCCACAGTTCACTAGTGGTGTCTCTCCATAGATAAAATAACATGCTGGGTAAACAAATTACAGTTGGGCAATTGATAGAATAAAGATAACGTGATATGTCAAGAAGATCACTATGAGATTTACTCTGGGCATTACAACAAAATACATAGACCGCCATCCAACTGCATCTATGACTAATAATCCACCCCCGGGGATATCATCCGAACACCCTAGAAGTATTAAGTTGCGAACAACAGATAATTGCATTAAGCAAAGTGTGTAATGTAAACAAAGCATATGCCCTTGAGCATATGAATGTTGTTTTCTCCCTAGTAGCAACAGCACATCTACCACCTTAGAGGTTTCTGTCACTCCCCCAGGTGAAATAGAGACATGAACCCACTATCGAGCATAAATACCCCCTCTTGGAGTCACTAGCAACTACTCGGCCAAGATAGCTACTAACAACGGAGAGCATGCAAGATCATAAACAACATAGAGATAACAAAAGATATAATTCAGTACAGCAACTTAATCATAAACACCAATATTCATCGGATCCCAACAAACCAACATCATAGAATTACATAACGGTGATCTCAATCATGTATGGCAGCTCATGAGATCTAAACATGAAGCACATGGTGGAGAAGACAACCAACTAGCTACTGCTATGGACCCATAGTCCAAGGTAGACTACTCACTCATCGCTCCGGAGGCAAGCATGGCGATGAAGAAGACCTCCGGTGGCGATTCCCCTCTCCGGCAGGGTGCCGGGAAGAGCTTCTGGACCCTCCCGATCTTCGGGTCGACGGTGGCGGCGGATCGCGATGTATTCTGGAAAACTGATCGGGGCTTAGGTTTTTCTCGTCGGGGGGTACTTATAGGCGAAAGGACGATGTCAGAGGAGGGACCACGGCCCCTCACGCGGGCCCGGCGCGGCCAGGGGGGTGGCCGCGCCGCCCCTGTGTGTGGGGGCCACGTGGCCCCCCTCCATCAGGTCTTCGGATGTTTGGGAGCTTCCCCGTGAAATATGACTTCAGGAACTTGTTTCGTCCAATTCCGAGAATATTTCCTGTGTATCACTTCTGAAACACAAAAACAGCAGAAAACAGGAAACTGGCACTGTGGCACTTCGTTAATAGGTTAGTTCCGGAAAATGTATAAAAATGCCACTAAGTGTAACGAAACAATATACAAATGGTGTAAAAACAAGCATGGAGCATCAAAAATTATAGATACGTTTGAGACGTATCAAGCAGCACAGAGGATGGAAGGGCCCGCAACTCAGGAATCATGTCTCACCCTGAGCAGCCGGAGGAGGTGAGCTTCTCTTCTCTTACGTATTTTACCCTTCTTCATCGGTATCTGCTAACTGGATGTAGAAAATCAAGATATATTTTAGCGAGAGATGTTTGTTAGTCGAACACTAAGAAGTATTTCTTATTTCCCCAACCTTCTGTCGAGTAGGATTCGCAAAGATTACAGCGTCCCTCTACAAATCCATCAGTACGTTGGTATGCTTGACAATGGGCACTCCGTAGTTGTGGAGGGTTGTAATGTAACCTTGCTCGCTGCAGAAAGAAGCTTCAAGTCTATATCTGGGATGGTTGAACTTGTCCGTGGAATTGTTCCAATGGGCTCCGCACAAACTGCAGAATTCGAATGGGTATCACCGCAGGGGGTTGTTACACCTGTGGACATGTAAAAGATTGAAGATCAATTAGAAAGGTTTGCAGACTCTCCTGGCCACATTTTGCATGCTAAAATTATTGGTGGAACACGAGATGGTGTTGTTGCCCGGGCATCCAAGAAATCTCCTGCTGATATTGTTCGTCATGCTGGTAATCAAAGAAAATCTGCTGCTAGTGCTCAAGCTGCTACACATCCTAGCAGTAAATCTGCTGCTATTGGTAAACCTGCTCCTGGTAAACATTATCCAGATGCTGAACCTCCTGCTGGTGTTGAAAAACCTGCTGCTGCTACTGGTGCTGAAAAACCTGCTGCTGCTGAACCTCCTCCTCTTTTGCAAATGGTGGCCACATTCGAAAACTACACTGCAGAACTGGATGATGGCTCAGATGTTCTCGTTAAAGCACACGATGTTGATGTCTACGTCAATCGCCAGAAGGGGATACAAGTAGCTGAACTGATTGGAAAGTTTAGTGAGAAGTTGCTGATGGGATCTCACCAAAAAGTAAAGGGATTTCTATTTTCGTGCCCTCGGGTCCTTAGTTGTACTCAGTTTTCCCCAGCTCCTTAGTTTTTCCTCAGTTTTCCCCAAGCCCTTGTCTGAAACCCTCACAAGCAGCTCGGACGGGAGGAATCCCGTCCAGTTGACCGTTCTGTGCTGACAAGTGGGGCCGCGTCATGTGGGGCCGCGTCGTGTGGGGCTGGTAGAAAGGGACCGCGTCGGACAGGACGAGACCGTGTTTGGTCATACGAGCGGAGCGGGGGACGTAGCGTGTTGGGCCGTAGCGTGTGGAGCCGTGTGGGTCCGGGACGTGGGCACGAGTGGTTTCTGTCTCTTTCGCCCAGATTAGCAGTTTTCAATGCACCTTTTTCTCTCTCTCGCTCGATCTCATTCATTCTTGATTGCGCAAATTGGTAGCAAATCTAGAGCAGCTTCTCCTTCTGTTTTTTAACGCCATTCATTTCTTTATGTCTTCGTTTTTACCCAATCAGGTAGGAAATCTAGGGCACAAATCCAGAGAAAATATAGGATAAGCTGCATACAGCAGCCAATATAGCATAGATATATATTCACGACAGATCCAACAGTACTACCGATAGATCCAACATAAGCTACATTTTACATGAATTTAAGCCGCTCTACAGAAAGAGCAGTCATATACAGAGAGTGCAGTAGGCACGTTCAACGCCTCCAGGTAGCGCCTGTGACTCGCTTGGAGGCTGCGCAGGTGAATCCGAAGTGCTTTGTGTTGGGCCATGAACGCATGCACATTCACGGTCGTTCCAACTCTAGCGCCGCATCTGCCAATGGATTCAGCATGGTTCACCAAGCAGTTGAAGTCGGTGGCACGGAGCTTGTAAACGCCTCGAGCAAAGTGGCCATCGTAATGGCCGGACTGCAGCCTCCTGAGGACGTGATGAGTCTTGGTGTGGAAGGACTCGTCGTTGCTGTCGACGTCGCTGCTCTGCACCTGTCACGTAGCACCAAAGATTGTGCAAAAAACACGGAGTCAATTGCAACGATGATGGAACAGAGAGTGAACAAAAGATCATACATGATAATATGGGCACGAAAAAAAGAGGTAGCCTCAGTTACATTGGACACACTTATATCCAGGATTTGAGTCAGTGAACCAAAGATCATGCACAACAAATTTGTACACACTAATTGTTCACTGACCAAACCCTGAATCAATTTGTGCCCAAATATTCATCATCATCGGCACAAATTAACTGGATGGGATTGATTACTCACATAAGTTAACCGAATCTTAAACAAAAGCAAATCACAAACACTATTAACGCAAGATCTAGAACTAGGAACAGATGAACCCTAATAACGCAAGATCTAACACAAAAGGATTGAACTAGGAACAGACGAACCCTAATAACGCAAGATCTAACACAAAAGGATTGAACTAGGAACAGACGAACCCTAATAACGCTAGATCTAACACAAAAGGATTGAAATGGGATAAGAACAAGGGCACAAAGGGTTACCTCCGGCTCGTCGTCGACGATGCTGGTGTCGTAGGGGTTCTCCGGCGCGACATACGGCACTGGTTCATACGGGTCCCAAGCGATGGGGGCCTGGACGGGGGCGGCGGCCGATGCGCCGGTGGCTACGTCGAAAGCGCCGACAATGGGCATCTCATTCTTCTCCATCGCCGGTGGTTTTCTTCGGGGTTTTTTCTTCGGTTGTGGAGAAGATGATGGGACAGGAGAGGCGGTTGCAGTGAGAATGAGAGAGTGGGCAAGCGTCGAGGGAGAGAAAGAGGGGCTCTATAAAGACGAAGGTGGCGTATACCGCAACACGCGTCCGCTATGCACGGCTGCAGCGTGCACCGCGACACGAGGCTAACCCTGGGACGTTTGGTGTACTCAGTTATAACCTCGGGCCTTATACAGAAATTTTATCTGTACTCAGTTTTCCCCTCGAGTACTTAGACTGGCAAGTGCAATATACTCAGTTTTACCCTCAAGTAGCTGGTCAACAGAGAATCAACAAATGAGATTAACATAGCTAATTGAGTCATTTCATGCGCAAAAAAATCCAAAAAAATTAAAAACATAGTGGCACCTACTCATGGAGTTTTCCTACGCAACCTGCCACCTAGGAAACCTTAACAAACATAGATAAATCAAGTTTTACCACAAATTGCCACTTCTCAGAATCACTAGTAGCTATGAAGATGCATGGTTTTCCACTCAAACCCCTTTGCAAAACATCTTCCCCAAAACATAGTTTGTCTAAATGAGGCCATAATTGTCACACTCATGTATATTTGAATTGCAAATAATTTGATGTAGCCCAATATGAATTATATTGTACAAAATATGCATTTTTCATTTTGTAATTCTTTTGTTTGAATCCCTTAGTCTATTTACTATTTACGTGCCCTTGGTTTCTTAGTACTACTCAGTTTTGCCCTCAAGTACTGTCACAAATGCTCACAGAAGCCCAAACTTATCCTGATTGGTTGAGCCGTTGTCACACGGATCGACTCCACCAACCGTTGATCCACTGATCTAACGGGCAGTATACCCCTCTCCGTCTCTTCGTGGTCACCCCTCTCTCTCTTCGTGGCCACCCCTCTGTAACAACCCAAATTTTTGGAAAATAGAAATAAATGGATTTATTAAAATACCAAATTTTTGAGACAACAAAAACTTTTATTTTGAATACAAGATTAATTTATTGTCTTTTAAAACTTGTGAATTTGAGCATTTGCTCCCATGCTTCAAATACAAGGAGTATGAGAAAGGTTTGAAATCCAATCCTTTGAGCCTAACTTTTGAAAACCATTGTTGGGAAGATAGTAAAATCATATCTCAAGAAGACTAGCTTTGTTATAAAAGAGTAAAATAAAAAGAACCTATTTTCAAACGATTATGTTCTTAAGTTGATATTTCCAAAAATATTGGAATCAACATTTTAAAAACGTATTTTTCAAAACCTTTGAAAACCTTCCCTGATTTCTTAGCCAAACTTGAAGACCAAAAATAAGACCTGTGCTTATTAAATGAGTTAATCAAAATAGTTTTTCTACATATTTAAATCTTGCATAAGTGCAGGCCAAATCCTATCGGGAAAACATAGTTCCAATAAACAAAGTCATCCAATCCCATGCAACAAGGAAGAAAACATAAAGAAATGAGAAGAAACACCAAAACCCTGAATCGGAAAGATAAGAAAAGCTATCTTCAAAATATTATTGCCTACACCCTTTGCCCTTCTATATTAAGAAAATCTTTGATCTAGACCATCGTGCATCTCTCCACCACAACTAAGAACAAGTTACAAAGAATCAAATACAATAAAGTTGGAAACAAAAATCAACTTGGAACCCTATCCAAATTTCTACCAAAGTTTGAATTCAAATAAGAGGTCATTCCCAACTCCATCTCATCTCCAAGAAAACCAACACTTTGGACCAATTAAATCTTTTTCACTCATAGTGCATGCATGCATAGTATTTTTAAATACATGTGGTTTTATGATTTCATGTGTGTTTTAATTTGTTGTGCAATGTTTAGTTAATTCAAACTTAACCAATAGAAGCATTAGAGAAGAACCACAAAGATCAAAAGAACCAGAAGCAAGAGAAATAAAGAAAAAGAGAAGAAAAGATGATCTAGAAAAAGTTAACCACTACCCTACTTTGGACCCCTGGATTAAGCAATCCTCAACTCAACTAAGAGTGTGGCCAGTTAGTTGAGCTTGACCATATCACATACTAACTCAACCAAGAAGTTTCCAGCAAAAACTCAAACCCTAACCTCCTTCAAAATCTGTCCAAAGTTTGAATCTGAAACAGAGACCATCCTTCAAAATTGAATTAAGACTTTTGCAAAACAATATATTTCTTCATAACAAAAATATGTCTGGAATCCCTATCCAATATAATGACCAACCCAATTGGAAATTTTCAAAAATTCAAAGTTTGAATTCTTGCGGACTTTGTGTCGAACACCTTCTGGGCAGAATTTCGCAAAACCAAACCCACTGTAGACAACGCTGTTCCCGTTCGCCCCAGGTCCTGTAGCCTTGCCGTGAACACTCCCCTGCCTCTCCTTTGTCGATCCCCTATCCCCTCTGCCCCAAACAACGGCCATGAGACATGGATGGCATGGAGGAAAACCACCGGACCCCTCCCATGCCCCCCTCTGAACCAGACCATCTCAGCCCCTCCCATCGCACCAGCAGCACGCCACAGCACACCGCAGCCCGCAGCACCCGCCAACGCCGCCCCCTCTTCTCTCCCTTGCCGGCACCGGCCGCACTCTAGCCCCAGATCCCCTCGCCTCGTGCTCCCTCTCCCGACTATAAAAGGACCACCTCTCTTCCCTGAAAAGATCCACGCCACCTCCCTCTACCTCCCAGACATCCTCTTCTCCCTTCTAGCTCTCTCCATCGAGCTCTCCGGAGTGGCCGTGCTCCCAGAGCACCCTGCCGTTCCCGGCGTTCTAGCACCGACCTCAAGCCGCCGCCTGGACGAGGTGGAAGAGGAGGAGATCCTCTGCCGTTCTGCATCCCCGTCGTCGCCCTCCCGTCCGTTCTCCGTCCAGCCCGCCACCGCGCCCTTCCTCGCCGGCGGTGTTCTGCGCCCAGGCAAGTCGAGGACGACGACCCCCCCACGTACCGCTTCGTTTAATTTTTTTTTCTTCTTCCGCCCGTACCGAGTCAAGTTGGGCCGGCCCAGCCAGTCTGTGTATCCGGCCAAGCCCCGTATTCCCGGCCCGTTTCCAATTTGGTCCGAGCAGTTTTTTTTTTAGAAATCGATTTAATCTTTGTCAATTACTACAAGATTCAAAGTCAAATTCCCAGAGATTCCTAGATTCAAATTTAGCGAATAAGATACCTTTGGAAAGCTTAGAAGATGTCCTATCCCCTGGGAGTGTTTTCAACCCACTTAGACTTATATTTTTAATTGGGTCAAAATAACAAACTTGCAGTTATGCAACCTTGCAAAATTCATAACAAATCAAATAAAATTCCTAAAAATATGATTCCAACTCTCAAAATCCTTAATTAGTCGTGTGTATCTGTTTATAAGATTAGATTCCTTATTTGAACCTTTTATGTCAAATGCTATTTACTATTTGGAGTAAATAAGCATTCCGATCATAGAATTTGGTACACTCATTTCATAATTGGAAAATCTTCTAAATCCATTTAGAATCAACCACATTTCTAAATATTAATCTATTACCCCTGATCCAAGTCAACTAGGATTACTAGATTGTATTTGTAGATTCAAACTTGATCACTAAATAGTTGCAAACTAGAAATGACTTCAATAAAAGAAAAATACTCCAAATCCTATGAAGCCTCTTTAGTGAACCATAATCTTGAATATATACTAGTAGTATATGACTATGGTCAATAAGGACTTGCAAGAAATATTTCACAATTCAAAGTAAATTAGATCCTCACTTAAGTCAAGAAAGCAATAATTTCATCTATATGGATTCAATTAAATCGAAACCACTCTCCATAGACTTCCTAGATCGCTCCCCTTACCCCAAGTATCCTTATTTGCTTGAGTATGTGTTGCGTGTAAATTGTGTGGTGATTGTATGCTTATTTGATTTTCGACGATTAGACGACAACGAGAGTAAGGAGAATGGATCCCGAAGTCAACCAGGCAAGGGTGATGGAGACTACACAACCCGAGATGAAGATGAAGAAGACTATTTTGACATTGCCAAGCGAGGCAAGCCATCTTTTGAATCATACTCCAAATACCTAGTTTTACTATTGCATTCTACCTGTTTTAAGTAAATTGCATGATTGAATTGCTAGAGTAGAATGATAGATGTGTAGTGCTATCTTGCTTAGCAAGAGCATCAAGCTGAGTTTATCCAACCTTACTTAGTGGTATCATCACTCATACTAGTTGCTTAGTCGCTAATAAAATTGAGGCCATCTATAAGGGGAACCCTACTTGGAAGGGGTGACTTGAACTTGAAAGCTTGAATTGGAGACTTCTCCTACATGATGGGTTTATGAAGGAAAAATAATCTTGACTAAGAACTATGGAATGTATTTGCGAAATGACAACGAGTGATGTACTATGTGAGCCAGCCATACAGTACGACCACATTATCCTGGTATGGGACAGGGCTTAGTGGAGTAGTTTGTTTCGCCTTAGTGTAGACCCTACAAATGTAAATGGAAGTCCGACCAAGGACTCCTTTTCCAGGGCACCCTTGGCGGTGGTCGAGTTTCGCCTTGTCCTCCTCTTCATAGGTGGTTGGGGTACAAGCCGAAGAGCCCTCATTGAAAATGTACTGCCGTAGTAGAACTCTACCTCGGCTAGTGGCATCCGGAGGATCAAGCGGCTGGGAACTTTGCACACTCCGGACAGCTTCTTGAAACTCCGGTGTTGAGGGGTACATCTCTAGGCGGTAGTGTTTATGCTAAGGCGGGCAGGTGAAACATTATGGTCGGCTGCTTGTCGTGGCATATGTTGTTATGCAGGGAAGTTGCCCACACGATGAGTAGTCGGATGGTGTGGGTAAAGTGTACAACCTCTGCAGAGTGTAAAACTATTCGAATAGCCGCGTCCGCGGTCATGGACAGTTGGCAAGCTCTACCTGGCTTTTGTCAATAATGAAAATGACTTATGGTGATTGACCTGAATGGAATTGACTTGACTTGACCATGATGTTGACACCCTTGAAGTTCCTCTTTAGTTTGAACTTAGAGAACTAAAATTCTTTTCTACCAATGAATATTCTTGGGAAACAAAACTAGCTTTTGCAAACTAAACTTAGTGCTTAGTCCACCATATCAACCATGCATATCCCTCTCATCACTTTGTTTATAAGATGGTTTGCGAGTGCATCCAATGTACTCATGGCTGTGTCCCTGGCTATTAACTTGGCCAGACTTGAAGGAGCAAGATCAAGAAGGAAGGACTCATTGACGGCTTTGCGAATTAGGCTCGTTTCCTACTGTCTGCTTTGCCTGTGCGGTTGAAGCTTGACAATATGGACCCAAAGTGTTATTCCGCTGCATGTTGATGTAATGTAAGGTTTGGTCTGTGCGACCACCTATGTAATCCCCTTTATTTACTATTAATGTCTATGACTGTGATATCAATTACGTTATGTATATCGCAACAATGACCCTGGGATTGCGGTGGAATACATAACGGGCACTTCGAATTTGTTATCAAATTTGAGGTCGTCACAAGTTGGTATCAGAGCCTAGGCTGACTCTAGGAAACCCTAGTTAGCATGGTCGTTAGAAAATGATATCTCTGATATCACAAGTTTGGTATCAGGACTATCATGACCTTAAGAGACCTTAGTTAGAATGGTCGTTAGCTAAGAAAGTAATATTTTGTCAAACACTTATTTCTACAAAGGAAACTTATTTGCTTTGGTATCCAAAGCCAATCTTATACTCCCATCTTATTCACTTCAAATATCTTACACTCTCAACTTATACTCTCAAGAGATTTTGACAAAGAATTTATTTACCTCTTTAATTACAAAGTCTTTTCAAATATTTATTCTACTCTATTCCTCATCTACTTCAAATATATGCTATGGACGATAAACCAACCTATGACCGAAGGACTTTTGGAGCAAAAGATGAGGGACTCAATATTTTTCAAGACTTCAACCTTGGATGTCAACTACGACGGCTGCCATCAAAAGCGAGTCTCTTCACCTGATCCAGAAATCTTCCCACAAGAGTCAACCCTGTGAGACAAAGACTTCAAGAGCAAAGAGAGAGTGATCAGAATTGATGAAGACCCAGCAAACCTTTTGACCCACAGGATTTATAGGAAATGCTCAGTTGATTTCATTGAGCTGCCCTTACCTCACGATTATTAAGTGTGCTTAGTGCCTGGTGTGTATGAATGATTGATTTGTTTTGAGATGTGTTGCTCATATGCCCTATGGCAACATGTAGCAACCACCTCAACAGCTTGTTTTCTCAAAAGTGTTCTAGTAGTCTTGTTTATCTCCTTCTAAAATGAATGAGACATGTAATCTGCAAGACCCCTTATTAATGAAATTCTATGGTTTAAACCTAAAACATTTTGTTTTTGAAAAGTGTGATTGTTTGTTGAAAATGCTATGTGATTGATGAATATGTGTTTTGGACCATTTGGCCTTATCACATTTTGGGTATATCCAATCTTTCTATCTCGATAGGAATCAATATACACTACAGCTCTTATCTGTTAATCTCATTTCCCAATCTATCTCAATCTTAACTTGTGAATCTCGGGACGAGATTCTTTTTAAGGGGGGAAGATTGTAACAACCCAAATTTTTGGAAAATAGAAATAAATGGATTTATTAAAATACCAAATTTTGGAGACAACAAAAACTTTTATTTTGAATACAAGATTAATTTATTGTCTTTTAAAACTTGTGAATTTGAGCATTTGCTCCCATGCTTCAAATACAAGGAGTATGAGAAAGGTTTGAAATCCAATCATTTGAGCCTAACTTTTGAAAACCATTGTTGGGAAGATAGTAAAATCATATCTCAAGAAGACTAGCTTTGTTATAAAAGAGTAAAATAAAAAGAACCTATTTTCAAACGATTATGTTCTTAAGTTGATATTTCCAAAAATATTGGAATCAACATTTTAAAAACGTATTTTTCAAAACCTTTGAAAACCTTCCCTGATTTCTTAGCCAAACTTGAAGACCAAAAATAAGACCTGTGCTTATTAAATGAGTTAATCAAAATAGTTTTTCTACATATTTAAATCTTGCATAAGTGCAGGCCAAATCCATTCGGGAAAACATAGTTCCAATAAACAAAGTCATCCAATCCCATGCAACAAGGAAGAAAACATAAAGAAATGAGAAGAAACACCAAAACCCTGAATCGGAAAGATAAGAAAAGCTATCTTCAAAATATTATTGCCTACACCCTTTGCCCTTCTATATTAAGAAAATCTTTGATCTAGACCATCGTGCATCTCTCCACCACAACTAAGAACAAGTTACAAAGAATCAAATACAATAAAGTTGGAAACAAAAATCAACTTGGAACCCTATCCAAATTTCTACCAAAGTTTGAATTCAAATAAGAGGTCATTCCCAACTCCATCTCATCTCCAAGAAAACCAACACTTTGGACCAATTAAATCTTTTTCACTCATAGTGCATGCATGCATAGTATTTTTAAATACATGTGGTTTTATGATTTCATGTGTGTTTTAATTTGTTGTGCAATGTTTAGTTAATTCAAACTTAACCAATAGAAGCATTAGAGAAGAACCACAAAGATCAAAAGAACCAGAAGCAAGAGAAATAAAGAAAAAGAGAAGAAAAGATGATCTAGAAAAAGTTAACCACTACCCTACTTTGGACCCCTGGATTAAGCAATCCTCAACTCAACTAAGAGTGTGGCCAGTTAGTTGAGCTTGACCATATCACATACTAACTCAACCAAGAAGTTTCCAGCAAAAACTCAAACCCCAACCTCCTTCAAAATCTGTCCAAAGTTTGAATCTGAAACAGAGACCATCCTTCAAAATTGAATTAAGACTTTTGCAAAACAATATATTTCTTCATAACAAAAATATGTCTGGAATCCCTATCCAATATAATGACCAACCCAATTGGAAATTTTCAAAAATTCAAAGTTTGAATTCTTGCGGACTTTGTGTCGAACACCTTCTGGGCAGAATTTCGCAAAACCAAACCCACTGTAGACAACGCTGTTCCCGTTCGCCCCAGGTCCTGTAGCCTTGCCGTGAACACTCCCCTGCCTCTCCTTTGTCGATCCCCTGTCCCCTCTGCCCCAAACAACGGCCATGAGACATGGATGGCATGGAGGAAAACCACTGGACCCCTCCCATGTCCCCCTCTGAACCAGACCATCTCAGCCCCTCCCATCGCACCAGCAGCACGCCACAGCACACCGCAGCCCGCAGCACCCGCCAACGCCGCCCCCTCTTCTCTCCCTTGCCGGCACCGGCCGCACTCTAGCCCCAGATCCCCTCGCCTCGTGCTCCCTCTCCCGACTATAAAAGGACCACCTCTCTTCCCTGAAAAGATCCACACCACCTCCCTCTACCTCCCAGACATCCTCTTCTCCCTTCTAGCTCTCTCCATCGAGCTCTCCGGAGTGGCCGTGCTCCCAGAGCACCCTGCCGTTCCCGGCGTTCTAGCACCGACCTCAAGCCGCCGCCTGGACGAGGTGGAAGAGGAGGAGGTCCTCCACCGTTCTGCATCCCTGCCGTCGCCCTCCCGTCCGTTCTCTGTCCAGCCCGCCACCGCGCCCTTCCTCGCCGGCGGTGTTCTGCGCCCAGGCAAGTCGAGGACGATGACCCCCCCCACGTACCGCTTCGTTTAATTTTTTTTTCTTCTTCCGCCCGTACCGAGTCAAGTTGGGCCGGCCCAGCCAGTCTGTGTATCCGGCCAAGCCCCGTATTCCCGGCCCGTTTCCAATTTGGTCCGAGCAGTTTTTTTTTTAGAAATCGATTTAATCTTTGTCAATTACTGCAAGATTCAAAGTCAAATTCCCAGAGATTCCTAGATTCAAATTTAGCGAATAAGATACCTTTGGAAAGCTTAGAAGATGTCCTATCCCCTGGGAGTGTTTTCAACCCACTTAGACTTATATTTTTAATTGGGTCAAAATAACAAACTTGCAGTTATGCAACCTTGCAAAATTCATAACAAATCAAATAAAATTCCTAAAAATATGATTCCAACTCTCAAAATCCTTAATTAGTCATGTGTATCTGTTTATAAGATTAGATTCCTTATTTGAACCTTTTATGTCAAATGCTATTTACTATTTGGAGTAAATAAGCATTCTGATCATAGAATTTGGTACACTCATTTCATAATTGGAAAATCTTCTAAATCCATTTAGAATCAACCACATTTCTAAATATTAATCTATTACCCCTGAACCAAGTCAACTAGGATTACTAGATTGTATTTGTAGATTCAAACTTGATCACTAAATAGTTGCAAACTAGAAATGACTTCAATAAAAGAAAAATACTCCAAATCCTATGAAGCCTCTTTAGTGAACCATAATCTTGAATATATACTAGTAGTATATGACTATGGTCAATAAGGACTTGCAAGAAATATTTCACAATTCAAAGTAAATTAGATCCTCACTTAAGTCAAGAAAGCAATAATTTCATCTATATGGATTCAATTAAATCGAAACCACTCTCCATAGACTTCCTAGATCGCTCCCCTTACCCCAAGTATCCTTATTTGCTTGAGTATGTGTTGCGTGTAAATTGTGTGGTGATTGTATGCTTATTTGATTTTCGACGATTAGACGACAACGAGAGTAAGGAGAATGGATCCCGAAGTCAACCAGGCAAGGGTGATGGAGACTACACAACCCGAGATGAAGATGAAGAAGACTATTTTGACATTGCCAAGCGAGGCAAGCCATCTTTTGAATCATACTCCAAATACCTAGTTTTACTATTGCATTCTACCTGTTTTAAGTAAATTGCATGATTGAATTGCTAGAGTAGAATGATAGATGTGTAGTGCTATCTTGCTTAGCAAGAGCATCAAGCTGAGTTTATCCAACCTTACTTAGTGGTATCATCACTCATACTAGTTGCTTAGTCGCTAATAAAATTGAGGCCATCTATAAGGGGAACCCTACTTGGAAGGGGTGACTTGAACTTGAAAGCTTGAATTGGAGACTTCTCCTACATGATGGGTTTATGAAGGAAAAATAATCTTGACTAAGAACTATGGAATGTATTTGCGAAATGACAACGAGTGATGTACTATGTGAGCCAGCCATACAGTACGACCACATTATCCTGGTATGGGACAGGGCTTAGTGGAGTAGTTTGTTTTGCCTTAGTGTAGACCCTACAAATGTAAATGGAAGTCCGACCAAGGACTCCTTTTCCAGGGCACCCTTGGCGGTGGCCGAGTTTCGCCTTGTCCTCCTCTTCATAGGTGGTTGGGGTACAAGCCGAAGAGCCCTCATTGAAAATGTACTGCCGTAGTAGAACTCTACCTCGGCTAGTGGCATCCGGAGGATCAAGCGGCTGGGAACTTTGCACACTCCAGACAGCTTCTTGAAACTCCGGTGTTGAGGGGTACATCTCTAGGCGGTAGTGTTTATGCTAAGGCGGGCAGGTGAAACATTATGGTCGGCTGCTTGTCGTGGCATATGTTGTTATGCAGGGAAGTTGCCCACACGATGAGTAGTCGGATGGTGTGGGTAAAGTGTACAACCTCTGCAGAGTGTAAAACTATTCGAATAGCCGCGTCCGCGGTCATGGACAGTTGGCAAGCTCTACCTGGCTTTTGTCAATAATGAAAATGACTTATGGTGATTGACCTGAATGGAATTGACTTGACTTGACCATGATGTTGACACCCTTGAAGTTCCTCTTTAGTTTGAACTTAGAGAACTAAAATTCTTTTCTACCAATGAATATTCTTGGGAAACAAAACTAGCTTTTGCAAACTAAACTTTGAAAACAACTACAAGTACATGTAACTGAATAATGGATTTGTAACAAGGGATCCCTTGTAACAACTTCTAGCGCCTGATGAGCAATGATAAGAATCCGATCGCAATTATACAACAACAAAAAACAACTAGCCATCAGATTAGCTTGCTTCTTCAACTCGATCAGCTTTCTTAACTGCTTGTTCATTTTCTTCAGTTCTCCCTTCACTTCCACCAGTTCTGCATTGGGAGCATTAGGCATAATCGGAATGGATCCTCTCTCCACCGCATTCTCTACAGCAAGTCCCCCCTCCCAAATTGCACTCCCCAATAGCGCCAATTGATTCCTACAATTGAAGCCTCTGAACGTACACATCGATCCACTCAAAATACCTGCATTTCTTCAGGATCTGAAAACAACAACGTGAACCCTAAATCCCAAATTCGAGGGAATAACAAGAAAATCGAGAGAAAACAGAGCAATTGGAGCGAGATCTAACCTTATCCCCCTCTCTATATGGCAAGCTCTCGCTTGCAAGGAACTCACGCCCACGGTTGCCGTTGTCGTCCGTCTTATAGATCGACCACTTCAGAGGCTCCTGGCGTGGGCAGTCAGGGCATCTTGTCAAAGGCACGGGTCCATACTGCGACCATGAAGAACGGGGGGTTGAAGAGAAACTAGACATCACCCGCCTGCCGGAGAAGGGCTGCCGCTGGCGGAGAAGAAGAACAATGGGGCACGAGGAAAGAAAGAGGAAGCAATGGCACGGGCACGGGCGCGGGGCTGGCTCGGGCTCCCATTTTGCAACGGTCACATGGGTAAGTTGTGGGTCCGGCGCGCTAACATGGACAAGTTGTGGGTCCCACGATGATCTGGATAAGTGGAGATGTGTCCACTGCGGGGCACCAATAGCGGCCCCACTTTCCAGCACCAACCAACGGTCAACTAAATAGGATTCCTCCCGTCCGAGCTCCTTGTGAGGGTTTCAGACAAGGGCTTGGGCAAAACTGAGGAAAAACTAAGCGGCTGGTGAAAAATGAGCACAACTAAGGACCCGAGGGCACGAAAATAGAAATCCCAAAAGTAAAATATATGTGGTATAATAGAAGGATCTCTGATTTCATTGAGATTGGCGTTAACAGTCAACCTAATTTAGATGTGGCATTGGAAAAATATGGAACGGGCAACCATATACATTTTCTCGCATGCGTAAGCACCCATGCTGATCCAGAGGGGGATGGTTTAACTAAAGGTAACGGGAACATTCCTAGTTCCATGAGGGATTGGATCAGCCCTAGTAAGGTTGATACTCAAAAGGAAAGTCCAAAGAATACTGCAAAGGTTACTCTAACAGATAGTCTGAAGCGGAACCGCAAGCTCCTATGCAAGAGGACCTCCCCCTGAAAGAACGCCTCCACGCAGTCTAGGGCAGAGTGGTTGATGACCACCGAGGGGAAGAACACCCGCAAGAAGTCAACCAGAAAGAAGAGCACTGAGGAGAACACCCAGTCAACCACAAAAAAGACCACCGAGGAGAACCCCCCCTTAACCACAAAGAAGACCACTGAGGAAACCACCCCCAATAAGTCAACCACAAAGAGGACCACCGAGGAAACCACCCTCAATAAGTCAACCACAAAGAAGACCACCGAGGAAACCACCCCCAATAAGTCAACCACAAAGAATACCACCGAGGATAAGACCCTCAAGATGTCTACCACAAAGAAGACCACCGAGGAGAACACCCCAAAGAAGTCTACCACAAAGAAGACCACCGAGGAAACCACCCCCAAGAAGGCAACCACAAAGAAGACCACCGAGGATAAGACCCCCAAGAAGTCAACCACAAAGAAGACCACCGAGGAGAACACCCCCAAGAAGTCAAATACAAAGAAGACCACCGAGGAGAACACCCCCAAGAAGTCAAACACAAAGAAGACCACCGATAACACCCCCAAGAAGTCAAACACAAAGAAGATCACCCCCAAGAAGTATACCAACAAGGAGTCCACCCCCACCGAAAACACTAACAAGGAGTCCACCCCCAAGAAGGACTGGACGTTTGCAGACTCAGATAACGAGGATACTTGTCAATGGGAATGCCAATTGGAAGAAGATTTTATGGAACAAAGGGCAGAACCATCATCACTAGTACAGACAGATGTGGGAGGAAATTTCTCAGCACAACAAGTAGATTGTCAGAATGTCAATGTCAAACCCATGAGAGGTGATGGCGTCGACGAACCCATGGCAGAGAAAACAATGTGTGATGTACTTGGCATCACTAGTGAACCTAGTAATGATGATGTAGAGGAAGAAAATGAAGGTCCTCCCATTTCAGACATAGAGGAAGATGAGGACAGTGAAATAGAGGTGGTGGAACAAGAAACAGGTGATGATGTAATCAATAAATCACTAATGGAGGAAGCTGCCATCCCGGTAGATGATGAGGTCACTAGCGAGTTAGCGATAACATATGATCCAGTGGTACCTGTAATTATGATGGGCACATACTTCGCCAACATGGTATAATTCAAGAAAGCATTTGCGCAATATTGTATCATCGGAGAGTTTGACATCTTCAGAACTAGAAACACAAGGAAACGGTACGAGGTGAGGTGCAGATTAGACTACTACAATGGGGAGAGGGTGAAGGATCAATGCCCATGGAAGATCTTCGTTAGGATACTTCCTGGTGGAGAAACAATTAGGGTACTGAGAAGCTTTCGTCACACAAATATCTATTTCTAACTGACGGGTTCTGGTTTTCATATGGGTAGCAAGTTTAGGAATTATTATGAAGCAACTAATGTATAAAATAAATGTTCCGATGCAGGTGAACAAGATGGGACCTGCACACAGGTGTCCAACAGGCTGCAAACTAAGATCTTCTTGTGCAACTCAAGAATGGGTTGAGAAGCATGCTTTGGCCATTCTTAAGAAAACACCAAATGAGACTGCCAAGGTGATTCAGGTAAAGCTTATGGCTGATTACAACGTCGAGCTACCATATCACATAGTTTGGAAAGGTAAAGAGAGAGCTTTGAAAACACTATATGGGGACCGGGATAATAGTTTCAGGCTGTTGTACAGCTTCAAGGCTGAAATACAATCTAGGTCTCAAGGTAGTGTTGTCGAGATTGACACGAAAGAGGAGGAGGGGAACATATATTTTAACCATTTTTTATGGCCCTTGAGCCCTGTATTCAAGGATTCAAGGAGGGTTGTAGGCCATATTTGAGTATAGACTTCACTATCCTCACTGGCAGATGGAATGGTTGTCTAGCATCAGCGACAGCACTAGATGGGCACAACTGGATGTTCCCGGTGGCATTCGGCATGTTTTAGTCGGAAACAGAGGAGAACTAGGAGTGGTTTATGAGGCAACTGCATAGATCAATAGGTGATGTTTCACCATTGGCCATAAGCACTGATGCATGCAAAGGATTGGAAAATGCAGTTCAGACAGTATTTCCACATGCTGAACAAAGAGAATGCCATGCTCATTTGATGCTGAACTTGTACAGGCACTACTCAGGCACTGTATATCGCTACATGTGGACTGCTGCTAGGGCCTACAAGCCTGAGAGCTACAAATTTTTTATGGACAAGATACATGCTGAGAACTCTGATTTTGCCGTATACTTGGAAAGGCATCACAACCTTTTATGGATGAGGAGTGCTTTTAATCCCGCAATAAAGTGTGATTACATAAACAACAACCTTGCTGAAACCGTAAATAACTGGGTCAAAGACTCAAAAGACCTTCCAGTTCATATGTTGATGGACACCATATGAGGTATGTTGATGGGGCTGATAAAAGTAAGAAGAGATATTGGGGACAGACTAAGAGGGCACATTCTACCCGCTGTTATTCAGCAAATAAACCAGAGAAGTCCAGGTCTTGGTTACCTTAGAGTTAGAGAGTCTAACGACCACAGCTGTGAGGTGAGATATTTGAGCCGGAATGGCCTGAGGCATGTCGTGAAGATTGACAGTAGAGAATGCAGCTGCTTAGAGTGGCAGCATACTGGGAAGCCATGCCCACACGTGTTAATATTCTTGGTCCACAAAAGAACTCTGCCACACCTTGATCAATATGTGAGTGAGTACTTCTCTTTGGCTAAATTTCGAGCTACCTACGCTGGTGCCGTCCCTCCTTGCACAGACCAGTCACAGTGGCCTGTGGTTCAACTACCTTTCAAGCTGTGCTAGCCAAATGTTAAAAGAGGCAAAGGAAGACCTCAGAAGAGTAGGTTCAAGAATTTCATGGAGAAGCAGGGCATGCCTTTTAGTGGTAGCAAGAAAGGCAAAAACAGATGTAAGCAATGCAAATGTATTGGACATAGAGCAGCGGGGTGTTATTTGAACGGACCAAAGCCTAGGTATGAAGTGTTTGCGTGTATGATCTTTATTTATAATTAGGTAATATCTATGCTTACCTGGGGCTTACCTGCTTTCTAACATTTGTCAGGAAGCGCAAGACAAGGTGCAAGACTGTTGATGCTGTGTATGTGCTTCACGAGGAAGTTGAGTGGAGTGATGATGACACGGGATCTGATTCAGATTGGCCGGACATTCCAGAACCTTCTGATCCAACATACAAGAAGGCGAGAAAACTGTCCCCAAAGAGGAAGAAGACAGCTAGGTTGGGGTATGACTAATTCAATCTTTTTTCTGAGTGCTCCATCTCTGTAATATAGCAAAATTGTGAAAACTATTTTTCCGGAACATGTGTGTGTGTGTGCAGTGTAAAACAGGGGCCCTGGAACTGCCCAAAATTCTGTCAGAACTGTATTTGTTATAGAATTTGTAATTTGTAAACTATGTACTCAGTTTTAATAAGCCTTGTTTGACATTATGCATATGTTCTTATTCGGTGATAATGTTCAGAGGGACAGTCAGAAAAGGCAGAATAAATGGCACAACATAACATTTCACATTACACAATATTTGGGTCCTTACAGTTCTGCTTTTCAGGTGCTAGACATCATAATGCCAACATAAACTGCAAATGCCATGGAACATATCCATATGAAAAGCAGATTGTTTCCACCATCTGCCCTAACCTTGATCTATTCTATTTCAGCTGCTCGCTTCTGCAACTGAGCATGCACACCACCACTCTGCTCGAGCTTCCGAAGTTGGTCCAGAAGCTCCTTGTTTTCATCAAGCAGCGCATGGTTCTCCTCCATCTTCTCCCATACAGCATCACGAAGATCACGAACAAGCTCTCTCTGGAAAACTGGCAGCGGGTCGTCCATCCACTCATACTTCTCACAGCCTTGGCCCTTGCCTTTCTGCCAAAAACATAGTAAAGGAAGAGGAAAGATGTGAGAATTCAAATAACTAAACTGCAAAACAAACTTGATTAGTTTGTAATAATACCGCATGGATGCCGCAGTTGTAGAATCTTCTCCCAGCGTTTTCATCCATCCATGCAATCCATCTCGGCATCTTTACTCCACAGTCACAGATTTTGTCCGGCAAATAGTCGTAGGGCTTACTCCGGTACGGGATAGGGGGGCATCGGCAAGCCGACCCTGATTCCGCCCGCGAAGAACTGCAGTAGCTGCGAACCATTGCCTTGCACCCAAGGGAGAGTACAACAGAGGAACTTGGTGGGGAACTAGAACAGCAGATGTGAGCTAGCCGAAAAAGAATCATAGGTGCAAGGGGGAGAGGGGAAGAAGGAAGAATCGGAGTGACGGCGCTGCTCTTGCATCCGGCAGTTATACCAGCGCGCCTCCTAGAATATGACCGTTTGAGTATGACAGGTGGGATCGTGCAATGCAACTATGCCACCAATGATATTGCCATCATGGACACAAAGAAAATGTATTGTTTACAAGCGTGGAAGCAATGCACAGTCGCTGGGGGCATGTGCTTCCATGGAGAGCTACCCTGTCAAAAAGATCTGTTTCCCTCTGGGCAGACACCACAATCACTAGCCTCCGCCTCCTGTTCTTCACACGAGCGAGCCCTCCCCGTAGTTCAGATGCCTCGCACCGGCCGCTACAACACCTCCCGCGCATGACGCGGAAGCTCCACCCCAGGCCTCAGCCACGCCACCCCAGGCCTCAGCCACGGTGGCGGTACGTACTACCACAGCGGGAACTCCACGCCCGGTCGTGCACAGCGCGGCAGGTCAAACCGCCGCCGCATCAGATGGCCATGGTGGCTTGAACCGAGCAGCAATACATCTACTCCAACTCCTACTTCTTCGACCTCGAGCAGGTCTCGCAGTGGCTCCAGCAGGCCTCGCAGTGTAGGCCGGTTCAAGACCGCCCTCAAACCCATTCCGTTCATCAATCTTGAATCGGACGATGAGGACGGCGGCGTCAACTCTGAGCAGCCAAGATCCGCCGACGCAAAGTTTGTGCGAGACATGATGACAGCCATGACCAGGTCATTGGAACCCCAGGGCAGGGGGAAGGGCAAGGCAACCACGATGAAGCAGAGGGCAAGGACAAGGCCCCAACGGAGGTCGACTCTGACGACTCCGACGACTCCGACGATGTCATGTACTGGGTTTAGCTAGTGGTTAAGTTAGTAATCTATGAAGAAAATGCAAATGGCATGCATATTAGCTAGCATTTTCTGTTCAATGCAATTTATCTTGCCTAAGATTTGACCCTTCCATTTTTAGTTAATATATAAAATATAATGCATTTTATCTTCCGGCGTGTCCTGGCATGCCTTCTCGTGTATGCGGACCGGTTCCTTCTCGTCGAAGGGTCTAGCCAGGACCCTGGCACTGGCATGATGGGACGGGGCAGTGAGCGTCAGTTAATCGGCGCCACGTATCCACCCGCGTGCCGGGCGGGGGCTCTATTTTTTCATTTACGGTGGATATAGCTTGCATGAGAAGGCTAGAAGACAGAGAGAGCAGTGGTTAGACCACAGGCTGGGCTGTTTGACTATCTTGCCATATTATTCATTCACCTACTTCCTTCTCCTTCCTCCTGCCCGGCCATCCGCTCTGTCTAGCCATGCCTCCAAAGAGAAACCGCCCCCTGACAACTCAAGAAGCGGAGATAATGGAGAGAGCTCGCCGCCGGAAGGAACTTGCTCCATCCATTAGAGAAAGCCCTCACATAGAGGCGCAATCTTTGCTCTCCCTGATGGAGAAGGGAAAACTTCAATCAGGCGAGGGCTCATCCGGGTACTGGGACGAATTCTTCTTCATCATCATCTTTTTTTTTCTTCTTCTTCCTCCTCTATAACTCATTACCGTGGAATAAAATGTTCCAGAGCCGGCGGAGCCATGATGGTTTTGCAGGGTGTGCCTCTCTCCCAAAAAATGGCGGCGGCAATCCAGAACCCGTTGCCCACATTTCCCCGGCTCAGCGAGGTAAGCACTCTCTAATTCTGTTGACATGCATTGGGGTTCTTGTGATTCTGACTTAGGTGAGTGTAGAGTGGTTTACCTGTAATGGGGTTTTTGTGAGGACGCCACTGCCACTTAGTTGGCGTCCTTGGTAGAAATAACCCTATTTTTATTTTACACAGGAAAACAAGGTGGGGCGGAACCCAGATATGGCATCCTGGCTTAATGAACTGATAGCCAAACAAAGGGAGAAAAAATTGACCCAGGAAGTGGATATGGCTAAAGTCCTCTTAATTGCCAAGTGCCTTGCTCATGAGCGCAAGCAGCTTGAAAAGGAGAATCTAAAGTGGTCGGAACTGCACAAGGAAGCCAGAGCCTCGGCACAGAAGAATACAGCCAGGATCAAAGATCTATTGGAGGAATATTTGAAGCTAACAAACAGTACTGTCACCCTGGAGATCACATGCAGGAACCTGCTGGCTGAAAATGAGAAAGCACTCAGGGAGCTCATGGATTCCAAAATGAAATACCTCGCAAGCTGCCAACTCGTGGCATCTCTTGAGAAGGAAAATGAGCAGCTACGCGCCCGGCTTGAACCCTGATGTGGCGTGCTTTTGCAATAAAATTATGTAATGAACTGAACACATTGAAGTACTATGTGTTTATTATGTTATGAACTGTTATGAAACCATGTCACGCAATGTTTGGAAGCACCTCTTTGTGAAAGAGTCCACCCGTGAACCCTTGGGATGGCATGTTTGGTATTTTTCCTAGGTGATGCATCACTCACCTTGACTCCATGCATTGTTTTTCCATTTTTTGATTTTTTTCTGAGTTCTCGAGGCCCCCCTTCGAGTTCTAGGTCAAACTCGCGGTGCCATCGATATCTGCCAGGTGGGGTGGGAACCATGGTTTGGTCTTGGTTCTAGGGTCCCACACACCCAGGGGACCTCCCTGTATTTTTCCCTATTTTTCTGGTGTGCATTTCTTGTAGCCCTAGTGCAAAATTGGATTTAGGGCAAAAAATATTCATTATATGGCAGCATGCCGAGATAATTCCTAACCTCCTGGATGTGGCACCCCTGGTAGGTCCCCCACCCATGAAAATTACAGTGGTGATGTTTTGCACACTGCCCTTGGTGGCCCCTTCACAAAAAAGCACCTGTTTTGACCCCTCTGGCCACCTGAAAAATGGGAAATACATTTTTTATGTGGAAACTGAAAAAACACTAGTTGCAAAAGTTGTTGGGATTACAAAGATGCACATCTCCACCAAAAATGGGACCATGGTTCCACAGTTTGCTGTGGAACTTGCACAAACCATGGTCACCTGGCAAGGAAGACCAAGAGAACTCCTGCCTGGAAGCACCTCTTTGTGAAAGAGTCCACCTCTGAACCCTTGGGATGACATGTTTGGTATTTTTCCTAGGTGATGCATGACTCACCATGACTCCATGGATTGTTTTTCTATTTTTTTGATTTTTTCTGAATTCCCCAGGCCCCCCTTCGAGATCTAGGTCAAACTCGCGGTGCCATCTATGTCTGCCAGGTGGGGTGGGAACCATGGTTTGGCCTTGGTTCTAGGGTCCCACACCCCCAGGGGACCTCCCTGTATTTTTCCCCTATTTTTCTGGTGTGCATTTCTTGTAGCCCCAGTGCAAAATTGGATTAAAATGGATTTATGGCAAAAAATATTCATTATATGGCAGCTGGACGAGATAATTCCTAACCTCCTGGATGTGGCACCCCTGGTAGGTCCCCCACCCATGAAAATTATAGTGGTGATGTTTTGCGCACTGCCCTTGGTGGCCCCTTCACAAAAAAGCACGTGTTTTGACCCCTCCGGCCACCTGAAAAATAAGAAATGCATTTTTTATGTGGAAACTGAAAAAACACTAGTTGCAAAAGTTGTTGGGAATGCAAAGATGCACATCTCCACCCAAAATGGGACCATGTTTCCACAGTTTGCTGTGGAACTTGCACAAACCATGGTCACCTAGCAAGGAAGACCAAGAGAACTCCTGCCTGGAAGCACCTCTCTATGAAAGAGTCCACCTGTGAACCCTTGGGATGACATGTTTGGTATTTTTCCTAGGTGATGCATCACTCACCATGACTCCATGCATTGTTTTTCCATTTTTTGATTTTTTCTGAATTCCCTAGGCCCCCCTTCGAGATCTAGGTCAAACTCGCGGTGCCATCGATGTGTGCCAGGTGGGGTGGGAACCATGGTTTGGTCTTGGTTCTAGGGTCCCACACCCCCAGGGGACCTCCCTGAATTTTTCCCCTATTTTTCTGGTGTGCATTTCTTGTAGCCCCAGTGCAAAATTGGATTAAAATGGATTTAGGGCAAAAAATATTTATTATATGGCAGCAGGCCGAGATAATTCCTAACCTCCTGGATGTGGCACCCCTGGTAGGTCCCCCACCCATGAAAATTAGAGTGGTGATGTTTTGCACAATGCCCTTGGTGGCCCCTTCACAAAAAAGCACCTGTTTTCACCCCTCCGGCCACGTGAAAAATGGGAAATACATTTTTTATGTGGAAACTAAAAAAACAATAGCTGCAAAAGTTGTTGGGAATCCAAAGATGCACATCTCCACCAAAAATGGGACCATGGTTCCATAGTTTGTTGTGGAACTTGCACAAACCATGGTCACCTGGCAAGGAAGACCAAGAGAACTCCTGCCTGGAAGCACCTCTTTGTGAAAGAGTCCACCTATGAACCCTTGGGATGACATGTTTGGTATTTTTCCTAGGTGATGCATGACTCACCATGACTCCATGGATTGTTTTTCTATTTTTTTGATTTTTTCTGAATTCCCCAGGCCCCCCTTCGAGATCTAGGTCAAACTCGCGGTGCCATCTATGTCTGCCAGGTGGGGTGGGAACCATGGTTTGGCCTTGGTTCTAGGGTCCTACACCCCTAGGGGACCTCCCTGTATTTTTCCCCTATTTTTCTGGTGTGCATTTCTTGTAGCCCCAGTGCAAAATTGGATTAAAATGGATTTATGGCAAAAAAAATATTCATTATATGGCAGCAGGCCGAGATAATTCCTAACCTCCTGGATGTGGCACCCCTGGTAGGTCCCCCACCCATGAAAATTATAGTGGTGATGTTTTGCGCACTGCCCTTGGTGGCCCCTTCACAAAAAAGCACGTGTTTTGACCCCTCCGGCCACCTGAAAAATGGGAAATGCATTTTTTATGTGGAAACTGAAAAAACACTAGTTGCAAAAATTGTTGGGAATGCAAATATGCACATCTCCACCAAAAATGGGACCATGTGTCCACAGTTTGCTGTGGAACTTGCACAAACCATGGTCACCTAGCAAGGAAGACCAAGAGAACTCCTGCCTGGAAGCACCTCTCTATGAAAGAGTCCACCAGTGAACCCTTGGGATGGCATGTTTGGTATTTTTCCTAGGTGATGCATCACTCACCATGACTCCATGCATTGTTTTTCCATTTTTTGATTTTTTCTGAATTCCCTAGGCCCCCCTTCGAGATCTAGGTCAAACTCGCGGTGCCATCGATGTGTGCCAGGTGGGGTGGAAACCATGGTTTGGTCTTCGTTCTAGGGTCCCACACCCCCAGGGGACCTCCCTGTATTTTTCCCCTATTTTTCTGGTGTGCATTTCTTGTAGCCCCAGTGCAAAATTGGATTAAAATGGATTTAGGGCAAAAAATATTTATTATATGGCAGCAGGCCGAGATAATTCCTAACCTCCTGGATGTGGCACCCCTGGTAGGTCCCCCACCCATGAAAATTAGAGTGGTGATGTTTTGCACAATGCCCTTGGTGGCCCCTTCACAAAAAAACACCTGTTTTGACCCCTCCGGCCACGTGAAAAATGGGAAATGCATTTTTTATGTGGAAACTAAAAAAAACAATAGCTGCAAAAGTTGTTGGGAATCCAAAGATGCACATCTCCACCAAAAATGGGACCATGGTTCCACAGTTTGTTGTGGAACTTGCACAAACCATGGTCACCTGGCAAGGAAGACCAAGAGAACTCCTGCCTGGAAGCACCTCTCTGTGAAAGAGTCCACCTGTGAACCCTTGGGATGGCTTGTTTGGTATTTTTCCTAGGTGATGCATCACTCACCATGACTCCATGCATTGTTTTTCCATTTTTTTTATTTTTTCTGAATTCCCCAGGCCCCCCTTCGAGATCCAGGTCAAACTCGCGGTGCCATCGATGTCTGCTAGGTGGGGTGGGAACCATGGTTTGGTCTTGGTTCTAGGGTCCCACACCCCCAGGGGACCACCCTGTATTTTTCCCCTATTTTTCTGGTGTGCATTTCTTGTAGCCCTAGTGCAAAATTGGATTAAAATGGATTTATGGCAAAAAATATTCATTATATGGCAGCAGGCCGAGATAATTCCGAAACTCCTGGATATGGCACCCCTGGTAGGTCCCCCACCCACGAAAATTAGAGTGGTGATGTTTTGCACACTGCTCTTGGTGGCCCCTTCACAAAAAAACACCTGTTTTGACCCCTCCAGCCACCTAGAAAATGGGAAATGCATTTTTTATGTGGAAACTGAAAAAACACTAGTTGCTAAAGTTGTTGGGAATGCAAAGATGCACATCTCCACCAAAAATGGGACCATGGTTCCACAGTTTGCTGTGGAACTTGCACAAACCATGGTCACCTAGCAAGGAAGACCAACAGAACTCCTGCCTGGAAGCACCTCTCTGTGAAAGAGTCCACCTGTGAACCCTTGGGATGGCATGTTTGGTATTTTTCCTAGGTGATGCATCACTCACCAAGACTCCATGCATTGTTTTTTCCATTTTTTTGATTTTTTCTGAATTTCCTAGGCCCCCTTCGAGATCTAGGTCAAACTCTCGGTGCCATCGAACTCTGCCAGGTGGGGTGGGAACCATGGTTTGGTCTTGGTTCTAGGGTCCCACACCCCCAGGGGATCTCCCTGTATTTTTTTCCTATTTTTTTAGTGTGCATTTCTTGTAGCCCCAGTGCAAAATTGGATTAAAATGGATTTAGGGCAAAAAATATTCATTATATGGCAGCAGGCCGAGATAATTCCTAACCTCCTGGATGTGGCACCCCTGGTAGGTCCCCCACCCATGAAAATTAGAGTGGTGATGTTTTGCACACTGCCCTTGGTGGCCCCTCCGGCCACCTGAAAAATGGGAAATGCATTTTTTATGTGGAAACTAAAAAAACACTAGTTGCAAAAGTTGTTGGGAATGCAAAGATGCACATCTCCACCAAAAATGGGACCATGGCTCCACAGTTTGCTGTGGAACTTCCACAAACCATGGTCACCTGGCAAGGAAGACCAAGAGAACTCCTGCCTGGAAGTAGCTCTCTATGAAAGAGTCTACTTGTGAACCCTTGGGTTGGCATGTTTGGTATTTTTCCTAGGTGATGCATCACTCACCATGACTCCATGCATTGTTTTTCCATTTTTTTGATTTTTTCTGAATTCCATAGGCCCCCCTTCGAGATCTAGGTCAAACTCACGGTGCCATTGATGTCTGCCAAGTGGGGTGGGAACCATGTTTTGGTCTTGGTTCCAGGGTCCCACACCCCCAGGGGACCTCCCTGTATTTTCCCCTATTTTTCTGGTGTGCATTTCTTGTAGCTCCTGTGCAAAATTGGATTAAAATGGATTTAGGGCAAAAAATATTCATTATATGGCAGCAGGCCGAGATAATTCCTAACCTCCTGGATGTGGCACCCCTGTTAGGTCCCGCACCCATAAAAATTAGAGTGGTGATGTTTTGCACACTGCCCTTGGTGGCCCCTTCACAAAAAGCACCTGTTTTGACCCCTCCGGCCACCTGAAAAATGGGAAATGCATTTTTTTATGTGGAAACTGAAAAAACAATAGTTGCAAAAGTTGTTGGGAATGCAAAGATGCACATATCCACAAAAAAATGGGACCATGGTTCCACAGTTTGTTGTGGAACTTGCACAAACCATGGTCACCTGGCAAGGAAGACCAAGAGAACTCCTGCTTGGAAGCACCTCTCTGTGAAAGAGTCCACCTGTGAACCCTTGGGATGGCATGTTTGGTATTTTTCCTAGGTGATGCATCACTCACCATGACTCCATGCATTGTTTTTCCATTTTTTTTTTGATTTTTTCTGAATTCCCTAGCCCCCCTTCGAGATTTAGGTCAAACTCTGGGTGCCATCGAATTCTGCCAGGTGGCGTGGGAACCATGGTTTGGTCTTGGTTCTAGGGTCCCACACCCCCAGGGGATCTCCCTGTATTTTTCCCCTATTTTGTGGTGTGCATTTCTTGTAGCCCCAGTGCAAAATTGGATTAAAATGGATTTAGGGCAAAAAAATTTCATTATATGGCAGCATGCCGAGATAATTCCTAACCTCCTGGATGTGGCACCCCTGGTAGGTCCCCCACCCATGAAAATTAGAGTGGTGATGTTTTGCACACTGCCCTTGGTGGCCCCTTCACAAAAAGCACCTGTTTTGACCCCTCCGGCCACCTGAAAAATGGGAAATGCATTTTTTATGTGGAAACTGAAAAAATAATAGTTGCAAAAGTTGTTGGGAATGCAAAGATGCACATCTCCACCAAAAATGGGACCATAGTTCCACAGTTTGCTGCGGAACTTGCACAAACCATGGTCACCTGGCAAGGAAGACCAAGAGAACTCCTGCCTAGAAGCACCTCTCTGTGAAAGAGTCCACCTATGAACCCTTGGGATGGCATGTTTGGTATTTTTCCTAGGTGATGCATCACTCACCATGACTCCATGCATTGTTTTTCCATTTTTTTTTTGATTTTTTTCTGAATTCCCCAGGCCCCCCTTTGAGATCTAGGTCAAACTCTCGGTGCCATCGAATTCTGCTAGGTGGGGTGGGAACCATGGTTTGGTCTTGGTTCTAGGGTCCCACACCCCCAGGGGATCTCCCTGTATTTTTTCCCTATTTTTGTGGTGTGCATTTCTTGTAGCCCCAGTGCAAAATTAGATTAAAATGGATTTAGGGCAAAAAATATTCATTATATGGCAGCATGCCGAGATAATTCATAACCTCCTGGATGTGGCACCCCTGGTAGGTCCCCCACCCATGAAAATTAGAGTGGTGATGTTTTGCACACTGCCCTTGGTGGCCCCTTCACAAAAAAGCACCTGTTTTGACCCCTCCGGCCAGCTGAAAAATGGGAAATGCATTTTTTATGTGGAAACTGAAAAAACAATAGTTGCAAAAGTTTTTGGGAATGCAAAGATGCACATCTCCTCCAAAAATGGGACCATGGTTCCATAGTTTGTTGTGGAACTTGCACAAACCATAGTCACCTCGCAAGGAAGACCAAGAGAACTCCTGCGTGGAAGCACGGAAGCACCTCTCTGTGAAAGAGTCCACCTGTGAACCCTTGGGATGGCATGTTTGGTATTTTTCCTAGGTGATGCATCACTCACCATGACTCCATGCATTGTTTTTCCATTTTTTTATTTTTTCTGAATTCCCCAGGCCCCCCTTCGAGATCTAGGTCAAACTCGCGGTGCCATCGATATCTGCCAGGTGGAGTGGGAACCATGGTTTGGTCTTGGTTATAGGGTCCCACACCCCCAGGGGACCTCCTGTATTTTCCCCTATTTTTCTGGTGTGCATTTCTTGTAGCCCAGTGCAAAATTGGATTAAAATGGATTTAGGGCAAAAAAATATTCATTATATGGCAGCAGGCCGAGATAATTCCTAACCTCCTGGATGTGTCACCCCTGGTAGGTCCCCCACCCATGAAAATTAGAGTGGTGATGTTTTGCACACTGCCCTTGGTGGCCCCTTCACAAAAAAACACCTATTTTGACCCCTTCGGCCACCTGAAAAATGGGAAATGCATTTTTTATGTGGAAACTGAAAAAACACTAGTTGCAAAAGTTGTTGGGAATGCAAAGATGCACATCTCCACCAAAAATGGGACCATGGTTCCACAGTTTGCTATGGAACTTGCACAAACCATGGTCACGTGGCAAGGAAGACCAAGAGAACTCCTGCCTGGAAGCACCTCGTGAAAGAGTCCACCTGTGAACCCTTGGGATGGCATGTTTGGTATTTTTCCTAGGTGATGCATCACTCACCATGACTCCATGCATTGTTTTTCTACTTTTTTTATTTTTTTCTGAATTCCCGAGGCCCCCCTTCGAGATCTAGGTCAAACTCGCGGTGCCATCGATGTCTGTCAGGTGGGGTGGGAACCATGGTTTGGTCTTGGTTCTAGGGTCCCACAGCCCTAGGGGACCTCCCTGTATTTTCCCCTATTTTTCTGGTGTGCATTTCTTGTAGCCCTAGTGCAAAATTGGATTAAAATGGATTTAGGGCAAAAAATATTCATTATATGGCAGCAAGCCGAGATAATTCCTAACCTCCTAGATGTGGCACCCCTGGTAGGTCCCCACCCATGAAAATTAGAGTGGTGATGTTTTGCACACTGCCCTTGGTGGCCCCTTCACAAAAAAGCACCTGTTTTGACCCCTCCGGCCACCTGAAAAATGGGAAATACATTTTTTATGTGGAAACTGAAAAAACACTTGTTGCAAAAGTTGTTGGGAATGCAAAGATGCACATCTCCACCAAAAATGGGACCATGGTTCCACAGTTTGCTATGGAACTTGCACAAACCATGGTCACCTGGCAAGGAAGACCAAGAGAACTCCTGCCTGGAAGCACCTCTCTGTGAAAGAGTCCACCTGTGAACCCTTGGGATGGCATGTTTGGTATTTTTCCTAGGTGATGCATCACTCACCATGACTCCATGTATTGTTTTTCCATTTTTTTTGATTTTTGCTGAATTCCCCAGGCCCCCCTTCGAGATCTAGGTCAAACTCGCGGTGCCATCGATGTCTGTCAGGTGGGGTGGGAACCATGGTTTGGTCTTGGTTATAGGGTCCCACACGCCTAGGGGACCTCACTATATTTTCCCCTATTTTTCTGGTGTGCATTTCTTGTAGCGCCAGTGCAAAATTGGATTAAAATGGATTTAGGGCAAAAAATATTCATTATATGGCAGCAGGCCGAGATAATTCCTAACCTCCTGGATGTGGCACCTCTGTTAGGTCCACAACCATGAAAATTAGCGTGGTGATGTTTTGCACATTGCCCTTGGTGGCCCCTTCACAAAAAGCACCTGTTTTGACCCCTCCGGCCACCTGAAAAATGGGAAATACATTTTTTATGTGGAAACTTAAAAAACACTTGTTGCAAAAGTTGTTGGGAATGCAAAGATGCACATCTCCACCAAAAATGGGACCATGGTTACACAGTTTGCTGTGGAACTTGCACAAACCATGGTCACCTGGCAAGGAAGACCAAGAGAACTCCTGCCTGGAAGCATCTCTCTGTGAAAGAGCCCACCTGTGAACCCTTGGGATGGCATGTTTGGTATTTGTCCTAGGTGATGCATCACTCACCATGACTCCATGCATTGTTTTTCCATTTTTTTGATTTTTTCTGAATTCCCCAGGCCCCCCATCGAGATCTAGGTCAAACTCGCGGTGCCATTGATGTCTGCCAGGTGGGGTGGGAACCATGGTTTGGTCTTGGGTCTAGGGTCCCACACCCCCAGGGGACCTCCCTGTATTTTCCCCTATTTTTCTGGTGTGCATTTCTTGTAGCCCCTGTGCAAATTGGATTAAAATGGATTTAGGGCAAAAAAATATTCATTATATGGCAGCAGGCCGAGATAATTCCTAACCTCCTGGATGTGGCACCCCTGGTAGGTCCCCCACCCATGAATTTTAGAGTGGTGATGTTTTGCACACTGCCCTTGGTGGCCCCTTCACAAAAAAGCACCTGTTTTGACCCCTCCGGCCTCCTGAAAAATGGGAAATGCATTTTTTATGTGGAAACTAAAAAAACACTAGTTTCAAAAGTTGTTAGGAATGCAAAGATGCACATCTCCACCAAAAATGGGACCATGGTTCCACAGTTTGTTGTGGAACTTGCACAAACCATGGTCACCTGGCAAGGAAGACCAAGAGAACTCCTGCCTGGAAGCACCTCTCTGTGAAAGAGTCCACCTGTGAACCCTTGGGATGGCATGTTTGGTATTTTTCCTAGGTGATGCATCACTCACCATGACTCCATGCATTATTTTTCCATTTTTTTGATTTTTTCTGAATTCCCTAGGCCCCCCTTCAAGATCTAGGTCAAACTCGTGGTGCCATCGATGTCTGCTAGGTGGGGTGGGAACCATGGTTTGGTCTATGTTCTAGGGTCCCACACCCCCAGGGGACCTCCCTGTATTTTTCCCCTATTTTTCTGGTGTGCATTTCTTGTATCCCCAGTGCAAAATTGGATTAAAATGGATTTAGGGCAAAAAATATTCATTATATGGCAGCAGGCCGAACAGTGCACATCCAAGCTGGTGACAGATGCACGTGATGCTGTCAGGATGCCCTTTTAGACAATGGAAAATGCACAAGTATCATTGACTGCAGTCGCTTCCCTTCCCTGTCCTCCTCTCCCCCTTTCTCACCCCCCACCCCCACTGAGGAGGATCTGGATCTACCCCTCTTTCTGGTCCGCTGCTGCCGCCCTCGCCGACGTTCGTTCGAGCCACCGCCTTGGTCGCCATGACCCTCGGGGTAAGCTGCACCGCCTCAAGCTATGTGTTTGGTTTCGGATCTGTGAATGGCCATTTTCTTTCCGATTCGGTCGCTTTACGTAAGTTAACATTGATTTTCTCTGGAACTTGTGGACGTGTAGGACCCCAGGGAAGCGGATCATGCCCCGCGAACCTGCGAAGACCCCACATTTCACGGTTTAGCGTCGAGCTGTGAAGAACTTTGCCGCGTCCACAAACTTGAGCCGCTCAAGTGCGTCGCCTTCGAGGGGACTGATACGGGGCGAAAATTCTACAAGTGCTCACTGCAGAATGTGAGTCCTTCTATGTGCACGTTAGCAGTGGAAAAGCATCAAAGTTTAGTTCAGTTGGAGATAATATTTCCTTGTTTAAGTTGATCTATTGCCTTATTCAGATAAGATTATGTGCTTGAGATTTTATCTTCGAACTTCTAACTGCAATTTTGTGGGCATGTAATTCCATTGTTTCTTTCAGTTATACATAATATTATAGTTACCCTTTGTACGATCTTTGTCCTCTTCTATTACTTGCTTCACTGATTACTATCTTGCCACTTAGTACTATCTTTCATGGGTATTTGCATATAAATTACCTGCTTCACTGAGTACTATCTTGTGTTCCGTAGGGGCAAGGTGAAAGCTCCAATTTCCCCTTCAATTCTTCAGTTTATTGTTTGGTATAGTAATTAAAAGCAATTGGATGCACATGACTAACTTGCTGCAAGTAATTAAATAATTGATGCGCATGACTAAATTGCTGCACACTTAGTATTATCTTGCTGCACTTAGTTCTTTCATGTGTACTTGCGTATGAATTACTTGCTGCATTGAGTCCTATCTTATGTTACATAATGGCATGAGCATTTTTCATTTCTTTTTCTATAGGAAGAGAACAACTGTGGGTTTGTTTCTTGGGTAGATCAAGAGTGGCCAGACACACTAAAGAATGCACTATCACGACTATGGGGATTGTACCATTCTAGCAATACTGCAAGAAGTGCTGACAAAATTAAACTAGCTGAGCTAGAGAAGAAGAATTCCGCTCTATGCGCCGAGAAGGCTATGCTGATGGAAGAAGCTGGTCAGCTGAAGGACAATTTGGAAATGCTGAAGAAAAATGTGGATGAATTGGAGAAAAAAAAGGAAGTTGCAGCGGGTGCTAACGCGCACACATGATGTTGTACGGATGTTGAACAGAGCGGGATGGAACGCCCAAAATGACAAGGTGAAAAGGATCAAGACAATCATCAAAGAGCCATTGTTCGAAGAATCGCCAAATAATGCTGAGTTAGATGAGGAGTTAGATGATGAGACGAACCTTTGTTGAGCCATTGTTCGAAGAATCGCCAAATCATCAGTAGAGGTATCACGAGATTACCGTAGCTAAGAACTATTTGCTATCTGCTATTTGCTCGATGCAATTAACACGAACCTATTGTTTAATGTTACCTAATGTAACCAATGAGTCGCAATGATGAATTGCAAGTGCTATGTGCCATTTATTTATTTGTTTACCCATGGAAGGGAACTCCTCCATCTATGGCTACTGAACTAGTCGCCAGAGTAGAGTGAGCGATGATGACGCAACTGACATCTCTTGAGCACGCCTAGTCAGACTGCGGCGTGTCTCGTCAATTTACTTGCCCTGTCAAATCTCATCCCGCTGCTACGCACAACTTGCTACCACGCGTCTGTTGCTTGGGTTTTTCCACTGGCCACGAATTCTAACCCTTATGACATGTGGCCCCATGTAGGCCCGGAACACTATTGACAAGTGGGGCCCCAGACACACGTCGGACCAAACCTTACCTAGACAAGTGGGTCCCCACACGCTTCGGATGCTAAACCTAGTCTAGTTTGTCTCATGGAGCAGGGGACCTCGATGAGAAGCATTTCAATGGTAAGATTTTGTTCTCTATTCCTTCCTCGTGTCAGACGAGAGCATATTTATTCCCCCCTTGCACGCTATCTCCTTTTTCAGACTATCGCTCTGCTGCCTGTAGTTAAACAACGAGGGGACCCAACAACGAGTCTCTTTAATTGCTGCCTGGCAGTAAACGTACGTACATCCTTACCCACGATAGCAGCCTCTCACTTACAAGTAGGCCGAAATACCAGGCCCCGCGGTGACATGTCGGTCTAGCGCTCTCTCAGAAACAAAACGAAGCGACTGGTTCAATTTCCAAAGCGCTAGTCTTGTATTTACCGCGGCGTGCCTGCAAAACAATTGGATCCCCAACTTCCTCTTCTCTCATAAACGAAGCGACGGGGGCGGCTCGCATGAGGGGTTCAACTTCCAAAGCGCTAGACTGCATTTACTTACGCGGCGTGCCAGCAACCAGTTGAGCACTATTTATCCCACGATCTCGCGGCCTGGAAAACAATTGGATCCCTGATACGTCCATTTTGCATCACTATTTTGTGTCATAATTTGCTGTTATTCATTGATATATTTCACATTTAGAGATGATACTTATGTTATTTCCTCTGTTTTTACATGTTTGATGATCATTGGAGGACTTGCTGCCGGAGTTGGGATTCTGCTGGAAAAAGGACCATCAAGACACCATATTTCAAAGATCGGGAAAATTCCAGAAAAATACCAGAAAAATATATTTTACCAGAAGACTGAAGAAGCCAGAAGGAGGAGGCGAGAGGGGCCACAGGGCAGCCTCACCACCAGGGGGCATGGACCAGCCCCTGGCCGCGCCGCCCTGTGGTGAGGCCACCCAGGCCCACTTCTGCCATCGCCCTTTCGCGTATTTGATCGTCCCCGAAAACCTAAGTCAAGGGGGGGCTCAGAGATAGACACCGCCGCCTCTGCGGGGCGGAAAACACCAGAGAGAGAAAAGCTCTCCGACAGGCAGAAATCTGCCGGGGAAATTCCTTCCCAGAGAGGGGAGATCATGGCCATTGTCATCATCATCGCACCGGACTTCATCGGGATCATCATTATCATCTCCATCACCAGCACCTTCATCTCCACCATCACCATGCCATCCCGCTATAACATCTTTAGTTGAATCTTGTTAAATTCTTAGGGGAAACTTTCCCGGTGTTGATTACTCTTGTGGTTGATGCTATTGAGTGGAACCGTTGAATTAAGGTTTATGTTCAGATTGTTATCTACCATTATTTCACCTCTGATCATGATACATATGATGTATTGTGAGTAGTTCGTTTAGTTCTTGAGGACATGGGAGAAGTCAAGTCCTTAGTAGTGGAATTATGTTGAGTAATATTTAATGGTTTGATATTTATTTGTTGTGGTGCTATTTTACTAGTGGTGTCATGTGAACGTCGACTACATGATACTTCACCATTTATGGGCCTAGTGAGATGCATTGTGTATTTGGCTACCAATTGTGGGGTTGCTGGAGTGACAGAAACCTAAACCTCCGTTGGGAAACCATTGCACCAGGGAGCGTAGGATCTTAGAGTTTAAGGCTATGGTTAGATTTATCTTAATTACTTTCATGTATTTGCGGATGCTTGCAAGGGTTATAATCACAAGTGTGTATTTATCCTAGTAAGGGTAGTGCGCTAGCACAGGTTCACCCCCATAACACTTATCAAACCAGTAAAGATTATTTAGCAGTATGAAGCGAAAGCACTTGACAGAAACTCCCGTGTGTCCTCGAGAATGTTTGGTCATCATAAGTTACATAACTGGCTTGTCCTTTGCTCTAGAAAGGATTAGGCCACTTGCAGCAATTATTATTATTTTCCTTTATTTACTCGTACTTTATTTACTTGCATTACCAAATACCTCTGAAAACCTGTTTGCTAGTATTTACAGTGAATCCTTGATCAAAACCACTTGTCAACACCTTCTGCTCCTCGTTGGGTTCGACACTCTTATTTACCGAAAGTACTACGATACACCCCCTATACTTGTGGGTCATCAAGACTATTTTCTGGCGCCGTTGCCAGGGAGTGAAGCGCTATTGAAGAGTGGATTTGGTAAAGGTAACCGTCGCTGTGAGTATTGTTTTTATTTTTGTCTTTTACTTTTATTTTATTTTGCTATGGAGAATTCTCCATTTGGTTTCCTATTTGGGAACACTACTACCACTGCTGCACATGTGGATGAACCACCACCACCACCCGCTCAATTAGATCCTTTTAAAATACCTATGAAAATTGTTGAACGTGTTATGGATAACTGCTATTCAGGAGATGAAACTGTCCATCCGGGTGATCACTTACTTTTTATACATGAATTATGTGAGTTGTTCAAGTGTGCAGGTATTTTACCGAGCCAAGTCAAGAGGAAGCTATTCTCTTTATCATTGAAAGGCAGAGCTGAGGAGTGGTATCGGCTGCTTAAGGATGGTCCATCTATTGCATGGGAGGAAATTGTGCCTCTCTTTTATTCGAAGTTTTATCCTCCAAGTGAAATTCATAAAGATCGTAATCGAATATATAACTTTTGGCCTCATGATGGAGAGAGTATTGCCCAAGCGTGGGGGAGATTGAAATTACTAATGCTCAAATGTCCCATTCATGAGCTCCCTAATAATATTGTTATTGATAATTTTTATGCGCGGCTTGCTCTTCATGATAAGGATTATTTGGATGCTTCTTGTTTTGGATCATTTACTCATATGAAGGAAGATGCTAAGTGGAATCTCCTTGACCGTATCCAAGAAAATGCTGAAGGATGGGAAAACGACAAAGGTAGGAAGTCAGGTATAAATTATGATTATGAATGCATTAAAACTTTTATGGGAACCGATGACTTTCATAGTGTTAGCATTGCTTATGGTCTTGATTCTCAAATACTTGCTAATTGTCTTAAGGCTTTTGCCTCTTATCTTGATGTTCCAAAGAAAGATTGGAACAAATATCATGCGCCTTATAAAGATTCTATTAGTCATATTCCTGCTGCAGCTACTGAAGTTTGTACTGTTGATAGCATTGTGCCTGAACCTTATTTTGAGAAGACACCTTTCCCTGCTAAGGTAAAAGAGTATTCTACTTTGGTAAGTGTGTCTAATAAAAGTACTAAGAAAGCTGTAGAACCTGATGAGCAAATTACTATTAAGTCTCCTGTAGCTATATTGAAGGACCTTGTTACTAAAGATGTAGGGGATGAATATATTCTCTTTTGTGAAGATGCTTCTAACATTATCTCACATCCTAAAAGGCATAGGAAAGCAAGTGTTCCTGTTATTTCTGTCAGGATTGGCGATCATTGCTATTATGGTTTATGCGACATTGGTGCTAGTTCAAGTGCCATTCCTTTAGAGCTCTACAGAGAAATTATGCATGAGATTGGCACTTGTCAACTTGAAGATATTGATATGGTTGTTCAGCTTGCTAACAGAGAGACTGTTTGGCCTCTGGGTATTGTTTGAGATGTGGAAGTTCTTTGCGGTAAGACCAAATATCCCACTGATTTCCTAGTACTTGGTAAGGAGGCTAGTAAAACTTGCCCTATTATTTTTGGTAGACCCTTTTTGAATACTGGTGGTGCTATGATAGACTGTAAGAAGGAGAAAATTTTCACTAAGTTTAATGGAGAGTCTTATGAGTTTAATTTTTCCAAGTTTGCTAAGACTTCTTATGAAAATGACATGCCTGATGAAATTTTTTGAGTTGAACAACTTGCTTCTATTGCTCTTGCCCCTAATAATGCTTTGCAGCAATTCATGGAGGACCATGAAAGTGATGTTTACAGGAAGGAAAGAGAAGAGATTGACGATATTTTCCATCGTCAACAACCGTTGATCAAGCACAATTTACCTGTGGAGGATCTTGGTACCACTTTGCCACCTAAGGAAGATCCTGTTTTTGAATTAAAACCTTTACCTGATGATCTTAAATATGCTTATATAGATGATAAGAAAATATATCCTGTTATTATCAGTTCTAAACTTTCAGGAAAGGAAGAAGAAAGGTTGTTGGAGATATTGAGGAAACATCGAGGAGCTATGGGATATACTCTCGATGATTTAAAAGGGATTTCTCCCACTTTATGTCAGCATGCTATTAATATGGAGGAAGACGCAAAGCCAGTTGTCGAACATCAACGCCGCTTAATTCCCAAGATGAAGGAAGTGGTAAGAAATGAGGTATTGAAGCTCCTTGATGCTGGTATTATTTATTCTATTGCTGATAGTAGATGGGTTAGTCCTGTTCATTGTGTTCCTAAGAAAGAAGGTATGACTGTTGTGCCTAATGAGAATAACGAGCTTATTCCTCAAAGCGTAGTAGTTGGTTATAGAATGTGCATTGATTTTAGAAAGGTAAACAAAGTTACCAAGAAAGATCATTATCCTTTACCATTTATAGATCAAATGCTAGAGAGGTTGTCTAAGAAGACGCACTTTTGTTTTCTTGATGGTTATTCCGTTTCTCTCAGATTGCTGTTAAAAGGGAAGATCAGGAGAAAACCACTTTTACTTGTCCTTATGGTACTTATGCTTATAGACATATGCCGTTTGGTTTGTGCAATGCTCCTGCTACTTTTCAAAGATGCATGTCTGCTATTTTCATGATTTTTGTGAAGAAATTGTGGAGGTTTTCATGGACGATTTCTCTGTCTATGGAACTTCTTTTGATAATTGTTTTGCACAATCTTGATAAAGTTTTGCAGAGGTGTGAAGAAACTAATCTTGTTCTTAATTGGGAGAAATGCCACTTTATGGTAAATGAAGGAATTGTCCTTGGACATAAAATTTCTGAAAGAGCTATTGAAGTTGACAGAGCAAAAGTTGAGGCAATTGAGAAGATGCCTTGTCCCAGAGATGTTAAAGGTATTCGTAGTATTCTTGGTCATGCTGGTTTCTATAGGAGGTTTATTAAAGATTTCTCTAAGATTTCAAAGCCTCTTACTAATCTTCTTCAAAAAGATGTACCATTTGTCTTTGATGATGATTGTAAGGAAGCTTTTGAAACTCTTAAGAAGGCTTTAACAACTGCTCCTATTGTCCAACTGATACGTCTCAAACGTATCCATAATTTTTGATGCTCCATGCTTGTTTTTACACCATTTGCTTAGTGTTTCGTTACACTTCGTGGCACTTTTATGCATTTTCTGGAACTAACCTATTGACAAGATGCCACAGTGCCAGTTCCCTGTTTTCTGCTGTTTTTGTGTTTCCGAAAAGCTACACAGGAAATATTCTTAGAATTGGACGAAACAAGTTCCAGAAGTCTTATTTTTCCCGGACAAAGGACGAGGACCAAACGAGAGCCGGAGGGGGGCCAGGGGCTGCCCACACACCAGGGCGGCGCGGCCCAGGCCCTGGCCGCGCCCTCTATGTGTCAGGATGCCCTGGCAGCCCCCTGACGACGCCCCTTCGCATATATAAAGCCTCAGGACAAAAAACCCTATTGGAGTCGGCGAAATTTCCAGAACAGTTCCGCAGCGCCGCCGCCGTCGAAGCCAAATTTCGGGGGACATAAGTCTCTGTTCTGGCAGCCTGCCGGGACAGGGAAGTGTCCCCGGAGCCATCTCCATCGGTCTCCATCACCGTCTCCGTCGTCTCCATCGACCTCACCGCCATCTCCATCAACCTTGCTGTCTCCTATGATGAGGAGGGAGTAGTTCTCCCCCGGGGCTGAGGGCTCTACCGGTAGCTATGTGGTTCACCTCTCTCTCCAATGATGTGATCTTTATGTGATCGTGAGCTTTGTATCTAGTTGAATTGGTAGATGTTATTATTCAGATATTATGCTACTCCTATGCTTAATTATTATACTCTCCGGAGATACCTCGTATCATGGTGTAAAGGTGACTAGTGTGTGCATCATGTGTATCTTTTTGGTTAATGTCTCTATGAATTGTTGGTGTTTGTTGGAACCATCTAGTGAGTTTATGGTGATAGTGTGGGACAATCTAGTTTGGGTACATATAGACTTTGAGGAGTGCTTCGTAGCCCTACGCATGATTAGTGTTCATTTTCCATTGGAGAATTGTTTTGAGTTGCATATGGATGATAGTATCTATTGGTTCAATTATGTTATATTTGTTGGGAGTGTGTCCACTAGTGAAAGCATGATCCATAGGCCTTGTTTCCAAGCATTGCACACCGTTTACATTCAGTTTTGTTACATGTTTGCTCGCAGCGATATTTATTTCAGATCACATTTACTACTTATAATCATCACAACTACCTGTATTTCACTATCTCTTCGCCGAACTAGTGCACCTATACATCTGACAAGTGTATTGGGTGTGTTGGGGACACAAGAGACTTTCTGTATCGTAATTGCAGGGTTGTTTGAGAGGGATAGCTTTGACCTCTTCCTCCTTGAGTTCGATAAACCTTGGGTGATCCACTTAAGGGAAACTTGCTGCTGTTCTACAAACCTCTGCACTTGGAGGCCCAACACTGTCTACAAGAACAGACGCGTGCGTAGACATCAAGCTCTTTTCTGGCGCCGTTGCCGGGGAGGTAAGGTAAAAGGTACTCGCATCCTCCTGTGTGAGTGCTCGGAGTTATTTTTTTTAGATTCTGCAATTATATCTTTTTGTTTCTTGTTTTTATTTTCACTAGTTAGGCTTAATGGAAAATAAAGAGTTCTTTAGTCTTTTTTCTGAGTTTAGATTTGAAGAGAAAATTGAAAAACCTTTGGAACTTATTTCGCATAGCAATGTTATTAGTACGAATGCTTTGAATCCCGTTATTGCTAATGCTATGGAAAAGTCTAAGCTCGGGGAAGCTGGTTTTGTTAAGCATGATATTTATAGTTCCCCAGCTTTAGTGGAGAAAGTTTGCTCTGATGATATTTTATCTCCCATATGTGATGTTTCTAATGATGCTTGTGCTCCTCGTCCTTTTAAAATACCTATGAAAATTGTTGATCGTGTTATGAATAACTGCTATTTAGGAGATGGAACTGTCCATCCTAGTGATCATTTGCTTTTTATACATGAATTATGCGAGTTGTTCCAGTGTGCAGGTATTTCAATGAACCAAGTTAAGAAGAAGCTATTCTCTTTATCACTGAAGGGCAGAGCTGCGGAATGGTATAAAGCACTGAAGGATGGCCGATCGGTTGAGTGGGAGGAAATTGTACCTCTCTTTTATTCTAATTTCTATCCTTATAGTGAGGTTTATAAAGATAGAAATTACATTTATAATTTTCATCCGCATGAGGGAGAAAGCATTGCCCAAGCATGGGGAAGATTTAAGTTACTAATGCATAAATGTCCTATTCATGATATTCCCCGTAATATTGTTATTAATAATTTTTATGCAAGGCTTTCAGGATATTACAAGGACTATCTAGATGCATGCTTTGATGGGTCTTTCACAAGCAAGGATGTCGACACCAAGTGGGGTCTGGTTGAAACAATTCAAAACAATATTGAAGGTTGGGATAGCGACAAAGGTAAAGGATCAGATATGAATTACGAGTTTGATTGCATTAAGTCTTTCACTGAAACTGCTAATTTTCAAGAGCTTAGTGTTAAATATGGTCTTGATCCTCAAATTATGGTTGATTGCTTTAAAGCCTTTGCTTCCCATATGAATGTTCCTAAAGGAAATGGGGATGTGTATCATGAACCTTTTAAGGACACTTGCATAGAAAGTGATATTGTTATTGATGATTGCAATAAACATGCTCAAACTTCTAAAAGTCCTATTTCTTATAAGCATGTTAATTTTTGTGGAATACTTAGACCTTGTGAACAGAGTTACAACAAGGAAGATCACATAAAGATCACATCATGGGAGAGAGAGGTGAACCACATAGCTACCGGTAGAGCCCTCAGCCCCGGGGATGAACTACTCCCTCCTCATCATAGGAGACAGCAAGGTTGATGGAGATGGCGGTGAGGTCGATGGAGACGGCGGAGACGGTGATGGAGGTCGATGGAGATGGCTCCGGGGGCACTTCCCCGTCCCGGCAGGGTGCCGGAATAGAGACTTCTGTCCCCCGAAATTCGTCGGCGATGGCGGCGGAGCTGCGGAACTCTTTCTGGAAAATTGCCGAATCCCTTAGGGTTTTCCGTCCCGAGGCTTTATATAGGCGAAGGGGCGTCGCGAGAGGGCAGCCAGGGGCTCCTCACACATGGGTGGCGCGACCAGGGCCTGGGCCGCGCCACCCTAGTGTGAGGGCAGGCCCTGGCTCCTCTCCGGCTCTCTTTCGGATGTCTGGATGCTCCCGGGTAAAATAAGACTTCAGGAACTTGTTTTGTCCAATTCCGAGAATATTTCCTGTGTATCACTCTGAAACACAAAAACAGCAGAAAACAGGGAACTGGCACTGTGGCAACTCGTTAATAGGTTAGTTCCGGAAAATGCATAAAAGTGCCACTAAGTCTAACGAAACAATAGGCAAATGGTATAAAAACAAGCATGGAGCATCAAAAATTATAGATATGTTTGAGACATATCATTGTGCCAAGAGAAGCCTCTAATTTGAGCGAGGTAAGATTTGGGGATGTTGCTGTCCTGAAACAGTTTTTGGTGCTGCACCGTAAAAATTCGTGAAAATTCTCTGTATATCTTTTGGACCTGAGATTTCTTGTGCATATGACCCAGGTTATATCCAAACTTTCATTAGTTGAATACTTTTTGATTTGAGGAACAGAAAACCCCTAAAAAATTCAACCTTTATCAGCTGTTCTGTTTTGATAGATTTCTGCCAATATTTGTGTTTGCCGCTTTATCGCTTTCTTTTTGAGTTCTTTTGATCATGGAAGTTTTGGGGAAGTTGCTACAGTAGTATATGCTTAATATGTGGTGGTTTTAGGTTGAAACCTGAAGCAAAAAGGGTTGATTCAATGTTATGCTTACACTAATGTTGCTAATAGAATTGTGTTTAGTTTTGTATGAAGGAAGTTTTCAAGTGTAGGGATTGGAGAATGATGAGATGAGATGAAGAATGGACAAAAGCTCAAGCTTGGGGATGCCCATGCACCACAAGAAATATCCAAGAAGTACAATCGTCAAAGCTTGGGGATGCCCCCGAGGCACCCCCTTCTCCATTGGCAGAAATCAGGTCACCTTTCAAAACACTATATTTTTATTGCTTCATGCATTATGCATTTTTCTTGGAGTGTCAGTTGTTTTTAGTTTTCAGTTTAGTTTAGTTTTGTTTGCTGCAATAAATGGTTGGATCACATCATGTTCTTTTTGGAGGAGATGAACTCCGTTTTTCATTGCCAAGAACACTCTAGTTTTCACTCTTATCGTTCAACGAGTGTTCTCTTTTTCCGCTACTGTGTTTAGCTTGCATTTTTCGCCTTGATTTTTGTTCAGATCTTGTTTTATCTTTGCATCAAGGTGTATTTGGACCTCTGGTATATGTTGGTTTTCCTCAAAAGAGTTTCCTCAAAAAGGTTTTAATGGTGTTGGAAAAGAGAAAAAGTTTAATGCAAAAAAGTGGTACAAGAAGGAGCTTGTGTAGACTGCGGCCTAGGCTTTTGCATATCGTGCTTGATGTCTTTTTGATAGTATGCTTAGTGGTTTTTCTGTAGCATGACTTGTCTCAAATGACTGAGATTGCTTAATGAGCCTTTGAAAAAATCATGCGTTGTTTTTATTATATGGAAGCATTTATTTGGTTTTCTCCTTTGATGCTTTATTTGGGTTGACTTGGCACATGCTTACACCATGTTGACTACAAAATAAGTCGCCTATAGCCTCTATGATCATTTGGTTTTTGACTTGTGATACCACTTTATGCTTCTTTCAATGATGTTTTGTCGCTATGCATGATTATGGCCATTATTGCTCTCTTAGTTGGTCGCTCCCAGTCTTTTGCTAGCCCTCGCCTTGTACTGAGTATGAGCTCTACTCGAGCATCCAACTCCTAAAACCAAGTTTGCCAAAGTGTCCACCATACATACCTATTAGCAATTTGCTATTCCAAAGTATATTTGACTTCTTTTTATCTACTCTTCAAATTAAACTCTTACCAGTGTTATGCGAAAATTGGTCAGTAAAGCTCTCACGAACCGGAAGGCACACTTTATTTTTTTTCTCGTTCTAAAAAATTTGACATTGTGGTCTCTTATGTTGAGTTGTTATGCTTGCAAGTTGTAAGTTGGAGATTAGCCCAACCATGCCGTCATGGGGCAAGCTTTCAACATTGCACTTCTTATTTGAGTTGATATCGTGATCTTTTGTTTATGGATACTCGCGGTGTGAAATGAATTGGGAATCTTGCGGGATCATGGAGTTTGTATATGTGTTAGGGAAATGCCTGGGCCGCCAATCTAAGCCATGCATAATTCATGGTGGAAATTTGCAGCATGCCCATAGTGGACATTTGACAACGCATCTCAAAATAAAAAGCTATACAAATGGTAAATAAAAGAGATGTCGAGGTGTTCATTGTCTGCTTGTCCTGTCATTTTGATGTGGGCTTATTCCATGTCATCGGGCATGGAGGTACCCCGTTGGCGGTTCTCGATGATACGTATATACTTACAATGACAAGAGCCTTGCTTGGGACTATAAGTAAAGTAGCATGAGGTTTGGGTACTCGTATTCACGGGACACGAGGTTTTCAACTTATGATTTATCAAGCATATGCAGCATGAGTGTTCTTGCATTAACTTTAACCATTCAAGATGCTTATGATGGGGGCAATGAGAGCTCAAAGCCGGTAAGTACCATAATTTTTTAAGGTTTATAAAACTTACAATCACTGCTTCCCTCCGCGAAGGGCCTTTCCTTTACTTTTATGTTGAGTCACCACCTTCTATCTTTATGCACCATTAAGAGAGCATAGTTGTCATTCTTAGTATAATGTGCATTGTCGCAAAGTTTTCATTGATTGATTCATATTGTTGGTTTCACTTGTTCTTAAATTATTTGTATCTAGTCGCCCTCTTAAACTTGAAGGTGTCCTATGCATTTATGTTTTGCTCTCCATGAAGGACAAGCTGAAAACCATTTGTATGTTTTTCCTTATGATTTGAACACACGTTTGACTTTCATTGTTTCATTTTCATGATCTTTTGTTTGTGTTCATTTTCATGTTATAACATGGTTGCTAAGTTTCTTCTATCAAGATTATGTCTTTCATGCCCATGTTTTAAGTTCTTTTGATCCCAGCGCACAACGCTTACATACATGATCAAGATTGTGTAGGTGCATGTCACCTCAAAAATTATTTCTTTTGTTATCACTTACCTACTCGAGGACGAGCATGAGTTAAGCTTGGGGATGCTGATACGTCTCAAACGTATCCATAATTTTTGATGCTCCATGCTTGTTTTTACACCATTTGCTTAGTGTTTCGTTACACTTCGTGGCACTTTTATGCATTTTCCGGAACTAACCTATTGACAAGATGCCACAGTGCCAGTTCCCTGTTTTCTGCTGTTTTTGTGTTTCAGAAAAGCTACACAGGAAATATTCTCGGAATTGGACAAAACAAGTTCCAGAAGTCTTATTTTTCCCGGACGAAGGACGAGGACCAAACGAGAGCCGGAGGGGGGCCAGGGGCTGCCCACACACCAGGGCGGCGCGGCCCAGGCCCTGGCCGCGCCCCCTATGTGTGAGGATGCCCTGGCAGCCCCCTGACGACGCCCCTTCGCCTATATAAAGCCTCGGGACGGAAAACCCTAGGGAAGTCGGCGAAATTTCCAGAACAGTTCCGCAGCGCCGCCGCCATCGAAGCCAAATTTCGGGGGACAGAAGTCTCTGTTCCGGCACCCTGCCGGGATGGGGAACTGCCCCAGGAGCCATCTCCATCGGTCTCCATCGCCGTCTCCGCCATCTCCATCGACCTCACCGCCATCTCCATCAACCTTGCTGGCTGCTATGATGAGGAGGGAGTAGTTCTCACCTGGGCTGAGGGCTCTACCGGTAGCTATATGGTTCACCTCTCTCTCCCATGATGTGATCTTTATGTGATCATGAGCTTTGTATCTAGTTGTATTGGTAGATGTTATTACTCAGATATTATGCTACTCCTATGCTTAATTATTATACTCTCCGGAGATACCTCGTATCATGGTGTAAAGGTGACTAGTGTGTGCATCATGTGTATCTTTTTGGTTAATGTCTCTATGAATTATTGGTATTTGTTGGAACCATCTAGTGCGTTCATGGTGATAGTGTGGGACAATCTAGTTTGGGTACATACGGACTTTGAGGAGTGCTTCATAGCCCTACGCATGATTAGTGTTCGTTTTCCATTGGAGAATTGTTTTGAGTTGCATATGGATGATAGTATCTATTGGTTCAATTATGTTATATTTGTTGGGAGTGTGTCCACTAGTGAAAGTATGATCCCTAGACCTTGTTTCCAAGCATTGCACACCGTTTACATTCAGTTTTGTTACATGTTTGCTCGTCGAAGCCAAATTTCGGGGGACATAAGTCTCTGTTCCGGCACCCTGCCGGGACGGGGAAGTGCCCCCAGAGCCATCTCCATCGGTCTCCATCGCCGTCTCCGCCGTCTCCATCAACCTCACCGCCATCTCCATCAACCTTGCTGTCTCCTATGATGAGGAGGGAGTAGTTCTCCCCCGGGGCTGAGGGCTCTACCGGTAGCTATGTGGTTCACCTCTCTCTCCCATGATGTGATCTTTATGTGATCGTGAGCTTTGTATCTAGTTGAATTGGTAGATGTTATTATTCAGATATTATGCTACTCCTATGCTTAATTATTATATTCTCCGGAGATACCTCGTATCATGGTGTAAAGGTGACTAGTGTGTGCATCATGTGTATCTTTTTGGTTAATGTCTCTATGAATTGTTGGTGTTTGTTGGAACCATCTAGTGCGTTCATGGTGATAGTGTGGGACAATCTAGTTTGGGTACATACGGACTTTGAGGAGTGCTTCGTAGCCCTACGCATGATTAGTGTTCGTTTTCCATTGGAGAATTGTTTTGAGTTGCATATGGATGATAGTATTTATTGGTTCAATTATGTTATATTTGTTGGGAGTGTGTCCACTAGTGAAAGTATGATCCCTAGGCCTTGTTTCCAAGCATTGCACACCATTTACATTCAGTTTTGTTACATGTTTGCTCATAGCGATATTTATTTCAGATCACATTTACTACTTATAATCATCACAACTACTTGTATTTCACTATATCTTCGCCGAACTAGTGCACCTATACATCTGACAAGTGTATTGGGTGTGTTGGGGACACAAGAGACTTTCTGTATCGTAATTGCAGGGTTGTTTGAGAGGGATAGCTTTGACCTCTTCCTCCCTGAGTTCGATAAACCTTGGGTGATCCACTTAAGGGAAACTTGCTGCTGTTCTACAAACCTCTGCACTTGGAGGCCCAACGCTGTCTACAATAACAGACGCGTGCGTAGACATCACCAACCACCTGATTGGAATTTACCCTTTGAAATTATGTGTGATGCTAGTGATTTTGTTGTTGGTGCTGTTCTTGGACAGCGCGTGGATAATAAGTTGAATGTTATTCATTATGCTAGTAAGACTCTTGATGCTGCTCAAAAGAATTATGCTACCACTGAGAAAGAGTTTCTTGCTGTTGTTTTTGCATGTGATAAGTTTAGACCGTACATTGTTGATTCTAAAGTTACTATTCATACTGATCACGCTGCTATTAGATATCTTATGACGAAGAAGGATGCTAAGCCTAGGCTTATTAGATGGGTGTTGCTTTTACAAGAGTTTGATTTGCATATCATAGATAGGAAAGGTGCTGAAAATCCTGTGGTTGACAACTTGTCTAGATTGGAAAACATTTCTTTTGATCCTATTCTTGTTAATGATAGTTTTCCAAATGAACAGTTGGCTTCAATAAATGTAACTTCGTGCGACCTTCCTTGGTATGTTGATTATGCTAACTTTATTGTTTCCAAGTATTTGCCTCCAACCTTTACAGCTCAGCAAAGAAGGAAATTCTTTTATGATTTGAGACATTACTTTTGGGATGACCCACACTTGTATAAATAAGGAGTTGATGGTATTATGCGAAGATGCGTACCAGAATATGAGCAGCAAGAAATATTGAGAAAATGCCATGGAAGCGCTTATGGAGGACATCATGCTGTAGATAGAACCGCACAAAAGGTTCTACAATCAGGTTTTTATTGGCCAACCCTCTTTAAAGATGCTAGAAGGTATGTTTTATCTTGTGATGAATGTCAAAGAGTTGGTAATATTTCTAGACGTAATGAAATGCCTATGAGTTATACTCTTGTTATTGAACCATTTGATTGTTGGGGATTTGACTTTATGGGTCCTTTTCCTCCTTCAAAAGGCTATACTCACATACTTGTTGCTGTTGATTATGTTACCAAGTGGGTAGAAGCCATACCTACGAAGAGTGCTGATGGTGAGACCTCGTTAAAAATGCTTAAGGACGTTATTTTTTCTAGGTTTGGTGTGCCTAGATATCTTATGACTGACAGAGGTTCTCATTTTATTCACGGTGGTTTTAGAAAAACTCTTGCTAGATATGACGTTAACCATAGAATTGCTTCTGCTTATCATCCCCAAACTAGTGGGTAGGTAGAGCTTTAAAATAGAGAGATCAAGTCTATCTTGCAGAAGACTGCCAATAGATCTAGGAAAAACTGGGCTAGCAAGTTAAATGATGCTTTATGGGCTTATAGAACTGCTTATAAGAACCCCATGGGCATGTCTCCTTACAAAATGGTTTATGGAAAAGCGTGTCACTTGCCTTTAGAATTAGAACACAAAGCTTTTTGGGCAGTGAAAGAGCTTAATAGGGATTTTAAACTTGCCGGTAAGAAAAGGTTGTTAGATTTGAGTTCTCTAGATGAGTGGAGAAACGAAGCCTATGAGAATGCCAGACTTTTCAAAGAGAAAGTCAAGCAATGGCATGATAAGAGAATTCTTAAAAGAGAGTTTCATGTTGGTGAGAAAGTTCTATTGTATAGGTCTCGTCTCAGATTTTTTGCAGGGAAATTACTCTCTAAATGGGAAGGACCATATGTTATTGTTGAAGTATACCGCTCAGGTGCGATAAAGATTGCTTTGTTGAAAGATGACACTACACAAGTGGTGAATGGGCAAAGACTCAAATATTATATTGCTGGAGATTCTTATAATGAAGATGTTGATGTTATTGAAACAGTTTCTCCGGAAGAATTCATCCAGGACAATTTGCAGGAACCTGCAGAGTTCGTTTTCGAATAGGTAACAGTTCTAGTCAGAAAAGGTTCGCGAAAAACTTTTCCATTAATATTTTTATTGTTTTTGCTAAATATGAAAAATCGTGAGACAAAAACGGGCAGGAGACGGAGTCTGGTGGCTCCTCACCACCAGGGGGCATGAGCCCATGATGTGTGGTGAATGACCAGCCCATTGGGAACCCCAAGAGGAAGGTGTGATGAATATAGCAGCTAGTTTTCCCTCAGTTAAGAAACCAAGGTTATGTCGATCAGGAGAAGAGCGAACAATACGACTGAAGGTGATGCGGACTAGCTTAATGACAGCTTCGGACAATTTATATATGGCGCCTCGTCCAAGCTTTGCTTGCTAGCTGCAACGCGGAACCTGCACACAACACAACCAAATACTTTGCTCCCAACTTGCGATGAGGTTGTCAATCTCACCGGTTTGCTTGAAACAAAGGTATGAGCGTATCGAGTGGAAAACAGTAGAAGTATGCGAGTAAAGTAAACAGTGCGAGTAAAGTAAACAGGTGATAGCAATATGACGGAAATAGGACCGGGGTCCACAGTTCACTAGTGGTGTCTCTCCATAAGATAAATAACACATGCTGGGTAAACAAATTACAGTTGGGCAATTGATAGAATAAAGATAACGTGATATGTCAAGAAGATCACTATGAGATTTACTCTGGGCATTACAACAAAATACATAGACCGCCATCCAACTGCATCTATGACTAATAATCCACTTGTGGCGAATCAATCCGAGAACTCCACAAGTATTAAGTTGCGAACAACAGATAATTGCATTAAGCAAAGTGTGTAATGTAAACAAAGCATATGCCCTTGAGCATATGAATGTTGTTTTCTCCCTAGTAGCAACAGCACATCTACAACCTTAGAGGTTTATGTCACTCCCCCAGATTAAATAGAGGCATGAACCCACTATCGAGCATAAATACCCCCTCTTGGAGTCACTAGCAACTACTCGGCCAAGATAGCTACTAACAACGGAGAGCATGCAAGATCATAAACAACATAGAGATAACATAAGATATATTTCAGTATAGCAACTCAATCATAACACCAATATTCATCGGATCCCAACAAACCAAACATGTAGAATTACATAACGGTGATCTCAATCATGTAGGGCAGCTCATGAGATCTAAACATGAAGCACATGGTGGAGGAGACAACCATCTAGCTACTGCTATGGACCCATAGTCCAAGGTAGACTACTCACTCATCGCTCCGGAGGCAAGTATGGCGATGAAGAAGACCTCCGGTGGCGATTCCCCTCTCCGGCAGGGTGCCGGGAAGAGCTTCTGGACCCTCCCGATCTTCGGGTCGACGGCTGTGGCGGATCACGATGTGTTCTGGAAAATTGATCGGGTCCTTAGGTTTTTTTCCGTCGGGGGGTCTTTATAGGCGAAGGGGCATCGTCAGAAGTGGACCGAGGCAGTCTCACACGTAGGGGGCGCGGCCCAGGGCCTGGCCGCGCCACCCTGGTGTGTGGCCACCTCGTGGCCCCACTCCGTCTCCTCTTCGGATCTCTGAAAGCTTCCGGGAAAAATAAGACTTCAAGAACTTGTTTCATCCAATTCCGAGAATATTTCCTGTGTATCACTTCTGAAACACAAAAACAGCAGAAAACAGGGAACTGGCACTGTGGCGACTTGTTAATAGGTTAGTTCCGGAAAATGCATAAAAGTGCCACGAAGTGTAACGAAACAGTAGGCAAATGGTGTAAAAACAAGCATGGAGCATCAAAAATTATAGATACGTTGGAGACGTATCAAGCATCCCCAAGCTTAACTCCTGCTCGTCCTTGAGTAGGTAAGTGATAACAAAGAATAATTTTTGAGGTGACATGCACCTACACAATCTTGATCATATATGTAAGCATTTGTGAGCTAGGATCATAAGAACTTAAAACATGGGCATGAAGATATAATCTTGACAATAGGAACTTAGCAACCATGTTGTAAACATGCAAATGAACACAAACAAAAGATCATGAAAATGAAACAATGAAAGTCAAACGTGTGTTCAAATCATAAGGAAAAACATACAAATGGTTTTCAGCTTGTCCTTCATAGAGAGCAAAACATAAATGCATAGGACACCTTCAAGTTTAAGAGGGCGACTAGATACAAATAATTTGAGAACAAGTGAAACCAAGAATATGAATCAATCAATGAACTTTGGGACAATGCACATTATACTAAGAATGACAACTTTGCTCTCTTATGGTGCATAAAGATAGAAGGTGGTGACTCAACATAAAAGTAGAAGAAAGGCCCTTCGCGGAGGGAAGCAGTGATTGCAAGTTTTATAGCCCTTCAAAAATTATGGTACTTACCGGCTTTGAGCTCTCATTGCACCCATCATAAGCATCTTGAATGGTTAGAGTTAATGCGAGAACAATTATGATGCATATGCTTGACAAATCATAAGTTGAAAACCCCGTGTCCCGTGAATACGAGTACCCAAACCTCATGCTACTTTACTTAGAGTCCCAAGCAAGGCTCTTGTCATCGTAAGTATATATGTATCATTGAGAACCGCCAACGGGGTACCTCCGTGCCCGATGACATGGAACAAGCCCACATCAAAATGACAGGACAAGCAGACAATGAACACCTCAACATCTCTTTTATTTGCCATTTTGTTTAGCTTTTTATTGTGAGATGCGTCGTCGAATGTCCACCATGGGTATGCTGCAAATTTCCACCATGAATTATGCATGGCTTAGATTGGCGGCCCAGGCGTTTCCCTAACACATATACAAAATCCATGATCCCCACAAGATTCCCAATTCATTTCACACCGCGGGCATCCATAAACAAAAGATCACGATATCAACTCAAATAAGAAGTGCAATGTTGAAAGCTTGCCCCATGACAGCATGGATGGGCTAGAATCCAACTTACAACTTGCAAGCATAACAACTCAACATAAAAGACCACAATGTCAAATTTTTAAGAACAGGAAAAAGTAAAGTGTGCCTTCCGGTTCGTGAGAGCTTTACTGACCAATTTTCGCATAACACTGGTAAGAGTTTAATTTGAAGAGAAAATAAAAGCAATTCAAATTTACTTGGAATAGCAAATTGCTAGTAGGTATGTATGGTGGACACTTTGGTAAACTTTGGCTTTTAGGAGTTGGATGCACGAGTAGAGCTCATACTCAGTACAAGGCGAGGGCTAGCAAAAGACTGGGAGCGACCAACTAAGAGAGCAATAATGGCCATAATCATGCAAAGCGACAAAGCAACATTAAAAGAAGCATAAGATGGCATCAAAAGTCAAAAACTAAATGATCATAGAGGCTATTGGCGACTTTGTAAGAGTCTAACATGTGTGAGCATGCGCCAAGTCAACCCAAATAAAGCATCAAGGAGAAAACCAAAATAATGCTTCCATACAATAAAAACAACGCATGATTTTTTCAAAGGCTCATTAAGCAATCTCAGTTATTTGAGACAAGTCATGCTACAGCAAAACCACTAAGCATACTATCAAAAAGACATCAAGCATGACATGAAAAAGCCTAAGCCGCAGTCTACACAAGCTCCTTCTTGTACCACCATTTAAAATTTTTTAAGACACCTCTTTTGATGAAAACCAATAAAGATCAGAGGCAAAAATACACCTTGATGAAAAGATATGACAAGGTCTGAACGCATATCAAGACGAAAACGAAAACCAAAAGCAGTAGCAGAAAAAGAAAAACACTCGGTGAAATTGTAAGAATGAAAAACAGAGTGTTCTTGGCAAATGAAAAGCAAGGCAACTTCTCCAAAAGAAATTTGTTGGGGTCAAACCATTTATTGCAGCAAACAAAACTAAACTAACTAAGAAAACTAAAAAAACTGACGCTCCAAGAAAAACACATAGTGCATGAAGTAATAAAAATATAGTGTCTTGAAAGGTGACCTGATTTTTGCCGATGAAGAAGGGGTGCCTCGGGGGCATCCCCAAGCTTTGACGCTTGTACTTCTTGGATATTTCTTGGGGTGATGCATGGGAATCCCCAAGCTTGAGCTTTTGTCCATTCTTCAACTCATCTCATCATTCTCCAATCCCTACACTTAAAAACTTCCTTCATACGAAACTAAACACAATTCTATTAGCAACATTAGTGTAGCATAACATATAATCAACCTCTTTTTGCTTCAGGTTTCAACCCAAAACCACCACATATATAGCATATACTACTTTAGCAACTTCCCCAAAAAGTTCCGTGATCAAAAGAACTCAAAAGAAAGCGATAAAGCGACAAACACAAATATTGGCAGAAATCTGTCAAAACAGAACAGCTGACAAAGGTCGAATTTTTGAGGGGTTTTCTGTTGCTCAAATCAAAAAAGTGTTCAACTAACGAAAGTTTGGATATAAACTGGGGCATATGCACAAGAAATCGCAGGTCCAAAAGATATACAGAGAATTTATACGAATTTTTACGGTGCAGCACCGAAAACAGTTTCAGGACAGCAACATCCCCAAATCTTTACCTCACTCGAATTAGAGGCTTCTCTTGGCACAACAATGAAATAAACAAGATAAGGAGCGGTCATTACAGTAGTAATGACTTCCAAGACTCAAATAAAATAAAAAATTGCTGGAAATAAAACATTGGGTTATCTCCCAAGAGTGCTTTTCTTTAACGCCTTTGAGCTAGGCTCAGTAATTTGAGAAGATGCTCACATAAGAAATATGAATGGAAGCCAAAAAGAGCATCAAGGAGCAGATATAAAACACATTTAAGTCTAACCCACTTCCTATGCATAGGAATCTTGTAAGAAAATAAATCAAAGAAGCACATAGTAACAAGTATGGGTAGATAAAACAAGAGCAACTTCGGAACTTTCAATATAAAGAGAGTTGTTTTAGTAACATGAGTCCAACAACCATATTTTTCTCTCTCATAATAATTTTCAATAGCATCATGAACAAACTCAACAATATAAATATCACACTCACCCTCTTTTGTTAAGCATGGAGGGCGATCAAATAAGGTATTAGTTAGAGAGTTACTCTTATTGGGAGGTAGACATGGGTAGCTCCATTCTTCCTCCTCTTGGTCATCCAAAGAGCTTCCAGTTTCAACAATTTCTTCTTCCATAGGCTCCTTCAAGGCATTAGTCTCTTCCGTTGGAGAGCATCTATTAAGATATTTAAGAATATAGCCATTTTCTTCCTTGTAATTATCAAAGCAAAATGTGAGTATATCATAAACCTCATATTTATAAGGTGCATCATCAGTATTTTGAAGCAAATAAGCAAGTTCGAATGCACCCTTCCAAGCAATAAATTCTTTAATTTGTTCCACATCATAAAAGTCATAATTTCCATTAATATAAGAAGATATGGTAACATCATCATTATACTCACATTGAAAAGGGAGGTGTTTATACCTCCTACAGCAACAAGATCTATCAAAGCAATAAGTAATATTATAAGTAGAGCACATGTTTCTAGCAATGATATACAATCTATTGATTTGTTCCCATAAGTGTTTCCCTTTTTGTGACAAGCGGTGTTCCTCATAATAATTTTGTTGCTCTTCCGTGAACCCACCTTGCCAAAAAGATTTAGTTTCAAAGAAACCAACCATTGATAGAAAGCATGATAAAGCAAGACAATAACAGACCAACAAAAATAACAACTATAAAGGATTCTAATTTTTTTTGGGTTTTTGATATAAAATGATGCAAGTAAAAATAAAGTAAAGCAAAACAATAACAAAGTAAAGGATGTGCGTGCGAAAAAACTCCCCTCGCAAAAGTCTTCCACTCTTCCCCGGCAACGGCGCCAGAAAAAGAGCTCGATGCGTGGTGAATGACCAGCCCGTTGGGAACCCCAAGAGGAAGGTGTGATGAATATAGCAGCTAGTTTTCCCTCAGTTAAGAAACCAAGGTTATGTCGATCAGGAGAAGAGCGAACAATACGACTAAAGGTGATGCGGACTAGCTTAACGACAGCTTCAGACAATTTATATATGGCGCCTCGTCCAAGCTTTGCTTGCTAGTTGCAACGCGGAACCTGCACACAACACAACCAAATACTTTGCTCCCAACTTGCGATGGGGTTGTCAATCTCACCGGTTTGCTTGAAACAAAGGTATGTGCGTATTGAGTGGAAAACAGTAGAAGTATGCGAGTAAAGTAAACAGTGCGAGTAAATTAAACAGGTGATAGCAATATGACGGAAATAGGACTGGGGTCCACAGTTCACTAGTGGTGTCTCTCCATAAGATAAATAACACATGCTGGGTAAACAAATTACAGTTGGGCAATTGATAGAATAAAGATAACGTGATATGTCAAGAAGATCACTATGAGATTTACTCTGGGCATTACAACAAAATACATAGACCGCCATCCAACTGCATCTATGACTAATAATCCACTTGTGGCGAATCAATCCGAGAACTCCACAAGTATTAAGTTGCAAACAACAGATAATTGCATTAAGCAAAGTGTGTAATGTAAACAAAGCATATGCCCTTGAGCATATGAATGTTGCTTTCTCCCTAGTAGCAACAGCACATCTACAACCTTAGAGGTTTCTGTCACTCCCCCAGATTAAATAGAGGCATGAACCCACTATCGAGCATAAATACCCCCTCTTGGAGTCACTAGCAACTACTCGGCCAAGATAGCTACTAACAACGGAGAGCATGCAAGATCATAAACAACATAGAGATAACATAAGATATATTTCAGTATAGCAACTCAATCATAACACCAATATTCATCGGATCCCAACAAACCAAACATGTAGAATTACATAACGGTGATCTCAATCATGTAGGGCAGCTCATGAGATCTAAACATGAAGCACATGGTGGAGGAGACAACCATCTAGCTACTGCTATGGACCCATAGTCCAAGGTAGACTACTCACTCATCGCTCCGGAGGCAAGCATGGCGATGAAGAAGACCTCCGGTGGCGATTCCCCTCTCCGGCAGGGTGCCGGGAAGAGCTTCTGGACCCTCCCGATCTTCGGGTCGACGGCGGCAGCGGATCGCGATGTGTTCTGGAAAATTGATCGGGTCCTTAGGTTTTTTCCATCGAGGGGTCTTTATAGGCGAAGGGGCATCATCAGAAGTGGACCGAGGCGGTCTCACACGTAGGGGGCGCGGCCCAGGGCCTGGCCGGGCCGCCCTGGTGTGTGGCCACCTCGTGGCCCCACTCTGTCTCCTCTTCGGATCTCTAGAAGCTTCCGAGAAAAATAAGACTTCAGGAACTTGTTTCGTCCAATTCTGAGAATATTTCCTGTGTATCACTTCTGAAACACAATAATAGCAGAAAACAGGGAACTGGCACTGTGGCGACTTGTTAATAGGTTAGTTCCAGAAAATGCATAAAAGTGCCACGAAGTGTAATGAAACAGTAGGCAAATGGTGTAAAAACAAGCATGGAGCATCAAAAATTATAGATACGTTGGAGACGTATCAGCCCACTCCAGGCCGCGCCGCCCTGTGGTGAGACCACCCCAGAGCTCGTTTCCATCCCGGTTTCCTCCTATGATTTCATCTTGATGTATAATTTTCACCTATATAACCCCCCGGAGTCCCTGAGGTCTGTATATCGTTTTCTCGTCATGTTTTGTTTTGAGCTGTTTCTGTCAGGAGTTGATCTTAAGTTTTGAGAGCGCCATGGCTTCTTCAAGTAACGACAAGGAGAAGACACCTCTAGAAGATGACCACCAAGACTTTCAGCTGAAGGAAGAAGTTGAAAGTGAGGCCGAGGAAGAAGAGATGAAAGAAGATCAAAGTTCACGCCCGGGAACCATGATCGCAAGCATTGGGGTGGTGACAAGTCATGACAAGTTCAAGAAAAGCGCACATATAAGAACCGGAGGGGGTGTGACGCGCCACATCTTAGCTCCCCGGGCATCTTCGTCAGGCAACAACCCTTTCCATACTGTAATACATGAACATCAGATTCAAAAGGTGCCTAGGTCACGATTACCCTCTGGTTGGGATATAGATCGTTCTAACAGTGTAGGGAAAGAAAGTTCCAAGAGTGAAGAAGGATGGGGAAATAATTTCAAGAGCTGGGATTCGCTAGCTGACAGGTTCATGAGCCGTGTTGAGCACAATTCAGAGATGATTCATAACCTCAGTCACAAGATTGATGATCTGAAAGATTTGATTGAGAAGCTTATTAAAGACTACCCACCACCACCGAAGGAGTAATTCATCATGGTATAGGCATCCCCTTGGCTTGTTCCAAGCTTGGGGGAGTGCCACGGTATCACATCATCACCTTTTACTCATTTACTTTTCAAGTAGAGTCATATCATGAATAGAGAAGTTATCTTATAGAATAGTTTGCAGTATGGAAGTATCCTCCTTAGTTGGTTATCTATGTATCCCTTGGTGTGAGTTGCGGTAATGAAATATTAATGAGAAGTTTTATCATTTACTTTCCGCACACTTTATTTTAGTTTGTAATGTTTCTTATATGATTAGTCTTGTTGATTAGTATTGGTATCACTTTGGGAGCATGAGTAAATTTAGTTGGTTTTGGCAAACTTAGCTTGGTCAGTAGCGACATTACCTTGAGGTTTGAGTAGAAAAGAAGAAAGAAGTGTTTGTAGTTACATCACTTCAGTTTTCCTTCATGATTGGCTTATAAGCATTATTATTCTCAAAGTTAAAATTGTTGTACCTTCAAGGAAGTTTGCATGATTGTTCTTATTATATGTATGTTTGTTTGTTTCATGCAACTCTTATGCTTGCTACCCAGCCTTGCTAGCCAAAGACCTGTACTGAGAGGAAATACTTCTCGTGCATCCAACTCCCAAAAGCCAAGTTACTTCCAAAGAGTCCACTATATAAAATCCTATGCATGGTATTTCAAGCCATTCCAAGTAAATTTTCATGTGCTACCTTTCAAAAACCTTCAAATACTTCTTATTTTGTGCCACTGTTTTTAGCTCATGAGGACGTAGTGGATGGGTTTGTTATCTTCCATACTAAATTAAGTACCCCTCGACTAGGCAGCTTCATCTGCTCATCATTAATTTTGCAAGGGAGCTGGTCAGACCATTGTAATCTCAAAAAGAAAAGAAAAAGGCACTCCTCCATGGTATGTGAAAGTTGGTCGACACCCGATGGAATCGGTTAGCCATGGTTTGAGAAAGGAAAGGTGGGGAGGAGTGCCAAGCTATAAAAGAGCACCAATGTGCCAATTAATCAACATCTCGGAACTGCTCTCACTTGTTTAGTATGGAAGATATCAAGAACTCCGTTGCTAGTCGTTGACAAAAGCAACCACCTCTCAAAACAATTTTTACCTCTGTTTTACAAATGAAAAGCTCTAGCACATGTTTAATCCCTGCTTCCCTCTGCGAAGGGCCTGTCTTTTACTTTTATGTTGAGTCAACTGATACGTCTCAAACGTATCTATAATTTTTGATGCTCCATGCTTGTTTTTACACCATTTTCCTTGTGTTTCGTTACACTTCGTGGCGTTTTTATGCGATTTCCAGAACTAACCTATTGACAAGATGCCATAGTACCAGTTTCCTATTTTCTGCTGTTTTTGTGTTTCAGAAAAGCTACATACGAAATATTCTCGGAATTGGACGAAACAAGTTCCAAAAGTCTTATTTTTCCCGGAAGAGTACCGAAGACCGAAAGAGAGCCAGAGGGGGGCCAGAGGCCGCCCACACAACAGGGGGGCGCGGCCCAGCCCCTGGCCGCGCCCATCCATTGTGAGGGCGCCCTGGCAGCCCCCTGACGACGCCCCTTCGCCTATATAAAGCCTCAGGACGGAAAACCCTAGGGGAGTCGGCGTTTTTCCCAGAACAGTTCCGCAGCGCCGCAGCCATCAAAGACAAATTTCACTGGACAGAAGTCTCTGTTCCGGCACCCTGCCGGGATGGGGAAGTACCCCCGGAGCCATCTCCATCGGTCTCCATCGCCGTCTCTGCCGTCTCCATTGACCTCACCGCCATCTCCATCAGCCTTGCTGTCTCCTATGATGAGGATGGAGTAGTTCTCCCCCGGGGCTGAGGGCTCTACCGGTAGCTATGTGGTTCACCTCTCTCTCCCATGATGTGATCTTTATGTGATTGTGAGCTTTGTATCTAGTTGAATTGGTAGATGTTATTATTCAGATATTGTCGGGGGATGACCCCCGGTAGGGTCAAGAGACTAGAAAGATACAAAGACTATGGTTGACTTTATGCCGATTGACCAAGGAAGGGCCTGGCCGGAATAGAAGAGCATCGGCCAGGCTGGCATATATGTGTATCCCGGCTAATGTTCGGATATGCCGGTATAACCGGAATACTTATTGAGGAGTGCCGGCATATGCTTAGATATGTCGGCCTAACTTGTCTGATACATTGTGCAGGGGCAGGGGAGGCCGGATTACCCGACCTTCATAGGTCATTGGTCCGGCATATAGGTCCAGGATATGGCCAACGGTCATATCCGGGATACAGAAGTCAACTAAGGTGTCATGTCCCTACAATCAAGGAGAGATTCTGCCCAGTATGGAGAGGGATCATGTTGACAGGGTGCACAGTGGTGGTCTACCTACCCTCACTGTGCACCAGTACAGCCCTTACCTCAGAATGGTAAGGTCACAGTCCTGGAAGTACAAGGTACAACAAGGGTGAGTCCCATCGAGAGCAATCAGGGAGAAAATCAAGGGCGTCTGCCTTTGTCAGCTTGCCCTATTTGGAGTGTAGCTGGTGTCCCCTGGTCTCAGGTGACCGTTGTAACCCTGGCCACCACTATATAAGGTGGCACAGGGAGCCCTGGTAAAGGGTTGGTCACTCAGTGTTCCTACACCTAGCAGTTCATCTTCCTCCTCTAGCAGAGAGCTTGGAAGCACCGTTGTTGTATACTCTATCGATCCAAATAAATAACCAGTAGAGCAGGAGTAGGGGTGTTATCTCTTTACGAGAGCCCCGAACCTGGGTAGATCTGTGTTCCTTTCTGTCGTGCTTTTCAGCTCGTTCCCCTATCCCGAATCCTCCAGCATCTAGTTCGGCCCCCATTTAAGCCATCCCATGGCATATGTTGTTTCACCACGACGACATTTGGCGCCCAACGTGGGGCTGATCGATATGCTGGGTGGAGTGTTTATTCAGACGGGGTCCATGATAGCAGCTTCGGGAGTGCGCGTGGTCTCTGGCCTCATCCAGAGGCTAGGCTCGCTCAGTTTCACCAGTGACAACGCCGGATGTCTCGGCGGTCGGCCGTTCCCCAAGGATGGCCGGATCATGTCTTTCGGTTCCCACAAGGTGTACGTGGGGACTGAGAGAGTTTGCAGGGAAGAGGTGCTGATGGCGGCGGATCCGCCGTCACATCGGCTGGCTCACGCTGGGCATAGTGCTCGCTCAGTAGAGTCGGCCGAGGTGATGATGGCCGGCACATCTGTGCCGCCGGCGGAGGGTGCCGGCAAAGCGACAGCGGCAGCAGCAGGAGATACTCCCCCGGAGCCGCCGAAGGCCAAGAGGTCGGCGCGTCCTCCGTTGGAGCGCGTTGAGAACCTGGCCGGCACTTCCGGCGTGCCGGCTAGGGGCCAGGTGCTTCTTCCCATCATCGATCGGCTTCTCGAGCCGGTGCGATCCGGCGATGATCCGGAGCAGACAAGGGAGGTCCTGGAGGGATCTCGTCAGGCCCTCGTCGACGAGGCCCTGACCATGCATCAGGAGCGCGAACGGTTTAACCGGCAACTCCGTGAGTATGAGGCAGCCCATGGTTTTACTCTTGTGGTAACCCGGCCTAGCCAGATAGATGAGGTTAGAACTAGAGGTAGAGATCTTAACACTGAGCTAGGTAAAGATGCTAGAGCTAAGAGTCATACTGCAACTAGCACTGTGCCTAAGGTAGTCTATAGCTCACCAGTGAAGAACCTTAGAGCAGCAGCGGAGGTAGCTAAGTACTTATCTAATTTATCCGGCGAAGCACTGCATGAGCAGCAAGCCCGGCTTAACCATCTTTTGTCTGAAGCTACCAAGCAGCAGGAGGCCTTTAAGAAGGCAAACCCAGGTGCCGGGGCATCCCAGTACGTTGCGTCGGTGGGAGGTGCCGGCGCAAGGTCAAGGGGGGAAGCTTCGTCCCCGCATCCAAGCGTCCGGCGTGCCGGAAGTGTGACCTCTGGCCGCCGGGACAAGCAGATCCAGGTGTATGATCCGGCAATCGCCGGAAAGCAAGCAATAGTTCAAAAGAGTGCCGGCCAAGCTGACAAGAATGTCGGCAGCAAGAAGGCTGGCCAGAATATGCCAGCCGGGCAAGGAGCAGTGTCGGCCGGTGGTGGCCGGAGTAATAGTGCTGCTCGGTGTCAGCAGCAAGGCGCCGGGGGTGCAGCACAGCAGCAAGGTGCAGGTCAGCCGAGACATCGGGAAGATGATGGGAACTCCGCCCTTGCCAGGGCGGGATATCAGCAGCAGCACCAGCAAGGCCAGCAGTATCAGCAAGGCCAGCTAAATGAGTAGTGTCAGCCGGAGCAGCAGCAACAAAAGATGATCGCGGGCCCAATTGCATCCCGGCTAGGACCTCGGTCCTTGGCAGCAAGTGATGCGCGCTTCAAGCTGGATAGGATTCACCAATCAGAGTTGGTGGAGAGGCAAGGAGCTCCGGGTCCTATGTGCTTTGGACCCCGGATTATGGGTGAGCCGGTACCTTACTACTTCCAGCTCACGCGTGGCGCGAGGACATACAACGGCAGTACAAAGCCGGAAGATTGGTTGGAGGATTACTCCACCGCAGTGAACATTGCCGGAGGAAACCTCAGATGGGCGGTACGATATGTACCGCAAATGCTAGAAGGACCAGCCAGGATATGGCTGAATAATCTGCCGGCCGGAAGTATCAATGGCTGGGTTGATTTCGAAGAACTGTTTGTGTCAAACTTCACCAGTACATACAAGAGGCCTAACCGTCCGCAACAGCTGGCCAACTGCCGGCAAGGAGTAAATGAGACCGACCGTGACTACCTGACCAGGTGGTGCACATTGCGCAATTCCTGCGAAGGAGTTGTGGAGCAGCAGGCCATCATGTGGTTCGCTCATGGTTGCCGGCATGGCACCATGTTGTGGCAAAAGCTTCAGAGGGAAATGCCGGCCACGTTGGCCGAGACAATCAAGATTGCCGATAGTTATGCTCTGGGAGATCCCATGCAGCCCACCCTTGATTCACAAGGACAGGGGCAGACCCAGGGGAACAACAACAGCACCGGGAGACCAGGGCAATACTATCGCTCTGATAACCGGAACAAGAGAAGAGATGAAAGGCCGGATTACCGGTATGGAACGGCACAAGTAGCAGTTGTGGAGGAAGAGCAAGAGGGCGCCGGCAGTAGCCAACGTCCGAGATATGAGGGCAATCAGCAGCCTCAGCAGCAGCAACAGCCACAGCAGCAAGCGCAGCCCTTCTAGAAGAAGAATGTCTGGATCAACAAGAATGCCGGCGGCGGCGCCGGCCAGAAGAAGCAATGGCCGAAGTATACGGTGGGTCTGGCCATGGACAAGCCTTGTGTGTTTCACACGTTCCAGCCGGGTAAGCCGGCAAATCATTTGACGAGAAACTGTTCATGGCTGGACGACATATTAGCAGGTCGTGCAGGTCCCTGGGGACCGGCTAGACCATCTATCCCGGCAGCTTCATCGCCGTTGACAGGTGCAAATACAGTTGCAGTCCCGCCCAGGCCGGTTAATCCCGGGAATCAGAGCAATGCCGGAAATGCCGGCGTAAATCAAGTAGATCAGAACTATAACCCGGAGTACTATGCCGGAGGCCCAGCAGCGGGCCGGAATGAGTACAGGGAACATGATCAGAGCTACATGGTCTTTGAGACCGAAAGAACAGACAAGCAGAGCTTGTACCGGCAGTGTTTGGAGGTAAATGCCGTTATGTCGGCAGTTCCGAAGCTAATGTACTGGTCTGACCAGGCCATTGGCTGGGACAGGGCAGATCATCCCAGGATCATGCCAAACCCCGGCGGGTATGCTCTGGTGATGGATCCGACATTCGTCGGGCCGGCTAATAACGTGAAATTCAGCAAGGTCCTCATTGACAATGGGAGCAGCATCAATATCATGTACCGAGATACGATGCAGAAGCTGGGCATCAAGGAAAATATGCTGGAGCCAAGCAAGACCACATTCCACGGCATTGTGCCGGGACTTTCGTGTGCGCCGATGGGCAAGATCCGGATGGATGTCATGTTTGGCAACCGGGATAACTGCAGGGTGGAGAACCTCATGTTTGAGGTGGTGGATCTGGAAAGACCCTACCATGCTTTGCTGGGTAGGCCGGCACTGGCAAAGTTCATGGCCTCTACGCATGTTGCGTATCTGAAGATGAAGATACCGGGGCCCAAGGGAGTGATCACCATCATTGTTGATTACAAGCGCTCGATGGCATGTGCAACAGCCGGATCTAATCTGGCCGAGACTCTGATCATTGCAGAGGAAAAGAAGAGGCTCAAGCGAGCAGTGGAGATTGCTGAAACAGTTGTGACTGGCACACCTTTGCCGGGCATGACAAACCCAAGTGGCGGCACTTCTTTTCAAGTGGCCAAGGAAGTCAAGAAGGTGCCTCTGGATGAGGCTTTCCCGGAGCGCTATGCCCTCATCGGGGGCAGGTTTGGATCCCAAATAGGAAAGCGAGCTCATCAGCTTCCTCCGTGAGAATCGGGATATCTTTGCATGGTCTACTTCAGACCTGCAAGGTGTGCCGAGGGAGCTGGCTGAGCACGCATTGCATGTGAGACCGGATGCTAAGCCGGTGAAGCAACCGCTCCGGCGGAATGCAGGTGATAGAAGGAAGGCCATTTGGGACGAAGTGGCCAGGCTCCTAGCCTCCGGCTTTATCAAAGAAGTGCTTCATCCGGATTGGGTGTCTAATCCGGTTTTGGTGGAAAAGAAGAAGGATGAGCCCGCCATAGTGAAAGTATGGCGGATGTGTGTCGATTACACCAACTTGAACAAGGCATGTCCTAAGGATCCATTCCCGCTACCTCGGATCGATCAAGTGATTGATTCCACAGCCGGATGTGAACTGTTATCATTCGTAGATGCTTATTCTGGTTTCCACCAGATCCCCTTGTATGAGCCGGATCAAATAAAGACATCCTTTATTACCCCGTATGGGGCTTATTGCTATCTCACTATGTCGTTCGGTTTAAGAAATGCCGGAGCAACTTACCAGAGGTGCATGCAAAAGTGTTTGCATGACCAAATAGATAAAAATGTGCAGGTATATGTCGACGATGTCGTCATAAAAACCAAGGAAAGCAAGACTCTCGTAGATGACCTCCGGGAAACCTTTGCAAACTTGAGGAGATTCCGGATGAAGTTGAATCCGGCTAAGTGTACCTTCGGTGTGCCGGCAGGCAAATTGCTCGGTTTCCTGGTTTCCAGCCGGGGAATTGAGGTGAATCCCGGCAAGATTCGTGCCATAGAGAGAATGAAGCCACCGACAGATTTGAAGGAAGTACAGAAGTTCACTGGGTGCCTCGCATCCCTGAGCCGTTTCATAAGCCGGCTCGGAGAGAAAGCTTTGCCGTTATATCAATTGATGAAGAAGTCTGACACATTTGTCTGGACAACGCAAGCAGATGCAGCTTTCAAGGAATTGAAACAGATGTTGTCAACAGCGCCGGTGTTGGCGTCTCCGATGCCCAGGGAACCAATGCTGCTCTATATAGCGACGACCAACAGAGTTGTCAGTGCAGTGGTGGTAGTAGAGCGAGAGGAAGAAGGCAAAACCGTGCAGCGGCCGGTATATTATTTGAGTGAAGTCCTTTCCACCTCGAAGCAAAACTACCCCCATTATCAGAAGATGACGTATGGTGTTTATATGGCAGCCAAAAAGCTCAAGCATTACTTCCAGGAGCACCCAATCCGGGTAGTGGCCGAGGCCCCTATCTCGGAAATCATAGGCAACAAAGATGCCAGTGGTAGGATAGCCAAGTGGGCAATAGAGTTGTCACCATATACACCTCAGTATGATAAGAGGGATACAATCAAGTCCCAGGTGTTGGCTGATTTCTTCATTGATTGGGCCGAGATACAATATGAGCCACCATTGCCAGATGCAAATTATTGGAGGATGCATTTCGATGGTTCCAAGACAATACATGGCCTGGGTGCCGGCATAGTTCTCAGTTCACCCAAGAATGACCAATTGAGATATGTTCTGCAGATTCATTTTGCAGCATCAAACAATGTGGCGGAATATGAGGCACTTGTGCATGGCCTGAAGGTGTCTAAGGACATAGGCATTCGCCGGATTATGTGTTTCGGTGATTCCAATTTAGTGATTCAGCAGTGTTCCGGCATATGGGATGCGCATGATGCAAACATGGGATCCTACCGTTTCCTGGTGCAGCAGTTGAGCGGTTACTTCGAAGGTTGTGAGTTCCGGCATGTTCTCCGGGCTCAGAACGATGCAGCCGATACATTGTCCAAGCTGGGATCTTCTAGAGATTCAATCCTGCCCGGCATTTCGTTGGAGCATCTGAGGAAGCCGTCAATCAAGCCCTCGCCGGAATCATCATCCATTTATGTCCCGCCAAGCCCGGAGGATGCAGTTCCAATGGAGATAGATGCCGGAGTCAGGTCAGATAACCCGGGGACTGTTCTCTCAGTCCCGGGGACTGGGCCGACATATGCAGTGAGTGCAGTATTCCGGAGCAGAAATAAAGGCAAGGGTAGGATATGCCAAGAGGTCATGCCGGTATATCCGGGGACTGCTCCGGCATACCCGGGGACTGATCCCTCAATCCCGGGGACTTCGCAGCCCATGGAGATCGATTATGTGTCGGTCGAAATGATGGAGATAGATCAGGCAGTATTCACTGTCAGGGAAGTGCCCTCGTGGGCACGTCCAATCATGGATTTCCTGGTGAATGGTCAAGTGCCAGCGGATGAAAATGAGGCTCGCCGGGTTACAAGGAGATCCAAAGGATATACCATCATCAACAAGGAAATATACAAGAGAAGTACCACCGGAGTGTTACAGAGATGTGTTGAATCTGCTGAAGGCTTGGAGATGCTCCGGGAAATTCATCAGGGGGAGTGTGGTCACCACGCTTCGTCCAGAGCATTAGTGGCGAAGGTATTCCGGCATGGGTTCTATTGGCCGACGGCACTGCAAGAAGCCGAAGACTTGGTCCGGAAATGCAATGGGTGTCAAAGGTATGCCCACCAGATTCATCAGTCGGCGTCTGCCTTGAAGACTATCCCGATAACCTGGCCCTTTGCGGTTTGGGGCCTGGATATGGTCGGGGCTTTTAAGCCGGCAAGGGGAAAGATGACCCATATCCTGGTCATGGTGGACAAGTTCACCAAATGGATTGAAGTGAAGCCCATAAGCAAGTGTGATGGTCACACAGCAGTGAAATTCTTAAAAGATATAATCTTGAGATATGGTGTTCCCCATGGCATCATCACTGACAATGGGTCGAACTTTGCACAAGGGCCATTTGCCAGATTTTGTGAGGAGGTGGGAATCCGGCTGGACATTGCGTCGGTCGCTCACCCTTATACCAATGGCCAAGTAGAGAGGTCAAATGGACTAGTGTTATCCGGCATAAAACCCCGGCTGATAGAGCCACTGGAGAAAACTCCGGGATGTTGGCTAGATGAATTGCCAGCAGTGCTTTGGAGTTTAAGGACAACTCCGAATAGGTCAACAGGCTATACACCCTTTTTTCTTGTGTATGGAGCAGAAGCTGTGCTTCCAACAGATGTAATACATGATGCACCAAGAGTGGTGCTATATACGGAGGAAGAGGCTAAAGAAGCCAGGGAAAATGATGTTGATCTGCTGGAAGAAGCAAGAGAAATAACACTGTCAAGAACAACAGTATATCAGCAGAACCTCAGACGCTATCATGCGCAGAAGGTAAATCCAAGGAGATTCCAAGAGGGAGATCTAGTACTCCGGCTAAGGCAAGCCACAGAGGGCCGGCATAAGTTAACTCCTCCATGGGAGGGGCCATTCATTGTGAGCAGAGCTCTGCACAATGATGCCTATTATCTTATAGATGCGCAGGCCCCCAAGAAGGACAAGGTGGACAGGTCCGGAGAAGAAACCAAGCGACCATGGAACATAGCCCTACTCCGCCCCTTTTACTCCTAAGCAGCATAATGTATGTATCTCCATATTTGCTTTTGTACGCCGGCGCTTTATGCCGGCACAAGACTAGTGAAGGAAGTGACGGCATCCCGGAGAGAGCGGGCACTGCCTCCGAGATATATCCTTGTTTATTTTCAGTTTTGTTTATATGCCGGCTGGCTTGATTTGAATGTTTCCTATGTCGGCCTATTAGTGTGTCGGCACCAAAGGCCGCTCTTCGACTTAGCTGCTGTCCGAAACCCGGCTTCATGGCTAGCAAGAGTAGATGCCGGAGATTGTCTACACATGGAAAACGGCTAAGGAAATGTAAAGCAAGCGAACCGACATTTATGTTGTTGCTAAAGTTAAAACTTCAAATGTCGGGTGATTTGAAATCTAAGTTTCAAAGTTTAAGTACTGTATGTTTAATGAAGCAACCTTGAGACTCATACGTCGAAAGCCAAATAAGGTAGACAAGTAGCCAAGGTTGTGAAGTTGAGGAAACATGAAAACAAACTCGGTGACTTAGCCAAAAGATGATCCGGCATTCATAAGCAAGCAAACCAAGTTAAAACTTGTTCATGTAGCAAACTAAAGGGAAATAGAGTATATATTACATCTGCACCCGGCATACCGGGGATCTGATAAAGCTTAAAGTTCTTGGTGCGGCAAAGTTAAGAAGCAGGGGCAGAAGCAGAGCCGCCGGCTGGTGGAGCTGTAGCAGTGGAGATGTCGGCTTCAGGAGTGTCGGACCCAGCAGATGGAATGGAGCCATCACCTCCGCCCAGGGCAGATCCCTGTTCCGAAACGTCAGTGCCGGCCTCTTCAGCTTCCTCTTCATCTTGGCTGGAGTCGGAGCCCTTAGCATCGGCAGGAGCCTTGGCGTCGTCCTTCTTCTCCGGCTCGCGGATGTCCCGGACAAAGGCATCGGTGTCGGCATAGTCCACATAGCTGTGGGCCAGTTCCCGCCGGCGCCGGATGTGTTCCGGATCCGTGGTCCAGATAGATCCTTCGCGCACAGTGCGCAAAGTCTCCAAATCAGCTTTTTCGTACCAAGAGAGGAAGTAGGTGAGAGCTTCATCAGCTCCCACCCGGGCACCGGAATCCCGCCATTCCCTGAGGCGAACCTTGGCGAGCTGCAGATCATTGCCGAGGCCGACGGGGTCAGTGGGCGTCCTTTGTCCCGGCCACAGAGCAGAATATGCTTCCTGAGCGCCAAGGAAGAGATCATCGGTGTAGGAGGTCATGGCGTCCTTCCGGGCTTGCAGGGCCACCAACTGCTCCGACATGTCCCAGTTGGCCGAGGTAACCGGAACACCCCGGTTCTCTCGATCCACCTGCAAAGCCTTCTCAACGTCTTCGACGGAAGCAGGAAGCATGTCTGAAACAGGACAAGCAAGTTAGCAAAAGGAAAAGATGTGTCGGCGCAAAGGATATGTCGGGCAAGATAAGGGAAAGGATTTGAAGCTTACTGGCGAGTTTGGCATTGAGCTGGGCAATGGCAACTTCCCATTTGGTGGCCTGCTCCTTTAAGCCATCCAGTTCAGCATGGGTGTTGGATGCATCGACCTCAGAAGTGACAAGCAGCTCCTGGGCTTTCTTGAGTTGGCCCTCGCTCCGCTCTTTCTCCTCCAGAATCTCAGCAATCCGGCCCTTCAACTGCTCAACCTCGGCCTTGTGGGCGGCATCTCGGTCATCCAGCTGCTTGGCCACATCCACTGAGGGTGTACAGTCCTGGTGGCGTGCCTCCAATGCAGCTTTCTCATCTGCAAGGATTTGAAGTTACGAAAATGTCAAGATAGAGAACAATGGCAAGAGTTAAAGGATTTGAAGTACAAGTGGAGTGGTAAAAGATCCGCAGAATCCGGCATACCGGTCAGCTCCTTCACCCGCTGGAGGAGTGCGGTGACTTGTGCTTCGGCACCAGCTGCAGAACGTCGAAAAAAGGTTATGTGTCCGCATATTAAGGTATGCCGGCAGGAGGTGTATTCAGAAGTAAAAAAGGCAAGTCACCCGGTATATAGGGATATATCGGCTGAGGTTACCTTTCTGAGATAGTTCAAGCCGAAGCTTGCTATGCGCATCTGACAACTTCCGGTGCTCGCACACCAAGTCGTGGTACATGTCGGCGCGTGCATTGTTCATGCGCTGCAAAGGTGTTAGGATTTGAAGGGTTATGAGAAAAGTCTAGCATACCAGTACAATTGAAGATTATATGAAGTATTCAGATTGTTAAAGACCCGGCACAGGTGCTGCGCACCTATCCCGGCTCTCGATGACTAGGATTTGAAGCTCGAATCGAGCTTATATCTCGGTCAAGAGGATTTGAAAAATGATTAAGATGTGAGATTGTTGGAGACCCGGCACAGGTGCTGCGCACCTATCCCGACTCTCGGTGACTAGGATTTGAAGATCGGATCGAGCTCATATGTTGGACAGTTAATTTGAGAACAGCTAACTAAAAAAGGTATTGGAAAATCCCGGATGTCCGTATCCCGGATAGCCGACATTTTCGGGGACTGTGGATATATATGCAGAAAAGACTTACGTTGGTGGCATCGGCCAGGAGGTGAAGTCTTTGTTGGAGGCTGAGGAGCTTGCGGGCAATAGGGACGGGCTTCACGGCCAGGATATCAGCTGGATTGCCTGTGGCCGAAGCTTCGGCCAACTTCTTGCTCCTGGAGTCGGCAGTGTCCATACTGTCGGCGTCATTCCACCTAATGCAGTGCTCCTTACGAGATCCAAGGCTCTTGTCGCTTTTCGACAGCAGGGAGACGCGGCCCTCAAGTTCCGGCGTATCAAAGAAGCTGGGCCGGGAGCCGGGCCGGGATGCTGCCTTGCCAGAATGCAGGGCCAGGGCAGAGCTAGGCCGGGATGCTGCTTTAGAAGGTGCAGTGGCGGCGGATTGTGTGCCGGACTTGGTCGGCTTGATCTTGAGGGTGCCGGACTTGACCGGGACAGAGGTTTTGTTCGGGACGGAGGTCTTGGCCGGGGCAGCAGGCTTGGCCGGGGCAGGAGTCTTGGACGCTGGTTGTTCCGGCGCGGCAGGTGCAGCTTGTCCAGCAGAGGCAGGTTCCAGAATAGTCCGGACTTCCGGCACTGCAGGGCCCTTTCCTTTGTTATCTATGCCGGCGCTCTTGGTGCTTGCGCCGGCATCTTCAGTAGTTCCGACGCCGCTGGTGGGCGCGCCGGAATCCGAGGCATCTTGCTGGGCTCCTGTGTCCATGTGGACATCAGAAGCTGAAGGACCCTGTTGAGCCCCCGAGTCCGTGTGGACGTCGGGGGCAGAGTTGTCTTGTTCCGGCGGAGGATCGTCCTTCGCCGGGGAGGTAGTCTTGTCAGGCGCAGGCGAAGATGCCGGCGCCGGTGAAGTAGTATGGCTTGCTGAAGGTATGTCGGGGGTGGCAGTGGCCGCCGGTTTTTCAATGTTGGGGCTGGCACTTGAGCTGGAAGCATGTTCCGGCGCAAGAGGAGCCCTGAATGAGAGAAAAGCATCAAGTTAGTAATCAAAGAAGGAAGTATGTCGGAAACAGCGTAAACAAAAGAAACTTACCCCGAGGCAACATGCCTCTGTTTCTTCGGAATGGGCATGCCAACCTTCTGCCTTTTCTGTTGCTGAGGTGTGTCGGGCTGGGGCTTCACGCCTCGCTTCCGGCCGGCATGTCCGCCGGTGGAAGGAGGTCCCTGGTTCAAAGGGGCGGCGTCGACAACCATGTCGTCCAGGATTGCTGAGGATGGCATTGGAAAGGCATAAGCAACAGGTGTTTCTGGAAGAGCATAAGCAAGAGGTGTCGGGCAGATAAACATCTGGCAGTCTTCATCGGAGTCATCATCACTCCAGTCTTGAGTGAAATGCCGGGATGAAGAGGCCTTACCCACGGCAGAGGCAACACGGGTGTTCCGGGGCAGCTTGTCCCAATGATCCGGATCTTCAACGTCCGCAGTGGTACGGTCTGCCGCGATCTGGATCCGGGAGTTCTCCATACTCTGGAAGCTGAACTTCTGCATAAGGCAAAGTAAATGGGTCAGAAGCAAGAAATATGCCGGTGCAAGAAGTATGTCGGATCAAGCATTATAAGTATGTCGGCAAATAACAATATCTCGGGCCATGCATGATAAGTGTCTATATGCCGGACAAGAGAGTATGTATCGGCCAAAGTATTTACCGTAGGGGCGGGCCGATCCCGGCTGTATGGTTCAAGTCCCCAGGCAAAGGTGGCCTGAGAACACTTGCAGATGTCCTTAATCCGCCGCAGAATGTCGGCCGGAGTCAGCTCGTGTGTAGAATGCCAGGTGGGGTCCATGGGCCCGCTCATTTGGCAAATCTTATGTGACCGGCGCTGCAGAGGGGAGATGCACCGGCTGATAAAACATGCCACTAAGTCTTGGGGGGTGAGGCCGGCATCCCGTAACTCGCCCTTAACCCGGTGGAGGGCGTTCACCGGCATTACGGAGTTCTTCGGATTATAGCTCCAGTTCTTCATCGCCAAGGGTGGCTCGTCCACGAAAGGCGGCAGGTTGAGCAGATCCACATCCGTGATATTCTTGACATAGAAGAAGCTCTTCTGCCACTTCTTACAAGACTCGAGCATTTCCACCTTGGGGAAGTCCGAGCCCTTCCGGGACATGATGGTGGTCGCGCCACATTGGGTCATGGGGCGGTCCTTCTTCTCCTGAGCCGTCTCCGGCGGGTCATCCTTGCTCCGGGGCGGTTCTTGGACAACTTGTTTCCGCAATTGGAAGTACTTCGCCCAAGCTTGAGTGAAGGGCTCTATGCCGGCGAAGCCTTCGCAAAAAGCAGCGAAGGCGGAAAGGATCATCACCGCATTGGCCGGGATATGATGAGGTTGCAGATCGTAGGTGTCGAGGAAGTCTCGGAAGAAATCTGACGCCGGCAGACCAAAACCCCGCTCAAAGTGGGCAATGAAGACAACTCGTTCGCTGGGTTCAGGTGCCGGCATAGTCTCTCCCGCCGGTAGCCGGCATGCAACACCCTCCGGGACTCTCCTGGTGGATGTGATCCAGGATATGTCGGCCGGGGTAACCTACGACCCCTCCCAGCCAGAGCGTCCTTGGAGCTGGGCCGAGTTATCTTCCACTGAGGCCGAGGTACCCGTCATGCTTGAGGAAGCCATCTTGATGGCCGGAACAAGGCGTGAGAGCCGGAGTCCCGTGATGTTAATCCTATCAAGATCAGGGAAAAGAGGGAGGTTAGTCTCTCCGGCATACCACTCTCGCAGAAGTTAGCAGGAAAAGAGGATCTACCATCGCAGTTAAAATCGGAAATAAACGTGGGTAAAACTTCTAAGGAAGAACACCTGCAAACTGCTAAGGAATGATGCTAGCAATGCTAATCGAGTCAAAGGGATATCAAGCAGAGGAACTGCCTCAGATCTATGCAAGTAGGGTTACCATTGCGAAGCTACAGAGAAGCAGAAGAGATGAAGAACAAAGACGGAAGAAGAACCTACCGGAGCTTGACCGACGGCGGTGGAACTGCGGCGGCGAACCTGCAGAAGAAGGTTCAATCTCCCGGCTATATCGCGGAGGAAGTAGGCGGCGGCGGCGGCGTCGTCGACGAAGATGTCGGGCGTCGTCGAGCGTCGGCGTCGGTGTGGAGCAGATCGACGGCGGAGCAGGTTCTCTGTTCCTCGGTCCGGCAGTGAAGCGCAGGAGGCAGAGGGACAGGGGAAGAAGACGATGGTGTGGGGTAAAAAGGAGAAGTTTACCCCCGCTGCCCTATTTATATATCGCCGGGTAAGGGTCGTGGGGGTGGTATTGCTCCACTACCCCGACCGTTTCTGCGGTAGGTCGCCACGTGGCGGCACGGAGTGGGGCGGTGGTTACTGTAACCGTGCCACTAGGCAATGATGGCAGGGAGTAAATGCACTGTGAACCGTCACATCGTATGACCGTTCGTGGTGGCAGGGCAGTTGCAAGTTTCGATGCAAACTGTCGGGCTTGGCTTCTCAAGGAGGTCTCATCTATATGCCGGAATAACTGCCCGGGGAATAGGTTCCGTCCGGAATACCCCGGGACCAGCCGGATTAATTTGTGGAAAGGAAAGAAGAGCCGGCATATAGTGTGATCACCGGTGTAAAATCATAAGCCGGGATATAACAAAAGAGGTATCATGTTAAACCTGCCAAGGCCCCTCAGTCAAGACTGGGGGACCTCAACAGCTTCGGGGACTAATGTCGGGGGGATGACCCCCGGTAGGGTCAAGAGACTAGAAAGATACAAAGACTATGGTTGACTTTATGCCGGTTGACCAAGGAAGGGCCTGGCCGGAATAGAAGAGCATCGGCCAGGCCGGCATATATGTGTATCCTGGCTAATGTTCGGATATGCCGGTATAACCGGAATACTTATTGAGGAGTGCCGGCATATGCTTAGATATGTCGGCCTAACTTGTCTGATACATTGTGCAGGGGCAGGGGAGGCCGGATTACCCGACCTTCATAGGTCGTTGGTCCGGCATATAGGTCCAGGATATGGCCAACGGTCATATCCGGGATACAGAAGTCAACTAAGGTGTCATGTCCCTACAATCAAGGAGAGATTCTGCCCAGTATGGAGAGGGATCATGTTGACAGGGTGCACAGTGGTGGTCTACCTACCCTCACTGTGCACCAGTACAGCCCTTACCTCAGAATGGTAAGGTCACAGTCCTGGAAGTACAAGGTACAGCAAGGGTGAGTCCCATCGAGAGCAATCAGGGAGAAAATCAAGGGCGTCTGCCTTTGTTAGCTTGCCCTATTTGGAGTGTAGCTGGTGTCCCCTGGTCTCAGGTGACCGTTGTAACCCTGGCCACCACTATATAAGGTGGCACAGGGAGCCCTGGTAAAGGGTTGGTCACTCAGTGTTCCTACACCTAGCAGTTCATCTTCCTCCTCTAGTAGAGAGCTTGGAAGCACCGTTGTTGTATACTCTATCGATCCAAATAAATAACCAGTAGAGCAGGAGTAGGGGTGTTATCTCTTTACGAGAGCCCCGAACCTGGGTAGATCTGTGTTCCTTTCTGTCGTGCTTTTCAGCTCGTTCCCCTCTCCCGAATCCTCCAGCATCTAGTTCGGCCCCCATTTAAGCCATCCCATGGCATATGTTGTTTCACCACGACGACAGATATTATGCTACTCCTATGCTTTGTTATTGTACTCTCCGAAGATACCTCGTATCATGGTGTAAAGGTGACTAGTGTGTGCATCATGTGCATCTTTTTGGTTAATGTCTCTATGAAATGTTGGTGTTTGTTGGAACCATCTAGTGCGTTCATGGTGATAGTGTGGGACAATCTAGTTTGGGTATATACGGACTTTGAGGAGTGCTTCATAGCGCTATGCATGATTAGTGTTCGTTTTCCATTGGAGAACTATTTTGAGTTGCATATTGATGATAGTATCTATTGGTTCAATTATGTTATATTTGTTGGGAGTGTGTCCACTAGTGAAAGTATGATCCCTAGGCCTTGTTTCCAAGCATTGCATACCATTTCCTTTCAGTTTTGTTACATGTTTGCTTGCAGCGATATTTATTTCAGATTACATTTACTACCCATAATCATCACTACTACCTGTATTTCACTATCTCTTCGCCGAACTAGTGCACCTATACATCTGACAAGTGTATTGGGTGTGTTGGGGACACAAGAGACTTTCTGTATCGTAATTGCAGGGTTGTTTGAGAGGGATAGCTTTGACCTCTTCCTCCCTGAGTTCGATAAACCTTGGGTGATCCACTTAAGGGAAACTTGCTGCTGTTCTACAAACCTCTGCACTTTGAGGCCCAACACTGTCTACAAGGATAGAAGCGTGCGTAGACACCAAGCTCTTTTCTGGCGCCGTTGCCGGGGAGGTAAGGTAAAAGGTACTCGCATCCTCCTGTGTGAGTGCTCGAAGTTATTTCCTTTAGATTCTGCAATTATATCTTTTTGTTTCTTGTTTTTATTTTCACTAGTTAGGCTTAATGGGAAATAAAGAGTTCTTTAGTCTTTTTCCTGAGTTTAGATTTGAAGAGAAAATTGAAAAACCTTTGGAGCTTAATTTGCATACTAATAGTGTTATTAGTATGAATGCTTTAAATACCGTTGTTGCTAATGCTATAGAAAAGTCTAAGCTTGGGGAAGCTGGTTTTGTTAAGCATGATATTTTTAGTTCCCCAGCTTTAGTGGAGAAAGTTTGCTCTAATGATATTTATCTCCCATATGTGATGTTTCTACTGATGCTTGTGCTCCTCATCCTTTTAAAATACCTATGAAAATTGTTGATCGTGCTATGAATAACTGCTATTTAGGAGATGGAACTGTCCATCCCGGTGATCATTTGCTCTTTATACATGAATTATGCGAGTTGTTCCAGTGTGCAGGTATTTCAATGAACCAAGTTAAGAGAAAGCTATTTTCTTTATCACTGAAGGGCAGAGCTGCGGAATGGTATAAAGCACTGAAGGATGGCCGACCGGTTGAGTGGGAGGAAATTGTACCTCTCTTTTATTCTAAATTCTATCCTTCTAGTGAGGTTTATAAAGATAGAAATTACATTTATAATTTTCATCCGCATGAGGGAGAAAGCATTGCCCAAGCTTGGGGAAGATTGAAATTACTAATGCACAAATGTCCTATTCATGATCTTCCCCATAATATTGTTATTAATAATTTTTATGCAAGTCTTTCAGGATATTACAAGGACTATCTAGATGCATGCTTTGATGGGTCTTTCACAAGCAAGGATGTTGACACCAAGTGGGATCTGCTTGAAACAATTCAAAACAATATTGAAGGTTGGGATAGCGACAAAGGTAAAGGATCAGGTATGAATTACGAGTTTGATTGCATTAAGTCTTTCGCTAAAACTGCTAATTTTCAAGATCCTCAAATTATGGTTGATTGTTTTAAAGCCTTTGCTTCCCATATGAATGTTCCTAAAGGAAATGGGGACATGTATCATGAACCTTTTAAGGACACTTGCATAGAAAGTGATATTGTTGTTGATGATTGCAATAAACATGCTCAAACTTCTAAATGTCCTATTTCTTATAAGCATGTTAATTTTTGTGGAATACATAGACCTTGTGAACAGAGTCACAACAAGGAAGATTATTGCATCACCCGCGGGAATGAAGAAACCAATATGTGGCTCAGGGATCTAGATGAGCTTGGTGAAAGGGTTTGTGAGCTTTATCCTATTCTTTGTGAACTTTGCAATAAAAAGGGTCACTTTAATTTTCAATGCCCAATTAATCGAACGAGTACCGCAGATTTGTATTGTGATGATAAGATTACTCTCAATCAGTATGATGAGCTTACTTTGTTTTTGAATTGTGAAGAGATATCTAGAAAGATTTCTTTGGTTGATATGAGAGATGTTGATATTAATAGCATCCTTCATGGTTGTCGTCTCTATTGTGCTAAAGATTGCCTCGCAAATACTTACTTACAAGATCTTATAAAACATAATGTTTTGCCAAGCTATGACAGGACTAATAGATGTTTCGATCTTATTAATAGAGAGGAGGAATCCTCTAAAGTTTCTTTTGTTGTTTCTGTCAGCAAACCAGATTATGTGGAGAAGATGCCTTTCCCTCCTAAAGGATATGTGCAGAAGATTCCCTTCAAGTCTCTCCCTCCTAAAGGAGAGAGTAAGAAGAGTATGAAGAAGAAGAAGAAGAAGAGGAGGAGTAAAAGGCGAGAGGACACGGTATCTTCCCCTAAGCGTTATGATCCTGCTATAGATTATGATAATTCTGATTGGGATGATGTTCTCATGCCTGTTACCTATGTTAGTGATCATGATTGGGAAAACACTCTACTTTTGATATTGAAAATCTTTTTGTTACAAATTCTAAGGTTAATAATTGTTGTACCATTAGTACTATCCATGTTCCTTCTTACGATGATATGTTTGATGAATATGCTTTGCGAAATAGCTATTCTCTAGCTTGTAATGATACTAAACCTCTAGTTTATGATGGTTATGATGATGGGTATAATATTTTTAGTTCACCTACTTTTGAGGAGAAAACTAGTTATAATTACAATATGCCTCCTGTTTTTGATGATTATGGTGATGAGAATAATTATTCTGTTGAATCTGCTCCTACTACGATTGTTCATGATAGGGAAGCTTTATGTGATAGTTATATTGTTAATTATATTCATGATGCTACTGAAAGTTATTATGAGAGAGGGAAACATGGTTTGATGGATCTCAACAATATTGAGTTTCCCCTCTTTATGTTGCAATTCTTGACGTTGTACTTGTTTTGCCTTCCTATGCTTTTTGCTTTGCGCTTTCATGACTAGTCTCTTTACAAGACTATTTTTCATAGGAAGTGGTTTAGATTTAAATGTGTTTCATATTTGCTTTTTGATGCTCTCTATTGCTTCAAGTTCTTATATGGCGCCTTTGCCTCAAGCTCTTATATGGCGCCTACATGAGCATCTTTGCAAATTACTGCGCCTAGCTCAAAGGCGTTAAATAAAAGCACTCTTGGGAGATAACCCATTGTTTTATTTTCAGTAATTTTTCTTTTCTTTGAGTCGTGGAAGTTATTACTACTGTAATGACCTCTCCTTATCATTTTATTTCATTTTTGTGCCAAGAGAAGCCTCTAATTTAAGCAAGTTAAGATTTGGGGATGTTGCTATCCTGAAACTGTTTTCAGTGCTGCACCATAAAAATTCGTGAAAATTCTCTGTATATCTTTTGGACCTGCGATTTCTTGTGCATATGCCCCAGGTTATATCCAAACTTTCATTAGTTGAACACTTTTTGATTTGAGCAACAGAAAACCCCTTAAAAATCGGCCTTTGTCAGCTGTTCTGTTTTGATAGATTTCTGCCAATATTTGTGTTTGCCGCTTTATTACTTTCTTTTCGAGTTCTTTTGATCACGTAACTTTTGGGGAAGTTGCTACAGTGGTATATGCTTTATATTTGGTGGTTTTGGGTTGAAACCTGAAGCAAAAAAGGGTTGATTCTATGTTATGCTTAAACTAATGTTGCTAATAGATTTGTGTTTAGTTTTGTATGAAGGAAGTTTTCAAGTGTAGGGATGGGAGAATGATGAGATGAGTTGAAGAATGGACAAAAGCTCAAGCTTGGGGATGCCCATGCATCACCCCAAGAAATATCCAAGAAGTACAAGCGTCAAAGCTCAGTTCTTCATCGGCAAAAATCAGGTCACCTTTCAACACACTATATTTTTATTGCTTCATGCACTATGCATTTTTTTGGAGCGTCTTTACTTTTGCTTTCAGTTTTCTTTTGTTTTGTTTGCTGCAATAAATGGTTAGATCACATCATGTTTCTTTTGGAGGAGATGAACTCGCTTTTCATTTGCCAAGAACACTCTAGTTTTCACTCTTATCGTTCAATGAGTGTTCTCTTTTTCTGCTACTGCGTTTAGCTTGCATTTTTCGCCTTGATTTTTGTTCAGATCTTGTTTTATCTTTGCATCAAGGTGTATTTGGACCTCTGGTATATGTTGGTTTTCCTCAAAAGAGTTTCCTCAAAAAGGTTTGAATGGTGTTGGAAAAGAGAAAAAGTTTCATGCAAAAAAGTGGTACAAAAAGGAGCTTGTTTATACTGCGGCTTAGGCTTTTGCATGTCGTGCTTGATGTAATTTTGATAGTATGCTTAGTGGTTTTGCTGTAGCATGACTTGTCTCAAATGACTGAGATTGCTTAATAAGCCTTTGAAAAAAATCATGCATTGTTTTTATTATATGGAAGCATTTATTTGGTTTTCTCCTTTTATGCTTTATTTGGGTTGACTTGGCACATGCTTACACCATGTTGACTACAAAATATGTCGCCTATAGCCTCTATGATCATTTGGTTTTTGACTTATGATACCACTTTATGCTTCTTTCAATGATGTTTTGTCGCTATGCATGATTATGGCCATTATTGCTCTCTTAGTTGGTCGCTCCCAGTCTTTTGCTAGCCCTCATTTTGTACTGAGTATGAGCTCTACTCGTGCATCCAACTCCTAGAAACCAAGTTTGCCATTGTGTCCACTATAAATTCCTATGCATGGTATTTGTAAGCCATTCCAAGTAAATTTTTATGTGCTACCTTTCAAAAACCTTCAAAATACTTCTCATTTTGTGACACTGTTTTCAGCTCATGGGGACGTAGTGGTCGGATTTGCTATCTTCCATATTGTCTTATTCCAAAAAGAAAAAAAATAAAGAAAAAAGGCACTCCTCCATGGTATGTGAATGTTGGTGGGCACCCGATGGAATCGGTTAGCCATGGTTTGAGAAAGGAAAAAAAGGTGGGGAGGAGTGCCAAGCTTTATAAAAGAGCACAAAAGTGCCAATCTCTCTCTCAAAAACTTGCTTTATTTTTATATGGAAGATAGTAAGAACCCCATTGCCAGCCATTGACAAAGACAACCAGCTCTCAAAATCCAGTTTTTATCTCTCTGTTTTACAAATGAAAAGTTCTAGCTCATGCTTAATCAGTGCTTCCCTCTGCGAAGGGCCTTTCTTTTACTTTTATGTTGAGTCTCCATCTTCTATCATTATGCACCGTCTAAGAGAGCATAGTTGTCATTCTGAGTATAATGTGCATAGTCCCAAAGTTTATTATTGATTGATTCATGACTATGGTTTCACTTGTTCTTAAATTATTTGTATCTAGTCACCCTCTTAAACTTGAAGGTGTCCTATGCATTTATGTTTTGCTATTCCATGAGGGACAAGCTGAAAACCATTTACTATGTTTTTCCATATGATTTGAACACACGTTTGACTTTCATTGTTTCATTATTCATGATCTTTTGTTTGTGTTCTTTTTCATGTTATAACATGGTTGCCAAGTTTCTATTATCAAGATTATGTCTTTCATGCCCATGTTTTAAGTTCTTTGATCTCAGCACTCAATGCTTACTTCGATGATCAAGATTGTGATGGTGCATGTCACCTCAAAAATTATTCTTTTGTTATCACTTACCTACTCGAGGACGAGCAGGAGTTAAGCTTGGGGATGCTGATACATCTCAAATGTATCTATAATTTTTGATGCTCCATGCTTGTTTTTACACCATTTGCCTTGTGTTTCCTTACACTTCGTGGCATTTTTATGCGATTTCCGGAACTAACCTATTGACAAGATGCCACAGTGCCAGTTCCCTGTTTTCTGCTATTTTTGTGTTTCAGAAAAGCTACACCGGAAATATTCTCGGAATTGGACGAAACAAGTTCCAGAAGTCTTATTTTTCCCGGAAGAGTACCGAAGACCGAAACAGAGCCAGAGGGGGGCCAGAGGCCGCCCACACAACAGGGGGGCGCGGCCCAGCCCCTGGCCGTGCCCACCCATTGTGAGGGTGCCCTGGCAGCCCCCTGACGACGCCCCTTCGCCTATATAAAGCCTCAGGACGGAAAACCCTAGGGGAGTCGGCGTTTTTCCCAGAACAGTTCTGCAGCGCCGCCGCCGTCAAAGACAAATTTTGGGGGACAGAAGTCTCTGTTCCGGCACCCTGCCGGGACGGGGAAGTGCCCCCGGAGCCATCTCCATCGATCTCCATCACCGTCTCCATCGACCTCACCGCCATCTCTATCAACCTTGCTGTCTCCTATGATGAGGAGGGAGTAGTTCTCCCCCGGGGCTGAGGGCTCTACTGGTAGCTATGTGGTTCACCTCTCTCTCCCATGATGTGATCTTTATGTGATCGTGTGCTTTGTATCTAGTTGAATTGGTAGATATTATTATTCAGATATTATGCTACTCCTATGCTTTGTTATTGTACTCTCCGGAGATACCTCGTATCATGGTGTAAAGGTGACTAGTGTGTGCATCATGTGTATCTTTTTGGTTAATGTCTCTATGAAATGTTGGTGTTTGTTGGAACCATCTAGTGCGTTCATGGTGATAGTGTGGGACAATCTAGTTTGGGTACATACGGACTTTGAGGAGTGCTTCGTAGCCCTACGCATGATTAGTGTTCGTTTTCCATTGGAGAACTATTTTGAGTTGCATATTGATGATAGTATCTATTGGTTCAATTATGTTATATTTGTTGGGAGTGTGTCCACTAGTGAAAGTATGATCCCTAGGCCTTGTTTCCAAGCATTGCATACCGTTTCCTTTCAGTTTTGTTACATATTTGCTTGCAGCGATATTTATTTCAGATTACATTTACTACCCATAATCATCACTACTACCTGTATTTCACTATCTCTTCACCGAACTAGTGCACCTATACATCTGACAAGTGTATTGGGTGTGTTGGGGACACAAGAGACTTTCTGTATCGTAATTGCAGGGTTGTTTGAGAGGGATAGCTTTGTCCTCTTCCTCCCTGAGTTCGATAAACCTTGGGTGATCCACTTAAGGGAAACTTGCTGCTGTTCTACAAACCTCTGCACTTGGAGGCCCAACACTGTCTACAAGGATAGAAGCGTGCATAGACATCATCAACATATTCCCTTCTATCTCAAGCAAGCATTTGAGTTGTTATGTTTCACTTATCCATATGTTGATCCGTTTAATCATGTTTATTAAACTTCTTTTGTTAGTACAATGCTTTTGTCTGAAGGAATATATCTTTGAAAGGTTTCTATGAACGCAAAAAGTTTGTTTCGTTGAGCATATGGTTTTTGCTATATTAGCTCTGTTTTAAAAAGGCTCCATTCAAAAGCTAGTATAGTTTGTTCACTATTCTCTGACCAAGAACTAAGGTTTGCCACCACCAATTATAGTTTACCTTGTGCATCCTTATTTGTGATTCCCTTTTACTTATTGCAAGTCTGTATCATATAAAGGGAAGTTGCTGTCTATTATAAATTGTGTCTTGGTGAATGTGATGCTTCTTGTCTATATTTTGATTATCGACACTTCACTCCATAAACTTGTGGTCATGTTTACCGAGTTTAGTTTTCGCTTGGGGACAAGCGAGGTCTAAGCTTGGGGGGGGGGGTTGATACGTCCATTTTGCATCACTATTTTGTATCATAATTTGCTGTTATTCATTGATATATTTCACATTAGGAGATGATACTTATGTTATTTCCTCTATTTTTACATGTTTGATGATCATTGGAGGACTTGCTGCCGGAGTCAGGATTCTGCTGGAAAAAGGACCATCAAGACACCATATTTCGAAGATCAGGAAAATTCCAGAAAAATACCAAAATATTATATTTTACCAGACGACTGAAGAAGCCAGAAGGAGGAGGCGAGAGGGGCCACAGGGCAGCCTCACCACCAGGGGCGCGGCCTAGCCCCTGGCCGCGCCGCCCTGTGGTGAGGCCACCCAGGCCCACTTCTGCCATCGCCCCATTCGCATATTTGATCGTCCCCGAAAACCTAAGTCAAGGGGGGGGGGCTCAGAGATAGACACCGCCGCCTCTGCGGGGTGGAAAACACCAAAGAGAGAAAAGCTCTCCAGCAAGCAGAAATCTGCCGGGGAAATTCCTTCCCAGAGAGGGGAGATCGTCGCCATCGTCATCATCATCGCAACGGACTTCATCGGGATCATCATCATCATCATCATCTCCATCACCAGCACCTTCATCTCCACCATCACCACGCCATCCCGCTGTAACATCTTGAGTTGAATCTTGTTAAATTCTTAGGGGAAACTTTCCTGGTGTTGATTACTCTTGTGGTTGATGCTATTGAGTGGAACCGTTGAATTAAGGTTTATGTTCAGATTGTTATCTACCATTATTTCACCTCTGATCATGATCCATATGATGTCTTGTGAGTAGTTCGTTTAGTTCTTGAGGACATGGGAGAAGTCAAGTCGTTAGTAGTGGAATTATGTTGAGTAATATTTAATGGTTTGATATTTATTTGTTGTGGTGCTATTTTACTAGTGGTGTCATGTGAACGTCGACTACATGATACTTCACCATTTATGGGCCTAGTGAGATGCATTGTGTATTTGGCTACCAATTGTGGGGTTGCTGGAGTGACAGAAACCTAAACCTCCGTTGGGAAACCATTGCACCAGGGAGCGTAGGATCTTAGAGTTTAAGGCTGTGGTTAGATTTATCTTAATTACTTTCTTGTATTTGCGGATGCTTGCAAGGGGTATAATCACAAGTGTGTATTTATCCTAGTAAGGGTAGTGCGCTAGCACAGGTTCACCCCCATAACACTTATCAAACCAGTAAAGATTATTTAGCGGTATGAAGCGAAAGCACTTGACAGAAACTCCCGTGTGTCCTTGAGAACGTTTGGTCATAATAAGTTACACAACCGGCTTGTCCTTTGCTCTAGAAAGGATTGGGCCACTTGCAGCAATTATTATTATTTTCCTTTATTTACTCGTACTTTATTTACTTGCATTACCAAATACCCCTGAAAACCCGTTTGCTAGTATTTACAGTGAATCCTTGATCAAAACCACTTGTCAACACCTTCTGCTCCTCGTTGGGTTCGACACTCTTATTTATCGAAAGTACTAATCCCCAACTTCCTCTTCTCCAGAGATAACCCCCTCCTCCCTCCCCTTCCACTCCTTGCGCCGCCGCCGTCATGGAATTCTACGGCAATGTCTTCACCGACTACCACAAGGTCCCTGCTCATGGTGCCACCGTCCTCACGGTGATGCACACAACCGACCCGAGAGAGGCAGCCAAGTTCATCGCCATGTTTGAGCATTGGCTCGGCGAGCGGGACCAACTGCCGATCGTCGGCCTCAACCTCGAGTACACCAACACCAAGCCTGCCCGCACCGTGCTCCTGCAACTGTGCATGCGCGATCACTGCCTACTCTGGCATGCATCCGTGGCAACAAGGAACTGTCCTCAGCTCATACACTTCCTCAACCGCCCCGACATTTCCTTCGCATCTATGGACAAGCACCAAGACACCAGCAAGCTTGAAGCCCTGGGCGCCCGCATACCAAACCACGTGGACTTACAAGATCACTTCAACTTCCCGGGCACCCACCAAGGCCGGACCGGCGCGGCCAAGATGGCGGCTCTAATCATCGACCCCACCTACACAGAGTACAAGGAGGTGTTCCGCAAGAAGAAACTGCACGACACCTGGCATCTTAGGGAACTAGAGCCGGAGCAGATCCACTACGCAGCAAAGGATGCGTATGTATGCTATGCCATGTATTGTAGAATTATTATCATGAGAAGATGCCTGACTCCTTCCCCTCCAAACCGGCCACCATTGAGGGAGAACCTCATAATGCCATACTAGATTCATGTACTATTTGTTCCACCTATGTAAGTGTCCGAGGACCATCCTTATATATAATTTAGTAAGTGTGTTTTCCCTATGTACTGAAGTGTATCTGTATAAGGGGGAGGAGATGCCCAGAGCGCGGCCATGCCTTCCGTTGATGTCCAGAGCGCACTCTGTGCACGCTCTGTCGGAGATGCCCAGACATGCTGCATGAGTGTCGTTGATGTCCAGAGCGAGGCCCTGACTTGCCCTCTCTAACTTGTCTCTGACTTGTCCTCACTGCACGCGAGCCCCATCACATGGGGGACCCACCTGTCAATGACTCTCAAGTCACGCTTGGCAAGTCAGAGAATCCGCACGCGTCCGTCGTGTGCACCTTGTAAAATAATATACTCCCAACACTTTCTGAATTTTGAAAAGTTTATAAAAGCTGTATCATTGGATTCGATAAGGGATTTGGTGCAAATGGGCACCGATGCTCCATACACTTTCAGAATTTTTAAAAGTTCAAAATCTCAAATTTCTATGTATTCAAAAAAATTGGCGTTAAATACATAGAAATATATATACAGAATATGTGTATGCAAAAAGTCCCGTTAAAAAATATGTTGTATTTTGGAAAATATAAGAAGATAAATTTGTGAATGTAAATAGTATTAAAATAGTAGTAAGAAAGTACATCTTTTTCTTAGGAATTTATCTTTTTTTGTGATAGGCAATGTTGAATGCTACAAACCGGTACTAATTTTAATATGAAATTCTTTATATTCTAGGCTACACAAAAATGGTAAAATCTAATAAAATTATATAGTATTCAATCATATACTATTCACTATATAATATGTCAGATTTTGTCTTTTTTGTGTAGAATAGAATATAAAGTATTTCATATTGAGATTTGTACCAGTTTATAGCATTCAACAATGCCTATCACAAGAATTTTGTTTTGAAATTTTTTGAAACTTTAAAATACAAATTTTATGGCATAATTTGTTGGAGAAAGATGGACGTCAAACTTATTTTGAACTGCGTGCGTGCCTTGTATGGGATTGCACTGGCGGACAGGAAGCCTGCTGCAATGAGGGTCCACGGCGGAGATAAAATATTATTTCCACTCCTTGTACAGTGAACCGCCGCCGCCCCCCTCCCCTTCCCAACGCCAACTTCCACTTATTACCCTGCGCTAGGTAGTTCATCGCCTCGTTCCCCATCTTCTCCACTCGACAGCTACGCCCTCTCGTTTCCATTCCATCACATCGCCGCTTCTTATTTCCATCACGTCGTCGCTGCCGCCCGCATTTGCCGGCACAGGTCATGTCTGGGTCTGGGTGGGACGAACCCCTGGAAGGGAAGCGTCAGTGTCCGATTCCAAAAGAGCCCATTGCTGATCGTTACCACGAATCCATGGGGTGGGGTAATCTCCACTACCCATCAGTTGAGAACATAGTCAAGCGGGTCGACATCTTAAGCACTGCTCGCCTTGCTGTCGGGCATGGTTGGCATGCGTCATGCCATTCGAGGCACCCCGAATCTACCGCTTGATGCGCCGGGCCTGCTCCACACCGACGAATCCTCGTGGCCATATGATAGCGATGCACAAGTAAGAGTAACTAGATTCAGTATTCTGTTATATATATATTGATCTCCTGTCTATTTATGTTCTTGCAATCCACCGATCTCTTTGTCGAACACCTTGCATGCATCGACTTTTTAGATACAATAATTCTGAAAAATGAAGTTACTCCGCCCATGACCCCTTTTAGGGTTACGGTTTACGGACTTAGTTTTCCATCTTGTATGTGTTTATGATATATTCAAGCATAGTTATCCTTCTGCCGAACATCTAGTCTGCACATCATTTTTTGGTATTTTTTTACCAAACAATGTTCTTGCAATCTAGTGAGCATTCTGTCGAATACCATGCAATGACTTTTTAAATACCAAAAATTGGAATAACGCTGTATAACTGTTACTCTGCCCACGACCGCTCTTTTTGTAACGGTTTACCTATATAGTTTTCCATATTTTCAAGCAAACTTTTCCTTCTGTGGAACACCTTAATTTTTACAAAGTTTCCAAACAAATTCAATTGCAGGGCATTGGCGCCCTCTTTATGTCGTTAAACAAGAAGACGCTTAAAGCACACGTGCATTGCAATGACTCCGATGGAAGAGGGCATTGGGTAGGAAGTCACGGTGACTTGATGGCATTAGTCACGGATAACGGCCTCCTGAAGATCCGCCACATGTACAGAGAAGTGACTCTGCCTCTCCCATTACTGGCTCATATTGGAGTTTTCCTCGCGTATTGAACATGCATGTTTATGTACAAGCAGTGTGAGTTACAGCTTCTGAAGATACAGATTACCAAGACCCCTTATAAGGAAAAATGCAGTGATCAGTGGCGTTATGAAGCAATCGTGATCTTTGACAAACTGATCGCCTATGTAGACAATCCCCAAGACAACGACTGTGTCATCCTCAAAAATTACCACCTTGCACCTTGCAGGTATATCGACGCCTGTGCAATTCATCGATTCGGTGATCGGACAAATTTGTTCCGCGTGTAGGCGGTTACAGAACCATGAGGAGATGTTCTAGTTTGGGAACCACATACTTGGGGTGAGTTATGCCCTCTTCCTATCTGAATTTATAGGTAGTTCTACCTGCTTACTGCATTGTTGTATTGTGGCTTATCTTCTTCCGTACGCAGGCACAGATGAAGGCCCGCGTCTAATACTTGCCCTGAACATCGAGGATCCAGTTGCATGGGATGCGGCTGAAGGCGCTGCAGTTGCTGGCGATGCGGCTCAAGCCGCTGCAGTTGCTGGCGATGCGGCTGAAGGAGACGCATTTCCTGCCGATCCGGATGAAGACGTTGATGAAGTTGCAGATCATGTTGTGGTTAATTCACAAACTACCTGGTTCTTGGTATCCAATACCTACCATTATGGCAATTTCGATCTACTTTGGATTCAGATAGATGGTGATAGACACAACAATGCTCCTGCACAGTTTGAAGATGGGATACGGTTGAGCACTTATACTAGTCTACGGTGCCACGTTTTCGCAAGGCATCCCTTTAATATTCGCTCAGAAGTAGAAGATCATGTTGAGGGTCCAGTGTGGATCAGGCAGGAGCATCTGCACGGGCTTTCAGTATTTCTTGGAATCAACAACCCAATCTTCCACCGAGAACCCTGTTATGATGTTGCAAAAGCTGGTCCATCTGCTGGACAAGGCATGCCCTTGTTACAAGGAGACTGTGTGTTTGCTGCATACCATCGAGCCCGTCCCTACGCCCAGAGGCCAGTGCCAGATTGGATCCGTATACACATCAATGGAGGAGCTCCGGTAATAGGATCACAACTAATGTACCAACCCACTTATTACAATGAGTGGGAGGCGCCAATGTGGATCTTCCCAACAATGCCCCGGGCTCCCCCAAGTGGCGCCGGAGGTTGGGGAGAGCCAGAAGACTAGTTACCTTGAAGTGTTCTACTTTTAAACTTAAGTTAATGAACAGTAGTATGATGATGTGTAATGCCTCCGTGATTGATTATCTGCTTGTAACAGACATATTTTGTTGTGTTATGTTTATCTGTATGACCAAGCAATGGAATAATCTTTTGTTGTTTGGATTTGCTAAATTGACATATTTTGTTGTGTTATGATTATCTGTATTTTGCTGTTACTTAAAAGCTAGGTACTGCCAATTACCCCTCTAGTCTTCTCTGGAAGCTGTCATGTTCCCTCTGTTCTTTGCAAGATTCAGAAAATGAACCATTTTTGTTGATTTTTATGTGTTAGTTTTCGTGCAAAGCATTGATGTTCAGTTGGTGGATTTGCGAAATTCACATGATCTTGCAAGATTCAGAAAGTGCAAAGCATTGATGTTCAGTTGGTGGATTTGCAAGATTCAGAAAAGGCACCATTTTTGTTGATTTTTTATGTGTTAGTTTTCGTGCAAAGCTTTGATGTTCAGTTGGTGGATTTGCTAAATTGACATGATCTAAGTACTCCAGCATCAGAAAATAGTAAATTAGTTAATGATACACACATAGTTGACATCGACTGATAGTTGACAGTACTGAACCTATATGCTGATCACACAAATTTTGTGCAATGTTTGATAAGTGATTTGCTCAAACATGGAAGGGCACATGAGCCAGCAGTCAGACTGACCATCTACTTGGCAAGATAATATCTACTGGATCACATCAAAGAAATGAGAGAAATGTTCAACGAATTGGTGTCCTATAATATTTCACGGAAGTCGTGGAACTACTCAAGAACCAGAACCACCAGTAGATATTCATACAAGTCATAGAACTAGACAAGAAACACAACCGGAAGCAGAACAGTCTACTTGTCAAGAAGGAGAAGCAAATGAGGATACTTGGCAAAAAGATGCCGCAGATAATCACTTTTTTTATGCTACAGTGACAGAAAGGTTGATGATCATAACTACGTTCAGGACATAGTAGAGCAAGAGCATGATGCTATCCTGGAACATGATAATCTGCAATTCACCAGAGAGCAAGAGCAACATAATAGAATCCAGCGTATATGTACATATTCAGAGAGTATTCATCGTATATATCCAAATTCAGAGAGAATTCAGATTTTGCATACCTGTTACTTCTCCATTTCTCTTAGAGCTGCTAGAATTGATGGAAGGCTGAGAACAGCGTCCATTTCTCCAGTACGAGAACAACCTCCGCATGATCAGTGGCTTCCGTCCCAACTTCTCCAGCACGAGAACAACCTCCTCCAGATCTTCCCAGTTCCCGATCCCGATCTTGTCAGATCCGCAGCGAGGAGAACCCACTTTCAACCTCGAGGCCATGTCCCCTGCATGGCGCCAGCAGCGCTGTGGTACTCTAAGATCTCGGTAGACGAGCTGGAGCAGGAGCTTGAAGAACAATGGGGGGGAGAAGAGAAAGGTTACGTGAACAAGGTACGCCACCTGGCAGCCACGGTGGCAAAGCAATAACGGGGGTATCCTGCCAAGTGGAGCGCCGAGCTGTCACCGTAACGGAGATATTTGTGTTCAAACGATTCCAACCGGTATTATTTGGGTTATTCGAATTTGACCCAGAAATGACCCTCTCAGTGATTTACCCCATGAACTTGCGGTACCACGATGTGATTGCAGCGAAGAAAGACACCTGTGAGCCTGTGCCAAACAACTTAGTGACCGCAAACTGAATAGCCCTATTATGAAACATGCCTGGACAAACCTGGCCCTCAAGAATGATATATACATAGCCCATTCGGACCGTGCAGCGGTGCAGGTGACGGACCGACGGGCAAATAGCAAGTTGTGGCCCAGATTGTACTTAGTCTGGGTCCAGTGATATATGTAGGCGTATGTCATGGATTAGTCTTGTAGTTACACATGTTGTTTGCTAAAAAAAGTTACACGGGTTGTTACCCTCAATTTTTTTACACGGGTTGTGTGTTTCAAACTAAAGTTTTTTTGACAATCAATACCATATATATTTATAAGAGTAAATACTACATGGTAGAGATACATAAGTTGTTTCTAGTAATTACAAAATAAAATCTAAAAGAAACGCGTAAATCTTTGAGGTCTTCAAAATTTTTCTTCTTCCATGACATAATCTTGTATTTTTCAGAAGGCGGCCGAATAAAATCGAACCAAAAACCTGTAAATACCAACAAAGGTTCTCCCATAATTTTAACTTGAGCCGCAATGCCAAGGCAACGTGCATGCGCACAACCATTGAAGTAGTCAATCAACATCGACAAGAGTACCAATGCCAGCATGTCAGGGCAAAATAACCGAACAACTTGGTCAACGTCGCTGGGAAGACGAGAGTACGAATCACCATTGTCGAGGACGACGGAGCAGCCGGGAAAATTATTACAAGGATAATACTCCTCGCGGCGACCATAAGAAAAAATCCAAGATCGATCCAGAGAACTTTAATCTTCCAACACTGTCATTGACGCCGGAACAAAGATTTCATCGTCGAAGGAACAACCGAAGATCAATTATTATAGATGATGTCATCTCTATTGATATAGAGACCAACAGAAAATAGCTATCAAATCCTAACGTATTCTACTAAAAAATACTACCTTGTTCAAAAAAAAAATACTACTTTTACTAAAACCTCCACACATAGATTAGATTCCCCATCCCTCTTTACACGGGCGAGGCCGACAAAGAAGATGGAACCAATCTATCATAGAGTAAGAAATGGAGGCTGCGGGCGGCTGTTTTTCCTCGAAGCGCGGCAGCTGTGTCCACGGAACCCGTCTCAAAATAAAGTTACAGTGGCTGTTGACTGTTTTGCTCCTGCAAGACGCCAATAGGCATCGTGAGTACACATTCGTACAATGTCTACTGTAGGCTACGAGTCGTGAAGCCTCAAACTTGGCGAGGTCAACACAAAATCTGACATTCATAGTACACGATTTTCTAGTCCATTTGTTACCAGCATCGTTGCAAGAACGTGTGTGTTCGCTCGTGAATAGCGGTGCATATCAAGATTTTTTTTATATAGACAAAACAAGTCTTTATCAATTGTTAGCTCATAATCTTGATCATGTATCTGCATTTAGTTTGTTTCTCGTTCTGCATTAGTTCATGAGGTCTAGGACAGTGTCTAGCTGCTGAAGCTTCGGTTGTACGCAAGGAAAGCGAGATGTCAGGCTGTTGTGTGAAACAGCGAGCAAGACGGGATGCTGTGTGCTGTGCGATGCAGCAATGCCATGAGAAACAGGAAGACGCAACTGAAGCCAGAGCGGGGGCATGCCGGGGCGGCGGCCCCGGGGCGAGGTCGCCGGCGAGCCTGCCTCGGCCGTGCTCCTCGTGGTGGCTGGGGCTGGATCCGCCGCGGATTTGGCTCCGGGAGAGCCGCGCCGCCGTCTTCTCTTGGTGTGGATGCGGGGGCTGGTGGCGGTAGGGCGGCGGTAGGGCGTGTCGGTTGCTCCGGCGACCAGTTGCGGCGTCGGGTTCCTGCCGGCGTTGCTCGCGGCTTGGCTAAGGCCTGGCCATCCCCCTGCCCGCGTTTGTGGGCGCTCGGCGGTTCTCGGACCACCGTGGCCCCCGGTAGCTGGAGTGGCGACTCCAGACGGTGGCGCCGGTTGGCGGACGTCTGCTTCTTTGGCTGCAAGGGCGGCAACGAAGCGGGCGGCGATGAAGTGGTGCGCGGTGGCCAGTCCGATGTGCTAGCCGAAGGTCTCTCGGAGCTGATCCGGGTGAAAACCTGTTCTTGGCCGATGGCCGAGCCGGCGATGGTGGTGCTTCGGGCTCCATCCCCTTCTTGAAGGCGTCGTCGAGGTGAAGCTCCATACCTTCTGCCTTCTCCGGGGGAAACCCTTGATCTGTTGATCGGATGATGGCGGCGCTCTTGCGTCGTTTCCCTCTTGGGGGCATCATTCTTGGAGATGTGCATCGGCTGGAGGGACCAGTGGTTGGTTTTCGGTGGCGGGTGGAGGTTTCCGTGCGGATGGCTTGCGTGGCAACGATGGTGGTGATCAGCGATGGTGTGATTGCGGCAGGTTCTTGTTAGTCGGCTTCTCTTCCGGCGTGTTCGACTCGTCTTCCTCCTTGACTTCCCTTCATTTGAAGTCGGAGCTGCAGCCTGGGGGGCGTGTGGCGACGATGACAAGCGATGGGCGGTCTCGGCGTGAGGACTTTCGTCGACGCTGGTCCTGCGCATCTTCTTCCCGGAGCTCGTCTTCAGTATCGGAGCTGCCAGTCTTCTTCACGATGGGTCGACTGTTTGGCATAGGCCGGCGTGAGCTGGTAGCCAGGTTGGCCGGGTGCGCCTTGGGGGTCTTGTGTGGCCTTGGGCTTGGGTTGTGTGTTGTGGGGGGTCTTCTGGCCCGTTTGTATCGGTTTTCGCTCGGTTTCCACCTAAAAAACCGGATACCTTCTTCTTAATGAATTGATTGGGGCAATGCTTATTGCCCCCCGTTTCAAAAAAAAAACTGAAGCCAGAGCCAATGTCCTGCACTGAGTGTTAGCCTAGGAAATAGGCCGAGTTAGCTGTGCATGCTGAAGTTGATAGCTGCATGATCTGATCGTTGTGCAAGTGGAGGACGTGGGCATGCATTTAGGTAGTGGAGTTAGGCTCTGTTTGTTTAAGCTTCTGCTTCTGCTTTTAGAGTCTAAAAGCAGTAGCTCAAACAAACAGCCACAAATAGAAAAGCGCTGTTGAAAAGCGCGGCCGGAAAATACACTACGAGGCCGCTGCAACCCGGAAGCAGCCTCCGACCTGCTTCCCGCTGCTTCCCGAGCTTCCCGAGTTGCTCTGGACGAAAATGTCCCCATTAGTTCGGATCATATTACCAATTTATGCCATCCGATATAAAAGTCAGCAGTCCTCTTCAATCCCCACCCATTTCCTCTCTTTCCTCCCTCCTCTCCCGTCCCCAGCCAGACATGGGGTTAGGGTTTCACCGCCCCGGCCGCCGCCGCCGTTCCCCGCCGGCATCGCCACCAATCGCCGCCGCTGATGTGCAAGCACTCATCCCCCGCTCCGTTCCCGGCCTCCTCAGCTCGCGTCGTCCCCGAATCGACCGTTGCCGAAAGGAGGAGCTCGCAGGCGGCGGCGCGGGCGGCGCGTGGGCGGCGGCGCGGGCGGCGCGTGGGCGGCTTGCAGGCAGCTCGCAGGCGGCGGCGCGGGCAGCGCGTGGGCGGAGGCGCGCGGCCGGCGCGGGCGGCGTGCAGCTGGGTTCGTCCGTGGGTGAGAAGATGGGGAAAAAAATAGAGAACATGAAATATAAGAAAAGAGATAAGTTTATCCGATACATGTGGAGAAAAAAAGAAAGAAGAGAGGAAAAGAAAGGAAAAGGTCACAACAATTTTGACATATATAAGCTGTGAAAGGCATAATCTAAAAGCCAAAATTAATCTAAAAACTTGTTCCAATACAAAGCATGTTTAAATTAAAATTGTGGTATTTTAACTATTAATCATCACAATTATATTAAGATAAGGTTAGAATTAGCTAATTTGGTTTGAATCAACTTTTATACAACATCTCCAGCTTTCAGGGGCATTTTAGATATTTCATCCTTCAAATCAGCAACAGCAGTCATCAAAAGCACTTCTGCCAAACATTAAATCTCAGCTTCTAACAGCTGCTTCCCACAGCTACTTTCTAACAGCTCACCAGCTACAGCTGCTTTTCAACAGCAGCAGCCCAAACAAACAGACCCTTAGTGGCAGAGTGTGCTGCTAGGTGCGTGCGAGTGTGTCTACTTAAGGACTTGTACTCATCGTGTTAATTCCAAGAGAGTAAGAAGAGAAAAGCTGAGGGCTGTGTGATTCAGCCGAAGCAAATACTTGTCTCTCTATTTTCCGTCAGAGTTAACAGAGAGAGAAGAGAGGAGGTGATCGATCACCTCCTACAATATGAAACAATGGTTACATCGTTTATAAGTTTACCAAGAATTTCATCAACTCAATTTAAAAACTTTATCAAGAAAATAAGTCCTAGCTCTTTTTTTATAAAAAGAGTATATTAATATCAAGATGGAGTCTCGCAGGGTTTCACTCCCTGGGTACAGAATAGCTTATTGTGCATCCACCATCTACTTTCCAGCCGTATATGATTTTTACGTCAAGTAATTGTTAACTTACTTCGGAATGCAGTACAACATAATAAAAAATATAAATGACATAATTTTTTTGTCTATATGACATACAAAAATACAATATAAAATACATATGTTGGTGTTATGTTACACTGCAATAACTCATACACTATATTTCTCATATTAATATTTTTGTTGTGAGTTAATATGAACGTAATTATTAGTATACAAATATAAAATTATTAATTATAATAATGTAAAGTTAGGTTGGGTGCAAAATAACTATTCTGCATCCTAAAAGTCAAATAGCGTTTCTATATCAAGATAATATCAATTACACATAGCCTCTGGAACAACATAATATCTAGAGAGACATCAAGGATGCACACAACCGTTAGAAGAGAATAAAAAGAAAATAAAGTCCCGCCTCTCATCAACAAGAGCAATGAAGATGACACCTAAATCCGAAAAGATTTTCCAAAACGACACCTCTAAAATGGTAACATGCACGAACACAGTCATCGTCTAGTCTAACCATCATAGTCAGAATCTAGATTTTCACCCTGGAGAAAGTTCAATCCTCAAATAATGCCTTCAACAAGGGAACGACTAGGAGGCCGCCATTGCCATAACCAACCACAAGGTCGGACTTAGGGTTTACACCCCAGGAGTTGAGACCGCCAACAAATTATGCCAGTGTCACCATCCCCAGCTAGTTTCAATACAAGCCCGTGCTAGTTCATGAGCCATTTCATTTGCTTCCCTCGGACAATATTGAAACTTCAAACAACCAATAAGCATTGGTAAGCTGATACAATCAACAAACACTGTGATGATTCCATTCACCCCACCTTGCCTCATTTCCTAGAAAAGCTTCAATAACTTCCATGGAGTTGGATTCTGCTAGTATATTATTGCATCTCAGGCGGTTTGCAAGCACTAAACCCTCTCTCATCACCATCGATCCAGCCTTTGCATTGATCGGAAGAAAAATTGTTGATGCTGCAATAAATTTACCTTCCTAGTCTCAGAGCATAACCCCCACCGACCCCGCATGGCAATCAGAATGCAAATACCCATCAACGTTTACCTCTACTTGTCTAGGATGTGGTCTACTCCACCATGGTTTGGGCAAGCTCGACTTCATCACCGCTTTAGCAGCTGCAATGGATAGGACCGAGATTTTGCAATGAAATGTAAGAGGAGCTGATTCGTTGTGAGTGCACCGCCGTGAGTTCCACCACGGGTCCCAACTTGCAACATCAACCACTTCTTTTAGACCAACGTCAAAATTTGGAAGAGCAATATCAGGCTACTGAATAATAACTCCTGAACCCTGACGATCTTCAGTAGTTGCTTATTTTGTAAGTTCGGGCTTCGGCAATACCAATGGATTCCCACATAGATCGAGCCATGGGACATTTAATATTACCTTGCTGGGAACTTCAGGTGCAACAACAACTTGTGTCAACAAGATGTGTTTGGTTCCAGCTCAAACTAATCTCACCATTTGACGAGGGCTTGTTGTGTCCAAACAAAAAACATGGTAACCATCCGAAGAAGAAAGGCCAGAAGAACTGGCCCGCTACCAATGAAAAACGGCCTGGATAAACCTAAGCGGCCCAGCCCGCATGGTCAACCTGGCCCCAACACCAAGGCCGCGCGTGTATCGCTTGAATCCGCTCGAAAAAAAAAGGACGCTTGAACGAACATGTGTGCTGTGTGCACACGACCGAAAGCGTTTGATTGCCGACCGACCCGCCAGGGCTAGTTCTGCTCTCTACTTACTGCCCGGACTGCTGTTGAGGTCGTGACATGTGTGATTTTTCGCCTCCGTGTAGATAGCAAAGGTCAGAAAATAGTCATGATGTCCAGATTGCTCTAACACGCGTTTGATTACTTCCAGTCGTACAAGATCGCAAGCTGCCTGATCCACACAAAGTACACACTACCTGCTTCCCGGCTTTTACTAGCACGATTTTTCTCCAAGAGGAAGACTTCTAGTACTAGTTGTATTAGCTTTGTGGTGTACCGCGGATGAGTGTGCCCGGTCCCGGTGGAGTGGCATACAGACTAGAAACTCACAGTGTTCTTCATGTATAACTTTGGCACGGGTCAGGTCCTCATTTTGTTTTTCAGAAGTTTGATCGCGAGCTTCTTGTAATCCCTAATTCTTAATAAAGGTCTGTTTTTATCCGCAAAAAAAGTTAAAGGTGCATTTGGTAGCCTAATTTTTTTTAGACATTTTCATTTTAACCTGGCTCAGCTAACCTATTCGTTGTTTGTACACCGGGTAGATCCATCTTAGCACTACCGACCTCATGCAAAAAAGGTCTCTCAGGCAGGCTAGGTTGCCAAGCTCTTGGCAACCGAGCTCGATTCAATCGTTCCCGCAAAACACTGTAGGGGCACCTAGCGCACCTCCCCCCATCCCTGACAACCCCCCCTCCCCCCTCCTCTTTATCTCCTCATTTCTCCCACCTCCGCCTCTTTCTCTCCTCGTTTTCCCCCACCGCCACCTTCCTCCCACGCCCCTAGCTGACAAAGGCCGCTCGCGCCGGGCAGAGGCACCGCGTGCCGACGCCCTCCTCCTCTCCTCGGCCGACAAGAAGATCCCATGCTCTCCCTCCTTTAGCTTCGGCTCTCTTCCAACCCTACTCCTCTCTTGTCGGCTGTCCTCCCCTTCGGCCTGTCGTCGCCTTCGAGGATGACCGCAGCTGGAGCCCAGCGGCTCACCATTACCATCGACAACCACCGTCGGTGCCCCACGGCCCGCCACCACCGACAATTTGCTCCAAGCACGACGTGGTGGAGATGAGGGTCCCATTGGTTTTTCGTTGTTCTGATTAGGGGCCTCTGTGCAAAACTTTGAACCTCTTTGTTATTTCTAGTTTTTGGGCCAACCTCAACCCATACGGGCTAGCAAACAAAGTATGAGTTGTAGCTTCTCCTAACATATACGGGCTAATAAACACGTTACAAAATCTCAGACCTACTTGTATGAGATCAGATATCTTAAGTGAAAGAGTAAATTCAAACTGACACATGCTACCAAACACGTCATGTACGTACGCAAACCATAGCAGGGGAGAGATTTCTGGTGCAGTTAACCACACTGAATTAAAGCCACCGACGTTTGTTCATTCGTTCCTCCCTTCGCGAGCACACAACTACACAAATCACACGAAAAGGCGATAGATTATTCAATATTTGTAATCCAACATTGGTGGAACCAGCTAGGATCTATTTTCTAATATCACAAGGCAAGAGAGAAAGGTTTAAGTAGCTTGATCGCGAAGTGATCTTTTCAGGCTCAAGATAATACAACCGCCATTTCGATTAAAGTAGCAGGAGTAGGTTTTCCGTCTTCGTCTTCTCTAAAGATTTTACACGTGAGAATCAACGTAAAAAAGAAACAGCGCAGATTATTACACTCGGTACAAATTTGTGCTTTTCTTCTAGTACTATTTAATTCTGGTCAATCTCTCAGATCGATCGATTTGCAGATTAGTGCTCCGCATGTGCTCGCGTCACCATGTCTCTGGAATGTGAGTACCTATCACATATACCATGCTTGATTTCGGGAAAATGTTCCGTCGGATATACTATAATATTCCGTCTATGCAGCTTGTCTTTCGTTTTCAGCGTTCGTTTGCCTTTCCCGGATGATGGAACCCACAAAAGTGATCGTGTCTACAAGATCATGTGTACCTCGTGTTCCATTCTCAACTACGTATGTTGATCGCCTATCCGTACACTGTGGAATAGTGGCTGTTGAAATTAATGTTCTACTGATCACTCCATCAAGATGTAAAGATGCGAGACATGTTTGACGTTTTATAGTCTCTCATGCATCATTTTCGTAACAATTATCACTTGGAGTACTGTATTATTTACTAAACAAAAAAAATACATTAGAAGTTTAATGAGTGGTGCTTTTGCTTGGTGGATATGCTCCCTTCATTGGAAGAACATTATAAAGACTAAGCAGCGAGGGAAATTTAATTCGGGACATGGGAGCATATGCTCCCACCACCTGACAAAAACATTTTAAAAACATCAAAAAATTCCGAACAAAAATTTAGCACATATATCTTGATATTCTATGTGCATGCACCAAGTTTTGTGGAAAACCCGACATTTTTTGTGTCTTGTGTAAAAAAGACAAAATATTGTCTCGTGCAACGCCTATTTTAGCACCAAATTTTATCTTTTTTATACACAATACACAAAATATCATTTTTTTCATAAAATAAACTTTGTGAGAACATAGAATGTCGAGATCTACATGTGTAATTTTTCATCGGAATTTTTTGAAAATTTTAACTTTGTTTAAAATAGATTTCAAAAACTGGGAGCATATGCTCCTAGGTTCCAAAACGGCAAGAACCGACTCCTACAAAAATTTAAGATGGGGAGAGGCAACACATTGTGGAGGCCAATAGCGGCGCTGGGAAGGCGGCGACCTCGATGCGCTGAGAGGAGCAAAAAAGGCGATATTACAGAGCCGGACAGGATGATGACGACCTCGACGGCAACCAGGAAGATGAAGAGCTCGGCGGCTACCGAGAGACACACCAGGATCAAGGGGTGACTGAAAGCGTAAGGCAGCACCATCAGCGGCACAGATGGGGGGGAGGAGCGAGCTGGTGACTAGGTCATGCTGAGCACAAGACAACCAGAGGTGTTCGCTCGAGACGTCGAGACCAACTCAATGGGTCGACTCGTCCACCCATCGGGTTAGTCAAAGCCGTCCCTATTGGCCCCAAAAAATGATCAAGGCCGACCCTTGCGTCCGAATGGCCTTGAAAAATTCGTCGGGTCAGTGACACAGCAGCCCGATCGGCCAATTCCCATCGTGAATTCATGGGATTCGTGGCTTAATCCTCCAAGTTTCCATTTATTCGTTATCTTGGGACAATATGGAAATCAGTCCTCTGAAGTAGCACGGTCCTATTCAACTAAAGGTCTATGGCCTCCTCATTGGTCACTAGCAAATACCTTTAATCGCTGCCGACAAAGGCGTCCTTAATCAGTGTCCATATGTAGTACTCCCTCCGTTCTATAAAATATGCCAGTAAAATGGATGTATTTAGATATATTTTATTGTCTAAATATATTTCTATTGGTGACATGTTTTATGGAACTGAGCGAGTAGTGATTCGGTGTACTCTCCCCAAACAGTTGTTACTTACTCCCTCAACTCTATAAAAAGTGTTGCTGATTTGTTACAAAGTTGTACTAAATCAACAACACTTATTATGGATCTGAGGGAGTAGCTTCCAACGAAGAAGCCCATTAGCCTAACTGGATATCAAATTCAAGACACATACCTAGACAAAATGCAGTGAAAGTGCCCATGTCCATATAATTACAGACCCATTATAATGTCATTTTTTCAGACATACAAAACTCCCAACAGACCACCAACATATATGGTACTCCCTCCGACCCATATTACTCTTCGCTAATACGGATGTATCTATCACTAAAATGTGTCTAGATACATCTATATTTGCGAAGAGTATTATGGATCGGAGGGAGTGATGTCTACGCACGTGTCTGTTCTTGTAGACAGTGTTGGGCCTCCAAGTGCAGAGGTTTGTAGAGCAGCAACAAGTTTACCTTAAGTGGATCACCCAAGGTTTATCGAACTCAGAGAGGAAGAGGTCAAAGCTATCCCTCTCAAACAACCCTGCAATTACGATACAGAAAGTCTCTTGTGTCTCTAACACACCCAATACACTTGTCAGATGTATAGGTGCACTAGTTCGGCGAAGAGATAGTGAAATACAAGTAGTTGTGATGATTATAAGTAGTAAACGCGATCTAAAATAAAAATGGCAGCAAGCAAACATGTAACAAAACAGGAAGTAAACGGTGTGAAAGCTTGGAAACAAGGCCTAGGGATCATACTTTCACTAGTGGACACACTCCCAACAAATATAACATAATTGAACCAATAGATACTATCATCAATATGCAACTCAAAACAATTCTCCAATGGAAAACATACAATAATCATGCGTAGGGCTACGAAGCACTCCTCAAAGTCCGTATGTACCCAAACTAGATTATCCCACACTATCACCTTGAACGCACTAGATGGTTCCAACAAACACCAACATTTCATAGAGACATTAACCAAAAAGATACACATGATGCACACACTAGTCACCTTTACACCATGATACGACGTATCTCCGGAGAGTATAATAATAAAACATAGGAGTAGCATAATATCTGAATAATAACATCTACCAATTCAACTAGATACAAAGCTCACGATCACATAAAGATCACATTATGGGAGAGAGAGAGAGGTGAACCACATAGCTACCGGTAGAGCCCTTAGCCTCGGGGGAGAACTACTCCCTTCTCATCATAGGAGACAACAAGGTTGATGGAGATGGCGGTGAGGTCGATGGAGACGGCAGAGACGGCGATGGAGACCGATGGAGATGGCTCCGGGGACACTTCCCCGTCCCGGCAGGGTGCCGGAACAGAGACTTCTGTCCCCGGAAATTCGTCGGCGGTGGCGGCGGAGCTGTGGAACTCTTTCTGGAAAATTGCCGATTCCCCTAGGGTTTTCCGTTCCGAGGCTTTATATAGGCGAAGGGGCATCGTCAGGGGGCTGCCAGGGCGCCCTCACAATGGGTGGGCGCGGCCAGGGGCTGGGCCGCGCCCCCCTGTTGTGTGGGCGGCCTCTAGCCCCCCTCCGGCTCTCTTTCGGTCTTCGGTACTCTTCCGGGGAAAATAAGACTTCTGGAACTTGTTTCGTCCAATTCCGAGAATATTTCCTGTGTAGCTTTTCTGAAACACAAAAACAGCAGAAAACAGGGAACTGGCACTGTGGCATCTTGTCAATAGGTTAGTTCCAGAAATCACATAAAAACGCCACGAAGTATAACGAAACACAAGGCAAATGGTGTAAAAACAAGCATGGAGCATCAAAAATGATAGATACGTTTGAGACGTATCAGCATCCCCAAGCTTAACTCCTGCTCGTCCTCGAGTAGGTAAGTGATAACAAAAGAAATAATTTTTGAGGTGACATGCACCATCACAATCTTGGTCATATAGGTAAAGCATTGAGTGCTAAGATCAAAGAACTTAAAACATGGGCATGAAAGACATAATCTTGATAATAGACACTTAGCAACCATGTTATAACATGAAAAGAAACACAAACAAAAGATCATGAATAATGAAACAATGAAAGTCAAATGTGTGTTCAAATCATATGGAAAAACATAGTAAATGGTTTTCAGCTTGTCCCTCATGGAATAGCAAAACATAAATGCATAGGACACCTTCAAGTTTAAGAGGGTGACTAGATACAAATAATTTAAGAACAAGTGAAACCATAGTCATGAATCAATCAATGAAAACTTTGGGACAATGCACATTATACTCAGAATGACAACTATGCTCTCTTAGACGGTGCATAAAGATAGAAGGTGGAGACTCAACATAAAAGTAAACGAAAGGCCCTTCGCAGAGGGAAGCAGTGATTAAACATGTGCTAGAGCTTTTCATTTGTAAAACAGAGAGATAAAAATTGGTTTTGAGAGGTGGTTGTCTTTGTCAACGACTAGCAATGAGGTTTTTACTATCTTCCATACAAAAATGAAGCAAGTTTTTGAGAGAGAGATTGGCACTTTTGTGCTCTTTTATAAAGCCTGGCACTCCTCCCTACCTTTTTTCCTTTCTCAAACCATGGCTAACCGATTCCATCGGGTGCCCACCAACATTCACATACCATGGAGGAGTGCCTTTTTTCTTTCTTTTTTTTCTTTTTTTTTCTTTTTTTTTCTTTTTTTTCTTTTTGGAATGAGATAATATGGAAGATAGCAAATCCGACCACTACGTCCCCATGAGCTGAAAATAGTGTCACAAAATGAGAAGTATTTTGAAGGTTTTTTTGAAAGGTAGCACATGAAAATTTACTTGGAATGGCTTCCAAATACCATGCATAGGAATTTATAGTGGACACAATGGCAAACTTGGTTTTTGGGAGTTGGATGCACGAGTAGAGCTCATACTCAGTACAAAATGAGGGCTAGCAAAAGACTGGGAGCGGCCAACTAAGAGAGCAATAACGGCCATAATCATGCAAAGCGACAAAGCAACATTAAAAGAAGCATAAGATGGCATCAAAAGTCAAAAACTAAATGATCATAGAGGCTATAGGTGACTTATTTTTGTAGTCAACATGGTGTAAGCATGCACCAAGTCAACCCAAATAAAGCATCAAAGGAGAAAACCAAATTAATGCTTCCAAATAATATAAACAACGCATGATTTTTTCAAAGTCTCATTAAGCAATCTCAGTCATTTGAGACAAGTCATGCTACAGCAAAAATCACTAAGCATACTATCAAAACGACATCAAACATGACATGCAAAAGTCTAAGCCGCAGTCCAAACAAGCTCCTTTTTGTACCACTTTTTTGCTTGAAACTTTTTCTCTTTTCCAACACCATTCAAACCTTTTTGAGGAAACTCTTTTGAGGAAAACCAACATATACCAGAGGTCCAAATACACCTTGATGCAAAGATAAAACAAGATCTGAACAAAAATCAAGGCAAAAAATGCAAGCTAAATGTAGTAGCAGAAAAAGAGAACACTCATTGAACGATAAGAGTGTGAAAACTAGAGTGTTCTTGGCAAATGAAAAGCGAGTTCATCTCCTCCAAAAGAAACATGATGTGATCTAACCATTTATTGCAGCAAACAAAACAAAAGAAAACTGAAAGCAAAAGTATCGACGCTCCAAGAAAAATGCATAGTGCATGAAGCAATAAAAATATAGTGTGTTGAAAGGTGACCTGATTTTTGCCGATGAAGAAGGGGGTGCCTCGGGGCATCCCCAAGCTTTGACGCTTGTACTTCTTGAATATTTCTTGGGGTACATGGGCATCCCCAAGCTTGAGCTTTTATCCATTCTTCATCTCATCTCATCATTCTCCAATCCCTACACTTGAAAACTTCCTTCATACAAAACTAAACACAATTCTATTAGGGATTTCTATTTTCGTGCCCTCAGGTCCTTAGTTGTACTCAGTTTTCCCCAGCTCCTTAGTTTTTCCTCAGTTTTGTCCAAGCCCTTGTCTGAAACCCTCAGAAATTGCCTCCAAGCCCGTCGCATCCGAGCTTGTCGCCACCGAGCCCATCGCCTCCGAGGGCGGCGCATCCAAGCGCGGCGCCTCCGTGAATTGGGCCTCTCTCAGGGCTGACGGACCACTACACAAGATCGGCGCCTGCTTACTGGTGAACGAGGAGTACATGGACACCTACTCTGCTTTGAGGCAAGTTTGTACAAATTGGCGCTCAGATTTACCTGAGCCCGACGTGCACCTGCACAAATGGATCATGGTAGAACACGCCCTTCCACGTGCCGCTGAGTTCTCGTTCCTCCACCTCCGCACATCTCGCTACGTCACCATCGATCTAACGGAAGTTCATGCAAGGTTCAAATTCCTCCATATCTATAGAGTTAATCTATTTTTATTTTCAATCGTAAACATCTTAGTGCTGAATGTTATCTTCATCAATATATTTTAGATACTACTTCGTCAGCTTTTGCCGTGGCGTCATCGTGCTTGCCCAGAAGAACCAGGCGCACAAGATACGGCTTCTGAACCCACTCACAAAGACATCGAACACTATGTTTGAGGCGCAGATGCCATCTGTTATTCTGGAGTCAGTCGCTGTAATGAAGTCCCCGACTATGCTCTTCGTTTCCACATATTACCCGACGGAAATTGCTTGGGTCGATGAGAGCACTCCAACTAAGGGTATAGATGAAGATTGGGGAGATGAAAGATTTTCGATCGAGCACCATTCTATGTGTTGCATTACCACGTTCAATGGTGAATTCTATGCACTAGCTGTGAACAATTTGGAGTTCAGAACATTAGTGTGCACCAACAATTTCCAGTTGGAGCAGGGCGCGAGCACTGTCAACATGGAGACACTATTTTCATTTCCAGAACTTGGAAATGACAAGTTCTACCTTGTGAAGTCGGATGGTGATCTGCTGCTTGTGTTGTTGGGCGGTCGTTTGGAGGAAGGTCAAACATTGGTGTACCGTGTGGACACTCAGAGCCGCTCTCTCCATGCCATCAGTAACATTGGCAGTCGTGCCTTCTTCGTCCATCATGTCCGGTGTATCTCTGTCGACACCAGAGTGCACCCGACACTTCGACCTGGCTGCATCTACTACGCGAATTTGGGTTATATCAGAGAGTACTTTGATGATATGAACGCCTGGGATGAGTGGCCACTACGTGTGGATAGATTAGGAAAGTACGGTCTGAAAAATGAACAAAGGCCATACCGTTTGGAGGATGTATTGGCTGCACACTGCAGACGGAAGGAGTTCAATGAATATTTCTTTCAGACCAGAAAATGGAGCGACGAAGATATATATGATGAATGAAGAACAGATTCATTCATCCTGGGGTATCCTAATCTTCATGTTGGGCATACATTGCGTCTTGTATTATTTTCAGCTTAGTTTGTCGTGAACATTAACATCGTTATTGGCTACTTTTGGCTGCTGTATGCAGTTTATGTATTATACTTAGTTTTGTAGATTTATTATGCTGCTGTGAATTTATCCTATATTAGCTTCTAGATTTGCTACTAGATTTGTTACCATATTGGGCAAAAAACTAGGGCCAAAAGGCAACAATCATTGAAGAAAGACAGAAATAGAAGCTTCTCTAGATTTGATACTAATTTGGTGAAAAGGGAGAGAACTGTTACAGAGAGAGAGGGGAAAAAGGCGCTCTGAAAAGGCAATGCCAATTTGGCCCGAGAGAGACAGAACCGAGCTCTCACGTACAACCAAACGCGGTCTCGTCCTGTCCCACGCGGTCCCTTTCTACCAGCCCTACGCGACGCGGCCCCACACGACGCAGCCCCACACGTCAGCACGGAACGGTCAACTAAATGGTCAACTAAACAGGAATCCTCCCCTCTGAGCGGGCTCGGAGGCGACGGGCTCGGGGGCGACGGCCGTCGGTGCATTCTTCTTCTCCATCGCCGGCAGGGAGGCGATTGGGGTTTTTTCGAGAAGGTGATGGGACGTGAGAGGCGTGGTTGCGTGCGTGAGTGAGAATGAGACACTGTGCAGAGGGAGGGAGAGAGGGGCTCTGTACTGGCAAAGTGACGGTTCATGTCAGCAGTTTCTCAAAAAAACTAGACGATTGGTCTCAACACGCGTCCGTGGTACTGCACGTCTGCACCGTTACATGTACTCAGTTCTACCCCCGAGTCTTACACTGGAAAAATATCTGTACTCAGTTTTCCCCTCGAGTACTAATACTGGCTAGTGCAATATACTCAGTTTTACCCTCAAGTGGCTGGTCAACCGAGAGTCAACAAATGGGATTAAGCTATCTAATTGAGTCATTTCATGCGCAAAAAAAATCAAAAAAATAAAATCATAGTGCCTCCTACTCATGGAGTCTTGTTACGCGACCTGCCACGTAGACAATCATATATAAATCAAGTTTTAACACAAATGGCCACTTCTCAAATCACTAGTAGCTATGAAGGTTCGTGGCTTTCCACTCAAACCCCTTCTCAAAACATCTATACCCAAAACATAGTTTGTCTGAATGAGGCCATAATTTTTACACTCATGTATATTTGAATTGCTAATACTTTGAGGTAGGCCAACCTGGGTTTTATTGTACAAAACATGTGTTTTTCTTTTTCTAAATCTCTTATTTAAATTCCTTAGCCTGTTTACTATTTACTTGCCCTTGTATCCTTGATACTACTCAGTTTTACCCTCTTCCTTCTCACAGAAGCCCAAACTTGGCCTGATTGGTCGAGCTGTTGTCACACGGATCGTGCCCACCTACCGTCGATCCTATGATCTAACGGGCAGGATCGTGCCACCCTCTCTCTATCTGTCGGTGGCAAACCTCTATCCCTCTATGTATGCTAAATAACGAGTTTGACACCGGATTCAACAAGTTTGGTAATCACGAATTTCTTTTAGGCATTACTTTTCACGGTAAAATGATAAACTATCACGAATTTCCATTTCTTTTAGGCATTACTTTTCACGGTAAAATGATAAACTATCACGAATTTCCACTTCGTGTAGGCATTACTTTTCACGGTAAAATGATAAACTATCACGCATTTCCATTTCTTTTAAGCATTACTTTTCACGGTGAAATGATAAACTATCACGAATTTCCTTTAGGCATTACTTTTCACGGTAAAATAATAAACTATCACGAGTTTCCATTTCTTTTAGGCATTACTTTTTTTATTGAGATATAAACCCCCACAACGGTCATCTCCTCCTTAATTTATTGTGTAAACCCCACAATGGTCATCTCTCCCTTAATTTATGGTGTAAACCCCACAACGGTCATCTCTCCCTTATAAACCCCCACAACGGTCATCCCTCATGTCAATAGGTTCTGCCTCTCTCTTCTTCGTTTCTGCCTCTCTCTCTTCTTCGTTCACATACACTTGATCCATTGTCATGGCTTCCACGTCTCGGATGCCGACCAGAAGGGGAAGGGGAAGGGGCGGCCGGGGTGGTGGATCATCATCATTGCCACCACCACCGTCAACACTGCCATTGATCATAGAGGAGTTCTTTATCGCCATCTATGAAGACCCTTTGGCCAAGAAGGTATGTACGCGTTCCCACATATATGATGCATGTGATTAATTATGTGCATATTCTAAAAAACCTTTAATTTCAAACGATCGGTGCTCGATCTCTTTGTAGGCACTCCCACAAAAGTTTGCGGACTATCTTGACGGCCAGAAGCCCGCAAAGGTGTATCTGTGAGCAGCTGACTGTGGTCCTCGTCTCTGGACCGTGGAGGTCCTATTTGACGGACAAGGCCGGATGTACCTCGACGAGGGCTGGGAGAATTTCGCCATCGCGCACGGTGTGGATTTTGGCTGCTTCCTACACTTCAAATATGAAAGCGATTATGTGCTCACAGTGAAGGTGTTCGACGGAACAACGTGCAGGAAGTACTACTATACGGACGACGAAGATACTGACGATGAAAGCGACGACGACGTGAAGCCATGCATCTAAGGGGATTATGACCAAGAATATATATGTAGCTTCATATGCATCGATTTAGAGATCTAGCTATTTTCTATATATTATGCATGTAAAAATAATAGGGAATCGCAAATTCCACCATGATTCGAGCACCACAGCCTCCAAACGATGCCGATGCCGATATCAGCATGGTCAGAACGGCTATGCATGCTCGCTGCCACTGCTAGGTCACCGTCGGGATGCACCCTCAATCCCGTCCCCTCATTCGATCACTGACACACCAGAGATCCCGCCGAGGCCAATGGCGAACGTACATGCTGATGCCAATGCCGAACATGCACGCCGTTGTGGGCACGGCCACACCGCCCTGCTATGGTGGACGCCACAGACCACCGCGAGGTCTTTCCCTTCGCCACCACACTCTCCTAGCACCCATCTATACACGCCAGAAAGGAGAGACACTAGTTTTATCTACATTGCTCGCGTTCGTGTCCGACACCGTCAGTCAAAGTGTTGAGGTCGTCATCGATGTCCTCGACCATTTCTTCTCTTCTTTGCATGGTTAAACGTGTCTAGTTCATATCTATCTAATGCGTCTGGTCTCGCCTCATGTAGTTCTTTGTGGACGTCGATCTCATCTCGGCACCCCGCAGGCCACCTCCTCCGTGCCATCGTTGTAGAGCTCAGTTTAAAAATGTAATCCTACCCGTGTATTGCACCTTGTATCAGCGTCATGGCCCCACTTGTCATTCGATATACCGAAGCCCCACTCGTCCGCGTTTTTGTCAGCGATACAGCGATGCTTACGGTCAAACAAAGATGGATGCTCTGACGTATCTTTGCGGGCTCTATGTGGCCCCACTAGTCAGCAGATAACGGTCAAAGTTGTTGACCCGTCGGGCAACCGGCCGTTCCAGCACTTGTAGGGGTTTCAAACAAGGGCTTGGACAAAACTGAGGAAAAACTAAGGAGCTGGGGAAAACTGAGTACAACTAAGGACCCGAGGGCACGAAAATAGAAATCCCATTCTATTAGCAGCATTAGTGTAAGCATAGTAATGAATCAACCCTTTTTGCTTCAGGTTTCAACTCAAAACTACCACATATAAAGTATATACTACTGTAGCAACTTCTCCAAAAGTTCCGTGATCAAAAGAACTCAAAAAGAAAGCGATAAAGCGGCAAACACAAACATTGGCAGAAATCTGTCAAAACAGAACAGCTGACAAAGGTCGAATTTTTAGAGGGTTTTCTGTTGCTTAAAATAAAAAGTGTTCAACTAATGAAAGTTTGGATATAACCTGGGGCATATGCACAAGAAATCGCAGGATCAAAAGATATACAGAGAATTTTTACGAATTTTTACGGTGCAGCACTGAAAACTATTTCAGGACAGCAACATACCCAAATCTTACCTCACTCAAATTAGAGGCTTCTCTTGGCACAACAACGAAATAAAAAGGGTAAGGAGTGGTTATTACAGTAGTAATAACTTCCAAGACTCAAATAAAAGAAAAAGTACTGGAAATAAAACATTGGGTTATCTCCCAAGAGTGCTTTTCTTTAACACCTTTGAGCTAGGCGCAGTAATTTGCAAAGATGCTCATGTGGGCGCTATATAAGAGCTTGAGGCAAAGGTGCCATATAGGAACTTAAAGCAATAGAGAGCATAAAAAAGCAAATGTGAAAGACATTTAAATCTGAACCACTTCCTATGAAAAATAATCTTGTAAAGAGACAAGTCATGAAAGCGCAAAGCAAAAAGCATAGGAAGGCAAAACAAGTACAACTTCAAGAGTTGCAACATAAAGAGGGGAAACTCAATATTGTTGAGGTCCATAAAACCATGTTTCCCTCTCTCATAATAACTTTCAGTAGCATCATGAATAGAACTAACAATATAACTATCACATAAAGCATCCCTATCATGAGCCACATGCATAAAAGAATTAATACTCCCCACATGAACTATAGTAGTAGGAGCAGATTCAACAGAATAATTATTCTCATCACCATAATCATCAAAAACAGGAGGCATATTGTAATCATAACTAATTTTCTCCTCAAATGTAGGTGAACTGAAAATATTATACCCATCATCATAACCATCATAAACTAGAGGTTTAGTATCATCACAAGCTAGAGAACAACTATTTCGCAAAGCATATTCATCAAACATATCATCATAAGAAGGAACATGGATAGTACTAATGGTACAACAATTATTAACCTTAGAATTTGTACCAAAAAGATTTTCAATATCAAAAGTAGAGTGCTTTTCCTAATCATGATCACTAACATAGGTAACAGGCATGAGAACATCATCCCAATCAGAATTATCATAATCTATAGCAGGATCATAACGCTTAGGGGAAGATATCGTGTCCTCTCGCCTCTTACTCCTCTTCTTCTTCATACTCTTCTTACTCTCTCCTTTAGGAGGGAGAGACTTGAAGGGCATCTTCTCCACATATCCTTTAGGAGGGAAAGGCATCTTCTCCACATAATCTGGTTTGCTGACAGAAACAACAGAAGAAACTTTGGAGGATTCCTCCTCTCTATTAATAAGATCGAAACATCTATTAGTCCTGTTATAGCTTGGCAAAACATCATGTTTTATAAGATCTTGTAAGTAAGTATTTGCGAGGCAATCTTTAGCACAATAGAGACGACAACCACGAAGGGTGCTATTAATATCAACATCTCTCATATCAACCAAAGAAATCTTTCTAGATATCTCTTCACAATTCAAAAACAAAGTAAGCTCATCATGCTGATTGAGAGTAATCTTATCATCACAATACAAATTTGCGGTACTCATTCGATTAATTGGGCATTGAAAATTAAAGTGACCCGTTTTACCGCAAAGTTCACAAAGAAAAGGATAAAGCTCACAAACCCTTTCACCAAGCACATCTAGATCCCTGAGCCACATACTGGTTTCTTCATTTGCGTGGTGGACACAATAATCTTCCTTGTTGAAACTCTGTTGACAAGGTCTATGTACTCCACAAAAATTAACATGCTTATAGGAAATAGGACTTTCAGAGGTTCGAGCATGTTTATTGGAATCATCAACAACAATATCATTTTCTACGCGAGTGTCCTTAAAAGGTTCATGATACACGTCCCCATTTCCTTTAGGAACATTAATATGGGAAGCAAAGGTTTTAAAACAATCAATCATAATTTGAGGATCAAGACCATACTTAGCACTAAGCTCTTGAAAATCAACAGTTTCAGTGAAAGACTTAATGCAATCAAACTCGTAATTCATACCTGATCCTTTACCTTTGTCGCTATCCCAACCTTCAATATTGTTTTGAATTGTTTCAAGCAGATCCCACTTGGTGTCAACATCCTTGCTTGTGAAAGACCCATCAAAGCATGCATCTAGATAGTCCTTGTAATATCCTGAAAGCCTTGCATAAAAATTATTAATAACAATATTATGGGGAAGATCATGAATAGGACATTTGTGCATTAGTAACTTCAATCTTTCCCACGCTTGGGAAATGCTTTCTCCCTCATGCGGATGAAAATTATAAATATAATTCCTATCTTTATAAACCTGAATAGAAGGATAGAATTTAGAATAAAAGAGAGGTACAATTTCCTCCCAGTCAATAGATCGACCATCCTTCAGTGTTTTATACCATTCCTCAGCTCTGCCTTTCAGTGATAAAGAGAATAGCTTCTTCTTAACTTGGTTCATTGAAATACCTGCACACTAGAACAACTCGCATAATTCATGTATAAAAAGCAAATGATCACCAGGATGGACAGTTCCATCTCCTAAATAGCAGTTATTCATAGCATGTTCAACAATCTTCATAGGTATTTCAAAAGGATGAGGAGCACAAGCATCATTAGAAACATCACATATGGGAGATAAAATATCATCAGAGCAAACTTTCTCCACTAAAGCTGGGGAACTAAAAATATCATGCTTAACAAAACCAGTTTCCCCAAGCTTAGACTTTTCCATAGCATTAGCAATAACGGGATTCAAAGCATTCGTACTAATAACATTGCTATGCGAAATAAGCTCCAAAGGTTTTTCAATTTTCTCTTCAAATCTAAACTCAGAAAAAAGACTAAAGAACTCTTTATTTTCCATTAAGCCTAACTAGTGAAAATAAAAACAAGAAACAAAAAGATATAATTGCAGAATCTAAAGGAAATAACTCCAAGCACTCACACAGGAGGATGCGAGTACCTTTTACCTTACCTCCCCGGCAACGGCGCCAGAAAAGAGCTTGATGTCTACGCACGCGTCTGTTCTTGTAGACAGTGTTGGGCCTCCAAGTGCAGAGGTTTGTAGAGCAGCAGCAAGTTTCCCTTAAGTGGATCACCCAAGGTTTATAGAACTCAGGGAGGAAGAGGTCAAAGCTATCCCTCTTAAACAACCCTGCAATTACGATACAGAAAGTCTCTTGTGTCCCCAACACACCCAATACACTTGTCAGATGTATAGGTGCACTAGTTCGGCGAAGAGATAGTGAAATACAAGTAGTTGTGATGATTATAAGTAGTAAACGCGATCTGAAATAAAAATGGCAGCAAGCAAAAATGTAACAAAACAGGAAGTAAACGGTGTGCAAAGCTTAGAAACAAGGCCTAGGGATCATACTTTCACTAGTGGACACACTCCCAACAAATATAACATAATTGAACCAATAGATACTATTATCAATATGCAACTGAAAACAATTCTCCAATGGAAAACATACACTAATCATGCGTAGGGCTACGAAGCACTCCTCAAAGTCCGGATGTACCCAAACTAGATTGTCCCACACTATCACCTTGAACGCACTAGATGGTTCCAACAAACACCAACATTTCATAGAGACATTAACCAAAAAGATACACATGATGCACACACTAGTCACCTTTACACCATGATATGAGGTATCTCCGGAGAGTATAATAATAAAGCATAGGAGTAGCATAATATCGGAATAATAACATCTACCAATTCAACTAGATACAAAGCTTACGATCACATAAAGATCACATCATGGGAGAGAGAGGTGAACCACATAGCTACCGGTAGAGCCCTTAGCCCCGGGGGAGAACTACTCCCTCCTCATCATAGGAGACAACAAGGTTGATGGAGATGGCGGTGAGGTCGATGGAGACGGCGGAGACGGCGATGGAGACCGATGGAGATGGCTCCGGGGGCACTTCCCCGTCCCGGCAGGGTGCCGGAACAGAGACTTCTGTCCCCCAAAATTCGTCGGCGGTGGTGGCGGAGCTGCGGAACTCTTTCTGGAAAATTGCCAATTCCCATAGGGTTTTCCGTCCTGAGGCTTTATATAGGCGAAGGGGCGTCATCAGGGGGCTGCCAGGGCACCCTCACAATGGGTGGGCATGGCCAGGGGCTGGGCCGCGCCCCCCTATTGTTAGGGCGGCCTCTGGCCCCCCTCCGGCTCTCTTTCTGGTTTCGAATCGCAGTTTCTGATGGTGGCGTTGTAGCGGAAGTCTATCTGGGAAAAACGCCAAACCCCCGCTCCTTTCAGGTCAGAGGTATATGTAGGTGGAAGGAGGGGTCGAGGCGACGGCCGAGATGGTCTCACCACAGGTGGGCGCGGCCAGGCCTGGGCCGCGCCCCCTGGTGGTGAGCCCAGGCCACTGCCTCCCTTCGTCTCTCCTTCTGGCTCCGTGGGTCTTCTGGCAAAATAGAATTTTTGCAATATTTTCCGGGATTTTTCCTGAAAGTCGGATTTCTGCACAAAAATAAGACAGCAGAGCAATTCTACTGAAAACAGCGTGAGTCCATGTTAGTTGTATTCAAAACACACAAATTAGAGGAGAAACAATAGCAAAAGTGTTTGGGAAAGTAGATACGTTTTGGACGTATCAACTCCCCCCAAGCTTAGCTATTTGCTTGTCCTCAAGCAATTCAGTTAACAACTGAGTGCGATAAAAGAAACTTTCATGAACACATTTGCTTCATACGATGTATATATATTCACTATATGATCAAGTACTCAAGCAATTCATAATAAGAAATATGTAACTAATGTTACCTCATAGTCAAGCAAGCTATGAAAGATGGCCAATGCACTAATAACAAGTAACATGAACATAAGAAGCTACAAGATGTTGGAATTATGCCCTAGAGGCAATAATAAAGATGTTATTATTATAATTCTTGTTCATGATAATGTTTATATTCCATGCTAGAATTGTATTAAGCGGAAACTTTAATACTTGTGTGGTTTATGAATAACACCGTGTTCCTAGTACGCCTCTATGGACTAGCTCATTGATTAATGAGGGTTAAGGTTTCCTAACCATAGAGATGAGTTGTCAATTAGTAATGAGACCATGTCATTAGGAGAATGACGTGATGGACAGACCCAAATAAAGCAGAGCAATTAGATCGTGTCATTGTGTTCATCTTTACGAAGCTTTTTCCTATGTCAAGTATTGTATTCCTTAGACCATGAGATAATACAACTCCCTGGTATCGGAAGAAAGCTTTGAGGTCATCAAACGTCATCCTATGATAGGGTGATCATAAAGGTGTCTCTTAGGTAATCGGAAAGTACTTGTTGGGTTGTATGTATCGAGATGGAATTTGTCCCTCCCGAGTCGGAGAGATATACTTCAGGCCCACTCGGTAATCGATATCAACACCGCTTGCAAGCTTGTGGTTAAGGAGTTAATCATGAAGTGATATCGGATTACGGAACGAGTAAAGTACTTGCTGTGAACGAGATTGAACTAGGTATGCCGATACCGACGATCGAATCTCGGGCGAGTAAAATATCGTGAGACGAAGGGAATACAAATACGGGATTGATTGAATCCTGACATCGTGGTTCATCCGATATGATCATCGTTGAGTGCGTGGGAGTCAATATGGATTTCCAGATTCCGCTATTGATTATTGATGGAGATCATGTCCGCGCATTCTCGAACCCGTAGGGTCACACACTTAACGCAAATCAACGCTAGGGTAGTTCTGGGATATATGTGAAATAGTTTCAGAAGTTACGGAATTGTTCCGGGTGGAAAATATTAGTATTTATTCATTATTAGAATTAGTAAATATTGATTCTATTTATTTAGAAGAAAAAAAGAAAAAAAAGGAGGCGCGCGGCCAGGGAAACGTCCCTGGCTCGCTCGAGGAACCGAGGCGGCCAGGCATCGATCCCGATCGTCCTCGCTCTCGCTCGCTGGGAGCCTGGCCGGGCTGGGCCACCTGGGCCGGTATGTGCCCATGCTGATGGGCCGGCTCCAGGCCACGTTGCTGCCAGCGCTGGTCACGACCGACGCTGCAACCTCAAACGTAATCGATCAGGAAATCGATCCGGCGAGGCAACGTGTACGAGGCGGACTGCAGGTTAACTTGGCACGTACTCCAAGTTGTTCGTGTACGCATCTTTAAAAGGACCAGGCCGTCCGCCACTTTAGGTTAGACCTAATTCCCGCGGAGCCGCTGCCCGGTTTCTGAAGCCTTCTTTCTCCGTTCTTTCTCCACCACGCAAACAGGCGAAGCCCTGTCGGCGCATACTCTCCACCATAGACACCACACCGTCGTGTTGTCGATCCCATCTACCACTCCACCATATCTCGCTGGACCGGGAAGGCGGAGTCGTTGGTGCGCTGTACGTGTGCATCTCTCGGAGGCGTCGCCACTTGCGGCGTTGGATCGGATCGGATCGCGAGGAGGAGACGGCTAGTACGACTACATCATCCACGTTCTGTTGAACGTTTCCGCTGTGCGATTTCTTCAAGGGTATGAAGATCTCATCTATCTCTCTCGTTGATTACATCTCCTAGATTAGATTTTGGCTTTGTTGTTCGCATCCGTAGGAAATTTTTGATTTACTATGCTGCGAAACCCTTCAGTGGTATCAGAGCTAGATCTATGCGTAGATGTGTTTCACGAGTAGAACGCAACATGCTTGTTGCGGGCGTTGATGTTTTCTGTTGCAAACCTCTTTGTTTTGTATTTTTTATGGCGCGGCATAGTGAGATCGAAGCGGTCCAGGCCAACTTTACGCGACCTCGTTCGCGAGACCGGCTCCGCACTTGATGTGTGGCTTGTTCCACACATGCGGCTGGTGGATGCCAGTTTCTCTCACTATAGTAGTCATGAGATTTACAACGGATGTTAGCAACCATAATATCACCGTTGTGGCTTTTCGTAGGTAAGAATCGTTCTTAGCTTGTTACTCCCATAAGCCACGTAAAACATGCAACAAGAAAGTAGAGGCGTCTAACTTGTTTTTGCAGGGAGTGTTTTGTGATATGGTATGGCCCAAGACATGATGTGTATGAATTGAGATGTATGCGATGATCATGTTTTGTAATCTTTCACGACTTGCATGTCGATGAGTTCACAACCGGCAGGAGCCATATGGTTGTCTTTATAATTGTGTATGACCTGCGTGTCAACTTCTTATACGCCATGTAATAGCTTTACTTTATCGCTAAGTAGTTAGCAATAGTTGTAGTTGCTATTCGTGGTGGAGACAATCATGGTGGAGTGATGGAGATCATGCCGGCGCGCACAAGATGGAGATCATTGCATGGAGATTGGCTATACCATGTCACATAAAATTATATGCATGTGATGTTTATCCTTTTATGTATCTTGTTATGCTTAGATCGCGACGGTAGCATTATAAGATGATTCCTCACTTAAAGATCAAGATAAAATTGTGTTCTCCCCTCGTATGCGCCGTTGCGAAAGTTCGTCGTTTTGAAGCATCTCGTGATGATCGGGTGCTATAAACTCTACGTTCACATACAACGGGTGCAAGACAGTTTTTGCACACGCGGAGATACTTGGGTTTGACTTGACGAGCCTAGCATGTACAGACATGGCCTCGGAACACACGAACCGAAAGGTTAAACATGAGTCATATGAATGATATGATCGACACTTAGTTGTCCACCATTGAAACCACATCTCTTCTCGTGAAGATCGGATTAGGTGTGGTGAATTTGGATCGTGTTCACTAAACAACTTGAGGGATGTTGAATTTAGTGGGAGTTCATCTAGTAATTTGATTAAGTTGAACTAGTTATCATGAACATAGTCTAAATTGTACTTGCAAATTTTGTAGATCAAATGGCTAAGTCCAACTTCAACTTCAACGTTTTTGCTGAGAAAGAAAAGCTTAAGAACAATGGGTCTAACTTCACCAACTGGTTCCGCAATCTGAGAATCATTCTCGCTGACGGACAAAAAGCCTATGTACTTGAGGAAGCGTTAGGTGACACCCCTGCTGCAACAGCGAAAACTGAAGAACTTGCTGACTTCAATGCTCGCAGAGATGATTGTGATGCGATTATGAGTACCATGCTGTTTTCTATGGAACCAGAACTTCAAAATCGTTTTGAGAAGTACCGTGGGCCTTATGAGATTATTGAGGAACTGAAAACCATGTTTCAGACTCAAGCCCGTTCTGAGAGATATGAGATCTCTGAGAAGTTCTTTAACTGCAAGATGGAGGAAGGGAGTTCCGTTAGTGAGCACGCCATTAAGATGTCGGGCTACACTCAACGCCTTGAGCAACTGGACTGCAAGATTCCAGAAGAGCTCAAGATTGACAGAGTTCTGCAATCACTCCCTCCTAGCTACAAAGGCTTTGTAGTTACTCACAATCAAATTGGTTCCACTGATACGATCACTGAGCTCTTCGCAAAGCTGAAAGCTGCGGAGGTGGATATCAAGAAAGACAATCATGTGTTGATGGTCAACAAGACCACTAGCTTCAAGAAAGCTAAGGGTGCAAAGAGATCCTTCAAGAAAGGCAGCGGCAAGCGCGTTGCCCCTGTTGAGAAGAAGCTCAAGTCTGGACCTAAGCCGGACACTGAGTGCTTCTATTGCAAGGACAGGGGTCACTGGAAGCGCAACTGTCCGAAGTACTTAGCGGACAAGAAGGCTGGCACCATTAAAGGTATATTTGATATACATGTTATTGATGTTTACCTTACTAGCGCTCGTTGTAGTGCCTGGGTATATGATACTGGTTCAGTTGCTAATATTTGTAACTCGAAACATGAGCTACGGAATAGGCGGCGGCTAGCAAGGGATGAGGTGACGATGCGCGTTGGCAATGGATCAAAAGTTGATGTGATGGCCGTCGGCACGCTCTCCTTAGTTTTACCTTTGGGATTAGTTTTAAACCTTAATAAATGTTATTATGTGCCTGCGTTGAGCATGAACATTATATCTGGATCGTGTTTATTGCAAGACGGTTATTCATTTAAATCTGAGAATAATGGTTGTTCTATTTATATGAATAACATCTTTTATGGTCATGCACCTGTTGTGAATGGTTTATTTCTTCTAAATCTCGAAAGCAATGAAACGCACATCCATAACATTGAGGCTAAAAGATGCAAAGTAGATAGTGATAATCCAACTTATTTGTGGCACTGCCATCTAGGTCATATTGGTGTAAAACGCATGAAGAAACTCCATTCTGATGGACTTTTGGAGTCTCTTGATTTTGAATCATTTGACACGTGCGAACCATGCCTCATGGGCAAGATGATCAAAACCCCGTTCTCCGGAATAATGGAGCGAGCAACAGACTTATTGGAAATCATACATACCGATGTGTGCGGACCAATGAGTGTTTCGACGCGCGGTGGATATCGCTATTTTCTCACTTTTACTGATGACTTAAGTAGATATGGGTATATCTATTTAATGAAACATAAATCTGAAACGTTTGAAAAGTTCAAAGAATTTCAGAACGAAGTGGAAAACCATCGTAACAGGAAAATTAAATTTCTGCGATCTGATCGTGGAGGTGAGTATTTGAGTTATGATTTTCTCACGCATCTTAAAGCAAGCGGAATCGTTTCGCAACTCACGCCACCCGGAACACCACAGCGCAATGGTGTGTCTGAACGCTGGAATCGAACTCTATTAGATATGGTGCGATCGATGATGTCTCTTACAGATTTGCCGTTATCATTTTGGGGTTATATATGCATTAGAAACCGCTGCATTCACTTTAAATAGGGCACCATCTAAATCCGTTGAGACGACACCGTATGAACTATGGTTTGGTGCTAAACCTAAGTTGTCGTTTCTTAAAGTTTGGGGATGCGAAGCTTACGTCAAGAAGTTGATGCCGGACAAGCTCGAACCCAAAGCGGAGAAATGCGTCTTCATAGGATACCCTAAGGAAACGATTGGGTATACCTTCTACCACAGATCCGAAGGCAAAGTGTTTGTTGCAAAGAACGGATCCTTTCTTCAGAAGGAGTTTCTCTCAAAAGAAGTGAGTGGGAGGAAGGTAGAGCTAGACGAGGTTATTGAACCTTCTCTCGAGTTGGAGAGTAGCGCAGCACCTGAAGTTGTTCCGGTACCGTCTGCACCAACAAGAGAGGAAGCTAATGACGAGGATCATGAAACTTCGAACGATGCTACTACTGAGCTTCGCAGGTCGACAAGGTCACGTGCCACTCCTGAATGGTACGGCAACCCTGTCTTAACCGTCTTGTTGTTAGACAACAGTGAACCTGCGAACTATGAGGAAGCAATGATGAGCCCAGACTCTGAGAAATGGCTAGAGGCCATGAAATCCGAATTGGGATCCATGAGCGAAAACCAAGTATGGACTTTGGTGGACCCTCCTAGCGACCGTAAGGCCGTTGAGTGCAAATGGATTTTCAAGAAGAAAACAGACGCGGATGGTAATGTTACTGTCTATAAAGCTCGGCTTGTCGCAAAAGGTTTTCGGCAAGTTCAAGGTGTTGACTACGATGAGACTTTCTCTCCCGTAGCGATGTTTAAGTCCATTCGGATTTTATTAGCAATTTCTGCGTTTCATGATTATGAAATATGGCAGATGGATGTCAAGACTGCGTTCCTCAATGGCAACATTGATGAAGAGTTATATATGATGCAGCCCGAAGGTTTTGTCGATCCTAAGGATGCTAATAAAGTGTGCAAACTTCAGCGTTCCATTTATGGACTGAAGCAAGCATCTCGGAGTTGGAACCTTCGTTTTGATCAAGTGATCAAGAGTTTTGGATTTGTTCCAAATTGCTACGAAGCTTGTATCTACAAGAAAGTGAGTGGGAGCTTGGTGACATTTTTAGTACTATATGTGGATGACATATTGATTATTGGAAATGACATCGGCATGCTTAACGATGTGAAGAGTTATTTGAATAAATGGTTTTCAATGAAAGACCTAGGAGAAGCTGCTTATATATTAGGCATCAAAATCTATAGAGATAGAGAAAGACGCCTAATAGCTTTAAGCCAAAGTACATACCTGGACAAAGTTCTGAAGAGGTTCAGAATGGATAAAACAAAGAAAGGTTCATTGCCCATGTTGTCAGGTAAGATATTGAGCAAGGCTCAGTGTCCAGCTACGGTAAAAGATAGAGATACTATGAGCAAAGTGCCATATGCTTCGGCCATAGGTTCTATCATGTATGCCATGCTATGTACTAGACCGGATGTGTCCAATGCTCTTAGTTTGACGAGCAGATACCAAAGTGATCCAGGAGTGGAACACTGGACAGCCGTAAAGAACATCCTAAAGTATTTAAATAGGACTAAAGAAATGTTCTTGGTCTATGGAGGTGATGAGGAGCTCATCGTAAAAGGTTACGTCGACGCTAGTTTCGACACCGACCCGGATGATTCTAAATCTCAGACAGGATACATTTATATTTTGAATGGTGGAGCTGTGAGCTGGAGAAGCTGCAAGCAAAGCGTGATCGCGAGATCTACAACCGAAGCGGAATACATGGCTGCTTCGGAAGCATCAAGTGAAGGAGTTTGGATCAGGAACTTCATCACTGAGCTTGGTGTGGTTCCAAATGCTTTGGACCCACTGGAGATATTGTGCGACAACACTGGCGCCATAGCACTGGCTAAGGAACCAAGATATCATCCAAAGACCAAGCACATCAACCGCCGGTTCCATATAATTCGAGATTATATAGCAGATGGAGATCTGAAGATTAGCAAAGTACATACGGATCTGAATGTCGCAGATCCGTTGACTAAACCTCTTCCACGAGCAAAACATGATCAGCACCTTAATGCCATGGGTGTTAGATTGTTGCCAGATGTAAACTAGATTATTGACTCTAGTGCAAGTGGGAGACTGTTGGAATTATGCCCTAGAGGCAATAATAAAGATGTTATTATTATAATTCTTGTTCATGATAATGTTTATATTCCATGCTAGAATTGTAGTAAGTGGAAACTTTAATACTTGTGTGGTTTATGAACAACACCGTGTTCCTAGTACGCCTCTATGGACTAGCTCATTGATTAATGAGGGTTAAGGTTTCCTAACCATAGACATGAGTTGTCAATTAATAATGAGATCATGTCATTAGGAGAATGATGTGATGGACAGACCCAAATAAAGCAGAGCAATTAGATCGTGTCATTGTGTTCATCTTTACGAAGCTTTTTCCTATGTCAAGTATTGTATTCCTTAGACCATGAGATAATACAACTCCCTGGTATCGGAAGAAAGCTTTGAGGTCATCAAACGTCATCCTATGATAGGGTGATCATAAAGGTGTCTCTCAGGTAATCGGAAAGTACTTGTTGGGTTGCATGTATCAAGATGGAATTTGTCCCTCCCGAGTCGGAGAGATATACTTCAGGCCCACTCGGTAATCGATATCAACACCGCTTGCAAGCATGTGGTTAAGGAGTTAATCATGAAGTGATATCGGATTACGGAACGAGTAAAGTACTTGCTGTGAACGAGATTGAACTAGGTATGCCGATACCGACGATCGAATCTCGGGCGAGTAAAATATCGTGAGACGAAGGGAATACAAATACGGGATTGATTGAATCCTGACATCGTGGTTCATCCGATATGATCATCGTTGAGTGCGTGGGAGTCAATATGGATTTCCAGATTCCGCTATTGATTATTGATGGAGATCATGTCCGCGCATTCTCGAACCCGTAGGGTCACACACTTAACGCAAATCAACGCTAGGGTAGTTCCGGGATATATGTGAAATAGTTTCGGAAGTTACGGAATTGTTCCGGGTGGAAAATATTAATATTTATTAATTATTAGAATTAGTAAATATTGATTCTATTTATTTAGAAGAAATAAAGAAAGAAAAAAAAGGAGGCGCGCGGCCAGGGAAACGTCCCTGGCTCGCTCGAGGAACCGAGGCGGCCAGGGATCGATCCCGATCGTCCTCGCTCTCGCTCGCTGGGAGCCTGGCCGGGCTGGGCCACCTGGGCCGGTATGTGCCCATGCTGATGGGTCGGCTCCAGGCCACGTTGCTGCCAGCACTGGTCACGACCGACGCTGCAACCTCAAACGTAATCGATCAGGAAATCGATCCGGCGAGGCAACATGTACGAGGCGGACTGCAGGTTAACTTGGCACGTACTCCAAGTTGTTCGTGTACGCGTCTTTAAAAGGACCAGGCCGTCCGCCACTTTAGGTTAGACCTAATTCCCGCGGAGCCGCTGCCCGGTTTATGAAGCCTTCTTTCTCCGTTCTTTCTCCACCACGCAAACAGGCGAAGCCCTATCGGCGCATACTCTCCACCATAGACACCACACCGTCGTGTTGTCAATCCCATCTACCACTCCACCATATCTCGCTGGACCGGGAAGGCGGAGTTGTTGGTACGTTGTACGTGTGCATCTCTCGGAGGCGTCGCCACTTGCGGCGTTGGATCGGATCGGATCGCGAGGAGGAGACGGCTAGTACGACTACATCATCCATGTTCTGTTGAACGTTTCCGCTGTGCGATTTCTTCAAGGGTATGAAGATCTCATCTATCTCTCTCGTTGATTACATCTCCTAGATTAGATTTTGGCTTTCTTGTTCGCATCCGTAGGAAATTTTTGATTTACTATGCTGCGAAACCCTTCACAAGATTGTAGTGTTCATAAATGATATGGAAGAGTGGTATCCCGCTTGCCTTTATTTGTGGAGCAAAACATAAATGCTGAGGCACCTCTGAAGTCCATGGGAAGATTAGAAGTAAAAATATCAAAGATACAAGCATCAAAATTATACCACAATTAACCGTGTTCTGGGACAAGCACATTACACTAAGAATAACAGCTATGCTCTTAAAAAGGTGCTTAAAGTTAGAAGATGAAGACTCAACATAAAAGTAAAAGAAAGGCCCTTCGCAGAGGGAAGCAGTGATTTAACATGTGCTAGAGCTTTTCATTTGTAAAACAGAGATAAAAATTTATTTTGAGAGGTGGTTGTTTCATGTCAACGACTAGCAATGGGGACTTGCTATCTTCCATAATAAACAAGTGAGAGCGGTTCCGAGTTCTTTGAAAATTTGGCACATTGGTGCTCCTTTATAAAGCTTTGGCACTCCTCCCCACCTTTTTTCCTTTTTCAAACCATGGCTAACCGATTCCATCGGGTGCCCACCAACTTTCACATACCATGGAGGAGTGCTCTTTTTTTTCTTTTCTTTTTTAGAATAGATTATAGTGGTCTGACCAGCTCCCTTGCAAAATTAATGACGAGCAGATGAAGCTGCCTAGTCGAGGGGTACTCAATTTAATATGGAAGATAGGAATTCCGACCACTACATCCCCATGAGCTAAAAACAATGGCACAAAATGAGAAGTAGTTGAAAGTTTTGAAAGGTAGCACATAAAAATTTACTTGGAATGGCTTGCAAATACCATGCATAGGAATTTATAGTGGACTCTTTGGTAGACTTGGTTTTTGGTGATTGGATGCACGAGAAGTATTCCCTCTCAGTACAAGTGAAGGCTAGCAAAAGACTGGGAAGCGACAATCGAGAGAGCAATAGCTGTCATAATCATGCTTGCGACAAAACAAATTTAATATAGGCATAAAAATGATACAAGAACTCTGAGGCAAAGTAAATCATCGAGGCTTAATTGACTTTTTGTTCAGTCATATGCATGCTTGAGCATGTGCCAAGTCGATTCAAATGAAACTTTCAGAGAAGGATACCACAATAACATAACATATTATGAATAAAACAATGCAAGCAAGCGTCTACATGACATGCTACAAACTATTAGTAAATTGGAACTAATCATATGAGAGCAAGAACTACAAAGCATCCATTAGATAACATATACCTTACATGAACCGACTAAGCATGTCCACATAGATGAGTATATGTACTAAAATGAAAACAAATAAAGTTCATACCAGCCTCTTACCACATCACGGATTGTCATATGTCGTCATTATTGCCTTTCACTTGTGTGGCTCGAATAATATGAAGTGAATACCAAGCTCCAATGGAGTCACGGAGACTGAACTCTGCAGCAAACTTTACAAAACCGAAGAAGAACAACAATTTTTTTTTGGGTTTTCAATTTTCGAAACAAGAACAGAAGGAAATAGCAACCAAAGCAAAATATTTTTGGATTTTTCAAATATCAAACCGAAAATAGCAAGTAAAGCAAACCAAAGCTAGCAACTGAAAAGGCAAACAAAGAGAAACAACCAAAATATTTTTGGTCTTTTTGTCTTTTGGAAAGTAAACAATAGAACAAGAACAATAAAGAAAAGAAAGCAAAACATGGATATACAAAGGACCGACAAAATATGATATGTAGATGAGTGAACCGTCAGCGTACCTCCCCCCAAGCTTAGGCTTTTGGCCTAAGTGGAGATCAACTTTGTCTCCAATACGTGCCCCATGCTGGTGGGTCATCATTGGCATAGTCATAGCCTGGCCCTTGTGATGATGAAGCAGATGGTGTATAATCATAATAGGGCTGCTGGTATGGAAACTCCGCAATGTTGGAGGGCTGACCCGACTCCTCGGTCCCCTCCCCATCGTGCACGGGCGGCGGGTGCTCCTCTATATACTCGTCGAGCTCATCCTCTGTGAGTGACCATCCATTCCTGCGATCAAGGTTAAACAAAAGAGGTGCATGCAAATGGACTGATCGATCAGTCTTCACTACCTTCTAGGTAGATTTCTTGAAAAATGTTATCTCAAACATCAAGTTACTCAAACAGGCATGAGGAGAAACAAACTTATGATGTATCATAGAATTAAGATCAAGTCTCTCTACTGGAGACTGAAGATCTAAAACATGAGGCACTACACCATGCAAAGATAACAAACATGAAGCAATAAGACCTCCACAGATTCCCCCTTTCTCACGATTAGCATCAAGACGGAAAGCTATTAAAGCACCCAAATTGTAAGTCCTATCACCTCTCAAAGCAGCAGCAATAAAAGCTAGATCGCAAGAAGACAACTTACTTGCAACTTTCCTAGCAAGAACACACTTGGTAATAAAGTAGGCAAAATTTCGAATGGATGGAAAATGAATATTTCGAATTTTACCATTCTCCCCTGAGAAGCTTCTTCCTTGACAAATCTCCTCATAAAGGTCCGTCAATGGCCTAGGCCTTTCCTTCATCTTTTCGTGTGATCCCCACTGTGGTACTCTAATGGCTGCACAGAAAACATCAAAGGGCAAGTCCACAGATTTATTGTAGATTTTATAATGAACCATGGGGTTAGGTGTGGACCAACTGAATCTGAAATCCTGCACCACAGACATTGTTAGTTTAGCATATTGGGGAGGTTCACCATCGATAAAATGCTCCAATCCTGCATTAGAGACTAGAGTTTGGAAATCCTGCAGGATTCCAGCGGCATTCATAAACTCTGAGCATGGATAGATCGAGGGAAAAGCCCTTTCTTCACGGTGAACTCTCATGACTTCATGCACTTCTAGTTCATGTTGAAAGAGTTGGTATGCATTCTCCTCCATTTCTGAAATTTTTAACAAACCTCATAAAAAGTGATTTTGAGACAAACACATGTAGGGAACTACTATAGGGAGTTACTGGAAGGCTAGCATGCATCAAAATAACATTTCTAAGCAATAGAACAAGCATGCAAACTCATTTCACCTGTCACCTATAGAGCTAAAATACTCAAGAAATACTCCACTAAACAAAATTCTACTTGGACAATCGGAGGAGTCACATACCGGAGAACAAATGCTCCAAATCTTAGCAATAATGATGGGCTGAGCAAGGAGATCAAAAAATCGAGATGGAGAGCAGCAAGAACACGAGTTTGAGCTGGTGTGTCGTGATTTTTCGGGAGAGAGAAAGAGCTGGGGAGGAAGAGATAAGTGAGAGGCCAGGCCCCCCCTCACCATAGGTGGGCACAGCCAGGCTTGGGCCGCGCCCCCTGGTGGTGAGGTGGCATGGTGGGTCCCCCTGAGGTCTCCCAGGTGCCTCTCTGCCCCATTTTTGACATAAAAATTTAAAAAGATTTTTTTGGAATTTTTCGAGAAACTTTATTTTTTAGGATTTTTCAGAAAAATGATGAGAGAATAAAACTCGGGAAAACGACGGTGGAGCGATAGAAAGCAAATCAAAACCAAGTATGCAGCAGCTCTAAGACATTCTAATATGAAACTAAATGGTGGAAAAAAATGGTGAAAGTAAAAATGAGTGAGGTTGAGTAAATGTGGTGAAAACGAAGTTTCGTTCATATAAAATCACTTTGTTAACAAGGTTGATCAAGTCTTGTTACCAAACTAACTTTATCTGAGGCAAAACTTTGCATTTCACTATATGCTTATGTTACCTCAACCTTGATAGGCATAGTCCCAATCATAACAATTTTATATTCTTCCTTGGGCTTTCGCTCTGAACAAATAATTTGACCAAGTCGAATGGTCTCAACATTCTTGATTGAATTTAGAGCGTTCTTTCTATCAATCTTCTTAGGAAAATAGACCGTATATTCTTTGTCATTGACAATAAAAGTTACTTTTCCTTGATTGCAATTAATAACCGCACCTGTAGTGTTTAGAAAAGGTCTCCCAAGAATAATAGACATATTATCATCTTCAGGCATTTCCAACACAACAAAGTCAGTTAATATCAAACAACTATTAGCAACTTGAACAAGAACATTTTCACATATACCAATAGAAATAGTAGTAGACTTATCAGCCATTTGCAAAGATATATCAGTTGATACCAATTTTTCTAGATCAAGTCTCTTATAAAGAGAAAAAGGCATGACACTAACTCCGGCTCCCAAATCACATAAAGCAGTTCTAACATAGTTATTTTTAATGGAGCAAGGAATAGTTGGTATACCTGGATCTCCAAGCTTCTCCGGAACTTTACCATCAAAAGAATAATTAGCAAGTAAAGTGGAAATTTCCTCATTAGGAATCTTCCTTTTGTTAGTAACAATATCTTTCATATACTTTGCATAAGGAGGCATTCTAATAGCATCAGTCAAAGGAATTTGTAAAATAAAGGTTTCATCCACTCACAAAACCTGTTGTAGTGTTCTTCTTCCTTGGATTTATGTTTCTTACCAGGAAAAGGCATTGGTTTCTGCACCCAAGGTTCTCTCTCATTACCATGCTTGTTGGCAATGAAGTCTTCCTTAGTGTACTTTGCATTCTTGGCAAGCTTTTCTGGTTCCTCTTCAACTTCTTCTTTATCGGAAGTATTACCTAGTTCAGTTTCAGCATCAGAAATAGAAACACGGTTAGGATCTTTACCTGTTTTAGAAGATTCTGCAACTGTTTTATGCTTCTTCTTCTTCTTCTTGGAAGGAATATCATCTCTTGTAGTGCGTTGAGAATCTTGCTCGATCCTTTTAGGATGTCCTTCAGGATATAAGGGGTCTTGGGTGGTAGCACCTCCTCTTGTGCGTATTTCACACGCTTGTTTTCCTCTTACGGCATTAACTAGCAAATCTTTTTGCACCTTGGTAAGCTGATCAATTTGATTCTGAACCATTTGAAAATGTTTGACAAGTATCTTCACATCATTGGAGGTTCTCTCTACAATATCCTGCAACTTGTTAATAGCTCTAGAATTTTCTAACAAATGATTCTGCACCATTCTATTAAAATTATCTTGCTTAACAATAAAATTATCTAACTCATCTAAGCATTGATCAGGAGGTTTAGAGTAAGGAATATCTCTATCATCAAAGCGTTGGAGAGTGTACCTCAATAGTAGATGAGTGAGGGATTGGCTTACATAATTCTTCTATATGAGGTAAATTCTTCACATATTTGGATTTAATACCTTTCTCCTTAAGAGATTTCTTGGCTTCCCTCATAACTTCATCATTTAATTCAATCATTGCTCTCTTCTTTGGTGTTGGCTCTAGAGTTGGCGCTGGTGTTGGTGTTGGTGTTGGTGTTGACTCAACTAGAGTCCAATCATCATGATTCTGGCTTATTTTAACCATTAGTTCCTCAGCTTCAGCCGGAGTTCTTTCCCTAAAAACACAACCAGCACAACTATCCAGATATGTCTTAGATTCATCAGTTAGTCCATTATAAAATATATCAAGGAGTTCATTTTTAGGCAATGGCTCCTTAGGCAATGCTCTAATTAAAGAGAAAAACCTTGCCCAAGATTCAGGCAATATCTCTCCTTTTCCCTGTTCAAAGTCAAAGATTTTCTGCATAGCAGCATGTTGAGCACTAGAAGGAAAATATTTCTGAAAGAAATCATTAATCAAAGCAATAGGACTATTAAGAGATCCAGGAGACAAATTATTAAACCAAGTCTTAGCTGCACCTTTCAATGAAAAAGGGAAAATCTTAGCAACAAAGTAAGTGCGCAGCTTAATATCATCAGAAAACAAATTACTCAAAGTAGAAAGCTCATTCATATGGGCCATAGCACTTTCACCTTCAGTACCACAAAAAAGGTATTTCTCAACAATAGATATGAAAGATAAATCTAAAGAGAAATCATAATCCTTATCTCTAATATTTATGGGAGAAGCAGCAAACTTAGCATCAGGAGATAAGTTATATCTAACAGCACGTCTTGCTAGAAGTTTCTTAACATCATTAGCATCACGAGTCGCATGAGCTTCGGCAATAAAATCATCGTCAAGCTCAATATAAGTGTCATCTAGATCATCACTAGGGCATTCCCTAGACTCACGTAAACAAACAGGTGTAACAGTGGTGTTTCCCATCTTAGCTCTAGCAATTGTAGCATCTAAAAAGGGACCTAGTGAACCACTCTCATCAAGCACAGTAGAAGCTTTATCTAAATTATCAGTGGTATTTTCAAACTCAGCAGAAGAAGTAGCAGTAGCGTGTGCATGTGGTGGTGTAAGCAACTTACTCATAACAGATGGCGAATCAAGAGCAACAGAGGTGTTCAGAGTCGTACCTCTTCTTGTAGTGGATGGCAATATAGGAACTTTTCCATCATGAGGTTTACCCATGATGAATGGATTGCAGCGAACAATATGAATTTCAAGTGAACTTACAAATAAAGCTATGCTCCCCAGCAACGGCGCCAGAAAATAGTCTTGATGACCCACAAGTATAGGTGATCGCAACAGTCTTCGAGGGAAGTAAAACCCAAATTTATTGATTCGACACAAGGGGAGCCAAAGAATATTTATAAGCCTTAACAAATGAGTTGTCAATTCAGCTGCACCTGGAAACAAACTTGCTCGCAGCGGTTTATCAGTAGCAACAGTTTTATAGTGGTGATAGTAGCAAAATAGTAACAGCAATAGTAAAATTAAAGCGGTAATAGTAGCAATAGTAAATAGTAGAATTACAAACTATAGGCATAGGGATGGATGTACGGGCGTTGCATGGATAAGATAATTCATGAAATCAGTGAGACATGGGCAATTATACATAAATAATGGTAAAGCATCCTAGTACTAAACAATCATATGCATGTGTTCCGTATATAGTCGTACGTGCTCGCAATGAGAAACTTGCACGACATCTTTTGTCCTACCAGCATGTTGCAACAGGGCCTCAAGGGAAACTATTGGTAATTAAGGTACTCCTTTTAATAAAGTACCGGAGCAAAGCATTAACACTCGATGAACACATGTGATCCTCACATCATAGCCATCCCCTCCGGTTATCCCAATTTCTGTCACTTTGGGGCCTCGGGTTCCGGACAACAATATGTATAAACAACTTGCAGGTAAGATCATAAATAACAAGTATCATCATAAAACAATAACAAGTTCAGATATGAGATCATGGCACTCGGGCCTAAAGTGACAAGCATTAAGCACAACAAGTTGCAACAATGTCATAAGCACTAACAGTAGATACTAGGCACTATGCCCTAACAATCTCATAGCAAATTACATGAATGATCTCATCCAATCCCTACCATCCCCTTCGCCTACAGCGGGAATTACTCACACATGGATGGGGGAGTTATGGATGGTTGATGGAGAGACATCGGTGATGATGGCGATGAAGATCTACTCCAAATCCCCGTCCCGGCAGGATGCTAGAACGGAGTTTCTAGTTCCGAATCATGGTTTCTGATGGTGGCGGCGCAGCGGAAGTCTATCTGGGAAAAACGCCGAACCCCCGCTCCTTTCAGGTCAGAGGGTATATGTAGGCAGAAGGAGGGGTCGAGGCGACGGCCGAGGTGGTCTCACCACAGGTGGGCGCGGCCAGGCCTGGGCCGCGCCCCCTGGTGGTGAGCCTAGGCCACTGCCTCCCTTCGTCTCTCCTTCTGGCTCCGTGGGTCTTCTGGCAAAATAGAATTTTTGTAATATTTTCCGGGATTTTTCCTGAAAGTCGAATTTATGCACAAAAACAAGACACCAGAGCAATTCTGCTGAAAACAACGTGAGTCTGTGTTAGTTGTATTCAAAACACACAAATTAGAGGAGAAACAATAGCAAAAGTGTTCGGGAAAGTAGATACGTTTTGGACGTATCACTTGCCACAAGAGCAGAAGGAGAGGAGTTTTTTTGTGTTCTTCGTACACTCTTGAGCTCTATCTTTTTTTGGTTATGATGAGGAAAGTTGAAGACAAGCCACTCGTTAACCTTATAAACTTAATTCATATATAACACTTCATACACTCTAGAGCTCTCTCTTTTTACCAAATATATGAAACACTTCCATGTTTTATGAACCTTTATAGAAGTATGTTCTAGACTTTTACATAATAGAATCTCTATTGATATATTATTTACATACTAAACTAAAAAATAGCAAACACATTATAATATACATATTTATTAATTGAACAAGTTATATATTGATAGAGTCGTTAGTTCCACTATATCATTTTGGCATTTGTTTGATGATGATGTTTTAACTACATAAAATAAACTTTGTTCTTTAGTACTACCAATAAGCTCACACATCTGATATTATTTGTTACAATAGAAAATTAAAATTTATAATTCTACAGTAATTTGTATTATTTCAATAATGACTATGTGGGGATGGGGGTCCATGGTTTATTGTGTTACTCAATGGAGAACAAGAGTATTGATGAATTTTCCACAATATTATTTGACCTTTCGTGGTAATATTGAGGAAGTAGTGCAAGGGTAGCAAACAAGAGGCGAAAGTAAGACAATAACATTAAACCAAAAATATTAGCAATTTAGTAATAATGATATGAAGGAAGTAAAACTATTTGGTATAAACGGATGACAAACTTCTTTAGGACTGTGAGATTAGGGTTAGGGGGTCCTTCTCCCCACTCCAATGGGAATGACCTGAGCGCGTGTAACTTTGGGTATAAGAATTAGAACCAATAGTTTCATTGAAATTTCAGGCATGAGCTTTGATAAGAATGGGACATATTGAGTGCTAGAAATTTGATGAAAGTAGGATTGCCAGATACTTATTCACATTAATTGTAGGGAAATAGTTTCAGTTCTTACTCCAACTTTGAATTATAATGATAAATATTGTGGAAGTTCAAATGCTAACTCATATGTACAGATATCTTAGATCTCATAACGCCGCATGAATAAAAAAGAAAATGGGTGTACAAGAATATAAATAGAGTTTGTGTAGTTTTCGTACAATATTATTATGTGGATTTCCCATCAATTTTGGTTGCGCCATGGACCGCTAGAGACTGCAGCTCTGAGTCGGCATGTTCGTGTGCGTGTGTGAGTTGTGTTTATGTTTCAGTTTCATTACCATGTTCCAAGCCGATGGCAAGACTGGAATTTTTGAAAAAGATGACTGGAAAAGGGAGACAAACTAACAATGGACTAACAACGATGGCAAATAAGCAATATAATTTATTTGTGTTTGGTATATAATATATGAAGCTTTGTTTGATGGCAAATGAGCCATTGTCGAGGTTGTCGATGGTATAGAAGCGATTTTTTCCTAACAAAAAACATGCTAACCATCCGAAGAAGAAAGGCCAGAAGAACTGACCCACTACGGAGCTCGGGAAAAAAACGTGCCGCAGGCCAGGCCAGCACTGTCGCACACATGTGTGGACACGACCGATCGGGGACGGCCTAGTTCAGCTGTTCCGATTGCTCGTCGTCGTCGTCGTCGTGCGGTTGTTGTACTGCAACCTACCTTTACCTCTCTCTCTCTGCTTACTGCGCTGACTGTTGGAGTCAGTGATTTTTTCGCCTCCGTGTAGCTAGCAAAGCCCAGCAAAAAGTCATCATGATTACCATCATCTGTATATAGCTGGTTCTAACACGCCTTTGGTTTCTTCCAGTCGTACAAGATCGCAAGCTGCCTGATCCACACATGCACACTACGTGCTTCCCGGCTTTTACTAGCACGATTTTTCTCCAATAGGAAGACTTGTACTAGTTGTACTATTAGCTCTGTCTATCAGCCTGTAATTGGGCACGTCTACGACTCTACGGACGCCCACCAGCTGACCACCCGTGTCCATGCACGTAATACGGGACGTCCGCTAATGCCCAAATTAAAATGTGTGTTTCAAACGGCGTCCAGCGGCCCACTGAAACTCGTTCTGGATCACCGCCCACGCACGCGTTCACGAACCTAGCGATGGTGTGGGCCCCCCACGTCTTTATCCCCTCAACATCTTTCTTCCTATCCTCTCCTTTTTTCTCTCTGTCCAACGCGTCCGCTCAACATCTGCTGCGCCGCCTGCCGCTCCTCTTCTATAGACTAGAAACTGACACTGTTCTTCGTGTATAACTGGCAATTAATTAAGTGCATGTACGCAAATCCATAACTGGATACATATATACTTGGATCGCACGTACAATACGTGCGAGCATCGCAGGGCCGGATCTGACCCTAGGCGACCCTGTGCGGTCGCCTAGGGCCCACAATTGGAAGGGGCCCATTCTCTATACTTTTTTACATAAGTATTATTATTTTGGACTGATATTTTTTAGAGAAAAGATATATATAGGCCTATCGGGGAGAGGATTAGAGGTAGGGAAACACACGCACTGATCGATCTCAAGCAAAACGATAATTACTTGATATGCATGTCAAAAAAAAGTTCTTGATATGAGTACTACTAGAGCCCATATTTACAGCTTCGCCCTAGGGCCCCGCAAAATATAGAGCCGGCCCTGGAGCATCGCCGCCCGGCTCAAAAACGAATAGAGCTTTAGCAGGAGAGAGATTGTCTCCCATCGAGTATGCCAGTCTGAATTAAGGGTGTGTTCGTTTTTTGGATGGGGTGGAATGGAATGGAACTATTCCATTCCACTGTCACGGAACCGTTCCATCCCTGTGTTCGGTTTGGACAAAAAATTATCATGGAACCGTTCTATCCCTGTGTTCGGTTTTCGAATGGAATGAGAATGGAATGGAATGGAATTATTCTAAACTCGATTAATTATTTCCTAAACTAGATTAATTATTACTAAACTTAATTAATTATTACTAAACTTAATTAATTATTGCTAAACTTGATTAATTATAGCTAAACTTGATTAAATTAGAGGGAGACACTGTTCCGTTCCACCTCGTCCGGCCGAATCGGTTGGACGGGTTGGTTCCGCATCTAGAGGGAATATGCCATTTTGTGGAACCACCTAATTCCGTTCCTCGCTCAAACCGAACACAAGAATGAGTTCTAACCGAACACACCCTAAAGCCACCGACGTTTCTTCCTTCGATCGGTCCTTCCTTCGCGAGCACACAAGCCACAAAATAAGGCGATAGACAATTATTCAATATTTTTGGCAATCCAACATTGGTGGAACCGGCTAGGACTTGTTTACTTGTTTACTTGTTTTTGGCAATCCAACATTGGTTCAAGTAGCTCGATTGCGAAGTGATCTTCTCAGGCTCAAGATGGTCAAACAAGCTTATAATACAATCGCCATGTCTATTAAACTAGCAGGAGTAGGTCTTCCGTCTTCTCTAAAGATTTTACACGTGAAAATCAACGTAAAAAAGAAACATCATCGTGCCTTGTGCAGTTGTGCGTGCCTCGCGCAGATTATTACACACAAATTTATGTTTTTCTTGTACTACTTCATTCCGGTCAATTCGCCATTTGCAGATTAGTGCTTCGGCCGCGTGCAACCGCGCGAGGAGACAATGTGCTGGTGTCACGATGTGTCTCTGGAATGTGAGTAACTATCATATATACCATGCTTAAATTCGGGAAAAAGATCCATTGGATATACTTTTATATTCCATCGCTGCAGCTTGTCGTTTGCCTTTCCCGGATGATGCAACCCACAAAAGTGATCGTGTCTACAAGATCATCATGTGTACCTCGTGCTCCATTCTCAACCACGTATGTTGATCGTCTATCCGTATATATGGTGGCTGTTGAAATTAATGTTCTACTAATCAGTCCATCTAGATGTAAAGATGCGAGACATGTTTGACGTTTTATAGTCTCTCGTGCATCATTTTGGTAACAATTATCACTTGTAGTACTGTATGATTTACTAAATAATAAAAATACATTAGAAGTTTAACGAGCGAGTGGTGTTTTGGCTTGGTGGATATGCTCCCTTCATTTGAAGAACACTGTAAAGACTAAGCACCGACTCCTACAAACATTTAAGATGGGGAGAGGCAACGCATTGTGGAGGCCAACAGCGGCGCTGGGAAGGCGGTGACCTCGATGCGCCGGAGAGGAGCAAAAAGGCGATATTGCAGAGCCGGATAGGATGATGACAACCTCGACGGCGACCAGGAAGATGAAGATCTCGGCGGCTACCGAGAGACACACCAGGATCAGGGGCGACCGAAAGCGTAAGGCAGCGCCATCAGCGGTACATATGGGCGGGGGGGGGGGGAGGAGAGAGCTGGTGACTAGGTCATGCCAAGCGCAAGACAACCAGAAGTGTTCGCTCGAGATGTCGAGACCAACTCAATGGGTCGACCTCATCCACCCATCGGGTTAGTCAAAGCCGATCCCAATGGCTTAAAAAAAATGGCCTCGAAAAATGGGTCGGGTCAGTGACCCAGTGACCTGACGACCCGTCCTATTCCCATCGTGAATTCATGGGATTCGTGGTATAATCCTACAAGCTTCCATTTCTTCGTTATCTTGTGACAATATGGAAATCAGTCCTCTCAAGTAGCACGGTCCTATTTAACTAAGGGTCTATGCCCTCCTCATTGGTCACTGGCAAATACCTTTAATCATTGCCGACAAAGGTGTCCTTAATTAGTGTCCATATGTAGTAGTGATTTGGTGTACTCGCCCTAAACAATTGTTACTTACTCCCTCAACTCTATAATAAGTGTTGTTGATTTGTTACAAAGTTGTACTAGATCAATGACACTTGTTATGGATCTGAGGGAATAGTTTTGAATGAAGAAGCCCATTAGCCTAACTAGATATCAAATTCAAGACACATAACTAGACTAAAATGCAGTGAAAGTTCCCATGTCCATATCATTACAGGCACATTATAGTGCCATTTTTTCATACATACAAAACTCCCAAGAGAATACCAACATACATGGTACAGAAAATTACATTTTGAAAATATGCTAACCTAATGAATAATGATGTTTAATTGTTCTATAAACTTAGTCAAACTTATAAAACTTTGACAAGATTATCATGCCTTGAATACAAGAAACAGGGGGAGTATTATTCCTAAGTACCGAGTCAGGTTTATTTTTTACAAGACATGGACACATTTTGTCATTACAAAATGCATGTTAAACCATGTTTTCTTTTAGTATTGTTTATCATTTTTAGGGGTACTTTGGGCCTCTTACTAGCACTCTCTATATCCCTCATTAAATAGAGTGAGGTTGATCACCATGCTTATTTTACAAGATCTTATGTTATTTTTAAATTTTATTTCCTGATCACTCTATATGCCCACATTAATAGTCCGCCACTGCTCTCCTTGTTTATTTTTTCAATATTTCTTCATAGATCGTTTGTCGGTGCTAGTTGTTTTTGCAATTTATTGAATAGAATGTATATGTTTCATACCAAGTAGATGCTATGGGTCCTAGGGTTCCCGAGGTAAGACTATAGTCGTCGCCTGCCATACCTTGCCTCAAGAGCAGAAAGAGAGGAGTTTTTCGAGTTCTTCATACACTCTAGAGCTCTATATTTTTTGGGTTATGATGAGGAAAGTGGAAGAAAAGCCACTCGTTAACCTCATAAACTTAATTCATATATAACACTTCATACACTCTAGAGCTCTCGCTTTTACTTAAATATATGAAACACACCCATGTTTTATGGACCTTTATAGAAGTATGTTCTAGACTTCTCCATAATAGAATCCTCTGTTGAGATATTATTTACATACTAAACTAAAAAATAGCAAAGACATTATAATATACATATTTATTAATGGAACAAGTTATATATGGATAGAGTTGTTAGTTCCAATATATCATTTTGGCATTCGTTTGATGTTGATGTTTAACTATATAAAATAAACTGTGTGATTTAGTATTACCAATAAGCTCACACATCTGATATTATTTGATAAAATATACAACTAAAAATTATAATTCTATAGTAATTTGTATTATTTTAATAATGACTATGTGGGGATGGGGGTCCATGGTTTATTGTGTTACTCAATGGAGAACAAGAGTATTGATGCATTTTCTACTACATTATTTCACCTTCGTGGTAATATCGAGGAAGTATTGCAAGGGTAGAAAACAAGATGCCAAAGTAAGACAACTACATTAAACCAAAACTATTTACAATTTAGTAATAATGACATGAATGAAGTAAAAAATATTTGGTATAAACGTATGACAACCTTCTTTAGGACCGTGAGATTAGGGTTAGGGGGTCCTTCTCCCCACTCCAATGGGAATGGCCAGAGCGCATGGAACTTTGGGTATAAGAATTAGAACCAATAGTTCCGCAGATATTCTAAGCATGAGCTTTGCTAAGAATGAGACATATTGAGTGCTAGAAATTTGACAAAACGGTAACAGAATCAACAGTTTCACTAAAAACATTGGCAACTCGGTGATATGATGAAATCTGTTTTGAATGAAATCTTTCATAAATGAATTTTTTTACCGCTTTAGTGCACTGGTGTCAGCCTTTTCATTTTCTATGATTTATATTCCTACACACACACAGACGCGCACACGCAAAGAAAGATCAGCTCAAACAAAGTGGACCAGAACAACCATAACGGATGAGCCCCACCTTAAGGAAACATCATGTCTTCATGTCTTTGTCTCTTCAATTCTTGTGTTTTTCCTATGATATCCAAACAACAACTTTGCTTCTCTTTGATTTTGCTTTTCCTATAGGATTTCGGGGTGCATGACATATGTATTCATGCATTTGTTTCCTATGTTTTAAGTTCTTGTGTTCCAAATGGTACCAGGGGCGGAGCTGGAGCTCGAGTCACCCTGATGCACCACTTATGCATAAAATTTTTGAGTACCAATTTGATGGCTTCTAACATGCTTCCTATTATAGATTGTTCATTTTTTTAGAAGAAAAGGGCAACAACCTCGGCTCCATTTTACTGAAACCAACTGATGAGGGTATGGCCCCTCGGTCCTCGATATTTGTCTACCTGGTTCCTGCCAAGGAGGAAGCCTGCTCGAAGGATACACGAAGCCCGCCAGGCCCAACACTTTGACTTGGAGTAGAAGGCAAAAAATACTTGTAAACCCTAACTGGCTGCATATATAAAGCCACCAGGGGCGCCCCCTAGAAGGAGGAGAACCTAACTCGCATAGGCTAGCCACGTCATCTCCTTCCACCTCCGCCAGATTGCATCTGCGCATCATTGTAATAGCTCCACATATACCCGCAATACAAGATCAGACAAGCAGGATGTAGGTTTTTACCCTCCGGGGGGCCGAACCTGAGTAAATTCGTGTGCGTCCTATTTCTGTCTGAAGCCGTCGAGTTCGCCGGATCCCACAAGCGCTCCATGAATCGAAAGCCCCGAAACATGGGCATTGCCGGGGATAAAACCTCGTCAATTGGCGCCGACCGTGGGGACAACGGGATCTGGATCTACGGGCTCGCCGGCTCCTTCTTCACCTTCAACAACAGTCAAATCGCATCTGGTCAACTCGTCTTCTTCGGCGCGATCAACTCATCAACAATGGCAAATCGGCTCACGGCCTGGTCGACGCGATCGGCCGCCATGCGCACATGCCCTAGATCGCTACACATCGTCGAAGCATAATGGCCTGATCGGATCTACCGTCACAAGCTGCCTCCACGTGTCGTGGTTACAAGTTGAGCAAAGGCATCGCTACGTGTGAGGCAATTGGTGCAGATCGAGCTGGACTCTTCGATGCACCTAGCCATGAGATACGGCTCCACGCGACCCCAAAAAATCAGATCGATAAGTACCATATCCCTTCACAGCTATAGCTAAAGTTTCAATCTTATTACTGTTTGCACTAATCGGTGATGCAAGTTTTCAATATTCTATAATATCTAGGGGATCTCACCTCCTGTTCGTTGTTAATCCATTAGTTTATTGGGATCTAATCTATGTGTCCGTGCATGTTGCTTATATGGATTGATCCACAAATACAGCTAGTCGATGGGAATTCTGGTACAGCTTGCTTCCTCACGGCGTCGATCGACGATTGCTCGTGTAATGAATCTTATGGCTACAGTAAATAATATACCGTCAGCTATTTCGGCGACAATCTGGATATCGGAGATGCTCGACTCGCTTTGCAGTACATCTGTTTTCGACGAGTCTACTCGTCTTTTGATTTAATCTAGCAATTACTTTGCTTTAATTTTCTCAATATTTGGTTATCCTTGAAACCGTGATGTCTCGTTTCTGTTGTGCACGAGATGAATCAAATTGGCAGCTTTATAAGCCTTTGGAAGCGCGGTTAGCCTTTCTCAGTTGCAAAAATCGCATCTCAACAGCCGGAGCCGGAGTCGATGAGACAATTCCGCGGAGATGCCAACACGCGGCTCGCCGGCCGGAGCATCACTGATGACCCACAAGTATAGGGGGTGTATCGTAGTACTTTTGATAAATAAGAGTGTCAAACCCAACGAGGAGCAGAAGGTGTTGATGAGCAGTCTTGATCAAGGAATCATTGTAAATACCAGCAAACAGGTTTTCAGGGGTATTTGGTAATACGAGTAAATAAAGTGCGAGTAAATAAAAGACAGTAGTAACAATTGCAGCAAGTGGCCCAATCCTTTCTTCAGCAAAGGACAAGCCGGTTGTGTACTTATAATAACCAAACGTTCTCGAGGACACACGGGAGTTTCTGTCAAGAGCTTTCGCTTCATAGAGCCAATAGTATTTATTGGTTTGATAGGTGTTATGGGGGTGAACCTGTGCTAGCGCACTACCCTTACTAGGATAAATACACACTTGTGATTATACCCCTTGCAAGCATCCGCAAATACAAGAAAGTAATTAAGATAAATCTAACCACAGCCTTAAACTCTAAGATCCTACGCTCCCTGGTGCAATGGTTTCCCAACGGAGGTTTAGGTTTCTGTCACTCCGGCAACCCCACAATCGGTAGCCAAATACACAATGCATCTCACTAGGCCCATAAATGGTGAAGTATCATGTAGTCGACGTTCACATGACACCACTAGTGAAATAGCACCACAACAATATCAAACCATTAAATATTTCTCAACAATAATTCACTACTAACATCTTGACTTCTCCCATGTCCTCAAGAACTAAACGAACTACTCACAAGACATCATATGGATCATGATCAGAGGTGAAATAATGGTAAATAACAATCTGAACATAAACCTTAATTCAATGGTTCCACTCAATAGCATCAACTACAAGAGTAATCAACACCGAGAAAGTTTCCCCTATTAATATAACAAGATCCAACTCAAGATGTTACAGCGGGATGACGTGGTGATGGTGGACATGAAGGTGCTGGTGATGGAGATGATGATGATGATGATCCCGATGAAGTCCGGTGCGATGGTGATGACGATGGCGACGATCTCCCCTCTCCGGGAAGGAATTTCCCCGGCAGATATCTGCCTGCCGGAGAGCTTTTCTCTCTCTGGTGTTTTCCGCCCCGCAGAGGCGGCGGTGTCTAACTCTGAGCCCCCCTGACTTAGGTTTTCGGGGACGATGATATACGCGGAGGGACGAGACCAGAAGTGGGCCAGGGCTCCCTCACACAGGGCTGGTGCGGCCAGGGGTCTGGCCGCGCCACCCTGGCGTGTGGGGCCCCCCTGGCTCCTCTCGACTCCTCCTTCTGGCTTCCTGAGTCTTCTGGGAAAATATAATTTCTGGGTATTTTTCTGGAATTTTCCTGATCTTCAAAATATGGTCTCTTGATGGTCCTTTTTCCAGCAGAATCCTAACTACGGCAGCAACTCCTCCGATGATCATCAAACATGTGAAAGCAAAGGAAATAACATAAGTATCATATCGAAATATGAAATATATCAATAAATAATAGTAAATTATGATACAAAGTAGTGATGCAAATTGGACGTATCAATCACCACGCCAAACGGCACAGCTGCACAAAATCAACTACGTACATTATACAAAGGATTCGGCATCCATATAAAATTATCAGGTGATATCTATCTTATTATTTGTCGCTCTTTCTAAACTTACCTTTACGAGAAATTTTCTCGAGCCTGCAGTCTACTCTACTTTGTGTGTAGATTGATTTACAAACACCGCGACCGGCAGCATCGACGTTGCAACTCCGCCGTGCCAAGTAAGCCGCTGCTACTTCATCGACTACGGTCCGAGCGACCTCGCTGCCGCCGCGCTCGGGGGCTCGACATCGGGACTCTCCATTGCGCACTCACCTCGCTCGGGGGCTCGGCATCACCTCGCCCTTGTGTGTGGGAGCTCATCGCCATGATCTTCGACTCCGTCGCCATGACCTTCGAGTTCGTCATCGGGACTTTCGACTCTCACGCCAAGGTCTTCGACTCCGTCACCGCAATTTTCGAGTCCGCCATCATGACCTTCGAGTCTGCCGACATGGTCTTCGCCTCCGTCATCAAGAAATTCGACCCCGCCGTCGCCAAGAAATTTGACCTGTGCATCGACAAGAAATTCGACCTCTTCATCGTCAAGAAATTCGACCTCTTCATCGTCAAGAAATTCGACCGCTGCATCGTCAAGAAATTCGACCTCGTCGTCGCCATGATCTTCGACCCCTTCATCGCCATGATCTTCGACCCTGCCGTCGTCATGATCTTCGACCCTGCTGGCAACAACAAATTCGACCATGCCGTCATCGAGACATTCGACCTCCGTGTCAAGATTCTTCGACCCCTGCGGAGCCGAAGACTTTGCCCGATATACTTCGACCCCTCGGAGCCAACGCTTCAATGAATTTTTTGACAGGGGTCACCCCGGGAGGAAATACCAAAGCTAAGTCTTCCTCAACTATGAGTCGACTACTTTCATTACTTTCTGTATGCTTTCGACACTTTCAGCAACCGATACTCGGGGGGCTACGCCTCGAATCGGCATTCGTTTACCCCGGCGTTGGCAACACGCTCGGGGGCTACGCCTCGAACCGGCATTCGTTTACCCCGGCGTTGGCAACACGCTCGGGGGCTGTGCCTCGAATCGGCATTCATTCGCCCCGGCGTTGGCAACACGCTCGGGGGCTGTGCCTCGAATCGGCATTCATTCGCCCCGGCGTTGACAACACGCTCGGGGGCTGTGCCTCAAATTGACACTCCTTCGCCCCGGCGTTGACAAAACGCTCGGGGGTTGTGCCTCAAATTGACACTCCTTCGTCCCGGCGTTGACAACACGCTCGGGGGCTGTGCCTCGAATTGACACTCCCTCGTCCCGGCGTTGGCAACACGCTCGGGGGCTACACTTAATGCCTGAATTCTGGTGGCAATATACCAATTCGGATGCCGTATGTCAAATACGAAGGTAAGTCCACGGTTTGCAACACCAGATGGCCCGGTATTCGTACCAAGCGCGCTCTGCCGAGAAATTTTCCATACCTACGGTATGAAGTTTGCACCGATGGACGCATCGGGTGCCTCACAATGAACTGGGCTTCGACCTGGTAAGTCCAACACGGCTCAGGTCGAGGTAGCGCCAGCCCACGCGGGTTCGAGTCGGGGGACTCGAATCTGAGTAAGCTAACCGAATATTTTTGCGGCTATGCAATTAACTGAGACCCGACGTGAGTCTCAGGCCGGTTATGTCTATCCTCCTGCAAACCAAGCTAAGTATTTTCGAGGCTCAGAATGAGTACTACTCGAATTGGCATCTATTCGCCCGGCGTTGGCAACACGCTCGGGGGCTTTGCCTCGCATTAGCATCTATTCGCCCGGCGTTAGCAACACGCTCAGGGGTTGCGCCCTACGCTGTTAACTTTAGCGGCCTTCTAAATCATCAATGGCGCTCCGTCTGCTACGTCAACTTTGGTTCGACATATTCCGGCTCGACAACAACATCGCCTACAACAAGCATTCGACAACGACATCGCCTACAGCAAGCATTCGACAATATCATCACCATGATTCGGCCACCGTGCGGCTCCACTGACCACGACATGCAAGAGCTTCATTTGGTACCCTCACACGCGACATACAAGACTACGACGTCAAGGAGAATCTCGGATTAGAGTCCCTGCCATAGTCTTTGACTATCCCAGGCACTCGGGGGCTACTGACGAGGGTATGACCCCTCGGTCCTCGATATTTGTCTACCTGGTTCCTGCCAAGGAGGAAGCCTGCTCGAAGGATACACGAAGCCCGCCAGGCCCAACACTTTGACTTGGAGTAGAAGGCAAAAAATACTTGTAAACCCTAACTGGCTGCATATATAAAGCCACCAGGGGCGCCCCCTAGAAGGAGGAGAACCTAACTCGCATAGGCTAGCCACACCATCTCCTTCCACCTCCGCCAGATTGCATATGCGCATCATTGTAATAGCTCCACATATACCCGCAATACAAGATCAGACAAGCAGGATATAGGTTTTTACCCTCCGGGGGGCTGAACCTGGGTAAATTCGTGTGCGTCCTATTTCTGTCTGAAGCCGTCGAGTTCGTCGGATCCCACAAGCGCTCCATGAATCGAAAGCCCCGAAACATGGGCATTGCCGAGGATAAACCTCGTCACCAACCTAATGTGAATTTTTTCAGTTTTTTTCTAAAAAATATGTGTGTATCTAGACCTAACTTAGTGTATAGGCTCACTCACTTTGATCTGTATCTGGTCCATGTTGTAATATCTAAAAGATCCTATAATTGTGATAAGAAGGAGTATACAATATGACATAATAGGAGAGAACATTCAAATAAAAAAATGCTGGTATTTAAAAATCATAATGCCTACTATATTGATAAAATAAAAGAGGAAGTTACTTGGAAAATATGTCTCACATTTCAAAATTTCCAAATACAGCACCAAATGCAAGGCTCATTAACCTACATGATAAAAAAAGTAGACATTTTTAAATGATACATATACATATATACTAGTACATAAATCCTACCAACAATTCTCAAGAGATTTTATCTGCTGACTACTAGCAACAATTTTTACAGGACAGGCAAAAATTTAGGGTGTTACAGCAGCACAGCAGGAGTTGGAGGAAAAAAATCCTATGAGACCGGGTCTATCATTTCAGCAGGATAGACCCAGCCCAATGAATGACACCTGGCCGCCCAATCTAAAAGCAAGGTATTCAGCTTTGTTTTCGTCTCCTAATCCCGACTTTGGCCGCTCTTGCTTCTCCCGTCTATGGCGGCTGCGCGGCAAGACCTCGTCGGCAGCAACGGCGCCCCAAAACAATACAACGCATTATCCCCAACACCCGCAATGCAGCATGACGCGTCGAGTTGTTCCGTCAGGCCGGCGGCGGTCATGGCGGCAAACTCAGCGGCGCTCGTGACGATCTCCAGGCCATGTCCGATCAAGGACTACTCCTCCTATGTCCGTGTGAAACTAATGCACAAGATGCTTATTCATGCATGTTGTATGGACAATGAGGCCAACTAAGCACAACGATATGTGAGTGCTACCGCCGCCGTTGGCCTAAGAAAATGGTTGTCGTGTTGCCGCCGCCGCGTCGGCCGTTGAGGTGAGATGCGGCTGCTGCTCTGCCGAGTTGCCGCTCAGCTGTTTCGCTCTCATGGAGAAAGAACGGCGTTGCATTGCTGCTCCATATATAGTCGCATGGCCGCCGTGCGTCAAGGCACTACAAGTTATTTCATTGACATGGCCCTGGGCGAGGCAAGGTAGTAATACAACGACATTGAATTGAAACTAGAATTGGAGTAGGGGAATCGCTAAGTGAGACTTCCGGATTTTTAGATTGGACGGCCGGCGGGGTCTATCCTGCTAAGATGATAGACCCGGTCTCATAGGATTTTTTTCCCAGGAGTTGAGTTTGTAAAATTATCGTTTAATTAAGGGCAGAGCACTGACAAAGAGATAGGGTTGGGGCGTTGGACTTGGACGGTTGGGCGCCTGAGATTTTTTTTGGAGAGCAAACCACGTATTACCTGATCGGAGGAGCTGTTGCCTTTCGGCCTGCGTCTGGCGCCTCCATCGGCCCATCCGACCTGCGTGCTAGATGCGATGCGAGAACTACTTCGTCCCAGCCCTGCGTGCGGCACAACGACAACTGGCCTGTTTGCCTCCTCCTTTTTCGCTTTGATCGATCGAGCCGAGCCGTGCGCGTGCCTCTTAGCCTCTGCACGTACCAGGTCTTTCGAATAGGAAGTGGGAAGGTTGGACGCCGGGACTGATCCCTGATGCACTAGTACCGGCCAACCCCGAGGACATGTACAATGGTGATGAGTCAGCTGTCTGTAAGAAACAGTTATAGGCAATTTTAGTGATGTGGAGGAAAGAGAATGAAGGGAGAGATTGAAGCTGTCTGTAAAGTTACAGACAGTCTGTAGAACTATTACAGACAGCTTATAGATAGTGATTTTACTATTGTATGAATGATGTCTGTAACTTATACTCACAAACAGCTATGGCTAAAAATAGACAATTTACAGACAGACTATTGTATAGACTGTCTATAGCATTGTCTATATATGACATGGAGTAGTATTACAGACACCACATGTCTAAACCAATGTACATGCCCTGATCCACATGCCCTCTTTGGACGGTAAGTACCAGTAAAAAAAATTTGGAACCGTATTCCCGTGCATCTGGGATTGCCTGTTGGGCTCCGCCCCTAATATTATGGTACATACCACGACATTTGCTTGGTCCAAGTTCAAACTGACCTTTATCATTTGATCAAGGTTATGCTTTGTTCTATGGAATAGCTGACATATCAAGGCTCTAGCACTTGGTGTGACGACAGTGACAAGATTGACGAATGAAAAGGTTCATTCTTAGTGATTTTGGGCGGAGGCACAACATGCTAACAATCCGCTCTAAAAAATCATGCTAACCATCCGAAGAAGGAAGGCCACAACTGATCCACCACTTATCGAGAATGGCTTGATGCAGACTAGCCGTAGAAGCCAAGCCCCCGTGGCCAACCTGGCCTGGCCGCAACACACCCTCGCCGCGCGTACGTGCGGGATTTTCAAGTGAACTTAAGCTTTTGTATTTGATACTTGATAGATGGCACACACTTTGTTCATCTTCTTTAATTTCCTCACCTCTAATGAGCTAAGTGCATATAAAAAATATAGAGACCATATGCTAAATCTTATTTAACTTGATTTCCATGTGATGAGAGAGAAGCAATTTTTCTTATTTTAAAGTGCATTGAAAAAAAGAGACATACACTCTTTTATAGACAAAGTTTGAGGCTAGAAGGACGTACAATGGGATGCCCCCTCGCTCGCACATGTGTGGACACGACCGGATGCTTTTTTTTTTTGAACAAGGAGCAGCCCCGAAGGGCCTGGAAGCATTATATTAAAGATAAGCAGTGGCGGTACAAGTTATTACAAGAGACCCCATATGATACAGGAATAACACATAGGTCCCTAGCAAAAGTAGGAAGGACCTCACTGAGAGATACAGAAAGCAATCCGATCCTCCTCTCTCACCACCGTCGAGCCAGAAGCAGAAGCCGGAACTACCGCCGTCGAGAACGGAGGCGGGGACGAAACCACTTGCCTCCGAGCCAACGAAAGTCGCGGCAGCCAACTTCCGAAGGGGCCTCCGAATGGAGGTTGAACTCATGCCGGAATCCTTTACCGGCATCTTGATGGGCCTAATGGCCTTATCCTCTAGGCGGCGTGCTCTCGCCGTCACACAAAGGCTCGATAGAGTGGTCTTCCAGCTCCCAGTCCAACGGACGGGAACAGCAGGAGCAAATTCTTCACCGACGCCGTCAGACTCCCAGAACCTGCCACGGACGGGAGGAGGCAGGCATAGGATGGCAGCATGTAGAAGAAAACTACTCACAGGAGAGTGCTCGGGCATCCCGCCCGGGTAGGAAACGCCCTTCTGACCCGAGGCAGCAGGTAGCACCGGCCCTCTTGCCGGCGAGGTGACAACACCAGGGGAAGGGATTCCCTTGACATCGCTCGCCCAAGGACTCCACCAAGGCTGGGCCATGTTGTCACCACTCTTCCCCTCGCCACCATGGCAGGCCGGAAGAGCAGAGGCAAAACATAGCAACGCTCGGGGAAGACTCGGGGAGGGAGTCGCCGGGGATTCGAGACCGAGGCCTAAAATCCAGCCAGCCTTGAGCTTATTTGGGGGCGGCGCTTCAACGTCAGAATCCGGAATGCCACGACACCACGCCGGAGCAGTCAGACTCGACATCTCCACGACTCCTCTGCCGCTGCTCAGAAACGGCCGAGGGTTACCGCCAGTCACAGCAGTACCACAACTCACCCCGCACCCCTCGCCTCCACGGCCGGCCAGCAGGATAGTGAGTAGCAGGAGCGCTGCGACGCCGATGAAGAGAAGCAGAGGCCACCTCTTCCAGCCCCGACCACCTTGGTCAGGCAAAGGGGAAGAGCCGAGCCGCTGCAGTACCTCCCGTCTGCAGAAGTGTCCCCCAACGATAGGGGACTCCGGATCGAGGCCACAGTGAAGGGTTTCGCAGCATAGTAAATCAAAAAAATTCCTACGGATGCGAACAAGAAAGCCAAGATCTAATCTAGGAGATGTAATCAACGAGAGAGGTAGATGAGATCTTCATACCCTTGAAGAAATCGCACAGCGGAAACGTTCAACAGAACGTGGATGATGTAGTCGTACTAGCCATCTCCTCCCCGCGATCCGATCCGATCCTACGCCGCAAGTGGCGGCGCCTCCGAGAGATGCACACGTACGGTGCAGCGACGTCTCCTCCTTCCTTGGTCCAGCAAGTATGGTGGAGAGATAGATTGGATCTGCAGCACGACGGCGTGGTGCTTATGGTGGAGAGTTTCTGCGGCAGGGCTTCGCCTACGCACAGTCGTGAGAGAGAGAGATGGAGGGGCAGTAGTTGGCCGGCGGCTAGGGTTGGAGTGGGAGGGGGCTGCGCCCCTGCCCCCCCTTATATGGGGGGCTGGCCGGCTGCCTTGGCCCCTCCTCCAAGCCCTAGGGCGGCGGCTAGGGGGGAAGAGTAGGGGGCAAGTCTCCCCCCCTCTTCTGGAAGGTTCCCTTAGGGTTTCCCCTAAGGGCTGGCCGGCTGGGCCTTAGGGGCCTTGTGCGCCTAGCCCAAAGTGGCCAGGGCACTTCCCCTTAGGCCCATGCAAGCCTCCGACAAGTGGGCCCACGTTGGTCCCACTCCGGAACCTTCTAGAACCTTCCGGTACAATACCGATAAACTCCGAAACGATTCCGGAATCCAAAAACTGCTTTCCTTTATATGAATCTTATTCTCCGGACCATTCCGAAACCTCTCGTGATGTCCTGGATCTCATCCGAGACTCCGAACAAAAACTCATAAACCAATTATCCATTCTATCCTAGCATCGATGCACGTTAAGTGTGTGACCCTACGGGTTCGAGAATATGCAGACATGATCTTCTATCAATAATCAACAGCGGGATCTCGAAACCCATATTGACTCCCACATATTCATCGATGATCATATCGGATGAACCATGATGCCAGGATTCAATTAATCCCGTATATGTATTCCCTTCGTCACACGATATATTACTCGCCCGAGATTCGATCGTCGGTATCGCCATACCTAGTTCAATCTTGTTCACAGCAAGTACTTTACTCGTTCCATAATCCGATATCACTTTGTGATTAACTCCTTAACCACATGCTTGCAAGCGGTGTTGATATCGATTACCGAGTGGGCCCGAAGTATATCTCTCCGACTTGGGAGGGACAAATTCCATCTCGATACATACAACCCAACAAGCACTTTCCGATCACCTGAGAGACACCTTTATTATCACCCTCACATAGGATGACGTTTGATGACCTCTGCTAGTGCCAAATTGACGTCGGAGCAGATGGTCCTTGTGCGTGGTGATGACCAGCCCGTTGGGAACCCCAAGAGGAAGGTATGATGAGTGTAGCGGCTAGCTTTCCCTCAGTTAAGATACCAAGGTTTATCGATCAGGAGAGGAGAGACAATGACGACTGAAGGTGATGCTTGCTAGTTTGCGACAGCAACGGACAATTTATATATGGCGCCTCGTCCAAGCTTTGCTTGCTAGCTGCAATGTGGAACCTGCACACACACAAACAAGTACTTTGTTCCCCACTTGCGATGAGGTTGTCAATCTCACCGGTTTGCTTGAAACAAAGAATATGAACGTATCGAGTGGAAAATAATATAGTATGCGAGTAAAGTAAACAGTACGAGAAAGTAAACAGGTGATAGCAATATGATGTAAATAGGACCGGGGTCCACAGTTCACTAGTGGTGTCTCTCCATAGATAAAATAACACATGCTGGGTAAACAAATTACAGTTGGGCAATTGATAGAATAAAGATAACGTGATATGTCAAGAAGATCACTATGAGATTTACTCTGGGCATTACAACAAAATACATAGACCGCCATCCAACTGCATCTATGACTAATAATCCACTCCCGGGGATATCAATCCGAACACCCCAGTAGTATTAAGTTGCGAACAACAGATAATTGCATTAAGCAAAGTGTGTAATGTAAACAAAGCATATGCCCTTGAGCATATGAATGTTGTTTTCTCCCTAGTAGCAACAGCACATCTACCACCTTAGAGGTTTCTGTCACTCCCCCAGGTGAAATAGAGACATGAACCCACTATCGAGCATAAATACCCCCTCTTGGAGTCACTAGCAACTACTCGGCCAAGATAGCTACTAACAACGGAGAGCATGCAAGATCATAAACAACATAGAGATAACAAAAGATATAATTCAGTACAGCAACTTAATCATAAACACCAATATTCATCGGATCCCAACAAACCAAACATGTAGAATTACATAACGGTGATCTCAATCATGTAGGGCAGCTCATGAGATCTAAACATGAAGCACATGGTGGAGAAGACAACCATCTAGCTACTGCTATGGACCCATAGTCCAAGGTAGACTACTCACTCATCGCTCCGGAGGCAAGCATGGCGATGAAGAAGACCTCCGGTGGCGATTCCCCTCTCCGGCAGGGTGCCGGGAAGAGCTTCTGGACCCTCCCGATCTTCGGGTCGACGGTGGCGGCGGATCGCGATGTGTTCTGGAAATCTGATCGGGTACTTAGGTTTTTTCCGTCGGGGGGTCTTTATAGGCGAAGGGTCGATGTCAGAGGTGGAGCCAGGCTCCCTCACACATGGGTGGCACGGCCAGGGGCCTGGCCGCGCCAGCCCTATGTGTGAGGGAGCCCTGGTGGCCCCTCTCCGTCTCTCCTTCAGATCTCTGGAAGCTTCCGGGTAAAATAAGACTTTAGGAACTTGTTTCGTCCAATTCCGAGAATATTTCCTGTGTATCACTTCTGAAACACAAAAACAGTAGAAAACAGGAAACAGGCACTGTGGCACTTGTTAATAGGTTAGTTCCGGAAAATGCGTAAAAGTGCCACGAAGTGTAACGAAATAATAGGCAAATGGTGTAAAAACAAGCATGGAGCATCAAAAATTATAGGTACGTTTGAGACGTATCAAGCATCCCCAAGCTTAACTCTTGCTCGTCCTCGAGTAGGTAAGTGATAACAAAAGAATAATTTTTGAGGTGACATGCACCTACACAATCTTGATCATATATGTAAGCATTTGTGAGCTGGGATCATAAGAACTTAAAACATGGGCATGAAGATATAATCTTGACAATAAGAAACTTAGCAACCATGTTGTAAACATGCAAATGAACACAAACAAAAGATCATGAAAATGAAACAATGAAAGTCAAACGTGTGTTCACATCATAAGGAAAAACATACAAATGGTTTTCAGCTTGTCCTTCAAAGAGAGCAAAACATAAATGCATAGGACACCTTCAAGTTTAAGAGGGCGACTAGATACAAATAATTTAAGAACAACTGAAACCAATCATCATGAATCAATCAATGAACTTTGGGACAATGCATATCACACTAAGAATGACAACTATGCTCTCTTAATGGTGCATAAAGAAAGAAGGTGGTGACTCAACATAAAAGTAAAAGAAAGGCCCTTCGCAGAGGGAAGCAGTGATTGCAAGTTTTGTAACCTTCAAAAATTATGGTACTTACCGGCTTTGAGCTCTCATTGCCCCCATCATAAGCATCTTGAATGGTTAAAGTTAATGCAAGAACAATTATGATGCATATGCTTGACAAATCATAAGTTGAAAACCTCGTGCCCCGTGAATACGAGTACCCAAACCTCATGCTACTTTACTTAGAGTCCCAAGCAAGGCTCTTGTCATTGTAAGTATATGCGTATCATTGAGAACCGCCAATGGGGTACCTCCGTGCCCGATGACATGGAACAAGCCCACACCAAAATGACAGGACAAGCAGACAATGAACACCTCGACATCTCTTTTATTTGCCTTTTGTTTAGTTTTTTATTGTGAGATGCGTCGTCGAATGTTCACCATGGGTATGCTGCAAATTTCCACCATGAATTATGCATGGCTTAGATTGGCGGCTCGGCGTTTCCCTAACACATACAAACTCCATGATCCCTACAAGATTCCCAATTCATTTCACACCGCGGGCATCCATAAACAAAAGATCACGATATCAACTCAAATAAGAAGTGCAATGTTGAAAGCTTGCCCCATGACAGCATGGATGAGCTAGAATCCAACTTACAACTTGCAAGCATAACAACTCAACATAAGAGACCACAATGTCAAATTTTTAAGAACAGGGAAAAGTAAAGTGTGCCTTCTGGTTCGTGAGAGCTTTACTGACCGAATTTCGCATAACACTGGTAAGAGTTTATTTGAAGAGAAAATAAAAGCAAGTCAAATTTACTTGGAATAGCAAATTGTTAGTAGGTATGTATGGTGGACACTTTGGAAAACTTTGGATTTTAGGAGTTGGATGCACGAGTAGAGCTCATACTCAGTACAAGGCGAGGGCTAGCAAAAGACTGGGAGCGACCAACTAAGAGAGCAATAATGGCCATAATCATGCAAAGCGCCAAAGCGACATTAAAAGAAGCATAAGATGGCATCAAAAGTCAAAAACTAAATGATCATAGAGGCTATTGGCGACTTTGTAAGAGTCTAACATGTGTGAGCATGCGCCAAGTCAACCCAAATAAAGCATCAAGGAGAAAACCAAAATAATGCTTCCATACAATAAAAACAACGCATGATTTTTTTCAAAGACTCATTAAGCAATCTCAGTTATTTGAGACAAGTCATGCTACAACAAAACCACTAAGCATACTATCAAAAAGACATCAAGCATGACATGAAAAAGCCTAAGCCGCAGTCTACACAAGCTCCTTCTTGTACCACTATTTTGCACAAAGCTTTTTCTCTTTTCCAACACCATTTGAAATTTTTATAAACACCTCTTTTGATGAAAACCAATAAAGATCAGAGGCAAAAATACACCTTGATGAAAAGATATGACAAGATCTGAACGCAAATCAAGGCGAAAACGAAAACCAAAAGCAGCAGCAGAAAAAGTAGAACGCTCGATTTTTAATAAGAGTGAAAACTAGAGCGTTCTTTGCAAATGAAAACGAGTCAACTTCTCCAAAAGAAATTTGTTGGGGTCCAACCATTTATTGCAGAAAACAAACAAACTAAACCAACTAAGAAAACTAAAACAACTGACGCTCCAAGAAAAACACATAGTGCATGAAGCAATAAAAATATAGTGTTTTGAAAGGTGACCTGATTTTTGCCGATGAAGAAGGGGTGCCTCGGGGGCATCCCCAAGCTTTGACGCTTGTACTTCTTGGATATTTCTTGGGGTGATGCATGGGCATCCCCAAGCTTGAGCTTTTGTCCATTCTTCAACTCATCTCATCATTCTCCAATCCCTACACTTGAAAACTTCCTTCATACAAAACTAAACACAATTCTATTAGCAACATTAGTGCAAGCATAACATATAATCAATCCTCTATTTGCTTCAAGTTTCAACTCAAAACCACCACATATATAGCAAATACTACTGTAGCAACCTCCCCAAAAGTTCCGTGATCAAAAGAACTCAAAAGAAAGCGATAAAGTGGCAAACACAAATATTGGCAGAAATCTGTCAAAACTGAACAGCTGACAAAGGTCGAATTTTTGAGGGATTTTCTGTTGCTCAAATCAAAAAGTGTTCAACTAACAAAAGTTTGGATATAACCTGGGGCATATGCACAAGAAATCGCAGGTCCAAAAGATAAACAGAGAATTTTCACGAATTTTTACGGTGCAGCACCGAAAACAGTTTCAGGACAGCAACATCCCCAAATCTTTACCTCACTCAAATTAGAGGCTTCTCTTGGCACAAAAACGAAATAAACAAGATAAGGAGCGGTCATTACAGCAGTAATGACTTCCAAGACTCAAATAAAAGAAAAAGTGCTGAAAAGAAAACATTGGGTTATCTTCCAAGAGTGCTTTTCTTTAACGCCTTTGAGCTAGGCGCAGAAAATTGCGAATCAAGTAATTTCAGCAGAAGCATTAAGATCAACAGCAGAGGTCTTGTCAATAAGGCATTGTATTTCATCCACATAAGTTTTAGAAGACCCTTTGTGATCATGCTTTGGTACACTATTCTCATCAAAAAGATTTTCAGGACAAATCCAGTCAAAATTATTTTCGAAAGCTTCATTCAATCCCAAAAGCTTGCAAGGTATAGGTATCTCGGCCTCCTCATCATTTGTACTAATAACCATTATAGGTGAACCAAGTTTATTAAAACGATTAAGAACCTTCCTAGCTTCAATAACGAAATCCTTAAATTCTAAACGCAAAGTTTCCAAGATAAAAGCTATTTTTTCGGGATCCTCAATTTCATGAAGCTTAAGGAACATGTATTGCATAAAAGGATTAAGACTAGCAAACCTAGTTTCCAACATGTCAATTTAATAAACAGAAGCAACTTCAATACTAGGAGCAAGCTCAACCCAAGACTTTTCCTCAACTTCCTTATGCATACTAATGTGATTAAAGAACTCCTCAATGTTACTTTTGCCAATAATCGAACCACTACCTACTGAGAGGTCCTCCAGAACGAACTTAGGGAACAGCATGATAAACTAAAGTAAAGAAATAACAACTACCAAGGATTCTAATTTTTTTGGGTTTTTGATATAAAACGATGCAAGTAAAATAAATAAAGTAAAGCAAAGCAATAACAAAGTAAAGGATGTGTGTGTGCGAAGAACTCCCCTCGCAGAAGTCTTCTCTTCCTCCCCGGCAACGGCGCCAGAAAAGTAGCTGCTAGTGCCAAATTGACGTGGGAGCAGACAGTCCTTGTGCGTGGTGATGACCAGCCCGTTGGGAACCCCAAGAGGAAGGTATGATGAGTGTAGCGGCTAGTTTTCCCTCAGTTAAGATACCAAGGTTTATCGATCAGGAGAGGAGAGACAATGACGACTGAAGGTGATGCTTGCTAGTTTGCGACAGCAACAGACAATTTATATATGGCGCCTCATCCAAGCTTTGCTTGCTAGCTGCAACGTGGAACCTGCACACACACAAACAAGTACTTTGTTCCCAACTTGCGATGAGGTTGTCAATCTCACCGGTTTGCTTGAAACAAAGATTATGAGCGTATCGAGTGGAAAATAATATAGTATGCGAGTAAAGTAAATAGTACGAGAAAGTAAACAGGTGATAGCAATATGATGTAAATAGGACCGGGGTCCACAGTTCACTAGTGGTGTCTCTCCATAGATAAAATAACACATGCTGGGTAAACAAATTACAGTTGGGCAATTGATAGAATAAATATAACGTGATATGTCAAGAAGATCACTATGAGATTTACTCTGGGCATTACAACAAAATACATAGACCGCCATCCAACTGCATCTATGACTAATAATCCACTCCCGGGGATATCAATCTGAACACCCCAGTAGTATTAAGTTGCGAACAACAGATAATTGCATTAAGCAAAGTGTGTAATGTAAACAAAGCATATGCCCTTGAGCATATGAATGTTGTTTTCTCCCTAGTAGCAACAGCACATCTACCACCTTAGAGGTTTCTGTCACTCCCCCAGGTGAAATAGAGACATGAACCAACTATCGAGCATAAATACCCCCTCTTGGAGTCACTAGCAACTACTCGGCCAAGATAGCTACTAACAACGGAGAGCATGCAAGATCATAAACAACATAGAGATAACAAAAGATATAATTCAGAACAGCAACTTAATCATAAACACCAATATTCATCAGATCCCAACAAACCAAACATGTAGAATTACATAACGGTGATCTCAATCATGTAGGGCAGCTCATGAGATCTAAACATGAAGCACATGGTGGAGAAGACAACCATCTAGCTACTGCTATGGACCCATAGTCCAAGGTAGACTACTCACTCATCGCTCCGGAGGCAAGCATGGCGATGAAGAAGACCTCCGGTGGCGATTCCCCTCTCCGGCAGGGTGCCGGGAAGAGCTTCTGGACCCTCCCGATCTTCGGGTCGACGGTGGCGGCGGATCGCGATGTGTTCTGGAAAAGTGATCGGGTACTTAGGTTTTTTCCGTCGGGGGGTCTTTATAGGCGAAGGGTCGATGTCAGAGGTGGTGCCAGGCTCCCTCACACATGGGTGGCGCGGCCAGGGGCCTGGCCGCGCCAGCCCTATGTGTGGGGCCCTGGTGGCCCCTCTCTGTCTCTCCTTTAGATCTCTGGAAGCTTCCGGGTAAAATAAAACTTCAAGAACTTGTTTCGTCCAATTCCGAGAATATTTCCTGTGTATCACTTCTGAAACAGAAAAACAGCAGAAAACAGGAAACTGGCACTGTGGCACTTGTTAATAGGTTAGTTCCGGAAAATGCGTAAAAGTGCCACGAAGTGTAACGAAACAATAGGCAAATGGTGTAAAAACAAGCATGGAGCATCAAAAATTATAGATACGTTTGAGACGTATCAACCTCAAAGCTTTCTTCCGATACTAGGGAGTTGTATTATCTCATGGTCTAAGGAATACAATACTTGACATAAGAAAAGCTTCGCAAAGATGAACACGATGACACGATCTAATTGCTCTGCTTTATTTGGGTCTGTCCATCATATCATTCTCCTAATGATATGACCTCATTATTAATTGACAACTCATGTCTATGGTTAGGAAACCTTAACCATCATTAATCAATGAGCTAGTCCATAGAGGCGTACTAGGGACAAGGTGTTGTTCATAAACCACACAAGTATTAAAGTTTCCGCTTAATACAATTCTAGCATGGAATATAAACATTATCATGAACAAGAATTATAATAATAACATCTTTATTATTGCCTCTAGGGCATAATTCCAACAGTCTCCCACTTGCACTAGAGTCAATAATCTAGTTTACATCTGGCAACAATCTAACACCCATGGCATTAAGGTGCTGATCATGTTTTGCTCGTGGAAGAAGTTTAGTCAACGGATCTGCGACATTCAGATCCGTATGTACTTTGCTAATCTTCAGATCTCCATCTGCTATATAATCTCGAATTATATGGAACCGGCGGTTGATGTGCTTGGTCTTTGGATGATATCTTGGTTCCTTAGCCAGTGCTATGGCGCCAGTGTTGTCACACAATATCTCCAGTGGGTCCAAGGCATTTGGAACCACACCAAGCTCAGTGATGAAGTTCCTGATCCAAACTCCTTCACTTGATGCTTCCGAAGCAGCCATGTATTCCGCTTCTGTTGTAGATCCCGCGATCACGCTTTGCTTGCAGCTTCTCCAGCTCACAGCTCCACCATTCAAAATATAAACGTATCCTGTCTGAGATTTAGAATCATCCGGGTCGGTGTCGAAACTAGCATCAACGTAACCTTTTACGACGAGCTCCTCATCACCTCCATAGACCAAGAACATTTCTTTAGTCCTATTTAAATACTTTAGGATGTTCTTTACGGCTGTCCAGTGTTCCACTCCTGGATCACTTTGGTATCTGCTCGTCAAACTAAGAGCATTGGACACATCCGGTCTAGTACACAGCATGGCATACATGATAGAACCTATGGCCGAGGCATATGGCACTTTGCTCATAGTATCTCTATCTTTTACCGTAGCTGGACACTGAGCCTTGCTCAATATCTTACCTGACAACATGGGCAATGAACCTTTCTTTGCTTTATCCATTCTGAACCTCTTCAGAACTTTGTCCAGGTATGTACTTTGGCTTAAAGCTATTAGGCGTCTTTGTCTATCTCTATAGATTTTGATGCCTAATATATAAGCAGCTTCTCCTAGGTCTTTCATTGAAAAACATTTATTCAAATAACTCTTCACATCGTTAAGCATACCGATGTCATTTCCAATAATCAATATGTCATCCACATATAGTACTAAAAATGTCACCGAGCTCCCACTCACTTTCCTGTAGATACAAGCTTCGTAGCAATTTGGAACAAATCCAAAACTCTTGATCACTTGATCAAAACGAAGGTTCCAACTCCGAGATGCTTGCTTCAGTCCATAAATAGAAAGCTGAAGTTTGCACACCTTATTAGCATCCTTAGGATCGACAAAACCTTCGGGCTGCATCATATACAACTCTTCATCAATGTTGCCATTGAGGAACGCAATCTTGACATCCATCTGCCATATTTCATAATCATGAAACGCAGCAATTGCTAATAAAATCCGAATGGACTTAAACATCGCTATGGGAGAGAAAGTCTCATCATAGTCAACACCTTGAACTTGCCGAAAACCTTTTGCGACAAGCCGAGCTTTATAGACAGTAACATTACCATCCGCGTCCGTTTTCTTCTTGAAAATCCATTTGCACTCAACGGCCTTACGGTCGCTAGGAGGGTCCACCAAAGTCCACACTTGGTTTTCGCTCATGGATCCCAATTCGGATTTCATGGCCTCTAGCCATTTCTCAGAGTCTGGGCTCATCATCGCTTCCTCATAGTTTGCAGGTTCACTATTGTCTAACAACAAGACTGTTAAGACAGGGTTGCCGTACCATTCAGGAGTGGCACGTGACCTTGTCGACCTGCGAAGCTCAGTAGTAGCATCGTTCGAAGTTTCATGATCCTCATCATTAGCTTCCTCTCTTGTTGGTGCAGACGGCATCAGAACAACTTCAGGTGCTGCGCTACTCTCCAACTCGAGAGAAGGTTCAATAACCTCGTCTAGCTCTACCTTCCTCCCACTCACTTCTTTCGAGAGAAACTCCTTCTCAAGAAAGGATCCGTTCTTTGCAACAAACACTTTGCCTTCGGATCTGTGGTAGAAGGTATACCCAATCGTTTCCTTAGGGTATCCTATGAAGACGCATTTCTCCGCTTTGGGTTCGAGCTTGTCCGGCATCAACTTCTTGACGTAAGCTTCGCATCCCCAAACTTTAAGAAACGACAACTTAGGTTTAGCACCAAACCATAGTTCATACGGTGTCGTCTCAACGGATTTAGATGGAGCCCTATTTAAAGTGAATGCAGCGGTTTCTAATGCATAACCCCAAAATGATAACGACAAATCTGTAAGAGACATCATCGATCGCACCATATCTAATAGAGTTCGATTCCAGCGTTCAGACACACCATTGCGCTGTGGTGTTCCGGGTGGCGTGAGTTGCGAAACGATTCCGCTTGCTTTAAGATGCGTGAGAAAATCATAACTCAAATACTCACCTCCACGATCGGATCGCAGAAATTTAATTTTCCTGTTACGATGGTTTTCCACTTCGTTCTGAAATTCTTTGAACTTTTCAAACGTTTCAGATTTATGTTTTATTAAATAGATATACCCATATCTACTTAAGTCATAAGTAAAAGTGAGAAAATAGCGATATCCACCGCGCGTCGAAACACTCATTGGTCCGCACACATCGGTATGTATGATTTCCAATAAGTCCGTTGCTCGCTCCATTATTCCGGAGAACGGGGTTTTGATCATCTTGCCCATGAGGCACGGTTCGCACGTGTCAAATGATTCAAAATCAAGAGACTCCAAAAGTCCATCAGAATGGAGTTTCTTCATGCGTTTTACACCAATATGACCTAGACGGCAGTGCCACAAATAAGTTGGATTATCACTATCTACTTTGCATCTTTTAGCCTCAATGTTATGGATGTGCGTTTCATGGCTTTCGAGATTCAGAAGAAATAAACCATTCACAACAGGTGCATGACCATAAAAGATGTTATTCATATAAATAGAACAACCATTATTCTCAGATTTAAATAAATAACCGTCTTGCAATAAACACGATCCAGATATAATGTTCATGCTCAACGCAGGCACATAATAACATTTATTAAGGTTTAAAACTAATCCCGAAGGTAAAACTAAGGAGAGCGTGCCGACGGCCATCACATCAACTTTTGATCCATTGCCAACGCGCATCGTCACCTCATCCCTTGCTAGCCGCCGTCTATTCCGTAGCTCCTGTTTCAAGTTACAAATATTAGCAACTGAACCAGTATCATATACCCAGGCACTACAACGGGCGCTAGTAAGCTAAACATCAATAACATGTATATCAAATATACCTTTAATGGTGCCAGCCTTCTTGTCCGCTAAGTACTGAAGGAAATATGCCCTAGAGGCAATAATAAAGATGTTATTATCATATTTCTTGTTCATGATAATGTTTATATTCCATGCTAGAATTGTATTAAGCGGAAACTTTAATACTTGTGTGGTTTATGAACAACACCGTGTCCCTAGTACGCCTCTATGGACTAGCTCATTGATTAATGATGGTTAAGGTTTCCTAACCATAGACATGAGTTGTCAATTAATAATGAGATCATATCATTAGGAGAATGATAAGATGGACAGACCCAAATAAAGCAGAGCAATTAGATCGTGTCATCGTGTTCATCTTTGCGAAGCTTTTCCTATGTCATGTATTGTATTCCTTAGACCATGAGATAATACAACTCCCTAGTATCGGAAGAAAGCTTTGAAGTCATCAAACGTCATCCTATGTGAGGGTGATAATAAAGGTGTCTCTCAGGTGATCGGAAAGTACTTGTTGGGTTGTATGTATCGAGATGGAATTTGTCCCTCCCAAGTCGGAGAGATATACTTCGGGCCCACTCGGTAATCGATATCAACACCGCTTGCAAGCATGTGGTTAATGAGTTAATCACAAAGTGATATCGGATTACGGAACGAGTAAAGTACTTGCTGTGAACGAGATTGAACTAGGTATGGCGATACCGACGATCAAATCTCGGGCGAGTAAAATATCGTGTGACGAAGGGAATATATATACGGGATTAATTGAATCCTGACATCGTGGTTCATTCGATATGATCATCGATGAATATGTGGGAGTCAATATGGGTTTCCAGATCCCGCTGTTGATTATTGATAGAAGATCATGTCTACATATTCTCGAACCCGTAGGGTCACACACTTAACGTGTATCGATGCTAGGATAGAATGGATAATTGGTTTATGAGTTTTAGTTCGGAGTCTCGGATGAGATCCAGGACGTCACGAGAGGTTCCGGAATGGTCCGGAGAATAAGATTCATATAAAGGAAAGCAGTTTTTGGATTCCGGAAAGGTTTCGGAGTTTATCGGTATTGTACCGGAAGGTTCTAGAAGGTTCCGGAGTGGGACCAACGTGGGCCCACTTGACGGAGGCCTGCGTGGGCCTAAGGGGAAGTGCCCTGGCCGCCCTGGGCCAGGCGCACAAGGCCCCTAAGGCCCAGCCGGCCAGCCCAAGGGGAAACCCTAAGGGAGTCTTCAAAGAAGGAAAGGGGGGAAACTTGCCCCCCACTCTTCCTATTCCAAGTCGGCGCCCTAGGGTTTGGGGAGAGGCCAAGCTGGCCGGCCACCCCTCTATATATAGGGGGCAAGGGCGCAGCCCTCTCTACCCCTAACCCAAACCCTAGCCGCCAACTGCTGCCCTCCCTCTCTCTCTCTCGCGACTGCGCGTAGGCGAAGCCCTGCCGCAGAAACTCTCCACCATAAGCACCACGCCGTCGTGCTGCTGATCCAATCTATCTCTCCACCATACTTGCTGGACCAAGGAAGGAGGAGACGTCGCTGCACCGCACGTGTGCAACTCTCGGAGGCGCCGCCACTTGCGGCGTAGGATCGGATCGGATCGCGAGGAGGAGACGGCGAGTACGACTACGTCAACCACGTTCTATTGAACGTTTCCGCTGTGCAAATCTTCAAGGGTATGAAGATCTCATCTACCTCTCTCGTTGATTACATCTCCTAGATTAGATCTTGGCTTTCTTGTTCGCATCCGTAGGAAATTTTTTGATTTACTATGCTGCGAAACCCTTCAGTGGTATCAGAGCTAGATCTATGCGTAGATGTGTTTCACGAGTAGAACGCAACATGCTTGTTGCGGGCGTTGATGTTTTCTGTTGCAAACCTCTTGTTGTGTATTTCTTATGGCGCGGTATAGTGAGATCGAAGCGGTCCAGGCCAACTTTACGCGACCGCGTTCGCGAGACCGGCTCCGCACTTGACGTGTGGCTTGTTCCATACATGCGGCTGGTGGATGCCAGTTTCTCTCACTATAGTAGTCATGGGACTTACATCGGATGTTAGCAACCATAATATCACCGTTGTGGCTTTCCGTAGGTAAGAATCGTTCTTAGCTTGCTACTCCCATAAGCCACGTAAAACATGCAACAACAAAGTAGAGGCGTCTAACTTGTTTTTGCAGGGAGTGTTTTGTGATATGGTATGGCCCAAGACATGATGAGTATGAATTGAGTTGTATGCAATGATCATGTTTTGTAATCTTTCACGACTTGCATGTCGATGAGTTCACAACCGGCAGGAGCCATATGGTTGTCTTTATAATTATGTATGACCTGCGTGTCAACTTCTTATACGCCATGTAATAGCTTTACTTTATCGCTAAGTAGTTAGCAATAGTTGTAGTTGCTATTCGTGGTGAAGGCAATCATGGTGGAGTGATGGAGATCATGCCGGCGCGCACAAGATGGAGATCATGGCGCGGAGATTGGCTATACCATGTCACATAAAATTATATGCATGTGATGTTTATCCTTTTATGTATCTTATTATGCTTAGATCGCGACGGTAGCATTATAAGATGATTCCTCACTTAAAGATCAAGATAAAATTGTGTTCTCCCCTCGTATGCGCCGTTGCGAAAGTTCGTCGTTTTCAAGCACCTCGTGATGATCGGGTGCTATAAACTCTACGTTCACATACAACGGGTGCAAGCCAGTTTTGCACACGCGGAAAATACTTGGGTTTGACTTGACGAGCCTAGCATGTACAGACATGGCCTCGGAACACATGAACCGAAAGGTTAATCATGAGTCATATGAATGATATGATCGACACTGAGTTGTCCACCATTGAAACCACATCTCTTCTCGTGAAGATCGGATTAGGTGTGGTGAATTTGGATCGTGTTCACTAAACAACTTTGAGGAATGTTGAATTTAGTGGGAGTTCATTAGTAATTTGATTAACTTGAACTAATTATCTTGAACTAAATCTTGTTGTATTTGCATAAGTCGTTGTAGTTTTTGGCACCGTTTCCCACCGACACTTAGCTCAATTGAGTTAAAAGAACTATAGAATTCTGGATAATCACTTTTCGGTCTAGTGCCGTTTAGTTAGAATATCAAGACTAAAGATTAAGTCCTATTGCAAACTTTAGCAAACCTTGCTTGCTCCATACAATTTAATAAATTGTATTAATATAAGAGCAACGATTCAAGTTTAGTATCTAAAGATCATATGTTTGCCTTCATGATAAATTGATCTTCAAAATTGTTTGAGAATCAAAGTGATCATCAAGCTAAAAGAATTGTTTCAGAAACAATCAAGAAGTGAAAGATATTTGATATCTAAAACTTTGATTGTTTGCAAAAATGATGAAGTATAATTTAGTAAAAGAACATATGCTCATATTGTATGACTATATGTGAAGATTGAAGATGCTAGGCATCCCGATCACCCAAAAATTTGGGAAACTAATATTATACTTGCATTTGTCCTTAAGAGCTATAGTAGTTTCAGCATGAAAGATGTCATGATAGGACGAATAAAAGGTATCGGCTAAATTGTTTTGCTATACCAAAAGAATACTAAAGAATGGAATCGGGAAGAATACCAATCATATGATGATGGCGATCCACTTCAAAGTGCAAAATCCAAGGCTATTAGTATTTGACTAACATCCTTTGGACTATGTGTCAAATGATTGATGCCACTATTGATGTCGATAGATTCTTCTAAAAGGAGAGGAAATGCTAAATAGGATCTGCAAAATTATTTGGTAGAAAAAGGAAAAGACTGGAATTGTCCAGCTCAGGTATATAAATGATATACATGTTATAGATGTATTCTTTGCTAAGTACATAATGTAATTCTTGGGTATTGGATACTAGATTGTTGGTATGAAATGTCATACAAAGCAACAATACAAGAACTACGATGGCCTAAGTAACTAGCAAAAGAATGTGGTAACAATGCGCATCGAGAAACAAATAAATGTGTTATTGTGTTTTTCGTCGGCATAAAACCTAGCCTTCAAGATATTTCATGAACTTAATAATTGTTATCTTGTTCTGGTATTATGAGAACAATTGTTGTTCATGTCATTACCGTCTTCCATAATCGATGGATAGATTATTATAAATCTTGTTGGTGAAATAGACATTTATAACACTGATGCTAAAGGTCGCAAGACAAAACAAATTTCACTTATATGTGACACCGCCGTTTAAGTCATATTGGAAACAAAACATGAAAGAAATTCTATATTGATAGATTTTTGAGTCATTTGATTTTGAATTGATTGACGCTTGTGAGACTTTTCCTAAAGATGCTTAAACTCTGTTCATGGGCCATGGACAGAACAAGCGACTAACTAAATGGAGATCGTACATGTTGATGTATGTAGTCCATGGTGTGAAGTCGATCATGGTGTATTTTCTATTTCATCAATGACTCGAATGGATGTATGGTATATCTACTCGATAAGATAGAAGTATGAAACAATTGAAATTGTTCAATTTATGAAGTGGAAATTATTGTAACAAGAAAAATTCAAGTTTTTATGATTGGATCATAAAGAAGAATATTTGAGTTACAAGTTTAGCAAGCATCTAAGAGTTAGAGGAATTGTTCCACAAACTTGCATCATGATAAACACCATAAGAGTATGGAGTTTTCGATGGATGTAATCAAACCTTGTTTGACATGGTTAGATCAATGATGAAATAAAACTACCAATATAATTTGTGGATTATGCTTTAGAGACTACCGCTTTTCACTGAATAGAGCACCTTCATAATCCGCTGAAATGACACCATACAAGTTATAGTTGTCTTTTTCTTGAATTTTGGTATGCAAGGCATATGTGTAAAAATGTTTACAACCAAAATCGGATTAGTAAGTCTTTGTAGGTTATCCCAAAGAATGTCGATGGGTATTCCTTCTATTATGAACCCAAACACATAGTGATTGTCACTAAAAGAAGTGAATTTCTTATGAAGGAGTTTTTTTGCGAAAGGTTTAAGTGGGAGGAAGATAGAACTTGATGAGGTTATTGAATCTGAGCAAGATGATCAGAGTAGCGCAGCACCAGAATATGTTCTGGAAGCGGCAACTGCATTCATAGCTCACACGTCTACAATATGTTGTAGTCACGGCATCGAAGTTCCTATCTAACCAAGTTGGTCGTAATCAAATAGCAAGATTTGAGGACGAGATATTATTAGATAATAGTAACCAACAATATACAAAGAAGCGGTGATGGGCCCTGACTTCGTCATATGAATTATTCTAGCAACAATTACATATAGAGATATGTTAGTTGAATAAACGAAACAACGTTCCTCTACCGGAATGCACACCAAGGACGTGTAACTGACACGACCCAATGGGTTTTGTTGATTCAAAGGTTGCTAGATATGTATGCAAACTTCTATGGTAGAAGAAAGCATAGCGAAGTTGGAATCTTCAATGATGAAAATGTTAAAGTGTTAATTTCATCAAGATATTTGAAGATGCTTGTATTACAAGAAAGTAAGTGGGAGCGCTCAGACATATTTCTAATACTTTATGTGGATGACATATCGTTTATTGGAAATAATGTGTTTTTCTTGATATTGTTAAGTTTTCATTAAAGTTAGTTTTTGATGAAAGACTTAGGTAAAACCAGAATATTAAGCATCAATGTCTATGCAGATAGATTGAGGCACTAATATAGTTTTACCAGAGTACATAGATGAAATATTGAATTTGTTCAATATGGAAACAATAAGAACGGTTCTTGTTGCATGGAAGAGGTTGGAGCAAGAATCAATTGTTTTGACACTTGATGAGTGAAACCACAAGAATGATTTTATCAATCTTGTATACCATGATATGTAGATCCAGATGTGTCCAATGCTCTAAAGGTTATAGCATTCATATGATGATTGTTGGACAATAGTAAAGATATTCTTATGCACTTTCGAAGAAGTAAGAATATATTCTGTATGCAGAAGTGACAAATGGTTCATTGTAATGAGTTACATTGGCTTTGTCACACATACAAGTAAAATTTTATCCCAATTTTAAGCTATTTGTTTTGAGTTAGAAGGTGGCATAATAAGATGGAAGAAAGTTCCATGATGACTTGGATAAGTTCCAATGTTAATATTGTGGCGGACACTGCAACAAGGGCTAAGTATATAATCGCTTTAGAAGCGGCATAAAAGATGCAAAGTAGATAGTGATAATCCAACTTATTTGTGGCACTGTCGTCCAGGTCATATTGGCGTAAAACGCATGAAGAAACTCCATTCTGATGGACTTTTGGAGTCTCTTGATTTTGAATCATTTGACACGTGCGAGCCGTGCCTCATGGGCAAGATGATCAAAACCCCGTTCTCCGGAATAATGGAGCGAGCAACGGACTTATTGGAAATCATACATACCGATGTGTGTGGACCAATGAGTATTTCGACGCACGGTGGATATCGCTATTTTTCTAAGTGTGCTAGTACTATGTAGTTCTATTGTATGACAATAGTGACAACATAGTCTCGGCCAAGAAACAAAGGTCTCACCAGAAGACCAAGTTTATACGATGCTATCTCATACAAGATGAGTAATGCGTGCTGACGCAAAAGAATATGCAAATACAAACGGATCTGAAAGTGTCAGACCCGTAGATAAGGTTTACCACGTGCAACGCGTATGAAGAACACCGGATTGCCATAGGTGTTAAAGGCGCAAGTATGACTAGATTATTGACTCTAGTGCAAGTGGGAGACTGAAGGAAATATGCCCTAGAGGCAATAATAAAGTTGTTATTATCATATTTCTTGTTCATGATAATGTTTATATTCCATGCTAGAATTGTATTAAGCGGAAACTTTAATACTTGTGTGGTTTATGAACAACACCGTGTCCCTAGTACGCCTCTATGGACTAGCTCATTGATTAATGATGGTTAAGGTTTCCTAACCATAGACATGAGTTGTCAATTAATAATGAGATCATATCATTAGGAGAATGATAAGATGGACAGACCCAAATAAAGCAGAGCAATTAGATCGTGTCATCGTGTTCATCTTTGCGAAGCTTTTCCTATGTCATGTATTGTATTCCTTAGACCATGAGATAATACAACTCCCTAGTATCGGAAGAAAGCTTTGAAGTCATCAAACGTCATCCTATGTGAGGGTGATAATAAAGGTGTCTCTCAGGTGATCGGAAAGTACTTGTTGGGTTGTATGTATCGAGATGGAATTTGTCCCTCCCAAGTCGGAGAGATATACTTCGGGCCCACTCGGTAATCGATATCAACACCGCTTGCAAGCATGTGGTTAATGAGTTAATCACAAAGTGATATCGGATTACGGAACGAGTAAAGTACTTGCTGTGAACGAGATTGAACTAGGTATGGCGATACCGACGATCAAATCTCGGGCGAGTAAAATATCGTGTGACGAAGGGAATACATATACGGGATTAATTGAATCCTGACATCGTGGTTCATTCGATATGATCATCGATGAATATGTGGGAGTCAATATGGGTTTCCAGATCCCGCTGTTGATTATTGATAGAAGATCATGTCTACATATTCTCGAACCCGTAGGGTCACACACTTAACGTGTATCGATGCTAGGATAGAATGGATAATTGGTTTATGAGTTTTAGTTCGGAGTCTCGGATGAGATCCAGGACGTCACGAGAGGTTCCGGAATGGTCCGGAGAATAAGATTCATATAAAGGAAAGCAGTTTTTGGATTCCGGAAAGGTTTCGGAGTTTATCGGTATTGTACCGGAAGGTTCTAGAAGGTTCCGGAGTGGGACCAACGTGGGCCCACTTGACGGAGGCCTGCGTGGGCCTAAGGGGAAGTGCCCTGGCCGCCCTGGGCCAGGCGCACAAGGCCCCTAAGGCCCAGCCGGCCAGCCCAAGGGGAAACCCTAAGGGAGTCTTCAAAGAAGGAAAGGGGGGAAACTTGCCCCCCACTCTTCCTACTCCAAGTCGGCGCCCTAGGGTTTGGGGAGAGGCCAAGCTGGCCGGCCACCCCTCTATATATAGGGGGCAAGGGCGCAGCCCTCTCTACCCCTAACCCAAACCCTAGCCGCCAACTGCTGCCCTCCCTCTCTCTCTCTCGCGACTGCGCGTAGGCGAAGCCCTGCCGCAGAAACTCTCCACCATAAGCACCACGCCGTCGTGCTGCTGATCCAATCTATCTCTCCACCATACTTGCTGGACCAAGGAAGGAGGAGACGTCGCTGCACCGCACGTGTGCAACTCTCGGAGGCGCCGCCACTTGCGGCGTAGGATCGGATCGGATCGCGAGGAGGAGACGGCGAGTACGACTACGTCAACCACGTTCTATTGAACGTTTCCGCTGTGCAAATCTTCAAGGGTATGAAGATCTCATCTACCTCTCTCGTTGATTACATCTCCTAGATTAGATCTTGGCTTTCTTGTTCGCATCCGTAGGAAATTTTTTGATTTACTATGCTGCGAAACCCTTCAAGTACTTCGGACAGTTGCGCTTCCAGTGACCCTTGACCTTGCAATAGAAGCACTCAGTGTCCGGCTTAGGTCCAGACTTGAGCTTCTTCTCAGCAGGGGCAATGCGCTTGCCGCTGCCTTTCTTGAAGGATCCCTTTGCACCCTTAGCTTTCTTAAAGCTAGTGGTCTTGTTGACCATCAACACATGATTGTCTTTCTTGATATCCACCTCCGCAGCTTTAAGCTTTGCGAAGAGCTCAGTGATCGTATCAGTGGAACCAATTTGATTATGAGTAACTACAAAACCTTTGTAGCTAGGAGGGAGTGATTGCAGAACTCTGTCAATCTTGAGCTCCTCTGGAATCTTGCAGTCCAGTTGCTCAAGGCGTTGAGTGTAGCCCGACATCTTAATGGCGTGCTCACTAACGGAACTCCCTTCCTCCATCTTGCAGTTAAAGAACTTCTCAGAGATCTCATATCTCTCAGAACGGGCTTGAGTCCGAAACATGATTTTCAGTTCCTCAAGAATCTCATAAGGCCCGCGGTACTTCTCAAAACGATTTTGAAGTTCCGGTTCCATAGAAAACAGCATGGTACTCATAATCGCATCACAATCATCTCTGCGAGCATTGAAGTCAGCAAGTTCTTCAGTTTTCGCTGTTGCAGCAGGGGTGTCACCTAACGCTTCCTCAAGTACATAGGCTTTTTGTCCGCCAGCGAGAATGATTCTCAGATTGCGGAACCAGTTGGTGAAGTTAGACCCATTGTTCTTAAGCTTTTCTTTCTCAGCAAAAACGTTGAAGTTGAAGTTGGACTTAGCCATTTGATCTACAACATTGCAAGTACAATTTAGACTATGTTCATGATAACTAGTTCAACTTAATCAAATTACTAGATGAACTCCCACTAAATTCAACATCCCTCAAGTTGTTTAGTGACCACGATCCAAATTCACCACACCTAATCCGATCTTCACGAGAAGAGATGTGGTTTCAATGGTGGACAACTAAGTGTCGATCATATCATTTATATGACTCATGTTTAACCTTTCGGTTCGTGTGTTCCGAGGCCATGTCTGTACATGCTAGGCTCGTCAAGTCAAACCCAAGTATTTCCGCGTGTGCAAAACTGGCTTGCACCCGTTGTATGTGAACGTAGAGTTTATAGCACCCGATCATCACGAGGTGCTTGAAAACGATGAACTTTCGCAACGGTGCATACATGGGGAGAACACAATTTTATCTTGATCTTTAAGTGAGGAATCATCTTATAATGCTACCGTCGCGATCTAAGCATAATAAGATACATAAAAGGATAAACATCACATGCATATAATTTTATGTGACATGGTATAGCCAATCTCCGCGCAATGATCTCCATCTTGTGCGCGCCGGCATGATCTCCATCACTCCACCATGATTGCCTCCACCACAAATAGCAACTACAACTATTGCTAACTACTTAGCGATAAAGTAAAGCTATTACATGGCGTATAAGAAGTTGACACGCAGGTCATACACAATTATAAAGACAACCATATGGCTCCAGCCGGTTGTGAACTCATCGACATGCAAGTCGTGAAAGATTACAAAACATGATCATCGCATACATCTCAATTCATACACATCATGTCTTGGGCCATATCATATCACAAAACACTCCCTGCAAAAACAAGTTAGACGCCTCTACTTTGTTGTTGCATGTTTTACGTGGCTTATGGGAGTAACAAGCTAAGAACGATTCTTACCTACGAAAAGCCACAACGGTGATATTATGGTTGCTAACATCCGTTGTAAATCTCATGACTACTATAGTGAGAGAAACTGGCATCCACCAGCCGCATGTGTGGAACAAGCCACACGTCAAGTGCGGAGCCGGTCTCGTGAACGAGGTCGCGTAAAGTTGGCCTGGACCGCTTCGATCTCACTATGACGCGCCATAAGAAATACAAAACAAAGAGGTTTGCAACAGAAAACATCAACGCCCGCAATAAGCATGTTGCGTTCTACTCGTGAAACACATCTACGCATAGATCTAGCTCTGATACCACTGAAGGGTTTCACAGCATAGTAAATCAAAAAATTTCCTACGGATGCGAACAAGAAAGCCAAGATCTAATCTAGGAGATGTAATCAATGAGAGAGGTAGATGAGATCTTCATACCCTTGAAGAAATCGCACAGCGGAAACGTTCAACAGAACATGGATGATGTAGTCGTACTAGCCGTCTCCTCCCCGCGATCCGATCCGATCCTACGCCGCAAGTGGCGGCGCCTTCGAGAGATGCACACGTACGGTGCAGCGACGTCTCCTCCTTCCTTGGTCCAGCAAGTATGGTGGAGAGATAGATTGGATCTGCAGCACGACGGCGTGGTGCTTATGGTGGAGAGTTTCTGCGGCAGGGCTTCGCCTACGCATAGTCGTGAGAGAGAGAGATGGAGGGGCAGCAGTTGGCCGGCGGCTAGGGTTGGAGTGGGAGGGGGCTGCGCCCCTGCCCCCCCTTATATGGGGGGCTGGCCGGCTGCCTTGGCCCCTCCTCCAAGCCCTAGGGCGGCGGCTAGGGGGGGAAGAGTAGGGGGCAAGTCTTCCCCCCCCCCCTCTTCTGGAAGGTTCCCTTAGGGTTTCCCCTAAGGGCTGGCCGGCTGGGCCTTAGGGGCCTTGTGCGCCTGGCCCAAAGTGGCCAGGGCACTTCCCCTTAGGCCCATGCAGGCCTCCGACAAATGGGCCCATGTTGGTCCCACTCCGGAACCTTCTAGAACCTTCCGGTACAATACCGATAAACTCCGAAACGATTCCGGAATCCAAAAACTGCTTTCCTTTATATGAATCTTATTCTCCGGACCATTCCGGAACCTCTCGTGATGTCCTGGATCTCATCCGAGACTCCGAACAAAAACTCATAAACCAATTATCCATTCTATCCTAGCATCGATGCACGTTAAGTGTGTGACCCTACGGGTTCGAGAATATGCAGACATGATCTTCTATCAATAATCAACAGCGGGATCTGGAAACCCATATTGACTCCCACATATTCATCGATGATCATATCGGATGAACCACGATGCCAGGATTCAATTAATCCCGTATATGTATTCCCTTCGTCACACGATATATTACTCGCCCGAGATTCGATCGTCGGTATCGCCATACCTAGTTAAATCTCATTCACAGCAAGTACTTTACTCGTTCCGTAATCCGATATCACTTTGTGATTAACTCCTTAACCACATGCTTGCAAGCGGTGTTGATATCGATTACCGAGTGGGCCCGAAGTATATCTCTCCGACTTGGGAGGGACAAATTCCATCTCGATACATACAACCCAACAAGTACTTTCCGATCACCTGAGAGACACCTTTATTATCACCCTCACATAGGATGATGTTTGATGACCTCAAAGCTTTCTTCCGATACTAGGGAGTTGTATTATCTCATGGTCTAAGGAATACAATACTTGACATAAGAAAAGCTTCGCAAAGATGATCACGATGACACGATCTAATTGCTCTGCTTTATTTGAGTCTGTCCATCATATCATTCTCCTAATGATATGACCTCATTATTAATTGACAACTCATGGCTATGGTTAGGAAACCTTAACCATCATTAATCAATGAGCTAGTCCATAGAGGCGTACTAGGGACAAGGTGTTGTTCATAAACCACACAAGTATTAAAGTTTCCGCTTAATACAATTCTAGCATGGAATATAAACATTATCATGAACAAGAATTATAATAATAACATCTTTATTATTGCCTCTAGGGCATAATTCCAACACACAGGGGAGCAGATCGAGGCCGACCTCGCCGTTCCCGCCCCCATGGCGAGACCGAGAGGGGAGCTCCAGATCGCACCTCCTGGCCACCGAACCGGGCCTAGCCGGGTTATTCCTGGAGCTTGGCCGAGGTCCCGCCCTTGCCGCCGCCTGCCACGGACGCCGGAGAGGGAAAGGAGCTCGCCGGCCACCAGCACCGCCCGTCGGCGCCGGCGTGGAGCTCTGTCGCGGCAGACCGCCGAAACAAGGAGGAAAACCTACACTACGGGCTGTACAGGGGGGGTCGGCCGACCCTCTCCCGGTCACTCCGGCCGGTGGAGCCGCCGGAGGAGGGGGAGAGGGGGGGCGGCGGGTCAACGCCGCCGCTGGGCTCAGTTGCGGGAGGGGGGAGAGGAGGGGGTCGCTGTGACGGCAATTTCACCCGGATGCTTTTGATTGGCAACCGACCCGCCCGAGGACGGCCTAGTTCGCCTGTCGTGATTACTTGTTGTCATGTGGTTGTTGTACTGCGTAGACTGCTATTGGAGTCGCATGATTTTTGGCCTCCGTGTAGCAAAGGTCATAAAATAGTTATCATGATCATCATCATCTGTATATAGCCGACTCTATGAGTGTGTTTGGTTCCAAACCAAAGGTTGGATGGGATGGTCCTACTTTTGTATGCGTTTGGTTATAAATTTAGAGGTATGGTACCATCCACCATAGGGAATATTCCCTGGAAAAGGTGGATCAACTGATCCCTAAAAAATGGTCGGCCCTCTCGTCTATCTTTTTCTAAACACGTGGACCGCTCCAAACTTTTCTCCTTCCTGGTAATCCTCAACTTCCCATTGAAGACGACCCCGACTAGCCCATTGGTGGTAGGACTGTGGGAGAATGCAGTTCGTGGCCATGTGAAATCCATCGCCATCGGCCGCCTCGGTACTCGTCTTCCTCGTCGACCCCGGCGTTAGCTGGCCTCTTTCGTGGCCGTGTCGGAGGACCGCCGGCGAGCACCGCCCCTACCCCAACTGGCTATGAGCCCTACGGTGAGCACCACCCCCATGGATCTCGATGTCGAGCGGGTAGGAGGAGCTTGGGCTCCTGGATTCCTAGCATGGCGTCAGGCAGGAGCTCCGGCTCATGGATGTGGGAGCTCCAATTTGAGGCAGGAACGCCTGCGAGAGGATGGTGGGGCACCATTCCTCTTTGGCCTCGACTGCACACGGAGAAATAGGATGATGCCTAATTCATGACCATTTAAGTGCACGTTAATTACCTTCTGAAAATTGTTAATAACGTTAATCTAAACACACTTCATCCCATCCACTTCAAATCCACAAACCAAACAGAAATTGGTACGGTCTCATCCCATCCACAAAAATAGGGATAGTCCATCCCATCCCTATTAAGCCACAAACCTGAACCAAACACACGCTAACACGCGTTTGATTTCTTCCGGTCGTACAAAAGCTGCCTGGTCCACACATACACTACGTGCTTCCCGGCTTTTGCTAGCACGATTTTTCTCCAAAATGAATACTCTAGTACATACTAGTATTATTAGCTCTGCGCATTTGTGGTTTACCGCGGCTGGTGCCCGGAAGCATGCATAGACTAGAAACTGATACTAACTGGCAATTAATCAAGTGCATGCATAAACCATAACTGCATACTTAGATACTCTCTTCGTTTTAAAATATAAGATATTTTAGTCAATTATTATCATACATGTATATAGATATTTTTTAGTATATAGGTTCACTCATTTTACTTTTAACATACACATTAAAAAAATGTCTACATATATATATAACAATGATCAACTAAAACATCTTATATTTTAGAACCGATGGAGTACACAATACGTGCACGCATCACCGCCCGCCTCAAAACGATCAGAGCTTTGTAGCGGGAGAGAGATCGTCTCTAGACTCTGGTGGAGTATGCCAGTCTGAATTAAAGCCACCGACGTTTCTTCCTTCCTTCCTTCGCGAGCACAAAAGTCACACGAAAAGGAGATATATTATTCAATATTTGTAATTCCACATTGGTGGAAGTGGAACCGGCTAGGACTTGTTTTCCATTTTCACAAGGCAGGAGAGAAAGGTTTAAGTAGCTCGATCGCCAAGTGATCTTTTCTCAAGCTCAAGATGGTCAAACAAGCTTATAATACAATCGCCATGTCGATTAAACTAGCAGGAGCAGGTCTTCCGTCTTCGTCTTCTCCAAAGATTTTACACGTGAAAATCTCTACTAATAATATTGCTAGAGGTATGGTCCGTGACGGTCGCAAAATACGTTTCCGTCCACCTAAAATACGCTTTCCTCCCACACCCAAAACGTTTTTTTATTAGTGCAATCTTCAGAATTACATATATTGCCACCGCTAAGTGATAAAAAACGATTCGTAAGACGCGTTGCTCTCTGACTGCACCGCTGTGGCACTGGCGCCTCACCTTGATCCCCTTCCTCTGATCCGGCCTATCTCACCCCCATCTCCACCCTATCTCCATGCTAGCTTCGGCGAGCTCCACTTCCTTCAGCCTGTGGAACGGGGCCGGTCTGGATCGATCGCTCGCCGACCTTGCCTCCCCTGGCCTTCCCATCTCACCGCCACTGCCTGCCCTCGCTGCCCCCGACCTGCCCTACTCTCCATGGTGGAAGCCGCTCGATGCCCCCCTGTCATGGGCAGAGAGCAGTCGCACTAAGAGCATCTCCAGCAGTCGCTGGAAAATAGCGTTGCGCTATCCTAACCTTTTTTTGAGCGCGCGCGGGCGCTGTATCCTCCTCCAGCAGGTGCGGGAGAAAAGCGCGCGCGCGATGTTTGGGCGCGCGCGCTGCGTTTGCGCTAGCTTGGGCGGCAAAACTCCCGCGCGTCGTAGAGCGCGCGCTACAAAAGCCGCGCGTCGAAGCGCCCAACTGCCACGCGCGCGCCTGGAACTTTCCCCTCTTCCCCTTCCTCGCGCGCACCGCATTCCCTAGCGCCGCCCTGCCTAGCGCCGCCATGCCGCCGCAGTGCCTCCGGCTTCAAGGGCGTGCGCCCGCGCCCGAACGGGCTCTTCTACGCCGAGATCCGCACCGCCGGCTTCCGCCTCACGCTCGGCACCTACAACTCGCCGGAGGAGGCGGCCTGCGCGTATGACGCGGCGGCATGGCGCATCGGGCGCCCGCGACGGCAGATGAACTTCCCCGAGACGGAGTCCCTCGAGGAAGCGCAGTTCCTCGCACCACAGCCGCACCTCGTCACAGACGAGGACCGCCACCGTCATCGCCAGGTGCAGCGCCGCCTGCTCATCGCTGAGCACGACGAGCGCGCCATGGCCGCGTGGCGCCGCGAGTTCCCGCAGGATGTGCAGGCCGAGCTGGAGTTCTACCGGTCGAAGAGGGCCGAGCGACGGGCCTACCGGGCAGATCGCCGTCGGCGCAAAGCGTTCATCAACACGCAGCTCGCGGGGCCGACGACTATCGACGACGACAACCCAAGGTGGGACGACCTCTGGACGCAGTCCGAGGACACCACCTCGGATGACGATGAAGCGTAGATCCTAGCTTTTATTTCTAGTTTTATTTTCTGTTCGTCGCAATGTGTATTTTCTATTCGTCGCAGTTTATTTTATGTGTATTTTCTAGATCTTGCAATGTATGTGTTTGTGTGCGCGCGCGTGTTTGCGCGCTGTATTCTGCAGCGTTTGGTGGAGGCGCATCTGCGCGCCGTTTTCTGCCGCGCGAGTTTACCGCCTCCGGAAATGGGCGCGGGAAAATAGCGCGCGCTAGTTCGGTGTTTTATAGCGCGCAGATATAGCGCTAGCGCTGGAGATGCTCTAAGCTACGTGCCCAGGCGAAGGCGGCCGGGTCCGTCCCGGAGGGCGACGAGGCGGTTACCTACAGGTAGATCGGAGGTAGGAGCTCGGGCCTCCGCGCCAGGTCATCCCACCCCGCAAGCCCCTGGCTCCATGCTTCCTGAACTCTTATGTCGCGGCGGACGAGCGCATACTCACTCAGATTTCCTCCCTATCGTTGTCTGGCTGCTGGTAGAAGAGATACGACCTTCGGTGGCCGGAAAAAGAGGCGGGCAGCCATCTGCGGCCGTGGTTCTATCCGCGTCAGAGGTGGACTCTGCGTGGTCGTTCCAGACGAAGGAGCAGGTGCCGGATCGTCAGCCGCACGGTGGCTGCGTGGCCACTGGACGCGTTTGTCTGGAGCTCCCTATGCGGTATACTGCAGCCTGCAGGTCGCTAGGTACACTAATTCAGTGATAAGAAGATGAGTATTCGATCGGTATGCTTAGTTCAAGTATGGTTGTTCTAGATAGCACTTCACTTGCTTGGTACTGAAACGGCTCGGTCTGATGGCACTTTTTATCCTCCAAGACATTACAATGCTGAAACTATTTGGAGGGCACTTAGGGCCTATTTGGGTTGTGGCCGGCACCATACCAAAATTTAGGCGTTGACTGCGTTTGGATTGGAGACATGTCTTCAATGACACACCAAAATTTTGGTCATTTAGTTCTTTTTCCGCGCCCAAACGCGGGCAAAACAGGGGCGGCTGAAACTGTCGCCAAAAATTTGGTACGTCCCTAATTAGCAGGGCAATTTGGAGCATAAACCAAACGTGCTTGTAACCTTTGCTAATGTTAAGATAATCACCAATAATACTTTAACAGAAAAATGAATTAGTGTATATGAATTGAGTGACTGCAAGTTCGCCATGTTCAACATCATTGGGTGACAATTTTTCACATAAGAAAGGTTGTGCACGAGGACTATTAATTGTGGTCCTGTCTTTTACGCCCTACTATTAGCTTATCACAAATTATACTGTTATTAAAGCACAAATGTCTAAACTAATAACACTTTAATTTGTATCAACCGCACACGCACTTACACATTTTGAATTGATGTTCTGTGAATTTCAGTAATGCACGGTACAAAATATAGGTCAATAAAAGCCTCTGTGCCATTTCAATTTGATCGACATATAAATATAAATATTTGAAAGTGTCCATTTAATTTAATATGGTTCCGTAGCAACGCACGGGTTTTATACAGTCAACGTAAAAAAAGAAACATCGTGCCTTGTGCGTGCCTATTACAAATTTGTGCTTTTCTTCTAGTAGTAGTATTTTATTCCGGTCAATCTGCCAGAGATTAACGATTCAAACGGCGCGGGCATGGGATGCCTGCCTCCCGCCTGCTAATTATTCCCGCTGGGCCTAATGGGAGAAACGGGAGATTAAGAAGCTGGAAAGGTGGGGCCTATTGGGCCCAGTTATTCGCTTTAAGCATGTCAGCAGCACACCCGAACCGAGATTTGAAGGCCTCGCATCAGGCATGCAGCTGTGATGGTTGCTTGTCCAGCGCTACTAGAAGAAAAGCACAAAGATCCGATCGAGCTCGATCGCCAATCGCCATCTCTCAGTGACCGTACGTGAAGTGGGAGCGATGACCACTCCCACTAGCAACAAAGATCCGCGCGTAAGAGCAATTTCTGTAGTCGGCTACCCAGTGATATATCATCTATAGCCAATTTAGAGCTAGCATGTATAATAGTGAGTTATGAAATTATATTACTTTACCAATATATGGCTCACATTTCACTCTCTCAAAGTGCCTAGGAGCACGTGTTAGAGTTAGCTTTTGCATGAGAGCCCACTCTCCTTCTCTCTCCTCTTCTCTCACCTCCAACTAAGCACAAATATACTACTTTAATCCTTATAGCTTGCTGACTAGACCTTATTGTACTTACTCTAAAGATGCAAGACGTGTTTGACTTTTTTTAGTCTCTCGTGCATCATTTTGAAAACAAATTATCACTTACTTCCTTCATACCGGATTATAGAGCAATTACGCACTTTGAGGCAAATTTTAACCTTTAATTTTAGTTATAAAATATAAAATATATTATATAAAAATTATATCATTGGATTCATATTTAAAAGAAATTTTCAATGGTATAATTTTTATGTCAAATATCTCATATTTTCTTGACTAAAATTAATAGTTAAAATTTATTTTAAAATACATAATTGCCCAATAATCCGATATGGAGGGAGTATGATTTACTAAATAATAAAAACACATTACAAGTTCACAAATACCAATACATGAGTGGTGTTCTTGCTCCCTTTATTTGAAACGCATCTTAGAAGTATTTTGAAATGTTAAAAAAAATCAACTAAAAATATATGTGTACATATTCACATGCTATGTGCGTACAAACTCGTTTCACAAAAAAATTAACTTGTCGTGGGGATTAAGTAAAAAACAATTTTAATGAAAAAATAAACATTTTCACAAGATTTTCTGTTTGTCTTTTACACAAACCACTAAATATATCCCTTGGCGTACATACGCACATAGATTGTGGAGATGTACACATAACTATTTTTTCAGATTCTTTTGACAATCTAAAATGTGTTATTTGAGTTACAGAAGCATATGCACCTAGGAGCCGAATTGAATTTTTATATAAATACATTGATATTACATTTTTATGCCAAATCTGTCAACTGTTGTGTATATATTATTCAAAATAGGATAAAACTTATCACAAAGTCATAATTAAGAGGTAACCTTTTGCGAGATTTAAATTGGGTTCAAAGATTTGATAGAGCTCAATAAGATGGTAATTATCACTAAATTGTAGTTTTGCCTTGCAATAATGCAATTTTATCCATATTGATAAAAAACTAAACGGACACCTAAGAGAGAGAAAATAGATTACAACTCAGAATAGGACAACTCCAATTTAATATTGCCTTCCATCTTTTTGCCTCCAGTTGTTATCTTGTGGCAACATTTTACTTATTTAAATAAAAATCTACTTTACTCTACCGGTTAATATAATGACCTTGTGGTTTCTCTTATCCTGTTTATTACTCCCTCCGTTCCTATATATAAGAGGTATAGTTTTTTGCATGAATATTAACACACAAGTTAGTTAATTAATTTTTGTTGGTTTTAGACGTGAAAGTAGAGGAAAATATGGAAACTCTTGATCTTCTCTCTCTCCCGGTCAGATTTATTTGTGGAATATCTCCACAATCCCACAAATTTCTCCACAAATCCAGTGGTAAATTTGGCAATAGTCTTATATTTTGGAATTTTCTTCAAAAAACTATACCTCCTATATTTTGGAACGGAGGAAGTATTATTTCCAAATTGACCCGACTTTCTTAGCCACGCATGTACCATGTCGATTGCCTATCGATATATTGTGAACTGGTGGCTGTTGAAATTTATGTTCTACTAATAACTCCATTCAGATGCAAATACTACTACTTCAAGACATGTTTGACTTTTAATAGTCTCTCATGCATCATTTTGACAATGATCCTTACTTGTGATATACTAAATATTCCCTCATTTTAATACTATAGGACATTTTGAATTGCCAATTCCTAAAACCTCTTATTTTAATTAATATTGAAAGTAATAAATTCATGAATAACATATTAGACAAATTCATCACACCAGTAGTTTGATCTTATATTTTTCATGCCAATTTTTTTGACTTTTGCACCTACTATTTATCATAGTTAAAATGTTGGACACTTGTAGCTTATATTTCATGATGGATGAAGTAATTCACATTAATTTAGATTTTAACAATATTACATGCATATACTTTTGAAATACATTACTTAATTAGGTACTATTTGTGAACATTATAAGCTACCTTTTCAAATTTTCATATGTCTAGCCTTACCTTGTGTTCATGCAATTTATCCCTATTAATAAGAAAAACTCTAAACCAACAACTAAGAGGGAGAAAATATTTGGCAACTTAGAAAAAGGAGAACTCCAATTTAGTGGTGCATCCCACCTTTTTTGTATAGTTGTTATATTTTTGCAACATTTTACTTATTAAAATAAAAGTTAACCATAATTAACTATTTAATATAGTGACCTTGTAGTTTCTTATCCTATTTTTTCCCCAATTTGACAAGGCAGAGCGATGTGAGGATAGTGTGTCATCTTTGGAGTCAGACAATTCATGCCGCATTTGTTAAATGTTTATCCGATAGGGTGCGGGGCATTGTGGTGTAGCTAGCACGCACCTACCCGAGAGAATCGGGCACAACTTCCACTAAGTTTGATGGAATTTTGCTTTCTTTTGTATGCATAACAATTATGTGCCAATGTCATCTATCTAGTCAGTTGTTGTTACATCATCCTAACAAATGGATGAATATAGGATAAAATCTATCACAAAGTGATAATTAAGAGGTAAGAATTTGCATGATTTAGAAATTGTGTACAAAGATTTGATAGATGGTGAGAAAGGAATATACTTCCAATCTAGTCATGCTTTGGTCACTAAACTCTATATAAGTGTTTCGCATCAAGCTCTGCCAAAACAAATGGATTATATTCAGCAAATGGATTAAACAAAATATATTTCAGTAAAACTGTGGATTATATGTTAGGAAAGATTTAGTATCACAACAACATTGATATTATGTTTGCATGCCGAATTCGTAGACTTTTTGTGCATACTATTTATCAAAATTAAAATGTTGCCCACCTGTAAATGAGCATGTCTCATATTTTACGATGGATATAGGTACCCCAGTTAGTTTAGATTATCATCATCCTTATATGAATACTTTTAAATACATTTGTTAGTTATCTACTATTTGTGAAACAATTTAATCTAATTTTAAAAAATTCATACATCTATACTATTACTAAATTGTAGCCTTATCTTGCGATCATCCAATTTTATCCTACTGATGAAAAATTATGAACCAACAACTAAGAGGTAGAAAATATATGACAACTCAGAAGTGGACAACTCCTACTTTTTTTTTGAACGGACAACTCCTACTTAATAGTGCATCTTGTCTTTTTTGTATCTAGCTAGTTGTTATCTTGTGGAAGCATTTCACTTTTTTAAATAGAAACCTACCATATTCTACTATTTAATATAGTGACCTTGTAATTTCTTTTATCCTATTTTATTTTCCCCAAATTGGCAAGGTAGGTCGATGTCTGAGGATATTGTGTCAGCTCACTAGGCAGACAATTCATGCCACATTTGATAGAGCGGTTTGTCCGCTATGGGGCAGGGCATTGTGGTGTAGCTAGCCCACACCTACCTAGCAGAATCGACACGACTTTCACAGAGTTTAATTGAATTTTGCATGATTTTGTATGCCTTAACGAATATGTGCCCATGTTGTTCATCTAGTAATCAGTTGCTGCATTATCCTATCAAACAGATCTAGTTTTCTTGTTTGTATAAAATACAAAAATATAGGAAAAAAAACCTATCACGAGGTCATAACCAACATGTAAGATTTTGGAAGATTTTGAAATTGGGTACAAAGATGTTAATCATGCTTGGTCGTGGCCTTATTAATATAAAACTATTTCGAATCAGCCTCTGCCACGGCAAAAGGGATTTAATTCAGGAACTTCTAGAAACGGAAATATCTTCTGAAGAAAGAAAAATCTGAGCCAGCTCTTCCAGCTATCCACTCCACTGGCCTAGGTTGGAGAGACAGGGGGAGCAGAGGTTGCAGCCCCAGCCAGCCCAACCACCAAACAGGCATTGAAATCTCCAAGCAACGCCTCGCCTACAAGGCAAAGAAAAGCTAATCGGAAACCGTACGAGCAACGGAATAAACTAGTGTGTGTTCTTCCCCCCCATCGCCCGCGCAACAGGATAAGATCACATCGCACATGCCCAGTCATCATACCATATCCTATCCCCTGTTCTCCACACCTAACTTATCCATTATCTAATCATCACATTAATTTAGCAAAGCCATCGGCATCAGGGCATCGATTACTGCTAACTGCAGAGCATAGGAGACGCATTTCGCCTCCATCTCTTCTTCTTCTCCTTCAGACTTGTCGCCATGGAAAAATCTTCCGAGAAAAGAAAAGGTTAAGGTGAGCTATCGGCAAACAAGATGGCTTCGTGCGACGCACCGACGCTGCTGTATGAAAACAATGTACATCAGTAGAAAAGAGAAGCTGCTTAGCAAAATGTCAAAGACGTCGTTGTGATTGTGATTTGTCACTGCTGCTAATACGTTTCACCCGCTTCCCAGGAGACAAGCAAAAACCCGAATCACCATCGTTGTATTGGAGTAAATTATGGGGCAGCTCGTTCCTGTTTTGCCGCCCGTCTGATGCAAACAGGGGGCGTTTGCTGTTCAAAATATTGTAGATTTTTAGTTCAAAAGAGCTCCGTTGTGGTAGATCTACGCGCCACGCAGATTGCCGGGGAAAGAAGCATCGATCTACTTGCTGCTGCGAGCTGCTTTTCTGGAGCAAAGTTACGACCGGCAAAAAGTGCCTAGTTTTCTTGGGATTGCGCTTTGTGTAATCTTTGATCCTTCCTCCAAACTGGTAGCCATTTCAAAAACATTTCGTCCCACAAGGCAAGGATATCACTGGTTCAGGACCAACAACTTGGTGGAAGCATAATCATGGGATCCATCACCCAGCAAATCAAATTGCATCAGCAGGTTGTTGTATACATCGAGTAATCGACACACAGATCAGGAGCAAAGCACTTAACTAATCTTCGGTATGATCATTAGTTAATGATGCCATAGGGAGGGATTGGTTGCTGGTTAGGTCAGTTCATCGTTGCAGCAGTTCATACTTGTCCGCATACATACAAACGCTGAGGTCAACGGGATCCAAAATGAGATCGATTAAGAACACATCGAGCTTTGCTCGGACAGAGGACACTTACACATTATGCTCTTGCAATTACTTATATATAATTTAGTAAGCGGTGACGACTCTACTAGCCAAAGGGGGGGGGGGGGGGGGGGGGGGGGGGAAGAGAGATCAGACGCTAACTGCGAATTCGCAGCTACTGATTGTAACTAGGGGCGCCAGTAACGCCATTTCGAAGATCTGACAGCGAGTAGGACCTCGGCGACCTGAAGGATCCGCGACTCCTCGCCGCCGCCGCCGCCCCGCCCATCTGGTTGTGCAAGCTGAGCATCGGTGGGGGCAATGCCGGCGTGTTCTTGCCGCGGTGCTGCTCCTGGGAATGTTCGTCCGAATCGGAACCGTCAGAGTCGTCTTCCTCGCCTTCGTCCCCCTCGTGGAGGGCGTTGTCCGGGGCGAGCAGCGGGGGCAGGTAGGTGGCGGTGGCCAGGGAGCTGCAGGAGGCGCGGCGCGACCAGGTGGCCAGGATGCGGCGGCGCTTGTTGAAGGGGTTCTCCGGCTTGGCCAGCTCCTTCACGGCCTCCCTCGCGGCAGCCTCCGCTAGGCTGGTGAAAGACTTGGACTTGCCGGCGTAGAAGCTGGAGAGCCCGTTCCTGTTAACAAATCAGAGCAAGACAAATCATCAATTCCACGCTCCTGTTTGTATCTCGATCGTCAACTGCGATGCGATTCAGAAACTGGTAACTGATGATCTCTAAACAAGACGAAAATTTCCTACTTGTACTTTGGCAACGGATCAAGAAAATCCCAGGAAAAAAGATCTCCTTTTTTCTCATTTCGCACAAGCATATTCTCGGAAGCTTTTGACTCACTTGATGGGCAAAGAATCCTCCAGGGCGTCGAGGCACCCGAGCCCTGGCTCCTCCTTGAGCTTGCTCTCCACCTCCTCCTCCTCCTCAGCCTCCGACGAGGAGTCCTCCCCGATGGAGGAGCTGGACGGCGACGGAGCGCCGATCGACGAGCTCTCGGTGAGCACCTCCTCCGCTTCCTCCTCCTCCTCGATGAAGAACCCGTCGCTCATCTTCTTAGTCCCCAGCAGCACCTCCCCGTCCTTGGCCTTGCCGCCCGATCCGGGGAAGCCGCCGTAGGCCTGGAACGCCACCGCCGTCGACATGTCTTGAGCTTCAGGATCCAGCGATCCGGACTGCGGTGCCAGCTCGCGCGCGGTAGCTAGGAGGGAGGAAATCTCGGATGGAAAATGGATATGTGTCCGTCCAAGAACAAGGACGCACCAACTCAGCAGCAACTTGTAAGAAAGAAAGAGAGAGAATGGAAAGAGGAGAAGATGGGGGATGGGATAAGATAAGAGCAACGACAGGAGGGGAGTTGTGTAGGCGGGGTCTTTGTAGGCTCATCTCATGGGCCATGGCGTGGGCGCCGCGGAGGGACCGGATCCTCTGCGGCGTCGAAGCAAAATGCACGGCACTATCTATCATCGGTGTATGGCACTCAAAGGAACCATGTCGACAATGTTACATAGCAGTGTGATATTGATGCCAATCAAATACAATGAAATTATCATTCGCCGAGAAAATGCAATGATATTATGCATTGCTATCGTGTATGATAAAACATCCGGGCAATCGGTAAGCGCCAACCGTGGGATGACAAATGTGAATCACGATTTCGTAACATGCTTGTTGTGGCGTGATCCTCAACGGAGTCGAATGAACCACACATGGCACCGAGATGTCGTGTAGTGCCCCAGCTGTGTGTGAGATAGGAAGTAACCGACGACATGCCATGGCTCGGTGGGTGTCACGGTGTGTATCAGTAATGCAATCAATATAGTGAAATCAATGGTGTTGTTGTCTATCGTAAGGCATCCGGACGATCGGTACGCGCCAAGTATGGAATGACAACCTGGAATTCTGACAGCGTGTCATGCTTGTCGTTTCGATACCAAGTAACCTGGAATTCTGACAGCGTGTCATGCTTGTCGTTTCGATACCAAGTAACGGGCGACATTATACGCCTAGGTGGCGTCATGCTTGTGTGGTAGTAATGCCAAACAATACGATGAAATCATGTTGCTACCGTCCAACAGAAAATATTCAAAAGATCGACACGCGCCAAGAATAACAACCTGGAATCCTTACAGCGCGTCATGCTTGTCGTTTTGATACCAAGTAACTGGCGGTATTACACGCTCGATGGTGTCATGATCTGGGTTTGTCACGATATCAGTGTGATCCTCTACGCCATGGGAAACACAAATGGATGGACATTACACTTGCTGCAATTGTCATGAAGTGGGCTTCCTAATGCCGACCAATATGCTTGAGCATGTTCCACTCTTCGTGGCGATGCCCCAAGGAGGTCATGTAATGGCCTAAGGCCGTGGTGCAATAGAGATGTGATATAAACCGAAGAAGATGATGTTTTGATTGCACCAGCGGGATGTGGCCGTTATGAACTCGCTCAAAAATAGTTTGAATTGTTAGGATGCGCTCCATTGTAGCATTTAGGTTCACCTGACATGAGTGCAACACGCATGACACGTGGTCCGAAAGTGTTTCCTATTTTTATATCCCATTAATTCTTGATTTGGTGGTGTGACATCCCATCACAATGTTGAACTGATTTATAGAGTAAAAACGATTTGCGTCATCATGGCGTTCTTGTTTGCCGAATTAGAAAATGAACCTAAGTTCTCATATGCTTGGGCTCGAGTGGAAGCTTCCAACGATCATCGTAGCACCTGGTATATATAGCATGTCGATCGTCCGTTGCGAGCATAACAATTTTGGCTCACAGCGTTCCCATGTAGCTAGGGTTTCATTTTCTCTTGTAGGGTTTAGGTGATCACGTGCCTCCAAGGACAATGCACTCCCAAAAAAAAAAAAAGCACGAGGATGCCAAGTTCATTTCGACTTCGTTTGCTGAAACGTCATACTATACGGATGCCTCGTTCGCACCATTGGTTATTTTGGAGAAAAACAGTAGTTCGCACCGGACTCCATGGCTGGCGCAGAGGATCCGAGAGCGGATGCGGTCCGGCTGTCTCTCCGGTGGTGCGTGGACGGGGTCCATCTATTCCACCACGATCCATCCATTCGGTCCACGGTTTCTTTCTCGCCCGTTTCCGTGTGCGTCAGCCATAGAGAAAACCCGGGGAAGAAGAAAAATAAAGCAAGGAAGGAAATCCGGGACAGGAGGATGGATGGATATCTGGAAGCGGAGGAGTAGTAGGCCTGGCGTCCCTATCCGTTTACAGTTAGCCGGTGTCACTGGCGTGTGGGGCCTGCGGACAGGATGAGGATGAGGTTAGGATGACTGGATGAGGCAAGGTGGTGGTGGTGAGGTGTTTTGACACGTTCCGTTCCCCTCTGGTCTGGTGTGGGCGGCAGCGCGTGGCCTGGGACTGGGATGAATGCGACGTGGAGGACGAGGTTGCTCCCGTCGTCTCATCAATACCGACTCCGGCGTGGGAGAACAAGATTACTACTAGAATTGTTTATTTTATTTTTTTGCTCAGCTTATCTGATTCGAAATGTAATTTTTTATTCTTTTTGGCGGGTATATGATGAGCGGCGTTATCTGGAAGCTGAGCAGGCGCATCCTTCTCCATAGGATAGTTGAGCTGAGCACATGGTGTTATTGGAGGCAGTATAATTTGGTCTTTGGATTTTTTGTTTTATTTTTTCTGCGGGTTGGGGATCGAACAACCCCCTTTTGTGTGTATTTGGCGTGAGTGATTTGGTCAAAGGAAATGAGTGAACGAACGTGTTTGCTTATATACAGGATAATGAAGAAGGACCGTGCTAGTAGCTGCTTTTGTGTGACTGCAGCGTCTACTACTGCGACTCGCCAACTGACGACTGCTCGACCCATTCCCGTATTCGTAGGGTGCACGGTACGTACAGACAGGCACGGTTGATGCTCTGGATGATTTCTGCCTACATCTGCCACGTGTACAGTGGTTGTCGAATGCTGGTAAAATTTTGAATTTAATACTTCTCCGATCCCTAACACTCTTTGCTAATAGAGATGTATCTAGAGACATTTTAATAGTAGATATATCCGTATTAGCAAAGAATAATATGGGTCGAAGAAAGTAGTACTTCATGTGTATGTAGAGAAAGGTTTTTTTTAATATTAGCTAGAGGAGTTGCTCAATTAACTTATTATAAGGAAGATAGTTTCATAGGCCCGCACTGTTTGATTTATGATAGCGTTAGAGGGAAACCAGGCGGAACGCTAAACAATAGCAAGCCACGCCTAAAGCACCATAAAAATAAATACAAGGAACACACAAGACACACAGTCGGACTACTCAAGCGGTAGAACGACCACTGCATCAAACTGATCTACCAGGAGTCTTTTCACAATCCTCGCTAACCCCGTAAAGGAGTAATGAGCCAGAAAGAGGAGGGCACATTCGTCTCTCGCATCTAGCAACCCAATACTGGCCATGCTGTTGTTGGAGTTTTCGGTGGACCCTCTACTTCCGCTGCCCCGCCAGAACGAAGGAACGGAGGTCGTCGTCGAGCTACACGTGTGACCGACTGCAGAAGTGCTGCCGGTTTGCAGCGCTCGTCTTTGTGATCTTGAGATCGACAAGTGATCGTCTACATCAACCATGTTTGTGCGGGAACATTTTCCTGCTTTCGGTCTACGAGGGTGAATGGTGCGGTTAAGGGCACGTACAATGGGTGATGTTAGCCATACTTTATGGTTGCCATGTCAGATTATTGTTTAGTTGGAGAAGAAAGAAAAGGTTATCTTTCCTTAGCTAAAAAGATGGTCGGTTCGTAAGAGGGAAATCGGGCGAAAAAACGCCGAATAACAGCAAGCTACACCGAAAGTAATACATAAACATACAAGACACCATAAGACAGAACACACAAGGCAAAATGGCTGGGCTACTGGAGCTGCAGACCGCCGCCCTCAGCGCTCACCGAAATCGTTGCATCAACCTGATCTACCAGGAGCCTTTTTTGCTAATTCCGTAAAGGAATGACATACCCGAAAGAAGAGGGCATGTGCATCGCCAAACCCATGAGCAAGACCAAAGGGCTCCTCCGACCCTCCTTGCATGTGGAGAGTGCTCCAGCTGCTACACACCGTCACCAACAAATTGCACGAACCACATGGCCGCCAATCTTCTTAGTTCTTACTCTCCCCCTGCTCAGCGGGAGGATATGCCGCCCCATTGTGGTGACATTCCTCTCTGGAGTCTAGCAAAACCACTGTCGGACCTTCTTCCTTCTCTCCTTGCACTCGATGGAAGGATGCAACACCCCATAAAGGTGCCATATATTCCTCTCCCACATTGTGCAGACCTGGGCAGGCAAAAGCACATAGCGGTGGGATGCCCACAAGCCCTGGATCGGGCCCTTGCTGCCAATATAGCCATGTCCTGCAGTTGGTAGTGCCTCCGAAGCCTCCACCTTTACCCCTCTCCCCGCTCCACCATCATCTCCAGGAGTCAGCAGTACATGCCGGCATGACCATGTGGAAGGAAGCCTTCGTAGTGAGCGAGGAGATTCCACACATCCGCAGCCATGAATCGGACCGAGCCCTAGGCAGGCCCATATCAAGCCCACGACGTTGCCGTGCCTGGGCACGTCCTGAAAACTAATTTGCCATGAGAGGGCATTTACTTATAATATTTAGAGGAAGAGGAATAGAAAGTATCAGACAAATGAGTTGGGTTATAGAGCAGGGGAAACACATTTGGTTTTAGATTGAATAAGTTCGAGGCACATGGGTTATAGTTGCTCGAACTTGATCAAGTTCCTTGTTCTCCGGTAATTGCCCTTATGGTGTTTCTAGAAGTAATCTGATCTTTGGATTTTTCTTTTCTTTTTTGCGGGTAGGAGAAGAACCCATTTTGCGTTTTTGGCACGGGTGATTTGGTCAAAGGGAATGAGTGAACGTGTTTGTTTTACAAGCTAACCAAGGACCAGGCTACTTTAGTGTGACTGCAGCGTCTACTACCGCGACTGGCGAGCTGACAAAACTACTCGACCCAATCTCGTATTCGTAGGGTGCACGGCACATACATACAGTACGAGCTCGGTTGATGTTCTGGAATCAGGATTTTCTGCTTACAGCTGCCACGTGGACACACGGCGCGACGTTGAAACTTGGACTCGCCGTTCCTGTACGCCGTGACTAGGATTCGTATGAGATCCATCATCCATCGGGATTTCATGATCTGTAGCTCTTGTCTGAACCCCACTGGAATTTATTTTTTTAACGCGGGGAGGGGTCTAGAAGACCCCGGAAATACTTCCACTAAAGTGGCAGGTATAAAGTTTTTACAGAAAACCCCTTACACAACACTTGCTCTAAGAACCTAGTATTTCAAGAAAGAGGCTTGCACTTTACAAAAAACACCCTACAGCTGAAAAGAACGAAGCAATCAAGGACCTGGGTGTCTCCGCCACAGGACGCCGGCGTCCTCCAGGCGTCGCCGCCGAGGAACGAGAGCGAGCAGCTCGATGGCTCCCTTCCGGCGAGATCCTCCTGCCAACGGCCGTCGCAAAGCCACCGGGGACGAGACCACTTGGTGGCGAGGCGTCGTCGAGCTTCCGCCGCAGAAAGGTCGAAGGCCTCCACATCGGAGGTTGCAGGTTTGCCACCATGCCAGCAATAGATAGCTGAGGCCAAAGTGCCTCTAGCTTGGATGAGCTCAAGATCCAGAGTATGTCCCCAAACTCCTCCAATCCCGCGGGGAGAAGCTGCTTTCCAGGCCCAATCCGCACCGCCATGGCCGGAGAAGGAGGGAAGCAAAAGCAGCACGCCACCACCGCATCGGAGAAGAGATAACCACCGCTTATTGAAGAGGGCTTCTTCAGCTTCCTCTCCATCGCACCACCACCACGGTGGTTTGACAGAGAACTCCACCTTCGAGCTCCCAGTGCTGCGGAGAAGCACTGGAGAGCATGACCTCCAGAGGAAGAGAAAAGGGCCATTATTCAGGGAGGAGAAGCTCTCCCGCATCCACTCCGGCGACGGCTCCTGCCACCGGAGCCAAACGGAGAGGAAGAGGAGCGCCACACATCTCCAGATCTGGCCGAGATCTGAAGAAAACCTCCAGGCAACACGCCAAGGCACGGCAGCAAGCCGGCAACACCCTACTCTACAACCTAAACTACGAAGACCGGCACCTTTCCTTTGCTTTCTCCGGACGGCGTCGCCGCCGGATCAAGCGCCGGATCGGCCCGGGCAGAAGCGGTGGACTCTCAACGGGGGCAGGCGGAGGAAACGAGGGGGGAGGGGGGCGAGTCCGAATCACATGTTCCCACCCCACTGGAATGGAAGCTGGCATATACTATACTCCCTGATCGGATTGAGATATGCTCGAGCCGTGCATGACCTGTCTTTCCATATGGAACATATATGCAAGTTGCGTCCCTTGGATTAAGCATGGTACGATTGGTACCTACTTCCTCCGTTTAAAAATATAAAATGTTTTAGCTTTGTAAAGTGAGTATATCTAGACATATTTTAGTGTATATGTTCACTCGAATCTATATACTAAAATATATATAGATACATTAGCTTCACAAAGCTAAAACATCTTATATTTATAAATGGAGGGAGTAGTACCTAATTGCCTCTAGCGTGTACTTGGGTGCGTGCCGGATCAAGCCCTCTCGCTCAAATATACGACTGGTGGACAATCCTTCAAGGAAAAGAGGATATCTTTCAACAAGGCACGGATAATAGCTACGAGAACTCAATGGTGCACCTAGGCACACCGGTGAGCTCTTTTTTGCTAAATGTGAAAGTCATACTTCTCGGTCTCCGAAAAATCAGCCAAAAAATATGTAGTTAGATATATACATGCAGAGTGTACGCCATAATTTTTGTTTGAAAAATACCTTATATTTTGGAAACTAAAACGAAAGACAAATTTTTGACAATTGTCAACAAAAAAAAAATAGACCAAAATAAATTGATTTTTCTACCAAAACTTTGCACAATTATATGGACCATGTATACGTACTCCCAAAATAAATCAATTTTCAAATAATTCCAACATAGAGCACTAGTGTGCCTGGGTTCTGCAAATCTGTGTCCTAAAATTTATCCATAGACACCTTCTTCTAGCAACACTACCTCTATGATCACAGGAATGGGCTGCCTGCTTAGCTAGCCTATCAATATAAAGGATATCAAAACCATAAGTTATTATGTTTCGTGGTTAATATAGTAGTAATAATCAACCTACTAGCACTAAGGTCCTTCACTAAGTTGACAACTTCGTCAGCGGCCGTCTCCATGATCAGTTGTTGTAGTTCCATGTCAAGTGCCAGTCGAACTCCATCTAGCATAGCCTTCGCCTCCATGACCAAGGCTGACAATGACTATCATGTGAAATTCACGGCACTATCCATTGGGGCGGCTTACAACTTACGAGGCTTAACATTTGACTTGGGACTTGGGAATTTGGGATGCATTGTGTGGATATTGCCGTGCTACGAGGTTTAACACTTGATTTGATTCGCCTCATCTAGAGCTAACTGATCTCATTACCGCTGTTGTGAGTCATCTCAAAAGCTAAAGTAGAATACATCACTTCATATCTTTCATGATAGAAGGCGTATAATTTTCTCTAAGGTGTAAGTATATACAAAAATTGACCAAGTTTACAGGGAAACTATCAACATCTACATGCGAAATCAATATCACTATGTTTGTGAAGAAGCATATTTTCACATTACATCTATACAATTCATTAAATTTGATCGAACAATTTACGTTTTGACTTTCGGTTACATTTATAGAACATAGGTGCTGCTACTAGATGGCAACATTATTGGCTCTAGAGCACTTTATAATCGGTTCTCATGTTTTTGTTTTGTTTGGCAAATCAGTTCTCTTGTTGTCAAACGCCATATCGGCAAGCGTTTCATCGAAGAGTGAGGAGGACATTGGCTCCGAGTCCCTGGCATTCAGGACCCACGGGCAGTATGAAGATGGCTGGCTGGCCTACGGTATAAGGATGAGGATGAGAGTGAGGTGGTTCCACACGTCCAAATCCCTCTTCATGTGCCTGGCTGCTTGTGGCCCTGGCCCTGGGCCTGGGCTGGACCAGGGTTGCTTGATGGATCCAAGCAAAGCAAATGCGACTCGCCTAGCTGGACAGCGACCTGCCGGATAAAACGTTTCCCGATTTATAGTGGAAATTTATTGATCAGTGGTGTCGATAAGCATATCCCCTAGATTTCAAAAAGATAAGCATATCCCCTATGTCAAAACTCGGGCGCATCCCCGAATGCTCGATCAGCCTCAAGTTGTCAGTTAGCTAGAAACATAAGGCTTTCCTCGTGGACATAGCATTCCTGGATGATCGATCGAGGTCTGCATTTCTAGGGCCTGTTTGGTTCTCAGCCACAGTTTGCCAAGCCAAACTTTGGCAGCTACAAATTGTTTGGTTTGTGTTTAGTTTTTGCCACACTTGTAGTTTACCACACTTCATTAATTATATGGCCCACTTGTTATAGAGTTAATTTTCTTACCAACTCTTGCCAAAGTTTGGCTTCTAATTTCTTAGCCACACTTTTTATGGCAGCCACACCTTTATGGCTAGCCACACTTTGGCTTGGCAAAATGTGGCTAGAAACCAAACACCCCCAGTTACTTTGTGTGAACTCCACTAGGAATGGAGCTGGCTGGCAATGACATATCCCTGATCGAATTGACATATACTTTAGCCGTACACCCGTACGTGATTGGCCCATGTGGAAACTACGTATCTGCAAGTGGCATTTCTTGGAAATGCGGTATACTACCAGTTGGGTGTGGATGTGCTTGGCATGATGTCCTCGAGTACATGGCTACATTATCTCCTTACCGCTCCACGATATATCGCGTGATAAGTTCCAAAAGCTCGCACCAAGTTTCTCTTCGCCTCTGATCTCGACCATCCGTTCTTAGTATGCTACTGATCCCAAGTTTAATCGGTCGCACACGACAGTACAATTGGTACCACCACTAGTAGAAAAAGGGTCATCGGTCTAAGCCTTTAGTACCGGTTCCCGTATGAACCGGTACTAAAGGGTACATTAGTACCGGTTGATTTGTCCAGCCGACCGAGCAAGATCAGTACCGGTTTGATAAGGACCTTTTGTACCGGTTTATACTAGGAACCGATACTAAAGGGTTTTAGTGGGCCAGAGCTGAACCTTTAGTACCGGTTCATGGCTCAAACCGGTGCTAAAAGGTAGTGACCTTTAGCACCGGTTCGTGGTACGAACCGGTGCAAAAGGGGTACCTTTAGCACCGGTTCGAGCCACGAACCGGTGCTAAAGGGTTGACACCCATTTTTTCCACTCATGCCTACCCCGCGCAGAAAAAATGTCTAAAAATTAAACGAAAATGATAAAAACTTCAAATTTCAAAATCCTTTGACATGCATGTACCTCACGCAACCAACTTTTATGGAAAATTTGAAATTTTGAATTTTGATATATTTTGAACAAAAAGGTTATTCTAAATTAAATTGGCAATAACTATTGCGTACGGACTTGAAAAAAACATATAATATATGAAAAACCATCTACGCAAAAAGTTACATCCGATTTCAACGGGAAATATGAAAGCAGGAAGATTTTCGATTTTGTCAAAAAAATTAAAAATTTGTTTTTTTTGAAATTTATTTTATTATTTCTTCTACTTTTTAGTTATTTTGAAGTTTTTATATTATTTTGGAATTTTTTAAGTTTTTAAGTTTTTTTGATTTTTTGAATATTTTGAATTTTAAAATTAATAATTAAATTATACACAAAGATTATTTGGAAACCATTGATGCTTATTAATAATTAATCATTGTTGCTTATTTTTAAAATTATTTGGAATTCAAAAAAGTAAAATCATATGTTATCAAAGTGTATGGGTTAATAGAATTCACAGCATAGTATTATCAAGAAGTCGCGAGCGCAGTCTTGGAAGCTAGTAGAGAAAGAATGGAGAAGTTAAGCGTGCTATGGGTGGAGCAGTGTGAGGATGGGTGACCGATCGGGAAGTGGGACCACTAGTATATACTTTGACATGAGAATAGGGGTGATTAGAGATTAGAGTGGAAACTGTCAAACAATTCAAATATCCAAAAATTGAGAAATTCTGAAAAATAAATTAAATTTTTTTCAAATTTTTTTCAAAATTTATACCAGAAATTCGTCTGGACCTTTGGTACCGGTTCGTGTTACAAACCGGTACCAAAGGTCCCTAGCCTGCACTCCCCTGGGAGCCAACGTGGAGGCCCCTTTAATACCGGTTTGTAATGAACCGGTACCAAAGAGGGGGGGCCTTTTGTCCCGAATCTTTTGTACCGGTTTGTTTTCCGGTACAAATGGGCCTCTGGAACCGGTACTAAAGCCTCTTTTTCCACTAGTGCACGTACGTACTGCTGGTGAAGGGTGATGACCGTTTCGGCGGCCAGTGAGGTCAGACGATCAAAGAGAGATCGTGGTCGTGGTCTCGTCAAATCAGGTCGTGGATAAGGAGGATAACTTTCGTGCCGTGCCACGAGGGTTTCAGCTTATTGTGCATGAATTTTTTTTCTCGAACCAGTCTCGGCTCAGCAAATCACATGGCAACTTGAGCGAGTAAACGGACAAAGGTTCGAGCATAGCCGCTTGCTTACATTAGGGAGAAGCTTGTGTCGTTGTGAGCTCTCTTTGGGCTGGCTGGCCTGGATCGATAGGAAGGCCGGGGTTTTGATTTTCCGGGCCGATGGACATTTATGTTAGGCCGTCGTTATATTCTCCTTGTGAGACGGGCCGAACGGCCGCGCGACAGGCTTCGATGGGCGGCAATTTAGACAAAATTAACCCAAACTTCAAACGATTTCAAATAATAAATCATCGGCGAAACTATTTCAAAAAAATAACCTCTTTTTGCATCGCCATTCACGGTGGCGACGCAGAAGGTTGTGCATCGCCAGGGGGAGTGGCGAGGCGGTGGCGGCCACGTCGGCATGGCGGGGCCCGCACCCGATAGTGCGTCACCACTCACGGTGGCAAAGCACAATGGCCTGCGTCGCCACGCACGGTGGCGAAGCACTTTAGTTAGGGTTTCCCGCCCAGCCCCGAGCTGGCCTCCTCCCTCACTTCCTCCCTCATCTCCAGCAAAGGCGGCTGCTCTCTCTCCCCCTCTCAATCTTCCCACCCAAAACCACTCAAATCGAAGCTTTTCTCCGTGGATTTCTCCTTCCCCAAGTCTCCTAAGGTACTCTCCCTCATTTGCCATTCATTTGACCCATTGGAATTTGCATATTTGGTTTAGAATCCCCAAATCTTGGAAACCCTAGAAAAATTGAATCACCCAAATTGCAATGTTGATTCTTGTTAATTTGGCCAATGTTGGCTTGTATGATGTGTATGAAGTATTTTAGTGTAAATTGGTAGGTTAGGGTAAGGGTTTGTGAGGTTAGGGTTTGTTGTTATGTTAGGGTTAGGGTTAGGGTTTGTTGTTATGTTAGGGTTAGGGTTAGGGTTTTCTTGTTATGTTAGGGTTAGGGTTAGGGTTTTCTTGTTATGTTACGGTTAGGGTTAGGGTTTTCTTGTTATGAAGTATGATGTGTTAGTAAATATTGGCATAGGTACTTATTAATTTTTTTACCTTATTGTTGTTATACAAAAATAGGTATGGCGAGAATTGTTCATGTTCATCATGTTGACAAGGAAGCATATTTGAAAGGCAATTTAGAGCCCGACCCGGATGAGCTTGACTTGGTGTTCGAGCGTACTCCTACGTACGTCGAGGTCTTGGAACAAGTTAGGATAGAGTTGAAATGGATGGACCCTAGTGATGTTGTTGAGTTGGAGGGTAGGCACAACGCCGGATTTGGCATGCATTTCCGTGAAGAAGCGTTACACTGTTAAGTGCGAGGAGGATCGATGTCCTTGGATTGCGCGTGCAAGACCATGGAAGGGAGGACCCGAGTGGCGCATAACAAGTTGTGTGCCAACTCACATGTGTCGCGGAAAGAGAGTGGATGGCAAAACAGTAAAGCACGATCACCGACAACTCACCTCTGAGTTCATCGCATATAGACTTTCCAACCAAATCTCGTCACTTCCAACAATGAGCAATCTTGAATAGCCATCTTTGTTCTCCGGAATTTCCAAAGCCACCTCAAATTCAGCAGCTTGCTTCTGGATCTCCGAGCGCTAGCATGTATATGAATATGTAAAGACACAAGTGGCAAGTACAGATAGTAGTGAGATTCCAAAAAGAAGAACAAGCTTACCACAAAGTTAATCGATGAAGCAAAAGGGACTTGGCGCCCCTCTCTGACAAGCTTATTGTAAGCAAGATTGCCAAGCTGGTCGAACGGCAAAGGTTCTTCCAAAATGTCATTCGTGTAGGCATCCGGAAGAAGCTGCAAACGAGTCCGAGGTTGAAACCAACGGAGATAGTTGTTGAAACCCTCATCAGAATGGTCCGCTACATTTATTCCTTTTGCCCGCTTAGTCTCCGTCACACGTTGTTGAAACGTCTTGATATGCATCTTGTGAATATTGGGCCAATCTGTCTTCCGATGTTTTATCCTGTCATAGCTGCATAATAAGATAGCACACTGTCAACAAACAAGAATTACATTACACAATGGCGCAACGGCGGAAAAAAGATTCATACCGGTGAAGCATACGATCCGTGTCCTCATACATCGGCGGGTACTCTTGATATAGATCAAACTGCCGCATAACCCGCTGCGTCAAGTGATGCTCAACAGCCCACATGCATATCAATGGGCAACGCATATGAAACAGAACTCTTTCAGCCATGCAAGCAGGGTTAAGCTCCCAGGCAGCGTCACCATAAGAAGGCGCCCCGTAAGAATATCCTTTGCCATATGGTTGCCATATCACCTACAACATGCCCAATAATGAAGATCCTAAATACCCGAGACGAGAGAGTGAGGGAATAGAGTTTTTTACCTGCTCAGGGGTTAGGTTGTCAAACTCGTTGGTGTATTGTCGATATGCTTGTTCTGGGTCAGAAGTGAACTCAGAATGCTGGTCCCAATAGTGAGCAAACGTGGGATACCGGTGGCGGTCGTTACCATCGTCCCAGTCTCTATGAGGACCAATTTTCGGCCGTCCAACAGGGAAGCGTTTCCAACTCCACACCGAAAGAAGAAGCAGGGAACCAACAATACAAGCTTGTGGCTCTGTCCTACAACAAGCATCGTCAAGCTGCAGAAGGTATGAAAGCAAACATCAATAACAAGAATGTAGCCAAAATGGAGAGCAAATGTACGGAGTGGACAAAACAACTCATTACCTGACGATACAACCAAGCCAATGCAGCAGTGCCCCAGCTCCACTTCTTATCCATGACGGTGAGCGCCTTCAGCTAATGCCAGTGTGCGGTCTTCCCACTAGTGTCATTGAACAGACTCCGTGTGATAACATACCACACGTACACGCGGGCGTAGATCTTGACGACATCCTCATCGGCATCCTCAGGGCACGTACCGAAGTTATCTGAGATCCATTTGAAAGTTGCCCCCGCGGGGACCCTCAACTTTACTCCTTGCCGGTTGAGAGTATCCCCGGGGCACTTCCCAATGAGATCTAACATCTTCCCGCGCCAATCATCAGAGGATGTATCGATACAAAGAGGAGCCCCCTCGATGGGGAGCGCAAGTATCATCGCCATGTCCTCTAGCGTGACCGTCATCTCGCCGGTCCGGAGGTGAAAGGTGTGGGTCTCCGGCCTCCACCGGTCCACAAGCGCGGTGATCGCGGCAGGATTGACGTTGAGTGTCGTCCGGGTGACCATATGGATGAACGGTAGAAGCCCTAGATTGCGGATGTAGGGGGTGTACCGCTCATCGTAGTTCATCGCCGTTGACGTCATCTGGTTGTACCTAAGTCGCAATGGTCCAAGAATCTGCACGGTGACAAACATACATGCATGGTGTCACATACCAATTCACGCTTAAGAATATTACATTTGAGTACTTGGTTTTATAATTACCTTCTTCTTCTCGGACATCATATAGGCACGGTGACGAACATCAACTTCACCCTCGAGAATGCTTTCATTACTTAAATCCTCCATCCTAAACAATCCGACTATAATGTGAGCATATATGCACATAATTCATACAATTCTTCTATAAAAATATATCTCCAATATTTCATCTACAACTATACAATTCATCTAAAATTAACTTCAACTATAAAATTCATCTATTAACATATATGTGAGCATATATGCACATAATCAAACATTTAATCTACAACAAATCCATATAATATGCAAATAATAATTTCCACTAATTTCATACATATTATGAAGCACACAAATTGAACATCACAACTAATCTAAATTTGCTAGTTAAATAACAAGCTACATTGTTCAAACATATTGCACATCACAACTCCACCATACAAATTAATATAAATCAATACAAATCCATCAATCACTAAGTAGGATTCCCAAATCCATCCATCAAAAACATTGATTTCAATCAACCATATCAATCCATGCATCAATCATATCAATCCATGAATCAACCCTCAAACAAGGGGATTAGAGAAGGGGAAGAGGGAGAAGAGCAAGGGGATTGGAGGGAGAGTACCTTGGTGGGCTTGGTGAACATCTTGAGCAAAGGATTCTTCTTGTTCTTGGAGATTTAGAGAAGGGAAGGAGGGATGAGTGTGCCAGCCGCCGCCGCCATGGATGGGGAGAGAGAGGTTGGGAGGGAGAAGTGAGGGAGAGAGGGGCCGGGTCGGGCGCTGGGGGGTTAATCCTAACCCTATTCTGCTTCGCCACCGTGCGTGGCGACGCACGCTCACCTGCTTCGCCACCGTTCGTGGCGACGCACGCTCACCTGCTTCGCCACAGTGAGTGGCGACGCACTATCGGGTGCGGGTCCCGCCATGCCGACGTGGCCGCCACCGCCTCGCCACTCCCCCTGGCGATGCACAACCTTCTGCGTCGCCACCGTGAATGGCGATGCAAAAAGAGGTTATTTTTTTGAAATAGTTTCGCCGATGGTTTATTATTTGAAATCGTTTGAAGTTTGGGTTAATTTTGTCTAAATTGCCTCGATGGGCTGCGCCGCACTGTGCGTCATTGTAGGCTCCAAGGACGACATATTGAATAACTCAAGTCTGCAGTTTGTGTGGGGATTATTCCCTGCGGTCGTCGAGTTTCGTGTGACACGCTTAAACGGACCTTTGTTACTTAAAAAAATAGATAACCAATTATTATTCAGAGGGCCTATGTCAACAAATATAGGCCAAATCAAATATTGATGTGCCTTACCAGGCGCAAAGGGGCCAGAGCACCACGAGGACAACCAAGCTGCTGCAGTGCAAGACGTTGCACCAAGGAAGGTTACCTCGTCCACATGTGGCTGATGGCTGAGCTCCTTAGCATCTGGAGACATTATTACACGAAAGGAGATCATTTGCTAGAAAATTAAGTACTGGATATCACCAACAATATATTCATCTACCATCAGTTTATAGTTCAGTTTCATGGATGTCAGAAACATTGGCCTTAGCAATCGTTGACGGAAGATATAAATTACGAATGAAAAAACGTATACGGTAGTGGAGAGAGCATGCACTATGAGTACACAGAATAAATTCATTATCCTGATCAAGTATTATTTGTTTCATGGGTCCGAAGAGATTAGCACCATATGCTTTAGCTTCAAAGTACCAGGATCAGCAGCATGGCAGGTCCCCTCTTCAGTGTTCCGATGTTCCTTGCTTGTAGGATTGATAGTTCGTCCTAGAATGCGAAAGAAGTGCATCCTCGGTAAAAATTCAATATAGGACGCAATAATAGGTAATTGTATGTATCAATTAGTGGTGTCATCACTTGCATGGACCTGGAGTCCATGTTGTAAATGGTGCACTTCACACCCTCGTTACAGCATAGCAGACATGACCAAATTTTGTATATGTACTTACAAGTCATCAGAGTAGCATCAGATCTATCCTCTGCATTGCAAAACGGTATGAACGAAATCTGAGGTACTGGCAAAAAAATCACATACCCTTCATGACAAAATCCAACCTCGGTAAATGATGATCACGGACAAAACTGTATGCAAGAATCATCGGTGCAAGATTGCATGCTTTGCCCTATTATCAGTTTATTACAGAGTACCATTTCGACTTATCTTATCTTACAGATAAAGATGAACAATAATGCATGTATCGTGGCAATCTGAAGTGTTTCCCCAATACTTCTCATGAACTTTCTATTAATGTTAAGTTCTTGATCAAATCTGCAGATGTACAATCTAGCAATATTAACTGAGACGACGTTATGACTCAGAACAACTTAATAATTACAATACTTGTAGGCATATAGCAACATTATATTATAATTGATGCTAACATTAGCTCGCACACAAATGACCTCCAATTTTGATGAAAAATAACTATAAATGGTATCATGGCTAAAAGAAAACAAGCTTCTTTTTGAAAACCTATTTATCAATGTTAGAGAAGTGCTAAATAGGAACGAAAGCAAATCTGCACCAATAGCTGATTACATTGTGCATATAATGTTTGGCCCGTGCTTCGGTACACCCCCTCCCCCAAACTCAAAAGGGTAAATTAGTCTTTTTTTCATTAATTACTTCCTAAATTTGTGTTAATTAGCTTGGGCCGCTGAGATCCAGATCCAACCTATATTACTCACATATATCCACGTGTATTTATACGACGATTGATCATCCCCGCCTGACGAGGGTGGAACTCGATAATGTCCTATAGATGAAGGACTTAGGATCGAGAGAAGAGAGCGTCGGATAAACTTGAAGTTAAGATTCAGATAAATAAGGCGAAACTTAATATGTATTGAGACAAAGCTTAGTATTACAGGCTAAATCTCGATGTCCCCCTGACCGGCCTCTCCTGGTCCCTATTTATAGGTGGCCAGGTCTCGAAGATCCAGTCGGGTTATATATAGACTCGCCGTATATGACGATTTACATATCAGTTCACTCAAGTACAATATAATTCGAATTCTATATTGGACATATGTTTGTATGGGCCTTTACCGTAATACATCCCACGGTACCAATATTCGTGTACATCTCCCGATCCCCTCGTGTTGTTCGTCGCCGGTTACACCTTTTTCGCTCAGCCTCAATATAGATGGAGTCCTTCCGACTAGGGGTGGCACCCGCCGGGTTTGGGGCCAGGTCCGGCCCCTCCATACCCGCCCCATTTAACTTGGCGGGTCTTATTTTTTACCAGACCCGCGAACCTATCGGGTTCGGGGCCCCAACGGGTACCCGCCTCGTTCTCATTTTCTACGTGTGACAGCGTGATATAGTGGTAGCGTGCAAGCATGTGTTGTCTCTAGGACTCCATATAAACCTGCTTACATAGAATGCTTTCATGAATTTTATACAGATTCATTTCTTAGTGTGCTTGCTTGATCTGGCTAAACAAATAAGCACATGCAATAGTTGTTATATGTTGATCTAAATTCTATAAAGTAAAGGCCAACTTCTGACGAGCGGAGCGAGGTCCGTCGCCGGAGGCTTGAGCCCGTCGCTAGAGGCTTGGGTATGGATCGTTGCTGCCGCATATATATATACTCCTTGTAAGCCGCCGGCTAGAGTTAATTGCATCATAAGATAACCCATGGCGTTTGTAAACACTCCCGATATAGTGAAATTTTGCTGGTTGGCGCCTGTGATTTTTACCTCTCTTTGTTAGAGAGGGTTTTCCATGTTAAAGTCTTGTGTTCCCTGCTGTGATTTCCTTTTCATTCTTTGTTATTGCCTATCGCTTTTATAACAAGTGGTATCAGAGCTAGGTTTCTAATCTAGGGTTTGCGACATGGCGTCTTTAAAGTTCGATCTACCGCAGCTGGATTACACCACAAGGTTCTTCCTGTGGCAAGTGAAGATGAGGGTGATCCTTACCCAAACTTCAGATCTCAATGATGCGCTTGATGGATTCGGAATGAAACCGGTTGCGTCATGGACAGAGGAGGAAAAGTGGAAAGACCGTAAGACTTTGTCTTTGATTCAACTTCATCTATCTAGTAATATTTTGCAGAAAGTGTTGCAAGAGAAATCTGCAGCAACCCTGTTGTTGAAACTGGAATTGATCTGCATGTCAAAGGATCTTACTAGTAGGTTGCACGTGAAGATGAAGTTGTTCTCGCACAAGTTGCAGGAAGGTGCACCGGTGATGAATCATCTATCGACCTTTAGAGGGATCGTTTCTGACTTGGTGTCCATAGAGGTAAACTATGAGGATGAAGATCTCGCTCTTCTACTATTAGTCTCATTGCCTAGTTCCTTTACAAATTTCCGATACACCATATGCATAAGCCATGATACACTAACCCTTGCTGAAGTTTATGGGGCCCTCCAGCAGAGGAAAAAGATGAGAACTATGGTGCAGGCAGAGGGTTCGTCGAAGGCAGAAGCACTGTAGGTCCATGGCAGGACTAAGCAAAGAACCACCAACAACAACTACAAAAGAGATAAGAGCAAGATCGATTGGGGTCGCTCAAAGTCCAAGGGACGAGGAGACAACTTCTGCAGGTATTGTAAGAAAAATAATCATAATATTGATGATTGTTGGAAGCTGCAGCCCAAGGAGAAAAGAAACGGTACCTACCAACCTAAGAATAAATCTAATGGTGATGATAAGGCCTCTGTTATTTCCAGTGATTCTGATGGTGATGCTTTAGCTATTTTTGCTGCATATGTTTCTCGAGATAATGAATGGATACTTGATACTGCTGCTTCATTTCATATTTGCTGTAACAAAGACTGGTTTAGTTCGTATTATTTTGTGCAGCCTAGAGATTTTGTGCATGTAGGAGATGATACTCCGTATCAGATTGAGGGCATTGGCTCTATTCAGATCAATACACATGATGGGATGACACGCACGTTGACCGGTGTCAAGCACATACCAACCCTGGCGAGAAATTTAATCTCGCTCAGCACCCTTGATTCTGAAGGGTACAAGTATAGATGTAGCAACAAAGTTCTGAAGGTATCCAAAGGTTCTCTCATTCATATGATTGGTGATATAAATTCAACAAAATTATATGTTCTTAGAGGTAGCACTTTGCCTGGTATTACTGATGTTGTTACTTCTGAGGAACCTAGTAAAACTAACCTTTGGCATGGACGTCTTGACCATATGAGTGAACATGACATGGCAGAATTGATCAAGCAATACTGGAGAGCAACAATCAAGTAACGCTGAACCTTTTAGGATTTCCAAAAATATCTGGCAGACATGGCCGATATTGCGCTCATGCGTGAACGCAATCTAAAACTATCTGCCTTCCCTAGTCATATTCTTGATTTGACCGCTCGTTTGGCTTCCATCGACATGGCTATCTTTGCCTATTTCACTCTTGGCTCTCTCCTTATTGATCCTTGTAACAACCTCAATTACACTATATACTAAGGTGATATAAGACACACGGTTGAGGTTGTGTGGGGAAGACTGGGACATGGAGCTAGTGTAGGAGGCAAGAGATGCAGAGAGAGCGACCCACGGGGTTGAATATACCGGGTTTATGAAGAAACAAAATCCGATGGTTTGACGTGTCCAATCGAATGGTGGAGGAAAATCTCGATCGACGCTCGGGTCAACGTGGCGATGCCTAGCAGACGACTATATATATATTAGGTATGAGAAGGCATAACAATAGTGTCAAACAATTTGAAGACTCTCATCTAGAAAAAAACAATTTGAAGACTCTGAATTTCACAAGTGTCCTCCCCCTTCTCCTATTGCTCTCCACTTTCTTCTCGCCCTTCGACCTTCCGGTCCACCACAGCCAACATCGTTGCTGTCCGCCATCTTAACAAACCTTCCTCCCCCAATTCTCCCTCATGTTCCGCCATGGTCCTTTGCAGTCAACCCGTCATGTCGGCATCACCCGATGATTGTCCTCCACCTCCCCAACACCCCTTCCACCCAGTGGCCATCTTCGTAAACTGGGATCATTGACGAACCCCCCATATGGATGAGTGTCATGGAGGCGATGGAGCTCACCATCATACTCCAGCAACGCCGTACGTATCGCCCAGGTCAAGACACGCCAAAACTAGCAGAACGAAGCGAGGTTAGCTAGGAGATCGATAGATTTTTTCGATATATTTCAGGATATCGCTATGTTTGTACAGTAATCAATGCCTACATATATCCCACACGGAGGAGCAAAATATTTCCAGGAATTAGCGTTTCAATTTAGGAAGAAAGTTAAAACGAAATATTTGATCGATATATCGCATATCCAGCCCGCAATAAGTCAAGCGTGTTTCCTTCCATCGGCTCGTTCTATTTAAACGGCACTCGTACCATCGACGGTCACCAAACATCTATACGGCCATCCGGTACCAAGATACGTAAGAAAAAGCTAGCAATGGAGCCGCCGTGCAGCAGCCTGCGCCGCCGTGTCGCCATTGTTTTCGCCGTGCACCTGCTGCTGCTGCTCCGGCCGCCGTGTACACTGTGCTTTCGATTGACGCCGGCGCCGGCGCCAGGCCCGGCCCCGGTGGCGCTGAGGACCATCACCGTGGACCAGCAGGGAGGAGGGGACTTCCGGCTTGTGCAGTCGGCGGTGAACTTCGTGCCGGACGGCAACCGCGAGTGGATCAGGATCCACGTCAAGAGTGGAAGCTACAGGTATATATGAATGTACGCATGTGTCCTCTTTAGATACGCAAAAGCTTAATTTGCACGAGTAAAACTCGGTATCGTACGTGAAAACTTGTTCTTGCGTCGTTGATGGCATGGCAACAATCGTGAAGTATCCAAAGTTTGTGCTACAATTGGTTATTATGGAAGACTGGAACGCTCCTGCGACCCGCGGGCGCCCCGCGCCTGCGCCCGACGCCGCCCCTCCGGCGACCCCGCCCACCGTCGCCGCCGCTGCGGCAGCCCTGCCCTGCCTGCTGCCGCCCCCCCCCCCCCCCCCCCCCCCCCGCGCAGATCCCGGCTGGATTCGTGCCCAAGGTACTCCCTGACCCCTCCGCCCTTGTGGTCGCAGATCTGGATCGCCGTCCGCCCCGTCCTGCGCCGCCGCCGCGGCCAGCTGTCGCTAGTGACATCGAGGAAGTCCCCGAGTCCCCGTCATTGCTTCTGCAGCGGTCGCCCGCCCGGGAGCCACCTGGGCTTGCCTCGGCTCGTTTCAATGCGGCGGGAGGTTGGTCGGGGCTTGCCCGCGCCTTCAATGCTTCCCCAGCGGGTTCTGTACGACCTCCATCGCCTCAAGCTCCTTCAAGCTGCTCTGGGCTCGAGGCGGAAAAGACGCGGCATGGCTCCGGGTCGCATCCGCCGCGCCGGGCGGCTTTGCCTTCATCGCAGCGCGCCTTCAATGCCGGCCAGCGACCGCCTCCTCCAGCCTGGCTGCTGGGTCGCTGCTTCCGCTGCCTCTACAAAGGGAGGTGGAACCACCGGGCAAGCGAATGCAGGGAGCCCATAAAGTGCAGGCGCTGCTTCCGCTCTGGGCACCGTGCTTTTCACTGCCTCCACCCCGCTGAGCCAGAGCCCAGGCCGTTGACGGCCTCTCCGTCCCCTGCGCGTCGTCCGGCCGCCGCCGCGCCGCGGCAGCTCCCTTCTCTGCCGGCGCCGCCCCAAGCTGCTGCGACTCCTTCACGCCCGCCGCTTCCTCTCGGCGCCATGCCTCGCCTCCCTGCCATCGTGCGCACCCCCGAGAGCTTCGCGGTCATCCACGCCACGGCGGAGATGAACAACGAGGCGGCGAGGATGCTATCTTCGGCGGCGTACGCGTGGTTTGAGCGCGAGCCATCCCGTGATCCCCAGGGCTCCCTGGCGCGCGCCATCGCCGCCACCTTCGGCGCCTTGCTGGAGGACGTCACCGTCACCGAGCATTACCCTGAGCCATTCCTCGTCAGGTTCAAGTTCCCGCACCACCGTGCGGCCGCTGTGGCTCGTCATGATTTCCTGTTTGAAAGTTTGAAGGTGCAGGTGCGTCCTTGGCGTCTGGAGGACAACGCCGAGCAGGTCTCACTCCAGCAGCATGTGCGACTCTGCATCGAGAACATCCCGCTCTATGCGTGGAACGAGAGCTCAGCCCAGCAGGCGATCGGGAGCGCCTGCTCCTTGGACTACATTGAAGACCAGTGCAAGACTCGTGAGTACACCAAGGCGCTATGTGTCTGGGCGTGGGTCGAGCGCCCGGCTCTGGTGCCGCTCGTTGGCTGGGTCACCTTGCCAGGCCCAGCGGGTGTGCCGGGCGTCCCAGAACGCGGTCGGCGCGGTCTCCGGTGCCGGTCCATCGTTCACCTGGACATCGTCGAGGACCTGACCGTTGAGGACGCGCCAATGTCTGGCCGTGGTGAATGGAGGTGGGGCTACCTCGATGGCGAGCGCGCCATGCGGGACAGGACGGAGCGCATCGAGGACCGCCGTGACGACCGCCGCGACAGGGACAGACGCGACGACGAAGAAGACCGTGACCGCAACGGCCGTGGCAAGGTGCAGTCTAGAGGCTGGCGTGAGACGCTGCGTCGCAGCCTCTCGCGCAATGGGAGGCTACAGGACTCTGGCTCCAGAGACGCACGCCAGCGGGATCGTTCGGGCAACCGTGATGGCGGGCGGCGTCGGGCTGCTGGCGAGGCTGCCGAGGCTGGCGGGCCTGTGCTGCAGCTGGCTGGGGCAGCTCAACCGCCGCTGCGGCCGGACCACGTGCTTCCGCAGCTGCGGGTGTTGGGCATGCCTGGGCCTGAGGCAACTGCCGTCGCTGCTCGCCTGGCTGCGGCCTCCGCGGCCCTTGCTCCGGCTGCTCGTGGGCGTCGTGGCCGTTCGCGCGTGCGCTCGGCGTCTCCAAGCCTGAGCAGGCGTCGCTCCAGGGCGGCTGGCACACCACCGGGCTCTCCTGATCCTCGGGGCTCTCCGACGGCGGTGTGCCCGTCCTCGTCTTCTTCCAAAGGCAGTTGCCCGCCAGTTCTACTGCTCACGCGGGGTCTCAGCCCATCGTCCCCAGCAAGGATTGCCTTCTCGCCCATCTCCATCGAGGACGCCAGCGCGCAGGCACGGCGCGCTCTCAACCTGATCGCGCCCTCTGATTCCACCATCTCCAGGCCACCGGGGTTCGACTCACCGCTCCAGCAGCAGACCCCGCCGTTCCTTGGGGCTCACTCCGCCAGCCCGTCGCCGAGCTCTGCCTCAGCTGCTCCTCCGCTGGCGCCGCTGTTTGCAAAGGCCATCAGGCCTCTGCTCTCGCCGCCGATGTCCTCCCCGCCCATCCGCCCCACCAACCGCCGGAAGACGCTGGCGGGGATGACGACGGCTAGAGCCCCTGGTCAGGGCTTCACGCTACGGAAGACAAGCGAGCGGATCAAGGCGCAGCGCAAGGCCAAGCCGGTCGCTGCGGCAGCTGAGACCCTTGTCTGCCGTGGCTTGGGCATCATCCAGGACGGCGAGGTGATTACGGAGCTCGCCTTGCAGGAGTTCGCGCGCCGCTTTGAAGGACAAATCAGTGATGATGTGTTCGAAGCCCTGCGTGCTCTCTTCAAGGTGGCCTCGCCTGATGAGGAGGAGATCGAAGACGCCATGATCAACCTTGGTGGCGCCACTGGCCTTGAGCTGGAAGAGAGGATCGATGATGTCAATGTCTGATGCAAGCTCTCCTGCCCGTGTTCTGAGCTCCATCTGTTTCCCAATGTTAGAACGTCACCTGTCATCCGTTAGCCGTCGTTGTGTCTTTGTGTGCCTCTGTTTAGGTCTTCAGACCATCTCGTTTCTGCTACTGCTGTACTCAGCTGGAAACTGTGTTATGCTGTATGTCCTGTGCTATGTTATATCATCTGTGTCTGTTTGGAATCTGTTGAGGGGCCTTTCTAGTTTAAATGATTGAGCAAACTCTCAACTTTCTGGGATGGAATGTTAGGGGCCTGAACGACCAAGACCGAAAAGATACAGTCCACGCAACAATCGCTGATTCGTCTTGCCACATTATTTGTCTGCAAGAAACCAAGCTCGAGTCAATCTCAGCTTTCGAAGCGAGCTATATTGGGGGATACCGGCTTAGGAGCTTTGCGGAACGCCCGGCGATTGGCACTAGGGGGGCATCCTTTTGCTTTGGGATGAGTCGGTGGTGCATGTCTCCAACATTCAAACCTCCGAATTTTGCTTGTCGGCGGATGTACACCCTTTGGCCTCCAACAATGAGGGTGATTTTAAAATCACGGGGGTCTACGGCCCCACGGCTTCCAACCGCAAGGACGATTTCTTTGCAGAGATCATTGCCCACAAGCCTCCGCCCGGGGTGCGTTGGCTTGCTTTAGGGGACTTCAACCAAATTCGAAGAGCTAGGGATAAAAATAAGGGCAACATTAATCGGAGCCGTATCAACCGCTTTCGAGCCGCGCTTCAATCTTGTGAGCTCAAGGAAATCCATCTCCAAAACCGGCGTTTCACTTGGACCAATGAAAGACAAAACCCCACCCTTTGCAAGCTTGATGCCTTCTATTGCAACTCCGAATGGGATCTTTGCTTTGACTCACACGTTCTCAATGCTTTATCATCCTCCTTGTCGGATCATTGTCCCCTTTTGCTCGCCGATGACCGGGGACCCCGAAGGCCCCGTACCTTCAAGTTTGAGAATTTTTGGCTAAGGGTTCCGGGGTTTAAAGATGTGGTTGCCAAGACGTGGAATGCTCCATCCGTTCACGTGGAGCCGTGTCAATTACTCTTTCATAAGCTAAGGCTTACGGGCAAGGCCTTGGCTTCTTGGAGCCGCGGGATCTTCTCCAATTCCAAGGTCCTTTTGCACGCCGCTTTGCTTGTCATTCTACACCTCGATATGGCCTAAGAGCGTCGTCTCCTTAGCTTCAACGAGGTGCATCTTCGGGCGTGTCTCAAGAGAAAGGTCATCGCCCTTGCCGTAGTCGAGAGGGCTAGGAAAAAGCAATGTGCGTGCATTGCCAACATTAAAGAGGGGGACGCCAACACAAAATTCTTCCACATGCGTGTTAATGCCCGAAGGCGCAAGAATCATATCCATCGTTTAAAGCACAATCATGGGTGGGTTATCGATCATGTCGATAAGGAGGCGGCCATCCATGAGCATTTCTCTTTGGTTTTGGATAAAGGGGCCACTCGTTCGCTTGACTTCAATTGGGGAGAGTTGCATTTAGAGATGCCGGATTTGCATTGCCTTGGCGACCCCTTCTCGGAGGAAGAGGTTAAATTCGCTATCCAACACATGCCTAGTGACAAGGCCCCGGGACCCGATGGGTACTCCGGAGCTTTCTTCAAGTCGTGTTGGCAGATTATCAAAGTGGATCTTATGAGGGTCATTCATCTATTCGGGAATCTCCATGCGGAGAACTTGCATTGGTTAAACTCCGCAAATGTGGTCCTTTTGCCTAAAAAAGAGGGGGCGGAGGAGGTAGCCGACTTCCGGCCTATTAGCTTGATTCACGGGGTTGCAAGAATCATCTCTAAGATGCTCGCCATTCGCCTCGCTCCTTTCATGAACGATTTGGTCTCCAATGCGCAAAGTGCTTTTATAAAAAAGCGGAGCATACACGACAACTTCCTATACGTCAAGAACCTTGCTACAAGATTCCACAAATCTAGGATCCCGGCTTTGCTCCTCAAGCTTGACATTCGTAAAGCGTTCGATTCCATAAGTTGGGAATATATGCTTGATCTACTTCAACGGAGAGGCTTCCCTCCGAGATTTCGTGATTGGGTTGCCGCTTTATTCACCACCGCCTCCTCGAGGGTTTTGCTAAATGGCATTGCGGGTGTTCCTATCTTGCATGGTCGTGGCCTTAGGCAAGGGGACTCGCTCTCTCCGCTCCTTTTTGTGATCGCCATTGACCCGCTTGCTCAAATCTTGGAAAGGGCTTCTCATCTTGGCTTGCTTCATAAGCTACGGGGGAGAGGCACCATCTTGCGCACCTCTCTCTTCGCGGATGACGCTGCCGTTTTTGTGGCGCCTATCAAGGAGGACCTCCAAAATTTGGCGCTTATTCTCCACCGTTTTGGGATTGTCACCAGTCTTTGCACCAACTTTAACAAGAGCTCCGTTGTGCCTATTCGATGTGGGAACATTGAACTCGAGGACGTTCTTGAGGGTATTCCGGTGGCTCGGGCGTCTTTCCCGTTGCGCTACCTTGGCCTTCCTCTCTCGGTGTGGTGCCTTAAGAGAAGAGACTTTCAACATCTCGAAGATAAATGTGCTAGTAAGTTGCCGTCGTGGAATGGAAAGTATGTGAACATGGCCGGGCGGACTTCTCTTGTCAGATCGGTCTTGGCCTCTCAAGCTATTTATCACTTGACCCCGTTAGCCATTCCCCCGGGCACCCTTAAATACATCAATAAGGTCGAGCGCGCTTTCCTTTGGGCGGCAAAGGAAACCACCACGGGTGCCAAATGCAAGGTTAATTGGGAGGCCGTTTGTCGCCCTAAAGCTCTGGGAGGGCTTGGAGTCTTGCATATGGACAAATTTGCGATGGCCCTTCGCTTAAGATGGCCATGGTTCGAATGGAAGGACCCAAATAAGCTTTGGGTTGGATTGGGTAATCCATGCTCCGAGGATGATATGAACATCTTTTACGCCGCCACTACTATCACCCTTGGGAATGGGAAGAAGACTCCTTTTTGGGATGCGCCTTGGCTTAATGGGCGTGCACCTAAGGAAATTGCGCCAAAGATTTTTGAATCCTCTAAGAGAAAAAAGTGTAAGGTGGAGCAAGCCATCGCCAACGGGAATTGGATTGCAAGAATCACCATCGACAACACCTTCTCCGAAACCCACCTTGCCCAATTCATGGAGCTCTGGCAACTCGTCAACGGTGTGCAACTCCAAGCCGGGGTGGAAGACTCAATTGTTTGGAAGTTGACGGCTAATGGGCAATACTCCGCGGCATCGGCTTACAAGCTTCAATTCCTTGGGCTTGTGCAATCCGCCATGAACAATATCGTGTGGAAGGCTTGGGCCACTCCAAAGGCCAAACACCATGCGTGGCTTGCCTTCCAAAATAGACTTTGGACGGCCGATAGATTGGAGAAGAGAGGTTGGGCAAATTGTGGGCTATGCCCGTTGTGCAAGCAATCTACGGAATCAACGGATCATCTTTTTGTCCATTGCCGTTTCACCATGAGGCTTTGGGAGTTTCTCATTGGTTGGCTCGGGCTCCAAGGTCTTCATCCAAGATCTTGGGCAACCCTCTCTATCAAGGAGTGGTGGACTTTATTGGCGGACGGGATAACGCCGCATCGGAAGGCGTTGGCTACTCTCACGATGCTCGCCGTGTGGGAGATTTGGAACGAGCGCAACGCTAGGGTCTTTCGTAATAAGCAATCCCCCTCCTTTGTAAGTTTCGATAGAATTAAGACGGAGGCACGTCTTTGGGTGCTCGCGGGGGCGAACAAGTTGGGTAATATTATGCCGGGAGAGTAGGACTTTGGAACGGGGGGTTTCGTTGTGTAAACTTTCTTGTAAACTTCTTCTTAATTAATCGATAGAGGCAAAGCTTTTGCCCCCGTTTCAAAAAAAAAAAATTTGTGCTCACACGACTTGCTACAACCACTACAGGAAAGAACGTTTGTGCCGACGGCCAAATATCGGGGCCGTCGACATAGCCCCTTCGCATGGAAGCCCAGCAAATGGGCTGTCGGGCCAGAAATCCCGTCGGCGTAGACCAAGCTGGCCCGACGGCATGCCGTCGGTACGGGCCTGGCCGTCGGGTCATACCCTCGCCGTTAGCCAGCCGTTCGGCCCACCCAACGGCGTCATCCAGTAGGGGTCTGACCCGACGGCATGCCGTCGGCTCAGCCTATATTTTTTTTCAAAAATCGTTTATTAATATGTATATTATTTTAACTGATTACTTTTGTATTATTATAGTATAATTATATTTTAAGGCATTTTTGTTTTCCGGGCCCCCGAAGCCCGATCTGGGGCGAAACTCTAGCCAGCAGCACTCGCGCGGTCTACCCCCCTAGATTTCTCCGGAGGACGGCACTAAGGTGGGGTAGTGTGTTCCTTTAGCTTTGGTTAGGACATATGAACATGGTAAGCATAGGTTTAGCCATTCCTAGGACAAGGTTCCCCTCGGTGGAACCGACGTGGGAGTTTACACCTCTAAGTCATGAGCCGGGAGCGATATGTACGTGAGAGGCAGGTGAGAGCGGCCGGGAAGCTATAGCTATTAGATCCCATCAACCCACCAACACACATGCACACACATGTTAGGTCCGCATGCATGCTCTGGGTTGCATGCGGGGCCCCGAAGCCCGATCTGGGGCGAAACCCTAGCCAGCAGCACCCGCGCGGTCTATCCCCCTAGATTTCTCGGAGGGCGGCACTAAGGTGGGGTAGTGTGTTCCTTTAGCTTTAGTTAGGACATATGAACATGGTAAGCATAGGTTTGACCATTCCTAGGACAAGGTTCCCCTCGGTGGAACCGACGTGGGAGTTTACACCTCTAAGTTATGAGTCGGGAGCGATATGTACGTGGGAGGCAGGTGAGAGCGGCTGGGGAGCTATAGCTATTGAATCCCATCAACCCACCAACACACATGCACACACATGTTAGGTCCGCATGCATGCTCTGGGTTGCATGCGGGCCCCCGAAGCCCGATCTGGGGTGAAACCCTAGCCAGCAGCACCCGCGCGGTCTACCCCCCTAGATTTCTCCGGAGGGCGGCACTAAGGTGTGGTAGTGTGTTCCTTTAGCTTTAGTTAGGACATATGAACATGGTAAGCATAGGTTTGGCCATTCCTAGGACAAGGTTCCCCTCGGTGGAACCGACGTGGGAGTTTACACCTCTAAGTCATGAGTCAGGAGCGATATGTACGTGGGAGGCAGGTGAGAGCGGTCGGGAGCTATAGCTATTGAATCCCATCAACCCACCAACACACATGCACACACATGTTAGGTCCGCATGCATGCTCTGGGTTGCATGCGGGCCCCGGAAGCCCGATCTGGAGCAAAAACCTAGCCAGCAGCACCCCTATAGCTTTCTCCGTATGAGGCCTCACTGATGGATCTTTTGCTTTATTTTGGTTTGTTTAGGACATATATACATGGAAAGCAATGGTTGGGCCCACTTTACCATGAAATAGGCTCCGATAGACCCGTAGCGGGAGTTTCCACGTATAGATCCTGGATTTCAGCTAGTGTTAACACCCCATATATGTGAAGAAGGCCTTGCCCGGGACCTATATATATTGCATGTACCAACCTTGGGTCACACCTATACACATATGTTAGGGACACATGCATGCAAGTTTTCTAGGGTGGACGATGCTCCGGTGGTTCTTTATACCTGATCCTTTACCTTTATTGCGAAGACTTAATGCAATCATACTCATAATTTATACCTGATCCTTTACCTTTATTGCTATCCCAATCTTCGATATTGCTTTGAATTATTTCAAGCAGATTCCACTTGACGTCAACATCCTTGCTTGTGAAAGAGCCATCAAAGCATGCATCTAGATAGTCCTTGTAATATCCTGAAAGCCTTGCATAAAAATTATCAATAACAATATTACGAGGAAGATCATGAATAGGACATTTGAGCATTAGTGACTTCAATCTTCCCCACGCTTGGGCAATGCTTTCTCCCTCATGCGGATGAAAATTATAAATATAATTTCTATCTTTATAAACCTCACTAGAAGGATAGAATTTAGAATAAAAGAGAGGTACAATTTCCTCCTAATCGATAGGTTGGCCATCCTTCAGTGTTTTATACAATTCCGCAGCTCTGCCCTTCAGTGATAAAGAAAATAGCTTCCTCTTAACTTGGTTCATCGAAATACCTGCACACTTGAATAACTCGCATAATTCATGTATAAAGAGCAAATAATCACTGGGATGGACAGTTCCATCTCCTAAATAGCAGTTATTCATAGCACGATCAACAATTTTCATAGGTATTTTAAAAGGATGAGCAGCACAAGCATCATAAGAATTATCACATATGGGAGATAAAATATCATCAGAGCAAACTTTCTCCACTAAAGCTGGGGAACTAAAAATATCATGCTTAACAAAACCAGCTTCCCCAAGCTTAGAATTTTCTATAGCATTAGCAATAACGGTGTTCAAAGCATTCATACTAACAACACTATTAGCATGCAAATTAAGCTCCAAAGGTTATTCAATTTTCTCTTCAAATCTAAACTCAGGAAAAAGACTAAAGAACTCCTTACTTTCCATTAAGCCTAACTAGTGAAAATAAAAACAAGAAATAAAAAGATATAATTGCAGAATCTAAAGGAAATAACTCCGAGCACTCACACAGGAGGATGCGAGTACCTTTTACCTTACCTCCCCGGCAACGGCGCCAGAAAAGAGCTTGATGTCTACGCACGCTTCTATCCTTGTAGACAGTGTTGGGCCTCCAAGTGCAGAGGTTTGTAGAATAGTAGCAAGTTTTCCTTAAGTGGATCACCCAAGGTTTATCGAACTCAGGGAGGAAGAGGTTAAAGCTATCCCTCTCAAGCAACCCTGCAATTACGATACAGAAAGTCTCTTGTGTCCCCAACACACCCAATACACTTGTCAGATGTATAGGTGCACTAGTTTGGCGAAGAGATAGTGAAATACAAATAGTAGTGATGATTATGAGTAGTAAATATAATCTGAAATAAATATCGCTGCAAGCAAACATATAACAAAACTGAAAGGAAACGGTGTGCAATGCTTGGAAACAAGGCCTAGGGATCATACTTTCACTAGTGGACACACTCTCAACAAATATAACATAATTGAACCAATAGATACTATCATCAATATGCAATTCAAAACAATTCTCCAATGGATAACAAACACTAATCATGCGTAGGGCTATGAAGCACTCCTCAAAGTCCGTATTTCCCCAAACTAGATTGTCCCACACTATCACCGTGAACACACTAGATGGTTCCAACAAACACCAACAATTCATAGAGACATTAACCAAAAAGATACACATGATGCGCACAGTAGTCACCTTCACACCATGATACAAGGTATCTCCGGAGATTACAAATATAAAGCACGGGAGTAGCATAATATCTGAATAATAGCATCTACCAATTCAACTAGATACAAAGCTCATGATCACATCATGGGAGAGAGAGGTGAACCACATAGCTACCAGCAGCGCCCTCAGCCCCGGGGGAGAACTACTCCCTCCTCATCATCGGAGGCAGCAACGATGATGGAGATGGCGGTGAGGTCGATGGAGACGGTGGAGACGGTGATGGAGACCGATGGAGATGGCTCCGAGGGCACTTCCCCATCCCGGCAGGGTGCCGGAATAGAGACTTCTGTCCCCCGAAATTTGTCTTCGACGGTGGCGGCGCTGCGGAACTGTTCTGGGAAAAACGCCGATTGTTCTAGGGTTTTCCGTCGGGAGGCTTTTTATAGGAGAAGGGGCGTCGTCAGGAGGCGACCATGGGGGTCTCACCATAGGGGGGCGCGGCCAGGGGCTGGGCTGCGCCCCCTCATGGTGAAGCTGGCCCCTGGCCCCCCTCCGGCTCTCTTTCGGTCCTCGTCCTTTGTCCGGGAAAAATAGGAGTTTGGGAACTTGTTTCGTCCAATTCCGAGAATATTTCCTGTGTAGCTTTTCTGGAACACAAAAACAGCAGAAAACAGGGAACTGGCACTGTGGCATCTTGTCAATAGGTTAGTTCCGGAAATCGCATAAAAACGCCATGAAGTGTAACGAAACACAAGGCAAATGGTGTAAAAACAAGCATGGAGCATCAAAAATTATAGATACGTTTGAGACGTATCAGGCACAGCAACAGAAAGGACCGGCAACAACTGCGCCATTGTAGAGCTGGCATTGGGCGCTAGGTTCTGCAAGTTAATTAAAAGGCCTTAGCAGCGTGTACCAAACATCTCTCAAGAATGAGCATTGCATTGTGAGATGCTCGATCGTTTCCGCCGCCTGGCAGCACAACACGCAATGCTGAGGATGCCGCAACCCTCGCTCCTCTAGCCTGTCTGCTATCCATAGCCGGTCCTTTAGCGCTAGCCACATGTGGATCATGTGCTTGAGAGGCGCTCCTGAGCTCCATAGTTCCTTAGCGCATGGTACCTCCGATCTTCCCAGAAAGAACAACTTGTACGATGAACATGCAATGTACAAACCACATGCCGTTAGAGCCAAGGGCCGTTAAGTGCATCTTCCTTGGTTATGGTTCAGGAGTTAAGGCATATAAATTATGGAATCCTGAAACCAAGAAAGTTTTGTTGAGCAAGAATGTCATTTTTAATGAAGCGGTTATGTTTTATGATAGTCCGTCTACTGATATTTCTGATGCTATTGATTCTCCTAATATTTCTGATGGTGAGCAACAGAGAATTGGTGTGCAGGTGGAGTATGCAAAGGAGAACAAAAATGTGGTTCCTGGAACCAATAATGATTATGTTTATTTTCCACCTTCACTGCCTACTGTTCAGCAGTCATCACGGTCTATTGCAGCTGACCGTCCTAAGAGAAATATTGCACCTCCTAATCATTTAATTGAAGAGTGTGATATTGTTCGTTATGCCTTGAGTTGTGCTGAACAGGTGGAGTATGATGTTGAACCAGCTACGTACACTGAAGCCATTGCTTCGGTTGATAAGGAAAAGTGGCTAGGTGTGATACAAGAAGAGATCCAATCGCTTGAGAAAGATGGCTGATGTCTACGCACGCGTCTGTTCTTGTAGACAGTGTTGGGCCTCCAAGTGCAGAGGTTTGTAGAACAGCAGCAAGTTTCCCTTAAGTGGATCACCCAAGGTTTATTGAACTCAGGGAGGAAGAGGTCAAAGCTATCCCTCTCAAACAACCCTGCAATTACGATACAGAATGTCTCTTGTGTCCCCAACACACCCAATACACTTGTCAGATGTATAGGTGCACTAGTTCGGCGAAGAGATAGTGAAATACAAGTAGTAGTGATGATTATGAGTAGTAAATATAATCTGAAATAAATATCGCTGCAAGCAAATATGTAACAAAACTGAAAGGAAACGGTGTGCAATGCTTGGAAACAAGGCCTAGGGATCATACTTTCACTAGTGGACACACTCCCAACAAATATAACATAATTGAACCAATAGATACTATCATCAATATGCAACTCAAAACAATTCTCCAATGGAAAACAAACACTAATCATGCATAGGGCTACGAAGCACTCCTTAAAGTCTGTATGTACCCAAACTAGATTGTCCCACACTATCACCATGAACGCACTAGATGGTTCCAACAAATACCAACAATTCATAGAGACATTAACCAAAAAGATACACATGATGCGCACACTAGTCACCTTCACACCATGATACAAGGTATCTCCGGAGATTACAAATATAAAGCACGGGAGTAGCATAATATCTGAATAATAACATCTACCAATTAAACTAGGTACAAAGCTCACGATCACATAAAGATCACATCATGGGAGAGAGGGGTGAACCACATAGCTACCGGTAGAGCCCTCAGCCCCGGGGGAGAACTACTCCCTCCTCATCATAGGAGACAACAAGGTTGATGGAGATGGTGGTGAGGTCGATGGAGATGGCGGAGACGGCGATGGAGACGGATGGAGATGGCTCCGGGGGCACTTCCCCATCTCGGGAGGGTGCTAGAATAGAGACTTCTATCTCCCAAAATTTGTCTTCGATGGCGGCGGCGCTGCGGAACTGTTCTGGGAAAAACGCCGATTGTTTTAGGGTTTTCCGTCGGGAGGCTTCTTATAGGCAAAGGGGCATCGTCAGAGGTGGACCAGGGTGGTCTCACCACAGGTGGGCGCGGCCAGGGGCTGGGCCATGCCCCCTCATGGTGAGGCTGGCCCCTGGCCCCCCTCCGGCTCTCTTTCGGTCTTCAGTCCTCTTCCGGAAAAAATAAGACTTCTAGAACTTATTTCGTCCAATTCCGAGAATATTTCCTGTGTAGCACTTTTGAAACACAAAAACAGCAAAAAACAGGGAACTGGAACTGTGGCATTTTGTTAGTAGGTTAGTTCCGGAAATCGCATAAAAATGCCACGAAGTGTAACGAAACACGAGGCAAATGGTGTAAAAACAAGCATGGAGCGTCAAAAATTATAGATACGTTTGAGACGTATCAGCATCCCCAAGCTTAACTCCTGCTCGTCTTCGAGTAGGTAAGTGATAACAAAAGAATAATTTTTGAGGTGACATGCACCATCACAATTTTGATCATCAAAGTAAGCATTGAGTGCTGGGATCAAAAAAAACTTAAAACATGGGCATGAAAGATATAATCTTGATAATAGAAACTTAGCAACCATGTTATAACATGAAAATGAACACAAATGAAAGATCATGAAAATGAAACAATGAAAGTCAAACGTGTGTTCAAATCATAAGGAAAAACATACAAATGGTTTTCAGCTTGTCCCTCATGGAGTAGCAAAACATAAATGCATAGGACACCTTCAAGTTTAAGAGGGCGACTAGATACAAATAATTTAAGAACAAGTGAAACCAACAATATGAATCAATCAATGAAAACTTTGGGACAATGCACATTATACTCAGAATGACAACTATGCTCTCTTAATGGTGCATAAAGGTAGAAGGTGGAGACTCAACATAAAAGTAAAAGAAAGGCCCTTCGCGGAGGGAAGCAGTGATTGCAAGTTTTATAAACCTTCAAAAATTATGGTACTTACCGGCTTTGAGCTCTCATTGCCCCCATCATGAGCATCTTGAATGGTTAAAGTTAATGCGAATACACTTATGATGCATATGCTTGACAAATCATAAGTTGAAAACCTCGTGTCCCGTGAAATACGAATACCCAAACCTCATGCTACTCGACTTAGAGTCCCAAGCAAGCTCTTGTCATTGTAAATATATGTGTATCATCGAGAACCGCCAACGGGGTACCTCCATGCCCGATGACATGGAACAAGCCCACATCAAAATGACAGGACAAACAGACAATGAACACCTCAGCATCTCTTTTATTTACCATTGGTATAGCTTTTTATTGTGAGATGCGTCGTCGAATGTTCACTATGGGCATGCTGTAAATTTCCACCATGAATTATGCATGGCTTAGATTAGCGGCCCAGGCGTTTCCCTAACACATATAAAAACTCCATGATCCTGCAAGATTCCCAACTTATTTCACATTGCGAGTATCCATAAACAAAAGATCACGATATCAACTCAAATGAAAGATAGTGCAATATTGAAAGCTTGCTCCATGACGGCATGGCTGGGCTAATTCCCAACTTACAACTTGCAAGCATAACAACTCAACATAAGAGACCACAATGTCAAAATTTTAAAATGAGAAAATTAAAGTGTGCCATCTGGTTCGTGAGAGCTTTACTGACCAATTTTCGCATAACACCAAAAAGAGTTTAATTTGAAGGATAGATAAAAGCAAGTCAAATGTACTTTGGAATAGCAAATTGCTAATAGGTATGTATGGTGGACACTTTGGAACAACTTAGTTTTTAGAAGTTGGATGCACGAGTAGAGCTCATACTCGGTACAAAATAAGGGCTAGCAAAAGACTGGGAGCGACCAACTAAGAGAGCAATAACGGCCATAATCATGCATAGCGACAAAGCAACATTAAAAGAAGCATAAGATGGCATAAAAAGTCAAAAACTAAACGATCATAAAGGCAATGGCAACTTTGTATGAGTCTAACATGTGTGAGCATGCGCCAAGTCAACCCAAATAAAGCATCAAAGGAGAAAACCAAAATAATGCTTCCAAATAATTAAAACAACGCATGATTTTTTTCAAAGGCTCATTAAGCAATCTCAGTCATTTGAGACAAGTCATGCTACAACAAAACCACTAAGCATACTATCAAAAAGACATCAAGCACGATATGCAAAAGCCTAGGCCGCAGTCTACACAAGCTCCTTCTTGTACCACTTTTTTGCATAAAGGTTTTTCTCTTTTCCAACACCATTCGAACTTTTTATAAACAACTCTTTTGATGAAAACTAACATGGACCAGTGGTCAAAATACACCTTGAGACAAGGATATAACAAGATCTAAACAAAAATCAAGGCAAAAAACAAGAGCTAAACGCAGTAGCAGAAAAAGAGAACACTCGTTGAACGATAAGAGTGAAAATTAGAGTGTTCTTGGCAATGAAAAACAGAGTAAGTCTCTCTCCAAAACAACATGATGTGATCAAACCATTTATTGCAGCAAGCAAAAAAAAACTGAAAGCAAAAACAACTGACGCTCCAAGAAAAACGCATAATGCATAAAGCAATAAAAATATAGTGTTTTGAAAGGTGACCTGATTTTTGCCGATGAAGAAGGGGTGCATCGGGGGCATCCCCAAGCTTTGGCGCTTGTACTTCTTGGGTATTTCTTGGGGTGGCATGGGCATCCCCAAGCTTGATCTTTTGTCCATTCTTCATCTCATCTCATCATTCTCCAATCCCTACACTTGAAAACTTTCTTCATACAAAACTAAACACAAATCTATTAGCAACATTAGTGTAAGCATAATATTGAATCAACCCCTTTTGCTTCAGGTTTCAACTCAAAACCACCACATATAAAGTATATACTACTGTAGCAACTTCCCCAAAAGTTCTGTGATCAAAAGAACTCAAAAAGAAAGCGATAAAGCGGCAAACACAAATATTGGCAGAAATCTGTCAAAACAGAACAGCTGACAAAGGTCGAATTTTTAGAGGGTTTTCTGTTGCTCAAATCAAAAAGTGTTCAACTAATGAAAGTTTGGATATAACCTGGGACATATGCACAAGAAATCGCAGGTCCAAAAGATATACATAGAATTTTCACGAATTTTTATGGTGCAGCACCGAAAACTGTTTCAAGACAGCAACATCCCCAAATCTTACCTCGCTCAAATTAGAGGCTTCTCTTGGCACAAAAATGAAATAAAAAAGGATAAGGAGAGGTTATTATAGTAGTAATAACTTCCAAGACTCAAATAAAAGAAAAATAACTGAAAGTAAAAATATTGGGTTATCTCCCAAGAGTGCTTTTCTTTAACGCCTTTGAGCTAGACGCAGTAATTTGCAAAGATGCTCATGTAGGCGCCATATAAGAGCTTAAAGCAAAGGCGCCATATAAGAACTTGAAGCAATAGAGAGCATCAAAAATCAAATGTGAAAGACATTTAAATCTGAACCACTTCCTATAAAAAATAATCTTGTAAAGAGACAAGTCATGAAAGCGCAAAGCAAAAAGCATAGGAAGGCAAAACAAGTACAACTTCAAGAGTTGCAACATAAAGAGGGGAAGCTCAATATTGTTGAGATCCATCAAACCATGTTTCCCTCTCTCATAATAACTTTCAGTAGCATCATGAATAGAATTAACAATATAACTATCACATAAAGCTTCCCTATCATGAGCCACATGCATAAAAGAATTAATACTCCCCACATGAACAATCGTAGTAGGAGCAGATTCAATAGAATAATTATTCTTATCACCATAATCATCAAAAACAGGAGGCATATTGTAATCATAACTAATTTTTTCCTCAAAAGTAGGCGAACTGAAAATATTATACCCATCATCATACCCATCATAGACTAGAGGTTTAGTATCATCACAAGCTAGAGAACAGCTATTTCGCAAAGCATATTCATCAAACATATTATCATAAGAAGGAACATGGATAGTACTAATGGTACAACAATTATTAACCTTAGAATTGGTACCAAAAAGTTTTTTAATATCAAAAGTAGAGTGCTTTTCCCAATCATGATCACTAACATAGGTAACAAGCATAGGAACATCATCCCAATCAGAATTATCATAATCTATAGCAGGATCATAACGCTTAGGGGAAGGTACCATGTCCTCTCGCCTTTTGCTCCTCTTCTTCTTCATACTCTTCTTACTCTCTCCTTTAGGAGGGAGAGACTTGAAGGGCATCTTCTCCACATATTCTTTAGGAGGGAAAAGCATCTTCTCCACATAATCTGGTTTGCTGACAGAAACAACAGAAGAAACTTTGGAGGATTCCTCCTCTCTATTAATAAGATCGAAACATCTATTAGTCCTGTCATAGCTTGGCAAAACATCATGTTTTATAAGATTTTGTATGTAAGTATTTGCGAGGCAATCTTTAGCACAATCGAGACGACAACCACGAAGGGTGCTATTAATATCAACATCTCTCATATCAACCAAAGAAATCTTTCTAGACATCTCTTCACACTCCAAAAACAAAGTAAGCTCATCATGCTGATTGAGAGTAATCTTATCATCACAATACAAATTTGCGGTACTCATTCGATTAATTGGGCATTGAAAATTAAAGTGACCTATTTTATCTCAAAGTTCACAAAGAAAAGGATAAATCTCACAAACCCTTTCACCAAGCTCGTCTAGATCCCTGAGCCATTTTCGGGTTTCTTCATTTGCATGGTGGACACAATAATCTTCCTTGTTGTAGCTCTGTTCACAAGGTCTATGTACTCCACAAAAATTAACATGCTTATAAGAAATAGGACTTTTAGAAGTTTGAGCATGTCTATTGCAATCATCAATAACAATATCACTTTCTATGCAAGTGTCCTTAAAAGGTTCATGATACACGTCCCCATTTCCTTTAGGAACATTAATATGAGAAGCAAAGGCTTTAAAACAATCAATCATAATTTGAGGATCAAGACGATACTTAGCACTAAGCTCTTGAAAATCAGCAGTTTCAGCGAAAGACTTAATACAATCAAACTCGTAATTCATACCTGATCCTTTAGCTTTGTCGCTATCCCAACCTTCAATATTGTTTTGAATTGTTTCAAGCAGACCCCACTTGGTGTCGACATCCTTGCTTGTGAAAGACCCATCAAAGCATGCATCTAGATAGTCCTTATAATATCCTGAAAGCCTTGCATAAAAATTATTAATAACAATATTATGGGGAAGATCATGAATATGACATTTGTGCATTAGTAACTTCAATCTTCCCCACGCTTGGGCAATGCTTTCTCCCTCATGCGGATGAAAATTATAAATGTAATTCCTATCTTTATAAACCTCACTAGAAGGATAGAATTTAGAATAAAAGAGAGGTACAATTTCCTCCCAGTCAATAGATCGACCATCCTTCAGTGTTTTATACCATTCTTCAGCTCTTCCTTTCAGTGATAAAGAGAATAGCTTCTTCTTAACTTGGTTCATTGAAATACCTGCACACTGGAACAACTCGCATAATTCATGTATAAAAAGCAAATGATCACCAGGATGGACAGTTCCATCTCCTAAATAGCAGTTATCCATAGCACGTTCAACAATCTTCATAGGTATTTTAAAAGGATGAGGAGCACAAACATCATTAGAAACACCACATATGGGAGATAAAATATTATCAGAACAAACTTTCTCCACTAAAGCTGGGGAACTAAAAATATCATGCTTAACAAAACCAGCTTCCCCAAGCTTAGACTTTTCTATAGCATTAGCAATAACGGTATTCTAAGCATTCATACTAATAACATTGCTATGCGAAATAAGCTCCAAAGGTTTTTCAATTTTCTCTTCAAATCTAAACTCAGGAAAAAGACTAAAGAACTCTTTACTTTCCATTAAGCCTAACTAGTGAAAATAAAAACAAGAAACAAAAAGATATAATTATAGAATCTAAAGGAAATAACTCCGAGCACTCATCAGCAACTAAAAGACTTAGTAGCCAAAGGATGTGAGTACCTTTTACCTTACCTCCCCGGCAACGGTGCCAGAAAAGAGCTTGATGTCTACGCACGCGTCTGTTCTTGTAGACAGTGTTGGGCCTCCAAGTGCAGAGGTTTATAGAACAGCAGCAAGTTTCCCTTAAGTGGATCACCCAAGGTTTATTGAACTCAGGGAGGAAGAGGTCAAAGCTATCCCTCTCAACCCTGCAATTATGATACAGAAAGTCTCTTGTGTCCCCAACACACCCAATACACTTGTCAGATGTATAGGTGCACTAGTTCGGCGAAGAGATAGTGAAATACAAGTAGTAGTGATGATTATGAGTAGTAAATGTAATCTAAAATAAATATCGCTGCAAGCAAACATGTAACAAAACTGAAAGGAAACGGTGTGCAATGGTTGGAAACAAGGCCTAGGGATCATACTTTCACTAGTGGACACACTCCCAACAAATATAACATAATTGAACCAATAGATACTATCATCAATATGCAACTCAAAACAATTCTCCAATGGAAAACGAACACTAATCATGCGTAGGGCTACGAAGCACTCCTCAAAGTCCATATGTACCCAAACTAGATTGTCCCACACTATCACCATGAACGCAGTAGATGGTTCCAACAAACACCAACAATTCATAGAGATATTAACCAAAAAGATACACATGATGCGCACACTAGTCACCTTCACACCATGATACAAGGTATCTTCGGAGATTACAAATATAAAGCACGGGAGTAGCATAATATCTGAATAATAACATCTACCAATTCAACTAGGTACAAAGCTCACAATCACATAAAGATCACATCATGGGTGAGAGAGGTGAACCACATAGCTACCGGTAGAGCCCTCAGTCCCGGGGGAGAACTACTCCCTCCTCATCATAGGAGACAGCAAGGTTGATGGAGATGGTGGTGAGGTCGATGGAGACGGCGGAGACGGCGATGGAGACCGATGGAGACGGCTCCAATGGCACTTCCCCGTCCCGGCAGGGTGCCGGAACAGAGACTTCTGTCCCCCAAAATTTGTCTTCGACGGCGGCGGCGCTGCGGAACTGTTCTGGGAAAAACGCCGATTGTTTTAGGGTTTTCCGTCAGGAGGCTTCTTATAGGCGAAGGGGCATCGTCAGAGGTGGACCAGGGTGGTCTCACCACAGGTGGGCGCGGTCAGGGGCTGGGCTGCGCCCCCTCATGGTGAGGCTGGCCCCTGCCCCCCCCCCCCCTCCGGCTCTCTTTCGTTCTTCGGTCCTCTTCCGGGAAAAATAAGACTTCTGGAACTTGTTTCGTCCAATTTTGAGAATATTTCCTGTGTAGCATTTCTGAAACACAAAAACAGCAGAAAACAGGGAACTGGCACTGTGGCATCTTGTTAGTAGGTTAGTTCCAGAAATCGCATAAAAATGCCACGAAGTGTAACGAAACACAAGCTAAATGGTGTAAAAACAAGCATGGAGCATCAAAAATTATGGATACGTTTGAGACGTATCAATGGCACATGGAATATTGTGCGCTTGCCTAAACAAAAGAAGGCTGTCCACTGCAAGTGGATATTTAAAAGAAAGAAATGTTTATCTCCTAATGAGCCTCCAAGGTTTAAGGCAAGGTTAGTAGCAAAGGGTTTCAATCAGATTCCAGGTGTTGATTATACTGATGTTTTCTCCCCAGTTATGAAGCATACTTCTATTCGTGCTTTCTTTGGTATTGTTGCTATGCATGATCTTGAGCTTGAGCAGCTAGATGTTAAGACTGCTTTTCTGCATGGCAAGTTGTAGGAGGAGATATACATGGACCAGCCTGAAGGTTTCGTTGTGCCTGGTAAGGAGGATTTTGTTTGCAAGTTGAAGAGAACCCTTTATGGTATGAAACAGTCGTCACGACAATGGTATAAAAGGTTTGATTCATTTATGCTAGCACATGGTTTTAAGAGGTCTCAGTATGATAGCTGTGTGTACATCAAGTTTGCTAATGGATCACCTATTTATTTGCTGCTATATGTTGATGATATATTGATTGCTGCCAAGAGCATGAAAGAGACCACTACTTTAAAGGCTCAATTAAGTAGTGAGTTTGAAATGAAGGATCTTGGTCCTACTAAGAAAATACTAGGCATGGAAATTAAGAAGGACAAAAAGTCTAGTTTGCTATTTCTTCATTAAGAAAAATACATTGAGAAAGTTCTTCATCGTTTTAATATGCATGATGCAAAGTTTCTTAGTACACCTATTGCTTCTCACTTCAAGTTGTCAGCTTTGCAATGTTCTACTTCTAAATATGATATTGAGTACATATCACGAGTTCCTTATTCTAGTGCTGTTGGTTCCTTGATGTATGCCATAGTTTGTTCCCGGCCTGATCTGACACATGCTATGAGTTTAGTCAGTCGATACATGGCTAATCCTGGTAAAGAGCATTGGAATGTTGTTCAGTGGATTTTCAGGTACCTTCGCGGCTCATCTAAAGCTTGCTTGAAGTTTGGCAGGACTGGTGGGGGACTCGTAGGCTATGTGGATTCAGATTATGCTGCCGACTTGGATAAGAAGAGGTCCCTCACAGGTTATGTGTTTACTATTGGTGGATGTGTTGTTAGCTGGAAGGCTACCTTGCAGGATGTTCCAGCACAATCTACAACTGAGGCTGAGTACATGGCTATCAATGAAGCATGTAAAGAGGCTATTTGGCTGAAAGATCTGTTTGCTGAGCTTTGTGGAGATGATTCTTGTATTAAGTTATTTTGTGATAGTCAAAGTGATTTTTATCTTACTGAAGATCAGATGTTTCATGAGAGGACAAAGCACATTGATATTAAGTACCACTATGTTCGCGACGTGGTTGCACGAGGTAAACTGTAGGTATGCAAGATTAGTAGTCATGATAATCCTGCTGATATGATGACAAAGCCTGTTCCTGTTGCTAAGTTTGAGCTTTGCTCAAGCTTAGTTGGTATAACTGTTTAGCCCAAGTGGCTGTTTGGCGCCAGCAAGTGTTTTCTTTGTTGATTCAGATGATTGTTGAAGTTCATGCTACAAGGAATTTGTCTCAAGGTGGAGTTTGTTATATTCTGATCCAAATTCAAGTATTGGTGCACTGAAGAAAGGCTAACTTCGGACGGAGCGGAGCGAGGCCCGTCGCCGGGAGGCTTGGGCCGAAGCGAAGCGTTGCCACCGTCTATATATACATCTTGTAAGACGCCGGCTAGGGTTTATCGCGTTTTTGATAACCCACGGTGTTTGTAAACACCCACCAAAATAGTGAAGAGTTTGCTGGCTGGTGCCCGTGGTTTTTCCCCTTCGTGTTGGAGGGGTTTTCCACGTTAAATCTCGTGTCCTTTGTAGTGTTTACTTATTATCGTTCTTTGTTATTGTTCATCTCATATTATAGCAAGCGTCACACATACGTAGTTTTTGTTCAATTTTTTTTCTTGCACAATAGTTGTGATCAACAAAGCATGCAAGTGCTTATGTTTGCATGTATAGTGAGCAACCATTTACTGTGGTTTAGTTGGTTTCGTATTGGCCAAATCTTGACTCCCGTGCGTGGGAGAAGCGACGAGCATCTGCTGCACGGCTTATCCTGCAAGATGGTGTGGCGTGTGCTACCGATCCCAAGTTTAACCTGTCGCACAACTGGTACCACCAACAGACGTACTGCTGGTGCACGGTGATGACCGTTTCAGCAGCCAGCAGTGATGTAGTATGTTTGAGTTGACGCGGAGCTCGCGACTGTTTCGGTCCGTCCGAAGAGAAGCCTATTTGCTCATGCTACGAGGTTTCCAACTTTGATCTGGCACAACGTCGTCACACGGTCTTTGACTCGGCTGGGCCAAATCTCGCCGGAGCTAGCCCTCGTCTCGTGGATAAAGGCGATTGACGTGCCGTGCCACGAGGGTTCCGACTTTGGGACACCGGTGTGCATGCCATGGTCTTGAACCAGTCTCGGCTGAGCAACCCTTTTTTTTTTTTAAAGATCCAGAAATTGCTGGCATTTCGTCAATAAGCAAAGGGAAACCTAGAGCGCGATTGGTTGCTCGCAATGAGGCCATCCAGGCTCTGGGCAGCTAAAAACGTGTTTTCCGTTCTCGCGATGATGCGATTCTAGCCCCCAGCAAGCCAAAACAGTGCTACTAGCAATTAATCGCTCCCTACAGAACACGTACAACACGCAACATGTCGGAACAAAAGGAAAAAACGAGAGAAAAGGAAAACAAACGGTCTAAACACCAGGCCTAGCTAACTGAAGATTGAAGGGGGTTCGAACTTCGAACAGCAACAGCTTGCTAACAGGTCGACAGTCGGCTGAGCAACCCGAGTGACTAGAACAGTGCTGCTTACATTGGCAGGCGTTTCCGTTCTCACGTTGTAGATAACATGATTGGGAGCAGCTTGTGCCGTTGAAAGCTCTCTTTGGGCTTGCTGAAATTGATAGAAAGGAAGGGCGCGATTTTGATTCTTGGGGGCGCATTTGGGGGCTTTGGTAAGCAAACGCAGACACTGAGTACCTGAATCACGTACTGGGCAGATGCGACGGGCTATTTTACAGGCTACCTCGTGACAGGATCTGAAAATAAATCAAGCTAGGTCGCAATAACAGGTCGACAGTCGCTGGTAAGCGATTCAGAAAACTTCTTTGAAGTGGTTGTAAATTGTATCCTCTTTCGCCTTGCGCTCGGTGTGCAAGATGGTTTTTTTTTTCAATAAAAGGACAAAGGCTCAACGTTAGATTAACAACGCCAACAACGACAACAGTGGTACAAGATGTTGGCTTATAGGCAATAACTGCGCACACACACACACACAAGACACGCCTACCGACGAGGCTACCACCAAAGTCGCGAATAGAGGTCACAGCCACAAAGGGGACTAAGTCAGGGAGGAAGAGCACGCACTGGGCGGGCAGGGTTTGTCAGGCCGGATCTCATCCTAGAGCTCGGGCGTGCCAACAAGCGATGTACAACGCTAAGAAAACAACGCCGAGTCGCCGACGATGTCAACAGGAGCCGGACACCACCGCCTACGGACTACAACAGAGGCAACTCTAGGAAGGACCAAACGAGGAATGCCGAGGGTGCAGAGCACGAAATAAGCCTTGCCGAAGAAAGCATACCGGAGAGACTCCTCCACACCTCCTACGGAGGATTCCAAGGCGGCATCCCTGAACAAGCAAAAGGTAAGAAGCGACTGATAAGAATCGTTCAGTGCAAGAACTGTGCGTCCCTCAGACACCGGAAACCAAACAAAGCAAGAGATCAGAGACATAGGGATCAACAATTCGACGCCAATCGATGATAGTTATTTTTGTTTTGAATGTTAGCAGGAGAGCTGCTAAATTCATTGAATAGGTAGAAAATTGGTCCAGTTTATGAGGAAAACCGGACCCAAAAACCATACAGATAATGCCAATTGGCTTACAACGCACAACCACAAACGCACACAACAAGACTCGCCTTGCCCAAACCCTGCCAAGATGGCGAGAGGTCGAGGCACAGAGCCACTAGACCGCTTCACAACCGAAGCAGGACAACTCAAAAACACAACGCAAACCCCAAGATGGCACACGCCAACGTACGGCCCACCCTTGACGCCAAGAAGAAGTAGTGGCGAGTGGACGGCAGGACCTGGCCGAACCTAAGGAGAGCGTTGCCAAAGAGAAGCCGCATCAATGTACATTGCGCCCTAAGAGGCCCACGCTCCGGGTAGCAGCCACCTGACTTAGCAAGTCATCTTGGGACTCCTAAGGCAACCATAACAGTGCCTCCAACGAGGTAATGACGCCGTGGCGCCACCACTGCCAGAACCAACAAGTTGGATCTGAGGTTTCCCTCGTTGCTTAGGAAGGGGCATAACGGAAAGGGCAGAAACGACGCCTTCAAGAAGGTGACGACACCCGCAGACGTCACCGTCGTCCGCAACCGCATAGGATTTCTCCTGGCCCTAAACACCAGCCCCATCATCCACAAGAACCTAGCCATAGCCATGCCACCAAAGAGAAGCCAGCACTTGTCACCGGCGAGGGAGGCGATGACCACCTCAAGCATCCCGCAGGCCAACCAGCCGTGCTGCCGAACCTTCTTCCGCATCCCCACATCGGAAGGGAGGATGCAACGCCCGCTCACCACGGCAGCGCCATTCATCTCCCTCCAACTACGACCACCTCGTCCAACCACAAGCTGCAGCAACACCGGTCAGCCCCGGGCGAAGGAGGCGAAAGCCACCTCGAGCATCACCCCGACCAGCCCAAAACGCTGCCGGCCAATCTTCCTCTTCCCTGAGCAGACCCGATGATGGCAGCACTGCCCCGCCCAACACCTCGCACAGCCGCACGCTGGTCAGACCCAAAGTAGGCCCACACACACTCATGCCAGAGCTAAGCCCGCTCAGGCCCAGATCTGGCCCGCGCGCCGTCCTCCCAACTCGCCTCGCCGCTGCATCACCTCGACAGCCCCCACCGAGCGCGCCGGCCCAGCCGCGCCACCGCGCAGGCCGACGGCCGCGTCTTCCTCCTCTGCGCACGAGCATGCGCCACACCTCCCCTGCGTGCGAGCATGCGCACCACCTCTACGGACGGACACCTGCCCGCCGCAGCTGCACCTCGCTGGCTACCGCTGGCCAGACCCAGCGCGCACCGACACCTCGTAGGCCACCACACCACAGCGCCTGCCGATGGGCCGCCTCCATTCCGTGCGACACCCCGGAACCGCCCCCTCCTCCGCGCGTAGAAGAGGCGTAGGGGTGAGCCCTCCAAGCCCTGCGCCTTCGGCGACCGGGCGCCGCCACCACTGCCGGCGCCGGCGCCGCCAGCGGCCAAGGCGGCGCAGATCTAGGGTTTTTTTGTGTGGTTTCTGGTTGGCCTCCGCGCGAGGCGACCCGGGAGGAGTGAGAAAACTATGGTAGATAATCGATGATAGTTGCAGCGCAAGATGAAGAGCAGCATGCATGCGCGCGCAGGCAGACTTGCAGGCCACGGCCACGGCAAGATGAAGAGCAGTCAGAAGAAAGAAACAGATGATGGAAGGAGAACCCAACGATCTGCCGCTGGACAAACGAGAAGAACAGCAGAATGCATGAATGAATGCGCAGCCTTGCAGACTTGCAGGTTTGCGGCACAGCCAGGCTCGCAGCACATGCCCGACCGATCTGGCAATCTCCTCTCCTCTCCCTCCCCCGCAGCACTGCAGAGCCACTGTGCGTACGTCGAGGAAGACTGACCCGGCCAAGAACACGCAGCGGCCTGCATCTGCATGCATGCAGTGCAGTGCCAGGGGGAAAGGTCGGGAGAGATGGCTGCAAACTTTACCTTTTCTCCAGGTGGTCCTCTCCGTTGTCGTCCTTTGCGTGGATCATCGTCGACGACGACCTCCCAAATCCCAATCAATCATCCGTCTCTGACGGTCTGACCGCCCGCCAGGCAGCCGAGCAGCCGATCGGGGGTTATGCAGTATTCTTGGGATCTAATCTAATTTCCTAGAGTGCACAAAAACAAGCAACTATGTCTAGCTCTGGCAGCATATAAATTTTGGCAAATGCTACAGAACTTGGTATACATCATCCCAAGGCATCATCACCATAGTGTGACAATTTAGGAGCCACTTTGTTCAAAAAAGAGTAGCTAATAGGTACTCCCGGATATCAGGTTCATTCCTACAGTTGATCTATCTGTTGATGGGCTTAGAAAACCATTGTCAAATAGACAACTGGAAGCTTTTCAACGCTATCTCAACTTAGGTAAGTTGTGATTGTGAGACGGGGTTATTTAAACGATATAATCCGTGTTGCGTGCGTTGTAATCAAGTACAGTTATGGCATAGTTGAGATCACCTTATAACATGCCTTGTATAGATGGTTTTCTTATCAAGGAATATCTAATAGCCAAACTGTATCAAACTCCATTTTTTCGATCAAATTGTATCACCGCGTACCAAACGACACCTCCAAGAAGGAAAGCGACGACGACGACGCTGCTGCCTGGACTAATCCTAGGTTTTCCCCCGGTACGCTACGTGGAGTGGGGAAGAGGTACACCCGACGCCCTTCGGGAAGGAACGACGACACCCGCAAGAGCCACCGCGTCGGTGACGAGACGACATGGATTTCTCCCGACCCCAAAAAACCACACCTCGGACGATCCGTAGCGCTCTACGCCTCTACCAAACTTGCCACCCACCAACGCACGCCACCACACGGTCATGCAATCACTTCCGTCGCCTCACCTTGGTCCAAGTTACGAGGCCAGCAAGACCGATAATAAGGAACTCCTGCGAGGGCAGCAGTACAGATCTGGGCCAGGAGGGCGTCGCCGGCCGCGCTAAGGCGACCAGCCGGTCGAGCTCAGACTACCACGCCACCCCGCTGCCAAGAGGCCGCGCCTGCGCCACCAAGACCACCCAGGCCGCGCCCCGACCGCCGCCAGCCAAAACACACTGCCGCTGGCCGTCACGTGCCGCGCCGCCACTCCATGCACGCGGGGAAGGTCCGGCCGCCGCCGGCGGCACCACACAGGCAATGCCTAGCGGCCCACGCTGGCGGCGGCAGAGAGGGAGAGGGGAAGCTGGGCGGCGGTGGGTTAGGGTTTGCCCCTACTCGCCCGCGCGGGGGCGAGACAGGATCGAGACGAAGGGTTTTCTTTTCACCGAGACCTGCCCTCTTAGCCAAACTGTATCAAACTCCATGTAATTGTGGTTCTATATTAACACGCATGAGGCCCTGCCTGAGGAATACGCAACCTATTGTTTTTCACACCCCGATCTCCCCCGACATTTTCTATCAAGTTCACCCTACCTTTTGACTAAGTTTTGACTTTTTTTTAGGAACGACTAAGATGATTTTTTGTAAGAATTTTGCCCCCGACCCATATATATTGTACCTTTCCCGCCCTCCCCTACAAGTTTTGTCAAGCTCTTCCCTTAAACCACCGGCAATCAGAGCGACAACGGAAGGACGCCGTCATACACGCTCATTATCAACACATTCGCATACCTCACTCACGACTAGATTCATGCCTCGCACCTCAAGGTGCTCGGCCGTTGGCCCAAACCTCGTAGGGGCAACTACTATTCGCGAGGGTGTTCAAGGGTGGCGGTAGTGTTACCCGATGCGGTAGCTGCCGTGATAGAAGAAGAGAGCAACAATAGAAGGAACACCGGGAGGTGGGCAAGGAAATACATCTTTGCAGCGCAACTCACTCCAGCTCCGTTCTTGGATGCCCCCTTGATGTTGTTGTAAGAGCATAGAGCGGTGGCAAAGATGACGATGAGTCGAGGAAAGGAGAGGTGAGGTGATGAGTCAGAGTAAAAGGGAACAAAATGTGGTCCTACCTCTGAGCCTATGTGTCAAAGCGCCACAACTCACGAGGGACGCATGGTGTGGATTGTGCAGTAAAGACTCAAGAAGTGGAAGTGAAATTGGGGCGAGAGAAAGAGAGACGGGAGGAGGGGTTTGTCTCAGTTTTTACTTTTTTATATTGATTTTTTAAAACAAAATATCTTGAGAACAGTCTTTCCAAATTATGAACTGTTTTCACTTTTGATCTCCTCACATCGAGATCTTCAAAACTAGATTAGATGTTGATAGGTTTTGTTAAATTACCGAGCTACTACAATTGTACTTTTGGGTTTAGTATGTACTCAGGTTTCAGTGTGGCTATCATTCACACTTGAAACACCACGATGTATCCTATGAGTACATCCGCGAGCAACACTCATTTGCCCTTATGTTGTTGTGAGCTCTTTTTGGTGTGGTGGGCTTGTGCCCTTATGTTGTTGTGAGCTCTTTTTGGTCTGGTGGGCTTGCATTGATAGGAAGGCTGGTAGTTCTGGATTTTTGGGCCAATGGACATTTATATTCGGTCGTGGTTATATGCCCCAGCATGATATATCCTATTTCCCGCCCATAGAGGGAAGGAATGTGTCCCCGTCCACGGGGGCGGTGATTTGGGCCTCGGGCTGTTAGGATTGGCGCCTAGTTTTCTCCATGTTTTCGGGTTGGTTTTGTATGGTTCTCTCAGTTTTCTTAGTCTTTTTTACGAAACATAGTAAAACGCACAAGCTCACAAATACGTACACACTCACTGACGAGGGTTAAACTCAACAAATGTCCTAGATGAAGGACTTAGGATCGGGGAGATAGGGCGTCGGATGAACTCGAAGGTAAACTCAGTCAAACAAGGTGGCTACGAAAGTAAAACGTGGGTGTAAAACCTGGCTCGCTTTCAATCTGTCCCACACCGTCCCCTCCTGGCCCCTACATATAGGTGGCCATGTCTCGAGGATCATGTGGGATCCGATACAGATTACAATATCGACATACGACATGAACTCGTATTTCGACTAGTTTTACAATTGGGCCTAGCTTAACGGGACTCAGGGGTACTCAACTAATGGGCTCTATTATCTATACCCTTGTCAGTAGCCCTTGAGATTCTACCAGAATTGCAGATTTGGGTTGAATCTCAGATCTTCAATTCTTCGGCTTGATCAATACTTGACTTCTTCAAATCTTCGACTTGGTCTTTCAACTTTTATTATAATATCTCGCAAGGGGCTTTGATGAACAAGCCTGACAACTCTGACGGATCAAGAGGCCAGTTAACTGCCGGAACAGATACTTGCCACCTACTTCAAATTCAATCCCCTTGGACTTGAATTCGGGAAACCGGTCAAACCCATTCTTTTGCCGCATTTAGGACTTACAAAGAATGAGTCCCAGTGGTTCTCAGGGTACCCAGTGCGTCCACCAAGATTTTTCTTCGTGTCGTAGACACGGATACATACCAGCAGAGCGCATCCATGTACGTATACCGGGCCACACATGACGGATCCTGGGGTCTTACCTTCATGATATATTTCAACCACGGCATTCAAGTTTTGTCGCGATGACACAACTCGATAATTATGCTTCGCAGCCTTGTTTGACTGATTCAATATATATAATTTTTCGAGTTATCCTTTTTAACTTTCATGCATATCTCCCGATCGGAGTAATCGATGTCTATTTTGTTGACAATGTAGCCAAAGTTCCTTGCTAAAGAGATGCAACCAATTATGTCTATGTAATATCCCAAGATTAGAGGTCATAAAATAGAGGCAACAGATGTGTGCATTGCATTTCATGCATAGAAAATCCGGGTAATTTTCGCGCATTTAAATAAACCATGTCAAAGTGATTGGAGTTTCACTTAAGTTGATGGAATTGAAGTAGCTCATCAACTAGAGCGTGATAAATTTCAATATGACCTTTGTTAAGATCCTTGTCTTGGGTAGTGATAGTCACAACAACTAAAAGAGAGCTAAGTGAGGTAAAACTAAAATGCTTGACACACCATTTTAGGACCAAATATCTATTCACACCTAGATCATCATGGTATTCTTTAAACCCTACTTCTTTCATGCTAAAGAAGTCAACACAAGTCTTATTCTTAAATCATGATCTATTATATATATTCTTATGTCCTAATCTAGTGAGTCCAAATATGAGAAGTGGAAAGGTTAACTCAATGCCAGTTCGATTATTAGATTTGCCTTAACTCTAGGTCAGATAACTTAAGAACATTGGAGCCATTCCTATAAAGGCCAACTAGGAGACTTTAGACATTATTCAAATTCTAATTAGGACAAGTCTTTTGATATAGGTAGATCATATCATAAACCCTACTTCTGGTCCAGAATAGAACCATCCCTAGGAAGTATACCTAATACCTAGACTTATGGATTTAAGAAGTGGAGTAGAACCCATGTATATATCACAACAAGGAGATTATATCCTTAATCTCAGAAGGTTGGTACAATCTAGAATAAACCCTTGGTAGAGAGAGTTGATGAAGGAAATAAAATGGATTTATTATGGAAGTTGATGAAAGAAATAGTATGATCATGTCAAGTACATAATTATGCTTGCTGATGAAGCTAAATAGATTAGTTATGAAACCTTGTCTGATAAGCAGCTATCATCCTAAGACCTAGGGTGGAGTAGGAACTCAACTGGAGCATGTCTCACTCAGGAGATACCCATATAATAGAAGGCACATGGGAAACCTTGATCTGTGTACAAGTTCCCATTGAGTGAATCATCTAGATATAGGTTGAGCAGATCCTAAACCTTGACCCAGAAACTTAGTTAGTCTGTAGATCCTTTTGTTGCATTGAGCACATTTCAGAGAGGACACCATTTCCTAGTTGAGAGTGATAGCATTCTATCCAACTCCATAACCTCTTATTCATTTACTTGGGGATTCATTCCCAAGTATCACTCCAACTTATGCATCACCATATGATCATAAGATCTATATATTCCCATGCTTTAACCTTGAATTTAAGAATTGTGTTCCAACCACAATTCCTATAAGATAAACAACCAAGTCTTTTAACCTAGAGATCAAATCCATACAAAGGTGTACTTTGATCATGGTCTCAAGACATTAAAGTCTTTCCTATGAGATTTAAGGATTTATCCTCAATTAATAAAGGTAAATAATCTAGAAACCAATAAAGCCTTGGCATGGCAATGGGGCAATTTCATTCTTTTAAGAAAGTTGGAGAAACATGAAATCATGTTCATATGCTCCAGACAAACCCAGTGGTAGGAATAACCATCTATAGTAAATTTATTTTCATTCAAATACAAATTACAGTTGCTATATAATCACCTAGCAAATTATTCAAGGCTTAGTAAAATATTTCAAAAACAAAGAACATGACATTAAAAAATTACTTTTATTCAAATTCCTATTCAAACCCTAATATTACTTAGAATATTTTATGTGCTTATGCACATAAAAGCTTACATTACTGCAATACATGATGCACTAAACATCTAAATCTATTCCATATGTTGCCCCAAATTCAAAATCCTGCAAATAAGTTTGAATTCAAATAGTTGAATTGAAACCAGAAAAATAGAAAACAGAAAAAGAAAAGAAACAGAGAAAAAAAGTCTCCACCGGACCGAGTCGGCCCACCAAGCCAGCCCATCTAGCTAGCCCGCCCGAAATCAACCCGATACCGTTTTGTTATATTTTTTTACCGTGAAGGAGGACGAAGTCTTCGTCTTCGTCTGCTGCTCTCCCGCATGAGCGCCACCGCGACGGTGAAGCCACGTCGCCGGCCATCATCGACGACCACTGCCAGAGTGCCGATTGACCGCCTCGTCCTCGACCTCATCTCTACACGCCCACTGGCAGGGGTGGCGAAGTGATTCGCGCCCGCAACAGGTGTCCATATGGCCGCCGCATCTCGACCGTCCTCGCCGCAGTGACGACGCCGCCGACCTTGCCTTACCATATAAAACCACGCAGATGACCGGCGAGAAACCCTTGACCGTCTCTGATATTTCCCAATCTCTCATTCCCTCCCTATCTCTTGATTTCCTGTCTGTAGCCAGGGGGTTCACCGCCGATGGTTCTTAGTCGAGCCGCCGATTGAGGCCAGCTCAAGGTCTGAGGGGAGTTCCAGGGGAAGCGCAACGCCAAGGAAATATTTTGGGCAGAAGGAATTGATCCCGAAGGCTTCTAATCAACGGCATCACTCCGTTCCCTTTCATGGCAGAACGTCGGAATTCTTGAAATTACGCTTGACTGCGACCACTATTTCCATCTGGGAGCGTTGCATCAGGTTCGTGACAAGATTTCTCTTCTTTAGAGTATATCATCGCATCTTCTCGTGGACTGCAGCGTGTAGTCATCGTTCAGCCGCCATGCACCGCCGCGGTTAAGCTCGTCGGAGCTTGCTTCGGTGATTAATTCCTAGCGGCGTCACCACCAGTAAGGTCCCCGTCGTGTCCTTCTTCTAACACGCCCTACACACTACCCGGTGGGGCCTGAGTCGCCGTCTCCGGCGATCGCCGGCGACAAGCCGACTGCCATGACCGAGACAAAGCCCAGTCAGACTGTTGACCGGTCAACTGCCAATGTGGCAGCTGACGTGGCCAGGACCCACTGGTCAATGTCTGTGGGTAGACTTAGCCTGGGTATAACTAGTATTTCCTATTTAATTCAAATTCCAGAAATTGTTGGAAACTTTGAAATATCATATCTAATTCGTTTAAATCATAAAAATGCAAATGATATACCAAAATGTTCACAAAAACAAAATCTATCTGTTTACTTTATAATATTGCATACTTGTGTGAAATAGTTTTGAATTAAATTTGAAAACATGTTTAAGTACTATTTGAAATTGAAATTTAAATCCAATTTAAAAAAATTGAAACAAAATTTTCAGATAGCAAATAAAATTTTGGATACATACAGAATATTATTGCAATTACTATTTTATTATTCAGAAATAATAATTTTGAAACTTTACCAATTAGGATATAAAAACCATAAAACCAATTTCCTTAATAATTTTAAATACTAAAATTTAGGATATATCATGAATATATAAAAACTTGTATATTAGAATTACTTCTTAATTCCTAGTTACTACTTATTCACTAACAATTAAGTTTTAAACCTTAAATCAATTGTAGTCACTTAAAATTGGATTCAAAACCTTAAAACATATGCACTGAAATAACCAGACTTTTCAAATTATTTGGAATAATAATAGGACCTTAAAATGAACTTCTAACACTATAACTCATTAAGGTATATGTTTTTCAAAAGCTATCCTTATGGAGTACATATAACTTAGGCATCTACTTTTTCTCTCTGGTACTAAAACAAATAAGTACCTTCGTGTGCTAATAATACCATGCATCTTAATTCAACCATGAATGGTTAGATCTGATGTTCTCTTTCAATATGGTATATCATAGCCAACTAACTGCCTGCAACACCTTTGTTGCAACTTAAAATTGATACCTTCCCTGGCATCACTTAATCACCATTCCTTTAAGTAATAAAAAAGGTCCATTAAGGAGTATGTTCTTCAAAAGTAATTCTTTTGAAGAACATATCAAGTAAGCATCACCTCAATTCCTATGTCCTAAGTTTAGCAAAGACCTATGCATGTTAAGATTATTAACAACTCTAGAATCACCCATAAACTGTTTACTTTAGCACTACTGGCTCATGGCTAACTATTTGAGTGTCTATGCTAGTTTAGATTGTTATCAATTATAGAAATAACTATTTTTGGTAATAACATTCTAAACTACCTTGAATGTCCATGCTTTACTAAAACCCTTTTAACATTGAATGAAACTTAGCTTGTTCTCTTGGTATGCTCATCTATTAACTACTCTTTGATTATGATAGAGCTATGCTAAACCCTAGAACACTAAACCTTAGGTTACGCTTAGAACGATGCATAGCATATGATTTGTATATCATGCTGCAGTTCTTTTAACATCATCTTTACCAGATGATGGTGCTATTTCAGTATTTGGATTTCTTACGTATCGAAGACCTTGATTTGCATAATCTTGCAGTTAAAAAGGCAAGTTCACTCTTGCTCATATCTCTTGATTATCTTTATCAAATTACTTGCAAATATACCGGTGGTATTACTACTGCATCTAAAAGCAAAAGGTTCTCTTTTCATAATTAATATGACTAGTGGTTATCGACCCGAGTGGTGATAACCTAGGATGGTTGGCAGGTGGAACCACGGTAAGATTGTTGAGGTGGAGGTTCCACTTGCATGGGAAAGTAAACCCTAGGAGTAATAACCAATGCCGCAGTTATTCTTGTGCCGTAAAAACCGTGTCATCCAAGAAACTTGGAATGGGACGGGAAAGTCATCTGTATCTTCTCTCGTTTGCATGTCAACGGGCAGCCAGTTGCCGGTCGCGGTAGGTCTTGCGAGACTACTTGCACATGGGTGGGACCCCTTAGTTCCCACGGCACTGGTGTCTATGATGGTCTGCAAGGGACGCCTAGGTACTTCATCGTTGGGGGTGAATATCAGGGGCACAACCTGCTTGCGTGAATTGGGTGGGCATGCGTTGTGCGGAGAAGGCAGTGAATGGCTTGGATCAATGACTGGGCCCCACACCAAGGAAGTGTGGATGGGAAAGATCGCCCAGTTGTGCAGCAAGGCTTTGATCTCTTTTGGAAGGACACACCTCTGCAGAGTGTAAAAGGATGTGACATGTTACCCCTTGTTCCGGGAAGGAGCTACGAACGCGGCAGGAAAGGTGCTCTCAAGGCACTAATACCCTGTGTTGGCTGTCGGGCATAGTTTTCAGAATAAAATCAACCTCCTGAAGAAATGTTTACAAAAACTTGCATTGCCAAATGACTCTTGGGTCTAAGGCTGTAGTTAGTGCATCAAACACCTTATACTCTATATGAACTTGCTGGGTAACGCTCGTTACTCACCCCACTCCCTCGTAACCCTTGCTTAGATTGAAGGCAACTCAAGGAGGCAACCTCGAGACACTAAAGATGAAGATGAAGCATTCTACCAACGTCTTCATTACCAGCGGAGGCTACAATTGTGCGAAGCTTGGTGGAAAACTAGAATAGGGTTAGAAAGGAACCAGTTTCCTAATCCTAGATCCTAAGTAGTTAGAGTATTCTGTAGTTGAGTAGTAAGCCAACTGCATTAGTTGTAGTTTAGTTTAGTCTTCCTTATTTCTTTCTCGTTTGTAGTCGCCAGTACTAAACCTCTACCTGTTGAGGAGGTTCTGAAGATCTTCTGTATGCTGAAAATTGTAATCCTATAGACATACCGTGGACCTGCGATGTTTCTGTTGTACCACTCTGATGGATGTAATAGTAGTGAGACAGTGTTTCATTAGTGTTATGTCAACGACTTGCATACTACACATGCAGTGGTATGCTGGGTCACCACAGCTGGTATCAGAGCAAACGCTTTGACCCTAGGATTAAAACCCTTTAATAGGAGACCTGTAGGTTTGGTAGAGATTATAGGAAGCCATCTTATCTAAACCAATGCTTCTTATGACTTGGGATGGATATTCAACAAAAGAATAATCTTGACACACTCGAGTCAAATGTTCTTACCTGTTTTTCTTAAGTGAAGTTAGATATCTTGTTCCCTACCATAGATAGATGTCATCATTAGAGCCTTACATAAAGGATGTAAGTGGATCATATTTGGTATACAATACATGGTAGTCCAAAGAGAGGATACAACCGGAATGGGAACTATCCTATTGGAAGAAGTATACCAAGGGCAATTTGTTAAACTTAAGTCATCCGAAACTGTAGTAGGGTGATGTTAAGTGGTGAAGTGAATCTATATGAGGTAGTAGGACCGCAGGTATAGTCTTGTATGTGGTTACTCAAGGATGCCATATACAATTAAGATGCACTGAGAGTATAAACATTTTAATCAAGTTGGATTCACCTGAGAATCATCACATGAAGGAGTAGAACTTTGTAGCAGACCAGCAATTTCAAGCTGAGGAGGTAGATGTTCAAGTAGAATGGTGAATGAAGGGTTCCAAACCATGGCAATTAAGTCAAGTCTACCAAAACCGTAGTCTTTAGTCGGGGAAGATTTATCAAAGCACAATGGAGAAGTTTTATAGAAGTCATGGATTTGGGTGAACCATGCTTAGTGAAGTATGTACGATGTATAGGAATGCTAGAAGTTTTGAGTGATCAAGTGAGATTCGACTTCAGTAGGATGGAAGGTAAGCTAGAAGTGGCAATCCTAAAGGATTATGAATCCGTTAGAATGGTTTCCAAACCCCTTTGCTCAAATTTATTCGATTGCAATTTGACAATTGGAGTAAATATTGAGACAAAGAGTAGTAGTCCACCACTACATGCAATATAGTACAATATAAACCTATATTATTTGGTGCTATAAGGTACACATCTAAGCCTGAATTCTAGAGATGTTTTACTCACGGGCTTATGATGATGTATGTTGCCTGCACAAATTTGGATTTTCCTAGATTTTATTGTGTGACTAGATCTATGCATGAAGTTGGACTTTGATGTGCAAATGCATGTTGCATCATCAAGTTCTTACTTGATGTTATAGTTCTAGAGGTTAAGGTATTCATGTGAGGGAGAGACGAATTCCTAAGGCAAGCAAGTCAGAAGATGAAGAATCACCAGATAATGGAAGCCAAAAGAAGAAAGCTAGCAAGTGATCCTCATGGAAGCATCATGAAGTGGTAGTAAGATGAAGTATTGGAATTTAGTAGTAGTACTCTAGGTCTTAGAACACTAGAAGTAACTCTAGGTTATAGAGCAGAACCACTAATTAGGTAACTGCGATTGAGTTTAAGGTATTTGAGCTCGTTGTTATGCAGCCCTGGTTATGCTTAGTACATCACGGGTTGATTGAGGTGTTGTGATACCGATGATCCATTCTGGTATTGCCTGCTGCTTTTTCCAGCCTAGGAGTGGTAACCCCAGTAACCCTCGTTGATAGCGTGACTAAGACACATAACATCTCTGTATAACTTTGATCTCTAGTCCCGAAATCTTGAATTGTTGATTGGTGGTTAAGACGTTAGCAATGCCTTTCCTTATCTAAGAGATGTACTTTTTATCTATGGACTAAGACTTGTGAAGATTCGTGTCAACACTCATCCGTTGGGACCATTGGTTCGTTTATGGCCCTGTTACTTCATATTTTTGATCAAATTATACAATTGCCTGTCGTGGATGTCCTCCGGTACAAGAGAATCTCTGCCGGATTTCTCCCGTGGCTTTGTATGGACCTTACCGTTTGAATTAGGATAGATAACAATGGGAAAACCCAATTCTCGTCAATCTTTAGAACTCTTGGGTAGGTACATACATCCAAAAGTGGAATAGAACACCCTACCTAAAAGCTTTATCGAAGAATTCTTACCGGATATCCACAATTATGTGGGTAAACCGCAGACTTTTTTGAGAAATCATTAGAAAGACATAGTAGTAAGACCGACCCAAAACTTATAGTTAATCATGGAGTCCAAATGGTTAGAGAACGATGAGTTTGAAGACCATTAGAAAAGTCTAAGGGGAAGAGTTCAGGAAAGTCAAAAGTGTTGAAAGTGGGATGAAGTATGTCGGAAGTAAATTCTTTCCAAGATTTGCCGTAACCTTATGGAGTTCGGCAAAGGAGTGAGATGATTTTGACCATAATCATACCAAGTATGAACTGCAACTGGAGAAGTTTGAGATAGAGTTAACCATAATCTTGAACCTAGAAGACCAAATAAGATCTATAAAGATGGATCAGAAAATTTGAATGGACACACTACATGTGTTTAACCCGTTCTTAGGTGGTCAAACCGAGAGTCAATTAGGAAGATTCGTTGGAACAATTAGTAGGACCCTATAAGCCATAGAAAGTATTGCAAACAGGGATAATCTGAGAGAAGGACCAAGAATAGACCAAGATGGATGGAATTCAAGTGACTATTGTTCGGAGTTAGACAACAGAAGATTCGAGGAACACTCTGGACAAAGGATACCATCTATATCCCAATTAGTTGGTAAAGGAACATCAAGACATATGATACCAACAACAAGTCGTCCAACAACGTACGAGAGCGAAAACTTCAGGACGAAGTTTAGTTTAAGGAGGGGAGACTGTAATATCCCAAGATTAGAGGTCATAAAATAGAGGCAACCGATGTGTGCATTGCATTTCATGCATAGAAAATCCAGGTAATTTTCACGCATTTAAATAAAACATGTCAAAGTGATTGGAGTTTCACTTAAGTTGATGGAATTGAAGTAGCTCACCAACTAGAGCGTGATAAACTTCAATATGACCTTTGTTAAGATCCTTGTCTTGGGTAGTGATAGTCACAACAACTAAAAGAGAGCTAAGTGAGGTAAAACTAAAATGCTTGACACACCATTTTAGGACCAAATATCTATTCACACCTAGATCATCATGGTATTCTTTAAACCCTACTTCTTTCATGCTAAAGAAGTCAACACAAGTCTTATTCTTAAATCATGATCTATTATATATTCTTATGTCCTAATCTAGTGAGTCCAAATATGAGAAGTGGAAAGGTTAACTCAATGCCAGTTTGATTATTAGATTTGCCTTAACTCTAGGTCAGATAACTTAAGAACATTGGAGCCATTCCTATAAAGGCCAACTAGGAGACTTTAGACATTATTCAAATTCTAATTAGGACAAGTCTTTTGATATAGGTAGATCATATCATAAACCCTACTTCTGGTCCAGAATAGAACCATCCCTAGGAAGTATACCTAATACCTAGACTTATGGATTTAAGAAGTGGAGTAGAACCCATGTATATATCACAACGAGGAGATTATATCCTTAATCTCAGAAGGTTGGTACAATCTAGAATAAACCCTTGGTAGAGAGAGTTGATGAAGGAAATAAAATGGATTTATTATGGAAGTTGATGAAAGAAATAGTATGATCATGTCAAGTACATGATTATGCTTGCTGATGAAGCTAAATAGATTAGTTATGAAACCTTGTCTGATAAGCAGTTATCATCCTAAAACCTAGGGTGGAGTAGGAACTCAACTGGAGCATGTCTCACTCAGGAGATACCCATATAATAGAAGGCACATGGGAAACCTTGATCTGTGTACAAGTTCCCATTGAGTGAATCATCTAGATATAGGTTGAGCAGATCCTAAACCTTGACCCATAAACTTAGTTAGTCTGTAGATCCTTTTGTTGCATTGAGCACATTTCAGAGAGAACACCATTTCCTGGTTGAGAGTGATAGCATTCTATCCAACTCCATAACCTCTTATTCATTTACTTGGGGATTCATTCCAAAATATCACTCCAACTTATGCATCACCATATGATCATAAGATCTATATATTCCCATGCTTTAACCTTGAATTTAAGAATTGTGTTCCAACCACAATTCCTATAAGATAAACAACCAAGTCTTTTAACCTAGAGATCAAATCCATACAAAGGTGTACTTTGATCATGGTCTCAAGACATTAAAGTCTTTCCTATGAGATTTAAGGATTTATCCTCAATTAATAAAGGTAAATAATCTAGAAACCAATAAAGCCTTGGCATGGCTATGGGGCAATTTCATTCTTTTAAGAAAGTTGGAGAAACATGAAATCATGTTCGTATGCTCCAGACAAGAAACCCAGTGGTAGGAATAACCATCTATAGTAAATTTATTTTCATTCAAATACAAATTACAGTTGCTATATAATCACCTAGCAAATTATTCAAGGCTTAGTAAAATATTTCAAAAACAAAGAACATGACATTAAAAAATTACTTTTATTCAAATTCCTATTCAAACCCTAATATTACTCAGAATATTTTATGTGCTTATGCACATAAAAGCTTACATTATTGCAATACATGATGCACTAAACATCTAAATCTATTCCATATGTTGCCCCAAATTCAAAATCCTGCAGATAAGTTTGAATTCAAATAGTTGAATTGAAACCAGAAAAATAGAAAACAGAAAAAGAAAAGAAATAGAGAAAAAAAGTCTCCACCGGACCGAGTCGGCCCACCAAGCCAGCCCATCTAGCTAGCCCGCCCGAAATTAACCCGATACCGTTTCATTATATTTTTTTACCGTGAAGGAGGACGAAGTCTTCGTCTTCATCTGCTGCTCTCCCGCATGAGCGCCACCGCGACGGTGAATCCACGTCGCCGGCCGTCATCGACGACCACCGCCAGAGTGCCGATTGACCGCCTCGTCCTCGACCTCATCTCTACACGCCCACTGGCAGGGGTGGCGAAGTGATTCGCGTCCGCAACAGGCGTCCCCATGGCCGCCGCATCTCGACCGTCCTCGCCGCAGTGACGACGCCGCCGTCCTTGCCTTACCATATAAAACCACGCAGATGACCGGCGAGAAACCCTTGACCGTCTCTGATATTTCCCAATCTCTCATTCCCTCCCTATCTCTTGATTTCCTGTCTGTAGCCAAGGGGTTCACCGCCGATGGTTCTTAGTCGAGCCGCCGACTGAGGCCAGCTCAAGGTCTGAGGGGAGTTCCAGGGGAAGCGCAACGCCAAGGAAATATTTTGGGCAGAAGGAATTGATCCCGAAGGCTTCTAATCAACGGCATCACTCCGTTCCCTTTCATGGCAGACCGCCAGAATTCTTGAAATTACGCTTGACTGCGACCACTATTTCCATCTGGGAGCGTTGCATCAGGTTCGTGACAAGATTTCTCTTCTTTAGAGTATATCATCGCATCTTCTCGTGGACTGCAGCATGTAGTCATCGTTCAGCCGCCGTGCACCGCCGCGGTTAAGCTCGTCAGAGCTTGCTTCGGTGATTAATTACTAGCGGCGTCACCACCAGTAAGGTCCCCGTCGTGTCCTTCTTCTAACACGCCCTACACACTACCCGGTGGGGCCTGAGTCGCCGTCTCCGGCGATCGCCGGCGACAAGCCGCTTCCAGTCAACTGCCATGACCGAGACAAAACCCAGTCAGACTGTTGACCGCTCAACTGCCAACGTGGCAGCTAACATGGCCAGGACCCACTGGTCAATGTCTGTGGGTAGACTTAGCCTGGGTATAACTAGTATTTCCTATTTAATTCAAATTCCAGAAATTGTTGGAAACTTTGAAATATCATATCTAATTCGTTTTAAATCATAAAAATGCAAATGATATACCAAAATGTTCACAAAAACAAAATCTATCTGTTTACTTTATAATATTGCATACTTGTGTGAAATAGTTTTGAATTAAATTTGAAAACATGTTTAAGTACTATTTGAAATTGAAATTTAAATCCAATTTAAAAAAATTGAAACAAAATTTTCAGATAGCAAATAAAATTTTGGATACATACAGAATATTATTGCAATTACTATTTTATTATTCAGAAATAATAATTTTGAAACTTTACCAATTAGGATATAAAAACCATAAAACCAATTTCCTTAATAATTTTAAATACTAAAATTTAGGATATATCATGAATATATAAAAACTTGTATATTAGAATTACTTCTTAATTCCTAGTTACTACTTATTCACTAACAGTTAAGTTTTAAACCTTAAATCAATTGTAGTCACTTAAAATTGGATTCAAAACCTTAAAACCTATGCACTGAAATAACCAGACTTTTCAAATTATTTGGAATAATAATAGGACCTTAAAATGAACTTCTAACACTACAACTCATTAAGGTATATGTTCTTCAAAAGCTATCCTTATGGAGTACATATAACTTAGGCATCTACTTTTTCTCTCTGGTACTAAAACAAATAAGTACCTTCGTGTGCTAATAATACCATGCATCTTAATTCAACCATGAATGGTTAGATCCGATGTTCTCTTTCAATATGGTATATCATAGCCAACTAACTGCCTGCAACACCTTTGTTGCAACTTAAAATTGATACCTTCCCTGGCATCACTTAATCACCATTCCTTTAAGTAATAAAAAAGGTCCATTAAGGAGTATGTTCTTCAAAAGTAATTCTTTTGAAGAACATATCAAGTAAGCATCACCTCAATTCCTTTGTCCTAAGTTTAGCAAAGACCTATGCATGTTAAGATTATTAACAACTCTAGAATCAACCATAAACTGTTTACTTTAGCACTACTGGATCATGGCTAACTATTTGAGTGTCTATGCTAGTTTAGATTGTTATCAATTATAGAAACAACTATTTTTGGTAATAACATTCTAAACTACCTTGAATGTCCATGCTTTACTAAAACCCTTTTAACATTGAATGAAACTTAGCTTGTTCTCTTGGTATGCTGATCTATTAACTACTCTTTGATTATGATAGAGCTATGCTAAACCCTAGAACACTAAACCTTAGGTGTAGTGCTTCTAATCATTAACAAACATGTTCTTCAAATGTTATTCTTTCATAAGACATTGAAAGTAAGTAACAAACCATTCCAATAAGCTTGAACTTAAATAAGTCTATTTGTGTGTTAAGATTGTTGTCAACTCTAAAACTAACTGGGTATTCTTATCAAATAAGAATTACTTTAGCTTGGCTTGTTCATAACTAACTACTCGATTGCTAACAATAATATACCACTTAAAAGTGTTACTTTCAAGTCTTCACCTATTGCTATACCTATCCTCTGCAATAACTCTTGTTTTAAGCTTTAGTCTATTACTTTGAAGGTTTGCTAGACAATCTAAAATCCTTAACAACCTTGTTATGGAGTGAATCTAAAAGTGCAACTCATTATAAAGAAATCATCACAACCTTGTATACTAAACCATCGGGGGTTAGGTTACGCTTAGAACGATGCATAGCATATGATTTGCATATCATGCTGCAGTTCTTTTAACATCATCTTTACCAGATGATGGTGCTATTTCAGTATTTGGATTTCTTACGTATCGAAGACCTTGATTTGCATAATCTTGCAGTTAAAAAGGCAAGTTCACTCTTGCTCATATCTCTTGATTATCTTTATCAAATTACTTGCAAATATACCGGTGGTATTACTACTGCATCTAAAAGCAAAAGGTTCTCTTTTCATAATTAATATGACTAGTGGTTATCGACCCGAGTGGTGATAACCTAGGATGGCTGGCAGGTGGAACCACAGTAAGATTGTTGTGGTGGAGGTTCCACTTACACGGGAAAGTAAACCCTAGGAGTAATAACCAATGCCGCAGTTATTTTTGTGTCGTAAAAACCGTGTCATCCAAGAGACTTGGAATGGGATGGGAAAGTCATCTGTATCTTCTCTCGTTTGCATGTCAACGGGCAGCCAGTTGCCGGTCGCGGTAGGTCTTGCGAGACTACTTGCACATGGATGGGACCCCTTAGTTCCCACGGCACTGGTGTCTATGATGGTCCGCAAGGGACTCCTAGGTACTTCATCGTTGGGGGTGAATATCAGGGGCACAACCTGCTTGCGTGAATTGGGTGGGCATGCGTTGTGCGGAGAAGGCAGTGAATGGCTTGGATCAATGACTGGGCCCCACACCAAGGAAGTGTGGACGGGAAAGATTGCCCGGTTGTGCAGTAAGGCTTTGATCTCTTTTGGAAGGACACACCTCTGCAGAGTGTAAAAGGATGTGACATGTTACCCCTTGTTCCGGGAAGGAGTTGCGAACGTGGCAGGAAAGGTGCTCTCAAGGCACTAATACCCTGTGTTGGCTGTCGGGCATAGTTTTCAGAATAAAATCAACCTCCTGAAGAAATGTTTACAAAACCTTGCATTGCCAAATGACTCTTGGGTCTATGGCTGTAGTTAGTGCAACAAACACCTTATACTCTATATGAACTTGCTGGGTAATGCTCATTACTCACCCCACTCCCTCGTAACCCTTGCTTAGATTGAAGGCAACTCAAGGAGGCAACCTCGAGACACTAAAGATGAAGATGAAGCATTCTACCAACGTCTTCATTACCAGCGGAGGCTACAATTGTGCGAAGCTTGGTGGAAAACTAGAATAGGGTTAGAAAGGAACCAGTTTCCTAATCCTAGATCCTAAGTAGTTAGAGTATTCTGTAGTTGAGTAGTAAGCCAACTGCGTTAGTTGTAGTTTAGTTTAGTCTTCCTTGTTTCTTTCTCGTTTGTAGTCGCCAGTACTAAACCTCTACCTGTTGAGGAGGTTCTGAAGATCTTCTGTATGCTGAAAATTGTAATCCTATAGACATACCGTGGACCTGCGATGTTTCTGTTGTACCACTCTGATGGATGTAATAGTAGTGAGACGGTGTTTCATTAGTGTTATGTCAACGACTTGCATACTACACATGCAGTGGTATGCTGGGTCACCACAGTCTATCAATTTGCTCTTTATTACCAGCTTCGACTCGCCTCCTTGTTGTCGACTTCTTTCTATCGGGTGCGCGACAGCGCTCCCGATGGGAGTAGCCCCCGAGGCTATAGCCAAAATTTTCAGGTATAGGCTCAAGAAAATTGATAAACTCATTCCTTATACTTCTTCTCGCGTCATTTGTCGACTTTATTCGCCTTTGCAATGGATTTCTCCCCTTCTTATGCCGCAAGCCCCCGAGTTGAAGACGAGGTGAACTTGTGCTTCTTGACAGATATTCTCTTATTTCCTACTCTCTTCTCCCTTTTTTTTACGCATCTTTTCTTTGATACGGTAATTCCTCTTTACTATTTGCACTGTAAAAACCCAGAAATATACTTTGGGCCTTGCCGCTCCAGAGGCCCATTAGTACATGCTTATAAATAAAGCACACTTGGCCAGGGTAAAAAACCCTAATTCCTTCATTAGTGCCTTTCTCCACCGCATCGTCTTCTTCTTCCTTACCCCGTCTAGGGTTTTCCGTCCCTTGCACTTGTCTCCATGGCTGATGCAAGTGAATCTTGCTTGAACATCGGCACCCTGGTGGAGAAACGGGGCCGCGGTCGTCCTCGCGGTAGTAAGAACAAGACTACCGCCGTAGCTGCGGTAGGGTCATCTTCTGCCCTGATGAAGCGACGCCCCGGCCGTCCGGCCGGGAGCAAGAACAAACCCAAGGTGCCATCTTCTGTCCCAGGTCCAAGTGCTCCTTCCACTAATGCTTCTCCTTCTTCCCCCAGAATCTATTCTTTCTTTTGCATCGCCAACGCGCAGTGCCGCGAAATTCAGCGTCTACCATCAAAATTCACCAAGTTCATGGATGGTCGAGAACTGCGGGAAGCGGTTCTTCGCAAACACTCTGGTGGAGGAACTCCATACAAAGTGGATGTATGGTACGACGGCGCCGGTGAGCAATTCTTCAAGGGCGGCTGGTCGCGATTTGCGGAGGATCACAACCTCCATCAGGGGTTTTTCATGACCTTTGATTTCCATGTTGGCACATCGAAGTTCGACGCGAGAATCTATGACGGCACCCAGTGCCAGAAGGAGTATGAAGCCGAAGTATAGTTTCACTAGTTTTTCTCCTTTATGTAATCCAGTTGTTCTTCCTCGTGCTTATCTGTAATAAATAATCGTAGCAAATTTATGTGTTTATTAATAGACCATGGGAACGAATCATGGTTTCGAGGTATGTGCATTAATATTTTGTCGGGTTCCTTTGAACCGTTTTCGCCGCAGACGAAATATCGGGTTGTAATCATCCTTGTAGTGTGCCTCAGAGAATCTCAAATCTCGATAATTTATTAATATTATTTCGTACGACTGGAGGGTTTGAGCCCCCAAGTGTATAGTAAAATATTTACACATATTGTCGACTTGACCCAAGGAACCCGACCTATGGCCTCATGTTCTAGGTTTAGAGGGTCATAACTCAAAAAAATCTTTGTCGCCTATGCGTAAAATCGTCGTAGTTGCTCTGCATTCCACGGGTTACTCTCGTCTTTCCCCGTTTTCTTGTCTCGTAGTCGATAAGCTCCTCCTGGTATTACTTCTGTGATGATGTAAGGTCCCACCCATGGGGACTCGAGTTTTCCATGGCCATCTTGCTTGAGTCGTAGAACTAGATCTCCCACCATGAAAGATCGTGGACGAACTCGACTACTATGGTAGTTTCATAGATTTTGCTGATATTGAGTAGCTCTGGCGAGCGCTACATCTCTTGCTTCGTCAACGCATCGACATCATCCTGAAGTGCTTCTGTAGAAGTTGCCTCATCATATGCCGCGATTCTTGGAGCTTCATGAGTTATTTCGACTGGAAGCACGGCTTCTGCGCCATGGACCAGAAAAAATGGCGTTTCTTGAGTAGCTGCGTTGGGTGTAGTTCGTAGACTCCAGAGTACGGAGGGTAGCTCATCTACCTAAGCGTGCTTGGCTTTTTTGAGGGGTGCTAGCAACCTTTTCTTTATCCCATTGCATATTAAGCTATTGGCTTTTTCGACTTACCCATTTGACTTTGGATGCGCTACGGATGCAAATTTCAATTTGATTCCCAGACTTTCACAGTAATTCTTGAACTCTTTCGATGTGAAGTTTGTCCCATTATCCGTGATTATGCTGTGTGGTACTCCGAAGCGAAAAACTATGGACTTGATGAAGTTAATCGCGGCTGTGGAATCTTGAGTTATCACTGGGGCTGCTTCTACCCACTTAGTGAATTTGTCGACTGCTACCAGCATATAAACATGCCCTCCTGGCTAGGATTTATGTAGTTTCCCTACCATGTCGAGCCCCCATTGTGCGAAGGGCCAAGACAATGGTATTGGTTGCAATTCTGCTGCTGGCGCGTGTGGTCAAGATACGAAACGTTGACAAGCCTCGCACTTCCTTACTATGTCGTTTGCATCTTCAATGGCTGTTAGCCAGTAAAATCCTGCACGAAAAGCTTTGGCTGCAATGGATCTGCTGCTAGCGTGATGTCCACATACTCCTGCGTGGATGTCCCTTAAGATTTCTTGTACTTTTTGAGGAGTAACGCACCATTGCAACACGCCTGTTATGCTTCTCTTATATAATTTTCCTTGCAACACGACGAAAGCCTTGGATCGTCGTATTATCCTTTTTGCTTGTACTGTATCTTCGGGTAGTGTTTTGTTTACCATGTATGCCAAGTATAGTTGCATCCAAGTTTCCTCGATCATCATGACTTCTTCGGGTTCAGCTGTCCCGCTGCTACCAACCCCCGAGCCTGTTGCTTGGTGCTGGGCTTGCTCTCCTGTAGTCGAGACTTTGGTGCTTTTTATTGATCTCTTTATGATTTCCTCCCAAAAAACTCCTTGTGGTACGGGTAAACACTGGGACCCGATATTTGCTAAATTGTCGGCTTCCTCGTTGCTTGCTCTACTGACATGCGAAACTTCGCATCCATCAAATGTTCCTTCGAGATAATAATATAGATTTCTGTATGCTGTCATATTGTCACTGATGGCATCACTCTTGTTCATCACTTGTTGGACGACGAGATTTGAATCTCCAAATATTTTTAGTCGAGTTGCTCCACATGCTTTGGCCATTTTCATCCCATGAAGCAGCACCTCGTATTTGGCTTCATTATTAGGAGCTTGAGGAAAACTCATCCTTAGCACATATTTCAACTTGTCGCCTTGTGGTGATATCAGGACTACCCCTGCTCCTGCGCCTTAAATTCTTTTTGACCCGTCAAAGTACATTGTCCACACACTTGATAAATCTGGTGGCCCTGTGTTTTGTAACTCTAGCCACTCTGCTGTGAAATCTGGTAAAATTTGAGACTTGATCGCCTTTCTCTTTTCATACGTGATGTCCAGGGGCGATAGCTCAATTCCCCACAAGGAAACACGTCCTGTTGCTGAAGGATTGTTCAATATATTAGATAGTGGCGCTTCGTTGACCACTATGATTGGGTGGACCGCAAAATACTGTCGTAGTTTCTGTGCTGTTGTAAAAACGTTGTATGCGAGTTTCTGATAGTGCGGATACCTTTGCTCCATTGGAGATAGTACCTCGCTGACAAAATACACTAGTCGTTGGACTCCATGTGTTTTTCCTTCCTCGCTTCTTTCGACTACCAATACGGTGCTCACCACTTGATGTGTTGCTGCAATATATAGTAGTAGTGGCTCTTTTTCCTTTGGTGCGACCAACACCGGTGGTGTGGAAAGCACTTTTTTGAGTTGCGCGAAGGCTGTGTCCGCTTCTTCTGTCCACTCAAATTTGTCGTCTGATTTTTTCATCAATGCATAAAAAGGGAGCGCTTTTTCTCCTAGTCATGCGACGAATCGACTTAGTGCCGCAACGCGTCCTGCGAGCTTCTGTACATCGTGCAGCTTTGTGGGCTTACCCATTGTTAATATCACTTGGATCTTCTCTGGATTTGCTTCTATTCCTCTTGCAGATACTAGGAATCCTAGGAGTTGTCCTGCAGATACCCCAAAAGAATATTTTGTCGGGTTGAGTTTGAGCTTGTACCTGTTTAAGTTGTCAAAGGTTTCTGCTAAATCACTGATTAGTGACTCCTCTTTTCTTGTGGTAATGACCACGTCGTCAATGTAGACTTGGATGTTTCATCCTATTTGACTTCCAAGGCAGTTTTGCATCATCCCCTGGTAGGTTGCTCCTGCGTTTTTTAGACCAAAAGGCATGACTTGATAGCAGAACACGCCGTAAGGTGTTATGAAAGCTGTTTTTTCCTCATCTTCTTTCTTCAACTTTATCTGGTTGTATCCAGAGTATGCATCCAGGAAGGAAAGCCTTGCGCACCCTGCTGTTGAGTCAATAATCTGATCAATGTGAGGTAGAGGGAAGGGATCCTTTGGACAATGCTTGTTGAGAGATGTGTAGTCGACACACACTCTTTGCACATCTGTGTTTTTCTTGGGGACTATAACTGGATTAGATACCCAAGTCGATGTTTTGATTTCTTGAATGAACCCTGCGTTTTCGAGTCTGTGTAGCTCGGATGCTATTGCTTTCCTTTTGGGTTCATCAAATCTCCTCAACGGTTGTTTGACTGGCTTTGCTTTGGGATCAACGTTTAGTGCGTGCTCGACGAGTTCCCTGGGAACCCCTGGCATGTCCGAAGGACACCAGGCGAAGATTTCCCAGCGTGCACGGAGGAACTCGATGAGCACGCTTTCCTATGCGGGATCCAGGTTTACTGCTATAGAGGTAGTCTTATTCGGGTCCGTCGGGTGGACCTGGATTTTCTTCGAGTCCTGAGTTGCATCGAAAGCCTGGTTTGGCAGGGATCGCCCGACGTCGGGTAGCACGTTGTGGTCGGTTTTGCCTTTTAGTCTCGCGTACTCTGCTGTCATGCCGAAAGTTTGCGCCAGTTTATTGAATTCTTTGTCACAGGTGTTGGATACTTCAAAACTGCCTTGTACCGTGATCGTTCCTTTGGGTCCTGGGATTTTGAGCGTGAGATATGCGTAGTGAGGTACTACCATGAACTTTGCAAATGCTGAGCATCCCAGGATTGCATGATACTGTGAAGGCCAATCCATAACTTTGAACTCCAGCTTTTCTCTTTGGTAATTGTTGTTGCTGCCGAAGCAAACATCGAGTTCTATTTTCCCGAGAGGGTAGTTTGCGCTTCCTGGTACTATTCCGTGAAAAGAACAATCTGTTGGCTTTAGACTTTCCAGTGAAATGCACATTGCCTTCAGAGTTCTTGCATATATCAAGTTTATGCCGCTTCCTGCATCCATGAATACTCTCCCGATGTCGTATCCCCCTATTTGCGCTTTTAGTACCATTGGTGCGTGCCCTGGCCTGGGTACTTTCCTTGAATGGTCTGCTCTACTAAATCTCACTGGTTGATCGGACCATTTTAGATACTCTATGGTAGCTAGTGGTGATGATATTTCCAGGTTGACCTTTCTAGATATGCTCTTCCTCTCTTTTTTCGACTTTGGCACTGGTTGGATCATTGCTGATATGTATACTTTTGACTCTAGCTGTTTTGCGAGTCGTTGCATTTGATATCCTTGACATATGCTTTTTCCTCCTTGTCGTGCTCCTTGGCTTGAATCCATGGCGTTTTGCAACCTTAGGAAGGTTCTGCAATCCTTCATCTGGTGGTTGGAAACTCTTTTCCCATCTAAGTAAGCGTAATGGATGCGACAGGGACCATATAGCATATCTTCTGCCGAAGGACCCGAGTACCTTGGCTTCTCCTTTCCTCTACCGTCTCTCATTGGGAATTTGATATTTTCATAGCTTTCTTCGTTCCTTCCGTCATATCCTGCGGCTATCTGATTTCACCTTCCGTGGTTGTCGCCATTGCGGTATCTTCGCCTTTGCATGCTTGGTTTGTCGACTTCTGGTGAACGCCCCCTTTTGTTGTTATACGCGTCTTCTCCATCGGCGAACCTGTTGGCTACTTCCATTAACTCAGACACGGTCCTTGGCCTTGTTCTCCCTATTTCTTCCACTAGGTCCGAACGACGAAGGTCACTCGAAAAAGCGTCTATTGCTCTTTCGTCGGAGACGTCTTCTGCTGAGTTTTTGATTACACTCCAGCGTTGTATATAAGAGCATAGGGTTTTATCTCTTTTCTGTATGCACGATTTGACTTCTTCTAATGATGCTGGTCGCTTATATGTTGAGCAAAAATTTCTTGCGAATTGACTTTCTAATTTCCCCCAACTTCTGATAGAATCGTTGGGTAAGGTATTTAACCAGGACCGCGCTGCGCCGGTGAGGTGTAACTGCAAACTTTGCATGGCTGTTGCTCTTGTTCCTCCTAGTATCTGTACTACTTGCAGGTAATCTGACAACCATAGAGTGGGCTCTTGCGATCCATCATACTTTTCTTGATCATGTGGCAACTTGAAACCTTTGGGTACCCACGTTTTGCGAACCCTACGGGTAAAACATAACGCGCCCATTTCTTTTTCATCGTCTTCATAGTTTTCCTCTCTCCATGCATAGCGTGAGTTGTTTACTCGTGCTTGTGCTATTATGTTCCTTGCGTCCTCCCTCCTTTTTTGTCGCTTCTCATCTTCTGATGAATCATTGGGTTCGCTTCGCGAGGATTTGCGCTTGAATTCTTCTTTTCGCCTTTCTTTTCGATGTATCACTTTTTCCTCTAGAAGCTTTCCCATTAATTTGTCTTTTACCAACCCAAGACTTCGTATTGCGGCCTGATGCATTTGTTCTCGTGGATCTCCAGGCTCTGGTTGCGTGGTTAGTAGGTACGCATGTGCTGCTACCAACGCTGCTTCTGATGTTTCTTGAACGAAATCTTCTTCTTCTTCTGACTGCTGTGGGCTTTGACTTTTCGCGTAGCTCTCCTCTCTTATCTGTGTTGTTGTCCTCCTGTTGTATTTTGGGTCTCTATATCTCTCCATGCTGGACTTTGATGAATTGCTATATTCACTCCAATATCCTTCACTTGGTGTGCTGTTGTAATCTGGGCTTCTCATAATCATGTCCTTAACTTCTTTTTTGCGCTGGTGTAGCGCATATTGGTATCCCATTAAAACTTCTCTTCTTGAATCTGCGGGTACATCAGTCCCGTGGTTGATAGCTGTCATGATCATTCTCCACTCTCCGGCCGAAACATGCACTTTCTCCTTCTCTTTCTTGCCATTGCTCCTTATTTTGTCGACTTGCATGTCGACCTCCTCGTTGCCAGCGTGATTGTTTTCTTCTTCTGCTGCTTAAGCGATGATGACGCATAATTGGTGTATGCTTCTGGAGACGCCGCTGCTTCTGCTGGCGATGTCCCTTGATTTGTCCACTGCTGCTTTCACAATGGTCTTTTGCCCGGTTTCGTCGGGTTCCTCGAATTTTTCCTGCAGATTTTTTGTTGCTGTTAAGCTAACTGGCGAGTTTGCCTCGCTAGAAGAGCCTACGGATGATCCAGATGCTGTGATTCTCTCTGTGTTGCTTGCCGACGGAACTAATTTCGTCGGATCCGAAAGGCGAGTTGAACCCGAAGGTCCGATGTAGAAGATTAGACTTCCGAACGTCAATTCCATCTCTTGATTTCAGTCGACTTCTGGATTGCTATTGGCTAAAAGCGAAAAAGCCGTCGAATTCATGGTTCCAACGCCCCGTGTCCCCATGGTCGGCGCCAATTGACGAGGGTTAAACTCGACAAATGTCCTAGATGAAGGACTTAGGATCGGGGAGATAGGGCGTCAGATGAACTCGAAGGTAAACTCAGTCAAACAAGGTGGCTACGAAAGTAAAACATGGGTGTAAAACCTGGCTCGCTTTCAATCTGTCCCACACCGTCCCCTCCTGGCCCCTATATATAGGTGGCCAGGTCTCGAGGATCAGGTGGGATCCGATACAGATTACAATATCGACATACGACATGAACTCGTATTTCGACTAGTTTTACAATTAGGCCTAGCTTAACGGACCTCAGGGGTACTCAACTAACGGGCTCTATTATCTATACCCTTGTCACTCACCTTTATGATCGTACACACACATACCTTACACCTTTGAGCACCTCCGAGAGACTAAGTCTAAGAATTGATCTGACGGGTCTTGAGATTGACGAAGTAGCCACATGCGCCTCGCTATCGACACGAACTTCGCATCCCACTAGAAGAATATTCCGCCTTTATGAGATACCAAAACGTCAAACCTAGGGTTTCATCCCTGATGGCTGGGGGGTGCCACTGCCCTCCTAATCATCCAACTCTTTCCTTAGTTTTTCTGATTATTCTATTTTTTGTTTGGTTTTCATTTGTTCTATTTGTTCTATTTTATTTTTATTAAAAACAAGAACATGTTGAAAATTTAGACATTCTCCAATTCCAGCATTTTCAAGTTCAAACAATAATCAAATTAAAAAAGAATACTTTTCAGATTTGAACAATTTTCAATTTTGAAGTTTAAAATTGAAACATTTTTAGAATTTTTTAAACTGAACATTCTTCAGTCAAAAAATAAAAATAAATAGAAAAACGTAGAAAGAAGTCAGCTGAACTAGTGCGCCGCGTGGGTGTGCAGCAATGCGGGCCGCTGCGGGCGGGCTATAGGCACCCCCAGCAAGATGGACCGAACGGCCTTTCCACGGGATAGTCCGGGGCCTCCGAGCCACCCTGTGTGTCATCATAGGTCTGAAAGACGACATACATACCCAAGTCTGTAGTTTGTGAAGATCTGGTCCTCTGGTTCTCCATACTTCAGACAACGATAACTGAACGCAACAGTGCCGCTAGCCACTAGCTGTGCGCTACAGAAATTTGTTTGCTAAAGCGATTGACCATCGTGCCAAATTGCCAGGTCCATGTCAGTACCGCAGCTGCTGATCAGTGATCGCCAACAACAAAAGGTAAGAAGTTCAGAGCAAGAAACACGAAAATTTTCCAGCCCGTCCGTCCGTCCGTCCGTCCGTCCGTCCGTCCGTCCGTCCGTCCGTCCGTCAGAAAGCCGAAACCAAACAACCCAAGAGAGAGATCGACAATTGGACGCCAATCGATGGTCGTTTCAGTTACAGCGCAAGTTGGATCTACTGCTAGGCAAAGGAGAAGACAGCAGCATGCATGGACATGGATGGGCGCGCGCGCAGCCTGCTTGCAGACTTGAAGCGACGGCTAGCCTGCAGATCCATGATACGTCGGTCGTTGCAGTCAGATGAAAGAAACAGATGAAGGAAGGAGAACCGAACGATCTGCCGGTGGACAAACGAGAAGAACAGCAACATGCGCGCGCAGGCTGCTTGCAGGTTTGCAGCCACCGCCAGGCGCCAGGCTGCAGATGTGTGTGTCACAGGCTGAAGCTTTGCAGCAAATCCCCGACCGATCCCCTCTCCTCTCCCTCCCGCAGCACTGCAGATCCACTGTGCGTACGTCAAGGGCGACTGACGCGGCCAAGAACACGCAGAGGCCTGCATGCATGCAGTGCAGTGCCAGGGGGAAAGTGCGGGAGAGATGGCTGCAAACTTTACCTTTTCTCCAGGTGGTCCTCTTCGTTGTCGCCTCTGCTTCCGATTCATGGATCCATCGTCGACGACGGCGCCCCAAAATCCCAATCAATCATCGGCCCTCTCCTCTGTGGTCTCACCGCCGGCGGGGCAGCCGGACAGCCGATCGACTGATCGACCACCGGCGGGGCCGGCGCATGCGCGTCGGTTGGGCCAATAATTCCGCGCCGTGGCTGATCGTCGATCGATCATTTGTGGGGATCACCAGCTATGGCAGCAGTGCTAGATCCTAGCTATAGCTAGATGATCATGAATTATGTGTGCTGCATACATTGCATTGCGTTCTGAACCTATCCTACCACTGTGAGCAAGTCCTGTACTTCTACTGTCCGTGACTTTGGGATTACAGGAACCTTGTTACTACCCTGTTAGGTTTTTCCTGGTGCTGAACTGCTGATAGCCTGCAAGACAACAGCGAAGCGAAGGGAAGAAGATGCTCTGCAGACTATGTTCCATGTGTCGGTTCATCCCTCACTGTTTCTGATATTACACACGCCGACCCCCTCTATCTGACGAAGTAATTTTCGTTAAGGATTAGTTAAATTATGTACTAGTGTTTTTAGAATAAGGCATGTGCAGATTAACCACTAGCTAGACTTGTGTCTTGCTTTCCGCAGCGCCAACCAGCAAATATTAGTCAATCGTCAATCATGCATGCAGGTCATTTTGAATTCATATGTTATCCTGACATGGGTAGACCTAGACCATTCATGCATGTGTGCACGTACTACGTACTTTCCAAGTAGTCTCAAATGAATTGGTCAGCTGCCATCTACCGATCAATGCCCATGTAGCTATCTTTTTGTCGTGCGAGAAGGAAAGTCACATTTTTGCTGACCATCTCTTGTCCAAAATTAAAGGGCTGGTGGTTGGGAGAAACTAGCCGTCGGCAAATCAAGATATTTGGTGTGAAACCTTTTTTTCGGCAAACAGTTCTCTGTCATAGAAACAGTATATAGTTTCCATGCATGTATTTAGACTGAAAAAGTGATAGTATGCTTGCTATGCTTTAGGGACAACAAATATACTTTGTGTCACGCTTTTTCACAAAGGCGCTGTAAACATCCATGGTGAGTGTAGGCATGCCAATGATCGAGTAGAAGGGATGGGGATGGAAGGAACAGCCGCCCCGCCTCACTATCATGCTAGTCTACATGATACCATGATGAAAATGATAATCTTTCAAGTTAAACATATCAACAACAATGCCCTAACTACTGCCGATTGAACAGATCTGTCAAGAAATTCTTGCTAGACCGTTTTCTCTCCTTTGCTAAACTTAAGACTTCAGTTTCTTTTTCATGTCTCCAAATATCAAGAAATTCCACAAACAGGTGCTCTATCCCGGCAAAATTATGACAGTGATAATCTTCTGCCAGCAAATCCTGTTGCCGACAAACTACGAGTTAACGAAGCTGGGCTTTGCCCACAGAGGGCAGTTTGGGCATAAGCGCATAGGGGCCATATGTTATCTGGTTTTAACCACTTATTTTTCACGAGAATGTTTTTCACCTCGACCTGCTGCGAACACGCATGCAGGTGATCAACTGATCATGGCCCACGATCCGCGCAGTCCTCCGCACGACACGATGGATGGAGAGCTAGCTACATGCCAGTATTCCACCGATCGCCGCCACAAGATGTATTCTATACAGCTCGCATACCTGTTCACGTACGTACTGTAGACATACACTCACCATGTTAGCTTAGTTAAATCGCTTATCCCCATCGGATCCTTCCAATCGAGGAAAATTATGGCATCCATGCACGTAGTCGCATGTGCATGGGATCACGGCCTGGCCACATGGCCCACATGATTGGCGCATGAGGTGTCTCGAGAGAATGCATGCATGCTTCCAAGACACTATCGATATTCCATCCTGAATTTTATTTTTGGTACAATCCACCCTGCTGCAGTTGCTGTCTGCAGATGTATACGCCTCGCAGATATTTTACTGCTATATATTAACCGTGCAGGGGGCGACTTTGTGGATCCGATGATATCCATGCGTATCTAACTAGTGGCAATACATTAATTCGTGTTACTATCCTTGTTTCAAAAGAAAAAAAAAAGTGTTACTATCTACACATTCCACATGGATGATCATATCGCAGTTTTACCAGAGGGTTTATGTATGCATGGCGCACACGAAAACTTTATTGTTGTGATTTTTTTTGACACTTTCAGTTTCAGTCTCTAGGATTTGGTCATGACACTGATAATTTTATGGCGATACATGCATGGCTGATGATGACCCCCATGATGCATGGAAAGAGAAAAATATATTTTTCTAAAGAGAAAAATTTCATATCTTTTTATGTCTCAAAAAAACACAGGATATTATCTCGGGTAGATTGGAAAAGGCTGACCGTACAAATTTCCGTATAGCATAGTCGAATTACAACCATATGTAATACGCGCAGGAATTACAAGATAACATTTTTCACGACAAGTTATGTAACTTGTAGACTAGTGTTAGCGTGTGTCTGCAATGTATCGTGACTTATTCTTCTTGTTCTTAGATCAAGTATCATTTTTCCGTACCAAAATATCAGAGGACTACAAGTTGTACCTTGCCCATATTCTACATTTATGGATTGCTCATTTACCAACTTCCAAAAGTTATCAGTTACGTACAATTTTTGCCAAAACGTACGAAGCAACTATAAAATACTTCCAGTATACATATTCCTTTTGCTTGAGATTAGTTTATTTGTAAAATCCCGTCCCATCATCGATGTATGTTGGGATGCTACAAGACGTACGTGTAGAAAAGTGGTGAGAAGTAATCCAAGATTGGGAATAGCAAAAATGATTCAGGACCCTTCCAACCCAACATGGCCCATGTGGCGCGGTGGGGCCAGCTTTCGAACTCGGCGCGCGGGAGCTCTACCAGATCTGCCGCCGTGCTCCTTCCACTGCAAGCCAGCCAGTGGCACTCTCCGTAATTTGTCCACAATTGAAGGCCTTTTTCCTTCCCACCGTCGGCTAACAGTTTTTCGGTGGCGTCTGGCCGGATGCATGCTCGCGTTACATGGGAATGGGAATGGGAATGGAGTGTGGGACTGGGATATGGACGAGAGGACATTCTTCCCTTTCCCATTCTTGGCACTCGATTGGGATTGGCTATCGTTTTTTCGCATCCTTTAATTTGAAATGTGATAGGCTTGGCTTTATCATTTTATAGGCATGTTTTGCAATTGTAATCCGAATCTTTACAGCCTCTCTTTGTTCAGAGATCCCTAGCTAGGTAGAGGCCTAGATCAAACTTATCCCATTGCCATTCCCGTGCATGTAAATTCCACAGCCCAGTGTACTCCGTACGAGCAGCTGCTAGCAAAAGGGAAACTTAAAAAGGCAATCCATGGATGGTGCCCACCCACAGCAGTCACCGTCAGTGGATGAAAAAGCATCCCATTAATTCTCGCACGTAATGGTTGGTCGTGAGTCACCTAGCTACGTTTGTTTCTCTTGATTGTTCCCGTCTAAAAATGGCTTGACATAAGTAGTATTGTGGTTTAAAATTGCAGAGCGTTTCAGGCAATTGTAGGTGAAGCGCCCCATGCATTTTTGGATCGTTCTTACTAAGGTCTTGATCACATTGCCCGTGCTTAATTACAAATTAGAGAAATATGAGTGTATCCTAGAATTTCCATTTCTTCAAAGTTTAGACCAAGTTTCTTTTCTCGGTAGGGAAAAATTGCCGGTGGACACCGATAAATCTGGTTCTCGGAAATACTAGAAATACCGGTCGAAATATCGGATACCGATTGAGATTTGTCAAATGAACTTATAATTCGTCCAAATTTTGTCAAAAATCTTTAAATTTAAGAAAACTATGTGAATTCCGGAAAAATTTGTTTGGTATTAAAAATGTACTAGTGGTAACCGGTAAAACAGGTTTTCATGGGGATTTCGGATATCTCGGTCGAGAAAAAAAAAGTTGGTTCAGACAGCATAAATTTTTTGAAGTTCAGGCCCATCTGGATGGCCAAAACTCCATTAGTTTCAAAATTAATTTCGCTCAAAGTTTGACCAAGTTCGAACTTCACTTGAATTTAATTTGAACATGGTTTGGAAATTCTGTGGTAAATACATTTTGTAACCCACCGAATTTTTCTTAAATTTTGTTTATATTTTGAGCTCTGCTTCGTGTATAGAGGATAAAATCAATCAATTAAATCATAGTAAAAAAATTGAAAAGACAGAAGCAGCAGAGATGCCACCAATCTGCCGTCCGTGGCAAGCTAGCTAGCTAGAAGCAAGCTAGGCACCAATTGTCACGCAGATCACCGAAGAGATCAACCCCACGAGGCCGATGATCCCCTGGCCCGATCGCTCTGTCCGGCCGCATCCACGCAAGAAATCCGTGATCTCCAGCTCCGCCGGGACCGTGTGCATGCGCGGCCGGCCATCACTGACGCGGCGGTCAGGGCAGACCGCCGACCGGCGAAGGTGGTGGTGGGTGCCGCCGCTCTGATGGAGGCTGGCCGGAGAAATGGCAGAACCAGGAGAGAAAAGGGCCGGCTATCTGCCATTTCGCTAGATCGCTACCTACACTAGCTTTTTAACAGAAAGGTTTGAAAAAATGCAATGTTCTCGCGGTGTTGGTTGATTTTGTCCGCCACGCATTTCTAGATGCTAGACAAGGAAATTTAACTTATGCTGCTGCATGGATATACATGCGGCGTCATGCATGGGAGAGCTCATCTGATAATTTCCTAGCTAGTAGTACTTGCCATGGAGAGAAATGGAGAGAGCAATACTTTCAGAGACCCGTTAGGGTTGCGCATTCATATATACCGGCAGTCCAGTACCATGGGTGATCTACGACATCTTTGTCGATGGCAATTACATTTGTGTATTCGTGCCACCTTCGTACTTGAACTTGCGACATGTGATCGATATCCGAAACTATCTGATTAAATATTTTGATTTTGTTTTTTTTTAACTCAAGGAGTTCTCATGGCTACATCTCGTTGAAGCGCATTGATATGAGGTTTCATTTACCCATTTATGAAAAGCACAAAAGCATTGCCTCTCACTTAGGTAAAACTTGATATTGTAGAAAGCACCATTTTCTTTTTGTCAGCTGTTAAGCATTGCCTCTCATTTAATCCACACCGACCAAGCCACCACCTAGATCTAGTTCCTCACACCACATCATATATGCCATTTTAATATATATAAGTACTAATTTTAAACTGCCAAAAGAGAATACAATGTTTTCACGGTATTATTTTTTTCCCGCCACACTTATTTAGTGGATACATGCACAATTTAATTCACAATTGATTGTATATGTGTCATCATCTAGTTCGAAGGGATGTACTTGAATTATCCGGCTATTTTTTACATGTGCTTAAAAATTGTCTATGAAACAGAAAACATTATATTTGTGTCTTACTTGTTACATCTTGTTCCTCAGAAATTATGATTGTGTTTTTTTGTCACCTTTGTAAGTGAACTTCTAATTTGCTCCTCACATAACAAATGCATGACAAAATACCTCCTATTGATACTTTGAAGATCCACACACCTGTAAAATGCTAGAGTTTTGCTTCCTACTCCTGTAGTAAACAACATCACTGGCTGTCAGCAGTCAAGGATATAAATTCATGGCAAACTAAACCCCACAAAGTTGCAATTACACCCCCATCAATGCTTTTCATTTCTTTCGCCTCCCTGTCACTCTCTCCTCTGTGCAGTGACGCTATTTAACACTTCCCGCTACCGCCCCCAACCTCTCTCTCTCTCTCCCTGTCTTTTTTTTACCCACTTCTTGCACCCACCCGAGAACAAGAATTCGATCCCATTCCAATTCCACCCACTTGCAACGCGAATTTCACCGCCGATTTGGTCGTCAGCAATGGCCTCTTTCGCCGACGAGGCCTTACCGCCGTTGCCGCCGATCAAGACGGCGCCTTTGGCGCCGCTCTACTCGCCGCCCGCTGATGCCGCTTCGGCCGCTCCGTCCCAGGCGACGTCGACGACGACCACGCAAGTTTCTGCAGCAGCAGAGGAGGACACGACGAAGCCGGCGGTAGAGGATCAGGAGGAGCCGTCGACGCCCACGTCGGAGGAGAGCAGGCTCCCGACGCCCACGGTGTGCCCTCCGGCGCCGCGCAAGCCGCCGGTGCCTCGTCTGCCTTCGGTGAAGCGGAAGTCGCGGCCTACCCTCACGACGACGACGACGACCAGGGTGTGCCTCGCCGTCCCGCGAGACCTCTCCACCGTGTTCCGGTCCATGCCCATGCCGCCGGAGAAGCGGATCCGGGCGTCATGATGCTGCTGTCGCGATCTGCCACCGGCAGGCGGGCCTCTCCATCGGTTCGGTCGATTGATTTCTTGGAGAATTCTTCTAGTTTCTTGGCTTTTCTTCTCTCTTCTCCTTCCTTGGGGTCACGGCCATGGTATAAATTATGATTCTATATATATAAATAAGATGTCGCTGTTCTTAGTTATATGTCCTTATTTTTTCCCCATGGCTTCGATCGTTTGAAGGAGAATTCGAGCTGTGTAGTTTGAGGAGGCTGTTGTTTATTTACTGGCTAAACAAAAGTTGTAGTAAGAAAATTCAGTGATCTTGGTAATTATGATAGCTCTCATGATCTCACAGTTCCTCTGTTCTCTCCCGATGCCGTATCTGGGAGTGATTTGGACAATTTAGCCTGAATCCTCGTGGTAATCACCGGCGAATGTGGCCGGCCGGCGGCCTCGCATGAAGAATGAGACAAAGCCACTAATTAATTTGGGTAGATCGATCCACCAATCTCACTAGCACTAATCAATTTGGATGCCTTCTCTGTCTGGTAATTCAGGCGGATTTGGATGGCGAGTGTACTTTTGGTGGTGCCGCTGTCCGGCCCAATGCTGGTGAGAGAACAGACACGGAGAATCTTCTATCTTCGTCAGGACATGACATAGTTTCCTTCCCACCTCCTTTTCCTTCATGGGTAAATTGTTTCTTTCTCTCTCTCTCTGATGATTCTGAAAATCTTGATTTGGCTGTACTGTAACAGCCTGCAGGTGTACACTCCAAATTCAACAATCTGAATCTGTCTCTACTGTAACAGCCTACACGTACTCTCCAAAATCAACAATCTGAATTTGTCTCTACTGTAACAGCCTACATGCACACAACAAATTGCACAACAGAAAATAAAATCAAAGCTACCAGTTGAAGAACCATGAACAGACGTCTGCGGCTGCTTGATGGATGGCTCTCATCTCTTCGGGTTGTCATTGAGGTGTCCTTGCGATGTAATGTGCAATGAATCGAGAGTTTGCAGATGTGCGGGTTAGCAGAGTGGGTTGATCTTCCTAGTTTTTCAGGGAGTAGCGGCTTTGGGATTATTCTTTTCGTGGTTTGTTGTAATGGTTTTCGCCCGGTTTTCTATTAATTAACTGGGCAGTTCTCTTCTTCTTAATTAATAGATTGGGTAAAGCTTTTGCCCCATTTCAAAAAAAAAAAATGAACAGACATGCAGGTCATGCATATACAGGGTCATCATCCTCCAAAGTTTGTTTTCGTCTTGCGCTACATTGTCCAGCACTCCACTTCTGGCTTTATTACAGGCCATACATAGCAGCAGTGATACACATATACAATCTGCCATCTGTCAGCCAGACTACAGTTTCAAGGTAGCAGCCATGAAAACTAAGCTCCAAAAACATGTACAGTTTACTGAATTATTTAACTATACATCGGTTATATATGCTCAAATTGCATTAACAAGATAAAAGGTTACTGCTCGGTTTTTTCTGTTAGGACCAAAGCTACTGATTAATTCTGCAGTTACTCACATTTCAGTTCACCAAACGAAAACATCTCTCTCTTTCTCTAGAAGAACAGGAAAAGGATCTGAGAGAGGGAGATAAAGTTAAGTTGGTGTGTCACATGGGTTGTTACTTGCAGTTACGGACTGTGCTGTTAGCTCAAGGAACAGGTCGCAGTGTGCTTTTCCCTATCCTAGGATGGAGTGTTGAACTAGGCTAGAACAATATCGGTGATGTTCTCTGTCTATGCACTAAAGATTCGAGATCTGAGAGATAAACAGAGAGATGGGAGAGAAGACTACCTGCACCTTGGCTCGAGGAAGATGAGCCGGTGGCCATGGCGATGGGTGGTGGCGTGAGCGTGGAGGGTGAGAGTGGCGGCGGACTTCCTGTCAGCACTGCGCGAACCCTAGATCAGGAAGGGTGTATCAGTGGGGAGTGCGGCTCTCTGCGAACCTCGTAGTTCGAGCCGCCGGCCCCCACCTCTTTATATAGCGCAGGTGACAGGGGCCCGTCAGCCATAATGGGCTGAGCGCCCCCGATCAGGGCGCGAATCAAAGGGGCCTGGTGGGCCGTTGGGCCCACACAGGTGGAGATCAATCTAACATTCTCCCCCTTGATCTCAACTTTACTTTTAACTTTATACTTTATACTTTACTCGTTTCATCACGGATCAGTACATAGAGCATGTTTCATCGTCACAGCTCAATTGCCGATAGAATCAGACAGCCACTATACACTTTTCTGTTTTGAAACAAATTCTGTTACTTTCGGGCCTCTTATGATCCAGGAATCATAGGCTTGCCATTAAACCCATGCCGGCTAAGTGTTCCTTGAACACACTGGGTGGTAAGCCTTTCGTTAGCGGATCCGCAAGCATATCCTTTGTCCTTATATGCTCGAGACTTATAGTTTGATCCTGGATTTTATCTTTCACAACATAATACTTTACTTCTATTGGTCTCGTAGCTTTACTCGACTTGTTGTTGTGAGCATAAAATACTGCAGGCTGGTTGTCACAGTACATCTTTATTGGTTTGTCAATACAATCCACTACTTTCAAGTCGAGTATAAATTTCTTTAGCCATAACACCTGATTTGTGGCCTCAAAACATGCTATAAATTCGGCATACATCGTGGATGATGCAACTATTGTCTGTTTGCAACTTCTCCACGAAATAGCCCCTCCTGCGAGAGTGAACACATATCCAGTTGTGGACTTTCTTTCATCTTTGTCTCCCGCATAGTCTGCATCTGAATACCCTTTTATCTCTAGGGAATCAGATCTTCTATAGGTTAGCATGAGGTCTTTTGTGCCTTGCACATAACGCAATACTTTCTTTACCATCTTCCAGTGCTCTATGCCTGGATTTGACTGATATCTACCGAGTACCCCGGTGATAAAAGCTAAGTCAGGGCGAGTGCACACTTGTGCATACTGTAAGCTTCCAACAGCCGAAGCGTAAGGTACTGCTTTCATTTGATCGATCTCATATTGATTCTTGGGGCATTGATATTCCCCAAAACTGTCGCCCTTGACTATCGGAGCAGGTGTGGCATTACTCTTATGCATATTATACTTTATTAGAACTTTTTCTAAATATGCCTTCTGTGATAGTCCTAACACTCCATTCTTTCTATCTCGGTGAATTTATATGCCCAAAACATATGAAGCTTCACCAAGATCTTTCATATCAAAGTTTGAGGACAAAAACTTCTTTGTTTCTCGCAGAAGACTAACATCACTGCTAGCAAGCAGGATATCATCCACATACAAGATTAGGAAAATATATTTCCCACTTTTAAACTTTGCATAAATGCAGTTGTCCTCGATGTTTTCTTTAAATCCAAATCTTTTAATGGTATCATTAAACTTTAGATACCACTGTCTAGAGGCTTGCTTTAATCCATAAATGGATTTCTTTAGACGGCATCCCATGTGTTCCTTCCCCTCCATGAAAAAACCCTTGGGTAATTTCATGTACACTTTTTCTTCTAAATCTCCATTTAGAAATGCCGTCTTTACATCCATTTGATGCAACTCTAAATCAAAATGTGCAACTAGTGCCATTATGATTCTAAAGGAATCCTTACATGAGACTGGAGAAAATGTCTCATTGTAATCTACCCCTTCTCTTTGTGTAAATCCTTTTGCCACTAGACGCGCTTTATACTTTTCTATATTCCCGTTAGAGTCATACTTTGTTTTGTAGACCCATTTACAGCCTACTGTTTTGGCTCCTTTGGGAATTTCCTCTAAGTCCCAAACATTGTTGGAACTCATCGACCTCATTTCATCTTCCATGGCCTCTAGCCACTTCGATGAGTTGGGGCCTCCCATAGCTTCTTCATATGAAGAGGGATCACCCTCCATATGAACTGTTTCTGTGTTATAAACTTTATAATCAGTAGAAATAGCTGATTTCTTAACTCTTTTGGACCTTCTAAGGGCCTCATTCTCTGGCTCATTATGTACCTCAACTTCTGGTACATCTATTAGAGGTGGCTGCTGCAGCTCCCTTTCATGCTCAACGAAGGGTTCAGTCGGCTCCTGACGGACAGGTTCCAAAACTTCACTCCTTGTTGTCATGGGTGGAGTTACAACAGGTGCTTGCACCGCAACCTCAGGGATTGTTGGTGCAGGTACAACAGGTAGCGAGAAAAATGGCTCCTGAATCATCGGATTAGGTGCATGCACCCTCTTCTCCTCAAGATCAATTTTCCGAGCTACCATGCTCCCCCTCATCAGTTCGTCCTCCAAGAAGACTGCATGTCTCGTTTCTACAAACTTTGTATATTTGTCTGGACAGTAGAAACGATAACCTTTTGATCTGTCAGGATAGCCAATGAAGTGGCAAGTTACTGTTTTGGGGTCTAACTTTGCAATATTTGGATTAAATACTTTTGCCTCAGCTGGGCTCCCCCAGACCCTTAAGTGGCGCAGGGAGGGAACTCTCCCTGTCCACAACTCATACGGTGTTTTGGGCACCGACTTGGTTGGTACTCTGTTGAGAATGTGAATGGCGGTTTTAAGCGCCTCCATCCATAATCCCAATGGCAGGGTGGAATAACTCATCATACTGCGCACCATATCCATAAGAGTACGGTTGCGCCTTTCAGCTACTCCATTTTGCTGAGGTTCGCCCGGCATAGAATACTGGGCGACTATTCCATTTTCCTGTAAGAACCTTGCAAAAGGTCCAGGTACTTGACCATATGGAGTGTGCCGACCGTAGTACTCCCCACCACGATCGGACCGGACTATTTTAATTCTTTTATCATGTTGATTTTCAACTTCTGCTTTGAATATTTTAAATTTATCCAATGCTTCAGACCTTTCTTTAATTGGATAAATATAACCATATCGGGAGTAATCATCTGTGAATGTTATGAACGAGTCATAGCCATCCACACTTTTCACAGAAAATGGTCCACAAATATCAGTGTGGATTATTTCTAGTGTTGCTGTACTTCGGTTTGCACCCTTTTTAATTTGCTTTACATACTTTCCTTTTATGCAATCTATGCATTGTTCTATATCGGAGAACTCTAACGGAGGAAGAATATCATTTTTAACGAGGTTTTCGATTCTTCCCCTCGAAATATGGCCTAATCGACAGTGCCATAACTTCGATGAGTCATGAGTTCTCTTTCTTTTCTTTTGTTCTTTGTTCGACAAGGAAGTTTGTTCATTCACATTACACACAGAATGCACTTTTTCACGTAAGGATAACAAATAAAGCTCGTTGTGAAGTAAAGCAACACCCACACAAGCATCTTTAAACCATATGGCACACTTGCCGTGTGCAAAATAACACTGATAACTGTCTTTATTCAAACGTGATACACTTATTAAGTTTCTATGAAGTGAAGGAACAAATAACACATCTCTAAGCAGAATCGAAAAACCATCAGCTAACTCCAAGGAGATGTCGCCAACAGCTTCCACGTCTGCTTGAACTCCATTCGCAACTTCAATGCATCTTTCTTTTCTTCTCATAGTCCTTGTCGAATGGAATCCCTGTAAAGAATTAGCAACATGAACAGTTGCACCTGAGTCAATCCACCAAGTAGATTTCGAAAACTGTGAATACAGGGATTCATTAACAAAAGAAACTGTATCTATACCTTTCCTTGCCATTATGGACTTGAGCCATTCTGGACAATCTTTCTTGAAGTGCCCAGTTGACGAGGGTTAACTCGACAAATGTCCTAGATGAAGGACTTAGGATCGGGGAGATAGGGCGTCGGATGAACTCGAAGGTAAAGTTAGTCGAAATAGGTGTGTATCGAAAGTAAACTTGGGTATTCAACCTGGCTTGCTTTCAATCTGCCCTACACCGTCCCCTCCTGGCCCCTATATATAGGTGGCCAGGTCTCGAGGATCGGGTAGGGTTCGATACAGATTACAAATATCGACATACGGTATTAACTCGTATTCGACTATCATTACAATTGGGCCTAGCTTATCGGGCCTCAGGGGTACTCAACTAACGGGCTCTATTAACTATACCCTTGTCAGTAGCCCCTGAGATTCTACCAGAATTGCAGATTCGGGTTGAATCTCTAATCTTCAAATCTTCGACTTGATCAATTCTTCGACTTTATCTTCAAATCTTCGACTTGGTCTTTCGACTTATATTGATGATAATTTGCTCGCAAGGGGTCTCGATGAACAAGCCTGACAACTCTGACGGATCAAGAGGTCAGTTAACTGCCGGAACAGATGCTTGTCACCTACTTCAAATTCAATCCCCTTGGACTTGAATTCGGGATACCGGTCAAACTCACTCTTTTGCCTCATTTAGGACTTACAAAAAATGAGTCCCAGTGGTTCTCAGGGTACCCAGTGCGTCCACCAGGATTTTCTTCGCGTCGTAGACACGGATACATACCAGCAGAGCGCATCCATGTGCGTATACTAGGCCACACAGGACGGATCCCGGGGTCTTACCTTCGTGATAAATCACGGCATTCGAGTTTCGTTGCGATAACGCAACTCGAGAATCTCATGTCGCAGTCAAAGTTTGACTGAAAATATTCGGGTTTCTACAACCATAAAACTCGCTCCCGATGGGAGTAACACTTCTCCAATCTTCAATGCTTTGCCAATGAATATCGTCGGGTGCGCGCTCAGCGCTCCCGATGGGAGTAGCCCCCGAGGCTATAGTCGAAAAAAGTATTTTTTCGAGTATAGGCTCATAATGTAGCTCATCGTATTTCAACTTGAAACACTTTAACTTCGAAGTTCTTCAACTCGAGATACTTTCAAGAACACCTTGTCGTCGAGTATTAGTCCATCATTTTAATGAAGAGTTGTATTCGACTAACTTTGAAAGTAACAGTCCCCAAGGCTATAACCTAAAAATTCTTCATAGATAATCCTTTCCATAAATTCAGCATTTGTCGGCGCCATCCTTGTACCTTTACTTTATCGTGTCAATGATGACGTAGCTCTTCATCAGTGCGAACCGTTTTATGGGTAACACTGTAACTTCCGTTATTTTATGACCGTTTAACGGGCTGCACGATTTTTGACCGTTGGTGGGCTGCCGTTTCCGATCTTTGCGCCACGTCGCAACCCACGATCCTTCTCTCAGAGGATATATAAATGGCATAGTGGGGAATCGTACTGTTTACCAGCTCGTTACCTCCGCCGCCTCCATTACTGATCTCCTCTGCCTCTTCCTCTCTTGCGGAGCCCCCAAGCGCACTTTTGTGCTGAATGCGCGTGAAGCATCTGGCCACCAAGAGCGATATGGCCAAATCCTCTGCCACCAACTGGGTTCGCTCCACCATCACCAAGAAGGAGGTGGAGAAGGCCACGGCAGACGGCCTCATCGCCGTCCAGGACTCCATCAAGTTCCCCAGTACTGAACGGATCCCGAAGCCCCCGAGCGGTTATCGGGTAATATTCCTTGCTTTCCTTCTTCGCGGCTTCTCCCTTCCTGCCCATGAGTTTCTCCGTGTGCTTCTATTTGTTTACGGTGTGCAGCTTCATCAGCTCACACCAAATTCCCTTCTGCATATTGCTTGCTTCGTGACTCTTTGCGAGTCATTTTTGGGCATTGAGCCTCACTTTGCTCTCTGGAGATCGATCTTTCGACTCCGCCCCAATGTTTCTCTGGCAAGGAAACCCGAACTGGGCGGAGCCGTCGTTTCTGTGCGCCCTGAGGCGCAATATCTTGAATTTTCTATGGCCGCGTCTGTCCAAGGGTGGAGGACAAAGTGGTTCTATATCAAGGACCGCAGATCCTCTCCCAAAGATGAGTTCGGCCTTCCTCCGTTTGACGCGTCCCAAGACGTGAAGAAATTGAAGTCATGGGACTCACTTCCCTCAGATGCGGAAGTTGCACAAATCCTTCCTCTTCTATCCCGCATTAAAAATCTGAAAACAGGCTTAGGAGGTGCTTTGTCGGGTACCCAACTCATGGCGTTTTTCATACAACGTCGAGTTCAACCCCTACAGCACCGCCTCACCAAGCTTTGGACTTATTCTGGCTTGGAAGACCGTACTTGCATATCTGAAGATCTGATGTCGAAAGAAGATGTCGACAAGCGAGTCAGGAATCTCACCAAGCTCACCAAGGAGCACTCAGTTGCTGACCTGAAGGCAGATTTCTTCGACTCCGTGCACCCTATTCCTGAGGTATACATCACTGCATCCACTTTTATCAAATTTCGACTTGCATTACTCTTTGCCTCTGCACTCTGCTGATTTATTAATATGCAGGGTCACCAATTCATTGTTTCTCGTCCCCCTCTTCCGGAGGAAGGGCCCCTTCCTTCTGATCTAGCATCTCCTGCATCTGAAGCCCCCGAGGCTGACGAAAGTCAGGACGGAGATGATGTCGAAGAATCAGAAGATGAGACTAGCTCATCGACATCTCCTCCTCCTACTCTTGCTGAAGATGTTGGTGTCGACAAAAAACGGAAACATGTCGACGAAATTGCTTCATCGAGTTCTGCAGCGGCTGGAAAAACCCCCGCTCTTGCAGAAGATATGGAGTACTTTGACATGCTTGCATCGTAAGCATTGTAGTCGAACTTTTCAATTGTTTTGTTCTTGCCTAGTGCTTATAACTTATACTTTTCATGCAGTGACGATGAAGAACCACCAACATGTGCGACGGCTATTCCACCACCTTCTCCTGTGGCGACTGAGGAGCCTGTCGAACCATATGTTGCTCCGAGGACTACCAGGGCCTCTATAAAGAAGGTTTCTCAAACTCAAGCCCGAAACCTCAAACGCGCGAAGAAGACCAAAGAAGCCGAGGTTTCTTTGGAGGCCCATGCTCCTACAGTTTCTTCTGATGATGTAAGCGATACTTTTTTTTCCTTCTTTCCTTTCATGCACTTCTTCTCTTATACTCTTCTTTTATCAGGCTTTAGTCAAGAGATTTATCGCCCTGGGCACGGAGTGTGCGGGGTACCTAAAGGTTGCAAAATCTTCCGAAGGTGCGATTTTGATATTCAATCATTACTTTTCTTCTGCCCTTTTGTCTTTTGTTGTTTATCTGACTTTCTTTCGTCTGCTTTCACAGCTGCTTTAGCGACAGCCAATGCTCGCATTGCGTCGCTGGAAGCGGAGCTCAAAGCTTCGCAAAAAGCTTATGATGCTGCGACCTCTGCTAAGGCAATTGCTGAGAAGTCGCAAAAATCTGCGCTTGCCAAGGCGAAAAATGCGGAGAGGGCGTTAGCAGATGCCAACAAAGAGCATGCTCAACGAGAGCAGGCCGTGGCAGAGCGTCTTCACACCATGTCTACTGCTGCCGAAAGTAAGTTTCTTTCGACTTGTCTTCTGTTTTCGTCCCCTGTTGCACTGGTGTACTTGTTGACACTTGCCTCTTCTTTTCTTTTCTATTGCGTAGAATTTTCAGGGGTATCTCCGTCGTCCCTGCAAACGGACGATGATCCTCTTATGGATGCGGTTAACCTACTCGAAGAGAACTGGATATCTATCCAGGAAACTTTTGAGTTGGTTGGCCGCGTTCTGTCACGGCTATTTGCCGGGTTGTGGCCGAAGAAAAAGATGGCGATCCCGAAGGGCAATCTGACTGAACTCGCCAAGACTTTTGGCAGCGATGAAGACCCTACTCTCCATTTGAAGGGGCTGTCCATTAAGCGCGGCGCCGAAGGTGCCATTGCCCTTTCTCTTGCGCATGGTACAGACTTTGACTGGGAGAAAGTTAACTCCCCTCATGGCTATACCCGCGACGAGATGAAGGTGTTTTTCGAGAACGCGAAGAAGTTGGCGCCTGCATTGCTGAACACAATTTCTCCTTCGGCAGCCTCTGCTGTGCCTGCTGCACCATCTCCAGCGCCGAAAGCTCCGGTGCCACCATCGACTTCTAGCGAGGAACTGGCCGCGCCCCCTTCTTCCACGGAGCACAATGCTGAGGTGGCATAGATTCAGCTTCTTTGTAGTACTTAGTTTTCTCCTTTTGAATGTAAAGACTCCAATTAAGTGCAACCCGAGAATCTTAGCCAGAGGGTTATGCTCTTATGTAAATATATCTTCTTTGCATGGAGTATTATGCTATCTTTCTGAAATTGTTTCTCCTTTCTTTCTTTTTGTAGTCGATGCGTGACAGTGATCCTTCCTCTCATGCTCCTGCTCCTTCCTCTGCTCGCGGACTCAATCCTCAGATTTCGTCGACTCCTAGTCGATGTAGTCACTGTGAAGAATATTCTTCCAGGGTTTCTGATCTTGAGACTCGCCTATCCTTGGCCAAACGCCAAGCACAGATGGCTATTAAAAAGGCTAGCCAGGCCAGCGGCTATATGAAGAAAATCTCTTCACTTGAAGAAAAGGTCTCCAGCTTGACGGCGAAGGTTGTTCACAATGAAGAGTGCGAATCTTTCATTCTTGGAATTGTCGAGTCTGCTGGCGAGCTGTTGCGATGTGAGTTTTCTTTCGACTTCTTCTTTTGGCTGTTTGTGCACTTCTTTTGTGATATATTTGTCATTGTAGGTACTTGCTTGGATTTTGCTGCTGAAGAACGTCGAGTTGCTGAGCGAAATGCTGCTTTGGAGAAGATGTCGACTGGCTATGAGACTCTGTGGTCTGATCCTCGATGCCGTAGCGCCATTGTATTGCTTCAAGATCGTGCCCAGCACATTGGCGAGTCAGTTGATGGTTGCCGGCGAGCTCTTACAACTATGCATTCCATTATGCTTCCCCGTAATCCTTTGCCTGCAACTTTCCCCCTTCTTCTTGATGCTTTCCGATCCAGCCATCGTATTCATAGGTTAATAGAACTGAACTTAGTGGCTGGTGCCAATTTTGCTCTCGGGTGGATACGCAAGTGGCACCCCAGATTGAATTATAGCACGATGTCTTTAAGTTTAGCTCCTGGTGGAGCTAGCCTTCGGGTTCATATGGAGAACACGCTTCAACCTGCCCGAAGACTTGTAGCTAGGCTTCTAGAGGCGGATGCCGCGTTTTTCCGCGAGTATCATTATTTAGATCCTTTAGGTGTAGATGATTCTGATAACCCAATGTTGTAAAGTATGTGTGGAACGCGAGAGATTTTTCGCGACTATATGTCTGAAATTTATTCTCAAGGCGTATTTGTATGGTTCGTGCGTTTGCCGCATATTCTCTTTGAAAGACTCGTAAGCTCGAATATGAGGAACGCTTTGTCTTTATTTATACTTATAATGTGAGATACATGGGGTGACCCAAGAGATCCGGCCTGTGACCCGTGTTCTGGATCTAGAGGGCATTGCCCCTGGAATAACTCGTGGCTTTTACAGCCTTTATTGTTCTACTCTATTGTCTTTATGATGCTTATGTCGCCGTAGCTTTCCCTTTCTCTTCTGTGCCTGTGTCTTCTCCTGGTGTTGTTGTTCGTGGCTTCTTTGTTTCGGGCTCCGCGGTGCATCCTTCGAGTAGCTTGACGCCTTCTGTAGTCGCGCTCTTTGCTTTTTCTGCATGGTTGGCTATTATGCCAAAATTTTGCGCCATCTTGTGGAATTCCCTGTCGCAGAGATCTGAAACTTCAAAGCTTCCTTTCACTGTGATTATTCCTTTTGGTCCTGGCATTTTAAGTACCAAATATGTGTAGTGAGGCACTGCCATGAATCGCGAAAACGCGGGTCGCCCGAGGATCGCGTGATATTGCGATGGCCAGTCCATGACTTCGAAATCTAGTTTTTCCCTTCTGTAGTTTTGTCGGTTGCCGAAGCAAACATTGAGTGCTATTCATCCCAATGGGTAATTAGCACTTCCTGGTACGATTCCATGAAAGGAGCAATCTGTTGGTTTTAGGAATTCCAATGATATGTGCATTGCCCTGAGTGTTTTCGCGTATATCAGGTTAATTCCACTTCCTGCGTCCATGAATATTCTGTCGACATCATACGCGCCGATTTGAGCTTTGAGTACCAGAGGCGCGTTTCCTGGCCGAGGTACTGTTATGGGGTGGTCCTCTCTGTTGAACTCGATTGGTTGTTCTGACCAATGCAGATATTCTATTGTAGCTGGAGGCGACATGACTGCTAGATTGACTTGTCGAGTTATACTCTTTTCTTCTTTGTTCGACTTGGGCACAGGTTGTATCATTGCTGTAATGTGTCCTTTTGATGGGACGTACCCTTCGTCGTCGTCGTCGTGTCCCTTGTTTTGCTGGTCTTGTCCTTGAGGAGCTCCATTGTTTCCTTGCTGGTTTGTCGCGGGATTGTTGCTTCCTTCGAATCCTTGTCGCCTTGCCTCGGTTTGCTTGTTTATTGCTGCTTCTTGTAGCTTTAAGAATGTTGTGCAATCTTTCATCGCGTGCCTTGATACTCGCTTCCCGTCGACGAACGCTGAATGTATATGACAAGGCCCGTTGAGCATATCCTCTGGTGATGGGTTGTACTCTCTGGATTCTCTTGGTGGAAACTTCTTATATTCCTCTCTTCCGTAGCTGCGATATCCTGAGCTTCTGCGTTCGTTTCCCTGATAACTATTGTCTTTATATCCTGCGGCGACTTGGTTATGAGAGCCGTAGGTGTCGTAGTTTCGGGATCGTCTCCTTTGACTTCCGTATCTGTTTCTTCTATCGTCCTCTGGAGATCGTGTCCGTTTGTTGTTGCACGCATCTTCTCCATCTGCAAATCTGTTTGCTGTGTCCATGAGATCTGACACTGTTTTTGGCTTGATTCTACCCATCTCTTCGACTAGGTCTCTTCGCCTTAATCCAATGATGAATGCGTCTATTGCTCTTTCGTCTGAAACTTTGACTGCTGAATTTTTGATGAGGCTCCATCTTTGGATGTACGCCCGTAATGTTTCGTCGCATTGCTGTACGCATGCTTTGACTTCTTCTATTGATGCTGGTCGTTTGTATGTCGACCTGAAGTTGCTTGTAAATTGCTTTGTGAGGTCTTCCCAGCTTCCGATGGATTCTTTCTCTAATTTGCTCAACCATGACCTTGCTGCGCCGGTGAGGTGTAGTTGCAGACTTTGCATTGCTGTTTCTTTGGTTCCTCCTAGTATTTGGACTGCCTGCAAGTAATCTGCGAGCCATGATTGCGGTTCCTGTGACCCGTCGTATTTTTGCTGATCATGAGGTAGCTTGAATCCCTTAGGCACTGGCGTGATGCGAACCCTATGGGCAAAGCACGATGCCCCCATCTCCTTTTCGTCGTCCTCATAGTCGCGCCTTTCGTTTGGGGATCGCGATCTTCGAGTTCCACCATGCTGTTTTGGTGATGGCGATCGAGATCGGTGTTTGCTGCTTTTATGCCGAGGACTATTGTGACGGCGAGGTGATCTTGCTTTATGCACTTCCTTGTGGTGATGTGCTTCTTCTCCTTTTGCTGATAGCTTGTGGCCCACCATATTGAGTCCGTTTAGCGCTGCTCTATGCATATGTTCTCTAGGATCTCCTGGACTTGGTCGAGTTGTAAGTAGATATGCTTGTGCTGTCACTAGTGCTGCTTCAGGAGTTTTTGGTAGGATGTTTCCCTGCTCGTCGACCGATAGGAAGGACGAGTCGAGGTTTTTGGAAATACTTTGCCTGTCAGAATACTCGAGGTTATCGTACCTTGAACCATGTCGACGATTTTTCCTTGCGTTGCTGTACGATGCGTCGCTTCGTGCTCTACGAGCAGCTTCACTAGCTGCGATGGCTGAATCTTTTCTTCTTTGTATCTCTACCTTTTCCTTTGCTAATTGCTTTGCTTGCTGCCCGAGGGCATAATGATACCCAAAAAGCATGTCTTTGCTGGAGCTGGATGGTATTGGCGTGCCGTGTTCTACGGCTTCTCTTATTATTTTCCACTCGTCGACCGATAGTCGAATTTTCTCCCTGGCTGTGGGGGATTCCACTATTTGTCCTTCTGCTAGGTGATTTGCTCCTCTGTCGATATTTGCTGGGTTTATCACTGGGTTGTTATTTTCATCAAATTCTTCTGAGTTGTCGCCCACAATGGCGAGTACCTGGCACTGCTTGCCGATGTTGCTATTAAAGCTTGAAAAGATCGAGTTGCTGTCTTCAGAAAGCTCTAACCCTGTCTTCCATGTGTCTGTTGAATTGTCTGAGATATTGTCGAGGCAGATCATGAGATCATCGATTTGGACTTCCACGTCAAAATTTTCCTTTTCTTCGTCGTCTTCTGCGATCTTTTCTTTTTGCACTTCTTCTAGGCTGACCGGCGAGTTTATTTCGCTGGAAGAGCCTTCGGAATACTCCATCATTATTGTTGTTTCGGGTTCTTGTGCCGACGGATCTTGATCTTGTTTCGTCGGATCCAAAAGGCGAGAGGAACCCGACGGCCCGATGAAGATGCTTAAACTTCCAATTGTTAGTTCTACCTCTTGACTTTCGTCGACTTCTGGACTGCTGTTGGCTAAAAGTGAAAAAGCCGTCGAATTCATGGTTCCAACGCCCACAGTCCCCACGGTCGGCGCCAATTGACGAGGGTTAACTCGACAAATGTCCTAGATGAAGGACTTAGGATCGGGGAGATAGGGCGTCGGATGAACTCGAAGGTAAAGTTAGTCGAAATAGGTGTGTATCGAAAGTAAACTTGGGTATTCAACCTGGCTTGCTTTCAATCTGCCCTACACCGTCCCCTCCTGGCCCCTATATATAGGTGGCCAGGTCTCGAGGATCAGGTAGGGTTCGATACAGATTACAAATATCGACATACGGTATTAACTCGTATTCGACTATCATTACAATTGGGCCTAGCTTATCGGGCCTCAGGGGTACTCAACTAACGGGCTCTATTAACTATACCCTTGTCACCAGTCTTCTTGCAGTGGAGACACTGGTCTTTATCCACTGGGAGAGTGGGCTGATGATACTGTTGGGGACCTTTGCCATATGGCTTGGAGGGAGAACCTTGGTTGCTGTTCTGGAAGTTCTGGTAGTTCCTTTTCCTATTGTCCTTGACATAGTTGATTGAACCACCATTTGAGGCTTTAAGCCTATCTTCCTCTTGTACACACATGGCAATCATCTTTTCTATGTCCCATTTATCAGGGGACATGTTGTAGTTGATAACAAAGTTATCAAACTCTTTAGGCAATGATGCCATGACAAGGTGAACAAGCAGAGCAGGCTTTAATTCCAGATCAGCATCCATGGGCTTCAGTTTAGAAGCCATGTTGCTCATCCTCAAGATGTGCTCCCTGATGCCATGTGCACCTCCTGTGTACTTTTCTGTGACCAACTGTTTGAGCAGTTGGGTAGCATACACCTTTGAAGAGCCAGTGAACTGGCTCTTTATCTTTTCCAGAAACTCCCCAACGGAAGTGCACTCTGCGATTGAGCCCGCAATGGCGTTCTCAATCGTATTGTTTATAAAGGCCATGTACTTTTTGTTTGCATTGACCCACTTTTGATTCTCTAGCACATATGCCAGCTCCACTGGAGCAAAGTCCTTTTTTTTGTCTCATGCAGCATCATCATCATTTGCATCTCTGACTGGCTCTGTCGGCTTGACTGGCTGTGGAGTGTCCACAACCCAGTCGACCTCAGCGCAGACAAAAGCCAGATCAACTTTCTTCCTCCACTCAGTGTAGTTGTCACCCCTGAGCGTTGGAACGTCTTTGAGGCAACTCATCAGACTGTAGCCTCCTGAAATTCACAAAGATGTGAGATAACAAAACAATTGCATGCATTAATCCAACGTTGGTATAGATCAACTCATACAACTATTTGTGCAATTAAAACTATATTACCGTTGGGCAAAAGTAGAGATAAATGCACCTTTTATCATATAATTAACAAATCATGATCATACTATTAACAACGTTGGTTATATAATAACAGAATCACAATCACTTTTAATATTACTTTATCACATCTTTCAAAAATTTCAATTACCACTTTATTGCATTAAGCAATTTCTATTTGCAGCGGAAACATGAATAAAATTCATAAACTTTAAACTTTATAGAAAAGTTTCTGTAACTTTTGAATTCTCTAAACAAAATTTTCGTTGGAATATTTTGAATAGAAAAAACTATAGGAAATTTGCTCAAAATCTGAACAAAAAACAATAAAAACTGTAATCTGTAAAAGAAAAACAGAAAAAAAAACAACTTAGCCCACAGCCACACGCGGCCCACGGCCTACCTGGAGCTCGCGGCGCCCTGTGCGGCGGATAAACTCCGTCGCTTGCCCTGCAGCCCGGCCCGCTACGGCCCAGCGGCCTGCTAGCGCCAGCGCTGAACCTTTTCTGGCCGTTGGATGGGGATCGGACGGTCGATCGGCTTCCTCGCCAGATCAAAACCATCCCGCAACCCTAGATCTCGAGACACTCGCTCTATCCCGTCTGTTCTGTTTCACCCGCGCCTGGCGGCTGCTGGGAGCAGACCTCGCCGGCCGGTGCCTCGCCGGCGACTGCGACGGCGATGCGAGCCGCCAGCGGCGAGCACCACGGCGGTTGCTTCCCCTCTCCATTCCCCTTTCCCGCGCGGTGGCGGCTGAGGAGGCCGAGCCCGCAGGGGTGACGGCGGCTGGCTGGACGGTGCCCGACGGCGCCGGCCGGGGGGCTTCCGGCGACGGTGACCGTGGCGGCTCCGCGGCGGCATGGCAGTTCTTTTCCACCGCCTCTGTTCCTTTTCTTTCTCTCTCCCACTGCCAGCAGCACACGCGCCGGAGGACCCGACGGTGGCTCGGAACAGAGGAGGAACCGGCGGCTCGGCGGCTCGATCTTTGCCCCTGGAGGGGTTCTTCCCTTTCGGCTGTGGTGGAGGCGAGCTCCTCCACTGCCATGTTCTTCGTCCTGTGCCTCGGCATGCCGATGCGCACAGGGTCGAGAGGAACGGCGCGGCCACAGTGGCGGCGCTCTTTGCTGGAGGTCCGGTGAGTTTCTTTTTACCTTCTGTTCTTTCTTGATTCGGGATGGCTAGGGTTTGCTCTTTGAAATCTTTTCCACCGAAAACAATCTAGCACTAGCAAAAGATGCTCTGATACCATTGTTGAACTAGGCTAGAACAATATCGGTGATGTTCTCTGTCTATGCACTAAAGATTCGAGATCTGAGAGATAAACAGAGAGATGGGAGAGAAGACTACCTGCACCTTGGCTCGAGGAAGATGAGCCGGTGGCCATGGCGATGGGTGGTGGCGTGAGCGTGGAGGGTGAGAGTGGCGGCGGACTTCCCGTCAGCACTGCGCGAACCCTAGATCGGGAAGGGTGTATCCTGTGCTTTGCAGCTCGAGCCACTCTGCTGTAAAATCTGGCAAAATTTGCGACTTGATCGCCTTCCTTTTTTCATACGTGATGTCCATGGGAGATAACTCGATTCCCCACAAAGAGACACGGCCTGTTGCTAAAGGGTTGTTCAATATGTTCGATAGTGGTGCTTCATTGACCACTATAATTGGGTGCACAGTAAAATACTGTCGTAATTTACGTGCAGTAGTGAAGACACTGTACGCCAACTTCTGATAATGCGGGTACCTCTGTTTGGTTGGAGATAGCACTTCACTGATGAAATATACCGGTCTTTGGACGCCATGAGCCTTGCCTTCTTCACTTCTTTCGACTACTAGAACTGTACTTACCACCTGATGGGTTGCGGCGATGTACAGTAGTAGTGGCTCTTTTTCTTTAGGTGCGACCAGCACTGGCGGCGTGGAAAGAACTTTTTTCAATTGCGCAAATGCTGCGTCTGCTTCTTCTGTCCACTCAAATTTGTCGTCTGACTTCTTCATAAGTGCATAAAAAGGAAGCGCCTTCTCCCCTAGTCGAGCAACGAAACGACTTAATGCCGCGACTCGTCCTGCTAATTTCTGTACGTCATGGAGTTTCGTGGGTTTCCCCATTGTTAGAATTGCTTGAATTTTCTCTGGATTTGCCTCTATTCCTCGTGCTGATACTAAGAATCCCAAAAGTTGCTCTGCTGAAACTCCGAAGGAACACTTTGTCGGGTTCAACTTAAGCTTGAACTTGTTCAGGTTGTCGAAGGTTTCTGCCAAGTCGCTGATTAAAGATTTCTCCTCTCTTGTAGTGATGACTACATCATCAATGTAGACTTGTATGTTGCGCCCTATTTGGCTCCCGAGGCAACTTTGCATCATCCTTTGATAAGTTGCTCCTGCATTTTTTAGGCCGAATGGCATCACTTGGTAGCAAAACACCCCATACGGTGTGATGAAGGCCGTTTTTTCCTCGTCCTCTTTCCTCAGCTTGATCTGGTTATAGCCAGAATATGCATCCAAAAAGGAAAGCCTTGCGCAGCCCGCTGTTGAATCGATTATTTGATCGATGCAGGGTAAGGGGAAAGGATCCTTTGGATAGTGCTTATTGAGAGATGTGTAGTCGACACATACTCTTTGTACGTCTGTGTTCTTCTTGGGTACTATTACTGGGTTCGACACCCAACTCGAAGTTTTGATTTCTCTGATAAATCCAGCACTTTCTAATCTGTGCAATTCTGACGCTATTGCCTTCCTCTTGGGTTCATCGAATCGTCGCAGTGGTTGCATGACTGGTTTCGCCTTGGGATCTACATTTAGTGCGTGCTCGACGAGTTCCCTGGGAACCCCTGGCATGTCCGATGGACACCAGGCGAAGATTTCCCAGCGCTCACGGAGGAACTCGACGAGCGCGCCTTCCTATGCGGGATCCAAGTTGACCGCAATTGATGTCGTCTTGTTTGGGTCTGTAGGGTGGACCTGTATTTTCTTTGAATCCTGCGTTGTGTCGAAAGCCTTATCTGGCAGGGATCGTCCAACGTCGGGTAGCACATTATGATCTGTTTCTCCTTTTAACCTCTCGTATTCTGCTGTCATGCCGAAGGTTTGCGCCATCTTGTTGAATTCTCTGTCGCATGTGTTGGCTACTTCAAAGCTCCCTTGTACTGTGATTGTTCCTTTGGGCCCTGGAATTTTTAACGTGAGATACGCGTAGTGCGGTACTGCCATGAATTTTGCAAATGCTGGGCGCCCCAGGATTGCATGATATTGTGACGGCCAATCCATAACTTCGAATTCCAGTTTCTCTCTTCTATAGTTTTCGCTGCTACCAAAGCAGACGTCGAGTTCTATTCTTCCCAAAGGGTAGTTTGCTGCTCCTGGTACTATCCCGTGGAAAGAGCAATCTGTTGGCTTCAGACTCGTCGGTGATATGCACATAGCCTTTAGTGTTCTAGCGTATATTAAGTTTATGCCGCTCCCTGCATCCATGAACACTCTTCCGATGTCGTATCCTCCTATTTGCGTTTTTAGAACCATAGGCGAGTGGCCCGGCCTAGGAACTTTCCGTGGGTGATCCGCTCTACTGAACTTGACTGGTTGCTCTGACCATCGTAGATACTCTGTGGTAGCTGGTGGTGATGATATTGCTAGGTTCACTTGCCTGGATATGCTCTTTCGCTCTTTTTTCGACTTGGGCACTGGTTGAATCATGGCTGATATGTATACTTGCGACTCTAGGTGCTTTGATAATCTTTGAGTTTGATATCCTTGACTTCTACGTTTTTCTTCTTGCCTTCCTTCTTGGCTCGAGCCCATGGCACCTTGCAACCTTAGGAATGTTCGACAATCCTTCATCTGGTGATTTGAGACCCTTTTCCCGTCGAGGTATGCGTAGTGGATTCGACAAGGTCCGTATAGCATATCCTCAGCCGAAGGACCAGAGTATCTTGATTTTTCTGTCCCTTTTGCCTGAAACCTCCTACTTTCGTACCCTTCCTCTTCTTCTAGTACATAACCAGCGGCTACCTGATTTCGCCTTCCTTGGTTACCCCCGCTGCGGTATCGTCTCCTCTGTCGACTTGTTCTGTCGACTTCTGGTGAACGTCCTCTTTTATTGTTATACGCGTCCTCTCCATCAGCAAATTTGTTGGCTTGTTCCATTAGCTCAGCTACTGTCGTAGGTCTTGTTCTTCCTATTTCTTCCACAAGATCTGAGCGACGAAGTCCTTCCGAAAAAGCGTCTATTGCTCGTTCGTCGGAGACGTCCTCTGCTGAGTTTTTAATTATACTCCAGCGTTGTATATAAGAACGTAGCGTTTCGCCTTTCCTTTGCACACATGCTTTAACTTCTTCCAGTGATACTGGGCGTTTGTAGGTGGAACGAAAATTTCTTGTGAATCGACTTTCGAGTTCTCCCCAGCTTCCAATAGATTCGTCGGGTAGCGTGTTCAACCAAGACCGGGCGGCGCCGGTGAGGTGCAGCTGCAAACTTTGCATTGCAGTCGCCTTTGTTCCCCCTAATATCTGTACTGCTTGTAGATAATCTGATAGCCATATGGTGGGTTCCTGCGACCCGTCGTACTTATTCTGGTCGTATGGTAGTTTGAATCCTTTGGGTACCCGCGTTCTGCGAACTCTACGAGTAAAGCATAACGCACCCATATCTTTATCATCGTCTTCATAATTTTCTTCCCTCCAAGCATGCCGTGATTTATCTACTCGAGCTTGTGCTATTATACTTCTTGCATCCTCCTTCCTTTTCTGTCGCTTTTTCTCTTCTGATGATTCAATATAGTCATCGTTTGAGTACTTGTACCTGAACTTCTCCTTGCCACTTCCCTTGCAGCTTGTCGACTTCACCTCTGGGGCTTGCTCCCTGATTTTACCTTCTACTATTCCGAGGCTTCGTATCGCGGCTCGGTGCATATCTTCTCGCGGGTCCCCATGCTCTGGTCTTGTGGCTAGTAAATACGCTTGTGCTGCTGCTAATGCCGCCTCTGGCGTTTTTTGTGTCAGGTTATCTTCCTCCTCTTCTAACTGTGGGGTGGGGCTCCTCGAGTACCCCTCTTCTCTGTCGCGTGCTGTTACCCCCCTTCTGTGTTTTGGATCTCCACGCCTCTCTCTGCTATATTCTGAGTCTTCACTATAGTCTTCCCAGTATTCTTCCCTTGATATGCTGTTGTTGTCTTGAAACATCATGTCTCTTTCCTCCCTTAGTTTCTTCTTGTGTTGGTATAGTGCATACTGATATCCCATTAGAACTTCTCTTCGCGATCCCTCGGGTACTTCTGTACCATGATTAATGGCTGATGTAATCATCCTCCATTCACCAGCCGAGACATGGACTTTCTCTTTTTCCTTTTTGTTGTGATTTTTCACTTTGTCGACTTGTCTGTCGACCCTTTTACTCTCTTCGCTGTTGTTTCCTTCCTCTGCTTCAGTGATAATAACACATAACTGATGTACTTTGGAGACGCCGCTGCTTCCTACGGCGAAGTCCCTTGCGGTGTTGTGCATCTGACACGCTTTTTCTTCTGAGTCGAATTTTCCCTGACTTTCGTCGCTTTCTGCGATTAATGCTTTTTCTAAGCTGACCGGCGAGTTTATCTCGCTGGAAGAGCCTTCTGATGATTCCAATGCTTCCTTTGTTTCGGGCTTGCTTGCCGACGGATCTGGCTTTGTCGACTCCGAGAGGCGGGATGAACCCGATGGCCCGATGAGGATGCTCATACTTCCAATTGTCAGTTCTACTTCTTGACTTCGGTCGACTTTTGGACTGCTGTTGGCTAAAAGCGAAAAAGCCGTCGAATTCATGGTTCCAACGCCCAAACTCCCCACGGTCGGCGCCAATTGACGAGGGTTAACTCGACAAATGTCCTAGATGAAGGACTTAGGATCGGGGAGATAGGGCGTCGGATGAACTCGAAGGTAAAGTTAGTCGAAATAGGTGTGTATCGAAAGTAAACTTGGGTATTCAACCTGGCTTGCTTTCAATCTGCCCTACACCGTCCCCTCCTGGCCCCTATATATAGGTGGCCAGGTCTCGAGGATCGGGTAGGGTTCGATACAGATTACAAATATCGACATACGGTATTAACTCGTATTCGACTGTCATTACAATTGGGCCTAGCTTATCGGGCCTCAGGGGTACTCAACTAACGGGCTCTATTAACTATACCCTTGTCAGGTGGGGAGTGCGGCTCTCTGCGAACCTCGTAGTTCGAGCCGCCGGCCCCCACCTCTTTATATAGCGCAGGTGACAGGGGCCCGTCAGCCATAATGGGCTGAGCGCCCCCGATCAAGGCGCGAATCAAAGGGGCCTGGTGGGCCGTTGGGCCCACACGGGTGGAGATCAATCTAACATGGAGGAGATCAGGGTGACGCCGTTCTGTTATAGTACTGCTCCTGCACCACCTACTTAATTTTCCAAGGATTAAAATTTTCACTTTTCTACTCACCCAAGGAATGTCCTCCATTCTTTTTTACAGCCTGTTGGACAGTTGGTGATATGATATTACCGATATACTGGCGGTAATACTACAATAATCGTCAGTACGTACGTCGTGACAGCACGTTGGGCACACGCCCGATTTTAGAATCGGTAAAACGGGAGATAAAAATAGGCAGCTGATGAAGTCAAATAGGGGACCAATTTACATGCAAGTTGCAAGATTCATTTGGATTTTGGTGGTAGATAACTGTTTCTTCTCAGTTCTAAAAGAAATTCTTCTCTCAACTGGAATGTGAAGCGTTGAAATTCTCCTGCAGTAAACTCCTCCAGCCGTTGGCTAGCTCTCTTTAGCTACAAATAGGAGTACCAGTAATAATTTCTTACGTTTCTTGTGGTAATTAAAAGACAAGCTAAGCATGGCCAGGTAAACACTCTGCGATCGTGGTAATTAGCAGCAGTGCTAATTTACTCCACCGTCGTCTTTTGAGTTTTTACTGTTGATATGAGTGGCCGTTCATGCATGATGCCGGCCAGTTAAGTTTAGTAAGGATTACCTGCCATGTCTCTTCTCGATTGAGCTGTACATGCTGTCAGGTCTGGCGTTGCTGCCTGCATCAAGAGGCATGTTGAGGGATGAATGAGGACGAAGATAACTTTTTTACTAAGATTCTTTGACAATTAATGTCCGCGACAGAGCTCTGAAACTAGCTCGATCTCTCTGAACTATTCGATAAAAATGGGATTTGATATCCGTAAGTCGTACGCGTATGATCGGCTCTGTCCATCAGAAGCGGTATAAAATATACAGATGCAGCCTGTCATCAGCAGCAGCTGCTCGTCTCCCACTCGGATTATATAATCGATCGAATCCCTAACCTAATGATCTAACAAAAAAATGACGGGTAAGAACGAGAATAGCAAGTGGGTGGTAATAGTGGCAACATTTTTCACCTTCTGGTGGAATCTGTGCACAGTTCTGGATGACGTGTTGCCAGTTCTGGGCCTGCATTTCCTCTCGGTAAACTATTTTATACTTCAGAGATAGATAGATAGATGAGAAGAGAGATCAGAGAGAAGCTATGCAGCTAGCAGCAAGCAATTGAACAGTAAATCCACATGACTCCACACCATAAACATTTGGGTGCATCTACACCTAGGAGCCAAAGTGGATTGGACATAGTGTTTTGGCTCATAGGAGCAAATGCTTCTATTATGAAATTACATTTTAAATATATTTAAAAAAAATTAAAAATTCGGACAAAATATTCCGAGTATGCATCTGGACATACTATGTCCATCCACGAAAGTTTTGGTGTGAAAACACATTTTTTGTGGCCTGTATAAAAAAGACAAAAAAATGTTACGTAAATAGTAATTTTGTACCATAAAAATTTGTCTTTTTTACATAGGCCCCAAAAAATATATTTTTCTTACAAAACTTGGTGAGTGAACGTAAAATGTGTAAATGCATGCCAACAATTTTTTTTCAGAATTTTTGGACATTTTGAAAAATAATTTTTGGCCAGTGGGTGCATCTACACCTAGGAGCGAAAGTTGATTTCCGGTTAATCAGACAGCTACTATGGTAGATCCAACCGTCACCACTTTACTCAGCCACACCAACCTACCTGCTATATCTTTCTAACAGTACTACTGCGACTAAGCTCACTATAGCCGCTTTAAGCTTTAGTAACCACCTTCCTTGCTACATAAGCCACCAGCTGGCAGCCAGAGGTAGTGAGGTACCTTGCCTTAACTTGACACACGGTTTCTATCTTTCTTCTTTTGTCATGTTTTTTCCTTTTTTCTTCCGTAGATCCATGCAAGTTATTGTTCATGAAACAAGGACATTAATTGTCTATCTTTTTGAACCATCAGGTCAAAGGTTTGCACTACTAGAACTGCACATTTCTTTGATTCAGCATGTTATGGCCATCTGTCCGCTGCCAAAATGCCAGCAGAGTTCCAAGTGGCACAATCAGCTGCAGCTCTGTCATTGCTTTATTTATTTATTTTGCTGTAGAGAGAAGTGAACTAGAGTTCCAAACAGCACTAGACTTGAGTATGCTGCGGTTGCTTTCTGGGCCCCATTTTGTCAGGCTTGCCTTCCCTCATAACTCAGGAGACATAACAAGACTGAAACAGAGCTGAAACTATCAGAGCGCAGTGATCACAGATTCAAGAAAAACTATGCATTGCTCTAGTAAAGTTTCTGATGGTAGGTAAACTTGGCATGATATATGGTACAGTAACAGGGGTGGGTGATGGAATGGAAGACTAGAATTAAAACAAGGAGGTGATATACTGTCGTCGTCGCCATTATCATCATGAACTGCCTTTTTGTTGTTTTCTGTATACATATATACATTCCCATAGATAAGATTGTTTCCTGTGTAGTATGAATCATCAGGAAAGAATGATCACAAGTTCGAACCTTGATGTACAAGCAACTGTTCCTTTCGAGGCTTTTTGACCAATGGTAGGCCTTTTGGGCAGAGAGAGGTAGGAGACAACCATAGGATGCCAAGGCCATCGGTCCAGCTCCAATAGACTCTAGAATGCATGTCCTGTAGCAAGATAATTAAGCACATGTCATCTACTTGCTCCTATCCTGTGTTTGTGATCTTGTACAGGGCCGGGTCCCCATCATCTCAAATGAAAAGAGATATCTGGTTGCATCTTTTCTGATGTATCTACACAGAGAGCTAAATCTACCTTATGCGTAGTGCTGAGAAAGAAATGGTTGCAAAAAGATTATACCGTGACCTTCAGCATGCATGCCTTGCTGTCAACACAAAAAGCAGACAAACTATTGAGTGTGAAATGATTGCTAGCTTGCCAGAAATTGTTTGCAGCTCACATATGCATTTCCTAGTGAGTGTTTTCTTGAGATAAAACAGTGGTACGACAGTACATTTGAAACTGGCATCTAAAGACAAGAAAAACGGGAGGATATGGCAAAGCAATTCTGCAGATGCTAGTCATGCTACAAGCTTAGAACAGGGTAACGGTTTCAGAACTATTTTCAACTCCAGAAATGACTTGGCTACAATTGAGCTACCAGCAATCCATTCCATGCATAAAAAAGTTTCAGAACCTAGTAAATGTCTTATAACCGCAGATCAGTTCACTATTCAATGTTGCTTCCAGCCTTCCAGGACTAACCAGGCAGGTTTATGTTCCGCCAGATTGAATCACATAGATAAAGGGATACTGATCTGGATGTGGGCGAGGACATTGCCGCCACTTGGCCTGCTGGAGCCTCTTCGCTGTCGTCAATAGCGAGGAGTTCTTCGTCGTCTGAAGTCGGTTCAGCAAATGGTCCGTCTATGCTCTCCCAGTTAAGGTCATCTCTGCAGAGAAGGCCAGGCTCTTCGCTAACCCATTCATCCAAAACATCAATGTTGTCCACGCTAATAGGGTCAATGGCATCTCTGCACTTGCGTAAGTTCCTGCAACATCATATAGTGGGTACGAGTAAGTGAAAGTAACTATGGAAACATTTATACAACATGCAAGTTACAATGAATTATACCGTTCTCGAAGCTTCATATTGTACTGAACAAAAACAGTGTCATTTAGCCTTGATCGTTCAAGCCTGCTTAGCTTTGTGGAATGAAGATACTCGAAAACATCCCAATTCCTTTCACAGCCTGTTGCACTACAACATTGGCTGAGGACTCGAATTGCAAGGCTTTGGAGCTCTAAAGTTCCATTGCCAAAGTTCTCCCACCATGCAGCTAATAAACAAAGATGTAAATCATGAGAATGAAGTATGCCAGAAAAAGGAACATAAACTGTTGCTTTAAAATACCTCAGACACAAGGTATTAACAGGGATAACATCATTACCTGGATTAAGTTTCTCTCGTTGACGAATTGCAATTGGAAGGCCAAAGTCGCCAGTTGATTTCTTGTACTCCTCAAGTTGGAGAAATACCTTGTCTTGGATCTCATCACCACGGACCAGACTAGTAATTGTCTTGATAAGCCCCCTAGACACAATGCTTTGCATCTTAAAAGAGGGACGGAAGTAAATTCCGGGATTGAAAAAGCATCCTGCTGCATGCAACGGACTGTGAAGTTGCTTCTCCAGCCTAGCATCAATTACTCTAACATAAGGTCCATATAGACATGCATCGTCCATCAATCTTCTCCTTATTGATTCCTTTGCCATTTCCATCGCATCATACAGGTAACCCATTGAAGATTTTTCATTACTATCCACCAAGCGTAGTACACGTAGCAGTGGCTCAGTGACTTTCACTACATGTTTGCATTGGGCCCAAAAATCGACATCTTGCAATATAATACCTGCAATATCTTTTCCTACACTACCTTTAGCATAGGCTGATTTCACCCATTTGTTACTGGTAAACATTTGACGTAATTCTTTCTCAAATTTAAGAATGCACTGGAGACTGAGAAAATGTGTAGCATATCTTGTGATGGATGGACGACACAGATCTTTACCATTTGTGAAATCTTTCCTCATCAAAGACAAAACCCATGCATGATTGTATATGAACTTTGTTATCTTCCTTGCTTTACTTAATGTTTCACTGATCATAGGGAAATATCTAGGATCTGCAAAATTCTCAAACATCAAATCGATGCAACGTGCCGCACATGGAGACCAAACAAAAGTGCCATATCTTTCTTCCAGATGATTAACAGCATCCTTGGATGTTGCATCTATGTCAGTGATAAACTGAACAATGTTTTCTGGTCCAACTTCTCTCACAACCTGATCAAAGATCGTAAGTAAAGATGCTTCCTCTGTTGATGTATCGACAGATTTCAAAAACATGGTACCTCGTGGGCAACGCACAAGAAAATTTGTTATGTTACCGTTTCCATGATCTGTTTGTCTGTCAACAATGACTGAACAACCATATACACTCCATTCTCTCTTTAGATCATTAAGGTATTCACGAATGTCATCAGCAACATGTTTCAACAATGGCCCACGTAGGTCATGATATGATGGTCCCTTGAAGCTCAATCCAGCAGATGCTATGGCACGTACCATTGGCTGATAGAAAGGAGACTTAGCCGCACTAAAGGGTATATTAACATCATGCCACCATCTTGCCATAGCAATTCTAGCATTGTGTAACAGATCATTTGGAGCATCTAAACCATCCCTGCCATCTTGAACCTTGTCTTCTGGAGCTACCGGTCCATCACTGTTTGGTTCTGAACCGATAACAGCTTCTGGAGAAATGTATCCAGATCTTCGTTTCTTTGACGGTCCAAATTGACTTGCAGAGCCTCCTTCCATTTCCAAATTAGCATCCGAAGAATCGTCAAAACATGAATTGTGGACAACTCTAGTTCCATGTCGTGTTCTGTTTCTTCTTTCCTCCTTTATTCGCAGCTCATCAACTAATTCCATCATCTGACGCCTGACATCTTTGGGTACCTTCCTGCAAGATTCAACCTGGCCTGGAACTCCAGCAAGATGATATTTAAGGCGTGTAATGCTGCCACCACCAATCTTCTTCCCACAATGAAGACAAATTATAGCATTCCTTGAATCAGCATCTACCTTTGCATGACTCCAAGCATTGTGTAACTGATCTGGAGCATCTAAACCATCTTTGCCATCCTGAACCACGTCTTCTGGAGCTAGCAAGCCAGCACTCTTTGGTTCTGAACCTGTAACATCTTTTGGAGAAAGGCATCCTGATCTTCGCTTCCTTGACGGTCTAGATTGACTTGCAGAGCCTCCTTCCATCGTCAAATCAGCATACGAAGAATCGTCAAAACGTGAATTCTGGCCAGCTCTAGTTTCATGCCGTGTTCTGTTCCTTCTTTCCTCCTTTATTCGCAGCTCAGCAACTAATCCCATCATTTGACGCCTGACATCTTTGGGCACCTTCGTGCAAGGTTCAACTTGGCCTGGAACTCCAGCAAGATGGTATTTAAGGCGCGTAATGCCGCCGCCACCAATCTTCTTCCCACAATGAAGACAAATTATGGCATTCCTTGAATCGGCATCTGCCTTTGCATGACTCCAAGCAATTTTTTTTGAGGAAGCTGGAGGTGATGCCATGTAGATCCCTCCAGTTGAGGAGGCACCAGGTATCTCTGTTCCTATACACAGAATTAAAGCAAAATTAGTCAGGCATGTTGCAAGAACGGTCACTGGATAATAATTATATCACTGCACATTTTTTGAATGACTTACGATAGAAGCAAAGTACAAAACTAACAAAATCACAAGATTATACCCTTACAGAACAAAACCTTTTGGTAGTGTATGAACTGCATATGATTAGCTCATATTAAAGAGTAATTGCATTCAGAATTCAGATGCATCCTTGAGTGGATTTTGAGTACACAGACTGAAACAACAACAACAACAACAAAACTCATTTCGAAATAGCTCTGGAGGTTAAGCATTTACATGCTGGTGTTTTTCAATCATTACTTAGATCATGTACAAAACAGAGCTAACAAAAAAAAGACAAGAAAGGCTCCTTCTGTGCCTACAAATTAGATATGTCAAAAGCTTATGACCGTGTAGACTGGCTATTTCTTGAAGAAGCTCTGATCAAACTAGGCTTTGACACCAAATGGATTAAGTGGGTGATGGAATGTGTTAAATCCGTCAGAATGTCAGACTAAATGGAACCCTCCTTGATCCTTTTACTCCATCAAGAGGCCTCAAACATGGAGACCCCCTCTCGCCATTCCTTTTCCTGTCTGTTGCCGAAGGCCTTTCCAACCTCATAAAAAGAGAGAGTATCCAAGGAAACCTTGAGGAACCGAAGATTGTCCGCAGAGCCCCGGGCATCTCTCATCTCCTCTTCGCCGATGACAGCCTCCTCTTCTTCAAGGGGACTGTAGACCAAGCCATAAAGATCAGAAACACTTTAAGCACGTATGAAAAAGGGACAGGCCAGCAGCTCAACCCGGACAACTGCTCGATCCTTATGGGAAACAAGTGCGACTTGAACATCGGGAAAGAAATTGGAACCATTCTCAGCATTTCCTCTGTTAGTTTTGAGGAGAAGTATTTAGGGCTACCAGTACCAGAAGGAAGGATGAAGAACGGCAAGTTTGTTCCAATTAAAGAAAGATACCGTAAAAAACTTTCTGATTGGAATGAAAAATATGCTTCTAGTGCTGCAAAAGAAGTGCTTATTAAATCAGTGGCCCAAGCAATACCTACACTCGCAATGAGTGTCTTCCAGTTTACTTCAGGAATGTGTGAAGACCTGATGAAAATGACAAGAGAATTCTGGTGGGCAGAGGAAGGGGAAAAGAAACACATACATTGGTCGAGCTGGGATAAATTGATCCAAAAGAAATCAAAGGGGGGGATGGGCTTCCGAGACCTTGGTCTTTTCAACCAAGCTCTACTAGCTAAACAAGCTTGGCGGCTTCTCGACAAACCTGATAGCCTATGTGCCAGATTGCTAAAAGCAAGGTATTTCCCCAACGCCAACCTCATGGACACAGCCTTTGTGAAAAAAGCCTCACCCGGTTGGAAAGGGATCACCCATGGCCTGGAGCTGCTTAAAAAGGGTGCTGTTTGGCACATCAATAACGGAAAGATAATTCGTATCTGGCGTGACAATTAGATTCCCAGAGGAAACTTGAAAGTGGCAGGAAATCCTTCAGATTCCCGAATGAGATGGGTTTGTGATCTAATCAACCAGGAAACAAAACAATCGAAAGAGGAGTTAGTTAGATTGACCTTCCATGACCACGACGCGGAAGAGATTCTGAAGATTCAAATACCAAAACAAAACTGCGAAGATAGACTTCCCTGGAGCCCGGACAGCAAAGGTCTATTCTCTGTCAGAAGTGCCTACAACCTGGCACTTGAAATCAGATCAAACCCATTGGGCATGGGTTCATGTGCCCACCCATCTGGCGAGAGGAAGGCCTGGAAGTTAATCTGGAAAGCAAATGTTCCCCCCAAAATAAGAGTGTTTGGCTGGAAACTTGCAACCAATGGACTAGCTGTGCAAAATAATCGATGCAAGAGAATAAAAAATTCAGGCAACTTGTCACATTTGCGGTATTGAAGCTGAAACAGAATTCCACGCAGTTATGTCATGCCCTAAGGCACGCGCCTTGTGGCTGGCCATGCGTCAGTTCTGGAATATACCAAAAGAGAATGAGCTTACTTATACAGGGAACGATTGGGTACTGAACATCCTTGCAAATCAAAAAGAGGACACGAGAAGCCAACTTCTGTTTATTTGGTGGAGGGCCTGGCACCTCAGAAATAACTCGATCTTTGGGGACGGCAGAGATAAAATTTCTAACTCTGTTTGCTTCTTAAAGAACTATTTTAACACTACAGTACAGATTAAAAATGGAGACATAGCTTGTGACAGGAAAGGGAAAGGTAAAACTGATCTTCAAATCCCAAAAGAGAGTAAGCCTTTGAAGGAAATCGGCAAGGCCGCTTGGTGTAAACCGCAACTAGGTTGGGTTAAAATTAACACTGATGCCTCTTTCATAGCTGAAACAGGTACCGGATACTGGGGCGCGATTGCTTGGGACTCGGATGGGAATACAATCCTTTCGGCCTGGAGTCCGATCGAGCACTGTACTAGCGCAGCTGAAGCTGAAACAGTTGCTGCACTGGAAGGCCTACGCATTGCTGCTAAGCTGAATGCACCAACTGCCCTTGAAACTGACTGCCAGTACGTAGTGGACTGCCTCACTAATCGAGTGCTGGACAGATCTCAAGCCTGCTTCATCGTGGATGAAGCGATCAGTATGGCTGACAACATCCGTTTACTGAAGATTGTAAAGGTCAATAGAGCTGGGAACATGGCAGCTCATAGGATAGCAGTGTATTGCAGAACTGTGCTGACTAGCAGTGTTTTACACAATTCCGTTCCTCCCTGTGTTAAGGAACAAATGATGCTTGATTGTAACCTGAACGTCTCTGAGTAATATATAGTCAACACCTTTCAAAAAAAAATGTACAAAACAGAACTATTTAGTGTTAGTAAAAGATCAGTACACTAGGTGCTAGATTTCAGAGATAGCATAATTCAGTTTGGTTCTTTCTATTTGCACACTTCAATTACTCGAACAATTAAGCAAGGCAATGCACACCAAGCAATAGGTCTACTCCAAGTTATCAGGAATAAGCTCCTCATTGCTATTTGAGAGGTTGCATGTGAACTTGACCAACTAGTACACATTTTCATCTAAGAATATTAGCAGTCAAGTGTACAGCTGTTGCATTCTCCGAATTAAAAGTATGGTTCATTTTACGTAAAACATGTACAAAAGCAGAGCTATTGCTCTCATGATTTTTCATATTTAAGCTAATTGTTCAAGATAGAACTAGTATGATTCAGCATGGTTCGCACTGACACGTCAGAAGTGAATCACCCATTTAGATAAGCACCAAGGCATTCAAGTAAAGACAACACTTCACCATTCCTAAGTCCTAACATCAGGTTGGTGATTACTGTCAATTTTTCAGAGAATTGCAAGCAAAACAATTCAAGAAGTGACCACTCATGTACGCAACAGCAGAAACATATACTAGTGGGAGTGTACTTTATTAGACACACATGACCGTGCTAGCATCACAAAACACACATCTCTACAGATTGCTCACACCAGGGTCACATGAGATGTGTTTGTGTAGCTAAACAGTATTTGCAAGACAAACGGGTGCTGCTGCAAATGCAAGGGTACAGACCTCTCAACAACTATAACTGAACCAAGTTTGAAACACCACACAACAACCAAACGATTTTTCCATGAAAGAAAAGGTACTAAACATGGTGTCACCAATACAAGCTTTACCTGTACTAGAGAACGCCTAAACCAGGTTTTTTATGGGTTCAGCATTCTAATCTATCTCGATGCTCTCGCTGATCTGTTCCAGCGACTGGTCGTGGTTCCTCCTCCCTTGCTCCCTTTCCTTCCAACTCTGGTGTCCCCTAGTTCTTTGCCCTCCCAGCTAGGTCACAGCCATGGCGCTGGTTCATAGCTTCTCAGATGAATGGAAATGGTCGATGGATTAGGGTGGTCTGCTACTACGTTGTGGGACACCGGTACTACTTTGTTACTTCTCTTCCTGCCGAGATCGGTTCTCTCCCTTGGATATTTTGATTGTCTAGTAATGTAGCTGATCTCTATCAGCTAAAAAGCTACTGCATACTTCATCTTTGCTATGAAACAAGTGTAAATAAAGATCTGCTTTGGTTGCTGGTTACTTCGTTGGATCGCATGTCTATCCAAAACATTTTGCTATCTAAGGGCATCTCCAGCAGGCCAACCCATAAGTCTATCCGCATCAGTCCGATTTGGTCCGTATGGGACTATGGGTCGGCCCACGGACAACAAAACATGCGCGGAAGCCGGTTCTCCGAATGGGTCGGGGGTGCGCCCAGCGGCGCAACCCAATTTCGGGCCGCGCAGCCCTTTTTGCTCTAGTTTTTGCATATAGTTATAAATAAAAAGTAGATCACAATAAAATTCTAAATTAATGGAAAGTACATTACAAATAGTTTGCAACCAAATAATTAAAAATAGTTTACAACACAATAAAATAAAATATTTTTAAAATCAAACAGGGTTGGTTATGGGGTTGTTTCCCGCGTGAATCCAAATATGATTCACCAAATCTTTATGGAGGGCGTGGTGGGTTGCCCGGTCTCGAATCTCATGGTGTGCTTGGAGAAAATCATGAAAGGATGCCGGTCCAGGGTTTGGAGCAACCAATTCACCCTAAAAATCCCACCCCTGATCAGAGACACTATCATTACGCTCCTCCTCAACGATCATGTTATGCATGATCACACAAGCAGTCATGACCTCCCACGTCTGCTCAACACTCCATTGCCTAGCAGGGTGCAGAACAATGGCCCAGCGAGACTGTAGAATACCAAATGCCCGCTCCACTTCCTTCTGGCAAGCCTCTTACTCTTTCACGAACCGACTGTATTTCTCCTCCTTGAGATTACGATGTGTCTTCACAAAAATAGGTCACTCCGGGTAGATACCATCAGCTAAGTAATAACCCTTGGTATATGTATGGCCCATAACCTCATAGCTTATCAATGGGGCATTTTCCTTCCACAAGCCTAGCAAATACAGGAGATCGCTGGAGCACGCTGACATCATTATGAGCCCATGCCAAAAAAAGAATGCCAAATCCATAGATCTTGGCTAGCAACGGCCTCAAGTATGACTGTACAACCCTCAGCATGCCCTAAATATTGCCCCTACCATGCAAAACGGCAGTTCTTCCACTCCCAATGCATACAATCTATTCTTCCAAGCATACCGGGAAACCCCCTCTTCTCGTTGATGGACAAGAGCCGTCGAGTGTCCTCCATGTTCGGTTCTCACTGCAATGACAACTCAGCAGGAATTGTACATTGCTTCTATGCATGTAGACTTGCTCATGGGCATGTACTCATCAACGAGATCTCCGGCTACTACATAAGTAAGCATTCGTATAGCCGCCAAACATTTTTTATAGGAAGAGAAGCCAAGTTTACCTATGGCATCTAGCTTGGATTTAAAATATTGGGTCGTGGAGGCGAACACCTTCAATAATTCTCCCAAACAACTTCCTTGACATTCGAAAGCGGCGTCGAAAATAGTTGTACAGCTGCACATGGCCGGCTTCTCGGTTGCGGTCCAGATTGGCGGCTCGGCCGGCCACGGAGCCTCTCCATTGAGGCATGTAGACCTAGTTTTCCTCGTGGAGGATGCTTGCCAGGGCCACCATCAAGTCAAAATCATCGTCCGACTCCGAGTCTGACCAGTCTTCGAAGAAATGCTTGTAGAAGAACTCGTTGTTGAGGCTAGCAATAGTGGAAATTTCGTTGACCGAGCTGCTGTCGGCACGGTCCTGTTGGCAAATGGCCGAACAGGTTGCGTGCGGGCATGAACGAGCGCTCATCCGAGCCACCCACAGATGGTGGTGAAGTGGACGGACGGCATCGGCAAAGCGGGCTCGGAAAGCGGTGGAACGAGGGGGCGATTGGCAGTAGGGGGGCAACAAGTGGGACCTGTGGCGACTTTGGCGGAGGCGGCGAGCGGAAAGGGCAACGGCGAGCGGCAGGCAAAACTGGGGGAGAGGTGGGGGAATGCCTCTTGCCACGGCTTCCATCTGGGCCTGGGTCAGACAAGAGGGGCGCGCAGTCGGAAGCGCGGGCGCTTCGGTCCAATGCATTTTGGGCCCAAATCTAAGGCCGGAATGGGTGCGCGCAGATAGCTCTGGACAGTGTTGTCTGTTTGGGTCGCACCGCTGGGCCGACTCCTTTGTCCATGTGCTCTGTCCGTTTGGGTCGGCCCGCTGGAGATGCCCTAACCCTTTTCAAATATAGTTTACGAAATAATATTTTATCATTACCTCAGGTGTCTAAATATAACATTTTATTTTACATTATCCAATTAAGGGTCTTATCCATGTAGCCCTTTTGATATTTTCGAAACAAAAATGTTATTGGAAAACCATTCTCTAAATAAATATAGTTTCCTCTTGTTGGTGCTATTTTGCACTGGCGATTAACTTTGCAAGTTAGGCGAAACTGAAAATTATGTCGTGGAATATTTTGAAAAATGCTGCTTTGCATAACAAACAAAGTGATCTTCTTGGTCTCAAACTCTTGGCAGTCAAGGTCCACTAAGATTAACTTTGGATCTGTCACACATAACTCTATTACCATAACAAACATGTGACAAACAAATGAGACTAAATTTATTTTCCTTGTTATTTTACACACTGAGCTGATCGCTATGAGCTCAATTTTGTTTTTGTTATTCTATACATTGTGTTCAATTATTGAGGATTTGTTGATTTAGTGCAGTCAGGTTCCTTTAATTTTAGATTCAAGTGCAATGTATGAATATGAGCATGCAAGCATGAGATGTATGCACAACAAATAAGGCTAGAACTACACCACATCCTCTATCGACTAGGTCTTAGGACCTGGGTTGTTACAATTTAGCCCAGCAGAATATTAAGTTAAGTGCATCACAGCAAAATCAAGCATGCACATCTCGTTCATGCTTGTGCATAGTCCTTACTCCTTAGTACAAAGCTAGAAATCAGAAACATCCAAGAGAACATGTAACTTTGCATTTCGGCTTTGTTGCGCAGCTAAGCAAGCAGTGTAATTTTCAGATTTACCATGCAGAACGAAAACAAAAATCCTAACTGAACACCCCAAAATAATTAAAGCTATGCTGGAAGATCACCATTAACGGCTCCCACTAGATTAAGTTAGAAATTTGTTTAGCCTGCTGATTCCAGCGACAGCACCTCACAAACTACTCCGGCGGGAACCGGTTATCCGGACCGTACCGTGGTTGGAAAACCGCCCGATTTCAGCTCAACTGAACCCAAGTGCTCTCTCGTCAAATGAAAATGATTTTGGCAAGTATTGAACCGAACACAGCAAGAGAGTAGAGCGCGCGTACCCACCTGTTGTCGACCAGCTTGTCGAAGTCCAGCTCGCCGGCTTCTGCCTTGGGGGCGCGCTCCTCAGGGCGGAAGGTTTGTTCAGCGAGCTCGGAGAGGGGCGGACAGGGAGGTAGCTGGTGGAGTCCGGCGAGCCGCGGTGGAGGCGAAACGGTCAGGGCCGGAGAGGGCGGCAGCTACCGGCGCATGTCGGCGAGGTTTCCATGGATTCCGGCGGTTACCGGTGAGGATTCGGCCGCCGCTCCCGTCGGGATTCGGCGGTTACCGTTAGGGTTTGCTGGTAAGGTTTTGTTGACTTGTTGTTGAGATGGAACTGAAATTGTGGCCCAATTTGACGTGGACGGAAAAACTGGGCTGGCCCAATACTAAGCTCGAGCCCAGGTTAAAATAGGTCCGCGCTTTGAGCTTGGAGAGGTGCTTAGAAAAGTATGTTAAACTCCTCTCAAAAAAAAGTACTGTATGTAAAACCTTGTGTATTGATGTTTGAAGTTCGTATTGGTGTTCATTTATGCATATAGTTTTTAAAATATAGGTACTCTGTAAGCATTAATAAAAGAAAACAAAAAATTGTAGTCGTCTACTTGTACATGTGGTCAGCGTGTATTTTTTTTTAAACAGAGGCAAAAGCTTTGCCTCAATTTATCTCTACTAATATAAAAAGAGAGAGAGTGTCAGATCCAGAAGATCTGAACCGCACATCTCACGTAATCCAACGATAGGCACGTCTAAATGTTGTATGACGAACCATCACATAACCGGTTTGGCGTTTCCATAATCCCACGATTATCGTAACCGTCTACATCCAGCCCAGAAGAAAAAGAGCTCATCGCCACCTCTGCCATTCCCCACCGCGGCCGCCTCGCGCCCCCGCTGTCGTCGCCACTGCCCCACGCTCGATGACCTGCTGCTGCACGCCACCACCACGCCGCAGCCCTGTGCTCGACGACCCGCGCCAGCGCAGCCGCCGCACCGCACACCGACGACGCCGCCGTCCTCGCCTCGACGCCGGCAGCCGGTGACGTCGGTGTCCATCCCCACGCTCCCCGGCGCCGGCTTCGCACCACCTCACCCACCCCAGGGACAAGGCTTGGTCCGCGACGGCAAAGCCCTCGCTCGTCGGGTGAAACCGCTGTTCCTCACGCGATCCCTCTAGCACCACCCCCACCCCCCACCGCCAAACGCAGGGGCACTGACAGACTACTCCACCGCCAAATATGCCTGGAGACACCAATCTTCAGATTTTGTTGATTCTTTATCTTCAGGATTCACACCGGATATTTGTTTGAGTTCATTCTGGAGCAGGAAATCCACCACCATCCTCTGTGCGCAGTCAAGGACGAAGCCTAAGCTGGAACCACGCTGAATCTAATTAATGAGGTAAGAAGACTAAATATCGAGGAAAACAGTATGTGGGCTAATTAATCCGTTCTCCTTTTCTAACGATTTAGTTTAGCCCGAAGTTGCATCTTCAGATATATGAATGATAATTCTATGTAGTACAAGGGGCGGATTTGTATCTGAGTACGTGAGGGAGGAGGACGGAATTGATAATCCTGATCTTGTGAATTCGTATTAGCTAACTGATGAAAAGTGAATGTCTTATGTGTGACTAATGGAAGTGTTCTTCTGCCTCTAGAAGCAAAGGAAATTTTGTGCGGTCACATAATTCACCAATGTTTCAGTTTGCATTTCATTCGCATGTGACTGAAAATTATCCAGTGTGTATTACAAGATTATAGTGCTAATGTTATAAATTGGTTGCAAAAGTTTCTTCATAGAAGTCTAGAAGTAATGAAATGTATGAATAGGTTTTCAATTTTCCTGTGCAGCAAGGAAAAATTATGGAAAAACTATTCCGGTTGTTTTGGATATATGTGTTCAATCCCTAAGGCGATGGTCTATCAGTTTTGTTTTTCAGATTGTTCATATGATTCTCACATAGAGCTATAAGCATCTATAATGAAATGCATTTACTGTTCATTTGTCTTTTCCATATAATAATTTAATAGCCTTCTGATGATATATTATTGTTTGTACATTTTAGTGTAGGGGACGATGATATGTTGTTATCACCTGCTTTGCTTCACGAGGAGGGGGTACTAGAGGAGTTTCATGCTGGAGAGGTTGTAAAACGCGTATGACTACATAATTGTATTGTTGCATTTATCTCTCATTACTATTAATGCTCCTGCATTATATGAAGAGCAAGAAACACCGCCCGGTTGATCTAGAAAACAATCCTTTTGCAGTTTGGGGCAAACATTATCCAATAAATACATTTGTTATATAGAAACTTAATTGGGGCAGGCATTGCATGAACGTGCACACGTGCTTGATTATTATAAGCCCAAGTGAAACGATACTTAAAACGTTGTTGGGACTGCGAGAAAAGAATGCAGATCAAGAGGGCTGCCAGGTCCAATTCTTCAATTACAAAAAACACGTAGAAGAGAACAGGCTAAGGGACCTGGCTTCTACTGCAAATTTGGTTCTGTAGTCATTTATTCGACCATGGTTGTGTCTATTAAATTCAGACTTTTATTAGTCATCATCTTTACATATTTGACAACCTTACCCATAAGCTCCATTTCATGTGTTTTGACTTCCATGTAAGGCCGAATCTTTGCAACGTTTTTGTGGTCTTTATTTGTTTTTTTTAATGATATGATCTTTATGGTTACGCAGACTAGCAATGCTGAGATTTTGTAGCCTGCCAAAAAGCGGCGTAGACAACATGCAAGGAAGGCTTTCACCGGAGAAGAGAGGACGGCTGGTCTTAGTTTTGAATATTGGTTGCACGATTACTTACAGGTTGGGGCTCATATTCTTTGGTTAGTCCGTCTCTAAAATTGTATATTGTGCCCCGCAATTTTTTTCTGAATATTGTGATGGTTGGTTTGCACGACAATCTTGTGGCATTCATGTTTTTTGTTAGATCAACATGGTATGCATTTAAAACTGACCTCATAAAGATAATTAATCTCATCCTTATGTAATCATCTCTGACTCACATTATTTTGAATCTGTTTTCAGAGATTTTACTCACAATGTAACAAAAGGATGTGTTCATAAAGGCTTCTGTGAGGCTTAGCTTTCTTGTTGCACTAATGGTTTTACGCAATAGCATCATCATGGTTCAAAATTCCATAAATGTGTAGTTGTGGATTTTGCTAATTTTCGTGTGCCGACTTTTTGCAGACCCTTTTCCCTCAATTGTTTGCTTAATTTTGTTATAATTCATTTTAACATGAAAAACAAATTAGATGATTGGGGATTTTGTTTTGGTTATACAGGGGAGGGCGAGGCGACAGTGATCTGCCATATATCATCTCTGATTTTTTGAAGTACTATTGTTGCTTACATGCTGCCTGGTAGCTCATGATGGTCGACCGTGCACCGAAGATGGAGGTCGGCACAACCGGAGGGGTTTGTGGAGGAGAAAGGACATCCATATCCGACAGAGGAGGCCTATGGCTATATAATTACTAAGTGTATTGTTGCATGACTTATATCTCTCATGACTAATGATGTTCTTGCATTCTAGAAAACTGATGGAACAAATCGCTTGCATTTGAGGTTTCAAAAAAATCGCTTGCATTTGATGAAAACAGAAGAGTAGGGGTGGTTTCCCTATTGATCTGAATAATATTTCGTTTGCAGCTTTGCTTATTCTAAAATGAAGGTAGTGGGCGTAAACTAGCTCATATTATTCAGGTACATGTATTGTTATATTGTCATCTAAATTAGGAATTCTATAGAAAGTGCATGTGCACGTGCTCGATTACTAGTTAATTAAAAAGAAGAGAATTGCCCAGTTAATTAATGAAAAATCGGGTAAAAACCGTTACAATCCTTGTAATAAAAAAAAGGACATACATGGGAACACTCAAAGCCAAACAAGGAGGAAGAAAAGCCATCCAATGATGCGTTTGCTTCCTATACAGTAAAATGCTGCATCAACTTCAGCTGTTACACCATGCAATCGAAAAATAGACCTCTTAACTTCGCAAAAAAGTCAGCCTGAGTAGTTTGCTTCCAGAGTTTTGCTAAACTGGAGCTGTTCATCAAAACTAGCACTGAAGACTTCGGCAAAAATTTAAAAGAAAGAACGCATATGTTGCTAACTGGGGTGAGGCCTCAGTGAACTTTAACAATTAACAAGCATACATTGTTGCACAACATACAAAATTTTCCACTCCTGGCACCCTTTGTCTGCTGGAATCGCAGGTTGGCATTCATGATGGTGGCAGCCAAGTCCCTGGCTTAAAAGATGCACCGGTACCTGTTGGTTCGGTAGACCTGAAACAAATTGAACATAGATGAAATCAAAGGAATCAAATGAAGGTGGTAGCAGTTTGTTGCTTTCTCTTTTATTTCACTTCTTAGCTAGAGTTGCTGTATGGATAGACATGCTTCACTACTATCCCCAAACTACATAGATCAACTTCCTTTTACATACAAGTGAAAAATACCCATAACTGATTGATCGCAGAACTACTCCGAGTAATTGGAGACAGATGCAAAACAAAAGACAGGCATCACTCTCTAAAGAAACGGCACGATAGCATATGCAAGATAGTGGTTGGCATTCTAGACTTGAAGGAAATAGTTAGCAAAGAAATGACATCTTGACACAAACAATACAAACATTTAGGGCTCGTTTGGCTCCCGTCATATGGGGCTGGAATCAAAGAATTCATTTATGATTCTAACATTTACTTGTTTGGCTGCTATGGAATTGGTTATGGAATTCAAAATGAATTCCATGGTTTTTCATCTCATGCCTAACCTTAATACCTATTGGGTACCCTGTCATTTCTGTGGATTTGGAAAAATGGAATGATATCATCATGTCATTTCATTTTATTTCTACCAAATGAAATGAAATGATGGGTGCCAAACGAGCCCTTAGAGAAATAAATGTCGTATTGGAACATACCTGTCATTATCTGTTGTGGCATCTTCTGCGTCAGTCGGGCCAGTAGGCTTAGACTCAGGTCCTAAACAGTGTGAAAGAAATGTTATTACACATATTTGAGCTGCACTTTCATCACACAATCATAATTCATAACAGATACTGAATAAGACTAAGACTATGTTACCTTTCTTTTGATCTACAGAAGTACCAGGGAACTGCTGCGTAAAACTTCTCAGATTTGGAGAGTCGGTTTTCCCTATATTTGGAAGAAAATAGCAAACAATCAAAAGGAAGATTCAGGTAACTCTGTAAAAACTTAATGATTCCGGTAACAATTTGCATTATTTGCTATTTGCACACAACCTTTGACAAGAACGGATGATGTCAAGTATTAAATTCCTTGCATCGAGTATCTAAGAAATAAGGCTGGAAACTAGGCAATGCAAAGAAGCAGAGTTGGTCTGGAAGGTGTTGTGGAATAGGACGTACAATGGTCAGAGTTTTCACGCAGTAAAGAATCAATCGAAGAATTCTAAAGGGACATACAAATGCTGATAGAAAATAATAGGAAACATGGTGTGACATAAAGAACATACCTATTTTCTTGACTGGTCGGACACCAGCCTTCCTTTCCTCTTCTTCTTTCTTTTTGAGAACTTAATTGAACATAGATTGAATGTATTAGTAGAGCAAATCCATGATGCAACAAGTAAAGCACGTGTAGAATCTCATATATAACAGGAACTTGATGAGGCAAAGCTTATGAATATAATCTTCTATTGCAGTGCAACTAGACTAAACGTTTCAAAAGTGCAGAAGACAATCTTATGCAATGGCAGACAATCATATGTTTGTAACATTTTTTAAAAGTAGAAGCAGAAAGTCATATTACACACCGATTGGTCATCACTCCAACATGCTTTCTATATGATTAGATGAATCTAGAGATTACACCTGGTGTGACATCCTTGTAACTAACAGAGTTCAAACAGAGCAAGAGAAAGAAGGTAGGGAGTGGGACAAGGAAGGCAGCATCAGGATCAGGGGGCATGAATGTGTACTTGGGTTGGAATCAGTCTTCGAGTAGGGTACTGAAGACGGACTGGTTGTATGGTGTGGTATGAGTGTCAGTGAGATGAATAACAGGGAATTATACCATAAAACTAAGTTTAGCATCAAAGAGGATATTACACATCTCTGGCTATCATTCTCCCATTTTTGCTATTTACTGAAAGTAATGAAAATTACTGAATTAGCACAAAATGAATACAGTAACAACTATTAAGGGAAACTAATACAGCAATTGCTAATGCAATTCATATGTGCGTGATCCCAGCAAACAAGTAGCATAGCACACAGTCACCAAATATCTTTGGTTCACTTCAAACACACATTTGTTGTGCTTTTTCGTAGAGGATATTGCACATCTCTGGCTATCATTCTCCCATTTTTGCTATTTGTTGAAAGTAATGGAAATTACTGAATTAGCACAAAATGAATACAGTAACAACTATTAAGGAAAACTAATACAGCAATTGCTAATGTAATTCATATGTGTGTGATCCCAGCAAACAAGTAGCATAGCACACAGTCACCAAATATCTTTGGTTCACTTCAAACACACACTTGTTGTGCATTTTTGTAGTGTATCCACACATTGCAATGATGACATAAGATAAATCAACAATATTTACACAAAACATAAGAACCGCAAGTGAAAAAACATGTGCGCTATTCCATGGCATACTTAAAAAGAACATGTTGAGAGCTATTGTTCTTGCTCATACAGTAACTATCTTAATAAGCAATACACATAATGTGCAGTGAATGAAGCTTAAGATGGGTTAGGAGTCAGAATCAACAGGTACATACGTTCAACATTTTGCCTGACACGCTCACGCCTCGCCTCCAGCTCAGCCAATTCCTGTATCGGTGTAGCAACACATCAGTACCGGATGCAATGAACAATTTGTCAGCAGTAATGCACAATTTTCAGCAAAAACCATGTGAGGACTGGCATGGTCTTGCTTCTTACCTCTGGTGTTGGAGCTTTCTTCCTTTGCCCGTTCAACCAGCAAATCCACTCAACTACAAGCACGACGCAACTATCAGATACTGTCTACTCAGTGGAATCCAAGTAGTACTTGGCTCAGAGTTCAGAATGAAGGCCGTAAACCATACATGCCTGCAAAAACATTTGTCAGTACCAGTCGAATTGGGTAACCACAGACCCTCACAGGCCAAACAAGCAACAGGATTTGTAACCTGGAACAGTGGTCGGGTCCCGGTCGCCCTTGAACTCCACCCACCGCTTCTCCTTCACTGTTAGGGCATCAGAAAAGCAGAAATACCATTACATGGGGACACTTCTCATCGAGGAGAGCAGAAGCTGCTGTTGCAAGTGAAGAAGAGGAACACATGGACAAGAGGAATGGTCGGGCACGGGACACGTACTGGCGCCGTCGACCTCCTCGACGAGGGAGAAGTAGTTGTTCCCGGCCCTGTCGACGCCCACCTGCGTCCGCGACCGGAACATCCCCAGCATCCGCGCCATCAGCCGCTTCGCCATCGCCCCGCCGTCTCCTCCTCTGCCGTCCGCCTTCGCCGGTTGACCGCTCGCCGGAACCGGTTCCCGCGACGCCACCGGAGCGCCTCTTCTTCCCCCTTTCTCCTCTGGCCGTCGGTTGCTAAGCCACTTGAAACGAGCGATCACCTATAGTGGGATCGGAGGATTTGGGGATCGGGAGGAAAGGTGCGGGTGAGGGCAAGTGGGCACAAAAGCGCGAGGCCTACAGAGTGCAGGGATTGAGCCGTGGACATAGAGATACGACTTACCCCGCGCCGACTTGCAGCGCCGCCGCTCGCCGGAGTTGGCGCCGCCCACGTGCTCGCCTGAGGGTACTCGCTGTTGCTGGGTGGGCGGCTGGGAGAAAAAACAACGGGACCCGTGGGTTAGCCAAGTGAGAAGAGTCGCCCGGCTCGGGTTCCGATCCCATGGACTTTAAGTAAAAACAGGTTGAGTTTGGATTTTGGATCGTACTCCCTCGTTTATAAATTTTTCAAATCGGGCGATTCGACCAGATACATTCAGGATCAGCAAGACAAAGAACCGAGATAACGTCAGGTAATCAAACCCGGGTTGACATATCAGATTGTTCACGCGGGGAGTCAACTGATCCATTTAGGCCTCGTTCGGTTCCGTGGGGTTTGTTCCACTAGCGTGTCTAACACCCGCGGGAATCGGGTGAATCCGGATCATCACCCGAATCCCTGCTATCCATCTCCCCAGATTCCACTAGCGTGTCTCTTACTCATTGTCATTCGGTTAATCCCCTGCGGTCAGCTTGCAGGCAACACGCAACGACCGCATGCAGCAAGCAACGCAGGCGACTGCATGCAGCAAGCAACACATGCGACATGCACCAATCAGTAGTAATATACTAACAGAAAGAGACAAACTTTAGCAAATGCAAGTGGTTAAAGATTACACAATGGAACCTAATATGTGATAATAAAAAGATGCCAGAATAGTCTGGGCCATTAAATTCATACTTCCATCGATTTTAAAATGACACAACAAAATCCAGCAGATAAATATTTTGCCTTTTGGCACTAAAACACGAATGCATTGATCCAAGAAGAGACACCCTTGCCCATTTTCTTCTGGAGCTTCTTCATGTAGAACTCCGGCTCTTTCCCCTCCACACCTATAATTTAAGAAAAATATGTAAGCGCAAGGCTCTGAAAAAACAGCGAGTACACAACAATATATTCCAGAGGTTTCTAGGATGGAGTCATATAAATGTGAAGGTCAAATCACTGTTTCTACCATAAGAATAGCTCCACTACTTTATTTATTGACAATGGGTACACAGCAGTACAAAAAGGGAAATTGGGAGCTGCTAAGACAGAGAACCTTGCAAAAACAGCCTTTGTACTACTACTTTTCAGTAAAATGCTGCAAAACAGAGTGATATGCATATATGTAAAGATTCATAGCTAAATATGGTAGCAAATAAATGACATGTATGTAGACATTTATAACCTGGTAGCAAATATATGACATAAGAAATAGTAAAAGTTCCAGCACTATTCTCATGATATGATGTACAGTTTCCATCTGAAATGAAAACACAGAAAGGTAGCCATAATGTGTAACAACAAAAAGTACTACATCTTTACCTCCTATATCACAGAAAATGGAAACTCTTGGAATAGACACTAGCTGATCTCACCAACAGAACAACAAGTGTGCAGGTTACATAATCTATCAACTGCGCAGGATTGATTGGGTTTGATTGGATCTTTGGATGTACTTGAGCAGGATTTGGAGGCTTGAGAAAATGCTTCGATAAAGTAGGGATTATGTTGAAGAAATTCTTCATGATCCGATGAAAAGTGTCACCACTGCGCTTGAATTTTAGTTGTAGGTCCTGGAAGGATGAATTATGGGACAACATCCACAAAAAGGCTGCTAGTTTTTCTTCGACGGAAAGTCTGGTATCAAATACCAACTTCTCACGACGAAGAAAACTAGCCAGCGCCCTAAATATGTGGGCCTCCATCCTAAAGGCGACCTTGCAATTTTGTGGATGTCCTTCTAGCAAGTCCCTTACAACTTCATCACCTCTTATCATCGACGTATGGCGGGGCCTTTTAATATGTGGTTCACGTCCAACCAACAGATGCAACATTGGTAAAAGAAAGAGAATCATATCGTTGTCATCCTCCTCCTCCTCCTCCTCCTCTCTCTTCCTAATGCGGTCCATAACTCTCAAATCCATTCAAAGACTAAAGAGAAAAGAGCTCTAGTTATTACTAAGAAAGTATTGAATAAGCATGACCGAATAAGAGTGGCCTCTAAACATGTCAGCAAACATAAGACAATCATTGAGGAAAGCATGAAGCAATCAATATGACATATATGTAAAGATTCATAACTAAACATGGCAGCAAATAAATGACATGTATGTACAGATTTATTCAACAAGCAAATAAACAGCAAGTTAGTACCATTTTCTCTTTCTAAACAAAAACTGGTACTACTAACAGCTATGCTACTCCAAAGCTTCATCATCTGGTTCACACTTTCTGATCCATATCCAGCTCTTGCAAATGGACAAGTAAACAAAGGGGCACATTATAAAGGCAGAACTTGAGGAACGGTAGATTTTGGTGTATTGCAAATCACAGATAAGGACATGATTTTGTTACTATTATGTAATCACAGTGTAGAAAACCAGTGAGCAAACTGGTCAAGAAAGCAATGAACAATCGACCATTATCGAAAAAGCAAGTGCAAGTTGACAAGATTCATTCCGTGTTTTTTCATTCCCATCAGGAAGCACAGAATGTTTCTTTATTATATACTAAATAAATGATTATAACAAATTACAAGGAGAAACAACAACGGTTGTCATCGAATATTGTACAGTAGACCTGGAAGATGGGCATACTTGCTGGAGAAACCTATTTGTAAATTAAAGCTTCATAAGAAGCTGGCAACGGTTTAAAGCAAGAGAATGTCTTCTACTATCAGATTGCACAATGGAGTAATGGACAAACAGGAAAGGAGGCATATTGTACAAATGGAATATGAGGAATAGTAGGTTTATGTGTACTTATTAAGAGCTGGTACTACTAACAATCCGGAACTGATGGGTCCATACATCTGTCATAGGCAGCAGATTGCTTCCACACCGCAAATAATGAAGGGCTGAAGCAAAATACTAAGTGCTAGTTCTAACCACTTCCAGACCTCCTGGATGGCTCGCTGGAAAGAAAAGGACTAGGTGACCAGTTAGGAGACAAACCAGTAGATGTTGAGGAACATCTCGAGGGCTATTGTCTTCAGAATAAGCGGCGGGGACTCAAGCGAGGCCCAATTCAAGCAAGAAACAACAGAATACAGGTCCAGGTCCCGAACGTGAGCAAGAAATCAACATCGCCCAGATCTCGTACAAGAAGAGGGGGAAGTGATGAGAAGGAGAAGATGAAGTTACCTGGACAAGCAGCCGTCGGAGGTGGGGAAGATCGCCGGAGATCTGGACGAGCGGCCGTCGGAGGTGGGGAAGGGGTCCGTGGCGGAGTCACCGGTGAGGAAGGGTGCCGATCTCCTCTCCTCGAGTTGATTCAGTGGCCGCCGTCGCTCCCGTAGCCACCGCCGTCACCGGTGAGGAAGGGTGCGTCGCCGCCGCCGCCGGCCCCGTCGCGAGAGAGGAGAGGGACGAAGGGCTTCGCTCGTGTCGATTCGGTCTCGCTCGGGATGTTATCCATGACATAGGGGTAGGGTTTTTGAATCCCGGTCAAATGAGGGGTTTCGGGGGGAAATCGGGCCGGGTGCAACACCGCCCGGGTTTAACCGAATGAGGCCTAAGTTTGGGCCGGGATTAAACCCGGGTGAGTCGGATCCCGGCTGTCAGACGGGGTTTCGGGCCCAATCCTAGCCGGGTTGGGACGAAACGAACAAGGCCTTAGTGAAATCTGCAAATGTTTATATTTGGATGTTAAATTTTGGTTTGGTCGATAGCAAGATCATTATCTGGTTTGTTGATTATACCACTTCTATGGCGTGTTCTACTGATGAGGTTGGTGCTAGCTCCATGGAGGACGGGAGAGTGGAGCTTTACGGTTGTTTCTCCCCTCGTATTGGGGATGCTCCATCCTCGTTGTCTGTTTCGTCTGCCGTTGAGGGCAAGGCCATCGCCGAGGTTGTGGCTCCTGCGTTGCAGATCATGCCTGAGCTTCAGGAGCTTGGTGCGAGCCCAGATTTGCCTCTGACCGTGGAGCATATGAAGGTGGATGTGCCGGCGACCTTGAGCTTGCCTGAGCAATCGGATGTGGCTCCCACACCCATTCCACCTTCGCCGCCACATAGTCCTGATGCTCTTGTCGCAGAAGAGATTTGTGATTTGCTTAGCAGATTGGATGTTCTTATTCCTGGACTTGGAAGGTCGATTGCTTGCCTCCTAACGGGGACGCCACTCAAGGGAAAAATTGAGAAGGTGGGTGATGGCCTTCGAACCGGCATTCGGAAGGAGAAGTCACTTCGGTGCAACAAGAGTGTCAACAGAGGAAAGGCGCCTGCGGCTACTTGATGGATGATCCTTGGTTTATCTTGTCCTCTCGGTTTATGTTGCCTTGTGCCTTTGGTGTTGACCATTCCTTTTTGTTGAGGTGTTCCTCACAATGGTGTTGTTGGGTTGTTCAAGTGTAAGGGGTGGATAGCTGCGGTGTGTTGGGAGATATTGGCGGTTGGTGAGGCTGGGATGTGCCTTGCTTTGGATGTAGTCCGCATGTGGTAGTTGTTGTATCGGTTTTCGCCCGGTTTTCCGTTAATTAACTGGGCAATTCTCTTCTTCTTAATTAATAGATTGAGGCAAATATTTTGCCTCCGTTTCTCTATACCAGTTGCACCTTTTGGTTACAATGTCATGAGTTCACAGAGATGCAATCTAGTCTAGGTTCTAATCGTCACAGAAAATAAAATCTATTCGTAGATTCATGCCACATATCATACATCTGGATTAGTTCAGACACGCTATGAACACATCACAACGTAATATTAAGGACAATGTTGTATAACATACTGTTCTAAAGCTTGCTTCAAACATTACATAGATTACTGAACCTGAAGCACACCTGTTCCACACTACATAGATTACTGAACCTGAAGCACATCTGCTCTACATCTGTTTTGAAGCTAACATAGATTACTGAACCTGAAGCACATCTGTTCCTACATCTGCTCTGCAGCTAGCCCACGAACAACTTGTCAAAATAGAACAAAGAACGGGCTCAGTTACATGCATGAAGGTACCACAGTCACTGCACTAGGCAAATGTACATGCGTATTAGGGTATCGGCACAACCTGCACAGCTAAAGGTCGATGTAAGGCAGAATGTCCTGCTGACTAATATGCCTTCCCATCCGTGGATTAAAGGAATTACCTAAGCAGAGGACAATGGTACATTGCAGAGAGAGAAACTCGAAGCTATGAGTACTTGAGTACACACAATCTGTTGAACTGAAATCTGCATGGGAAGGTGCATACAATGCCGGGATAGCCGATCAACCAAGCAGAGTTTACAAGCTAGAGTAGAAGTAGGAGTGAGTACATACTTAAGGCTGCCCTGAGCATTATATATTTTAAAAAGGTGATGCACAACACAGTAACCAAATGGCATACCAAATTTTTCTAGCAATAAAAAATCATGAGCTAATATGTTTTTCTAATTATTAATGTTTCCAGTTCACACTCAAGTATTTTCTTGTGCATGAAAAGACGAGAACCAGAGAAATAAACTCTAACGAATAAACAACCTAAACATGTGAACAGTCTATAAACGCCTGCAGTAGGAACAATAAAAAAAATTACGCAAAAATGCAGGCTGTCGAAACGATAGAAAGTGAATACTAGTCTTCTAATTCTCAATAGCATGGTAACTGGACATATAAACCAAGCTTATTTGTTATCCACAGGTGAAAAATGAACTGATAAAAAAACAGATTATTTCAGTGATGAAAACTCAAAAAATACCTTAGCTTCATGCTAAAATTTTGTAATTTGGAGCCATCCAAGTATCCAACTAAGGCAGCTATACAGCTGATTCAGTAGAAAAAGGAAATGCAACACATGCATCATATGGACAGATTCAGCATGAAATTGATACACAAAACAAAGGTGGAAGTATGCATTATAGATGCATGAACTTTGCTATTACCGTAGCATTTCAAAAACATTAAACCTCTCTTATGAACAAGATTTTACCAGCTACCACTATAACTCGTACCCAACAAAACTTATGTTGCGTCCAGTTACTAACCGTTAAACCATAGAGAAAAAACCCGTAGTATTACCATTCCTAACCAGACTACTATAATATCATGTGTACTAGCAAGAAAGCCAAGAGGACGACGACCATGGCTGCGGAAAAGAACTTCTTCATGGAAAAGCAATCGGTGATGTCGTAATCACCATCATAATCATTGAAACCTGTCCCTGTGTAAGCCTGCACGGAATCGTCAACATCCTCAAGGTCATCACTTCGCCTAGCACCCTCTGGCAGAACCGCACCTGCACGCCACAAGTTGAGGCCGCCACCCCCTCCAAGATTCGCATCCGCTTGGTCATTAGCAAACATGTGGATCACATCCACCGGGATGTCCACGGGATCGTCAAGCTTGTCTGTAGCGAGGGGGTCACCCACGTCATCCATGGTGGCTAGAGGAGTCACTGTGAGAATTTAACCATGTTATGAACACTTGCAATCATGTGCAAGAAGAAAAAGAAACATCTCAGTAACATTAAGTGCACATATTACTTGCAGTTGCAGCAACAAGCATCAGCCAATCTTTGTAATCATAGACAGAAAGAAGTTCCAATGCAAGAAATAGTAACAGACCCAACTAAATGCTCAGGGAGTGACTCGTGAGGCCACAAGCGCTACTCCTGTAAATTTGTAAAAAACACTGGATGAAGTAAAATAATAATGGCCAGGTTCGACTCTCATGACATTCTCTCCCTACAAAATGTCCCCAAAATGAAAATCCTACCGTTCTCTGCATTCAAAATGGAGTACACTATGTTCTTCTGATTATTTTTCCTTCCTCCGTTATTTGTCAAGTACCACATAACACAAGTTCACAAAACGCAATAAGTAGCAACGAACCCATACAGTGTGCACGAGAATTGGTCTGAATGTAGCATTAATCTCGGACTTGACTGGTTGATCTTGATCCTGACACTGGCTTCAGTTTCTTTTTAGCTACGAATAATAACTACATTCGATGATACCTAGCCAATTCTTCATTAACGTCGTTTACGCAATACTGCAGTACTACGAAACAACCAACATGCGACATGGGAAAATCACCGACAGTGGAATACATCTGCATCGGGATACAGCAGTGCGAGGAATTGAAGAAGAAAACGCAATCGACGCTCACCGTGGGAGGGACCTTCGGTAGTGGTGCTGAATAGGGCAGACACGTCGGTGGAGGCGGTGGCGAGAAAGAGCTTCGGGCTGGATGTCGCGCTCGGCCTGGATGGCGTGCTCAGGCCGGGGGAGCTCGTCGGGGAGGAGGAGGTCCTCAGTATGGAAGCGGGGGTGACGAGCTCCCTGCAGAGGATTCCTGGCTGTAGGAGAGGCGGCGAGGGAGCGCGGACTCGGCGCAGAGCGGCGGCGGCGGGGGCGGAGCTCTGCGCAGAGGAGTCTGCAGGCGGAGAGTCGTCCATCGGGGGAGGAGAGGCGAGAAAGAGCAACCCCGGGCTGGATGTCGCGCTCGGCCTGGATGGCGTGCTCGGGCCGGGGGAGCTCGTCCGGCACGAGGAGGTCCTCCGTCTGAAGGCGGGGGTGGCGAGCTCCCTGCAGAGGATTCCCGTCTGCAGGAGAGGCGGCGAGGGAGGGCGGACTCGGCGCAGAGCGGCGGCAGCGGCGTCGGCGTCGTCGGCGGCGGAGGAGCTCTGCGCAGAGGAGCCTGCAGGCGGAGAGTCGTCCATCGGGGGAGGAGAGGCGAGGATCTCGCGGGCCGGAGGCAGCGGGGGCTCGGGGGCGAGGCTAGGGTTCCAACTTCCACGGGAGGAAGGAGAGGAGCTCGTGGGCGATGGGCAGGCCGCAGGCGGAGGTTGTGTTCGAGGGGATTTGCGTGCCGGGATCATTTCGGGCGTGGCAATCTCCTGTAAATTCCGCTAACTCCGGTTCTACCGTATTTTTTCGGGAGTCTCACTTTATTCACTTTTTACGCATTACATATTCACACTTTACAATTCGGGAACACATCGTCGGCTTTTTAGTCTCAATCGATCCGATAACCGTGTTTTAGAGTATCTCCAGCAGTAGCGCTATATTACTTCCGCGCTATAAAAATCGTCAGTTTAGAGTGTCGGAGGCAAAATTTGATCCTTCAGCAGGCGTTCTTGGGCGCGGGACATTTTGCGTTATTCAAAGCGGCATATCTTGGGCGTCAGCTCCAGCGCGCACCAAACTCCAATTCACGCGCGAAGCTTCAACCGTCCTGAAATTTCACCTGCGTGACTCTGCCTCAAGCTCCGGCGCCATGGCTTGGTCTGCCCCACACCTCGCCTTGCTCCTCCACACCCGCCACCTCGCCATGTCAGAGCTCTGATCTCTCATCCTACCGCAGAACTTCCCGCGCCGCTAGAACCGGTACCGCCCGCAGTCGAGGCCAGGTGAAGACGGCGAAAAAGGCTGGCAGGCGCAGCAGGGCCTCTCACAGCGGTGTTCTAGGAGCACGCCTGCCTGTGGCCGGGCTTCGACGAGCGCAGCGTCCGGTTCATGACGCGGCTGCTCGAGCGGTCGGGGCTCGTAGAGGAGACGTGCCTCCCCTACGCGCAGCACTACATCCCGCCATCCCGCGACCAGGAGTCCTCCCACGCCGAGGCAGAGCTCGTCATCTTCTCTGCCATCGACGACCTGCTCGCCAAGACCGGCGTCTCCCCGGAGCACATCGACATCCTCGTCGTCAACCACAGCCTCTTCGCTCCGACGTCGACCTTCACCGCCGCCCAGAGGAGCTCCTGCTCCATGGCCGCGCTCCGCTGTCCCTGCAGGCGCTCCGCTTGATTGCAGATTGCAAAGACTACTTTGGGGAGGGATGTGATTGCTTTTATTAAAAGAAATCTAGGGTCGTTTTTGTAAAATTTGAAGCCTATTTTACAGCCTCTGGTAAAGGCTGCCTGTGGCGCCCAAAATTTAGAGCGTATTTTGCAGCCTCTGAAAAATCTAAACATAGCGAGAGCCCTAAAAGTCAATCCAACGCGCTGCAAACCGTTTTTACAGCGCTAAAATTTAGTGCGACTGTTGGAGATGCTCTTAGCCACACAAAAAAGAAGGCTTCAACATCATGCTACAAGTGGTGACATATTCATATTTTCTAGCTACCTAAGTAAAAAAAATCCCAATGGATCTAAATTTGACAATTCTTCCCCACTATCAAGGACAAAACATACCGCGGAAGAGCCAACGTTCATTTCCTGAAATTTCCTAAAGTTTCCTACTCCCTTATCCACGCCTCCTCTCACCTCTGCCATCGCCACTTGAGCGGTTTGGTCGCCTATCGATGCATCGCCGCTCCCGCCCCACCTCCATGCCTCTCTCGCACCCTCGTTGAGCCCTCCGCACCTCCCAGCCATCTTCCCGTGTCACCGCTGAGACTCACAGTCTTGACTCCCGCGGTCAATTCCTCCCGCTGACTTAATATATACGTTGTCGTAGGAACCAACACACGATATGCATAAATCCTCTGTAGCCTTTAGGTGTTTATATGGATGCAATGAGGTTATTGGAGACAATGCCTAATTTTGAAACAAGTTCAGCTACAAATGGGTTCACCATCGAGCTTATTTGTAGCACTTAGATTATCTCTTTCGTTATATCTGACTGCAATGAAGTATTATGATAACTACATTTATCAATTCTATTCTCGGAACATAAGCTTGTTGCGTAATGATGCTTTAAGATATTGATCACCCTAAAAAAAGTGTTAATATATGTGGTAATATGAAATGAAAATGAGATTAAAAAACTTAACCTGCATTTTCTGCTCCTAGATGAGATCGTACCCCTTCAAGTGGATTATAAACGACCGATTCATACTTGAATATTCTTCCCGCTAGCTTCCAGGGTTTAAGATAGAATCATGGTATGCCAACAGGAAAGAATGTAAATTATAACATTGGACTTGAAAGATGAGCAGCTAGAAAGATGTAAATGTTGGCATGTGGAACTTAGGTGTAACAAATGTAATAATTTATATGTACAATATGAAAAATCATATGGTTGTTTATAATGGTTTGTTATATACCTACATGAGGTCGAGACGGTGTGATCGTCTTTTGGTAGTCTAGTGCGGCTCACTGAGGGAGGGTTGATGTCCTCTAATGATATTATTACAGAACAAGAACATTCACCATTCGGAAATGCACTTTTGATCTGGGGTGCATATGCTCACTTTATCTCAAAATTATATTTAAAAATGTGAAAAAAAATTAATAAAAATTCACGCGAAAATCTCGACATTCTATGTGCGCATAACCAAGTTTCACGATAAACCATTTTTTTTAGTGCTATGTGCAATGAAGATAAAAAAAATCATGTGCAAACCCTTATTTTAGCCTCATTTTTTCTTTGTCTTTTTACCTAGCCCACGCGAAAAGTCGGTTTTTTAATGAAATAACTTGGCTCATGCATAGATTGTGATGATTTACACGCAACATATTTGCTTAATTTTTTATAATTCAAAATGTGTTTAAATTAAAATAAAAGGAGCATATGCATCCAGAGCCATAATGCCACGTCTTTCACCATCTCGAAAATTTAATAAAAATCAAAAATCTGCTCCGCTGATGTGCGTACGATCTTTTCATGTACGACGTGTGTCCGATCCGGTTCTGCACCGTTACATGGTACAAGGGTCAAAGCAAACACGGCTGGATCCGCCTACTCTGCATCCGCCGCCCTGCTGTGACGGCACCGTCACCGCCGACGCCTCAATCCCACGCCACACGGCCGCCACCACCGGCTTGGAGCACCTCCGCCCCCCACGCGCCTCCGCCGTCGCTGTTCATGTTCTTCCTCGCCCGGACATTGAGATCCTCTGCTGTCTCCACCCCACCCGGCCGCAGTTCTCCGGTGAGTTTTCTCTGATCCGGCGATTAGCTATATCCCACTGAGCTTCACAACTTCTGGGTGTGCCATCATCTGGATCCACCCCTATGGATAGCCAATACCGACTCGGACACGCTTAATTGCTGCCGCTTCTTCGGTGCTGTATTCGATCTGTCCGACTCGGTTCCCGCCTTTACTTCTATATATCCCTCTGCCCGCCCTTGCAATTTAGGAGTATCTAGCACCAGCTGAGCCGATTGCAAGTTATTATACTTCGAGTCGACAGCAGATTGGTCGATTGCAAGTTAGCATCGAGCTAGCTGCCGTCGAGTCGTCCGCTGATCGATCAATTTCCAGTCTGCTCTTCGCACTTCCGTCTGATAATCGACCCTCGCACGTCTACGCCCGGCCGGCCTGATCGAGGACTTGATTCCTCCGATGACAGGTTTTGATCTCTCCGGGCTGCGGCTATTGGCAGAGTTCTTGCCGGAGGTTCAGAGCCCTGCAGAAGATGTTCCTTTCCGGCGGAAGCTGGTGTACACCGCCGGCTCGCTCCTCGTCTTCTTCGCCGGCAGCCAGCTCCCAATATACGGGATCGACGCCACCATGACCGCGGACGACCCGCTCTTCTGGGCCCACACGGCCTACGCGGCAAACGTCGGAACCGTCATGGCTCTCGGCGTGTACCCCCTCGTGTTGTCTGAGATGGCCACTCATATCCTCCTAGGACTGAAGGCCGTTATTCCCCTCCAAGAGAACCGCATTATCCTGTGAGTTATATACTCTGTCTAGCTATCCTCTCCCTCTCTTCCTTTTACAATTCTGAACCCCTACTGATTCCAAACAACGTGGACTGCAGGAACAGGCTGCAGAAGGTGCTGGGGGTGCTCATCTCCATCGTGATGCCGATCATGCACTTGGGCATGAGGAGCCCGACCCACGTCCTACAGGTTTCAATTGGAGCTGTCGTTGTCATTTATCTCGACGAGGTCCTAAGAAAGGGTTATGGCCTCTTGTCTGCTATCCCGTTGTTTACTACCGCCAATATTTGGTAAGAATTAATACATACTCAGTGATCCATGTACAGGTTTTGTTGGATTAGTAACTAATGATAATTTCTTATATATATATATGTATGTTCAGCGCAACTATTATCTGCAAGGCCTTTAGAGCCGGTGCGCATGGGAAACTTGCGGAGACGTTTGCCTTCTTTCTGCTTGTCCTAAACTTGCAAGGTTTTCGCGTTGTGTTGCCAGTGAGAAGGCAACCGCGGTCGCCAGATCAGGAGCTTAGGTTTCAAGCCAACCACTACATCAACATATCCTACCTCGCCTATGCTCCCATCCTCTTCCAAGCAGCAATTGTTTCATCCACTTATTCATTCTCACGGGTGAGTGAGTGAGTATATTACAGTGATTCGATGTACAATTTCTATGCTACGAAATATAGATTTAATTACTCATGTTACTTTAGCTCTTACATTGGTACTTTAAATTAGTTGAGTATGTTAATGCCGAGATGCCCTTCAGTCGGATCACGAGTAAAGTTCTGATTTGGGTTAATGGTTTTTGCAGAATTTATACAAGTTATTTGGAGAAAATAAGCTAGTCAACCTGCTAGGCAAGTGGCAGCGATCTAAAAGTTTTTCAGAATTTATTCCGGTTGGTGGGATCGCCTACTACCTTACTACACCACCAAGGTGAGTTACATACATGAAATTATTCTGTTGTACTCCTTGATATATCTGATGTAGTATTCATTTATAATCTGAACTATTATTACATTGTGACTGTGATCTAAATGTTGTCTACCTCTCCGTGAATTGAAGCTTGGCTGATGCAGCAAGAGACCCGGTATATGCATGCCTCTATGCTGCCTTGCTGCTCTTGGGATGCGCTCTTGTATCAATGGCATGGTTCCGAGTGCGTATAAATTCAAAAAATTACAGGACACGGCTTGTCGGGGTAAGTGCACTTAGGCACGTACTTTTATTAATTTACCTGAATGATCGGTTAATTAAACTGTGCGTGCTGCAGGTCCCAGTGAGTGTGACGCCTGCGCAGGCTGAATCAATTCCTTTGAGCCAATGGGCGCGTCATGTCTTCATGGTGGCCTTTGCCGTTGGATTTTGTGTTGGCACGCTGACCCTCTTGGCAGGTTTCATGGGCGTGATCGGTTCTGGCACTGGAATCATGCTCGCTGTCACCAGCATGTATTGCTACTTCGACGGCAGAGCTTCTTCTGGGATTGGTGCTATTGGACTCTGATGGGTGGTGTAATTATCCCTCTGGTTGGTCGGCGAGAGAAGAAATTATGTACTACTAGCTTAGTATTACTGCAGATGTAGCCTGCATGAATGTTCGCTGATTAGATAGGTTGGTGTTTTTAGATAAGTTGATGTAGTTGTACGTGCACTCTAATTGATCAGCGAGAGAATGTATATACTGCTGTCATGTGGATGTCTTGTTAATGTGTGAACTGATACAGGCTAATGTAAATGGATGGGTTTTAACACAGTCATGTCTCGGATTTCTGCCGGTGTGGATTTTTCCTTAGTAAAGCAGTATTTTACACTAATAGGTGTATACCCATGTGCTGCTACAATACATGAATCTCCTGTGAAACTTATGGATCTATGATGTGCTATGAACAAAAAAAAATCTCTGTGAACTATGAAAGGATAAGGGAAGAAACTATGATGATCTATAGTGGTCATGATAATTGTTCGCATAAAAAGTGTGCAAAGAATCAGTTTAAACCTGGAGTCAAGATCTGGGTAAAATGCATGACTCCTTGACGGATCTTGATACTATGAAACTAAATATAATTATTGATGGATCTTGATACTATGATGTGAATCTTTGATAGATTTTTTCTTGCTACTAGAAAGCTCTTGTTGAATCATTAACACCGTGTTCAATCTCTGATGGAACTTATTCTGTTTGATCTCCTGGAGAAATAAATGAACCGGGAGGGGAGAAGAAGGAAACAAGAACTTGCAAATAAACTGAAGATATAAGGGTGGTTGTTCAAAAAAATGGACTTAAGAAACATGATGGACTGTGGTTGGAGGGGTGTTCAGCAAAGTGCGTCGCACAAAAATCTCCAACAAATGGATGCTATAGATAGTTGCTAGACATCAACTTACATTAGGAGTTGCATTTTTGTCATGGATGTCATGAAAGACCAGCTGCAGAATGGTTAAGAAGACTAGTGTGGCCCACTACCTAGGCTTGTCACCCTGATGCATGCAAAATTCATGCATGAACTTTGCAGTTTACTGTTGCATATTACAACATATTATATGTTATAAGATGTTATATCTATATTTTATATTGATTTCGAGGATTTGCCAAAAGATCCCCATTTTTTTGGTCTCTAACTTTTTCTGGCAGAAAATGTTTTTTTTTCGTTTTTGACTTTCTAGGAGCTACGGGACTCGAAACGGAGTTAGGTTAACGGGAGGAGTTAGATAATTTTCATACGAACAAAGGTAGCTAAAGTAGAGCCCCGGGGGCCCAACGAGCTCAAAATGGAAAGCCCAACAAGTCAAACCGCGCCACCTGTGCTCTTTTGCGCCTCGAGCGTCCGATGCCGTCCGTTTTCACGTGCTTCTCTTCGGCTTGACCTAAAACCAACTATATAAAGAGTCTACTGGGTATTCCCGAGGGGAGGGGCGGAGAAACACGAAAAACATGAAACAGAGGCTGCTGCCAGTCACCAGAGGAAGATTGAAGGGGAAACTGTTGCCGAAATTGCCTCCGGCCACCTCTCCTCCTTCACCAACGCCTCCTCCTTGCTCTCCACAATGAGGGAGGAGTAGTTCACCCCTGGACTATGGGTTTGTGGTGGTAACTTGGTCCAATCTCTCCATATATGATGAAAGGACATGGATGTCGCCTAGAGGGGGGGGTGAATATGCGATTTAAAACTTTTACGAGTGGCTTGACAAATGCGGAATAAAATTAACGTTTAATTTGCCAAGCAAATAAAACCTAAATAAACTAGGTTCACCTATGTACACCAACAACTTATGCTAAACAAGATAAGCAACTATGTGATATATATAACTTCAAGCACGATGGCTATCACAAAGTAAATTGCATAAGTAAAGGAGCTCGGATATAGAAATAATCAAGGCACGCAGAGACGATGATGTATCCCGAAGTTCACACCCTTGCGAGTGCTAATCTACGTTGGAGCGGTGTGGAGGCACAAGGCACCCCAAACGCCACAGAGGCTCACCGTAATCTCCTCGAGCCCTCCCACCAAGATAGAAGACTTGATCACTATGGGACACTTGAGGGCGGTCACCGAACCCGTACAAACCTTGGGTCAATCTCCACAACTCAATTGGAGGCTCCCAAAAAATTGCCACTGAGGCACCACAAAGTTTGGAAAGATCTCCACAACTTAATTGGAGGTTCCCAAAAAATCGCCACTAAGGCACCACAAAGCTTAGGAAGATCTCAACAACTTAATTAGAGGTCTCCAAGTAACCACTAAGCCGTCTAGGGTTCCAGGAACCCAAGAGTAAAAAAGCTCAACAAACTTTCACTACCGAATCTCAGAGGGGAACTCAAACCGATGCACCAAATGCAATGGCAAGAACACACAAAGTGCTCAAATCCTTCAATCTCAAATTCAACCAAAACAACAAATGCTATGGAAGAATATGAGAGGAAGAACAAGGAGGAAATCCATAAAAAAACTCCAAGACCTGGACACCACCATGACCGCGGACGACCCGCTCTTCTGGGCCCACAAGGCCTACGCGGCAAACGTCAGAACCGTCATGGCTCTCGGCGTGTACCCCCTCGTGGTGTCTGAGATGGCCACTCATATCCTCCTAGGACTGAAGGCCGTTATTTCCCTCCAAGAGAACCGCATTATCCTGTGAGTTATATACTCTGTCTAGCTATCCTCTCCCTCTCTTCCTTTTACAATTCTGAACCCCTACTGATTCCAAACAACGTGGACTGCAGGAACAGGCTGCAGAAGGTGCTGGGGCTGCTCATCTCCATCGTGATGCCGATCATGCACTTGGGCATGAGGAGCCCGACCCACGTCCTACAGGTTTCAATTGGAGCTGTCGTTGTCATTTATCTCGACGAGGTCCTAAGAAAGGGTTATGGCCTCTTGTCTGCTATCCCGTTGTTTACTACCGCCAATATTTGGTAAGAATTAATACATACTCAGTGATCCATGTACAGGTTTTGTTGGATTAGTAACTAATAATAATTTCTTATATATATATGTATGTTCAGCGCAACTATTATCTGCAAGGCCTTTAGAGCCGGTGCGCATGGGAAACTTGCGGAGACGTTTGCCTTCTTTCTGCTTGTCCTAAACTTGCAAGGTTTTCGCGTTGTGTTGCCAGTGAGAAGGCAACCGCGGTCGCCAGATCAGGAGCTTAGGTTTCAAGCCAACCACTACATCAACATATCCTACCTTGCCTATGCTCCCATCCTCTTCCAAGCAGCAATTGTTTCATCCACTTATTCATTCTCACGGGTGAGTGAGTGAGTATATTACAGTGATTCGATGTACAATTTCTATGCTACGAAATATATATTTAATTACTCATGTTACTTTAGCTCTTACATGGGTACTTTAAATTAGTTGAGTATGTTAATGCCGAGATGCCCTTCAGTCGGATCATGAGTAAAGTTCTGATTTGGGTTAATGGTTTTTGCAGAATTTATACAAGTTATTTAGAGAAAATAAGCTAGTCAACCTGTTAGGCAAATTGGTACTCCGAAAATGGAAAATGCACTTTTTGCTTTAACGGTTAAAGTTTAGTAAAGAAATGACATATTGCGGATCTGAAAATGATTTTTGTAAAAAATTAGGAGCTCGTCTTATTAGAGCTAAAGGGCAAACCCACTCCGGTTCCAGCGAAATCGGCATGAGTTTATGTAAAATTCAAAAAATAACTCTGAAAGTTTGCGCGATGAAACAAGAGCTGATATATGTATCCCAGGTGGTCTATTATTTATGTGGGGTGTTGTGCCCAGCTTTCGGTAAGCCGTTTTGATAGCTGCCTCACAAAAAAACCCGATTTCGGCACTCCGAAAATGGAAAACACACTTTTCATGGGACGAAACGAACATCGGCCTTTGTGGAGTTCCTAGCCATCCCAAGGGCCACACGCATGTCTGATATGGCCTTGTTTCGACAAACTATGCCATGATCTGGACCAAACCTAGCTCATTTGACCTAAAAGCCATGCAACCTCAAACTTGGTAGGTCATTTTTGTGAAGGGACTTTCTGGTAAATTGCTTTTATCAAGGTTTGAATTTTTTTCCAATATATAGGTGATATAAAATGACGTCACGCGAAGGTCTCACATTTTTGCAATTTTTTTTGAATAAGTTATGCCTGATTCTGGACCCACAAGAACATGACAACACACGAAACTCGCGCTCATGGCCAGGCGGTGTGGAGTCCCGCTTTAACGGTCAAAGTTTAGTGAAGAAATGACATGTTGCGGATCTGAAAATGATTTTTGCAAAAAATTAGGAGCTCGTCTTATTAGAGCTAAAGGGCAAACCCACCCCGGTTCCACCGAAATCGGCATGAGTTTGTGTAAAATTCAAAAAATAACTCTGAAAGTTTGCGTGATGAAACAAGAGCTGATATATGTATCCCAGGTGGTCTATTATTTATGTGGGGTGTTGTGCCCAGCTTTCCGTAAGCCGTTTTGGTAGCTGCCTCACAAAAAAACTCAATTTCGGCACTCCGAAAATGGAAAACATACTTTTCATGAGACGAAACGAACATCGGCCTTCGTGGAGTTCCTAGCCATCCCAAGGGCCACACGCATATCTGATATGGCCTTGTTTCGACAAACTATGCCATGATCAGGACCAAACCTAGCTCATTTGACCTAAAAGTCATGCAACCTCGAACTTGGTAGGTCATTTTTGTGAAGGGACTTTCTGGTAAATTGCTTTTATCAAGGTTTAATTTTTTTCCCACATATAGGTGATATAAAATGATGCCACGCGAAGGTCTCACATTTTTGCGATTTTTTTTTAATTAGTTATGCCTGATTCTGGACCCGCATGAACATGACAACACACGAAACTCGCGCTCATGGCCAGGCGGTGCGGAGTCCCGCTTTAACGGTCAATGTTTAGTGAAGAAATGACATGTTGCGGATCTGAAAATGATTTTTGCAAAAAATTAGGAGCTCATCTTATTAGAGCTAAAGGACAAACCCACCCCGGTTCCAGCGAAATCGGCATGAGTTTGTGTAAAATTCAAAACATAACTCTGAAAGTTTGCACGATGAAATAAGAGCTGATATATGCATCCCAGGTGGTCTATTATTTATGCGGATCTGAAAATGATTTTTGCAAAAAATGATTTTTTTGAATTTTTTTATGTTTTTGATTTTTTTAATGTTTTTATTTTTGATTTTTTGAAAGTTTTTAATTTTTTTTTCCAAATGTTAACAAACACATATACACATGCCCATACATACCTATACACATATAGACATATACACATACATACTTACACACAGTCATATAGACACACATGACTTAAGAGGATTGATATGCTACTAATATCAATAAGGACTTAGTAGTGTAGGTGTAGCTTATTCAAATAGAACTTAGGAGTTAAGCGTGCTGGGCTTGTAGCAATCTGAGAATGGGTGACCGAGCGGGAAGTCATTGTTCCAGTGTCATTAGAGAGATAACAAAAAATTGAAAAAAAAAGAAAAAATCAAAGAAAAGGAAAAAAGTACAAAAAAATAAAAAAGTTTGATTTTTTTTCAAAAATTTGATTTTTTTTTGAAAATACCGAAAATGACCTGACCCGACGGCCTTACCTGTTTTGGCCGTCGGGTTAGCCTACGCCGACGGCAAAAGCTGACCCGACGGCCTTTAGACTGGCCCGACGCCCGATTACGCCGACGGCACCTGACCCGACGGCATCAGGAAAAAAGCCGTCGGGTTAGGCTGACCCGACGGCGTTTTTAGGCTAACCCGACGGCCTGTGGCCGTCGGCGTAGCTATTTCTTCCTATAGTGAGTGGCAGCGATCTAAAAGTTTTTCAGAATTTATTCTGGTTGGTGGGATCGCCTACTACCTTACTACACCACCAAGGTGAGTTACATACATGAAATTATTTTGTGGTACTCCTTGATATATCTGTACTCCCTCCATGCCGGATTATAGGGCAATTACGTATTTCGAGACAAACTTTGACCTTTAATTTTAGTCAAGAAAATATAAAATATATTATATAAAAATTATACCATTGGATTCATATTCAAAATAACTTTCTAATGATATAATTTTTATGTCAAATATCTCATATTTTCTTAAGTAAAATTAATGGTTAAAGTTTGTCTTAAAATACAAATTTGCCTAATAATCCGGCATGGAGGGAGTATTCATTTATAATCTGAACTATTATTACATTGTGACTGTGATCTAAATGTTGTCTACCTCTCCGTGAATTGAAGCTTGGCTGATGCAGCAAGAGACCCGGTATATGCATGCCTCTATGCTGCCTTGCTGCTCTTGGGATGCGCTCTTGTATCAATGGCATGGTTCCGAGTGCGTATAAATTCAAAAAATTACAGGACACGGCTTGTCGGGGTAAGTGCACTTAGGCACGTACTTTTATTAATTTACCTGAATGATCGGTTAATTAAACTGTGCGTGCTGCAGGTCCCAGTGAGTGTGACGCCTGCGCAGGCTGAATCAATTCCTTTGAGCCAATGGGCGCGTCGTGTCTTCATGGTGGCCTTTGCCGTTGGATTTTGTGTTGGCGCGCTGACCCTCTTGGCAGGTTTCATGGGCGTGATCGGTTCTGGCACTGGAATCATGCTCGCCGTCACCAGCATGTATTCCTACTTCGACGGCAGAGCTTCTTCTGGGATTGGTGCTATTGGGCTCTGATGGTGATGGGTGGTGTAATCGTCCCTCTGCTTGATCGGCGAGAGAACAAAATATTACTGCGGATGTAGTCTGCAACTCTGCATGAATGCTTAGGTTGGTGTAATGGTACTTGCACTCTGATTGATCAGGGAGATAACATATACTGCTGTCCTGTGTATCTCTTATTAATGTGTGAACTGATGCTGGCTAATGTAAACGGGTGGGTTTTAGCACCGGTCCTGTCTCGGATCTCTGATCGTGATTGGATTTTTCCTTAGCAAAGCAGTATTTTCGCATAAAAAGTGCGCAAAAAATCAGTTTCAACCTGGAGTCAAGATCTTAAAATGCACGACTCCTTGATGGATCTTAAAACTATGAAACTAAATGAGAAAAAACGCCAATTTCGTCTATAAAGTTGCTCTAGATGTGCGCTTTGGTCACGAACTTGCAAATCATGAATTCTAGGTCACGAAGTTGCCACGCGCGAGCATTTTTGGTCACTCCGTGACAATGATGTCTACTTTTTTTGCAAAATAACCCCTATATATTTTTTATTCGTATTATTTTTCATGGGCTCGAAAAGTTCCCAAAAATCCTGATTGGTCTTTATTTCTTTCTCCAATCTCACAACGTATGCGAACTGACTCTCTCACGCATAATTGTGGCCACGATTAACTCTGACACGCATCTGCCTCGTGTGGGTCCCACCCCCCCCCCCCCCTCTATCCTTATCTCTCTTCTTCTCCTCTATCTTCTTCCTCTCAATAGGTACTGCTTGGGAAAACAAAATCGGAAAAGGTGTGGCAAGCCGTGAGCGACCGACGAAGACACAGCTAGCCATAGCGGAGCGAGAAAGAATTCTTAGGGTTGGGAGCATCACCAGCTGCGGGTGGCGGCAACCGACGGTTAGGCCGGTGCATGAGGCAGGGGCATGGCTTCTAGGGTGGGGCGGTGATGCGGCCGCGACATTCTTCTTCCTCTTTCCCGTCTTCGGTGTCGGTTTCTCCGCTATCCCGAGCCTCCGACCATGCCCCGATGGCCCTTTCCTCCCCAAATCGCGTGTCGCAACGCTAAACCTCCTGCAGATGAGGAGCCAGACCTCCGCCTCTGGCTAGTTGAAAAGATATCGAACCCCTATCCACCTTCTGCAGATGAGGTTGTACCTTTATTTCTGATTTTCTGAGAGTGAGGGGGGAGAGATAACTAGATAAATGTTCTTAGAAGGGAAGAAACACAATTTTAGGGGGTATTCGCAAAAAACAATCGGCCACGTCACCAAACTAACGGTCGTAGTCACAGAGTGACAAAAATGCTTGTGTATGGCAAGTTTGTGATCGAGAATCATGATTTGGAAGTTGGTGACTAAATTGCACATCCACGGCAACTTCATAGACCAAATTGGCATTTTTCTAAAACTAAATATAATTATTTATGAATCTTGATACTATGATGTGAATGTCTGATAATTTTTTTCTTGCTATTGTGAAAGTTCATGTTGAATCATTAATACCATGTTCAATCTCTTATGAAACTTATACTATTTAATCTTCTGAAGAAAAAATGACCTGGGAGGTGCGAACAAGGAAACAAGAACTTGTACAAAGGCTAAAGAGATGAGGATTGTTGCTCAAAATTAAATTGGACTTAAGAAACATGATGGACTAAGGTTGGATGTGTGTTTTGCAATACAAAGTGTGCGGCACAAATCTTCAACAAATGAATGGTACAGATAGCCACTAGACATCAACTTACATTAGGAATTACATTTTTGTCTCGGATGTAAGTAAAGACGAGCTAGAGAATGGTCAATCACATCTCACTGATTGGTTAGGCTTGTCACACTGACTAGTGTGGCCTGATACGTCTCAAACGTATCTATAATTTTGATGCTCCATGCTTGTTTTACACCAATTACTTTGTGTTTTGTTTACACTTCGTGGCGTTTTTATGCATTTTCCGGAACTAACCTATTAACAAGATGCCACAGTGTCAGTTCCCTGTTTTCTGCTGTTTTTGTGTCTCAGAAAAGTTACACAGGAAATATTATCAAAATTGGACGAAACGAAGCCCGAAGTTCCTATTTTCCCGACACGAGACGGAGTCCAAAGCAGAGACGGAGAGGGGCCAGGAGGCAACCACACCAGGTGGGGGCGCGGGTGCCCCCTGGTCGCGCCACCCTGTGGTGTGGGGCCCCTGGGTGCCCTCTGACATCGCTCCTCTGCCTATATAAAGCCTCTGACGCAAAAACCCTAAATCAATCGGCATTTTCCCAGATAAAGTTCCACAGTGCCGCCGCCGTCGAAGACCAATTTTGGGGGGACAGAAGTCTCTGTTTCGGCACCTTGCCGGGATGGGGAATTGCCCCCGGAGCCATCTCCATCGACGTCCCCGCCATCTTCATCGTTGTTGCTGTCTCCCATGATGAGGAGGGAGTAGTTCTCCCCCGGGGCTGAGGGCTCTACCGGTAGCTATGTGGTTCACCTCTCTCTCCCATGATGTGACCTATATGTGATTATGAGCTTTGTATCTAGTTGAATTGGTAGATGTTGTTCTTCATATATTATGCTACTCCAGTTGACAAGGGTATAATGACTAGAGCCCGTTAGTTGAGTACCCCTGAGGCCCGTTAAGTTAGGCCCAACTGTAATGATAGTCGAATACGAGTTATTACCGTATGTCGATATTTGTAATCTGTATCGAACCCGACCCGATCCTCGAGACCTGGCCACCTATATATAGGGGCCAGGAGGGGACGGTGTGGGGCAGATTGAAAGCAAGCCAGGTTGAACACCCAAGTTTACTTTCAGTACACACCTATTTCGACTAACTTTACCTTCGAGTTCATCCGACGCCCTATCTCCCCGATCCTAAGTCCTTCATCTAGGACATTTGTCGAGTTAACCCTCGTCAATTGGCGCCGACCGTGGGGACTCTGGGCGTTGGAATCATGAATTCGACGGCTTTTTCGCTTTTAGCCAACAACAGTCCAGAAGTCGACGGAAGTCAAGAGGTAGAACTGACAATTGGAAGTATGAGCATCCTCATCGGGCCATCGGGTTCATCCCGCCTCTTGGAGTCGACAAAGCCAGATCCGTCGGCAAGCAAGCCCGAAACAAAGGAAGCATTGGAATCATCAGAAAGCTCTTCCAGCGAGGTAAACTCGCCGGTCAGCTTAGAAAAAGCATTAATTGCAGAAAGCGACGAAATTCAGGAAAAATTCGACTCAGAAGAAAAAGCGTGTCAGATGCATAACAACGCAAGGGACTTCGCCGTAGGAAGCAGCGGCGTCTCCAAAGTACATCAGTTATGTGTTATTATCACTGAAGCAGAGGAAGGAAACAACAGCGAAGAGAGTAAAAGGGTTGACAGGCAAGTCGACAAAGTGAAAAATCACAACAAAAAGGAAAAAGAGAAAGTCCATGTCTCGGCTGGTGAGTGGAAGATGATTACATCAGCCATTAATCATGGTACAGAAGTACCCGAGGGATCGCGAAGAGAAGTTCTAATGGGATATCAGTATGCACTATACCAACACAAGAAGAAACTAAGGGAGGAAAGAGACATGATGTTTCAAGACAACAACAGCATATCAAGGGAAGAATACTGGGAAGACTATAGTGAAGACTCAGAATATAGCAGAGAGAGGCGTAGAGATCCAAAACACAGAAGGGGGGCAATAGCACGCGACAGAGAAGAGGGGTACTCGAGGAGCCCCACCCCACAGTTAGAAGAGGAGGAAGATGACCTGATACAAAAAACGCCAGAGGCGGCATTAGCAGCAGCACAAGCGTATTTATTAGCCACAAGACCAGAGCATGGGGACCCGCGAGAAGATATGCACCGAGCCGCGATACAAAGCCTCGGAATAGTAGAAGGAAAGATCAGGGAGCAAGGCCTAGAGATAAAGTCGACAAGTCACAAAGAGAAGTTCAGATACAACCGCACAGACAGCGACTATAGCGAGTCATTAGAAGAGAAAAAGCAGCAGAAAAAGAAGGAGGATGCAAGAAGTATAATAGCACAAGCTCGAGTAAATAAATCGCGACATGCTTGGAGGGAAGAGAATTACGAAGACGACGATAAAGATATGGGTGCGTTATGCTTTACTCGTAGAGTTCGCAGAACGTGGGTACCCAAAGGATTCAAACTACCACACGACCAGAATAAGTACGACGGGTCACAGGAACCCACCTTATGGCTATCAGATTATCTACAAGTAGTGCAGATATTAGGGGGAACAAAGGCGACTGCAATGCAAAGTTTGCAGCTGCACCTCACCGGCGCCGCCCGGTCTTGGTTGAACACGCTACCCGACGAATCTATTGGAAGCTGGGGGGAACTCGAAAGTCGATTCACAAGAAATTTTCGTTCCACCTACAAACGCCCAGCATCACTGGAAGAAGTTAAAGCATGTGTGCAAAGGAAAGGCGAAACGCTACGTTCTTATATACAACGCTGGAGTATAATTAAAAACTCAGCAGAGGACGTCTCCGACGAACGAGCAATAGACGCTTTTTCGGAAGGACTTCGTCGCTCAGATCTTGTGGAAGAAATAGGAAGAACAAGACCTACGACAGTAGCTGAGCTAATGGAACAAGCCAACAAATTTGCTGATGGAGAGGACGCGTATAACAATAAAAGAGGACATTCGCCAGAAGTCGACAGAATAAGTCGATAGAGGAGACGATACCGCAGCGGGGATAACCAAGGAAGGCGAAATCAGGTAGCCGTAGGTTATGTACTAGAAGAAGAGGAAGGGTACGAAAGTAGGAGGTTTCAGGCAAAAGGGACAGAAAAATCAAGATACTCTGGTCCTTCGGCTGAGGATATGCTATACGGACCTTGTCGAATCCACTACGCGTACCTCGATGGGAAAAGGGTCTCAAATCACCAGATGAAGGATTGTAGAACATTCCTAAGGTTGCAAGGTGCCATGGGCTCGAGCCAAGAAGGAAGGCAAGGAGAAAAACGTAGAAGTCAAGGATATCAAACTCAAAGATTATCAAAGCACCTAGAGTCGCAAGTATACATATCAGCCATGATTCAACCAGTGCCCAAGTCGAAAAAAGAGCGAAAGAGCATATCCAGGCAAGTGAACCTAGCAATATCATCACCACCAGCTACCACAGAGTACCTACGATGGTTAGAGCAACCAGTCAAGTTCAGTAGAGCAGACCACCCACGGAAAGTTCCTAGGCCGGGCCACTCGCCTATGGTTCTAAAAGCACAAATAGGAGGGTACGACATCAGAAGAGTGTTCATGGATGCAGGGAGCGGCATAAACTTAATATATGCTAGAACACTGAAGGCTATGTGCATCTCACCGGCGAGTCTGAAGCCAACAGATTGCTCTTTCCACGGGATAGTACCAGGAGCAGCGAACTACCCCTTGGGAAGAATAGAACTCGATGTCTGCTTTGGTAGCAGCGAGAACTATAGAAGAGAGAAACTGGAGTTCGAAGTTATGGACTGGCCGTCACAATATCATGCAATCCTAGGGCGCCCAGCATTTGCAAAATTCATGGCAGTACCGCACTACGCGTATCTCACGTTAAAAATTCCAGGGCCCAAAGGAACAATAACAGTACAAGGGAGCTTTGAAGTAGCCAACACATGCGACAGAGAATTCAACAAGATGGCGCAAACCTTCGGCATGACAGCAGAATACGAGAGGCTCAAAGGAGAAACAGATCATAATGTGCTACCCGACGTTGGGCGATCCCTGCCAGATAAGGCTTTCGACACAACGCAAGATTCAAAGAAAATTCAGGTCCACCCTACGGACCCAAACAAGACGACATCCATTGCGGTAAACTTGGATCCCGCATAGGAAGGCGCGCTCGTCGAGTTCCTCTGTGAGCGCTGGGAAATCTTCGCCTGGTGTCCATCAGACATGCCAGGGGTTCCCAGGGAACTCGTCGAGCACGCACTAAATGTAGATCCCAAGGCGAAACCAGTCAAGCAACCACTGCGATGATTCGATGAACCCAAGAGGAAAGCAATAGCGTCAGAATTGCACAGATTAGAAAATGCTGGATTTATCAGAGAAATCAAAACTTCGAGTTGGGTATCCAACCCAGTAATAGTACCCAAGAAGAACATAGACGTACAAAGAGTATGTGTCGACTACACATCTCTCAATAAGCATTGTCCAAAGGATCCCTTCCCTTTACCCCGCATCGATCAAATAATCGATTCAACAGCGGGCTGCGCAAGGCTTTCCTCTTTGGATGCATATTCTGGCTACAACCAGATCAAGCTGAAGAAAGAGGACGAGGAAAAAACGGCTTTCATCACACCGTATGGGGTGTTTTGCTACCAAGTGATGCCATTCGGCCTAAAAAATGCAGGGGCAACTTATCAAAGGATGATGCAAAGTTGCCTTGGAAGCCAAATAGGGCGCAACATACAAGTCTACATTGATGATGTAGTCAGCACCACAAGAGAGGAGAAATCTTTAATCAGCGACTTGGCAGAAACCTTCGACAACCTGAACAAGTTCAAGCTTAAGTTGAACCCGACAAAGTGTTCCTTCGGAGTTTCAGCAGGGCAACTTTTGGGATTCTTGGTATCAGCGCGAGGAATAGAGGCAAATCCAGAGAAAATTCAAGCAATTCTAACAATGGGGAAACCCACGAAACTCCACGACGTACAGAAATTAGCAGGACGAGTCGCGGCATTAAGTCGTTTCGTTGCTCGACTAGGGGAGAAGGCGCTTCCTTTTTATGCACTTATGAAGAAGTCAGACGACAAATTTGAGTGGACAGAAGAAGCAGATGCAGCTTTTGCGCAATTGAAAAAAGTGCTCTCCACGCCACCAGTGTTGGTCGCACCTAAAGAAAAAGAGCCATTACTACTGTACATCGCCGCAACCCATCAGGTGGTAAGTACAGTTCTAGTAGTCGAAAGAAGTGAAGAAGGCAAAGCTCATGGCGTCCAGAGACCGGTATATTTCATCAGTGAAGTGCTATCTCCAACCAAACAGAGGTACCCGCATTATCAGAAACTGGCGTATAGTGTCTTCACCACTGCACGAAAATTACGACAGTATTTTACTGTGCACCCAATTATAGTGGTCAATGAAGCACCACTATCGAACATATTGAACAACCCTTTAGCAACAGGCCGTGTCTCTTTGTGGGGAATCGAGTTATCTCCCATGGACATCACGTACGAAAAAAGGAAGGCGATCAAGTCACAAATTTTGCCAGATTTTACAGCAGAGTGGCTCGAGCTGCAAAGCACGGGACCACCAGATTTATTGAGTACTTGGACAATGTACTTCGATGGTTCAAAGCGAGTCCAAGGAGCAGGCGCAGGAGTAGTATTAATATCGCCTCATGGCGACAAATTAAAGTATGTCTTACGGATGAGCTTCCCGCAGGCTTCTAACAATGAAGCGGAGTACGAGGCTTTGTTGCACGGCATGAAGATGGCGAAAGCTTGTGGAGCAACTCGCCTAAAGATATTTGGAGACTCTAACCTTGTTGTCTAGCAAGTTATGAACAGGTGTGACACAATTAATGACAACATGATGGCCTACAAGAATTTGTACCATTATCTAGAAGGAACGTTCGATGGATGCGAAGTCTCTCACGTCAGCAGGAACAGCAATGAGGAAGCCGACACTTTAGCAAATATTGGATCACAATGCTTACCTATACCATCTGGAGTATTTTGGGAACAAATAGCGGAAAGGTCAATAAAAAGTGCTAAAAGTTCGACTACCACGGCAGGCTCGGGGGCTATGATAGAGCCAGAGGAGGTCATGATGATAGAAGAAACATGGATGCAGCCATATCTTGCGTACATGATAAATAAAAAGCTACCAGAAGATGCAGTGGAGGCTAAGAGGATAACTCGAAGAGCGAAAGCGTTTGTCGTGATTGAAGGAAAACTATACAAGAGAAGTATTACAGGCGTTTTACAACGCTGTGTCACACCCCAGGAAGGGCAAACAATATTGAAAGACATACACGGCGGAGTATGTGGCCATCACGCCAGCAGCAGAGCAATAGCGGCAAAAGCTTTTCGAGCGGGATTCTATTGGCTAACAGCCATCGAGGACGCAAAAGATATAGTTCGAAAGTGTGAAGCATGTCAAAGGTTTGCATCCAGACCGCACGCACCAGCAGCGGAGCTACAAACAATACCATTATCCTGGCCCTTCGCACAATGGGGTCTTGACATGGTGGGAAAGCTGCACAAATCTTGGCCAGGAGGGCATGTCTACATGCTAGTAGCAGTCGATAAATTCACCAAATGGGTGGAAGCAGCTCCAGTAACAACTCAAGATTCTACAGCAACAATCAGCTTCATCAAGTCGATAGTTTTTCGTTTTGGGGTACCACACAGCATCATCACAGACAATGGGACAAATTTTACTTCAAAAGAATTCAAAAGTTACTGCGAAGGATTGGGGATCAAGCTTAAATTTGCATCTGTGGCGCATCCGAAGACAAACGGGCAAGTCGAAAAAGCCAATGGCCTGATAAGTAGTGGAATAAAAAAGAGGCTTTTAGCACCTCTCGAGAAAGCCAAGAGCGCTTGGGTAGAAGAATTGCCCTCCGTTCTTTGGAGTCTAAGAACTACGCCTAATGCAGCAACTCAAGAAACTCCTTTCTTCCTGGTCCATGGCGCAGAAGCCGTGCTTCCAGTCGAGGTTACACACGAGGCTCCAAGAGTGACGACATATGATGAAACGACATCGACAGAAGCATTGCAAGACGACGTCGATGTGCTGGATGAAGCAAGAGACAAAGCATTAGAAAGGGCTACGCAATATCAGCAAAGCTTACGAAACTACCACAGTAGTCGAGTTCGTCCACGATCCTTTGTGGTAGGAGACCTCGTTTTGCGACTCAGGCAAGATAGCCATGGGAAATTGGAGTCCCCGTGGGTGGGACCTTACATCGTCACGGAAGTAATACCAGGAGGAGCATATCGACTACAAGACAAGAAGACTGGGAAGGACGAAAGCAACCCGTGGAATGCAGAACAGCTATGACGTTTTTACGCGTAGACTAAGTATAGAGATATCAATATATTCAAGTTAACCTTCTGGACCCAGAACATGAGGCCACAGGTCGGGTTCTTTGGGTTGAACTCGACAAAATTGTACGATTCTCGAGTTACTTCTCCGCTCGGGGGCTTCAACCCCTGGGTCGTACGAAAAAAATCGTTATAACAAGATGGAGGGGTTTTTCTTCACTATAAGGTTGTTTACACAACCCGATAAATACAGAAAGAACTTGGTTCATAAAAAGAACCCGATATCATCCTTACATTTATTGGTTCGCAAAGAACCCGGCATATGGAAAGCATATCTCAGAACATGACTTGTTCTCATGGTACTAGTAAACGATATCGACACAAAGTACGAATATTTATTGCAAATATCATTGCAGGAAGGACATTGTCAAACGAAATTACATGGATAACAGATCCTAATAAAAGAGGGCTTCAAGCTTCATACTTCTTCTGGCACAGAGTGCCATTATAGATCTTCACGTCAAACTGCGACGTACCGACGTGGAAGTCGAAGGCCATGATGAAGCCTTGATGGATGTCGTGGTCCTCAGCAAATTGCGACCAGCCACCTCTGAAGTACTGCTCGCCGTCGCCATCATACCACACCTCCACCTCATAGGGGATGCCACCGCCAGACTGTTCACGAAGAACCGCCTCTCGCAGTTCGCGGCCATCCATAAACTTTGTGAAATCTAGCGGCAAGCGCTGAATCTCACGGCACTGCGCCATGGCAATGCAAAGGAAAGAAAAGATATGGGGAAGTGCAGCAGGAGCAGCTGGAGCAACAGATGGAGGAGCGATTGGACCTGAAGTGACGTTGAGTCACTTTGGGTTTGTTCTTGCTACCAGGTGGGCGGCCGGGACGGCGCTTAGCCGGAGCATCTGACGAAGTTCCTGCGGCGGCCGGCGTGGTGTTCTTGTTCTTGCTACCGCGAGGGCGACCCCGACCTCGTGGTGCCGCCGGGGAACCAAGGTTCAGACGGGAGCCTGCAGCATCTGCCATGAGTGCGAGAGAGAAACCTCAGAAAAACCCTAGATGGAGAAGAGAAGATGATGCGGCGGAGGAAAGGATCTGATTAGGGTTTTTATCCTTACCAGATGGTGCTTTATTTATAAGCGCGTATTATTGGGCCCCCGTGCTACGGCGCAGCCCACAAACAAATTTTAAGTAGGAGTTAAATTCTGCGTACAGCAGACGATAATATCAATAAAGAAAAACAAGACAGGAGACTATGATCGCGCGATATGGAAACCTCGACTTGGACTCGGGGGCTCGTCAAATAGTAAAAGGTCGACAGGTGACAGAAGAGCTGAACTTTGAGCCTATGCTTGACTACAAATTGCCAAACATAGCCTCGGGGGCTACTCCCATCGGGAGCGCTGAGCGCGCACCCGATAGAGATGAAATAGTCAATATTGGAATTGCAGAAGGATAAGCATACAAAACTTCGACTACGTAGTCGACAAATTGAAGAGAAATTACTCCCATCGGGAGCGAGTTTTATGGTTGTAGAAACCCGAATATTTTCAGTCAAACTTTGACTGCGACATGAGATTCTCGAGTTGCGTTATCGCAACGAAACTCGAATGCCGTGATTTATCACGAAGGTAAGACCCCGGGATCCGTCCTGTGTGGCTTAGTATACGCACATGGATGCGCTCTGCTGGTATGTATCCGTGTCTATGACGCGAAGAAAATCCTGGTGGACGCACTGGGTACCCTGAGAACCACTGGGACTCATTTTTTGTAAGTCCTAAATGAGGCAAAAGAGTGAGTTTGACCGGTATCCCGAATTTAAGTCCAAGGGGATTGAATTTGAAGTAGGTGACAAGTATCTGTTCCGGCAGTTAACTGACCTCTTGATCCGTCAGAGTTGTCAGGCTTGTTCATCGAGACCCCTTGTGAGCAAATTATCATTGTCATAAGTCGAAAGACCAAGTCGAAGATTTGAAGAAGATGAAGAATTATCCAAGTCGAAGATCTGAAGATTAGAGATTCAACCTGAATCTGCAATTCTGGTAGAATCTCAGGGGCTACTGACAAGGGTATAATGACTAGAGCCCGTTAGTTGAGTACCCCTGAGGCCCGTTAAGTTAGGCCCAACTATAATGATAGTCGAATACGAGTTATTACCGTATGTCGATATTTGTAATCTGTATCGAACCCGACCCGATCCTCGAGACCTGGCCACCTATATATAGGGGCCAGGAGGGGACGGTGTGGGGCAGATTGAAAGCAAGCCAGGTTGAACACCCAAGTTTACTTTCAGTACACACCTATTTCGACTAACTTTACCTTCGAGTTCATCCGACGCCCTATCTCCCCGATCCTAAGTCCTTCATCTAGGACATTTGTCGAGTTAACCCTCGTCACCAGTGCTTTATTATTGTAATCTCTGGAGACACCTTGTACCATGATGTGAAGGTGACAGTGTGCGCCTTATGTGTGTCTCTTTGGCTAGTGTCTCTATGAATTGTTGTTGTTTGTTGGAACCATCTGGTACGCTCAAGGTGATAGTGTGAGGCAATCTAGTTTGGGGAAATGCGAACTTTGAGGAGTGCTTCGTAGCCCTACACATGATTAGTGTTCGTTATCCATCGGAGAATAGTTTAGAATAGCATAGTGAAAATGGCATTTATGTGTTCAATTATGTTATCTTTGTTGAGAGTGTCCACTAGTGAAAGTATGATCCCTAGGCCTTGTTTTTAAGCATTGAAACACCGCTTACATTCAGTTATGTTATATATTTGCTCGCAGCGATATTTATTTCAGATTGCATTTACTACTTATAATCATCCATATTACTTGTATTTCACTATCTCTTCGCCGAACTAGTACACTTATACATTTGACAAGTGTATTGGGTGTGTTGGGGACACAAGAGACTTCTTGTATCGTAATTGCAGGGTTGCTTGAGAGGGATACCTTTGACCTCTTCCTCCCTGAGTTCGATAAACCTTGGGTGATCCACTTAAGGGAAACTTGCTGCTGTTCTACAAACCTCTGCACTTGGAGGCCCAACACTGTCTACAAGAATAGAAGCATGCGTAGACATCATGGCCCACCACCGGTGAACCAACCTTTGCCTATATATTTCGCATCGAACATAATTTTATGGTTTTCTAATGACGCAAATGTAATATCGAAGTGGATCTATGATCCAGACTGGAATGATGACCCTATTAATTATCGATATGGAAAATATGTTTTGCAATAGATTCCCACACTGACTCGTCACATTCAAGGGCAGGGATGTTGGCTGTAGATTTGAAGACTGTAACCATGAAACTCCGAGGTGCCCTTACATGGTATGGATGGACCAACTGCACTCGAAGCAACTACAACGTGCATTGGTCAAAATGTGGAAGGAAGCCCTCGAGGAAGAAGCGAGCAATTTTTCCAACCAGGAGCATCTTTAAAGAGGAATTGAAGCAAGTGATGGAAACAACCAATTCTTCAGTAATCTAAGGGCGCAAAGTGATGTAGCAAGCGACTCTTTCCCCTCAAGAATAATACGAGGTTTAACATCGAACACTAGGGGATCTCCTAGTTACCTCTATTTTCTCGTCGAACAACCCTACAAAACAAAGGTTGTTGCTTTGTAGAGCCAACTCCACCACGTTGGTTGATAGGGAACATAACATCTATTAGTTATAAAATAAAAATAGTAACAAAAACAATAAAATTAAATGCAATAGTGCCAAATAGAGTGGTTGAGAACTGATCAAAAAGTAATGTACTCTCGTGACGGCATAGAGTATTGCATTAAGTAATATAACATGATGATAGATCTCTAATGAACCATCTTAAGCAAATTGAGACCATATTTTTCTTTCACTCGATGAACATAGCGCATCGTATCCAATTCTCCTAGTGAGGCCAACATAGAAAGGTAAATACCATAGTAGATCCTAAATTTTCTATCACTATTGAGTTGCTAGGTACTACCAGTTGCTCCATCTAATACACGTGTTCCCCCTCACATGTCCTCCGTACTAGTTTGATCAATACATGTATAGATGAACAAGATAATAATAAGCATCTACAAATACATCATTGATACATACATTTTGTATCGTCATATATGGATCATTTGATTCAAGTTTCTATTTTTATTTACATTGATGTTTAGTTATTTTATCAATTTTAGATGATTTATGGGAATTTTCTTCCAAAATGTATTTGTGTTATTATTTAATCATGGAAGGTATAAAACCTTCTTTTTGTATTTTGCTATTTCAGAGACCTTACGGAGCTCAATAAATTTAAGGAAAAATCTAGGAAGTTTTTGTGGATAGCGAAGGTGAAAGAGCATTTCCCTAATAAATGTATTTTGGTGTTTGTTAACAACATATGGTGAATTAACCATGCTATTAAAGTTTTGCAGATTTTCTAGGTTGATTCAGGATCTCGCGGAGGTGCACCTCAAAAAGGAAGAAAAGGTCGGAGCCCGTAGTCCTGTAGTGGGTTTAGGGCTTAGTTGTCTTGCAGGGTGCTTCGCGATGGTGGAAGTGGTGGAGAGGGTCTCCACGAAGTGCTGCTCCTCGTAGGGCGGAGACTCCGGCCCTGCTGGCCGGAGACTCCGGTCTAGGAGTCTCGCCCAGGCATTCCTCCATGTCGGACAAGTCAGATGCTCACCCGGAATCTGGCCGGAGACTTTGTGTTTCTGGCCGGAGACTCCGGGTCGGCAGGCTGAGGCCAAAGACTCCGGTCCCCAGGGGCCGGAGACTCTAGTCTGTCTGGCTGGACTCTGGAGTGCCAGAGTCTCGGACGATTTAGACTCCAGTCCGGAGTTGGACCGGAGACTTTGGTCCCTGGCCGGAGACTCTGGTGCTGGAGTCACTTAGGGCGGAGACTCCGGCCCTCCAGGCCGGAGACTTCGGCCCTAGTCGGCCAGCAACGGCTACATTTCGTGGAGGACTATATAAAGCCTTCTTCTACCTCTAGAAGGGGTTGCGGCTTCCACTCTCTCTCCTCCATTGTTGCTAAGCTTCAAAGCCCTAGATCTCTCTCCCTAGCCACTAGAACTCAAAGCCCTTTTGGGATTTGAGGGAGAAGACCTAGATCTACACTTCCACCAAGGCGATTTGATTTCCCCCCTCGTTTTGTTGAGGGGCTTGTAACTCTTGTGTTCATCGGATTTCTAGCCGGAAGAAGCCGTCCTCCAAGCTTAACTTTGTGTGTAAGAGCTTGGTGGGCCTATTGGGAGCCTCCAATTAAGTTGTGGAGCTCGCCCCAATACTTTGTGTAAAGGTCTCGTGCCGCCTTCTGATACGTCTCAAACGTATCTATAATTTTTGATGCTCCATGCTTGTTTTTACACCATTTGCCTACTGTTTCGTTACACTTCGTGGTGTTTTTATGCGATTTCCGGAACTAACCTATTGACAAGATGCCACAGTGCCAGTTCCCTGTTTTCTGCTGTTTTTGTGTTTCAGAAAAGCTACACAGGAAATATTCTCGGAATTGGACAAAACAAAAGCCAGAAGTCTTATTTTTCCTGGAAACTTCCCGAAGACCGAAAGAGAGCCGGAGGGGGGCCAGAGGCCGCCCTCACACATAGGTGGCGCGGCCCAGGCCCTGGCCGCGCCACCCTGGTGTGAGGAGCCCCTTGCTGCCCCCTGACGACGCCCCTTCGCCTATATAAAGCCTCGGGACGGAAAACCCTAAAGGAGTCGGCGAAATTTCCAGAACAGTTCCGTAGCGCCGCCGCCGTCGAAGACGAATTTCGGGGGACAGAAGTCTCTGTTTCGGCACCCTGCCAGGATGGGGAAGTGCCCCCGGAGCCATCTCCATCGGTCTCCATCGCCGTCTCCGCCGTCTCCATCGACATCACCGCCATCTCCATCAACCTTGTTGTCTCCTATGATGAGGAGGGAGTAGTTCATCCCCGGGGCTGAGGGCTCTACCGGTAGCTATGTGGTTCACCTCTCTCTCCCATGATGTGATCTTTGTGTGATCGTGAGCTTTGTATCATGTTGAACAAGTAGATGTTATTATTCAGATATTATGTGTACTCTAGTGGTATTATTAAAGTAATCTATTCCTCCTGCCATGGTGTAACGGTGACAGTGCGTGCATCATGGTGGTACTTGGTCTAGGCTACGATTGTGATCTCTTATGGATTGTGAGAATAATTATTGCTATGATAGTATTGAAGTGATCTATTCCGCCTTTCATGGTGTAATGTTGACAGTGTGTGCACCGTGTTAGTACTTGGTCTAAGTTGCAATAATATTTATCTTGAATTGTGATTTGATTTGGATATCTCTATGAGTGGTGTTTGTCAAGTACTTGATGAACTTTAAGGGGTGCTTCTGTAGCCACTACGCAATGATTAGTGTTGTTCAATAGGAGAGTAATTCAGAGTACCATAGTGAAGAGAAGTTGTTTATTTGTTCAATCATGTTATATTTGTTGGGAGTGTGTCCACTAGTGAAAGTATGATCCCTAGGCCTTGTTTCCAAGCATTGCATACCGTTTACTTCCTGTTTTGTTACATGTTTGCTCGCAGCGATACTTATTTCATATCACAGTTACTACTTATAATCATCCATACCACTTGTATTTCACTATCTCTTCGCCGAACTAGTGCACCTATACATCTGACAAGTGTATTGGGTGTGTTGGGGACACAAGAGACTTTCTGTATCATAATTGCAGGGTTGTTTGAGAGGGATAGCTTTGACCTCTTCCTCCCTGAGTTCGATAAACCTTGGGTGATCCACTTAAGGGAAACTTGCTGCTGTTCTACAAACCTCTGCACTTGGAGGCCCAACACTGTCTACAAGAACAGACGCGTGCGTAGACATCAAGCTCTTTTCTGGCGCCGTTGCCGGGGAGGTAAGGTAAAAGGTACTCGCATCCTCCTGTGTGAGTGCTCGGAGTTATTTCCTTTAGATTCTGCAATTACATCTTTTTGTTTCTTGTTTTTATTTTCACTAGTTAGGCTTAATGGAAAACAAAGAGTTCGTTAGTCTTTTTCCTGAGTTTAGATATGAAGTGTTTGTAGAGAAAATTGAAAAACCTTTGGAGCTTAATTTGCATGCTAATAGTGTTGTTAGTATGAATGCTTTGAACACCGTTATTGCTAATGCTATAGAAAAGTCTAAGCTTGGGGAAGCTGGTTTTGTTAAGCATGATATTTTTAGTTCCCCAGCTTTAGTGGAGAAAGTTTGTTCTGATAATATTTTATCTCCCATATGTGATGTTCCTTCTTATGATGATATGTTTGAAGAATATGCTTTGCGAAATAGCTGTTCTTTAGCTTGTGATGATACTAAACCTCTAGTTTATGATGGCTATGATGATGAGTATAATATTTTCAGTTCACCTACTATTGAGGATAAAATTAGTTATGATTACAATATGCCTCCTGTTTTTGATGATTATGGTGATGAGAATAATTATTCTATTGAATTTGCTCCTACTACTATTGTTCCTATGGTGAGTATTAATTCTTTTATGCATGTGGCTCATGATAGGGATGCTTTATGTGATAGTTATATTGTTAGTTCTATTCATGATGCTACTGAAAGTTATTATGAGAGAGGGAAACATGGTTCGATGGATCTCAACAATATTAAGTTTCCCCTCTTTATGTTGCAAATCTTGAAGTGGCACTTGTTTTATCTATCCACGCTTGCTACTATGTGCCTCGTTGATTTATTTTCTTACAAGATTCCTATGCATAGGAAGTGGTTCAGATATAAATGTCTTTCACACTTGCTTTTTGATGCTCTCTATTGCTTTAAGTTCCTATATGGCGCCTTTGCCTCAAGCTCTTATATGGCGCCCACATGAGCATCTTTGCAAATTTCTGCGCCTAGCTCAAAGGCGTTAAAGAAAAGCACTCTTGGGAGATAACCCATTGTTTTATTTTCAGTACTTTTTCTTTTATTTGAGTCTTGGAAGTTATTACTACTGTAATAACCGCTCCTTATCCTTTTTATTTCGTTGTTGTGCCAAGAGAAGCCTCTAATTTGAGTGAGGTAAGATTTGGGGATGTTGCTGTCCTGAAACAGTTTTCGGTGCTGCACCGTAAAAATTCGTGAAAATTCTCTGTATATCTTTTGGACCTGCGATTTCTTGTTCATATGCCCCAGGTTATAGCCAAACTTTCATTAGTTGAACACTTTTTGATTTGAGCAACAGAAAACCCCTCAAAAATTCGGTCTTTGTCAGCTATTCTGTTTTGACATATTTCTGCCAATATTTGTGTTTGCCACTTTATCGCTTTCTTTTGAGTTCTTTTTTATCACGGAACTTTTGGGGAGGTTTCTATAGTAGTATTTGCTATATATTTGGTGGTTTTGAGTTGAAACCTGAAGCAAAAAGAGGTTGATTATATGTTATGCCTACACTAATGTTGCTAATAGATTTGTGTTTAGTTTTGTATGAAGGAAGTTTTCAAGTGTAGGGATTGGAGAATGATGAGCTGAGTTGAAGAATGGACAAAAGCTCAAGCTTGGGGATGCCCATGCATAAATCCAAGAAATATCCAAGAGGTACAAGCGTCAAAGCTTGGGGATGCCCCCGAGGCACCCCCTTCTTCATCGGCAAAAATCAGGTCACCTTTCAAGACACTATATTTTTATTGCTTCATGCACTATGTGTTTTTCTTGGAGCGTCAGTTGTTTTAGTTTTTAGTTTTATTTTGCTTTGTTTGCTGCAATAAATGGTTAGATCACATCATGTTTCTTTTGGAGGAGATGAACTCGCTTTTCATTTGCCAAGAACACTCTAGTTTTCACTCTTATCGTTCAACGAGTGTTCTCTTTTTCTGCTACTGCGTTTAGCCTTTGTTTTTTGCCTTAATTTTTGTTCAGATCTTGTTTTATCTTTGCATCAAGGTGTATTTGGACCTCTGGTATATGTTGGTTTTCCTCAAAAGAGTTTCCTCAAAAAGGTTTTAATGGTGTTGGAAAAGAGAAAAAGCTTTATGCAAAAAAGTGGTACAAGAAGGAGCTTGTGTAGACTGCGGCTTAGGCTTTTTCATGTCATGCTTGATGTCTTTTTGATAGTATGCTTAGTGGTTTTGCTGTAGCATGACTTGTCTCAAATAACTGAGATTGCTTAATGAGCCTTTGAAAAAATCATGCGTTGTTTTTATCGTTTGGAAGCATTATTTTGGTTTTCTCCTTGATGCTTTATTTGGGTTGACTTGGCGCATGCTCACACATGTTAGACTCTTACAAAGTCGCCAATAGCCTCTATGATCATTTAGTTTTTGACTCTTGATGCCATCTTATGCTTTTTTTAATGTTGCTTTGTCGCTTTGCATGATTATGGCCATTATTGCTCTCTTAGTTGGTCGCTCCTAGTCTTTTGCTAGCCCTCATTTTGTACTGAGTATGAGCTCTACTCGTGCATCCAACTCCCAAAAACCAAGTTTGCCATTGTGTCCACTATAAATTCCTATGCATGGTATTTGTAAGCCATTCCAAGTAAATTTTCATGTGCTACCTTTAAAAAAACCTTCAAAATACTTCTCATTTTGTGACACTATTTTCAGCTCATGGGGCCGTAGTGGTCGGATTTGCTATCTTCCATATTGCTTATTCCAAAAAGAAAAAAAAAAGAAAAAAAGGCACTCCTCCATGGTATGTGAATGTTGGTGGGCCCCCGATGGAATTGGTTAGCCATGGTTTGAGAAAGGAAAAAAGGTGGGGAGGAGTGCCAAGCTTTATAAAAGAGCACAAAAGTGCCAATCTCTCTCTCAAAAACTTGCTTCATTTTTGTATGGAAGATAGTAAGAACCCCATTGCTAGTCGTTGATGCTATCTTGTCTAGTCTTACTTCTATGCATGATGTTAGTCTCATATATTGTTACGTGTACTTGGTATAATTGTGAAATATATAGGGGGAGTGATGATCCTTACTTGTGTGTACTCATGTTCAAATGCAAATGGTGTTGTGCACACAAGTAGGGGGAGCTTTGGCTATATATTTTATTTTCTTGTGCTTATATCTTGCAAATCAGTATGTTGTCATCAAACACCAAAAAGGGGGAGATTGAAAGAGCATTTCCCTAATAAATGTATTTTGGTGTTTGTTAACAACATATGGTGAATTAACCATGCTATTAAAGTTTTGCAGATTTTCTAGGTTGATTCAGGATCTCGCGGAGGTACACCCCAAAAAGGAAGAAAAGGTCGGAGCCCGTAGTCCTGTAGTGGGTTTAGGGCTTAGTTCTCTTGCAGGGTGCTTCGCGATGGTGGAAGTGGTGGAGAGGGTCTCCACAAAGTGCTGTTGTTGCACCTCCTAGGGCGGAGACTCTGGCCCTGCTGGCCAGAGACTCCGGTCTGGGAGTCTCGCCCTGGCATTCCTCCATGTCGGATGAGTCAGATGCTCACCCGGAATCTGGCCGGAGACTCCGGGTCGGTAGGCTGAGGCCGGAGACTCCGGTCCCCAGGGGCCGGAGACTCCGGTCTGTCTGGCTGGACTCTGGAGTGCCAGAGTCTCGGACGATTCAGACTCCAGTCCAGAGTTGGGCCGGAGACTTTGGTCCCTGGCCTGAGACTCCGGTGCTGGAATCACTTAGGGCGGAGACTCTGGCCCTCCAGGCCGGAGACTCCGGCCCTAGTCGGCCAGCAACGGCTACATTTTGTGGAGGACTATATAAAGCCTTCTTCTACCTCTAGAAGGGGCTGCGGCTTCCACTCTCTCTCCTCCATTGTTGCTAAGCTTCAAAGCCCTAGATCTCTCTCCCTAGCCACTAGAACTCAAAGCCCTTTTGGGATTTGAGGGAGAAGACCTAGATCTACACTTCCACCAAGGTGATTTGATTTCCCCCCTCGTTTTGTTGAGGGGCTTGTAACTCTTGTGTTCATCGGATTCCTAGCCGGAAGAAGCCGTCCTCCAAGCTTAACTTTGTGTGTAAGAGCTTGGTGGGCCTATTGGGAGCCTCCAATTGAGTTGTGGAGCTTGCCCCAATACTTTGTGTAAAGGTCTCATGCCGCCTTCAAGGGCATCGCTTAGTGGAGCGTGAACTCGCCTTTGTGGCTTGTTCACTGGAGAATAGGGTGAGCCGTTGTGGCGTTGGTGGCCTTTGTGGTACCACACCTCTCCAACGTAGACGTACTTCCCGTAACAAGGAAGGAACTACGGGAATACATCCTTGTGTCTTCGTGTCTCCTTTGCGGTTACCTCTATCCTTTCCTTGTACCTTTACTTATATTGTTATTGCTAGCTTGCTTGTCACTCTAGGTAAATTCACTTAGTAGCACATCTAGAGTACTTACCTTCTTGTCTAGCCTTAACTTGAAAAGAAAGTAAAAATTGGGTAGCTCCTATTCACCCCCCCTCTAGTCGCTCATACGATCCTTTCAATTGGTATCAGAGCGTGGTCTCTTATTCGGGCTTAACCGCCTAAGAGTATGGGCGATACTATGGATGAGGATAAGGGTAAAGAAACTCCCCCCGAAGATACTCCTCCATCTATCTCTTCCTCTTCAATCTCACGTGAGGAGCATTTGGCGTCCTTGGACACATTTCAAACCTCTATGAGATTGCAGATGAAGGCTATGTTTGAGGAATATTTTGGGAAAAAACCTTCCGGGCTCACCGACCCAAACACCACACTTAATGTGGATCTCTCCTTGGCTAAGGTGAAGCCACCTAACAATGGCTCCACCTCCGCCAAGAATAAAGGTGCCTGGTTGATGGTGCCAAGTTGACAGGGGAGCGTGTATTTGATGTGGAAGCTTCTTCTTCTTCACTCCCCGGCAACGGCGCCAGAAAACTTGTTGGTGGCGCGGTGATGATAGTATGAAAGATGTGTAGTAAATGACCGGCCAGTTGGAAAACGCCAAGAGAAGGTTTTGATGAATATAGCAGAAAGTTTTCCCTCAGTTAAGAAACCAAGGTATGTCGATCAGGAGAAGAGCAGACAATACGACTGAAGGTGATGCTTGCAAGCTTCGCAACAGCTCCGGACAATTTATAGGGCGCCTTGTCCAAGCTTTGCTTTGCGAGCAGCAACGTGGAACCTGCACACACACAACCAAGTACTTTGTTCCCAACTTGCGATGAGGTTGTCAATCTCACCAGTTTGCTTGAAACAAAGGGTATGAGCGTATTGAGTGGAAAGTGATAATAGTATGCGAGTAAAGTAAACAGTGCGAATAAAGTAAACAGGTGATAGCAATATGATGGAAATAGGACCGGGGTCCACAGTTCACTAGTGGTGTCTCTCCATAAGATAAATAACACATGCTGGGTAAACAAATTACAGTTGGGCAATTGATAGAATAAAGATAAACGCGATATGTCAAGAAGATCACTATGCGATTTACTCTGGGTATTACAACAAAATACATAGACCGCCATCCAACTGCATCTATGACTAATAATCCACTCGCGGGGATATCATCCGAACACCCCATGAGTATTAAGTTGCGAACAACAGATAATTGCATTAAGCAAAGTGTGTAATGTAAACAAAGCATATGCCCTCGAGCATATGAATGTTGTTTTCTCCCTAGTAGCAACAACACATCTACAACCTTAGAGGTTTCTGTCACTCCACCAGATTAAATAGAGGCATGAACCCACTATCGAGCATAAATACCCCCTCTTGGAGTCACTAGCAACTACTCGGCTAAGATAGCTACTAACAACGGAGAGCATGCAAGATCATAAACAACATAGAGATAACATAAGATATATTTCAGTATAGCAACTCAATCATAACACCAATATTCATCGGATCCCAACAAACCAAACATGTAGAATTACATAACAGTGATCTCAATCATATAGGGCAGCTCATGAGATCTAAACATGAAGCACATGGTGGAGGAGACAACCATCTAGCTACTGCTATGGACCCATAGTCCAAGGTAGACTACTCACTCATCGCTCCGGAGGCAAGCATGGTGATGAAGAAGACCTCCGGTGGCGATTCCCCTCTCCGGCAGGGTGCCGGGAAGAGCTTCTGGACCCTCCCGATCTTCGGGTCGACGGCGGCGGCGGATCGCGATGTGTTCTGGAAAATTGATCGGGTTCTTAGGTTTTTTCCGTCAGGGGGTCTTTATAGGCGAAGGGGCATCGTTAGAGGTGGACCGAGGTGCCCTCACACATAGGGGGCGCGGCCAGGGGCTGAGCTGCGCCGCCCTGGTGTGTGGGGCCCTCATGGCCCCCCTCCTACTCCTCTTCGGATCTCTGGAAGCTTCCGAGAAAAATAAGACTTCAGGAACTTGTTTCGTCCAATTTCGAGAATATTTCCTGTGTAGCTTTTCTGAAACACAAAAATAGCAGAAAATAGGGAACTGGCACTGTGGCGACTTGTTAATAGGTTAGTTCTGAAAAATGCATAAAAGTGCCACAAAGTGTAACAAAATAGTAGGCAAATGGTGTAAAAACAAGCAGGGAGCATCAAAAATTGTGGATACGTTGGAGACGTATCAGTGCCCCACCTAAGGAAAATGATGGTCCGGCTAAGGGTGTGATTGCTGGGATGATGGCACCAGAAAAGAGTTGGTGCCTAGTTGAATGTCCAGCCCGTTGGGAACCCCAAGAGGAAGGTATGATGAATACAGCAGCAAGATTTTCCCTCAGTTAAGAAACCAAGGTTTAATGTCGATCTTGAAGAGGAGAGACGGTGACGACTGAAGGTGATGCAGACTGGCTTAATAACACTCCAACAAGGGCGCCGTTTAACGATACTTGTTGACTCGTCTTCGGCCAGTAGCAACGCGGAACCTGCACACAACACAACCAAGTACTTTGTTCCCAACTTGCGATGAGGTTGTCAATCTCACCGGTTTGCTTGAAACAAAGATTATGAGCGTATCGAGTGGAAAACAATATAGTATGCGAGTAAAGTAAACAGTACGAGTAAAGTAAACAGGTGATAGCAATATGATGTAAATAGGACCGGGGTCCACAGTTCACTAGTGGTGTCTCTCCATAGATAAAATAACACATGCTGGGTAAACAAATTATAGTTGGGCAATTGATAGAATAAAGATAACGTGATATGTCAAGAAGATCACTATGAGATTTACTCTGGGCATTACAACAAAATACATAGACCGCCATCCAACTGCATCTATGACTAATAATCCACTCCCGAGGATATCAATCCGAACACCCCAGTAGTATTAAGTTGCGAACAACAGATAATTGCATTAAGCAAAGTGTGTAATGTAAACAAAGCATATGCCCTTGAGCATATGAATGTTGTTTTCTCCCTAGTAGCAACATCACATCTACCACCTTAGAGGTTTCTGTCACTCCCCCAGGTGAAATAGAGGCATGAACCCACTATCGAGCATAAATACCCCCTCTTGGAGTCACTAGCAACTACTCGGCCAAGATAGCTACTAACAACGGAGAGCATGCAAGATCATAAACAACATAGAGATAACAAAAGATATAATTCAGTACAGCAACTTAATCATAAACACCAATATTCATCGGATCCCAACAAACCAAACATGTAGAATTACATAACGGTGATCTCAATCATGTAGGGCAGCTCATGAGATCTAAACATGAAGCACATGGTGGAGGAGACAACCATCTAGCTACTGCTATGGACCCATAGTCCAAGGTAGACTACTCACTCATCGCTCCGGAGGTAAGCATGGCGATGAAGAAGACCTCCGGTGGCGATTCCCCTCTCCGGCAGGGTGCCGGGAAGAGCTTCTGGACCCTCCCGATCTTCAGGTCGACAGTGGCGGCGGATCGCGATGTGTTCTGGAAATCTGATCGGGTCCTTAGGTTTTTTCCGTCGGGGGGTCTTTATAGGCGAAGGGTCGATGTCAGAGGAGGGACCAGGCGGCCTCACACGGGGGTGGCGCAGGCCAGGGGCTGGCCGCGCCACCTGTGCGTGTGGGCCCCTGGTGCCTCGCCTCCTACTCTCCTTCGGATCTCTAGAAGCTTCCGGGTAAAATAAGACTTCAGGAACTTGTTTCGTCCAATTCCGAGAATATTTCCTGTGTATCACTTCTGAAACACAAAAACAGTAGAAAACAGGAAACTGGCACTGTGGCACTTGTTAATAGGTTAGTTCCGGAAAATGCATAAAAGTGCCACTAAGTGTAACGAAACAATAGGCAAATGGTGTAAAAACAAGCATGGAGCATCAAAAATTATGGATACGTTTGAGACGTATCAGGGTGCATTCATTCCACCCCCTAATACTTACTCCCCTCCGCCGGTCCATTATCCTATGCCGCACATTAACAACATGGGATCTCCTCCTAAGCTTGATTCTCGCAATTTTATTAAATGGCAAGGACTAGTGAAATCTCATATTTCTAGCTCTTCTACTCATTTGTGGAGGGTCATACAAAATGGCTTTGCACCTCATGATCCTCACAACTTGACCGGAAGGGAAGAAGTTGATGAGCAACTCAATGCACCGCCAAGAATCTCCTTCAACAAGCCGTGTCAGATACTCATGTGGCACACATTAACAACTTGAGCACCGCCAAGGAAGTGTGGGACTATCTCACTATGCTCTTCATTGGGAATGAGAGTATTCGGTCCTCCAAGTTTGATGAGCTCAAGAGTGAAGAGAGGGATTTCATTATGCGAGATAATGAGAATCCCGATGAGATGTACCAAAGGATCTTGGCTCTTGCAACGGCCTTGACCGGGTTTGGGTGCAAAGACAATGGTGATAACTATGTCAAGCATATGTTCATTACTTCCATCAACCCAAAAGAACCCATTTGGTCCGAGATAATCCGTTCAAGACCGGATTTTGGGAGTATGACCTCAAATGAAGTTCTTTGCGAGTTCACCGCCTTGACTATCTTGAAGAAGAATGCGGAAGAGACTAGAGCTCGTGTTCTTGCCGGACAAGGAGTTCACAATCTTGCTCTCAAGGCCAAGGTGGTGTACAAGCAAGGTGAAGGAGAAGAAGAAATATATGAAGAAGAGTGTTGGTCTCCGAAAGATATCAAGTTGGCACTCCATGAACACTTGGCTCTCAATGCAACTGCTTTTTGGGATGCCAACAAGCACAAGATGAAGGGATCCAAGTACAAGTCATCTCCAAGGAAGGGTGGTGACTCTGAAGTGAGGCATTGCTACAATTGTGGAGGAATCAAGCACTTTATTGCCGAATGTCCTTATGAGAACAAGGAGGACAATGGAGGCTAGCTCATTCCCAAGCGCCGGTCATCAAAGTTCTCCCCTTCCAAGAAGCATGGGAACAAGGATGACAAGAAGAAAGGAGAAAGATTGTTGGTGGTACATGAGGAGTATGACTCTGGGTCCGATGATGATGACTCCGAAGATGAAGAGAATGGAGAAATGGCCGCCATTGCTATTGTCTCCACTCCACCTACATCCCTCTTCAACTCACTTAATGAGAATGCCATCATCACCAACCACAAGTGTCTTATGGCCAAGGCCTTGGAGGTAACATCATCACCTACTCCTTCATCATCTCATTCCGATTCTACTTCTATGGATGATGTGAGTAGTCTTAAGATTAAGAAAGAACTAGTTTCTTGTGATGAATTTATTGCTAACATGAAGGGGCCAACCAAGGTATACATTGAGACACTAATGTGTCAAATAGGTGATGCCCATGACACTATCAAGGAGAAGGAGGAGTTGGAAAGATTAGCCACCGATGATATTGGCTCTCTATCAATTGAGCTCGAAGAAGAGCAAAACTTGAGAGTCTCTTTAGAGGAGAAATTGTTGGGACTAGAAGAGTCTCATAATCTAAACTTGTCAAAACTCACTAAAGAATGTGACCATGCTCTTGCTATGGTCAAGTTGCTTAAAAAGGAGAAAGTTGAATTTGACGTTGGTCATAATGATTTTCGTGAGAAGTTTGAGAAGCTTGAAGAAGCCTACAAGGTTTTGGAAAGCAAATTCTCTAGTCTCACCAAGATCCGTGAGCAACTTCAAATTCAACTAACTATTGAACAATCTAAAGTCCCACCAATGCAAGTTATTGAAGTTCCTTGTTCTTCTAACCCCATATGTGATCATAGTGATATCATTAAGGAGAACATTAGGTTGAAGGCCGAACTTGCCAAGGGCCTTGCCACTTGCATTCAAGGAGAAAAGAATCTCAATGATCTCTTGAGTAGTCAACGAATGAACAAGGGCAAGGAAGGTCTCGGATTTGTTGCTGAGTCCTCAAAAAGGGGGAATCTCGGATTGGTGGCCGAGCCCTTAAAGAAAAAGAAGAAGAACAAGAAGAAGAAGAAGAAGAAGCCTGCTGCTGCTACTCCCACTCCTCATGTTCCTTTTGACATTTGTTACACAGAGGAGGAGTGGGAGGAGCTCAAGGGAAAGGAGAAGGAGGAGAAGGTCGAAGTGACCGGAGTCTCCGGGTCCAAGGGTGCGGAGTCTCCGGCTGGTTCATCTAGACCGGAGTCTCCGGTCCCCAAGGCCAGAGTCTCTGGCCCTACTCACAATGACTTTGCAGGAAAATATAACCCTCATTATGTTCTTCTCAGGGATTATTATGGTGTTGTCTATGCTAGATATGTTGGTCCCTATGATGGTTATATTGAATATGCTATTTGGGTACCTAAGATTCTTATGACTAACAAAAGAGGACCCATCCAAAAATGGGGACCTAAATCCAAGAATTGATATCTTGTAGGACATTGCTTCCAAAGGAGAAAAATGGATCATTGATAGTGGTGCCACAAGCCACATGACCGGAAGCAAAAATATTGTGGAAGATCTAAGGCCAAATACTTCAAATGTCACGGTCTCATATGGTGACAAGTCATCCTCCAAGGTACTTGGTTTCGGTAAGGTGGTGATCACTCCGGACGTGTCCCTAGTGAATGTCATGCTTGTCGAAACCATTGGTTATAATTTACTTTCCGTTCGTCAACTTGCTACTATGGGCTATGCCACATATTTTGATGTTGACATTATGGTCGTCATGTGGAGTAAGTCTCTCAAGGCTGCCATTGTTGGGTATGTCGAAAATGGCTTGTATGTGGTGGACTTCTCGGAGAAACCCACTACGGCCGCGATATGCCTAATTGCTAAGGCCGACGTGGGATGGCTTTGGCATCGCTGGTTAGCCCATGTCAATATGAGAGCTTTGCAAAATCTCTACACCGGCGGCCACATACTCGGACTAAAGGATGTTTCTTTTGCCAAAGATCATATTTGTAGGGCTTGCATTGAAGGGAAGATGCATGAAACAAGCCATCCAAGCAAGACTATTATCTCTTCCAAGAGGTGCTTGAAGCTCCTTCATATGGATCACTTTGGACCTCCCACTTATGCAAGTCTTGGTGGCAAGAAATATTGCTTGGTGATTGTCGATGACTATTCAAGATAGGGATTTCTATTCTCGTGCCCCTGGGTCGTTAGTTGTACTCAGTTTTCCCCAGCCGCTTAACTTTTCCTCAGTTTTCCCCTCGCTCCAGTTTGAAACCCCTCGCAGACGCTCGGACGGGAGGGTTGCCGTCTGGTCAGAGGCCTTGACCGTTACCGATGACGGCTAGGGAGCCGCGGTGGTTGTGAATTGACCGATGCTTTTGAATGGTGCTGACGGGTAGGGTCAGGAGACACGTCGGAGCAGCCATCCATCTATCGCTGACGTGTGGGCCGTTTTATTTCCTGATTGTATACGCGGTGCTGCCAATGACAAATGGGGCCGCTCTATAGGGCTGCCGCAGCCAATGACCAGTGGGGTCGTGTATTTTTTAGGAAAAGACATATATTGCCGCTCTGTGGGGCCTCCGCAGCCAATGACCAATGGGGCCGCTCTGTGGGGCTGCCGCAGCCAATGACCAGTGGGGTCGTCTATTTATTTAGAGAAAATCATATATTGCCACTCTGTGGGGCCTCCGCAGCCAATGACCGCTGGGGTCGTCTATTTATTTAGAGAAAATCATATAGAGCCGCTCTGTGGGGCCGCCTCAGCCAATGACCGCTGGGGTCGCCCTTTTTCTTAAGCTAGACCCAGCAGGTGACTATTTTCGCTAGAGAGAAGCAACAAGTTCGCTAATTAATTTTTCTTAAGCTAGACCCAGCAGGTGACTATTTTTGCAGCTTAATCTAAAGTGAATCTTATGCTAAACATGGCTGGAACCTAGTGTTGTGTATCTCATTAGTCATCGGAGAACCGCTGGCAGCTCGTTCCCCACCCTCGGACGGAGCAGCCATCGCCGGCGCCTCGTCGCGCCGCCGGCTCTGTCCCCCGGCGGCGTCGGATGGACTGCGGCGCTGCACGTCAACCACGGCTCCAGCACTTGTTTCGTCCGCACGCATTGTACCCACCGCAGGAAAGTCCGCCGCAAGCAGATCCGCCGCCCACGACGACCGGGATTTGTTCGGCGCACCAATTGGTAGTATAGCTTGGTAAGACCTCCGCTTCCGCCTCCCCCGCCCCCTAATCGATTCGGTTCCCGTAATTTATTGGAGTTTGCAGGTGCGAAATAGTCATCAATGTCTGGTCGTAGCGGGTACACCGGCGAGGGTGGGGATTCGATCATGTCGTGGCCACGTTCTACTTCTCCTACCTCGTCGGAAGTGCAGGTATCTAGCTTCTGCTCTCTGTACTACCGTTGAATTTAAGTGCCGCCATGGCCTGTTGGAGTGATTTCAGTTGTTCTTTTTTCCATTATTGTTACAGTTCGCCAGGCAAGCCGATGATCCATGGTACATTGCATACCAAGATGAATCAACCCAGTGGTGTAGCCAGAGGATGGATTTGGAGGAGAAGGTGGCCAATTTAGGTGATGAATTGGCCCGTAAAAACCTGATGATATTCGAGCTGAAGCGTACTGTGGAGGAAGAAAAGAAGAATTCAGAGCTTATTCGCAAGGAGAAGTTGACACTTGAGATAGATCTTGCCGTATCTGATCAAGTGGTAGAAAATCTAGAACATGAACTTCAAGTGATGGGAGAGGGGAAAAGTAGATTCATCTGGGCAGTTTTATTAGGTGTCATCCCTGTCCTAGCAGTTATGTGGTTATGGTAGATGATTTAGATAGTATAGAATTGTTATTCAGTAGATGGCTCTAACCACTGTATTTTGGTGTGGCTCTAACCACTGTATTTTGGCGTACAATTTCCTAGTTGTGCTAAGTAATGCGCGCGATAATTTTAGCATGCATGAACATCTTATAAAAGTGAAGGGATCCCAAAAGTGAATTTGGATGAGTTCCAAAAGTGAAGGGATCCTAAAAGTGAAAGCATGTACCAGCCTCTCGGATCAAATACATATCAATCTTCCCAATCAAGTTGGGATAGAATTCAAATCATACATTCGGATGTACAGGGACACATCGAGAAAGTGGAGAAGCTTTTTTTGAGACGGAGGTAGTAGTTCGAACAATTTTATCCCAAATTGAAATTGAAAAATACAAATTTATCATAATTTATCCCAATTTGCGGCGTTGAACAGGGCCACGCACCGATGGGCTAGAAGGGTGATACGTCTCCAACGTATCTATAATTTTTGATGCTCCATGCTTGTTTTTACACCATTTGCCTATTGTTTCGTTACACTTCGTGGCACTTTTATGCATTTTCCGGAACTAACCTATTAACGAGTTGCCACAGTGCCAGTTTCCTGTTTTCTGTTGTTTTTGTGTTTCAGAAGTGATACACAGGAAATATTCTCGGAATTGGACGAAACAAGTTCCTGAAGTCTTATTTTACCCGAAAGCTTCCAGAGATCCGAAGGAGAGTAGGAGGGGGGCCACCAGGGCCCCACACGCAGGGGTGGCGCGGCCAGGCCCCTGGCCGCGCGGGCCCCGCGTGAGGGCGCCTGGCTCCTCCTCTGACATCGCCCCTTCGCCTATAAAGACCCCCCGACGGAAAAAACCTAAGTACCCGATCACTTTTCCAGAACACATCGCGATCCGCCACCGCCGTCGACCCGAAGATCGGGAGGGTCCAGAAGCTCTTCCCAGCACCCTGCCAGAGAGGGGAATCGCCACCGGAGGTCTTCTTCATCGACATGCTTGCCTCCGGAGCGATGAGTGAGTAGTCTACCTTGGACTATGGGTCCATAGCAGTAGCTAGATGGTTGTCTTCTCCACCATGTGCTTCATGTTTAGATCTCATGAGCTGCCCTACATGATTGAGATCACCGTTATGTAATTCTACATGTTTGGTTTGTTGGGATCCGATGAATATTGGTGTTTATGATTGAGTTGCTGTACTGAATATTATCTTTTGTTATCTCTTTGTTGTTTATGATCTTGCATGCTCTCCGTTGTTAGTAGCTATCTTGGCCGAGTAGTTGCTAGTGACTCCAAGAGGGGGTATTTATGCTCGATAGTGGGTTCATGCCTCTATTTAACCTGGGGGAGTGACAGAAACCTCTAAGGTTGTAGATGTGTTGTTGCTACTAGGGAGAAAACAACATTCATATGCTCAAGGGCATATGCTTTGTTTACATTACACACTTTGCTTAACGCAATTATCCGTTGTTCGCAACTTAATACTCATGGGGTGTTCGGATTGATATCCCCGGGAGTGGATTATTAGTCATAGATGCAGTTGGATGGCGGTCTATGTATTTTGTTGTAATGCCCAGAGTAAATCTCATAGTGATCTTCTTGACATATCACGTTTATCTTTATTCTATCAATTGCCCAACTGTAATTTGTTTACCCAGCATGTGTTATTTTATCTATGGAGAGACACCACTAGTGAACTGTGGACCCCAGTCCTATTTACATCATATTGCTATCACCTGTTTACTTTACTCGTACTGTTTACTTTACTCGCATACTTTACTGTTTTCCACTCGATACACTCATAACCTTTGTTTCAAGCAAACCGGTGAGATTGACAACCTCATCGTAAGTTGGGAACAAAGTACTTGGTTGTGTGTGTGCAGGTTCCGCGTTGCTACTGGCCGAAGACGAGTCAACAAGTGCGCCCTTGTTGGAGTGCTATTAAGCCAGTCTGCATCACCTTCAGTCGTTTGTCTCTCCTCTCCAAGATCGATATTAAACCTTGGTTTCTTAACTGAGGGAAAACTAGCTGCTATACTCATCATACCTTCCTCTTGGGGTTCCCAACGGGCTGGTTATTCACCATGCACAAGGAATCAACTGGGGGCCATCAAACGCCATCAGCTAATTTTCTGGCGCTGTTGCCGGGGAGGAAGTAGAAGACTTCTGCGAGGGGAGTTTTTCGCACGCACATCCTTTACTTTGTTATTGTTTTGCTTTACTTTATTTATTTTACCTGCATTGCTTTTTATCAAAAACCCAAAAAAATAGAATCCTTGGTAGTTGTTTTTACTTGTTTACTTTAGTTTTGCTGAAATGGCCAATCCTAAAAACACCAAGTTGTGTGACTTTACTAGCACAAACAATAGTGATTTTATCTGCACTCCTATTGCACCACCTGCTACTGCTGCAAACTTTTATGAGATTAAGCCTGCTTTATTGAACCTTGTTATGAAAGAGCAATTTTCTGGTGCTAGTACTGAAGATGCTGCAGCTCATCTCAACAATTTTGTTGAGCTATGTGAGATGCAGAAATATAAGGATGTTGATAGTGATATTATTAAGCTCAAGTTGTTTCCTTTTTCTTTGAGAGGAAAAGCTAAAGATTGGTTGTTGTCTTTGACTAAGAATAGTATTGATTCATGGGCTAAGTGTAAGGATGCTTTTATTGGTAGATACTATCCTCCTGCTAAGATTATATCCTTGCGTAGCAATATTATGAAGTTTACTCAGTTTGATAATGAACATGTTGCTCAAGCTTGGGAAAGAATGAAATCTATGATAAAAAATTGCCCCACTCATGGACTGACTACTTGGATGATTATCCAAACTTTTTATGCAGGACTGAATTTTTCTTCGAGGAACCTACTTGATTCAGCTGCTGGAGGCACTTTTATGTCCCTTACCTTGGGAGCCGCAACAAAGCTAGTTGACAACATGATGGTAAATTATTCCGAATGGCACACCGAGAGAGCTCCACAAGGTAAGAAGGTAAATTCTGTTGAGGAAACCTCTTCCTTAAGTGATAAGATTGATACCATTATGGCTATGCTTGCTAATGATAGGACTCATGTTGATCCTAATAATGTTCCTTTGGCCTCTTTGGTTGCTCAATAAGAGCATGTTGATGTGAATTTCATTAGAAACAATAAGTTTAACAACAATGCTTATAGGAACAATTTTGCTAGTAACAATTATAGGCCGTATCCTTCTACCAATGGTAATGGTTATGGTAACTCTTATGGTAATTCCTACAACAACACTAGGGCCGCGCCCTCCGAGCTTGAGGTAATGCTCAAGGACTTCATCGGTAAGCAAACTGCTTTTAAATAGTCTGTTGAGGAAAAGTTTGGCAAAATTGATATTCTTGCTTCTAAAGTTGATAGCCTTGCTCATGATGTTGAAATTCTGAAATTAAAAGTGTTGCCTAATGATGTGAAAGAGAACAATGTTTTTGCTACCGCTAATGCTATTCAAGTTGGAATTGATGAAAATATTAGATTGTTAGCGGAATTGCATGCCAGGTGGGAAACAGAAGATGAGATGGCTAGAGAGATGAAGGTATGTACTATTACTACCTCTAATGATGTTGCTCCTAATGCTAGCAATCCTCTTACTTTGATTGGTGTAGAGAAAACTCCCACTCCTTGTGTTAAAAAGCCTAAAACTGCTGTCGGTGTAATGGATACCGGTGTATCCCGGTCCACCTGCTCCTGGGCCCCGTCATCGGCCCATCTTCAGCCCAGGAGATAATCAACAATCTTCGCTACGGAGAAGACCCTCACGAGGAGGCGCCTCGTGAGGAGAACGACGACAGAAACCGCTAAGGACCAAAAGACCTCCTCACGAGCCCCTGCTGGTGAGGAGAGGAGGTACGCCCACGTCAGCCTAGCACGATTTCGTGCGGGGCAAGAAGGGCAACGGGCAGAAGACCGCGTACCGTCCACGCTACCCCCGACAGGGAGGAGACCAACTTTCTCTGTGCCTGCCCAAAGCGGCACAGTGGCAGTTGGCCACCCCCCTAAATATAGCATGGACGGTGCAGGGCGCCAGAGGAGGACGTCAGCCTCCTCCACCCACTCCTGTGGACCGGCGCCGCTACCCTACGAAGACCAAGTCTACAGAAGAACCTAGTCTACAGCTGTCCTCCCTCCTTGGCCGTGTGTGGCAACCCCTTCCCCAAGAAGATAAGGGGAAGGAGGCCCTTGGCGCTATAAGAGGAGGGGAGGCCACCCTTAGAGGGAGCCGGTCTAATCTAATCTCCATCGTCTTCGAGCTGCTAGCTGGGCACGCAGGTTCTTCAACCTCTGGCCAGCTAGAGCTTTGTAACCAAGGCCTTGTACTCCTCGCGAGGTGTCGCGTTGTAATACAAGAAGGCAGGAAGTAGGGGTTTTACCTCACCACGAGGGCCCTGAACCTGGGTAAAGCTCGGTCTCCCTCTCTGCAGTGCGTTGCGCGTCCGACAATCGAGGCTTCCGTCACCGTGTTTCGTTGCGATCCAAGATCTCACACGTTCAGCCCCCTGCGTTCGAATCTTCGGGTCCGTCGCATGGTACCCCATGTTCTTGCGACACGAAATCCATCGACATTTGGCGCGCCAGGTAGGGGGTTGTGGTGTTTTTTCTTCTAGATCTGCTTCGACATGGCCGACGCCAACGCAAGGCTCGAGCGTCTTCGCCGTCGCAACGCTGCTCGGGGGCAAACCGAGCCCATCTTCCGTCGTCGTGAAGCTTCGGACGAGGAGGAAGAGGAGGAAGATCTGGAGTCCTCCTACCTCCCGTCTGGGCGGACAGAGCCTTCGATCTCCTTCACCGCCACCGCCACTTCTCGCGCTCGTTCTGGGAGTCAGCTGTCTCCTGCGCAGGCACTCGCCATGGCGCAGGAGCTGCTGCGCTATCAACCTACCGACGACGGGCGTGAGGGGTGGCGCGCTCGAATCGCCGAGCTCGTCGCCATCGCCAACGAAGACCCGGCCTTGGGAGGAGCCCAGGGCGCGGGGCATCCAGATCCGGCGGCGGGGCATCATGCCCCGGGCACCGGAGATGGAGGGGCCAACAAGGCCAAGAAGGTGGTTTCCCGCGCCGCATCTTCGCCGCGCGGGGAGCCAAGCTGCCAAATCGTCCAACGCGCTCCGGAAGACGCACGCGTCTCCCTCGAGCGCCGCCGCGAAAATCATGACCGCGCCATCAATGACATCGGCGAGGCTGGCAAGAACGTCAGGACCCCCGGCGTCCCGATCTACAACCCCGGGTGTCTTGCCCTCACTCGCCAGCAGCGCTACGTTGTCTGGCCTGATAAGTTCAAGCCGGACATCGCCACGCGCTACGACGGGACCACAAACCCTGTCGAATTCCTCCAACTCTACGTCGTCGCCGTCCAGGCTGCGCGTGGAGATCAGCGCGCCATGGCCAACTGGTTCCCCATGGCCCTCAAGGACGCTCCGCGGACTTGGCTCATGAATCTTCCTCACGAATCCGTGACTTCGTGGAAGGATTTATGTCGTCAGTTCGTCGCCAACTTCATGCCCACGTACGAGCGCCCCGCAACTAAGAACGATCTTAAGGCGGTGCGTCAGTACAAGGGCGAGACGCTGCGTCAGTACATCCAGCGCTTCAGTCAGATGAGGAACAAAATCCCCAGGATCTCCAACGAGGAGGTCATCTCCGCATTCTCCACGGGCGTCTCCGACGTCAAGATGCGGGAGAAGCTGTCCGTGAATGATGAGCTGACTTCCGTCGTCAGGCTCTTCGAGATCGCCGACCGCTGCGCCAAGGCTGGGGAGGGGAGGCTCTTCGTGCACAATCTGCCGGAGGCGCCTCCCCCAAAGCCGAAGTCCAAGGACCCCAAGCGAAAGGAGGCTGCTGCCCTCGCGGCGGAGCCAGATCATAAGCAACGCCGCGGGGACCGCTCCGATCGCGATAAAGGTCGCCGTCGCCGCTACTGCCTCATCCACAAGAAGGACACCCACAATACCGAGGACCTCCCGAGGATAGATCAAATCGTCGACTCCACCGCCGGCTGCGACCTCCTTTGCTTCTTGGATGCTTTCTCCGGCTATCATCAGATCAAGATGGCAAAGGAGGATGAAGAGAAAACCGCCTTCATCACGCCCTGCGGCGTGTACTGCTACGTCTGCATGCCCTTCGGCCTGAAGAACGCAGGAGCCACCTTCCAAAGGCTCATGCGTAAGGCCCTGGGGGCTCAGATGGGAAGGAACGCGGAAGCCTACGTCGACGACATCGTTGTCAAGACTCGCGAGGGTCACACCTTCATCGAGGATCTGGAGGAGACATTCGTCAACTTGAGGAAGGTAAACATCAAGCTCAACCCCGCCATGTGCGCCTTTGGCGTACCGTCGGGGAAACTGTTGGGGTTCCTCGTGTCCAATCGCGGGATAGAGGCGAACCCCGACAAGGTCAAGGCCATCGAAGAAATGCGTCCTCCGCGTAATCTCAAGGAAATGCAATGCCTCGCGGGGTGCATGGCAGCCCTGGGGCGCTTCATCGCGAGGAGTGGGGAAAAAGCTTTGCCCTTCTTCAAGCTCATGAAGCGCACCGGGAAGTTTGAGTGGACTCCGGAAGCCGACAAGGCCTTCGCCGAGTTAAAAAGGTACCTCACGAGTCCACCGATCATGGTTGCCCCTACCCCCCGCGAGCCCTTGCTACTCTACATCGCGGCAACTCCAAGGACTGCAAGTGCCGTCCTCGTCGCGGAGCGGGACGTCAAGGTACTCGCCAGAAAGGAGGTTACTCCTCCTAGCTCGGGGGCTCCTCGCGAGGAAGAGGCTGCTTCACTTCCCGCCCCTCGAGAGGAGCCGCCCGGGGGGTCTTCACCGACCGAGCCGCTCTCTCAGAGCCACGCTCCAAAGCCTCCTGAGGAGGAGCCTTCCGAGGGTGTCGTCAAGGTGCAAAAGCCTGTCTACTTCGTCAGCACGGTACTGCGCGACGCGCGGGAACGCTACACAATGCAGCAAAAGCTGCTCTACACCTTGCTCATCGCCTCGCGGAAGCTACGCCACTACTTCCAGGGTCACCCGATTAAGGTGGTAACCGATCGGCCCCTGGAAACCGTCCTGCGCAACCCCAATGTCACCGGGCGGGTGGCTGAGTGGGCTGTGGAGCTTCAGCCTTTCGAGATCTCCTTCGAAACTACAAAGGTAATCAAGAGCAAGGCTTTGGCCGAGTTCACTGCAGAATGGACTGATCCATTCGTAGACGAGCCTCCAGAGGAGGAGTCGACTCTCCCTGGAGAGGAGGCCCCGGGCCTCTGGGTCATGCACTTCGACGGCGCCTTCAACCTTCCGGGCGCGGGAGCAGGCGCTGTCTTAACCTCTCCCTCTGGAGACAAGCTTTTCTACGCTGTGCAGCTCTGCTTCGGGTCGGAACACAAGGTCTCCAACAACATCGCGGAGTACGAAGGACTACTTGCAGGCTTAAGGGCTGCGAATGCTTTGGGCATCAAACGCCTCATCGTCAAAGGAGATTCACAGCTGGTTGTGAACTTCTCCAACAAGAGCTACACTCCAAAGGATGAGCACATGGCGGCTTATCTCGAGGAGCATCGAAAGATGGAAAAACGCTTCCAAGGCCTGGAGCTGAAGCACATCCCGAGAGGGGAAAACGTGGAGGCCGACGAGATCGCCAAGCGCGCTTCTCATCGCCTGGCACAGCCTGCCGGCATCTTCGAGGAGCGTCTCTTCAAACCGTCCGCTTCTCCGTCGACATCCGAACCACCTCCTCCTTCCGCTTTGCCGCCACCGCCGGAGCAGGGGGCTCCGGATTGCGGGCCTCCTTCGGGTGACCGCGTCCTCCTGGCATTGGCCCGGCAGGAGGGAGTGGATTGGATCATCGAGCTCAAGGCCTACCTCACCAGCAGCAGGCTTCCTGAGGATGAAGAGGAGGCCGAGAGGATTGTGCGGCAAGCTTCAGGCTACTACGTCAAGGATGGTGACTTGTACCGGCGTCGCCCAAATGGCGTCGCTCTGAAGTGCATATCTACTCACCAAGGCCAAGAGCTTCTAAGGGACATCCATGCCAGCGAATGTGGGCACCACGCTTCAGCCGCGACTCTAGCTGCGAAGGCATATCGAAGCGGCTTCTACTGGCCTTCGGCGCTCGGAGATGCGTCGGAGATGGTCAAGAGGTGCGAGGCGTGCCAATTCCACGCCAAGCAGATACATCAGCCGGCGCAAGAGCTGCGCACCATCCCACTCACTTGGCCCTTTGCAGTTTGGGGGCTGGACATCCTCGGTCCATTTCCCAGAGCGCAAGGGGGCTATCGCTACCTCTACGTCGCCATCGACAAGTTCACCAAGTGGGTGGAGGTGGAACCGGTGTGCACAATCCCGGCCAGGTCCGCCGTCAAGTTCGTCCGTGGACTGGTCTGTCGCTTTGGTGTGCCTAACCGCATAATCACCGACAACGGCAGCCAGTTCACCAGCGGCTTGTTCCGGGAATACTGCGCATCGACCGGCATCAAAATCTGCTTCGCCTCCGTCGCCTACCCCCGGAGCAATGGCCAAGCCGAGCGTGCCAACGCTGAAGTACTCAAAGGACTCAAGACGAAAAGCTTCAACGCCAAGCTCGAAGCCTGCGGCAAAAAATGGTTAGACAACCTCCAATCCATCTTGTGGTCCATCAGGACTACCACCACCAAGCCCACCGGAGAAACCCCTTTCTTCTTGGTCTACGGGGCGGAGGCTGTTCTTCCCACCGACGTCAAGTTCGGGTCGCCAAGAGTGCTCGCCTTCGACGAAATTCGCCAAGAGGACCTCATCAAGGACCGCCTCCTTCTGCTCGAAGAAGCTCGGTGCCAAGCCGCGCTCCGCGCCGCGAGGTAACAGCAAGGACTACGCCGCTACCATAGCCGCCATGTTCGAGCAAGAACTCTGGAGGTCGGCGACCTGGTGCTGAGGAGAATACTCTCTCGCGAGGGCCTGCACAAGCTGTCTCCAATGTGGGAAGGACCCTTCAAGGTGACGCACATCGCCAGGCCTGGCTCGGCGCGGCTGGAAACCGCAGAAGGCGTGCCAGTGGGGAACCCGTGGAACATAGCTCATCTGCGAAAGTTCTACCCTTAGGTTCCTCACGAGGAGAAAAAGACCGTTTTCACGGCACTTGTATCAGCTCAATCTGCTCTTAAGCGCTGATATTAAGTTAAAGCGCAATATAGCGCCTCTGCTTCAGCATGACATCAAAATGGCATGAAGTCCATTTATTTTCTGTTGTACTCCTCGCGGAAGGGGGCTAGGCACGGTGTCTATGCTGGGGCCTTCGCCCGGAAAACAGCAAGCCCGAAAAACCCGAAGGGAGCGAGCTCTGGTCGGGGGCGACGGCCCCATTAACGATCACCTCTGGATGCCCATGGTGCTTAGTTCCTCGCGAAGTGCTCCAGAAAATAAAAAATCTTCGAGGAAAAGTCCAAGGTGTGCCCATGGCACCCGCTAAGGACCTACCCCTCGTGAGCAACCCTCACGAGGGAGCAAAGACGCGTCGATGCATCAGCATCCGCAGGAAGATTCCCTCTCCCGAGGAAGGCCTAACGTGGCAGGATTATTGAAGACCAAGGCCGCTCCGATAAATCTTGCGAAGGAGACGCAGATCCGGAGGTCCGCGCCAGGCCCTTCACCTCATGAGCAACCCTTGTGAGGTGTCGACGGTCTCTGGGCTCTCTTAAGCGTCGACGTTTTCACGTCCGTGAGGGTCCAGCTTCCCTCAACGACGAGGAAGGCCCCGTGAATCGCCATGCGCGGCAATTTGCTCTTAGCTGCTGGCACAGATAGTGCCGCGCTCCTCCACGACGGAGAAGGTCCCTGTGCCGGTCACAGGGGCATCTTATTCGCCTTCTTTTTTCGTTTGTTTTATCGATTTGTTTTTCCGTTTTCGGGGATTTGGGGTTTTTTGTTTTCCAACCTTTTCTCCAACTTCTTGTCTCAGGAATCGTCCACTGTGTCATCGACGCCGAACCCGTCCCGAGCTCTGAGGTGGAGGGAGGCTTCCCGTCGATACCTGCAGCTCTCCAGGGCTCTCGAGCAAGCGAATGGCCAGGACAGTGAAGGACAGCAAGATTCAACAAAGGGATTTCATTAAAGCGCCCCCAGAGGGGGAAGGAGCAAAGCACGGCGGGGCATTCCCCGCCGGCAAGGACTACACAACGAAAAGGGGAGGAGACTAGCTCCCCTCCCCAGAAGACTACCGCCCAGGACCTCCTCTTCACTGCGCCGGGAGCTGGGGGTAGGTGCGGCGGACGCCGTCGGCGGTGAAGATCTGCACCATCGCCTCCAGGGTCCCCAGCTTGAAGCGGAAGACGAGGCGGTCGCCGATGCGGAGGCGGCAGCCGAGGGCGAAGGGCCTCCAGCGGCCGGAGAGGACGACGTTGCCGGTCGGCCCGAAGAGGATGTCCACAGGCCAGAAGAGATCTGGCCTGCTCTGCTCCCCCAGGGCGATCTCCCCGGCGGCTGGGCCGTGGGCGTGAAGCACCCTCCGGATGGCGTCGGGCAACCGGAGGGAGTTGAACCCCGGGGCGTCGACGACAACGAGGAGCTCAAGGAAGCGGGACCCCGGGGCGACAAGGGGTCCCAGCATCGCCGCCGCCAGGTGGCGCGGAGTGGCGATCACTCCGTTCACCGGCGGGGCAGGAAGATCTGCGACAGGGGGAGGGGGGCCCAGGGCGGCCTCCACCTCCCGGAGGGCCCGATCGATGCTCCCCGAGGCGCGGGGAGCAGGCGCCGCCGCCAGCGGCGACGACGAGTTCAGGGCGCCTCCACGCGCAGGACCCCTGAGGGTCAGGGCGCCGGAGGTCCCCGCGGCGGCACGGCTCGCCTCGCCCTGCCGCGGCGCGCCAATGCGGAGGGGGCCGCCGGCACCGGGCGTCCACTGGGCCGGGACCTTCGCCTTTTTCCTGCTGCCCAGGGGGCGCCCACGGCGCTTCGCCCCAGAGCTTGGACCGGCGGCGGCGGAGTTGGAGGGGTCCATGCTCTCAGGGAAGAAGAAGTGGAAGTGGCACTGGTGGAAGGAGGTGAAGTGCCGACGGTCTCGAGGAGGACCTATTTAAGGGGATCATCCAGCGTCGATGCGTCAAATCCCAGCGCGGGAACCGAAACGTTGGCGCAGCGCTCTGCAGTCAAGCGACGCATCATTATGATGGATGACGCCTCGGAGACTGTAGCGTCGCCGCCGTTTCGTCTCACCAGCTGCGGCCACGACACGCGTCTGCAGCCTCTGCATCTTCACATGGTCCTCTGACCGCGCAGTTGACGCGCGCCGTTGGAGGGCCCAGCAGCTTCGGGGGCCCCCGACCCTTCGCTTCCTCAAGAGGGCGCGTTGTGGGCCGGGCTCCCGGGGGCTACTGTCGGTGTAATGGATACCGGGGTATCCCGGTCCACCTGCTCCTGGGCCCCGTCATCGGCCCATCTTCAGCCCAGGAGATAATCAACAATCTTCGCTACGGAGAAGACCCTCACGAGGAGGCGCCTCGTGAGGAGAACGACGACAGAAACCGCTAAGGACCAAAAGACCTCCTCACGAGCCCCTGCTGGTGAGGAGAGGAGGTACGCCCACGTCAGCCTAGCACGATTTCGTGCGGGGCAAGAAGGGCAACGGGCAGAAGACCGCGTACCGTCCACGCTACCCCCGATAGGGAGGAGACCAACTTTCTCTGTGCCTGCCCAAAGCGGCACAGTGGCAGTTGGCCACCCCCCTAAATATAGCATGGACGGTGCAGGGCGCCAGAGGAGGACGTCAGCCTCCTCCACCCACTCCTGTGGACCGGCGCCGCTACCCTACGAAGACCAAGTCTACAGAAGAACCTAGTCTACAGCTGTCCTCCCTCCTTGGCCGTGTGTGGCAACCCCTTCCCCAAGAAGATAAGGGGAAGGAGGCCCTTGGCGCTATAAGAGGAGGGGAGGCCACCCTTAGAGGGAGCCGGTCTAATCTAATCTCCATCGTCTTCGAGCTGCTAGCTGGGCACGCAGGTTCTTCAACCTCTGGCCAGCTAGAGCTTTGTAACCAAGGCCTTGTACTCCTCGCGAGGTGTCGCGTTGTAATACAAGAAGGCAGGAAGTAGGGGTTTTACCTCACCACGAGGGCCCTGAACCTGGGTAAAGCTCGGTCTCCCTCTCTGCAGTGCGTTGCACGTCCGACAATCGAGGCTTCCGTCACCGTGTTTCATTGCGATCCAAGATCTCACACGTTCAGTCCCCTGCGTTCGAATCTTCGGGTCCGTCGCGTGGTACCCCGTGTTCTTGCGACACGAAATCCATCGACAACTGCCAAAACTTTTTCTCAAAAGAGTGCTAAAAATTTTCGGAGTGTAGGAGATGATAGCTCTACTTCTTTTAATGATTTTGATGTTGATGGCTGCAATATATCTGAAGTTATTTTGTTCTTGCAAAAGCTTGCTTTGACTCCCAATGCTAGTTCTTTAAATATTGCTTTTACTAAGCATATTACCAATGCTCTTATAAAGATTAGGGATGAAAAGTTGAAGCAAAAAGCCTCCGTTCCCAAGAAGTTAGAAGATGGTTGGGAACCCATCATTGATATGCATGTTAATGGTTATGATTGCCATGCTTTATGTGATCTAGGTGCTAGTATTTCTATCATTCCTAGAAAGATTTATGACATGCTTGATTTACCACCGCTTGAAAAGTGTTATTTTGATGTTCCTATTGCTGATGTTGCTAAGAAGAAACCTTTGGGAAGGATTAATGATGTTCTTATTGTGGCTAACAATAACCTTGTTCCCGTTGATTTTCTTGTTATGGACATTGAATGCCATGCTTCATGTCCTATCATTTTGGGAAGACCCTTTCTTCGAACTGTAGGTGCTATCATTGATATGAGGGAAGGCACTATCAAATATCAATTCCCACTAAAGAAAGGTATGGAACACTTCCCTAGGAAAAGAAATAAATTACTTTTTGACTCTATTCTTAGAGCAAATTATGAGCTTGATGCTTCATCACTTGATGTTACTTGATTCGCAATTTTCTGCGCCTAGCTCAAAGGCGTTAAAGAAAAGCACTCTTGGGAGATAACCCAATGTTTTCTTTTCAGCACTTTTTCTTTTATTTGAGTCTTGGAAGTCATTACTACTGTAATGACCGCTCCTTATCTTGTTTATTTCGTTTTTGTGCCAAGAGAAGCCTCTAATTTGAGTGAGGTAAAGATTTGGGGATGTTGCTGTCCTGAAACTGTTTTCGGTGCTGCACCGTAAAAATTCGTATAAATTCTCTGTTTATCTTTTGGACCTGCCATTTCTTGTGCATATGCCCCAGGTTATATCCAAACTTTTGTTAGTTGAACACTTTTTTATTTGAGCAACAGAAAATCCCTCAAAAATTCGACCTTTGTCAGCTGTTCAGTTTTGACAGATTTCTGTCAATATTTGTGTTTGCCACTTTATCGCTTTCTTTTGAGTTCTTTTGATCACGGAACTTTTTGGGAGGTTGCTACAGTAGTACTTGCTATATATGTGGTGGTTTTGAGTTGAAACCTGAAGCAAAAAGAGGTTGATTATATGTTATGCTTACACTAATGTTGCTAATAGAATTGTGTTTAGTTTTGTATGAAGGAAGTTTTCAAGTGTAGGGATTGGAGAATGATGAGATGAGTTGAAGAATGGACAAAAGCTCAAGCTTGGGGATTCCCAGGCATCACCCCAAGAAATATCCAAGAAGTACAAGCGTCAAAGCTTGGGGATGCCCCCGAGGCACCCCTTCTTCATCGGCAAAAATCAGGTCACCTTTCAAAACATTATATTTTTATTGCTTCATGCACTATGTGTTTTTCTTGGAGCGTCAGTTGTTTTAGTTTTCTTAGTTTGTTTAGTTTGTTTGTTTGCTGCAATAAATGATTGGACCCCAACAAATTTCCTTTGGAGGAGATGTACTCGTTTTCATTTGCCAAGAACACTCCGTTTTTCATTCTTACAATTTCACTCTTATAAAAAATCAAGCGTTCTTCTTTTTCTGCGACTGCTTTTGGTTTTTGTTTTCGCCTTGATTTGCGTTCAGACCTTGTCATATCTTTTCATCAAGGTGTATTTTTGCCTCTGATCTTTATTGGTTTTCATCAAAAGAGGTGTTTATAAAAATTTTAAATGGTGTTGGAAAAGAGAAAAAGCTTTGTGCAAAATAGTGGTACAAGAAGGAGCTTGTGTAGACTGCGGCTTAGGCTTTTTCATGTCATGCTTGATGTCTTTTTGATAGTATGCTTAATGGTTTTGCTGTAGCATGACTTGTCTCAAATAACTGAGATTGCTTAATGAGCCTTTGAAAAAATCATGCGTTGTTTTTATTGTATGGAAGCATTATTTTGGTTTTCTCCTTGATGCTTTATTTGGGTTGACTTGGCGCATGCTCAAACATGTTAGACTCTTACAAAGTCGCCAATAGCCTTCATGATCATTTAGTTTTTGACTTTTGATGCCATCTTATGCTTCTTTTAATGTCGCTTTGTCGCTTTGCATGATTATGGCCATTATTGCTCTCTTAGTTGGTCGCTCCCAGTCTTTTGCTAGCCCTCGCCTTGTACTGAGTATGAGCTCTACTCGTGCATCCAACTCCTAAAAGCCAAAGTTTTCCAAAGTGTCCACCATACATACCTACTAGCAATTTGCTATTCCAAGTAAATTTGACTTGCTTTTATTTTCTCTTCAAATTAAACTCTTACCAGTGTTATGCGAAATTCGGTCAGTAAAGCTCTCACGAACCGGAAGGCACACTTTACTTTTTCCTATTCTTAAAAATTTGACATTGTGGTCTCTTAGGTTGAGTTGTTATGCTTGCAAGTTGTAAGTTGGATTCTAGCCCAGCCATGCAGTCATGGGGCAAGCTTTCAACATTGCACTTCTTATTTGAGTTGATATCGTGATCTTTTGTTTATGGATGCCCGCGGTGTGAAATGAATTGGGAATCTTGTGGGGATCATAGAGTTTGTATATGTGTTAGGGAAACGCCGGGCCGCCAATCTAAGCCATGCATAATTCATGGTGGAAATTTGCAGCATACCCATGGTGAACATTCGACGACGCATCTCACAATAAAAAGCAAAACAAAAGGCAAATAAATGAGATGTCGAGGTGTTCATTGTCTGCTTGTCCTGTCATTTTGGTGTGGGCTTGTTCCATGTCATTGGGCACGGAGGTACCCCATTGGCGGTTCTCAATGATATGCATATACTTACAATGACAAGAGCCTTGATTGGGACTCTAAGTAAAGTAGCATGAGGTTTGGGAACTCGTATTCACGGGGCACGAGGTCTTCAACTTATGATTTGTCAAGCATATGCATCATAATTATTCTCGCATTAACTTTAACCATTCAAGATGCTTATGATGGGGGCAATGAGAGCTCAAAGCCGGTAAGTACCATAATTTTTGAAGGTTATAAAACTTGCAATCACTGCTTCCCTCTACGAAGGGCCTTTCTTCTACTTTTACGTTGAGTCAACACCTTCTTTCTTTATGCACCATTAAGAGAGCATAGTTGTCATTCTTAGTGTGATATGCATTGTCCCAAAGTTCATTGATTGATTCATATTGTTGGTTTCAGTTGTTATTAAATTATTTGTATCTAGTCGCCCTCTTAAACTTGAAGGTGTCCTATGCATTTATGTTTTGCTCTCTTTGAAGGACAAGCTGAAAACCATTTGTATGTTTTTCCTTATGATTTGAACACACACGTTTGACTTTCATTGTTTCATTTTCATGATCTTTTGTTTGTGTTCATTTGCATGTTTACAACATGGTTGCTAAGTTTCTTATTGTCATGATTATATCTTCATGCCCATGTTTTAAGTTCTTATGATCCCAGCTCACAAATGATTACATATATGATCAAGATTGTGTAGGTGCATGTCACCTCAAAAATTATTTCTTTGTTATCACTTACCTACTCGAGGACGAGCAGGAGTTAAGCTTGGGGATGTTTGATACGTCTCCAACGTATCTATAATTTTTGATGCTCCATGCTTGTTTTTACACCATTTGCCTATTGTTTCGTTACACTTCGTGGCACTTTTATGCATTTTCCGGAACTAACCTATTAACGAGTTGCCACAGTGCCAGTTTCCTGTTTTTGTGTTTCAGAAGTGATACACAGGAAATATTCTCAGAATTGGACGAAACAAGTTCCTGAAGTCTTATTTTACCCGGAAGCTTCCAGAGATCCGAAGGAGAGTAGGAGGAGGGCCACCAGGGCCCCACACACAGGGGTGGCGCGGCCAGGCCCCTGGCCGCGCGGGCCCCGCGTGAGGGCGCCTGGCTCCTCCTCTGACATCGCCCCTTCGCCTATAAAGACCCCCCGACGGAAAAAACCTAAGTACCCGATCACTTTTCCAGAACACATCGCGATCCGCCGCCGCCATCGACCCGAAGATCGGGAGGGTCCAGAAGCTCTTCCCAGCACCCTGCCGGAGAGGGGAATCGCCACCGGAGGTCTTCTTCATCACCATGCTTGCCTCTGGAGCAATGAGTGAGTAGTCTACCTTGGACTATGGGTCCATAGCAGTAGCTAGATGGTTGTCTTCTCCGCCATGTGCTTCATGTTTAGATCTCATGAGCTGCCCTACATGATTGAGATCACCGTTATGTAATTCTACATGTTTGGTTTGTTGGGATCCGATGAATATTGGTGTTTATGATTGAGTTGCTGTACTGAATATTATCTTTTGTTATCTCTATGTTGTTTATGATCTTGCATGCTCTCCGTTGTTAGTAGCTATCTTGGCCGAGTAGTTGCTAGTGACTCCAAGAGGGGGTATTTATGCTCGATAGTGGGTTCATGCCTCTATTTAACCTGGGGGAGTGACAGAAACCTCTAAGGTTGTAGATGTGCTATTGCTACTAGGGAGAAAACAACATTCATATGCTCAAGGGCATATGCTTTGTTTACATTACACACTTTGCTTAATGCAATTATCCGTTGTTCGCAACTTAATACTCATGGGGTGTTCGGATTGATATCCCCGGGAGTGGATTATTAGTCATAGATGCAGTTGGATGGCGGTCTATGTATTTTGTTGTAATGCCCAGAGTAAATCTCATAGTGATCTTCTTGACATATCACGTTTATCTTTATTCTATCAATTGCCCAACTGTAATTTGTTTACCCAGCATGTGTTATTTTATCTATGGAGAGACACCACTAGTGAACTGTGGACCTCGGTCCTATTTACATCATATTGCTATCACCTATTTACTTTACTCGTACTGTTTACTTTACTCGCATACTTTACTGTTTTCCACTCGATACACTCATAACCTTTGTTTCAAGCAAACCGGTGAGATTGACAACCTCATCGTAAGTTGGGAACAAAGTACTTGGTTGTGTGTGTGCAGGTTCCGCGTTGCTACTGGCCGAAGACGAGTCAACAAGTGCGCCCTTGTTGGAGTGCTATTAAGCCAGTCTGCATCACCTTCAGTCGTTTGTCTCTCCTCTCCAAGATCGATATTAAACCTTGGTTTCTTAACTGAGGGAAAACTAGCTGCTATACTCATCATACCTTCCTCTTGGGGTTCCCAACGGGCTGGTTATTCAACACGCACAAGGAATCAACTGGGGGCCATCAAACGCCATCAAAGGGCCTGGACGACGGGCGGCTGAGGGGTGGTCATCTGCGCCATCCGCAAACTCGGACATGGAGGAGGGCTGGATCTGCGGCTTCGCAACCACTCTTGGCACCGCCGCCGTCTTGGTGGCTGGATCTGCGCCATCCGCAAACTCGGACATGGAGGAGGGCTGGATCTGCGCCGTCGCAGCAATGTTGTAGGCGATGGCTTCAATCGTCTTGGCATCGATGACCACTGTCGACACGGCCGCTGACGAGGGTTAACTCGACAAATGTCCTAGATGAAGGACTTAGGATCGGGGAGATAGGGCGTCGGATGAACTCGAAGGTAAAGTTAGTCGAAATAGGTGTGTATCGAAAGTAAACTTGGGTGTTCAACCTGGCTTGCTTTCAATCTGCCTTACACCGTCCCCTCCTGGCCCCTATATATAGTTGGCCAGGTCTCGAGGATCGGGTAGGGTCCGATACAGATTACAAATATCGACATACGGTAATAACTCGTATTCGACTATCATTACAATTGGGCCTAGCTTAACGGGCCTCAGGGGTACTCAACTAACGGGCTCTATTAACTATACCCTTGTCAGTAGCCCCTGAGATTCTACCAGAATTGCAGATTCAGGTTGAATCTCTGATCTTTAAATCTTCGACTTGGTCAATTCTTCATCTTCTTCAAATCTTCGACTTGGTCTTTCGACTTTACGTTTCATGATAATGTGCTCGCAAGGGGTTTTGATGATCAAGCCTGACAACTCTGACGGATCAAGAGGTCAGTTAACTGCCGGAACAGATACTTGTCACCTACTTCAAATTCAATCCCCTTGGACTTGAATTCGGGATACCGGTCAAACCCACTCTTTTGCCTCATTTAGGACTTACAAAGAACGAATCCCAGTGGTTCTCAGGGTACCCAGTGCGTCCACCAGGATTTTCTTCGCGTCGTAGACACGGATACATACCAGCAGAGCGCATCCATGTGCGTATACCGGGCCACACAGGACGGATCCCGGGGTCTTACCTTCGTGATAAATCACGGCATTCGAGTTTTGTTGCGATAACGCAACTCGAGAATCTCATATTCGCAGTCAAATTTTTCGACTGATAAAATCAAAGAATGTCGGATCTTAAATTGATCTTCTTCGCTCCCGATGGGAGTAATCTCTCTTCATTTTGTCGACTACGTAGTCGAAGTTTTGTATGCCTATCCTTCTTTATCTCCAATAGTGATTATCTCGTCTCTATCGGGTGCGCGCTCAGCGCTCCCGATGGGAGTAGCCCCCGAGGCTATGTTTGGCGACTTGTAGTCAAGCATAGGCTCAAAGTTTAGCTCTTCGCTCTTCTCTGGATGTCTTACTATTTTAGCGAGCCCCCGAGTCCAAGTCGAGGTTTCCATATCGTGCGATCATAGTCTCCTGTTCTTGTTTTTCTTCGTTGGTATTATCGTCTGCTGTACGCAGAATTTAACTCCTGTTGTAAAATATGTTTATGGGCTGTGCTGTAGCACGGGGGCCCAATAATACGCGCTTATAAATAAAGCATCATCTGGTAAAGGTAAAAACCCTAATCAGATTCTTCCTCCACCGCATCATCTTCTCTTCTCCATCTAGGGTTCTCCGAGGTTTTTCTCTTGTGCTCATGGCAGATGCTGAAGGTTCCTGCCTGAACCTTGGCTCCCCGGTGGCGCCACGAGGTCGGGGTCGCCCTCGTGGCAGCAAGAACAGGAACACCGCGCCGGCCGCCGCAGGAACTTCTTCGGATGCTCCGACTAAGCGTCGTCCCGGCCGCCCACCTGGTAGCAAGAACAAACCCAAAGTGACTAACGTCGCTCCAGGTCCAATCGCTCCTCCTCCTGCTGCTCCAGCTGCTCCTGCCACACCTCCCCGGATCTTTTCTTTCCTTTGCATTGCCATGGCGCAGTGCCGTGAGATTCAGCGCCTGCCGCTGAAATTTACGAAGTTCATGGATGGCCACGAACTGCGAGAGGCGGTTCTCCGTGAACAATCTGGCGGTGGCACCCCCTACGAGGTGGAGGTGTGGTATGATGGCGACGGCGAGCAGTACTTCCGAGGTGGCTGGTCGCAGTTTGCTGAGGACCACGACATCCATCCAGGCTTCTTCATAGCCTTCGACTTCCATGTCGGTACGTCGAAGTTTGACGTGAAGATCTACGATGGCACTCTTTGCCAGAAGAAGTATGAAGCTTGAAGCCCGCTTTTATTAGTATCTGCTATCCTTGTAATTTCGTTTGATAATGCCTTTCCTGCAATGATATTTGTAATAAATATTCGTACTTTGTGTCGATATCTTTTGCTAGTACCATGAGAACAATTCATGCTCTGAGGTATGCTTTCCATATATCGGGTTCTTTGCGAACCAATAAATGTAAGGATAATATCGGGTTCTTTTTATGAACCAAGTATTTTTCGGGTTGTGTAAACAACCTTATAGTGAAAGAAAACCTTCAACTTGCCATAATAATTCCTTTCGTGCGACCCAGGGGGTTGAAGCCCCCGAGCGGAGAAGTAAAAAATAATTCTACAACTTTGTCGAGTTCAACCCAAAGAACCCGACCTGTGGCCTCATGTTCTGGGTTCAGAAGGCTAACTCGAATTTATTGATACTATATTGAGTCTACGCGTAAAAACGTCGTAGCTGTTCTGCATTCCACGGGTTGCTCTCGTCCTTTCCAGTCTTCTTGTCTTGTAGTCGATATGCTCCTCCTGGTATTACTTCGGTGACGATGTAAGGTCCCACCCAAGGGGATTCCAATTTGCCGTGGCGGTCTTGCCTGAGTCGCAAAACAAGGTCTCCCACCACGAAAGATCGTGGACGAACTCGACTACTATGGTAGTTTCATAGGCTTTGTTGATATTGCGTAGCCCTTTCTAATGCTTTGTCTCTTGCTTCATCTAGCGCATCGACATCATCTTGCAATGCCTCTGTTGACGTTGTCTCGTCATACGCTGTCACTCGTGGAGCCTCATGCGTTACTTCGACTGGAAGCATGGCTTCGGCGCCATGGACCAGGAAAAAAAGGAGTTTCTTGAGTTGCTGCATTGGGAGTAGTTCTTAGACTCCAAAGAATGGAGGGCAATTCTTCTACCCAAGCGCTCTTGGCTTTCTCAAGAGGTGCTAAGAGCCTCTTTTTTATTCCACTACATATTAGGCCATTGGCTTTTTCGACTTGCCCGTTTGTCTTCGGGTGTGCCACAGATGCGAATTTGAGCTTGATTCCCAATCCTTCGCAATAACTCTTGAATTCCTTTGAGGTAAAATTTGTCCCGTTGTCTGTGATGATGCTGTATGGTACACCAAAACGGAAAACTATTGACTTGATGAAGCTGATTGCTGCTGTAGAATCTTGAGTTGTTACTGGGGCCGCTTCTACCCATTTGGTGAATTTATCGACTGCCACTAGCATGTAAACATGCCCTCCTGGCCAGGATTTGTGCAACTTTCCCACCATATCAAGGCCCCATTGTGCGAAGGGCCAAGATAATGGTATTGTTTGTAGCTCCGCTGCTGGTGCATGCGGCCTAGATGCAAACCTTTGACATGCTTCACACTTTCGAACTATATCTTTTGCGTCCTCGATGGCTGTTAACCAATAGAATCCTGCTCGGAAAGCTTTTGCCGCTATTGCTCTGCTGCTAGCATGATGGCCACATACTCCGCCGTGTATGTCTTTCAATATTGCTTGCCCTTCCTGGGGCGTTACACAACGCTGTAAAACGCCGGTAATACTTCTCTTGTATAATTTCCCTTCCAACACGACAAATGCTTTCGATCTTCGAGTTATCCTCTTGGCCTCCACTGCATCTTCTGGTAGTTTTTTATTTATCATGTGCGCAAGATATGGCTGCATCCATGTTTCTTCTATCATCATGATCTCCTCTGGTTCTGACGTAGCCCCCGAGCCTGCTGTAGTAGTCGAACTTTTTCCACTTTTTATTGATCTTTCCACTATTTCCTCCCAAAATACTCCAGACGGCACAGGCAAACACTGTGATCCGATATTTGCTAAAGTGTCGGCTTCTTCATTGCTGTTCCTGCTTATGTGCGAGACTTCGCATCCATCGAACGTCCCTTCTAGATAATGGTACAAATTTTTGTAGGCCATCATGTTGTCATTGATTGTGTCACATCTGTTTATAACTTGCTGAACAACAAGGTTGGAATCTCCAAATATTTTTAGGCGAGTTGCTCCACATGCTTTAGCCATCTTCATTTCGTGCAACAAAGCCTCATACTCCGCTTCGTTGTTGGAAGCCTGCGGGAAGCTCATCCTTAAGATGTACTTTAATTTGTCTCCATGAGGTGATATCAACACTACTCCTGTGCCTGCGCCTTGGACTCTCTTAGAACCGTCGAAGTACATTGTCCAAGTACTCGATAAGTCTGGTGGTCCCGTGCTTTGCAACTCGAGCCATTCTGCTGTAAAGTCTGGCAAGACTTGCGACTTGATCGCTTTCCTTTTTTCATACGTGATGTCCATGGGAGATAACTCGATTCCCCACAAAGAGACACGTCCCGTTGCTAGAGGGTTGTTCAATATATTCGACAGTGGCGCTTCATTGACCACTATGATTGGGTGCACCGCAAAATACTGTCGTAGTTTACGTGCAGTTGTGAAGACACTGTATGCCAACTTCTGATAGTGCGGGTACCTCTGTTTGGTTGGAGATAGCACTTCACTGATGAAATATACCGGCCTCTGGACGCCATGAGCTTTTCCTTCTTCACTTCTTTCGACTACTAGAACTGTACTCACCACCTGATGGGTTGCAGCGATGTACAAAAGCAGTGGCTCTTTTTCTTTTGGTGCGACCAACACTGGTGGCGTGGAAAGCACTTTTTTCAACTGTGCAAACGCTGCATCTGCTTCTTCTGTCCACTCAAATTTGTCATCTGACTTTTTCATAAGTGCATAAAAAGGAAGCGCCTTCTCCCCTAGTCGAGCAACGAAGCGACTTAATGCCGCGACACGTCCTGCCAACTTCTGTACGTCGTGGAGTTTCGTGGGTTTCCCCATTGTTAGAATTGCCTAAATCTTCTCTGGATTTGCTTCTATTCCTCGTGCTGATACCAAGAATCCCAACAGTTGCCCTGCTGACACTCCGAAGGAACACTTTGTCGGGTTTAGCTTAAGCTTGTACTTGTTCAGGTTGTCGAAGGTTTCTGCCAAGTCGCCGATTAAGGATTTCTCTTCTCTTGTTGTGATGACTACATCATCAATGTAGACTTGAATATTGCGTCCTATTTGGCTCCCGAGGCAGTTTTGCATCATCCGTTGATAAGTTGCTCCTGCATTTTTTAGGCCGAATGACATTACCTGGTAGCAAAATACTCCGTATGGTGTGATGAAGGCCGTTTTTTCTTCGTCCTCTTTCTTCAATTTGATCTGATTGTAACCAGAATACGCGTCCAAAAAGGAAAGCCTTGCACATCCCGCTGTGGAATCGATTATCTGATCGATGCGGGGTAGAGGGAAGGGATCCTTTGGGCAATGCTTATTGAGAGATGTGTAGTCGACACATACTCTTTGTACGTCTGTATTATTCTTGGGTACTATGACTGGGTTCGACACCCAACTCGAAGTTTTGATTTCTCTGATAAATCCGGCATTTTCTAGCCTGTGTAATTCTGACGCTATCGCCTTCCTCTTCGGTTCATCAAATTGCCTCAATGGTTGCTTGACTGGTTTTGCCTTGGGATCTACATTAAGTGCGTGCTCGACGAGTTCCCTGGGAACCCCTGGCATGTCCGATGGACACCAGGCGAAAATTTCCCAGCGCTCACGGAGGAACTCGATGAGCGCGCCTTCCTATGCGGGATCCAAGTTCACCGCAATTGATGTCGTCTTGTTTGGATCTGTAGGGTGGACCTGAATTTTCTTCGAGTCCTGCGTTGTGTCGAAAGCCTTGTCTGGTAGGGATCGTCCAACGTCGGGTAGCACATTATGATCTGTTTCTCCTTTCAACCTCTCATATTCTGCTGTCATGCCAAAAGTTTGCGCCATCCTGTTGAATTCTCTGTCGCATGTGTTGGCTACTTCAAAGCTCCCTTGTACTGTAATTGTTCCTTTGGGCCCTGGAATTTTTAACGTGAGATACGCGTAATGTGGTACTGCCATGAATTTTGCAAATGCTGGGCGCCCCAGGATTGCATGATATTGCGATGGCCAGTCCATGACTTCGAACTCCAACTTCTCTCTTCTATAGTTTTCGCTGCTGCCGAAGCAGACATCGAGTTCTATCCTTCCCAAAGGGTAATTTGCTGCTCCTGGTACTATTCTGTGGAAAGAGCAATCTGTTGACTTCAGACTCGTTAATGAGATGCACATTGCCTTTAGTGTTCTAGCATATATTAAGTTTATGCCGCTCCCTGCATCCATGAACACTCTTCCGATGTCGTATCCTCCTATTTGCGCCTTTAGAACCATAGGCGAGTGGCCCGGCCTGGGAACTTTCCTTGGGTGGTCTGCTCTGCTGAACTTGACTGGTTGCTCTGACCACCGTAGGTACTCTGTGGTAGCTGGTGGCGATGATATTGCTAGGTTTACTTGCCTAGATATGCTCTTTCGCTCTTTCTTTGACTTGGGCACCGGTTGAATCATGGCTGATATGTATACTTTTGACTCTAGGTGCTTTGCTAGTCTTTGCATTTGATATCCTTGATTTTTACGTCTTTCTCCTTGCCTTCCTTCTTGACTTGAGCCCATGGCGCCTTGCAACCTTAGGAATGTTCTGCAATCCTTCATCTGGTGATTTGAGACCCTTTTCCCGTCGAGATACGCGTAGTGGATTCGACAAGGTCCGTATAGCATATCCTCGGCCGAAGGACCAGAGTATCTTGATTTCTCCTCTCCTTTTGCCTGAAATCTCCTACTTTCATACCCTTCTTCTTCTTCTAATACATAACCCACGGCTACCTGATTTCGCCTTCCTTGGTTACCCCCGCTGCGGTGTCGCCTCCTCTGTCGACTCATTCTGTCGACTTCTGGCGAACGTCCTCTTTTATTGTTATACGCGTCCTCTCCATCAGCGAATTTGTTGGCTTGCTCCATTAGCTCAGCTACTGTCGTAGGTCTTGTTCTTCATATTTCCTCCACAAGATCTGAGCGACGAAGTCCTTCCGAAAAGGCGTCTATTGCTCGTTCGTCGGAGACGTCCTCTGCTGAGTTTTTGATTATACTCCAGCGTTGTATATAAGGCGTCTTGGTGTCCATCAGCAACAGATCTGAGGAGGGCAACGGAAGTGAGATATCGGCAGGCTCCGACATTGAAGGCTGGATATGCGCCATCGCAGCGATGTTGTAGGTCGCAGCAATGTTGTAGGCGATGGCTTCAATCGTCTTGGCATCGATGACCACTGTCGACACGGCCGCCGTCTTGGTGTCCATCAGCAACAGATCTGAGGAGGGCAACAGAAGTGAGACATCGGCAGGCTCCGACATTGAAGGCTTGATCTGCGCCGTCGCAACGATGTTGTAGGTCGCAGCGATGTTGTAGGCGATGGCTTCAAGACGATCGATGAGCACTGTGGACACGGCCGCCGTCTTGGTGTCCATCAGCAACAGATCTGACGAGGGTAACGAAAGTGAAACAGAGAGAGACATTTCAACTATTCCTGAGGGTTAGATCCTCACTGGCACTCTTAGATCCTCACCGGCACTCTTAGATCCACGCCGCCGCACGGTTAGATCCGCGCCGCCGCACACACGGTTAGATCCGCGCCGCCGCATGCTGCAGTTCCGCGCGGCCGCACGCACGGTTAGATCCGTGCCGCCGCACGCACGGTTAGATCCGCGCCGCCGCACGCACGCTGCAGATCTGCGCCGCCGCGACCGCCAGAGTAAGAGAGGAAGATGCGACTGCTAGGATTGGTAGGTATGTGCTCTGCTCTTCTCTCCGTATGCGTCCATCGAGGTAGAGAGAGATATATAGGCCGTCCGATCATAAATGATCCCACGGTGCAAGCGTACGTTGAGCTATCAACCAACCAAGATCCGTGTGACATACATCTCGACCAATCAGAGATCAGCCAGTGAGTAAAAGTGAGGAAAACTGAGTAGAACTAAGAGGGGGAAAAGTGAGGAAATGTTTATCGGAAGGGCAAAACTGAGTAGGACTGAGTAAAACAAGTGGACCCGAAGGGGGAAAACTGAGTAAAACTAAGTAAAACAGGGGCACCCAAATAATAAAGGGAGTAAGGGAAATTGTACTTTTGGCATAAAAATTGTTAGATTGTGTTATTTGAACAATATAGTACATTTTGGCCAACATGATATTGTTTGCAATTCAAAGATACACAAGTGTGACGAATTTGGACTCATTTGGACAAAGTTTGTAAGCATAGTGGGTATTTGGGAGGTGTGTTGAGTAGAAAGCCCTACATCTTCATAGCTAGTAGCTCATGGACTAGGAAGTGGTTTTGGGAAAAACTTCATATCTCTATATTTCCTTTTCCATTATTATTTCTCTAGGTTGTAGGTAACATAACAAGACTCCATGGGAAGGTTCCACCATGTTTTGAATTATTTTGAATTAAACTAAACCCAAAACTATATTTTTTGAGTTTAGTCACTTAGAAAATGATAAATTTCTTTTTCCATTATTATTTCTCTAGGTTGTAGGTAACATAACAAGACTCCATGGGAAGGTTCCACCATGTTTTGAATTATTTTGATTTTTTTTGAATTAAACTAAACCCAAAACTATATTTTTTGAGTTTAGTCACTTAGAAAATGATAAATGTGGCGTAAGCGATGAACTTATTCGAGGTGCATGACCATACAAAACTTGCAATAACACATACATTCAAATTAATTGTTCAAACTAAAATCTTTCTCTTGCTCCTGGTGTGACTCGCTGGGTCCACCACCTTACTCCGGGTAACCCTACCAGGGATATTACCGGTGTCTACCTTCCTTTTGCCATCTTTCTTGTTCTTCTTCTTCTTCTCTTTGGGTTGTGCCAAGACCGAGACAACCATATCATACGAAGCTTGTGCTCTTTCTTCTAATGCATTTTCTTCAAATGCTTCAAGCAGCTCTCGATCCATTGCTTCAAAGGCCTCTCGATCCATCTGTTCCCTCTGCTCTCGATCCATCGGTTCAAGCAGCTCTTGATCCATCTATTCCCTCTGCTCTCGATCCATCAGTTCAAGCAGCTCTTGATCCATCGGTTCAAGCAGCTCTCGATCCATCGGTTCAATCTGCTCTGGATCCATCGGTTCAAGCAGCTCATGATCCATTGCTTCAATCTCCTCATGTTGAATTGTTGCTTCATTCTCCTCTGCATTTGCTGCTCCCGCCTGATCTTCCATTCCAAAAGCTGGGTCAACTGGATTTTTACAAAGCCTAGCAATGTGTCCAGGGGTTCCACAACATTTGCACTTACGTCGTCGAATCGGTGCACCACCCTCTGCACTAGCTCTGATCCTATTCTTCCTCGGCCTACCTGCCGGTCTAGTCAAAACTGGAGAGTACAGTTTGAAGCCTGGATCGACTTTCATCCATTGGTCTTTTCCCAACAAGGTAGGAACATTCATAGCATATGCAGCCCTAAATTTGGCAACAGAGAAATACTCTGACACATACTGATCAACTTCACCTTCTGCACCCGCTATAACACTCATGAAAAACAATGCGTGTATGCAGGGTATCCCACGGATCTGCCATCGCCTACAATGGCATGTCCTATCAACCAAACTCACTGGGTACCTCCACTGCCTGTTTTTACTGTCAGTGTAGGTTACCTCAGCCTCCATTCCTTTTCTGATGCATTTCATCTTCAATTGTTTTGCCCTGGAATGCAAAGACTTAATCAAAGATGGGAGCATGAGATGGCCAACATATTTTGTGGCTGCAATTCTTTGACGCAGATCGATCTTTATCATGATCATCTGCCTAATCTTATCAAATATTTGCCACAGCATAAGCCCTTTCAATGACTTGACCTTTGCATTGAAACTCTCCGCAAGGTTACTTGTTACATAGTCTACCTTGCAAATTTCATTGAATTGGCTTCTTGACCACACCCTACCATGATGTTCATTCAAGTACTCCTTCACCCCAGGTTTTTGTTTATACAGCACTTCCAAATGAAACAGATGCTTCCTAATGCTGCATGTGTATGCAGCTGGCCATAGGTTATCAGTATAAACTTTACCCTTGAATTTCTTTGTAAAATTCTGTACCAAGTGTCGCATACATTCCCTATGCTCCACTCCAGGGAATACTGCTTCTACTGCACTCTCCAAACCTTTGCAAGCGTCTGTGTGGATAGCAAGTCCTGGTGGATGACCTATAAGGTCGCGCAAATTCTGCAGAAACCAAGTCCAACTTTCCTCTGACTCAACCTCCAAAACTCCATAAGCAACAAGGAACATCCAATTGTGTCCATCAACTGTAGTAGCAGCAACTAGCTGTCCTGTAAACCTGCCATGAAGAGCTGTTGCATCCACGGCCAAATAAGGCCTGCAACCGTCTAGAAAGCCTTTCCAGCAAGCTTTGAAACAAACAAAAGCCCTTCTAAAACATTCCTTCTGCATTATCCTCCCGCTTTTCAATTTGTAGGGAACTGTATGCTTGTCTATCGCTACAACAATGCCTGGACTAGCCATCTCCACTTCAGCTTTGAAAGTGTAAAGCAACTGAAAGCTTTCATTCCATAGACCATTGATCCTGTCAAGAGCCATTTCCTTTGCATAGAACATCCTCATGTAAGGTATTTTTATAGTAAACCTATCAGATATCAATTTTATGAGTGCTGTTGGACCAAGTGATGGAGTTTCTCTCAGCCAATCTATGATTGCATCTGCCAACCACCTAGTGTTCGCTAGCTTTGATTTCTCCTCTGGCGCTCCCGCTCGTGGTGGACAAGTATGGTCGATCGAGTTCTTCTTTATCTGAAACATAATTATAAGGGATGTCAGTAACAGTTAACAAATTTTACACTGTGATCTAAAATACACAACTGGTTGGCGTAGTACCTGAACCACGGTGCTTCTGAGCATTGTGGATGCATGCAGCCTCCACTTACACCTCTTGTATGGGCACTTAACTGTGAACCTACCTGGCTCACTTTTAATAACCTCATAATCATTCTTGGTGAGAATGCAATATGTAGTAATTGCATTATGGCAGTCCATCATCGTTTGAAATACGGTGCCTTCTACAAGCTGAGGATCCTCTCTGTTCCACTCAATTGTTGGCAAGTCATCACCTTCGTAATCGGCTAAAATGAGGCTGTCATTGTTCTCATCCTTCTCTTCATCATCAGTGTCATCAAATCTGGCACCTTGTGCAATATCTTCCATGTATTGATCCTCCATTGCCTGCTTACTGCATCAATCTACCAATTCAGGAAACATCAACTCATCCTCATCATCTTGAGGAGACGGATCCTCAATCTCTGCATTGTCCTCCACATCGACCGCAGGAATGATCTGGCTACCACTACCACTAGCACTAGGGACAGATGGTGCTGCTGTGGACCTACAAGGAGCGGGGCGGCGCACACGATTAGCAGAGGTAGCAACACTAGAGAGACATGATGCCCGACCACTGATACGTCTCCAACGTATCTATAATTTTTGATGCTCCATGCTTGTTTTTACACCATTTGCCTATTGTTTCGTTACACTTAGTGGCACTTTTATGCATTTTCCGGAACTAACCTATTAACGAGTTGCCACAGTGCCAGTTCCCTGTTTTCTGCTATTTTTGTGTTTCAGAGTGATACACAGGAAATATTCTCAGAATTGGACGAAACGAAAGCCAGAAGTCTTATTTTTCCCGGGAGCATCCAGACATCCGAAGAGAGGAAGGAGAGGGGCCACTGGCCTCCCTCACACAGGGCTGGCGCGGCCCAGGCCCTGGCCGCGCCGCCCCTATGTGAGGAGGCCCTGGCAGCCCTCTGACATCGCCCCTTCGCCTATATAAAGCCTCGGGACGGAAAACCCTAAAGGAGTCGACGATTTTTCCAGAACAGTTCCGCAGCTCCGCCGCCGTCGCCGCCAAATTTCGGGGGACAGAAGTCTCTGTTCCGGCACCCTGCCGGGACGGGGAAGTGCCCCCGGAGCCATCTCCATCGGTCTCCATCGCCGTCTCCGCCGTCTCCATCGACCTCATCGCCATCTCCATCAACCTTGCTGTCTCCTATGATGAGGAGGGAGTAGTTCATCCCCGGGGCTAAGGGCTCTACCGGTAGCTATGTGGTTCACCTCTCTCTCCCATGATGTGATCTTTATGTGATCGTGAGCTTTGTATCATGTTGAACAAGTAGATGTTATTATTCAGATGTTATGTGTACTCTACTGGTGATTGTTAAAGTAATCTATTCCTCCTGCCTTGGTGTAACGGTGACAGTGCGTGCATCATGGTGGTACTTGGTTTAGGCTATGATTGTGATCTCTTGTGGATTATGAGAATAATTATTGCTATGATAGTTTGAGTGATCTATTCCTCCTTTCATGGTGTAATGTTGACAGTGTGTGCACCGTGTTAGTACTTGGTCTAAGTTGCAATGATATCTATCTTGAGTTGTGCTTTGATTTGGGTATCTCTATGAGTGGTGTTTGTCAAGTACTTGATGAACTTTAAGGGGTGCTTCTGTAGCCACTACACAATGATTAGTGTTGTTCAATAGGAGAATAATTTAGAGTACTATAGTGGAGAGAAGTTGTTTATTTGTTCAGTCATGTTATATTGTTGGGAGTGTGTCCACTAGTGAAAGTATGATCCCTAGGCCTTGTTTCCAAGCTTTGCATACCATTTACTTGCTATTTTGTTACTTGTTTGCTCGCAGCGATATTTATTTCACATCACGTTTGCTACTTATAATCATCTATACCACTTGTATTTCACTATCTCTTCGCCGAACTAATGCACCTATACATCTGACAAGTGTATTGGGTGTGTTGGGGACACAAGAGACTTTCTGTATCGTAATTGCAGGGTTGTTTGAGAGGGATAGCTTTGACCTCTAACCTCCCTGAGTTCGATAAACCTTGGGTGATCCACTTAAGGGAAACTTGCTGCTGCTCTACAAACCTCTGCACTTGGAGGCCCAACAAGTGTCTACAAGAATAGAAGTGCGTAGACATCAAGCTCTTTTCTGGCGCCGTTGCCGGGGAGGTAAGGTAAAAGGTACTCGCATCCTCCTGTGTGAGTGCTCGGAGTTATTTCCTTTAGATTCTGCAATTACATCTTTTTGTTTCTTTTTTTTATTTTCACTAGTTAGGCTTAATGGAAAACAAAGAGTTCTGTAGTCTTTTTCCTGAGTTTAGATATGAAGTGTTTGAAGAGAAAATTGAAAAACCTTTGGAGCTTAATTTGCATGCTAATAGTGTTGTTAGTATGAATGCTTTGAACACCGTTGTTGATAATGCTATAGAAAAGTCTAAGCTTGGGGAAGCTGGTTTTGTTAAGCATGATATTTTTAGTTCCCCAGCTTTAGTGGAGAAAGTTTGCTCTGATGATATTTTATCTCCCATATGTGATGTTCCTTCTTATGATGATATGTTTGAAGAATATGCTTTGCGAAATAGTTGTTCTCTAGCTTGTGATGATACTAAACCTCCAGTTTATGATGGTTATGATGATGAGTATAATATTTTCAGTTCACCTACTATTGAGGATAAAATTAGTTATGATTACAATATGCCTCCTATTTATGATGATTATGGTGATGAGAATAATTATTCTATTGAATTTGCTCCTACTACTATTGTTCCTGTGGTGAGTATTAATTCTTTTATGCATGTGGCTCATGATAGGGATGCTTTATGTGATAGTTATATTGTTAGTTCTATTCATGATGCTACTGAAAGTTATTATGAGAGAGGGAAACATGGTTTGATGGATCTCAACAATATTAAGTTTCCCCTCTTTATGTTGCAAATCTTGAAGTGGCACTTGTTTTATCTATCCATGCTTGCTACTATGTGCCTCGTTGATTTATTTTCTTACAAGATTCCTATGCATAGGAAGTGGTTCAGATATAAATGTCTTTCATACTTGCTTTTTTATGCTCTCTATTGCTTTAAGTTTCTATATGGCGCCTTTGCCTCAAGCTCTTATATGGCGCCCACATGAGCATCTTTGCAAATTACTGCGCCTAGCTCAAAGGCGTTAAAGAAAAGCACTCTTGGGAGATAACCCATTGTTTTATTTTCAGTACTTTTATTTTATTTGAGTCTTGGAAGTTATTACTACTGTAATAACCGCTCCTTATCCTTTTTATTTCGTTTTTGTGCCAAGAGAAGCCTCTAATTTGAGTGAGGTAAAGATTTGGGGATGTTGCTGTCCTGAAACTATTTTCGGTGCTGCACCGTAAAAATTCGTGAAAATTCTATGTTTATCTTTTGGACCTGCGATTTTTTGTGCATATGCCCCAGGTTATATCCAAACTTTCATTAGTTGAACACTTTTTGATTTGAGCAACATAAAACCCCTAAAAAAATCGACCTTTGTCAGCTGTTCTGTTTTGACAGATTTCTGCCAATATTTGTGTTTGCCGCTTTATCGCTTTCTTTTGAGTTCTTTTTATCACGGAACTTTTGGGGAAGTTGCTACAGTAGTTTATGCTTTATATATGGTGGTTTTGTGTTGAAATCTGAACTGAAAAGGGTTGATTCATTACTATGCTTGCACTAATGTTGCTAATAGATTTGTGTTTAGTTTTGTATGAAGGAAGTTTTCAAGTGTAGGGATTGGAGAATGATGAGATGAGTTGAAGAATGGACAAAAGCTCAAGCTTGGGGATGCCCATGCATCACCCCAAGAAATATACAAGAAGTACAAGCATCAAAGCTTGGGGATGCCCCCGAGGCACCCCTTCTTCATCGGCAAAAATCAGGTCACCTTTCAAGACATTATATTTTTATTGCTTCATGCACTATGTGTTTTTCTTGGAGCGTCAGTTGTTTTAGTTTTCTTAGTTAGTTTAGTTTTATTTGCTGCAATAAATGGTTAGATCACATCATGTTTCTTTTGGAGGAGATGAACTCGCTTTTCATTTGCCAAGAACACTCTAGTTTTCACTCTTATCGTTTCAATGAGTGTTCTCTTTTTCTGCTACTGCTTTTGGTTTTCGTTTTCGCCTTGATATGCGTTCAGACCTTGTCATATCTTTTCATCAAGGTGTATTTGGACCTCTGGTATATGTTGGTTTTCCTCAAAAGAGTTTCCTCAAAAAGGTTTGAATGGTGTTGGAAAAGAGAAAAAGCTTTATGCAAAAAAGTGGTACAAGAAGGAGCTTGTGTAGACTGCGGCTTAGGCTTTTTCATGTCATGCTTGATGTCTTTTTGATAGTATGCTTAGTGGTTTTGCTGTAGCATGACTTGTCTCAAATAACTGAGATTGGTTAATGAGCCTTTGAAAAAAATCATGCGTTGTTTTTATTGTATGGAAGCATTTATTTGGTTTTCTCCTTGATGCTTTATTTGGGTTGACTTGGCGCATGCTCACACATGTTAGACTCTTACAAAGTCGCCAATAGCCTCTATGATCATTTAGTTTTTGACTTTTGATGCCATCTTATGCTTCTTTTAATGTTGCTTTGTCGCTCTGCATGATTATGACCATTATTGCTCTCTTAGTTGGTCGCTCCCAGTCTTTTGCTAGCCCTCATTTTGTACTGAGTATGAGCTCTACTCGTGCATCCAACTCCCAAAAACCAAGTTTGCCATTGTGTCCACTATAAATTCCTATGCATGGTATTTGTAAGCCATTCCAAGTAAATTTTCATGTGCTACCTTTCAAAAAACTTTCAACTACTTCTCGTTTTGTGCCACTGTTTTTAGCTCATGGGGACGTAGTGGTCGGATTTGCTATCTTCCATATTGTTTATTCCAAAAAGAAAAAAAAGAAAGAAAAAAGAAAGAAAAGAGGCACTCCTCCAAGAAATGTGAATGTTGGTGGGCACCCGATGGAATCGGTTAGCCATGGTTTGTGAAAGGAAAAAAGGTGGGGAGGAGTGCCAAGCTTTATAAAAGAGCACAAAAGTGCCAATCTCTCTCTCAAAAACTTGCTTCATTTTTGTATGGAAGATAGTAAGAACCCCATTGCCAGTCGTTGACAAAGACAACCACCTCTCAAAACTAATTTTTATCTCTCTGTTTTACAAATGAAAAGCTCTAGCACATGTTTAATCACTGATTCCCTCTGCGAAGGGCCTTTCTTTTACTTTTATATTGAGTCACCACCTTCTACCTTTATGCACCATTAAGAGAGCATAGTTGTCATTCTGAGTATAATGTGCATTGTCCCAAAGTTTTCATTGATTGATTCATGATCATGGTTTCACTTGTTCTTAAATTATTTGTATCTAGTCGCCCTCTTAAACTTGAAGGTGTCCTATGCATTTATGTTTTGCTACTCCATGAGGGACAAGCTGAAAACTATTTGCAATGTTTTCCATATGATTTGAACACACACTTGACTTTCATTGTTTCATTATTCATGATCTTTTGTTTGTGTTCCATTTGCATGTTTACAACATGGTTGCTAAGTTTCTATTGTCAAGATTATATCTTTCATGCCCATGTTTTAAGTTCTTATGATCCCAGCTCACAATGCTTACATATATGATCAAGATTGTGTAGGTGCATGTCACCTCAAAAATTATTTCTTTTGTTATCACTTACCTACTCGAGGACGAGCAGGAGTTAAGCTTGGGGATGCTGATACGTCTCCAACGTATCTATAATTTTTGATGCTCCATGCTTGTTTTTACACCATTTGCCTATTGTTTCGTTACACTTAGTGGCACTTTTATGCATTTTCTGGAACTAACCTATTAACGAGTTGCCACAGTGCCAGTTCCCTGTTTTCTGCTGTTTTTGTGTTTCAGAGTGATACACAGGAAATATTCTCAGAATTGGACGAAACGAAAGCCAGAAGTCTTATTTTTCCCGGGAGCATCCAGACATCCGAAGAGAGGAAGGAGAGGGGCCACTGGCCTCCCTCACACAGGGCTGGCGCGGCCCAGGCCCTGGCCGCGCCGCCCCTGTGTGAGGAGGCCCTGGCAGCCCTCTGACATCACCCCTTCGCCTATAGAAAGCCTCGGGACGGAAAACCCTAAAGGAGTCGACGATTTTTCCAGAACAGTTCCGTAGCTCCGCCGCCGTCGCCGCCAAATTTCGGGGGACAGAAGTCTCTGTTCCGGCACCCTGCCGGGACGGGGAAGTGCCCCCGGAGCCATCTCCATCGGTCTCCATCGCCGTCTCCGCCGTCTCCATCGACCTCATTGCCATCTCCATCAACCTTGCTGTCTCCTATGATGAGGAGGGAGTAGTTCATCCCTGGGGCTGAGTGCTCTACCGGTAGCTATGTGGTTCACCTCTCTCTCCCATGATGTGATCTTTATGTGATCGTGAACTTTGTATCATGTTGAACAAGTAGATGTTATTATTCAGATGTTATGTGTACTCTACTGGTGATTGTTAAAGTAATCTATTCCTCCTGCCTTGGTGTAACGGTGACAGTGCGTGCATCATGGTGGTACTTGGTTTAGGCTATGATTGTGATCTCTTGTGGATTATGAGAATAATTATTGCTATGATAGTTTGAGTGATCTATTCCTCCTTTCATGGTGTAATGTTGACAGTGTGTGCACCGTGTTAGTACTTGGTCTAAGTTGCAATGATATATATCTTGAGTTGTGCTTTGATTTGGGTATCTCTATGAGTGGTGTTTGTCAAGTACTTGATGAACTTTAAGGGGTGCTTCTGTAGCCACTACACAATGATTAGTGTTGTTCAATAGGAGAATAATTCAGAGTACTATAGTGGAGAGAAGTTGTTTATTTGTTCAGTCATGTTATATTGTTGGGAGTGTGTCCACTAGTGAAAGTATGATCCCTAGGCCTTGTTTCCAAGCTTTGCATACCGTTTACTTGCTATTTTGTTACTTGTTTGCTCGCAGCGATATTTATTTCACATCACGTTTGCTACTTATAATCATCTATACCACTTGTATTTCACTATCTCTTCGCCGAACTAGTGCACCTATACATCTGACAAGTGTATTGGGTGTGTTGGGGACACAAGAGACTTTCTGTATCGTAATTGCAGGGTTGTTTGAGAGGGATAGCTTTGACCTCTAACCTCCCTGAGTTCGATAAACCTTGGGTGATCCACTTAAGGGAAACTTGCTGCTGCTCTACAAACCTCTGCACTTGGAGGCCCAACAAGTGTCTACAAGAATAGAAGTGCGTAGACATCAAGCTCTTTTCTGGCGCCGTTGTCGGGGAGGTAAGGTAAAAGGTACTCGCATCCTCCTATGTGAGTGCTCAGAGTTATTTCCTTTAGATTCTGCAATTACATCTTTTTGTTTCTTTTTTTTATTTTCACTAGTTAGGCTTAATGGAAAACAAAGAGTTCTGTAGTCTTTTTCCTGAGTTTAGATATGAAGTGTTTGAAGAGAAAATTGAAAAACCTTTGGAGCTTAATTTGCATGCTAATGGTGTTGTTAGTATGAATGCTTTGAACACCGTTGTTGATAATGCTATAGAAAAGTCTAAGCTTGGGGAAGCTGGTTTTGTTAAGCATGATATTTTTAGTTCCCCAGCTTTAGTGGAGAAAGTTTGCTCTGATGATATTTTATCTCCCATATGTGATGTTCCTTCTTATGATGATATGTTTGAAGAATATGCTTTGCGAAATAGTTGTTCTCTAGCTTGTGATGATACTAAACCTCCAGTTTATGATGGTTATGATGATGAGTATAATATTTTCAGTTCACCTACTATTGAGGATAAAATTAGTTATGATTACAATATGCCTCCTATTTATGATGATTATGGTGATGAGAATAATTATTCTATTGAATTTGCTCCTACTACTATTGTTCCTGTGGTGAGTATTAATTCTTTTATGCATGTGGCTCATGATAGGGATGCTTTATGTGATAGTTATATTGTTAGTTCTATTCATGATGCTACTGAAAGTTATTATGAGAGAGGGAAACATGGTTTGATGGATCTCACTATCTCTTCGCCGAACTAGTGCACCTATACATCTGACAAGTGTATTGGGTGTGTTGGGGACACAAGAGACTTTCTGTATCGTAATTGCAGGGTTGCTTGAGAGGGATAGCTTTGACCTCTAACCTCCCTGAGTTCGATAAACCTTGGGTGATCCACTTAAGGGAAACTTGCTGCTGCTCTACAAACCTCTGCACTTGGAGGCCCAACAAGTGTCTACAAGAATAGAAGTGCGTAGACATCAACCACCTGATGATGCCCCAACACCAGATGATGCCCGGACCCTGTCGACATGGATTCGAATTTTACCGACACGGCAAGAATCATTTAAAGCAAAAAGAATTCCCAGATCGTCGTCAGAAATTAGTGGAACATATCTTCCCTCCATGCTGTTGAAATATTGGAAATCAACTGAATCGCCAGCGCCCCAGGGGTACTGAGCACAAATGTTATCTTTTAAATCCCTCAACGAGATGGTAGTTGCAACCACCGCTGGGATGTAAAATCCGCTCACATTGCGTTCAGAATCATGCAAAAAGCTAGTATCCAGCCTAACCACCAGCCAAAAAGCCAGCGCTGGATCAATCCTATTCGAAAAGTAACGCAGTTAGTTGAGCAACAACGATTCGCGCTCGACGATGCTTACCCAGATGGAATCCATGCGTTAGATCCCTCCGATTCCCAATCTTCTCCGCCGTTGAGGGGCATAATCGGCACACCAGACGGATGTACAAACTCTACCACGATAGGGGTAGATCTAGTGGAGGCGGAGCCCTCTCTGCCTCCCGGGGGTGGTGGTGGGGGCGGGGGTGGCTCGGGGGCGGACGACGCCATAAGGTAGGAGGGCAGGACGGCATGGCGGCGGAGGGGCGGTGAGCTCTTCCAGTCTCGGGCGGAGGGCAAAGCTTTGGGTGAGTGACCGCCAATCCGACGTGTCTCATTGGGTCAACAGTCAACACCATTCAAAAGCAACGGTCCATTCACAACCTCCGCGGCTCCCTAGCCGTCACCGGTAACGGTCTAAGGCCTCTGACCAGACGGCAACCCTCCCGTCCGAGCGTCTGCGAGGGGTTTCAAACTGGAGCGAGGGGAAAACTGAGGAAAAGTTAAGCGGCTGGGGAAAACTGAGTACAACTAACGACCCAGGGGCACGAAAATAGAAATCCCTTCAAGATATACTTGGGTTTATTTCTTCGAGTTCAAGAGTGAGACCCAACAAACCATCAAAGACTTTGCCACCGAAGTTGAGCGCCAATTCAATACCACCATATTGACTATAAGGAGTGACAATGGCACCGAGTTCAAGAACTACTCCCTAAATGAGTTTATTAGTGATGCCGGCATCAAACATCAATATTCCGCTGCATATACCCCGCAACAAAATGGAGTTGCCAAGAGGAAGAACCGGACTCTTATGGATGCGGCAAGAACCATGTTGGCGGAGTTTAAGTCTCCATACAACTTTTGGGCCGAAGCTATTAATACCGCATGCCATGCCACCAATCGGCTTTATCTCCGCAAGAACTTGAACATGACTCCATATGAAATACTTACCGGGCGAAAGCCCAACATCACGTACTTCCGGGTATTTGGTTGTAAGTGCTTCTATCTCAAGAAAGGTGTTCGATTGTCAAAATTTGATTCTAAAGCTTTGGAGGGTATCTTTGTTGGTTACTCCTCGGACTCACATTCCTATAGGATCTATAGCAAGTCCACTGGGCATGTTATAGAGACTTGTAATGTGAGGTTCGATGAAGATAATGGTTCCTTTGTGGGACAAAGTGGTATTCGTGATGTAGGTGATGAAATTCCTCCCCAAGCCATAAGAAGAATGGGTGTCAGATTCTTTCGGCCCATTGAGGGACACCTTTTGGCCGAAGGAGAAGGACAATGCTCTACACATGTGGAGCCTTCACCCGCTGAACACCCACAGGACATTGACCAAAGACAAGCTGCACACCCTCAACCTGAAGATCACTCCATCGAGCAATCTTGCACGGAGTCTCCGGCCCCTGTGGTCCGGAGTCTCCGGCCTATACCGGAGTCTCCGGGTTTGGATACCGGAGTCTCCGGGGGTGATCAAGGCCCTGATGAAGATCCATCTGATTTTCGTGGTTACGGGACACTTGATGATCAAGGCAATCCATCTGGTCAAGGCGAGGACCAGAACAGCGATCATGAAGATGATCAAGTAGTCTCTCAAGAATCTCCTCTTGAGGCTCGCACTCGCTGTGAGAAGAAGCTTGAGTCCATTCTTCGACGAAGAAGCATATCCTTGGAAAATGTTGTTGGGAGTGTTCGTAAAGGTGTCTCCACAAGGAGGCAACTTTCTAACTTTAGCTCTCATCATGCTTTTGTCTCTTGTGTAGAACCCAAGAAAGTTTATGAGGCGCTTGAGGATCCGGATTGGCTTAATGCCATGCATGATGAACTCAACAACTTCGAGCGCAACAAAGTTTGGACTCTAGTAGAAAGACCCAAAGATTGCTGTAATGTCATCGGAACCAAGTGGATCTTCAAGAACAAGCAAGATGCAAATGGCATTGTCATTCGTAACAAGGCAAGATTGGTGGCTCAAGGTTTCTCCCAAGTTGAGGGTATTGACTTTGGTGAAACTTTCGCTCCCGTTGCTCGCCTTGAATCTATTCGCATCTTACTTGCATATGCATCTCATCATAACTTTAAACTTCAGCAAATGGATGTTAAAAGTGCATTTGTTAATGGTCCCTTAAATGAATTGGTTTTTGTGAAGCAACCCCTGGGCTTCGAAAACCCTAAGTTTCCTAACCACGTTTACAAACTTGATAAGGCGCTCTATGGACTTAAACAAGCCCCACGTGCATGGTATGAGCACCTTAAAGAGTTGTTGGTTGATCGTGGTTTTGAAATTGGGGTGATCGATCCCACTCTTTTTTACTAAGAAGGTCAATGGGGAGCTTTTCATTTGTCAAATATATGTTGATGATATTATATTTGGTTCTACTAACAAAGCTTTCAATGATGAGTTTGCTAAGCTCATGACCGACAAGTTTGAGATGTCTATGATGGGGGAGTTGGAGTTCTTCCTTGGATTTGAAGTCAAACAATTGAAGGGAGGGACTTTTGTGAACCAAGCCAAATATACCCAAGACATGCTCAAGAGGTTCGAGATGATCGGAGTCAAAGGTGCAAAGACTCCCATGCCAACAAAGGTTAATCTTGATCTCGATCCTAATGGTAAAGAAGTGGATCAAAAACTCTATAGATCTATGATTGGTTCCTTGCTTTACCTTTGCGCATCTAGACCGGACATTATGTTAAGTGTGGGAGTTTGTGCATGTTTTCAAGCCGCACCAAAGGAAATCCACTTAGTGGCGGTCAAGAGAATCTTTCGATATTTAGTGAATACCCCTAACTTTGGTGTTTGGTACCCAAAGGGAGCAAGTTTTGATCTTGTAGGTTACTCGGATTCGGATTGGGCGGGAGACAAAGTGGAACGGAATTCAACCTCCGGGGCTTGCCAATTTCTTGGTAGGTCTTTGGTGTGTTGGTCATCTAAGAAACAAAATTGTGTGTCTCTCTCTACCACCGAAGCTGAATATGTAGCCGCGGCAAGTTGTTGTGCACAACTCCTATGGATGAGGCAAACCTTGAAGGATTATGGTGTCATTTTTGATAAAGTGCCTCTTTTATGTGATAATGAAAGTGCAATCAAAATCGCTCACAACCCGATGCAACACAACAAGACAAAGCATATTGAGATTCGTCATCATTTCATTCAGGATCATGTCAACCGTGGAGATATTGATCTATCTTATGTTGGCACTCATGAGCAACTTGCCGATATATTCATGAAGCCTCTTGATGAAGCAAGATTCCGAGAATTGAGGCATGAACTAAATATCATTGATTCAAGCAATGTGGCTTGAGCTAGGTGCATATACTCCCATACTCTAACGTGTGCTTTGTTCTAGATGTGGGCATGGAAATAGGGGGAGTGCGGTTCTAATTGATTGGACTATCCCTCCCCCATAATGCCAATAGTAAGCGGATTGTTCTATCTTGTCATTTGTGACAATTTTGAGCTTAATCGATGAGTCTAGGATTTGGGCCCAAGATATATCTTCGCGGTGCCATGCCTATATACTCATACATGGTGGCCTTTGGCCACCGACCTCCTTAGTGGAGGAGTTTCCCATTTGGTTTTATTGATTTATCTTTTATCTATGGGAACATGCTCGTGTTTGGTCTTATTTGGTTTTATTTGCATGTTTGCAAACATGAGCATTTTGTACCACACAGTGTCAATTGATTCCATCCTAAGCCTATCTCATCCACAAACTTGCTGAAAATATCTAAATGACATGTCCTTTCCACCATATATGTTGATCTGGTCGAGGGGGGTCGGAGACTCCGGGGTAAGTACCGGAGACTTCGGCCCTGGCAGTTTCAAAAACACACTTAGGGCACGGGGTGGGGAAGAACGGTTCATTCTTCCCCATCCGCCCCGTGCCCCCTACTCGCCCCCTGCCGCCCCCTCTTCGAAGATCAACGCCCGGAGCTCTCCCAAGCCCTGGGATCCGCCGTGCCACCGGCCAATCTCTTCCTTGAGGTTGTGGGAACCTTTCCACCGACCAATTTGCGCCATGGACTCCGATAAATGTGCTCTTCATCTCCTCCATCTAGTTCTCTCTAGATCTACGAGATGTGCATGTTTCCCATAGTTTGAGATGGTGTAGAACCTTCTAGTGGTAGTCTATCATCTTTCTAGCAATTCTTTTGTGGATTTTGTCTCTCAATTTGATCTATGGGTCTCCTAGGCTCGGGCTCCTGGGTCCAACCGGAGACTCCGGCCCCTGTGGCCGGAGACTCCGGCATGGACGCAAAGTCTCCGGTTTCGGCCGGAGACTCCGGCCCGAGTCCCCGGAGACTCCAGCTAGATCAGCCCTGGGAGCATGATTTACAACTTAGTTGCTTATTTTTGACTCAAGGACATGTCACCTCAACCCTGCTATCTTCCTTACTCATTCACAGGTGCAGGTGGCTCTCGGAAACCGGCCGCTCACAACAAGGATAAGTTGGTGGTCAATCCTGCCACCGGGAATCTTGCTCAGAAGTCTATCATTGCTCAGCAAGCTAGAGATGCCAAGAAGCTCAAGACAAGGATGGCTGAGGAGGAACATGTTGAGGCTGCTAAGAAGGCCAAGTTTGATAGCCTTGTGACCTTGGATGGTTTGACTTCTTCAGAGTTTGTTGAGATGAGGAAGGGGAACATGTATGCTCTCCCGCGCAACTGTCGTGACCGTTGCTTTGTCCGAAAAGAGCAAGAGTTGATCATGAAGGAGTTCTATGCTTCTCTCAAGAAGTACCCGGTTTGCCCTCAAACGGTCATGGACTTCTCTCATTTTGCCAAGTACAGTGCATATTTCGCGGAGGCCGTGTGGGTCACTTGCAAGCTTGGCCTCCATCCTCTCATGAAGATTCAAGAGCCTTACAACATCACTTTGGTTCATCAGTTCTTTGCTACTCTTGTGTTTGGGGATGGTGAGGAGATCCCCATGACTTGGATGACCGGAGAAGAGATTTGCCACTCCAACTTCATGGACTTTGCCGCTCTCCTTGGTTATGAGTTTCGTGGAGCTACTACTCCTAGTGGCATAAGGATGCATGTGGATGGTGAGTACTATGAGAAGAAGAAGCTTGCTCCTCTTTACACCGGGAATGATAAGAAGATTGTCATTGGAGGCACTCTTGGGCTATCTCAACGGTCCAACATTCTACTTCGCATTTTCTGGGCCTCCATTGCCCCTCAAGCCGGTAACTTTGATGCTATTCGTGGGGCCTTAGTGAACCTCTTGGCCTACTCTCATGAAGTCTATTGCAAAGGGGAGTCCGCACATGATGAGCCACCTGATGTGATGGATTTTATTCACAAGGAAATCAATGATTGCATTATCAACAAGAAGACTCCCCTTTATGCCCCGTTTGTCATGAAGCTCATTCGTGCTCAAGAACTCAACCATCCTCTTCTCAAGGCAAACCTTGTAGATCACAAGGTTGTGAAGCTTCAACGCAAGGCTCCCACCGGTCACTCCAAGGAACCATTTGCTCCGGTGAGAGGTGAAGATGATGATGCCTTTGTAGAAGGGGTTTCAACTAGAAGGGGCCCAAGGATGAAGCATGCTAGCAATGCGGGCTCTAGCTCCAACAATGAGTTTGGGCAAGAATTCAAGAAGCTCAATTGGTTTCAAAGGAATGTGCTTTGCATGAATGTGGACATCCGTCACAAGCAATATGAAAGCTACATCGCTCAAAAGCACATGAATGACAATCAACAAGCTCTTCACAAGGCGTTCCGGGCTTCTCGGCCGGGCTATGTGGAATCACCTCCTTCCTCTTCATCATCCGGCACTCACTCCTATGGCAAGTGGAGCAAGGGTCTGACTGATTGGCAAGCTTTTGAGGAGGTCACCTCCGGCACCTCCAATGTGCCTCATGGCAAGAAGCCCATGGCTCCTGAAGATATTGAAGAAGGGGATGAGGACTTCGATGCCGGTTCCGAGGACGAAGCCGAGGATGAAGACGATGAGTGATCTCATGGGTGTGTAGCATCGCTCTTTTCCCTTTTTGGTGTCTTGATGCCAAAGGGGGAGAAGTAGCTCTATTAGGATGTCTTCGTGGGATTTGCCATGGGATGGGGTTTTTAATCATCATTTGGATTTGCTTGCTTTGGATTTGCTTTGGTCGAGGCACAACTCCATGGACTTTCATGTTGTGTCTCATTTATCTTAGTGTTGAACTCTCGTTCGTGTGGTACGGTGTTATTGTGAGACTTAAGTTCCTTTATTGTTAGTAAGACTATTATTGGTGTATGCTATCTTGTCTAGTCTTACTTCTATGCATGCTGTTAGTCTCATATATTGTTACGTGCACTTGGTATAATTGTGAAATATATAGGGGGAGTGATGATCCTTACTTGTGTGTACTCATGTTCAAATGCAAATGGTGTTGTGCACACAAGTAGGGGGAGCTTTGGCTATATATTTTATTTTCTTGTGCTTATATCTTGCAAATCCGTATGTTGTCATCAAACACCAAAAAGGGGGAGATTGAAAGAGCATTTCCCTAATAAATGTATTTTGGTGTTTGTTAACAACATATGGTGAATTAACCATGCTATTAAAGTTTTGCAGATTTTCTAGGTCGATTCAGGATCTCGCGGAGGTACACCCCAAAAAGGAAGAAAAGGTCGGAGCCCGTAGTCCTGTAGTGGGTTTAGGGCTTAGTTGTCTTGCAGGGTGCTTCGCGATGGTGGAAGTGGTGGAGAGGGTCTACACGAAGTGCTGCTGTTGCACCTCCTAGGGCGGAGACTCCGGCCCTGCTGGCCGGAGACTCCGGTCTAGGAGTCTCGCCCTGGCATTCCTCCATGTCGGATGAGTCAGATGCTCACCCGGAATCTGGCCGGAGACTTTGTGTTTCTGGCCGGAGACTCCGGGTCGGTAGGCTAAGGCCAGAGTCTCCGGTCTGTCTGGCTGGACTCTGGAGTGCCAGAGTCTCGGACGATTCAGACTCCAGTCCAGAGTTGGGCCGGAGACTTTGGTCCCTGGCCGGAGACTCTGGTGCTGGAATCACTTAGGGCGGAGACTCTGGCCCTCCAGGCCGGAGACTCCGGCCCTAGTCGGCCAGCAACGGCTACATTTTGTGGAGGACTATATAAAGCCTTCTTCTACCTCTAGAAGGGGCTGCGGCTTCCACTCTCTCTCCTCCATTGTTGCTAAGCTTCAAAGCCCTAGATCTCTCTCCCTAGCCACTAGAACTCAAAGCCCTTTTGGGATTTGAGGGAGAAGACCTAGATCTACACTTCCACCAAGGCGATTTGATTTCCCCCCTCGTTTTGTTGAGGGGCTTGTAACTCTTGTGTTCATCGGATTCCTAGCCGGAAGAAGCCGTCCTCCAAGCTTAACTTTGTGTGTAAGAGCTTGGTGGGCCTATTGGGAGCCTCCAATTGAGTTGTGGAGCTTGCCCCAATACTTTGTGTAAAGGTCTCATGCCGCCTTCAAGGGCATCGCTTAGTGGAGCGTGAACTCACTTTTGTGGCTTGTTCACCAGAGAATAGGGTGAGCCTTTGTGGCGTTGGTGGCCTTTGTGGTACCACACCTCTCCAACATAGACGTACTTCCCGTAACAAGGAAGGAACTACGGGAATACATCCTTGTGTCTTCATGTCTCCTTTGCGGTTACCTCTATCCTTTACTTGTACCTTTACTTATATTGTTATTGCTAGCTTGCTTGTCACTCTAGGTAAATTCACTTAGTAGCACATCTAGAGTATTTACCTTCTTGTCTAGCCTTAACTTGAAAAGAAAGTAAAAATTGGGTAGCTCCTATTCACCCCCCTCTAGTCGCTCATACGATCCTTTCAGAAGGGTACAAGCACTTTGGGCGAAACTTGGCATGCTCTGAGGCCCAAAAGAGGGCCACCACACGGCCCACATTGCTGGCAGCGTGACAACCCCTTTCGGAAGCCTCAAGTGCTGTCTCGCCTCATCCCTTTTACGTACCTCCCCGTCTCATGAAAAAAGGGACACCTTATTTTTCAAGTATTTTTCTGAGATGGTGCGTAGGCAAAAAATCATCATCTTCTCTGGAAGAGGGCAGATCCCGCTACACCGCGGCCACCGCCGAGGAGAAATTGATGCCATCATAACCACCAACTGTCCTTAGGTGTAGGAGGAAGTGTATTTACCACCATATCCATCACCATCATCATCATCGCCTTCACCATCTCCGAGATCGACGTCATCCCCCTCACAGTTTATGTAGATTGAAATCCTAAAATAACTTTGTTGAACCTTTTGCATGTTTGTGCTTGGAGGTTTGACATTATGTTTTGGTAAAATACTAACATTATATTTTAGATTGTGTTATATTCTTTATGCTACTGATCATCATCATATTTCATCGTTGTGAGTAGTTTCCCATGTTCCAGAGGGCTTATGATGACTTAACCATGCTTTCTATATAAATATGCAATGATAGAGGATTGTTGAGCTTTCTATGAAAATAGCCTGTTACTTGTTCTTTATTTACTTAGAACTTAGACATGCTCATATGAGGCGACTGTACCAATTTAGACTTTATCTGTGTCAAAATTTATTAGTTTAGGACGCCTTTAGAATGCTGCTATGCACGCCGGAAAAATATCATATGGTCCTAGGTCTCATATGCTACCATGCTACAAATTCAAAATTTTCAAATTATAAGTGGCAAAAAATGTTGAAACAAATTTGTAGATGTTCACAAGATGTGTCTGCACAATCCCTGTAATTTTCAAAACCAGATTCGAAATGTACTAAGAGAAACAAAAAAAAACAAAGTGCTATGTGAATAGTATCATTTTGACATTTTGTCTTTTTGTGATACTATTCATGCTTGATTTCTCTTTTTTGTTTCTCTTAATGTATTTTGAATTTGGTTCTAAAAATTCTAGGGATTGTAAAGACAATATCTTGTGAACACCCACAATTTTGTTCTAAATTTTTTTGCCACTTATATTTTAAATTTTTGAAAGTGGTATCATAATAGCATTTTAGGTATAGGATCACTGGATATCTACCATGCACGCCCTCTACCCATATTGTGTTTCAACTACATATGAAAAGACACCCCATACTTTTGTCATTGCTTCCACGACACCAATTATATTTGGTGCATTGCTTGAAATTATAAATTTTCCAGATTCAAGATTGCATTAGGTTAATAATGTAAAATGTAAATTTATTTTAAAAAATCGTGAAAATGTGAATGAAATTTTGGTGGATGACAGTGGGCCCGGTCACACTCACACACACTGGCCCGCCCTGAGCCCGAGGCCTGAGGCCGTGACACCTCTGCGTGTCTCTCTCTCCCTCCCTCTCTGCGGGAAAATCCTAACTCCCGCTCATTGCGGGAGGGATTCGGTCCCGCAAGCACCGCTCCGCCTGACGGGCCGGCCCAGGTAAGGTTGCTTTTATTTTGTTTTTCTTTTATTTTCTTCTTTTTTTACTGTTTCGTTTTTTCTTTTTCTTTCTCTGAATTTGAATAAATTTGTTCCAATTCGAAAGTTGTTCTATTTTTTAAATTTGTTCCAATTTCGAAATTTGTTCCAATTTTGAATTTGTTCATTTTCGAAATTTGTTCCAATTTCGAATTTTGTTCCAATTCTGAAATTTGTTCCAATTGGGAAATTGTTTAATTCTAAATTATTCAAATTTGAAATTTGTTCCAATTCATAATTTGTTCCATTTTCGAATTTGTTCCAATTTTAAAATGCGTTCCAATTTCAAAATTTGTTCCAATTCAAAAGTTGTTCTATTTTTTAAATTTGTTCCAATTTCGAAATTTGTTCCAATTTTGAAATTTGTTCATTTTCGAAATTTGTTCCAATTTCGAATTTTGTTCCAATTCCGAAATTTGTTCCAATTGGGAAATTGTTTAATTCTAAATTATTCAAATTTGAAATTTGTTCCAATTCATAATTTGTTCCATTTTCAAATTTTTGTTCCAATTTTAAAATGTGTTCCAATTCGAAAGTTGTTCTATTTTTTAAATTTGTTCCAATTTCGAAATTTGTTCAAATTTTGAAATTTGTTCATTTTTGAAATTTGTTCCAATTTCGAAATTTGTTCCAATTCCGAATTTTGTTCCAATTCAAAATTTGTTTTATTTTCGAAAAAAATTCCAACTTTCAAAATTTGTTTCATATCAGAACATTTTTTCAAATTGGAACAATTTTTATAATTGGAACATTTTTCAAACCGGAACAATTTTCAAATTAGAACAATTTTTCAAACCAGAACAATTTTTTAAACCAGAACAATTTTTCAAATTGGAATTTTTTTTCAAACTGGAACATTTTTTAAATCGGAACAATTTTTCAAACCGGAACAATTTTCAAATCAGAACATATTTAAAATCAGAACAATTTTCAAACCGAAACACTTTTCAAATCAGAACATTTTTAAAATCGGAACAATTTTTCAAACCGAAACACTTTTCAAATTCGAATTTTTCATCGGAATTTTTTCAAATTCGAACAATTTTCGGATTTAAACATTTATCAAATTTGAACATGTTTCAAATTCAAACAATTTTCGGATTTTAAAAATTCACGCATAATTGTTTGTACGAAAGTTGGTACGCAACAGCCAAACACACAGAAACTTCCTACGAAACAGCCAAACCCAGGAAACTTTGTACGAAACAGTCAAAAAAGCGAAACGTTGCTGGGAACGCTTAATGGGCCCGGCCCAGAAAACTACCACGCGTGCGGGAGCGCATTCGTGCTCGCTGAAGGCGGGACATAGCAGCTCCCCTCTCTGCGCGATGCGCCTCCGGCTCCGACGGCCGCGGGTGGCGCTGCCTCCCTCCGACGCCCGACCATTCCCTCTCCCGCGCCTTCCTCCCTCGCCATCTTGACCATTTCCATCTTATCCCTGCCACTCCCATTCCCACGCCCAATCCACCACCTCGCCGATCCAGCCGCGCGTACGTACGTCCCGTCCCAACACCAGATTGATCCATCGCCCGGCGGCCGGGTGGCGGCGATCGGACCCATGGAGCCCGACGACGAGGCGCTCAAGGAGCTGGCCGCCGCCTCCTCCCGCCCGCCGCAGCGGAGGGGCATCTCCTACAGCCAGCCGCTGTCGCGCGGGGACGCCGCCTCCGCGCGCCGCGCCGCGCTCCGCAACCACAGCCTCGACGACGAGCACATCCTCCCGGCCTCCCACTCCCTCTCCTACACCCACCACGACCCCTCCGCCGGCGTCCCCTCCGCAGCCGGCCCCGGCGTCCCCGGCGGCTACCACCCGCCCCTCCCGCCCCACCAGCAGCAGCACCACCACCACCCCAGCGCCTCCTACTCCTCCGGCCCCAGCTCCCGCCGCTCCGTCGGCGGCGCCAGCGACGGCTCCATGACGCTCGAGCGCGCCATGTCCGAGTACGGCGGCGGCCACGGCACCCTCCCGGAGTTCGTCGGCGCGGGCGGCGGCAAGGGCATCTTCCGCGTGCCGCTCCGCGCCGCCATGCACCCGCTCCGCCCTCCCCCGCTCGAGGTGCGGCCCCACCCGCTCAGGGAGACGCAGGCGGGCTCCTTCCTCCGCACGCTCGCCGCCGAGCCGCAGCGCCGCCAGCTCTGGGCGGGGGCCGAGTCCGGGATCAGGGTGTGGGCGCTCGACGAGGTCTTCGCCGGCTGGGGCGCCGGCGCGCGCCGTGGGGACGAGGAGAGCGCGCCCTTCCGCGAGGGCGTGCCCGCGCCGCCCGCGCTCTGCGTCGCCATGGACAGGGCCAACGGCTTGCTGTGGACGGGGCACAAGGACGGGAGGATCCGCTCCTGGCGCATGGACCTCGACACGGCCGCCACGGCGCCCGCGCCGCCGCCTCCTGGTTCCGGTGAGAGCGTTGGGGGAAGCAGCCACGGCGGATCCAACAGCGCGCCGGTGTTCAGAGAGGCCCTCACGTGGCAGGCATACGGACGGACGCCCGTGCTCTCCATGGTCGTCACCTCGTACGGTATGATCTCCTATTGACAATGCTGCATTTCTTTTGTTATTCGATCATTGCAAATCACAACATTGTGAATCTGGCATGCAGGTGAGATATGGTCGGGCTCAGAGGGCGGAGTCATAAAGGCATGGCCATACGACGCCATTGCCAAGTCCCTCTCCCTCTCGCCGGAAGAGAGGCACATGGCCGCTTTGTTGGTCGAGAGAGCATACATTGACCTCAGGAACCATTGCACAGTTGGTAACGTGTGCTCCCTCCCTGCATCTGATGTCAAATACATGCTTGCTGATCAATCCCGGGCCAAAGTTTGGACCGTGACCAGCATGACATTTGCTCTCTGGTATGCCTTCAGAAATATGTCGATGAGATGTTCTGCTTAGTAGATTATTGTCTTTGCCTCCTAGGTAGCTGCCTTAACTTACAGATTCTCTGTACCACAGGGATGCTCGTACAAGGGAGCTGCTGAAAGTATTCGGAATGGACGGTCAAGTTGAGTCAGCTCGGCTAGAGACACCGGTCATGCCAGAGCAACCCATGGAGGAAGTGGAGATCAAAGTAAAACCATCGAAGAAGGACAAGTCCCAGGGTGGTTCCTTGAACTTCTTCCAGAAATCTAGGAATGCCTTGATGGGAGCAGCCGATGCGGTGCGCCGGGTCGCAACAAAGGGAACATTCGTTGAAGACAACCGGAGAACAGGAGCAGTGGCTCAGGCAGATGATGGAGCAATTTGGTCAGGATGCACAAACGGCTCCATTATCCAGTGGGACGGGAACGGGAACCGTATGCAAGAATTCCAGCATCATACATCTTCTGTGCAGTGTATAAAGGCGCTAGGAGATAGGGTGTGGGTGGGCTATGCCAGTGGTACTGTTCAAGTCATGGATGTTGAAGGTAACCTCCTTGCAGGATGGACCGGGCATAGCTGTCCAGTCATAAGGATGGCGCTCGGTGGTTCTTACATCTACACGCTGGCGCATCATGGTGGTATCCGGGGATGGCCACTGACTTCCCCTGGACCTCTTGATGATATTTTGCGAACTGAATTGGCTAACAGAGAATTATCATACACTAGAATGGAAAAGATAAACATAATGGTTGGAAGTTGGAATGTTGCACAGGGAAAAGCAACTGCTGAGGCACTTAGATTATGGTTGGGTAGTGTATCGTCTGATGTTGGGCTAGTTGTAGTTGGATTACAAGAGGTCGAGATGGGTGCAGGGTTTCTTGCAATTTCTGCGGCCAAAGAAACTGTAAGATACTTGATCTCGCTTTCACTCATCTATTATTTTGTTCGTCGATTAATGAATTATATGCAAACCCTGCATCTAAGTATGTAATGGTGTAGCTAACAGCATTCAGAACGTTCCTGCTTTAGGATTGTTATTTCTGAAGTATACAACTCAAATTGCCAATTTGCACTATCTTAGTAAAATGATAGAATTTATATTTCATAGGTCATGATGTTTCATCAGGGGTTATTTACCTTTTTCCCAGATCATGCAGGAGTAGGGTTCTCTACTTTTGATTTCATCATTTCTTTGCATGAAATTATTGTCAACTCCTTTTAAACTTTGATCACCCTAGATTACTTTTCTGACTACAGCTATTTCCCTCAAAGCAGTTGGCCACTTTTCTTACTCGAAAATAAATAAATCAATACTGTTCCAATTTGTAATGTTGTTCATTATACTCTCACTGTCAAGTTATAGTTTTTTTTATCATGGTTTTGCTGTCTCCTATTCCTGATATGTTGAATTCTGTCATCAGTTTTTTATTTCCCCACATGACCTTTGTATTGTTTCCTGGGAATTACGGTTTTTGTGGACAATTTTTTATTAGATTTTGCTGATTTGGTTTTAGGGTACTCATCATCACTTGAGATAAATCAAAATATCATTTGCATCATGTATTTTCGTTAGTGCTAACTTATTTTGATTTTTTTACCTTCTGTTTGAAATCTGTAAATCATGATCGCCGTGGAAGTACCCTACGTCACACATTTTATTCAACTTTGTTCATGTTATAGGTAGGACTTGAGGGAAGTGCCAACGGTCAATGGTGGATAGACAATATAGGCAAAGCACTTGATGAGGGGACATCGTTCCACCGAGTTGGTTCTAGGCAGTTGGCTGCATTGCTTATTGGTGCATGGTATGGACTTGTCATGAATTATTTTCTCTGAATTACACTATAAATTTCTCTTGCCGCAGAACGATAACATGTTGAATTTCCGTTGTCATGTGATATACATAACATGGAAATTGTTAACTTTTCAAGGGTTAGAAAGAGTCTTAAGCCATATGTTGGTGATGTTGAGGCTGCAGCAGTTCCATGTGGTCTTGGACGCGCTATTGGCAATAAGGTACATGATGGTATAGATGTACAGGCATTCATGTTCCTCATTGGAGCTCCCGTTTTCCTAAGGCTATGTCCTTATGTACAACTACCATAATAATACCCAAAAAAAACTACCATAATAACAAGTTTCTGAAAGCATGGATGTTTGGAGTGACAGTAGTCAGTACTTCAGTACTCATTAGAAATATCCGAGGAACTTTTCTGGTATATATATTTTAGGAACATGAAATTCCAGTGATGATTTCATAAGCAAGCCTCTCTGAATAGTAAGAAACACTCTCATGTAGGAGCACATTCCAGTCATTGATCACTGCCCTGATTTATATTTTGTTGCATGTGCCTAGTCCATACTTCCAATTACTTTACTTGTGTCATGACAATATATTCTTCTGCAGGGTGGTGTAGGGTTAAGAATAAGAGTCTATGATCGCAAAATGTGTTTTGTGAGCAATCATTTTGCCGCACATCTGGAAGCTGTTAACAGGCGCAATGCTGACTTCGATCATATTTACCGGACAATGGCTTTCAACAAACCTCATGGATCCACAGGTTCCCTTTTCACCTTCCTACTTAAGTGCCACACATTTCCGCATTGAACTTTAGGTGCTATATATATTTATAATGTTGTTTCAATCCCAAAATGGTGCTTTCTGTAACCGTGTGATTTTTTCGTTGCAGGGTCTGCTACATCTGTCCAATTGCACAGAACAGTGAATGTATGTCTATCTAACCTTCAAATTATCCATACTGATGAATTCTGCTGATGTCCAGATATTCTGGTAATGTCAGGTTAACGGAAATCCGGTTGACGAGGTCCGGCCTGACTTGGCTGATGCTGATATGGTTGTGTTTCTTGGTGATTTCAATTACCGGCTTTATGGTATCTCATATGATGAAGCAAGGGACATGGTTTCCCAAAGAAGCTTTGATTGGCTTAGAGAGAAGGACCAGCTTCGAGCAGAAATGAAAGCTGGAAAAGTGTTTCAAGGAATGCGTGAAGGTCTGATCAAATTTCCTCCGACTTACAAATTCCAAAAGGGCGCACCAGGTCTTGGAGGTATGTGTATTTTGATTCTAGAAGCATTTGATCAATTACTCTCCATTCAGCTGAAGTATCTTCCTACTGCCTCACTTAGAAATATCTATTTCTTAATCACTTTTCATTTTATTAGGGCATAATAGTAAATAAGATCATTGGTTCTGAATCTTCTTGATCAACTGCCTTGTAGGGTATGATTCGGGTGAGAAGAAGCGGATACCTGCTTGGTGCGATAGAGTATTATATCGTGACAGCCGTGCTGTATCAGTAGCTGAATGCTCGCTAGAGTGCCCTGTGGTTGCTTCAATTACATCGTCAGATGCTGCAACACTTCTTTTTTCTCCTAATGAATAGGTTCACCATTCCTTTCTCTCATATGGATCTTTTGTTCCTCTCTTTTTATAGGTACGTAGCTTGCATGGATGTCATAGAGAGTGATCATAAACCTGTGAGGTGCACATTTAGCGTTGATATTGCACGAGTAGATGAGTTAACAAGGAGACAGGAGTATGGAGAGATAATCGAATCAAATGAAGAAGTGAAATCTATGCTTGAGGAGTCTTGTTTTGTCCCAGACACCACAGTTAGCACATATGAAATTATATTGGAAAATCAAGATAATTTTTCCTTCCAAATTACCAATAATGATGAAACAAGCAAAGCAGCTTTCGAAATCCTATGTGAAGGCCAGTCGACCAAAAAGGAGGATGGAACTAAATCTGAGACTCTTCCAAGAGCATCATTTGGCTTTCCACTCTGGCTTGAGGTATGAGTAATTTCTGTACACTTGCATACAATTGAACTCTAAAACCATTTCTTATGCCGGTCGTTTTGTATTTTGATCTTATGCTTATTTGCACCCATATAAGCGTATCACACTCTCACTTATTTTTTTCAAACAAACGCTTTCTTCGTTATAATGCTTCATGCAGAAGCTGTTGTTATCAACACTTCAGTTTAAATGTAGGTTCTGGCAGCAACATAGAGGGACCATTTGATCCATTGATTTTTTTGTCCATAAACTTCTTAGCAAAGATATAAAAACAAATCATACATCTTGTGCCCATCTCTATCAATAATTCAAAGCTGAATAACTCCCCAAGTGTGACTGAACAAACAGTTAGTCTAGGTTCTTCTTCAATCTCAGTTTTTCTTTGCCTTTATACTGGATATGAGTAACCAATTGCTAATTGACTATGTCCTGCAGGTCCAACCAGCGGTCGGTCTAATTAAACCAGGAGAAACCATGGAGATTACGGTCCATCATGAAGACTTCTACACACAAGAAGAATTTGTCGATGGGATACCACAAAACTGGTGGTGTGAAGACACAAGGGATAAGGAAGCAATTCTTATGGTGAACATAACTGGTAGCACCTCAACTGAAACTAAGACACACAAGATTGATATCCGACATCGCTGCCCAGTAACATCAGCACCCCCGCCTATTATAAACCCACCAGTGTCAGTCGCTCCACCAAGCAATGCCATGTCCAGTGAAGCACCATCTAAGCGTTCTTCCAAGAAGAGCCAGACGAATCGTCAACAACAAGAGTATGCACAGTTTGGAAACTCAGAGGTACATGATTTGTGCCGCATGCGTTGTCCCTGAGGCTTGTAGAAAGGAGTACAATCAATATTACAGTTTCTGTCTAGGAGATGTGGGTCAGAAAAGTTTTAGATGTCTCACATAAACCAAGAAGGGATGGAGTTGCTCCAGTTCTGTACATATGCTTCACTTACCTCTACCAGCTGCCATTCTTTATGTAGCCCAAATGAGGAGTCTAGAGTCATCTCACTGCTAAATAAGTTAATTTTTTTCCTCCTTGTTTCTTCAACAGTATTCTTTAGAGAGCTGAATTTTCCCTCTTGATTGTTAAGAGGGTTCTTTAGCGAGTTGAATTCAGGGAATGTTGTTGTGAATGATCAAACAGTGATCAATGTAACGTGTTTCATAGAATTACCTTAGGCATGTTCTTTCCTTACTTCAAAAGTGCTAATTGCCCTGTAATTGATGACTATTCGTTTGTCAATAAGAGATCATTTCATTGTTCTCTTTAATCAATTAGAATAGTATTTTACTTATTTCTTTTTGTGAGAAATCATTCATGATGCCTTAGTAGTGAATACTGATCACCTTCATAGTGTAAACTACTTTCCAAATTTTGATATCCCGCTTTGCGGAATTGCGCTGAAGCCTCATTGGTGACAGCAGCTGTGTATGTCTTCAGCTGAAATGTGCTCCATGTTCTGTTGCTGAAATGAAAGAATGCAATCAAATTTGAAGCTGAAACATCGACATGCAAATATTTTTTCATAATAAATTTAGAGTAACGGCAAGTGTTTTCATTTTGCTTCTAGCTGAGAGACCTGCAATGCTCAACTTCGACAGCTCAGGTGAACTCGTCAATCAGTCAATCTTTTGCTCAACTTTGATACAGCACGGCAAACATTCGAATTTGTTTCCGTGTAGTGAACGTGAAAATTATGGGAACGTTCGAGTCCGATTCGTGTTCCCCCATGGAACCGACTTTGGTTCGTAGGGGCGCCGGCTCACCGCAACCCCCATAATAAAGAGTCAAGGTTCGCAAGCGTCGTTCCAGATCGACTCGCAAATCGCAATCTCTCTCGCACCGCTCGACGCCCAATGGCAACCAGGGTGTCCAGGCGAGGCTCTGCCGGCGGCGGCGCCATGGCCGACGCTAAACTTACTTTCGAGAATTCGCCGGACGTCGAGGTAGTAAGGAGCTTTGACAAGATGGGGATCCGTGACGACCTCCTCCGTGGAGTCTACGCCTACGGGCTCGAGAACCCCTCCGCCGTCCAGCAGCGGGCCATCGTCCCCATAATCAGCGGCCGCGACGTGATCGCTCAGGCGCAGTCCGGGACCGGGAAGACCTCCATGGTATCTCTCGCCGTCTGCCAGATCGTGGACACCACGGTTCGCGAGTACGTTTCGATCTCAACTCGTTACTTTGCACGTACAGATCTTACTTTGTTTTCAACGTGTCGATCCAAGCAATGTTTATTAGTTGTTTGTACTTTTTTTTTTTGCGGGGGATTAGTTGTTTGTACTTTGTAGGGGCCCAACACGATTGGTTGAATGCGTACATACGTTTTGGAATTTGGAGTCGGTCGATTATGGGGACGCGGAGGCAGGAATCCAACTTTTCAGAAGTTGAGGGGGGCCAGCCTAAGGAAGTGCCAACAAATTTCTTCCAAATTTAAATTTTGCAAAGGATTTCACTATTTTGAGGGGGGCCAGGGCCGCTGCTGGTCACCCCCTGCCTCCGCCACACCGGCATACAAGTTTTTTTTTTGCCAAAATTTCGTTCTTATATCTATTTATGTAGAGGACTAGATAGCTAGTTTGATTCAATTCGACGAAATTCTTCATGGGTGGCCTCGTTGAACTAACGATTTAGTCAGTCAGTACATATGCCAGTCTGCGTTTCACAATCATTGCTTGGAAATTTCTTGGGATCAACAAATCGTCCTTTTATAGTTTCTTGTAACACTGTAGTTACCGTATGTTCGGAAATAGCAGAGCTGAATTTGATATTGGGTACAACGTTCCATTGTGTAGGGTGCAGGCACTGATATTGTCACCAACTAGAGAACTGGCTACACAGACAGAGAAATTCATGCAGGCTATTGGTCAATTCATGAGCATACAAGTCCATGCTTGTATTGGCGGCAACGCAAACAGCATCGGTGAGGACATTAGGAAGCTCGAACACGGAGTGCATGCTGTCTCAGGGACGCCAGGCAGGGTCCTTGATATGATCAAGAGAGGGAGCTTGCGTACAAGATCCATCAAGCTCTTAGTTCTGGTTAGTTTACTTTTCCTTCCTTACATTTTATTTATTCTTTTATTGTAAGTTGGTGTTGCTTAACAAGTTTTCATTATAGGATGAAGCTGATGAAATGCTGAATAAAGGGTTTCAGGAGCAGATATATGATGTATACAGACATCTTCCCCCACAACTTCAGGTTGTCTTGGTCTCTGCGACTCTGCCCAATGACATTTTGGAGATAACCAACAAGTTCATGACCGATCCGGTTAAGATCCTCGTAAAGCGTGATGAGTTGACTTCAGAGGTTAATATCGCAACTTCTTCTCCTTTTTTATATATGCATCTGGTCACAATCCTCACACTTTTCATTTCATGTTTGCAGGGCATCAAGCAGTTCTTTGTTGCCGTCGAGAAAGAGGAGTGGAAGTTTGAGACACTATGTGATCTCTATGATACGCTCACAATCGCTGTCATTTTCTGCAACACAAAGAAAAAGGTAGATTGGCTTACCGAGAAGATGCGCACGAACAATTTCACGGTATCGGCAATGCACGGTGACATGCCTCAGAAGGAAAGAGAAACCATCATGGCGGACTTCAGGTCTGGCACAAGTCGTGTTCTAATCACGACCGACATGTGGGCCCGAGGGTTGGATGTTCAGCAGGCAAGTATTGTTTGATATTCCAGCTCTGTCTTAATTTATATACCTATATAAGTTGCATCATCCCCTAAAAAAAGTTGCATCATGCCTGACCATGCATTGTTTCCATCTTCAGGTCTCTCTCGTCGTAAATTATGATATCCCAAACAATCGTGAGCTTTACATCCACCGCATTGGGCGCTCTGGACGTTTTGGGCGCAAGGTAAGCATTGCATACATGCTCCTGCTGCAAAATCCTCTTGTCTACTTAAGTGATAAACAAGTTCATACCAAGTTCTCGTTGCCGAGTTCTATTGGCTGATTCTGATGATAGGAAAAAAATCTTTCTGTGTGCAGGGTGTGGTGATCAATTTTGTTCGCAAGGAGGACATATACGCACTGAGAGATATTGAGCAGTTCTACAGCACGCAAATTGACGAAATGCCAATGAATGTCGCAGATCTGATATGAGCAGGGGAGAGGAGACAGCTAATCATCTTGTTTTGCTGGAATTGTTTGACGTGGCCATATACTTGTGTAGACTACTGTAACTTAACAAGGGTGGGAATCTTTGTGACTGAAATAGTTTCGGGGTTGATTTGGCACCAGGCCGTTTAACCTTTTTTCTCTTTTAAACAACGAGCAAATCGCCGGTGTTTTACAGAAAACATCAAAGCAAAAAGGGGAAACATAACCTCTACTTATTACATGCCCATGTGCTAACAGCACCACAAACAATTTAGAGAAAATGCAGCAAGTAGAACATTAAGGCAACATCTAAAAAATGATTGAAAACACATCTTTAGAGCTTCATCTTCGCCACATTAGAGCATCTCTAGCCGAACTCAAACTTTCCTCCATATCCGGCCTCCCATCCTAGATTACTAAAATTTTGAGGAGTTAGATGGTGGCCGACTATGGCCGAACTCCTAAATCTAACTCCCTAAAACTTTTTTTGCTCAGTTTTCAAACCTCTACCACATACTACATATGAAAAACTATTGCATGGCATTTGATCAATCATTAAAATGAAAACATGCATATAGATCATACAAAAGGAATCACGTCTATCAAGTTCGATAAAAACCCCAGCATGTTTATATGTTTTGGACATCATCATCACCACCTTGGGCCACGATCTTGGCACGGGAGAGCTCCCAATATACCCTTTCCGTTTCATCCATGGAGTTTGGGTTCATGAACTTGATAGCGCGTTCGGCCTCCTCTTTATCGTTTATAAACTCCTGCATATAAAATGCATATATGCCTCTTTGTAGTTTATTGCATAGTTTTAAAAACCAAACCGGTTTGGTGGTTCGATCAGAAAAAACCTGAACCGAAGGTCTCACCGGTTTTTTGAGAGTCACTGGTCCAACTAATAAAAAACCAGAAAAACTGCATAAAAATAATGTGTTTTCACGAGGATATGATCCTAAAACCTAGAACCTTGCTCCAAATACTTCGCATAAGACCTAATACCACCTTTACTACACTTAGTTTGTGATCTACTATGAAAGCAAACACAAAATATATAGCTTGATGCTAATTTTTTCCAAAATTAACTTAATTATCTATTAAATTTGATGGTTTTTTGTCGCTATTGAACCAGCGGAGCCACCGGTTGGACCAGTGAACCAGTGAGCCAGTCATCTCACCGGTTCACTCACCGGTCCGGTTTTTAAAACTATGGTTTATTGTGCTATATTCAATCATAATTGATTCATATTAGTTGTTATAATCATGTTTTAGAATGATTTCAGGAATTTTCCTAAAAGATCCCTTTTATTTGGATTATAACTCAGCAGGGCAAAAAACCTAGTTTTTTAATTTTATCTTTCATGGACCTTCATGAACTCAAACGGGCCTATAATTTTTCTATGCACTTGGACCTAACCTCAAGCAGAGGAGGGCCAAGATGGGCCCCATGGCATGGCTTGCTACCCTGGCCGCGCTATGGTAGCCCATTTGGATCTCGTGGCTCCAATGTCGTCAATTTTTGTCTCCAGCTCTTCTTTGGACCTAAAACCATCAATGAAAAGGGTCTCGATCGCCATTAGAGAGCACGGCGTACCACGGAAATAGGAACACGAAATAGATGAGATCCTACGAAGATTGGAGGGGTAAATGACGCCAAAACCCCCTTGGCTCGCATCAACAACCTCTCCATCAACAAATCCTTCATTTGCATGATGGAGAGGGGGTAGACTACTCTCGGTCTATGGGCTCGTGGGAGTAGGTTGTTCTATCCCCCCTCTCTGTGTGTGTGTGTGTGTGCGCGCATGTGCGTGTGTGTGTGCGCGCACGCGTGCATGTTCTTCACTAATTAGAATCATTTGAGCTGCCTACATGATTGTGATCATATTTGAAATATTTTTGATAGATCTTTGGTTTCTATGAGTTGAGTTTTTGAGATTGCAATTTTTAGATTGTGTTTGATGTATATTATGTACCCTGTTCTTGATTACATGTTATGATTAAACTAATATGACATGACACGAGAGGGGGAACATGCGCATTAGTTGGAGTAACATGGTAATATGGAACTAGACAGTGATAGAAAGTTTGGGTCCTACCTTTCCATTGTTAACTCACTAAGGATATTAGAATGCATGTGCTACAATTGTCTAGTGATCTATTAGGTGATTCTCATATTTGTGGAGGTAGTATATTTGATATTCAACATCATGTCATAAAAGCACTACTTTAGTCGGAAAATACAAAAACAATTGGCATACTTGCATTTAGGTCTTTCATATAGTTTGCAGAACTACCAACAGTATTACATAACCATCTTGCATATCATTTAGTTTATCTTTCTTATTGCATTTAGTTTTCTTTACTTGCTGCATATTTACTTTAGTTATCATATTAATATACTTGTTTTCAATTCTAATCCTAAACCTTGTGCTTGACCATCACTTGGTGGAGTTGGGAACACAAGGAAGCACTTTTTTGGTTTGTAGGTTGCTTGAAGAGAAGGAAGAGTGATTCTCTAATGTTTCCTCTCTTTTTTGCGATATAAACCATCGAGTCACCCTTTCTACATCACTATGCGCTTGGAGTCCCAACGAAGTGGTGTCCACGTAGTTTGGTGCCATCACCATTTTCTCCTTCTCAAGTGCAAGTTTTCCTTCTTCGATATTCTTCTCCTTTTCCAATCTTTGCTCTTCTAGTGCAATCATCCATTCCTCAACCGCCAACTTCGATCGACACTTCTCTTCCTCCAACACCTTGATCTCATTAAACCTCGCGGCCTTCTCCTCTTTGCAATCGATCGCCAATGCTTTCTTGGTCTCAATGATGACACTGAAATCCTCCTTGTAGGCGCCAGCACCTCCCCTCTTGTTTCTCTCTTTTGCTATCTTGTTCCCCACATGCCTCTTGTTGATGTGTTCATTCTCCTCGTCATCGGCCTCAAAGGCAATGCTAATCCTTGCCCTCTTCGGTGTGGTCTCCTAGTTCCTTTGGACCCATGTCTCACTACCGACTAGTTCCTTGTATTAATAGTGCAAAGTGAGTGTTTGCGATCGTTCTTCTTGTTGCATTGCTTTTAGAGTTCTTGTTGGATAGGCCCATACTCGGTGGTTGGCACCCCACTCGGTGGTGCAAGGTTCACTTGGTCAACACAACCAGACCATCGGTTGTCTTGCGCAAGGATGTTACCCCAATGATGTCCAAGAGAGCCTTGGGTGCGATTGGATGGAACGGTGACGGTTTTGTTGTAGTAATCTTCAATTCTCCCCCTTAAAAAAACTTCTCCTTGGATTGATCCGTGCCAACCATTGCGTCAAGCGACACGTTCATCCAAGCATGACACAACACAATATCTTCTTGATCATTGTAGTTTTGTGTCCTTGTCTTCTTGACTTGTGACCATTGTGTTTCCACGGGATCATCAACCTCCTCCACCTCAACCTCCACCTCTACTTCGTCCTCCATCTCAACCTCTTGCTCATCATCTTCTTCGGTCACCTCCTCTTTTCCATCTTCTCCATAGCTAGCCATACTGGAGATCATCCATCCCTTGCACAAGTGAGGAATCCAATTGAGACATGAACTCGGCGACGCCTATCTCGGCCACACCACAATCATAAAAAAGTACTAGTTTGTAACCGCCAATAGGTCGGCCAACATGTGAAAAATTTACATTTAACTTGCTTATGGTTGGCTCGGCATTTTGTCGATCACCTCGTGGTCGACTACTCGTGCGGTATTTGTGCCGGCTGCCTTGCGAACTGCCGGACAAGATGGAGCCGCCTTGCGAATTGCCTGCAACGGCGGAGCCGTCGGTGTCAACCCCGGACCTTCCTCTTCTTCTTGCTCGCCTCCCCATCGGTGAGACCCTTCATGGCCTCCGTTGGCTTCCGCAACCATGTACTGTTGAAGTCCATTTGATCAACCTTGGGCTGTTGTGGGATACCTCCGGGCGAGCGATGCTATAATGCAATTGCCTGCCCTGCTAGTTGCTACTGTTGACACAACTTCCAACAAAAACAACTGCCCTGCTAGTAATACTACCGACTGAGACATCAGAATTTCTTAGTCGCCCGATACATAGGCGGACCCTTATTCCAGAAACGAGTGAAGCTGCATCGGGAGCCGTTGCTCGAGACTTGATGGGAGGACGGTTTTCTCTGCTTCGGGCCATGTCTCGAATTGTTGTGACACTGAGATGGGAGAGGCAATAGCCTGTTTAGAAGGTCTGAAAGTGGCAGTAAACTGTACAGATGACAATCTAGTTTCTGAATGAGTTTTCGTTTGGTAGACTCTGCTGAATTGAGAAAAAATTATAAAGAGATTTTTAAATGACTATGTATTTAATAAGCCGTATCAGGGCAAACAACCGCAAATGATTCACATATGGTCTATGCGCACTACCCTTGCAAGGAAACACCAAGGAGTGAGAACAACCTAAGATAATCGACGACTGATCGAAGACTAAACTGTCATCCATGCTAGATAAACACTCCCTTGGTTGTTCATTACACCAAGGTACATGCGGATGCCAAAAAAAAAAAAGTGCTGTCTGAAGTAAGGACCGGAGCCAATGTGTTCATGTTCATATAACCTACAATGTGAGAATCTTCTTGTTATAAAGCTTACACCATTTGTAAATAGCCACTTCAGTGCGTACAATAAGCGAAGTCGTCTTCAGAATACGAAATCTACATGCAAAATACTCCCTCGGTCCCTGAATAACTTGCTCAACTTTGTCTAGACACGTTTTAGTTGTAAATGCGTCCGTATTCAGAAAATGTTGAGCAAGTTATTTTGGGACAGAGGTAGTAGTAAAAAGGTACATGACAATTGCAAGGGCAGCCGGAATCAAGACTATCACCATTTGCTCCATGATCTACGTCAAACAAAAGGTAATACCAAGTCTTTCTGTATGAGCTTATAACGCTAGAGGGTCAATTTGCTAATATAAGAAGCCTAATTACTTTCTCCAACACCATGAGCGCAAGTCAACTCAAAATACAATCGATGGCACAAATCAAAGACCTTAGAAATGGTACATACATATAATCACACCATGAGTAGTATACATATGCACCTATTGTTAGATTGATCTCACAGAGACCGAGTCCAACGACTCGATCTCCTCCCTCTCTCGCGCCCTGATCGGGGGCGTCCAACCGAAACATGGTTGATGGGCCCCTGTGGCAGCGCTATATAAAGAGGTGGGGGCCGGGGCACACGATACGAGGTTCGTCGTTGCCAGTTGCCCCACCGATATCCCAATCCGATCTAACGTTAGCGCTAACCACGGGAAGTCCATCGCCACCCCACTCACGCCGTCGTCCATCGTCATGGCCAACGGCTCGAGCTCCTCGAGCCAAGGAGCAGGTAGTCTCCACTCTTCCTCTCTCGGTTCTCCCTCTCTCCATCTCTCAGATCCCAATCTCATGATGCATAGTCAGATACTAAACCGAGATGATCTAGCCTAAATCAACATTGGTATCAGAGCTTCTGTTTAGGAGTAGATCTTTTCGGTTTAGGTCAAAGAAAGGAAAACCCTAGCCATCCCGTAATCCCCAAAAGAAATCCAAAGAACAGAGAGCAAGAAAGGAAAAGAAACTCACCGGTTGACCCTCGGGTTCGCCGGAAAAGCAGCGTCGCCGCAGGGCCGCGCCAGTTCCTCTCGACCTCGATGCGCATCGGCAAGCCGAGGCATCGAGACGAAGAACACGGGCGGTGGGGGCTTCGCCTTCACCACCGCCGAAAGGACAGAACCCCTTTGGGGGCAAAGGACGCTCCACCCACCGCCGTCCTTCTCTGTACTGGCGCCATCGGGAGCTTCGGCTTCTCTGCGTCGGTGCCATGAAGGAGCGGAAGAGGTAGGGAACAGTCGCCGCCATCCCGCCGCCGGCCGGGCTCGGCGGCCTCCTCCAGAGTTGCCGCTCCGGGCGAAACAGAAAGGGAGGTGGGGGAGAGCCTCGCCCCGCCGACGTGGTGGTGCCGCGGTCGCCGGCGACGCGCCGCCGGCGCGCCGGCCGCGGGCGGATCGGGCGCTCAGCCGCCACGGGCGCGGGAGATAGAGAATGGGGAACGAGAGAGAGTGAGTGAGCGGCTAGGGTTGCGGGGCGGTTTTTGAGCTGCCGAAAGTCCCGCTGAGCCGTCGGATCGTCATCCGACGGACGACGGAGAGAGGCGCCTGGTCTGGCAGGCCGTGGGCTGTGTTTTCAGCTGGGCCGCAAGAGTGAGCGGCGGATTTTATCTGCCGCACAGGGCAGCGCGCGTGCGCAGTGGGCCGTGGGCCGCCAAAGGCCGCGGGCCGAATAGATTTTTTTGTTATTTTATTTACAGAACACAGTTTTAATTGTTTTGTTCAGTTTTTTTTAGCAAATTTCAAATAGTTTCCTCTATTCAAATTATTCCAACGAAAAATTTGTTTAGAGAATTCAAAAGTTACAGAAACTTTTCTAAAAAGATTAAAGTTAATGAATTTTTATTCATGTTTCCGCTGCATATAGTTAAAGTAATTGCTTAAATGCAATAAAGTGGTGTTTAAATTTTTCTTAAAAGATGTGATAAAGTGAATTAAAAGTGATTATGATTCAGTTATTTTATGACCAACGTTGTTAATAACATGATCATAATTTATTTATTACATGTTAAAAGGTGCATTTATCTCTACTTTTGCCCAACGGTAATATAGTTTTAATTGCACAAACAGTTGTATGTGTTGATTTATACCAACGTTGGATTAATGCATGCAATTATTTTGTTATCTCACATCTTTGTGAATTTCAGGAGGCTACAGTCTGATGAGTTGCCTCAAAGACGTTCCGACGCTCAGGGGTGACAACTACACTGAGTGGAGGAAGAAAGTTGATCTGGCTTTTGTCTGCGCTGAAGTCGACTGGGTTGTGGACACTCCACAGCCAGTCAAGCCGACAGAGCCAATCAGAGATGCAAATGATGATGATGCTGCATGGGACAAAAAGAAAAGGACTTTGCTCCAGTGGAGCTGGCATATGTGCTAGAGAACCAAAAGTGGGTCAATGCAAACAAAAAGTGCATGGCCTTTATAAAGAATACGATTGAGAACGTCATTGCGGGCTCAATCGCAGAGTACACTTTCGTTGGGGAGTTTCTAGAAAAGATAAAGAGCCAGTTCACTGGCTCTTCAAAGGTGTATGCTACCCAGCTGCTCAAGCAGCTGGTCACAGAAAAGTACACAGAAGGTGCACATGGCATCAGGGAGCACATCTTGAGGATGAGCAACATGGCTTCTAAACTGAAGCCCATGGATGCTGATCTGGAGTTAAAGCCTGCTCTGCTTGTTCACCTTGTCATGGCATCATTGCCTAAAGAGTTTGATAACTTTGTTATCAACTACAACATGTCCCCTGATAAATGGGACATAGAAAAGATGATTGCCATGTGTGTTCAAGAGGAGGATAGGCTTAAAGCCTCAAATGGTGGTTCCATCAACTATGTCAAGGACAACAGGAAAAGGAACTATCAGAACTTCCAGAACAACAATCAAGGTTCTCCTTCCAAGCCATATGGCAAAGGTCCCCAACAGTATCATCAGCCCACTCTCCCAGTGGATAAAGACCAGTGTCTCCACTGCAAGAAGACTGGACACTTCAAGAAAGACTGTCCAGAATGGCTCAAGTCCATAATGGCAAGGAAAGCTATAGATACAGTTTTTTGTTGTTAATGAATCCCTGTATTCACAGTTTTCAAAATCTACTTGGTGGATTGACTCAGGTGCAACTGTTCATGTTGCTAATTCTTTACAGGGATTCCATTCGACAAGGACTATGAAAAGAAACGAAAGATGCATTGAAGTTGCGAATGGAGTTCAAGCAGACGTTGAAGCTGTTGGCGACATCTCCTTGGAGTTAGCTGATGGTTTTTCGATTCTGCTTAGAGATGTGTTATTTGTTCCTTCACTTCATAGAAACTTAATAAGTGTATCACATTTGGATAAAGACAGTTATCAGTGTTATTTTGCACACGGCAAGTGTGCCATATGGTTTAAAGATGCTTGTGTGGGTGTTGCCTTACTTCACAACGAGCTTTATTTGTTATCCTTACGTGAAAAAGTGCATTTTGTGTCTAATGTGAATGAACAAACTTCCTTGTCGAACAAAGAACAAAAGAAAAGAAAGAGAACTCATGACTCATCGAAGTTATGGCACTGTCGATTAGGCCATATTTCGAGGGGAAGAATCGAAAACCTCATTAAAAATGAAATTCTTCCTCCGTTAGAGTTCTCCGATATAGAACAATGCATAGATTGCATAAAAGGAAAGTATGTAAAGCAAATTAAAAAGGGTGCAAACCGAAGTACAGCGACACTAGAAATCATCCACACTGATATTTGTGGACCATTTTCTGTGAAAAGTGTGGATGGCTATGACTCGTTCATAACATTCACAGATGATTACTCCCGATATGGTTATATTTATCCAATTAAAGAAAGGTCTGAAGCATTGGATAAATTTAAAATATTCAAAGCAGAAGTTGAAAATCAGCATGATAAAAGAATTAAAATAGTCCGGTCCGACCGTGGTGGGGAGTACTACGGTCGGCACACTCCATATGGTCAAGTACCTGGACCTTTTGCAAGGTTCTTACAGGAAAATGGAATAGTCGCCCAGTATTCTATGTCGGGCGAACCTCAGCAAAATGGAGTAGCTGAAAGGCGCAACCGTACTCTTATGGATATGGTGCGCAGTATGATGAGTTATTCCACCCTGCCATTGGGATTATGGATGGAGGCGCTTAAAACCGCCATTCACATTCTCAACAGAGTACCAAGCAAGTCGGTGACCAAAACACCGTATGAGTTGTGGACAGGGAGAGTTCCCTCCCTGCGCCACTTAAGGGTCTGGGGGAGCCCAGCTGAGGCAAAAGTATTTAATCCAAATATTGCAAAGTTAGACCCCAAAACAGTAACTTGCCACTTCATTGGCTATCCTGACAGATCAAAAGGTTATCGTTTCTACTGTTCAGACAAATACACAAAGTTTGTAGAAACGAGACATGCAGTCTTCTTGGAGGACGAACTGATGAGGGGGAGCATGGTAGCTCGGAAAATTGATCTTGAGGAGAAGAGGGTGCATGCACCTAATCCGATGATTCAGGAGCCATTTTTCTCGCTACCTGTTGTGCCTGCACCAACAATCCCTGAGGTTGCGGTGCAAGCACCTGTTGTAACTCCACCCATGACAATAAGGAGTGAAGTTTTGGAACCTGTCCGTCAGGAGCCGACTGAACCCTTCGTTGAGCATGAAAGGGAGCTGCAGCAGCCACCTCTAATAGATGTACCAGAAGTTGAGGTACATAATGAGCCAGAGAATGAGGCCCTAAGAAGGCCCAAAAGAGTCAAGAAATCAGCTATTTCTACTGACTATAAAGTTTATAACACAGAAACAGTTCATATGGAAGGTGATCCCACCTCATATGAAGAAGCTATGGGAGGCCCCAACTCATCGAAGTGGCTAGAGGCCATGGAAGATGAAATGAGGTCGATGAGTTCCAACAATGTTTGGGACTTAGAGGAAATTCCCAAAGGGGCCAAAACAGTAGGCTGCAAATGGGTCTATAAAACAAAGTATGACTCTAACGGGAACATAGAAAAATATAAAGCGCGTCTAGTGGCAAAAGGATTTACACAAAGAGAATGGGTAGATTACAATGAGACATTTTCTCCGGTCTCATGTAAGGATTCCTTCAGAATCATAATGGCACTAGTTGCTCATTTTGATTTAGAGTTGCATCAAATGGATGTAAAGACGGCATTTCTAAATGGAGATTTAGAAGAAAAAGTGTACATGAAACAACCCAAGGGTTTTTTCATGGAGGGGAAGGAACACATGGGATGCCGTCTAAAGAAATCCATTTATGGATTAAAGCAAGCCTCTAGACAGTGGTATCTAAAGTTTAATGATACCATTAAAAGATTTGGATTTAAAGAAAACATCGAGGACAACTGCGTTTATGCAAAGTTTAAAAGTGGGAAATATATTTTCCTAATCTTGTATGTGGATGATATCCTGCTTGCTAGCAGTGATGTTAGTCTTCTGAGAGAAACAAAGAAGTTTTTGTCCTCAAACTTTGATATGAAAGATCTTGGTGAAGCTTCATATGTTTTGGGCATAGAAATTCACCGAGATAGAAAGAATGGAGTGTTAGGACTATCACAGAAGGCATATTTAGAAAAAGTTCTAATAAAGTATAATATGCATAAGAGTAATGCCACACCTGCTCCGATAGTCAAGGGCGACAGTTTTGGGGAATATCAATGCCCCAAGAATCAATATGAGATCGATCAAATGAAAGCAGTACCATATGCTTCGGCTGTTGGAAGCTTACAGTATGCACAAGTGTGCACTCGCCCTGACTTAGCTTTTATCACCGGGGTACTCGGTAGATATCAGTCAAATCCAGGCATAGAGCACTGGAAGATGGTAAAGAAAGTATTGTGTTATGTGCAAGGCACAAAAGACCTCATGCTAACTTACAGAAGATCTGATTCCCTAGAGATAAAAGGGTATTCAGATGCAGACTATGCGGGAGACAAAGATGAAAGAAAGTCCACAACTGGATATGTGTTCACTCTCGCAGGAGGGGCTATTTCGTGGAGAAGCTGCAAACAGACAATAGTTGCATCATCCACGATGTATGCCGAATTTATAGCATGTTTTGAGGCCACGAATCAGGTGTTATGGCTAAAGAAATTTATACCCGACTTAAAAGTAGTGGATTGTATTGACAAACCAATAAAGATGTACTGTGACAACCAGCCTGCAGTATTTTATGCTCACAACAACAAGTCGAGTAAAGCTACCAGACCAATAGAAGTAAAGTATTATGTTGTGAAAGACAAAATCCAGGATCAAACTATAAGACTCGAGCATATAAGGACAAAGGATATGCCTGCGGATCCGCTAACGAAAGGCTTACCACCCAGTGTGTTCAAGGAACACTTAGCTGGCATGGGTTTAATGGCAAGCCTATGATTCCTGGATCATAAGAGGCCCAAAAGTAACAGAATTTGTTTCAAAACAGAAAAGTGTATAGTGGCTGTCTGATTCTATCGGCAATCGAGCTGTGACGATGAAACATGCTCTATGTACTGATCCGTGATGAAACGAGTAAAGTGTAAAGTATAAAGTTAAAAGTAAAGTTGAGATCAAGGGGGAGAATGTTAGATTGATCTCACAGAGACCGAGTCCAACGACTCGATCTCCTCCCTCTCTCGCGCCCTGATCGGGGACGTCCAACCGAAACATGGTTGGTGGGCCCCTGTGGCAGCGCTATATAAAGAGGTAGGGGCCGGGGCACACGATACGAGGTTCGTCGTTGCCAGTTGCCCCACCGATATCCCAATCCGATCTAACGTTAGCGCTAACCACGGGAAGTCCATCGCCACCCCACTCACGCCGTCGTCCATCGTCATGGCCAACGGCTCGAGCTCCTCGAGCCAAGGAGCAGGTAGTCTCCACTCTTCCTCTCTCGGTTCTCCCTCTCTCCATCTCTCAGATCCCAATCTCATGATGCATAGTCAGATACTAAACCGAGATGATCTAGTCTAAATCAACACCTATGGGCAAGTAATTGATGTTTCAGTACAAAACGTCCATCTTATTAAACTTCAACTAAAATAGCCGAGTGGATAATTAATTTGATCCCGCTTACAGAACCACATTACTAGCGAGCTACGCCACTTGTAAGCCTTTAGTGCATCCGCATCTGAATCTGCATCTGCACCAACGAGAGCAGTACACCAGCTTTTGCAAGGCCTCCCACAAAAACATCGCAGCACAAACTCAAGACGAATGCTCTCAGATAATCCAATCCGGCATTGGGCGCTCATGGTTGTAACGTTTGGACTTATGCTTCACCATGTGCAGCCCTCCACCGGCCTTCTCCAGAAACTCTACGCCAGTGAACACGGCAAAGTTGTCACACTTACCGTAAACCCATCCACCACCTTTCATGTCCACCTTCTCCTTAGTTTCAAAGAACTCAGCGATGAAAAGCTTACCAGACCCCAGCAGCACAATGTAGGACATCACTGGGAGCCACTCTTCTGGCTGCGCAAGGTCATCCCACTGGTGCCGCAGCAGGGGTGGCGACATCGCAGAGGCAGTGGCAGTGAGGTCGACCGCGCACAGATGGTTGTCCTGAGATGAGAAGCCAAACCAGAGGTTGAGTTCTGGGACGTACTCAGCACAGCCTCTGAACGGCAGACTCCAGTCCATGGCCTGGCTCCAAACACCACTCACGGTGTCGAAGTTGTAGGTGCCGGCACCTACGGTGGATATCTAGATTTGTGAGTCACCAACCACCGTGTGGCCATCAATAATGGATGCAGCAGCCATCATGTGGGCATCGACCTCAGGGCTATGCACCATCGTAATGGCGTTGAAGTCTGTGTAATCCTCATCCTCATCATCGGAAAGGTCAGAGTCGTAGGGAACATAGTTGGGTGATCTCACATGGGGAGGTGGCGCAAGAGAATGCCAGTACCAGTCAATCGGGAAGCATGACTTGGGTCCGCGGCCATGGATGAGAGCCTCAAAGCAGTGGCGGCCACCAGGCCGAGGGTTCGAATCCATGACGTACACGCTGTCACCGACAGGGATGGAGATCGACAGGATCTTGGGGGCGTGCAGCGCCGGCATGCCGGAGAAGCTCTGACGGATAGCGTCGTAGTGGGTCAGGATGCCTCTCTGGCCGCCCCGGCCAAGGGGCATGAAATCCATGTTAGTATTTGTCGCGGGACCGTCTTTCGAGCAGGGTTTGTAGAAGGTCATGGCGGCGGCCGAAAGGCAAAAATCCTCCATTGGTGTTGTACCATCGCCTGCTGATCTAGATTGGAAGAGGGCCGATGGGTCGAGGAGGTGAACGGTGTATGCTGAACGCCTGCGGGGGAGGGTGTTGGCAACCAGATACACAAACTTCCGGTTCATCATTGTCCGCCGCAAAATCAAGATCTGTAGAGCACTTCTAACTAGGTTGCAGATGCCGCTATCACAATTGTTGAATCAGCCACCACACATATATGCTGGTTGGACCTGCAGCAGCAGAATCAAAGATTTGGGGATATATGTCCTTAACTATCAACTACTCCCTCCAATCAGAAATAAGTGTCGATGATTTTGTACTAACTTAATACAAAGTTTATACTAAGTCGCCGCAACTTATTTCTGATCGGAAGGAGTATAATTAAACGATATTTTGGTAGGCTGCATAGACGATATTTTGGTACAAGTGATGCAAATCTGTCATGTTTACACTAGTAGAAAACGGGCCTTTGGCCTGGACCCTTTAGTCCCGGCCTCCATCTGGGCCGGGACTAAAGGCCCGGCCACGTCGCCCCAAAATGGCCTAGCCGCCCAGGAGGCTTTGGTCCCGGCCCGTAACGAGGCTTTAGTCCCGGTTTGAGACACAAACCGGGACTAAAGGGCTACGCGGTGTGCAGCCCGCATGTGCGCCTCCTTTAGTCCCGGTTTGTGTCTCAAACCGGGACTAAAGTCCTCTGCCTATATATATTGGCCACAGCCCCCTCTCCCCTCTTCCTTGCATTTTTCTTGGATGGAAGAGTGTGGGTGTGTGCTAGCTCTCTATTTTTCTTGGATGCACTAGAGGTGTTTGTTGAAATGTGTGTTAGAGCGATGCCGCTTCAGTTCACCGAACACAACTACGATATGAGATGCCCGAGCCACGCTTAAACCTCTTCCTCTTTATTTCTACATATTCTAAAAGGTTAGCAACTATATTTCCTCGTTTAGACCGTGCGGTACTAATTTTTAGGATCGTGATTGTATTTGATATACTGTCGTATAACGCATATGAGCCATCCATGGATGTACGGTGATCGACGCACAGCCGCTTACAGAGAAGGCGTGCATTCTTTTCGAGATGCCGCCGATGCGAACAAGCATGGTAGTGGCTATATGTTTTGTCCATGTGTTGAATGTCGGAACGAGAAGGATTACACTTCCTCAAGAGTCATTCAGAGCCACCTGCTTCGGTCCGGTTTTATGTCGGGCTATAATGTTTGGAGCAAGCACGGAGAAAGAGGGGTTATGATGGAAGACGACGATGAAGAAGAAGAGAACGATGATGACAACTACCGATCTATGTTCCCTGAGTATGCTGATACCGCAATGGAAGACAATGAAGAAGAAGATCAGGGTGAAGAACGGGAACCAGATGAGCCCGCTGATGATCTTGGTCGGGTCATTTCTGATGCACGGCGAGGCTGCGACACAGAAAAGGAGAGGTTGCAGTTCGAGCAGATGTTACAGGACCACAACAAATTGTTGTACCCAACTTGTGAAGATGGCCAAAAGAAGCTGGGTAGCACACTGGAATTGCTGAAGTGGAAGGCAGAGACCGGTGTGACTGACTCGTCATTTGAAAAGTTGCTGGTACTGATGAAGAAGATGCTTCCAAGAAAGAACGAATTGCCCGCCAGCACGTACAAAGCAAAGAAGCTTGTCTGCCCTCTAGGATTAGACGTGCAGAAGATACATGCATGCCCTAATGACTGCATCCTCTACCGCGGTGAGAAGTACGAGAATATGGATAAATGCCCGGTATGCACTGCATTGCGGTATAAGATCAGAAAAGATGACCCTGGTGATATTGAGGGCGAGCCACCCAGGAAGAGGGTTCCTGCCAAGGTGATGTGGTATGCTCCTATAATACCACGGTTGAAACGTCTGTTCAGAAATAAAGATCATGCGAAGTTGTTGCGATGGCACATGGAAGATCGTATGAAAGACGATAAGTTGAGGCACCCCGCTGATGGTTGGCAGTGGAGAAAAATCGAGAGAGAGTTCCCGAGATTTGCAGGTGACGCAAGAAACTTATGGTTTGGTCTGAGTACAGATGGCATGAATCCTTTTGGGGAGCAGAGTTGCAGTCACAGCACCTGGCCCGTTACTCTATGTATCTACAACCTTCCTCCTTGGTTGTGCATGAAGCGGAAGTTTATTATGATGCCAGTGCTTATCCAAGGTCCAAAGCAACCAGGCAACGACATTGATGTGTACCTAAGGCCATTAGTTGATGAACTTTTACAGCTGTGGGCCAAACCAGGTGTACGTGTGTGGGACGAGCACAAATAAGAGGAATTTGACCTTCGAGCGTTGCTTTTTGTAACCATCAATGATTGGCCTGCTCTTAGTAACATTTCAGGACAGTCAAACAAGGGATACAATGCATGCACGCACTGTTTGGATCAGACAGAAAGTATATATCTGGACAAATGTAGGAAGAATGTGTACCCGTACAATCGTCGTTTTCTTCCGCCCAAGCATCCCTTAAAGAAAAAAGGCAAGCATTTCAATGGCAAGGCAGAACCCCGGGGGAAGCCTGTCATCCGTACTGGTGCTGAAGTATTTGATATGGTCAAAGATTTAAAAGTAATCTTTGGAAAGGGTCATGGCAGCCAACCTGTTCCTAACGGCCCTGATAAGCGCGTACCCATGTGGAAGAAGAAATCTATATTTTGGGAGCTACCCTATTGGGAAGTCCATGAGGTCCGCTCCGCAATCGACGTGATGCACCTGACGAAGAATCTCTGCGTGAATATTCTAGGCTTCCTGGGCTTATATGGGAAGTCAAAAGATACACCAGAAGCACGGGAGGACCAGGAACGTCATAAAGGAAGAGATGGCATGCATCCAGGGCAGTTTCAAGGGCGTGCCAGCTATGCTCTTACCAAGGAAGAGAAGGAAATCTTCTTTGAAGTCCTTTTCAGTATCAAGGTCCCGACTGGTTTCTCGTCGAATATAAAGGGAATCGTAAATATGAAAGACAAAAAATTCCAAAACCTAAAGTCTCATGACTGCCACGTGCTTATGACGCAATTGCTTCCGGTTGCATTGAGGGGAATTCTACCGGAAAATGTTCGCCTGGCAATTGTGAAGGTATGTGCATTCCTCAATGCAATTTCTCAGAAGGTAATCGATCGAGAAAGTCTATCAGGGTTACAGATTGATGTGGTCCAATGTCTGGTCAGCTTCGAGTTGTTGTTCCCGCCATCCTTTTTCAATATAATGACACACCTCCTAGTTCACCTAGTCGAAGAGATTAGAATTCTCGGTCCTGTGTTTCTACACAATATGTTCCCCTTCGAGAGGTTCATGGGAGTCTTAAAGAAATATGTTCGTAACCGTGCTAGGCCAGAAGGAAGCATCTCCAAGGGCTATGGAACAGAGGAGGTCATTGAGTTTTGTGTGGACTTTCTTCCTGACCTTAAGCCGATTGGTGTTCCTGAATCTCGGTATGAGGGTAGGCTGACAGGAAAAGGCACACTAGGAAGGAAAGCAAAAGTATGTATGGATGGGCATTCTTTCTCTCAAGCACACTACATAGTTCTACACAATTCCACCGTGGTGGCTCCGTATATCGTGAGACACAAGAATATTCTACGCTCCAAAAACCCGGGGAAGTCTGACTCTTGGATTAAAGGGGAACACGAGAAGACTTTTGGCAGTTGGTTGCAGACACATCTCATGAATGACGACACCGTTGGAGATCAGCTGTACTGTTTGGCCAGGCCACCATCTTCGACTATATGTACTTTTCAAGGGTACGAGATAAATGGGAATACATTTTACACGGTTGCCCAAGATAAAAAGAGCACCAACCAAAACAGTGGTGTCCGCTTTGATGCAACAGACGAGAATGGGCACTGTTTGGAAACATATTATGGGTACATAGAGGAGATATGGGAACTTGACTATGGACCTACTTTTAAGATCCCTTTGTTTCGGTGCAAATGGGTGAAGCTGACAGGAGGCGGGGTAGTTGTAGACCAAAAGTACGGCATGACAACAGTGGATCTCAACAATCTTGCGTACATGGATGAACCATTCGTCCTAGCCAACGATGTCGCTCAGGTTTTCTATGTGAAGGGCATGTCTACAAAAACGAGAAAAAGAAATCAGCAAAAGAAGACATCGTCCGATGAGCCAAAGCGCCACATAGTTCTTTCAGGGAAAAGAAACATCGTGGGAGTAGATGACAAGACAGACATGTCAGTAGATTATAATAAGTTTCATGAAATTCTGCCCTTCAAAGTGAAAACTGACCCAAGCATCCTACTGAACGATGAAGATTCTCCATGGCTACGACCTAGGAGAAAACAGAAATAATAGATAGGATTGTTGGTGCAATAATGTAATAATGTATTAAACCTTTTATGTAATGCATGATGAAGATTCTCCATGGCTACGACAGACACGGTTACATGGATGGCTGGATGTGAATAATGGTATGGATCAATCATCACCGCTCTTTAGAAAAAAAGCCGGCTCACTAGTTCTTTTCCCGTCCTGCTCTTTATACACACCGTGCTGCGTCTTCCTAAAGCGCCTCCCCTCAAAGCCAAAACGAAAGCAATGGCCGCCGTCTCCCGCCAATTCAATTTCAAACACTTTTCATATTCATAGTTTTGTCAAATTCTAAAATACACAAAAAGAATATTAATTAATATAGTTTAATTAAAAATGGCAAACTAGTTAATAGTTTGGATAGTTAGAATAATTAATTTTGAAAATATAAATTAGTTTTGAATTAGTTATTCAATTTCAAACACTTTTCATATTCATAGTTTTGCCAATTCTAAAATATACAAAAAGAATATTAATTAATATAGTTTTAATTGAAAATGGCAAACTAGTTACTAGTTTGGATAATTAAAATAATTAATTTTGAAAATAGAAAATAGTTTTGAATTAGTTATTCAATTTCAAACACTTTTCATATTCATAGTTTTGTCAAATTCTAAAATACACAAAAAGAATATTAATTAATATAGTTTTAATTGAAAATGGCAAACTAGTTAATAGTTTGGATAGTTAAAATAATTAATTTTGAAAATATAAATTAGTTTTGAATTAGTTATTCAATTTCAAACACTTTTCATATTCATAGTTTTGTCAAATTCTAAAATACACAAAAAGTATATTAATTAATATAGTTTTAATTGAAAATGGCAAACTAGTTAATAGTTTGGATAGTTAAAATAATTAATTTTGAAAATAGAAAATATTTTTGAATTAGTTATTCAATTTCAAACACTTTTCATATTCATAGTTTTATCAGATTCTAAAATATACAAAAAGAATATTAATTAATATAGTTTTAATTGAAAATGGCAAACTAGTTAATAGTTTGGATAGTTAAAATAATTAATTTTGAAAATATAAAATATTTTTGAATTAGTTATTCAATTTCAAACACTTTTCATATTCATAGTTTTATCAGATTCTAAAATACACATTAGTTATTCAATTCAAAATTAAAAATTGATATTTGAAATGAAAACCTGAAAAACTTTTGCTTTGGCGCGCATTTATTACCACCAGCCGGGACTAAAGGGGGGGGGCTCGGGCGCCAACCGCCCACAACCCTTTAGTCCCGGTTGGGGGCTCCAGCCGGGACTAAAGGCACCCTTTAGTCCCGGTTCGAGCCCCCAACCGGGACTAAAGGGGGGGGGGGGTTGTATATAAGCCCCCTTCTTCCTCCCCGGCACTTAGCCGTTTCTGCCGTCGACGCGCGCGAGGAGCTTGCTTTGCCGATCGCTGCGGTCGCCGGAAAACTCGCCCGAGCCGCCACCTTCGGCCACCGCCCGCCGCCACCCCTCCCCGAGCCGCCCGCCGCCACCCCTCCGGCCACCGCCCGCCGCCATCCCTCCGACCACCGCCCCACCCCCGCGGCCACCGAGCCTCCCCCGAGCCGCGCCGCACGCCACCCCTCCGGCCACCGCCGGCGCCGACACCCCTCCGTCCACCGCCGGCGCCGCCACCCCTCCGCCACCCCTCCGCCACCCCTCGGTGAGACGCCCGAGCCGCCCGAGCCGCCCGAGCCGCCCCTTTTTTTGTTAGATTAGATTAGGTTAAATTTTATTAGGTTAAGTTTTTTTAGGTTAAATTTTATTAGGTTAAATTTTATTAGGTTAGGTTTTATTAGGTTAGGTTTCTTTTAGAATTTTTATATAGAATTGTTAGGTTAGGTTTTTTTTAGAATTTATTATTTGTTAGTGTGTAATAGAAATAGCAAATAGAAATAAGTTAGAAAAAAATAGCAAATAGAAATAAGTTAGAAAAAATAGCAAATAGAAATAAGTTAGAAAAAATAGAATTACTTTGCAAATAGAAATAGAAATAGAATTACTTTGCAAATAGAAATAGAAATAGAAATAGAAATAGAATTAAATAGAAATAGAATTATTTTGCAAATAGAAATAGAATTACTTTGCAAATAGAAATAGAATTACTTTGCAAATAGAAATAGAATTACTTTGCAAATAGAAATAGAATTATTTTGCAAATAGAAATAGAAATAGAATTATTTTGCAAATAGAAATAGAATTACTTTGCAAATAGATATAGAATTACTTTGCAAATAGATATAGAATTACTTTGCAAATAGAAATAGAATTATTTTGCAAATAGAAATAGAAATAGAATTACTTTGCAAATAGAAATAAAATTACTTTGCAAATAGAAATAGAATTATTTTGTAAATAGAAATAGAATTACTTTGCAAATAGAAATAGAAATAGAATTATTTTGCAAATAGAAATAGAATTACTTTGCAAATAGAAATAGAATTACTTTGCAAATAGAAATAGAATTACTTTGCAAATAGAAATAGAGTTAAATAGAAATAGAGTTAAATAGAAATAGAATTACTTATAGAAATAAGTTAGAAAAAATAGAATTACTTTGCAAATAGAAATAGAGTTAAATAGATATAGAGTTAAATAGAAATAGAATTACTTATAGAAATAAGTTAGAAAAAATAGAATTACTTTGCTAATAGAAATAGAGTTAAATAGAAATAGAATTACTTTGCAAATAGAAATAGAGTTAAATAGAAATAGAGTTAGTATTTTTGAGTTTGTTAGTTTATTAGTTAATCAAATGTCCGTATTTTGCAGAAACTATGGATCCACATAGCAGGAACCTCGAAGAGGAAGAACTTCTCGAAGATATAATCAAAGACGCCCCCGACGTTGAACCAGCTGAATCTCCGTCGTCATATCTAAACCCCTCCGGAGATGGAATGGAGGTGGACCGACACGAAGATGAAACCGACGGGGCAAGAGATAGCTCCAATGACGGAGAAGGTGATAGCTCCACTGATGGAGAAACCGGTGGAGAAATAACAAAGTCCGGTGAGGTATACATATGAAGTTCGGCAATCACTTGTAATATGTGAAAAATATTGGAGATAGCTCTATATTATATACATATACATTAATTTGACGAATGTTTCTCCCTCTTAGGCCTCCACATCGAGCAAAGCTACGAAACGAGGCCCGACTAAAAAGTTGGATGCACGGACGCATTACACCTTTGAGGTGATATTGCCTACGGGCGAACCCAAGCTTCCTAAGAATGTTGCTGACACATTCAAGAAGCAATGCGGAGTTCTCGTTAGGGATCACGTCCCGATCAGCGTTCGGGAGTGGAACAAGCGCAAAGGGGCAGCCGATAGTGACTATGTCGCCGAAAGGTACAAAGATAATCTTTGGAATGATCTCATGTCACATTTCAACCTGCCAGAATGTGAGAATGAAGACACCGCAAATAAACTGAGGGCCAAAGTCAATGTAATCGAATAGACGGGCTCTAGTCCCGATAATTCTGATCTCCATATAATTGTATATATATGCTCGCTTGTAAGATAAGTTAATCTTATATATATGCATAAACTAATTCCCGAACACCAAACAAGGCACCAAACGAGGCATCACGTTAATCCCCCGAACACCTAAAACCCTAAAACCCCTAAACCCTAAAACCCTAAAGCAAAAAACAAAATCTGTAGATGCCAAACCGGGACTAAAGGTCCTGGCCCTGGATGCACTCAGAGCCGCCCACGTGGACACCCTCCAATCCCGGCTGGTAACCGGGCCGGGACTAAAGGTTTAGCCTTTAGTCCCGCGGCTGGGGTCCCGGTTTGCAAACCGGGACTAAAGGCCCTTACGGGCCGGGACTGGAGGCCCTGTCCCCACTAGTGTTAGTTGCACACATGAGGATGCTATGGTAACTTCTTACATTACACTGGTAATATTATTCAACAACACGATTATTGTACTAGCAGTGCAGATTATATTAATTTAGTTCATCAAAAGGAGACGGTAATAAGCAGCACCACCCTAACTAACAGTTACCCTAATGGTTGATGCAGCAGGAGTAAACCGACTATAGCTCCCCATGCACCACAAGTTCATCATCAGAGGGTTTAGTATACACCACCTCCCACGATATTACAGTTCAAGGTTCAGTTTTAATAAAATCTTAGCTAATGGAGCGATATCATACCACCTCCCAAAATATACAAGATCTCATCACCAGATCATGAGCATTATCGATAGAACGTGAGCAACAAAGGAGAAGCACTAATCAAAATGCCTGCAAAGCCATGTACTAAGCTAGGTCCTCATCTCACTTGCTGCCATCTTAGCATACTTGTGACCATCAACTGCGGTGTCAGCAAGGTAGTCTATTGCCTTGATCAGGATACGTGGCTCAAAGAGCTGCCTCTCATGAACAATTATGTGTGTGAAGATCGTCTTCATCCGAGCAAAGTTTAGTATGGACTTGTTCACCATGTCCTCATGATTCGAGAATACCTAGGGTTGATAAAGTGTTAGTGCGCATCAACATGTAGGTTGTGAAAAGTACAAAAACAATCGAGCCATGGTATCTTACATCAGGTGCTTTCGCAACTGCTCCTCATTAGCGTTCACAAGGCAACGATTTCCATTGCTCCATTCGAGATCACCTTGGTCTTATACCTTGCATATATGATCCCACCTTGCTCTCCACATCATGAGGTGGTTGTACAGCTGAGAACATGATACTGATTTCCTAGTAATGTCAAGAACATCATTCACAATCCTTGCCATATGCCTTTCTCTGAAGACGTGGCTTATACATACCCCACTTTTCACAAGCTCAAACAACTGATTCACGATGAACTCTGATAGGCCAACATCCCAAGTCACTGATGTTATGCGAGCATACATTTCTGGATCAGGGACAGTGTTGTGAGGCTGCATCTAGGACAAGGACATGTCAATGTTCTTCCATGAGGGAGATGAGAGATCGGGTGAGCTAACATGCATAATCTCCTATAGTATGAAATGAAGAACAATGCTAAGCATTATACACTTGGAAACAAGGGAGAAGACACATGCAAACTGTCGGTTTCTTATAGTTAGAGGAGAAACATTGAGCACAAAGGTCGGGGTAGGGGTAGAAACTGGAATGACCATTGTTGCCATGCTCGAGGGTGAAGACGGCAGGACCACCATTGTCGTGCTGGATGGAGACAATGGAAGGCCCTAAAATTGAGCACATACAACCGCAACAATGTTACCTATGACTTCATCGCAAGCACTTCTACCACTGCCTAAATCACAAGCACAACAACCACTACCAATGTCGTCAGCACAAGAACCACATCATCCACATCTATCACTACCAAAACCGCAAAGCAGGTCTACCAAAATCACAAGCACAACTACCACTTCTACATCATGCTTAAGGATCTAAGGTCAAATTAGAGTTAGAGATTCTTAAAACCACCTGAAAATCTGCCAACAACAAAGTTACCGTAGAGGGGGAAGTCGGATGGAAGACATCGGTCGCCGCTGCCAAGATGGTGGACCTACTTGGTGAGGAAGCTCCCGCCTTCTCCCTGGATGTCGACTAGTTGACAAGATCGAAAGTGTTTCAGAATTATGTGACATATTTCATCCACTATACGTTCCTTCTTCACCGCATTCACTTTATTTCTTACAGACCACCAATCCTGTATAGAAGAATAATGGTCAAAATATATTTGTTACTCTGTAGTTCTCAGCAGCGGACTCAGTGATATATAGTAGTATTGGGTTCCTTTTTTAGCGTAGAACTTCAGAAGATTTTTATTCTATAGAGTTTCCGGTACATTCAACACACATGTTGTTTACAAGAAAAGGAGGACTTTTATCCATCCAACTACCCCTAACGTGCTTAATGGAAAAAGATTCAAAATGAGAACACAGCTCCCCAACTTCATCTAAGATTGGCGCCATAATTGAACGGCCAGTATGTCACGACGACCAGAGGTTTACTACCTCTAAACTATCCACCTCCATCACCCCATGAGAGAAGCCTCTCAGAGTCTCAGTTTCACAAACACCGTCCCGTAGGGCAAGAATTTCAACAAGATGAGAATCTGCAACACCTGTAGGGCTTACTCCATGCTCCTAGAAATGACATGTGAGATCGATCGACCCCTCCTCCTCCACCTTTCATCTCTTGTGCATCAATGGCACCATTAGTATTAATTTTAATCTAGCCTAGGTCTGGTGAATTCTTTTCACCGGGTTCGGTAGACCCGCTCAAGTATGAGTCCAATGATATATTCCCTTTGTTCAGAATTACTTTGCGTTCTGAATATAGTCAAAGTCAAATTTTGTAAATTTTGATTAAATATACAAGAAAAAACATTTACAGTATAAAATAGATATAGTTAGAATTACCATAAAATATATTCTTATATTATATGTATTTCATATTATAGAACTTGATATTTTTACCAATATGCTTAATCAAATTTTATCTAGTTTAACTTTAGCCATACCAAGATGCAGGATAATTATGGACACAGAGTATAAAAATTAAAAAAGAGTACTTTGTAGCGTGCTGTCTGTCTTCCATGGTCGACACACGAACGCAACCACACCGGGGTGGCTTCACCGGACCGGTAGACCCGCTCAAGGCCAAACCCCTCTGCGTCCTCCTCTTCCTCTCTCCATTCCCCATGGCGCCCAAGGTTTTAATGGTAAGTCGCCGCCGCCCCCGCCGCTGCCTCACTGCGCCGTCGTTTATGGCGCCCGCAGTAACCCCAACCCAAACCTTCTCACGCTCCGACCGCCGTCTATGCAGGTGGCGGAGAAGCCCAGCATCGCGCTCTCCATCGCCTCCGCCCTCTCCGGCGGCCGCGTAAGTCTCCCTCCCTCTCTCCCGCGCCGAATCCTTGCGCGGCAGAGATATTTGTGCTTCCTGGTGTTAACTTTGGGCGGCGATTGACTCCGAATTCGACGACATCGTCTCAGGGACGAGCCCTAGCGGCAAGTTTTTGGTTTACAGAAGCCGGGTAGAAAGCCTGTTCGGTCAAAGCGCAGGTTTCCCCCTACGAACGTTAGCTCTAGGTTGTAATGGCTCAGCGTTAGGAGTATGTGAGGCCACTGTCTCTGTTGAGTGTCAGCTAGGGAGATTCAGGGGATGATAGAGGTGACAGGACTTGCTGCAGTTGCAGTGACACGGAAAATTATGACGCTTAATGCTCCCATCTTGCAATTTGGGTTTGAACTTAATTCATAATAGCCGTGCCGTTGACGCGGATGCGCATTTGGTCCAACATTTTGCTCTCACTGCACATTTCAAATCCGTCAACATTTGTGCAGATGTCTACGCGGAAGGGAAGTACCGACGTCCACGAGTTTGATGGGATGTTTCAGGGATCTCATGCATCTTTCAGAGTGACATCAGTCATTGGGCATGTCTTCAGGTACTGCATTTTTATTCTTCATCAGTTCTTTCAAAAGCTTTTGTTACAATTGCATCACTTGATACAGTAGTTCTAGTCCATGCCAGTTATGAACTATCAATGCGTTTGAATTCATGTGAATAGGCCTTCTCAATATCAGTCTTGATACTTACAGACATGAACACATTGTGGACCGCTGCATATCCGCAAAGCTGATATCTTAAACATAATATATAATTAGTTACTCCGCTTCAGCTGAAATCAACATTACAGTTGCTCACTACAGTTCTAACCTTGAACAATAAGCTCTTTTCTGTGCATTTTTTTACTCGATGCCTCTTCTTTTGCAGTGTTGATTTTCCACCTGCATATCAGAACTGGGAAGGGACTGATCCGATGGACCTTTTCAATGCCCCAGTTCTGAGATCTGAGTGCAACCCAAAGGTAATGCATTCCTCTAAAACTCTAATTAACGACTACAACTCAGTTAACATCAGGACCCAGGGAGTAGTCAAATAAAACCAATTATGTAAGAACAACTTCAATTAGCTCTGCGTTTGTTACACGTTCATACAAGAACTCTACTCCTGATGTATATGGTACAGTTGTAGATCCAGTACCAAAGTTAGCTGACTCCTGGACATTCTTTTCATCTTTTTCTCTTTAAGTGACTTGGCTTTTCGATGTATTTTCTACTTTCTAGAATCTAAACTGATAAATTTCCTGTCCTACCGCAAAAGAACTCCGAATTGTAGCACTTGCATAAATTTGTATAGAAAATGGTTGTTGAAATACTGAAATGCCTATCCTGAAGTTTTATGACAATTACATCCATACAAGCACCACAATGTCTCAATACAAAACTGATGTTTGTATCTCTTGAAGGCCCATATCCAAAGGCATCTAGCCCAGGAAGCTCGAGGATGCACCTATTTGATACTTTGGCTTGACTGCGACCGGGAAGGAGAAAACATATGCTTTGAAGGTATAATTTTCTGTTCTGGGATATATGTGCAAAGTTGTACTAAATCAGCGACAACTAATATGGAACAAGGGGGGGGGGGGGGGGGGTTCTTACGTACTAGATATTTGGGATGTGTATAAGGAGATGTATGTGAAGTTCGCTTTCTACGATCTGGTGTCCATAACATGGTAAAATAGTAATTTTAAATAACTTGCCCAAGGTACAGAGAATGTCAGATGGCAAACTGCTATGCTGTACTATGGTTCACAGCTGGATTAATTAGATTTCCTTTGAATTTCTAGAAGCTATACATATTTTTTCTTTTCCCCAAAGGACATCTACAATTCTGTTTAATCCTTTGCAATTATTTGGTGTACATGAGATTTTACTTTTTGCCAACTACTATAATTGCTATGAGAGCTTTTCATTCATTCCTTCCGTAGGCACAGCTTGCTCAGTTCTCTCTTAGTCTGCGCAATGTAATAACAATGCTAATTGTATGTTCCAGTAATTAATTGCACCGGGATTCCTGAAAATGAGCTCGGTAGAAGAATATTTCGAGCTAAATTTTCATCTGTTACCGAGAAAGACATATCAAATGCTATGGATAATCTTGTCTTGCCAAACAAAGACGAGGCACTGTCGGTGGATGCTCGACAAGAAATAGACTTGAAGGTAGGAGTAGCATTTACTCGATTTCAGACCAGATATTTTCAAGGAAAATATGGGAATCTCGACTCAAGAGTTATTTCGTGAGTTCTCTATCTCCCTTTAGCTATACTACTTTGTTGATCAATTGCATGTTAAATTTAATTTCCTAACAAGAAGATACCATCTACATTCTTCAAATACCCATTGCAATATTTGTATCTTTACTATATGTAAAGTCAACACTTATCACCTTTTCCGGGAAGTTCTTTTTGTTTATTCTCTTGAGCTTTGTTACCACCTTCTCAAATGTTCTGCTTCTTACACTTGCCGTAAATTTGAAACTGCAAGTAATGTAAGTTTGCCTTGACTGGTGTTTTCATGTTGGAGAGTACCATGTTTATGCTTTTCGTGTTTGAGTGATTCATCTAGATTTCTGAATTTCTACTACTATTCACTTTTCTGTTGCAAAATGCTTGATGAATCCCTTTTTTAAGTATCTCCTGCAGAATTTGGTCTTATGATTTTTTTTCTCAAAATTAGGTATGGTCCCTGTCAAACACCTACGCTTGGATTTTGTGTACAGCGCTATCAGCAAATTAACACATTCAAACCAGAGAAATTCTGGTCTTTGAGAACTTACATCATCAAAGATAGTGATGAAATACAGCTAGAATGGGACAGGAAGAAACTTTTTGATTTTGATGTAAGATCCCCATGCCTTAGTGATTTGACTTTATCCTGCCCAGTATTCTAAGCGTGTGTTTGGTTGATGACTTGCTATGGATGGGATGGGTACATCCGAGTTTTGAGGATGGGAATCATGGGATGGTCCAGTTCTGATTGTTTGTTTGACTTGAGGGGTAGGATGTGGTTAGGACGAGCGGCAATTAGCTTAGAATACTTAATGACGATTCTCATAGATTGATTATTAGCGTTTAGCAGAGATCTTAGCAAATATCTACAGCCATTCTCATCGGCTAGCCTCGGAGCTTACGGACAGGAGAAGCTCCAGTCAGGTTCAGCAGCGCAAGGCGACGGGAGCTCGCCGGATGTTCAAGGAGCGCAAGGCGACGGGAGCTCGCGGGCCGGCCGTCCATGGAGCGCACGGCAGAGGGAGCTCGCATGCATACCATCCCTGACGCACACAGCGGAGGGGTTCTCCATGTAGATGTAGCGGCTGTCGAGGAAAAGCCCGGCGGGAGCGGTGCGTCAGGAGCTCGACGACAAGATGCAGGGAGTGGTCAGTGATGGCGAGAGGGATTAGAAAAGGTGGACCGAGTGGTTCGACCGATTTGAGCGGACCAGTTGATCCACGTTTTGAGGGGAATATTCGGCTAGGTGGATGGTCCATCTTTCTGGGCTTCACAACCAAACATATCTAAAACAGGGATGATCCCATCCTATCCATAGTTTGGTCACGAACCAAACACATGCTAAATGTGTTCAATACTCAATTCCGCAGGTCACTGTAATGTTCCAAAAGATGGTAGCCAGTGATGGAGCTCTGAAAATAACAGATATATCAGTGAAGGAAGAGTGCAAAGCCCGTCCATCTGGTCTTAATACAGTGAATTTGCTAAAGGTGACGTAGCTCTAAGATGGGCAGCTTTTTTTTCATTGTTTAAGCTACAACTTAATTGGATAATGATGTTTGTATGGACTGCCAGTTCACTTCGTTGCCTACAAAGTTCACTTCGTGTTTACCTGTAAATGGTGCATTACTATATTGCACTTTTATATTAATGTATATGCTTACAATATTTTGTCCATTATGATGACCTTAAATGGAATGATGTTTGTATGGACTGCCATTTCACTTCGTTGCCTGCAAAGTTCACTTTGTGTTTACCTATAACTGGTGCATTGCTCACTTCTGTTTGGACATTAATATTGATATTGTAATTTTATATTAATGTATATAGTTACAATATTTTGTACATTATGATGACCTTAAATGGAATGTAGTACCGAGATTCTGCTGTTTGATATGACCTGACTTATATTAATCATAATGTGGACCAGGGCATCCTTTTGAGTATAAAAGGGCTTCTAGGGTACACTTAGATACAATTTCTTCCTTTAGTTGAATGAATTTCATACTTTAGTGTATTGAATATTGCTCTTATCCCAGATTGCATCAAGTGCGTTAGGCATTGGACCCCAGACAACCATGCACATGGCCGAGCGACTTTACATTCAAGGATACATCAGGTTCCAGAAATAGGTCTCCCTTTTTTATGGAAAATGTTAGTTAATTTGAAGTTGGCATAAAATTGTTAAATTTACTAATATTGGTAAGGCCTGTTTGCTCACTGTTCCTGCATGAACTTTATTCGTGTATCGAGTTCATATACTGTGACAATCTTATATTATTTTATGCGTCATTGAAGTGCTACCTTGCACTACTCTCTATGATGCCTTATGTAGTACACGGGATAGTGTTTTAAATTTCATCTGGAAATTTTGTAAATCTACAGTCAACCTTTTGCAGCTATTACTTATGAGTGTAGATTGTCATCTGACTTACAAACAATTCTTTACCACAACTGAAAGTTGCATACACAGGTGTGATGTATAGTTGATGATAATATTTGTTTTCCCAGTTTCCTGCTGAAGTTCTAATTATTATCTTTGTACAGTTATCCTCGTACAGAGAGTACTGCCTATCCCGCGTCATTTGATTTTAAAAGCGTACTGTCTGCACTAGCACATAATCCTTTGTGGTCCAATAACGTCCGGGCATTAATGGATGCTGGTTTTGTTAAGCCTCGTCAAGGTCATGATATTGGAGACCATCCCCCAATTACTCCAATGAGATTAGCACCAGAAGAAGCTTTGGAAACTGATGCATGGAGGCTGTACCAGTACATATGCCAACATTTTATTGGCACTGTCAGTCCTGATTGTAGATACACAAGGTAGTTCAAGATATTCATGTCTGCATTTGATGCTAAATTACTTGAATTGTTGTCCCATCGGCCATCACATGTCACATGCACTATTATTTTGGAATGTGAACATGTCAACCCAGCTCTTGCATTATTGATTATCGATGAAACTTTTAGTAAATCAACATCTTCCTTTCTGGGAAAAACGGTTTGCAGGACTGCAGTTGAGTTCACTTCGGGTGGAGAGATTTTCCGTTGTGTTGGTCACCAAGTCACGTCCAAAGGTTTTACATCTATTATGCCATGGCTAGCTGTGGTTGAGAATATTCTTCCAACCTTTAAAAAAGGAGACACAGTTAGCATTCATAAGGTTGACATATATGAGGTAAGGCTTATGAGTTTACTCACATCACCGGAGCTTGCATTTATTTGGATGTGGGATTGCTGACAAGTATTTATTCTTCTCTAAGGGAAGCACGTCAGCTCCTGATTATCTTAGCGAGAGTGAGTTGATCTCTCTCATGGAGAAGAATGGCATCGGCACAGACGCATCAATTTCTGTGCATATAAACAACATTTCCGAGCGTAATTATGTCCAGGTTAGTTGAGATCTTTTCTATCCAGCCAGTTTTGATACCTTATGTAGTGAACTTTTACGCCCGCATGCCTGCTTAAATATGTAAATGCACAACTGCCTAAATGCCGCTACTTATCTTTGTTGAAGGTAAATTCTGGAAGAAGATTAGTACCAACAGCCCTGGGAACCACCCTGATAAGAGGATACCAGTGTATTGATGCAGATCTCTGCCTGCCAGATATCCGAAGCTTTATTGAGCAACAGATTACTCTAATTGCAAAAGGCAAAGCGGATCATCTTCAAGTCGTTCAACATGTTCTTCAACAGTTTATGAGAAAGTACTCTTATTTTGTGAAGAAGGTAGTCTATTGTGTTAATAATCATTGAGGCTTGGATGTCTTGTTAATTGCATTTTTATATATTACTCCCTCCGATCGGAAATAACTGTCGGCAATTTTGTACTAGCTTAGTACAAAATTTGTACTAAGTGTCCGACAGTTATTTCCGATCGGAGGGAGTAGTATATTACCCCTGAGCATACTTACATGATATTGCAAAATGTATCTGTTTAGTGACCTGATTGGGTTCTTAAGCTTTTTCCAAAACAGCATCAACCATTAAACCTTCAAAAATTATCATGCTTTCTTGCATTTGGCTGATGTAGTTAAAACAGAAGAACTCAAGACCTGCAGATTTAACTTTTCATTGTGTTGCTTAGTGCTGTTCGATTTCCCAACCTGTTTTAACAACCAATATTTATTGATATAGCATGAGAGTGCAGGCCAACGTTCTTAGTTGTCCCTATTTACTACATAAGGCTGTAGCCTTTGTACATGTGATTTAGCAACTTATGATTCGAACTCCAGTTGTTTGGCCGGCCTTTACTTGCTGCCTTGCTGGGGACACGCTTTACGTACTCGATTCTTCCCTCTGCAAAGTAGGCAGATCTCCTGCCTGTTCGTTCATAAATATAATAAGACTGTTAAGTTAGAACATATGTTTTTTACTTTGTGTTGAAGAACTAGTATGGTTTTACATGTGGTTTATTGTTAAATGAGACAGCGGCCATTTGCTGCTATAAAGATTTGCAATTGACATTGGCACTGTTCCAATGTAACTTTGGTCTTGGGAGTAACAAAACATCAGTTACAGTGGAAATAACAACTCATTGAATAGTGCCAACCGTTGGAGTGGCAAATGACCAACTTCCCGTTGTTAGATTTGCTAATTTTATGCTTTACATCTGCATTTCTAGATCAGTACTGAACAACTCATTAAAGCCATACCTACAAAAAGTTGGCAAATTGTAGTTAAAGCTCAAGCGAAAGGTATGATGTGTCAGCTATTACAACTTTCTAGTACTCCTAGTAAATGTTTTTAACTACATCCATTTTTTTTTTGACGTAAACTAGCAGGAGCTCTGCTTATTGCATTAAAGAGAGGGGGAAAACATGTACAAAGTTAGAACAAACTCAGGCCCTTTGGCCATTAACCCTACTAGACAAACCCTCAATTACAAAATTGGTGTACTCGCTGTCCTGACCCCTGCGAGAAGAAGCAGGTCCATATCAGCTCTAATCAGGCCGGCCACCGCCGTCGGAGGCATGGACACCTTCTGGAAAATCCTGCGCCCTCTCTCCTTCCAGATATGCCAAATAATATACATCGAGAGCGAGATATCACGCTTGTGCCGATCGTCCTTTCGCCCCTGCCTGAGCTTCTTCCACCAGGCCGCGAGAGTTTGGGAGCGAGACGCCATGAGGAACGCCCTTGGACTTTCTCCCTGGAACAACGCCCAGACCTGCTTAGAAAACGAGCAGTTGAGAGCAAGATGAGCCGCAGTTTCAAATTCTTGGTCGCACAGGCTGCACTTGTCATCATGGGTCAGCCCGCGAGCCCGACGCCTCTCAGCCGTCCAGTTTCTGTTCTGCAGGCTGAGCCAGAGAAAGAACTTCACGTTTCCTTCAGCCTTGATGCGCCAAACATACTCCAGGTTTGGCTGTCTGATCCTGCCATGGAACTGCACCTCGTAGGCTGATCTTGCAGAGTATTTTCCATCAGCCGAAACGCACCAAGTTATGCCATCCGTTTCATTAGACAGGGACACATTCTGCAGCTGCACCCATAGCTCCACAAACTGATCCAGCTGAGCTTCATTGTCCATGCGACGCAACCCCCGCATCCATCGCCCATTGGCCAGGGCCTCTTTCACAGTCAACATCTTCCTCGCAGCCAGCTTGTAGCATAGCGGTGCCAATTGCTTCGGAGCCTTTCCGTTTAACCACCGATCATCCCAGAAGCGGGCAGTTTCCCCATTACCTATGGAGATCGACGTGCAAGAAGCGAAAAGATCCCTGTCAGATTGGTCGCACGGCGTCTCCATGCCAGCCCAAGGCCGGTTCTCATCAATCCACCTGAACCATTCCCAGCGGAGGCGCAAGGCCCTCCCGAACGCCTGCAGATCCTTGATCCCGAGACCCCCATACGCAGTTGGGGCACAAATCTTTTGCCAACCAACCAGGCATCTTCCTCCGGTTGCCTCTTCCTCGGGAGCCCAAAGGAAATTTCTCCTAAGCTTGTTGAACTCTTTGATCATCCAAGGTTCAGCCTTGAAGATTGTCAAGAAGTAAGTTGCTGTAGATGTGATCACACTGTTTATCAAAGTAAGCCTTCCTTTCTTATTCATTAACTTTCCTTTCCAGCCTCTAAGCCTGCTGACAGCACTATCAAACAAAGGTTGCACATCAATTTTCCTTGGTTTCCTGAATCCCAGTGGCAGCCCCAAATATTTACATGGAAAAAGACCATGTGTTCCACCAAAGTCCTGCAAGATATTCCCCAGGTCCTCACCCTCACAAGCCACCGAATAGGCCACACACTTGGCAATATTGGTCTTGAGACCAGAGGCTTCCCCAAACAGCTGCAGGATCCTTTGAACAGCAGTTATGTCATTCTTGAGCGGGTTGACGAACAAAGCAGCATCGTCGGCGTAAAAACTAGCTCTCAAACGGGCAATTCTGGGGTTGAGAGGGGTTAAAACTTCCAACTGGGTGGCCAGCTCAAACAGACGCTGCAGCGGCTCCATTGCCAGGATAAAAAGCATGGGCGATAGGGGATCGCCCTGGCGAAGACCTCTCTTGTGGTAAAACGGCTGCCCCAGGCTGCCATTGAGCAGAATTCTGGAAGAGGAAGAGCCCAAAATCAAGGATAACAGATTGCGCCAACGCTGCCCAAACCCCATCTGCGACAACACTTGTAGAAGGAAACCCCACTTCAAGGAGTCGAAAGCCTTTGCAATATCCAGCTTCAAAAACAGCAGGGGAGCCTTCCTTTTGTGAGCCTTCTTGATGACATTTCTAACATACAGAAAATTGTCCTGAATAGACCTTCCCTTGATGAAAGCACTTTGTCCAGAAGAAACCAGATTGCTCAACTCAGGTGCAAGCCTGTTCGCTAGAAGCTTGCATAAGATTTTGGCTGCACTGTGCATCAGACTGACATGCATCAGACTGACAGGTCTATAGTCCTTGGCATCCACTGCTTCATTCCTCTTTGGCAACAACACAATGGAGGCAGTGTTCAGAAGTCCCCAGTGGTCCCCCTTCAAACAATGCATCTGATTCATTGCAGCTAGCAGATCATGGCTCACAATGGCCCAACACTTCTTGTAAAAACCCCCAATGAAGCCATCTGGCCCCGGCGCCTTCTCGGCATGCGTGTCATCGATCGCCGTTTTCAGCTCAGCCAAGGAAAAGGCCCCCTCCAGATGAGACAGATCAGAGGAGTTGACATTCAGGGCTTCCCAATTTAGATCAACCGCAGCAGCTCCTCCAGAGCCCATCAAGTTGGCAAAATGATGTAACAAAATCTTCTCTTTCTCTTTGTGACTGGTCACTAAACCTGCAGGCCCCAACAGAGATGGAATATGGTTCTTTCGTCGACGCCCATTGGCTCTGAGGTGAAACAGTTTGGTGTTTGCGTCGCCTTCACGGATCCAAGTGATCCTGGACCGTTGTCTCCACTTAATTCTGTCGATGGCCGCAATCCCCAGCAGCTTGCTCTTGAGGAAAGACCGCAATTGCTTCTCTTCTCCCGAAAGCTCCCTGTCCTCTTGTGCGACATCAAGACTGAAAATGACCTCGTCAGCAATCCCAGACACCATCTTTGCCCACTTGACTAGGCTTCTGTTCCACTTTCTCAGAGCCTTTGCTGTTCTGCAGAGCTTAGTATGCAAAACCCTGATTGCATCCGTCGATCGGACAGGCTTCTCCCATGCCGTGGAGACAATCGACATGAAATCATCATGTTGCAACCAGTGAGCTTCAAACCTAAAACCCTGGTAATGTTTTCGTTCCATCTTGGACAGCAACATAGGGCAGTGATCAGAAACATTCGATGATGCAGGAGTTAGCTGAAACTGGGGGAAAGCAAGGTCCCAATCCCTTGATACCAACACTCTATCAATTCTTGTGTGGGTGGATATATCTCTCGTACTTGACCAAGTGAACTTCCTTCCAATGAGAGGGTAGTCAATTAGTTCAAGGTCTTGTATCAAGTCTCTGAACTGCCCCATTAGACGTAAATTGATATTGGAGTTACTCTTATCAGCAGCCGAGGAGATTAGGTTGAAATCTCCAAGGACCATCCATCTGTCCTGCACAAGATTCTTGATCTGCCGCACCTCCTGCATGAACTCACGCTTCAGGTCATCCTCCTGTGGCCCATAGACCCCTGTGACAGCCCAGCTCGAGAGATCAGCCCTGTGTAAGATATTCCCAGTGATGGAGTAGGTGCAATCAGCAAGCAACGGCTCCGCAGTTATCTGGAAGTCAGCAGTGCACGCAATCAGCACCCCTCCCCTGGTGCCCTCCGCTGGCAGGGTGATGAAATTGTCACCAAACCGAGGCCCTAGCATTTCCACCACGAGCGAGCGAGTCATGACCTCAATCTTGGTCTCTTGCAAACAGACGACGTTACAAGGCTTGTCAGAAAAGAACAGTTGCAGAGCACGCCTCTTGGCCGGGTTGTTAGCCCCTCTTACATTCCAGTTCATAATGGCGAGCTCCATAAGGAAACTAACAAACTCAGAGATGACATCGCCGGACATGGCACCAACACACAGTACAGAACTCTGAACAGACCAACTAGCACCCACTGACAGAGAAGAAATAACAGATACATGGGAAACATTGCTGAACACAGACAGAACCTGGTGGCGAGATTCAGACCGCAGTGAGGCCCGAATCCACCATCTTTTCCTTGGCGCCATCTCCATCCTGGACGAGGGAGGTCACAGCTTTGATAAAATGGGCAGGCAGCGGCTTCTTGTAGCAGCTCCTGTACTTCTGCAGATCCGCCGCCTGCGGAACCGCATCTTCTGCCACCACCCCACTTTTCCTGAGGAGGACGATGCTGACCTTCTCCATGATGCTCAATCCAGCGGTAGGCTTGGCTGCGAGCCTCGCGCTCCTCTTGCCGCCGTCGATCTCCTCTCCCTTGCTCTGCTTTGCGGGGGGCGGCGGAGGAGGAAGGAGGCCTCCCACCGCAGGCCGCGAAAGGTTGACCAGGAACGCATCCAGCGGTTCCAGATCAGTCGCGGTACCGCCACACACCATCTCCCTTGCTGCTTCATCGGCCTCCATTAGGACAGGCCCAATCCCTTTTCCTGCGCTCAGCATCATCTTGGAGGCCGGCCCATCGTCTTGGCCCAGCGGCGACCTTGGCGAGTGCGGCCCAAACAATAGCCCCTCGTCGCTCGGCGGCAGCCCATCAGTCTGCGGCCCCCCGTCCTCCTGGTCCTCTGCGCTCTCGTCACGCACGCCATCCTCAGGGAGCATGCCCCACCCTGGCCAAGCTTGCTCTGCATGGCCATGCACGTCCGTAGGAACGTCGTCCAACCCCTCTGCCTCCTTCTCCTTTGGGCTGGTCGGCAACTGTCTTGTTTGACCCGGCTGGTGGTCCACATCTAGCAGGTTTGGCATGCATGGCGTCACCAGTTCCGACTCCTGTAGCACAGCGGCCACAGGCTGTTCAGTGGGCTCGGTCGCCCGTGACCCCTCCAGCGTCCCATCAGCTCCCTGCAGATCGGCCAGCTGGCGCCAGTGGCCGCTGGCTCCGCCACCCGCCGCCGGGAAAGACGGGAACTGGTTCCACTCCTGCTGATCCCAGCGCGAGCGCCTCCCGGCCCCGCCATTGCCCCTGCTCCTCCGGCCAGCCGCGTCGCCAGCCGCACCATCCCCGCCTCCATCACCGTCCCTCCTTCCTGGGAAACGAAGTCTTGACTGCACCGATGCCCTTGGCGGCGGAGGAGGAAAAGTGCCAGCCTCCAACCCCAAGAACCACCGGTACCCCCAGGTAGTTGGACACGCCGACGACATGGAGACGTCCGACGGCATGCCGCTCACGTCTCTGTGGAACGACACGTTGCTCTCCGGGCTGGACGCCGGCGACTCAGAGTAGTCCAGCACCCTGTCCAGGTGCAGGATCACGTCGTAGCTGAGCGTCTTGAGCGGCCCAGAGCGCACCGGCATGTCCGCCTCCACTCCAATCTCCGGGAAATGGAAGAGAGGCGAGTCGATCTCCATGGGCTCCTCCAAGTCGAGCTTGCCGCGGCGCGCAAGGGTAGCAACGTTTGCCATCCACACCCAAACCCTGCAGCACGCCGATTCTTCCTTGCAGTTAATGGCGGGATCGATGCCGTTGATGATGTCCGTGGCCCCGAAAAGGCCCCTGGTCGTCTCCACCTGATGGGCGTCTGGCGGCACGCCCTCGATGCAGACACGAGCCTTGTAGAAGAGCTTCCCGGCACGCGCTCCCCTGAACCTCGTCCAAGGCGAGAGCATGAACGAGGCAGCCCCCGCCGCCACAACGCCTTGCCACCCCACCGCCGCGTTGCGCGCCTCCACGTTGTCGAAGACGAGCAGGAACTCCCCCACCGCCCTCATGGAGACCTGGACGGAGCCCTCCTCGAGACGGAAGTGGCGAACCATGATCCGTCCCACGTCCGCCAGCTCCAGATCTGGGCACCTGCCGACGGCCACCGCCACCACCCCCAGCCTCACCAGCCTTCTCTCCTCCTTCGCGATGGCCGCGGTGCGCGGCGCGGCCGCACACACCAGAGCCGGCCGCAGGTCCGCATCACCCGCTGGAGCCTCCATGCCCCCCACCTTCCTGGCCCGGCCCGACGCCGCCCCAGCAGCAGCGACCGACCGAGGAGCGGACGCCGCCGGATGAACAGTGGCAGGGCGGGATGGGGGGGCAGCGGCTGGGCGACGAGCGGATGAAGCCTGAGAAGCCTGCGAGGCCGGAGGAACAGCGCCACTCCCCAGGTCTCCCTGCTCGGCCTTGCACCACCGCGCCTTGTGACCAACCTCGCCGCACAGGAGACACTTGGGAGGGTTCCAACAGTGGATGATGCGGTGCTCCGGGGAAAGACGCTTGAAACACTTGCCTTTGGCCTTCCTAAATAGGAGCTCCTTGAAACGGGACATGGGCGCTGGCCTCCTCTCGCGTGGCCTGCCGCGGTTCCGCCCACCAACCGTCTGCCAGCCGCCATTACTTCCAGTAAATGCGTCCCCAGGCACTTTGTCCGGGCCAGAGGAGGTCTGCTCCGGAACGATGATCATGGACTTGACGCGCGGACGCGAGATCTGGGAGGAAAGCTGCACCGGCTCCGCACGCCCGCCCGGCGCCATCAAGACCTCCAGGAAGGTAGCAGGAGCAGTAACTCCCCCCGCCCCTCCAGCCAATGACGCGTCGACACCCAGCCCAGGGCCACCGTCCCCGGACACCATGGAGACAGGACGCGCAGCGGGGGCAGGGCAAGAAGGCGCCGCCATCGCCGAGGAGGCGACGACGAGGGGAGAGGAGAGGTGGTGGCTAACCTAACGGGCTTTCTGATTAGAAAGTTATTGTGCCGAGTGTGAGTATAACTACATCCATCTTCACAAGTGAATTTGAACAATTCCCTGTGCATGATGGCAATGATTGACATAGATGCTTTTCGTCTACTTTATTCCTTGATTGCAGATATCATTTTTTTTTGTAGTCGCTTAAGTGCACTGTGTTGCTTGCAGATTGAAAGCATGGATGCTTTGTTTGAAGCACAATTTTCACCTCTGGCAGACTCTGGGCGTCTGTTGAGCAAGTGTGGAAAATGTGGTCGGTATATGAAATATATTTCCACTCAGCCAATGAGGATGTATTGTGTAACTTGTGAGGAGGTCTATTATCTTCCCCAGAATGGTTCCATTAAGGTGGTTACTTCACTAAAATCTCTTTCACCATTTCTGAGTTTTGTTATTTTACTTTTAAGCATATGTCCACACTCTTACAGAATCATGCCAAGACCATATTATAGACAGAATCATGCAATTGTAGGCCTTGATAGATACTCCCGCCGTTCATTAATATAAGATGGTCTTATATTAGTGAACAGAGGAAGTATTTTGTTGCTGTCAGTTGTAGACGGTTGATCTTGTGTGTTTGCAGTTTTCAGTTTGCCCTGATTTATTGCCATAATTTGTTTGTTTTCTTGCTTTGTTATTCCATTCTATACCATTTGTTGTGCTTTATTTTATGCTCACCACTTCATATTTCATGCTGAATATTGTTTTTACCATGTTTCACATTGAACATAGCTACTGCATTGACTTGTGTGCTATCATCAATGATATATCACAAAAGCGCATGATCTTCTTTGCTTTGTTATGCGGAGCTTCAGTTCACTAATACTGGGTGATTAATAATATTATCCTTTCCAGCTTTACAAGGAAATTATTTGCCCCCTTGATGGTTTTGAGTTGCTTCTGTTCTCGATGGTGGGCCCTGATGCAAAATCTTTCCCGCTATGCCCCTGTTGCTACAATAGTCCTCCATTTGAAGGCATCGACAAACTCTTTGGTGCACTCAAGCTTGATGACACCGGCAAGGTTGGGAAAGGAGCTGGCATGCCCTGCTTCCTTTGCCCGCACCCAACATGCAAACAATCAATGATCACCCAAGGAGTCTGTGCTTGTCCAGAGTGTAGCGGTACCCTAATCCTTGATCCAGTTAGCGCACCAAAATGGCGGCTTCTCTGTAACACATGTAACTGCGTTGTGTTACTCCCACATGCCGCTCACAGAATTACCACCACAGATAAGAAGTGCCCAACGTGTGAGTCAACCATCATCGAAGTTGACTTCAACAAGAAAGCGACCCCTCTTGAAGATGGAGCTACTTTGCATGAGGGCTGTATCTTGTGTGATGAGCTGTTACATTCACTCATTGAGATGAAGCATGGGAAGTCGTTTTATATGCGGAGAGGCAGAGGGAGAGGTAGGGGTAGAGGGAGGGGAAGAGGCAGCCGGGGTAGGGGAAGACGGGGGAACTCACGAAATGATGATCCTAAGATGAGCTTCAGAGATTTCTGATCTTTTTATTTTCTGTGACCTGAAACCCTACTCTGTAAGTATGTTTAATGTAGATCAGAACCTTTGGGGTTATGTATGTGTAGTGCTATGTATGCGTAGTGTTATGTTTCTGTTGCTTCATAGTTCATTTTGTAGAAGAAATGCAGGGAGCAGTTATCTTATTCTGATCACTTGTTCAGAAAACGTGTGCACTTCAGAACGTAGAAACTGAAATGCAAATGTCATGCTTACGTAGGAATGTTCTCAACTAAATCAGCTTTGGCTTTGTTCAAATTTTCCTTACATAATAGTCGGCCTCCTCTCTTCTTGTGACATTATGGCATTTCTGATATCCTAAATCATGCTTATGCAGGAATGGTCTCAACTTCATCAGCTTTGGCTTCCTGTGATCATTCTTTGGTTGCTAGTTGCTCTTTTTTATCTATACAATATATTGGGCGCATCGCTTGCAGAATATATGCAGAAGTAATTGTTGGTTGAAAACCACAAGTTGCTGTCATTTTGAATTTGTATTTACCTAAACTGAAACATGAGAAAGTAAAGTCCATCACTGCACCAAATCATTTTTTTGTTAAATTTTTCTCTCTGATTTGTGGTCGTCCTTTGCTTTGGAAAAAATAATAATTTTAGGAAGGCGGGAAGAATATTTTGCACATTTATCCCTGGTCATTATTTTTGCCTTTTTGCCAATTATGGTCTTGTTTGTACGAGGTCTAAAAAACGAGGGAAAAAAATATTGGCACCGTCCGGACTTGAACCGGAGATCTTCAGCGTGTTAAACTGACGTGCTAACCATCTACACCACGGCACCTTTAATATTCAATTGGTACCGTAATATTTTTATTATTAAAATTTAGTTTGGCAAAACGAAATACGAAATAACCAGAAAAAAATTTGTGGCGTCGTCCGGATTTGAACCGGAGATCTTCAGAGAGTGAAACTGACGTGCTAACTGTAACACCCCATTTTCTGTAACCCTACTGGAGTAGTGTTTAGTGAGCCAAAATTGAGGGCCAACAAAAACTTTTTGAGCAATCCTCTGAGAGTGCTATTACTTGCTTGTTGTCCTGTTTGTTATGTTATTGTTGGCTGTTTAAGTTGCTTGTTGAGCACTGTTGTGAACCATCAAAATCTTGTGCCCTTGTGGTCATGCCTTTATTTATCCTTCTAGCTATCTCTCCAAGACCATTATCTTGTCAACTTCTCTTTTACTCAAATTATTTTATTTGTCCAAAATAAGCGCCAAGATTTATCTTTAAGACAAAGCTTTTATCAAAACTAAGTATTTACAAAATTATTGGGACCTACAAAGTAGAATGGTCCCACTATTTTACTCACTTATATTTTGTTGATGTTTATAAAGGGATTTCAAAACACCTTTAAGAAAACTCTCTATGGGAGCTGCTATGTCCCCACGAGTTTCTGAAGAATCTACAAAAGCTTTACTCCTTTATTTGAAACTCTTTTCTACTTGACCATGACATGATCATCATTGAGCACTTGTTCAATCATTGTTTCTGGTGATGCTATATTAGCTGCAAATGATTGACCCTGTGTGGTGAGTTGACTTTGTGTGACTTTGTTATGTTGTTTGTGTGTAGATGTAATCCTCACTTAGGCATGTGGCCTAACCTATTCAAAGTGCATCCATTATTATTTTGTCACCTACAAGTTGTTCTCCTGCTATGCTTCAAATAAAACCCATCTTGTTGTTTTTCCTCTCAATCCTGGATCCCTAACCCTAATGTCTTAGTCTTATCATGAGACATTAGGAGCCCCTTTTTGAGGAATCTCACAACTAATCAAACTAGCCCAAGGAAGGCACCCATGGTGTTATTAAAATCATCTTCATCCAATCATAAAAGGGTTCATTCAAATTTAGAAAATCTTTTTCTTGCAAACATTTTTCCAAACACCTAGTGTGCAGACTATCTTAGTGTCTGTTAACAGATTCAGTTTTCTGACACTTATATTAAGCTCATCTATTCTATCCATGGAAATGTACCTTCCTAGAAATCAAATTTGGCATTTGATCTTCCATTCCTTCCATTACCACCTGGTCATTTGAGGCCATTTTCAACTTGTTTCAATTATGCTTCTGAGGCTAATCAACTCACTGACCATTTGACTATTATCATATGCACTCTTGCTCACACATCTAGAATTCGAAATAAATTATTCAGAGACCATTCTTTGACCTATTCCTCTTCCTTTTGATCTACTCTAACTATCTATGCACTTGCATGTGCATTTTGAAGCATGCCACCTATTTATGTGCCTAGGTTTTGAACCCTAGTCGAAAACTGATTTCACTTTCTAGTTTCCTTGACCCTCTTGATAATTAGTCAACACTCCTCATATAATTCCTCCGCAAGTTCATTTTCTCTCTACTAGCATTGGGAAATGCTATTCTTGCACAATATCACTTTCCCTCCATCAAATTAACTATTTCTCTATCTCTTCTTTCTTGCTTAATACAATGCATATGAATGGTACCTATATTATTTCATGCACTTTTTATTCTCATCAAGCATCCTAAAATATTCTACCATGTTCTCCTACTCCTATAAAACCCTATGGACCCAAAAACCCTAGAGTTTCATCTTCAAATTTTCAAAAACCTTTTCTCAAGTAGTTAGTGCAAATCTTCACTTTTCAAAATTGGTGATCTTGCCTGTCATCAAATAAACCCTTCCCCATCGGCAATATTATTAGTCTCACCAAATCACACCCACCTACCTTTGTGCACACCTTTGTATTGTGCAATTTGGGACTATCCCAAATATCAAAATTCACATCATGCATGCATCAACTTATAAATTCAATCTCTCACTACCTTTACCTAAATAATTCAAACTTCATTAAAACTCCACCAAACCATCTCTTTGACCAGTCTAGCAGCCTCCCCTCCCTCTGGTCGAAAGTTACTGTAGCATGCACCCTCTCTCCTTGTCCTTTTGTGTTTGGAAGGAGCTAGTGGAGGGACACATGTTTATTCTTCAAATCTTGCAAAACTAGTTTAAAACTTGCAGCAGCCCTCCCTCCTCCAGCAAGGCACCTTACCTGTCTTCCTCTCACCCTCTCCACCGCCCCCCTCAGCCAACCAGAGGCCCCCTCTGGACCCCTCAAGCCCAAACCGACCTTGCAAGCATGCCCCACACACCCCTCTGAAATAAAAGGCTCCAGCCTCTCTCAGCCCTCCCTTTCACCCCCATTCTGTTCCCTCATCTCCACCACACCCTCCCTGGACGCAGAAGCCACTGCATTGCTCTGTAGCAGGGGAGAGAAGAAACCCTAGTTTTTGGCTATGCAAGGAGGAGGAAGACCCCGCCGTCGCTCTGGACCCTCTCTGCCCCTTTTCTCTGCATGAATACACCTCTAGCATCTCAAGGAACCTAACCCTACCCTCGATCTGGATCCAGGAGCACCGGAGCGTGGACCTCGATGAGCATCTGGTTCGGCCGCCCCCCATCGCGGACGCGCGAGATCTTTCCCGGCGTCAAGGTCGGCCGTGCCGCCCCTCGTTGGGATCGCCGGAGTCCGCCGCGTCACCCCGTCCTGTCCTCGTCGCCGGGGGAAGCCCCTAGGTGAGCCGCCGCCCTTCCCTGAGCCCGCTAGGGTTTCTGTTCTGATTCCCGTGGCCGCAGGTTGAAGATGACGGAGAGCCGTCGATCGCGCCTCGATCTGACGGTGGGCATCGCCCATACCGATTCGGCCTTCGGGTCAGGCTGACGGCCGGGCCCCGCCTGGCAGGCCGGTTAGCCACGTCCTTCCCGCGCGCTGCAGGCGAAATGGGCCAGAACCCGGCGGACCGGCCCGGAGCTGCCAGATCTGGCCCGTTCGAGTTTTTTTTTTCTTTTTCTAGAAACTCGTTTAATCTTTTCTAAAGTTCTGCAATCTTGCAAAATTCGTAGAAAAATAAATATAAGCCCAAATGACCTGATTCAAATTTCTATGAACTCCTTATGTAAATGTCTATCTCTTTGTACTGGTTGAGTGTCACTTTAAGCCCTGTAGAATTACTTGGATTTAAATTGGTAGATCTAGTCACTTATCTTTCATAAATCCAAATCTGATGTTTTGTGCAATATAATTGTGTGTTTCCAATTTTCAGTGTTGCCCTGTAACTTTGTGAAGCATGAGGAACTAGGTTTGTTATTTTAGGAGCATCATGTTTCCTGTAGTAATTATCTTAGTAATGCTTGGGCTTTGCGTTGTTTTATTTATTGTGCTCAGTAGATATATTATTTTTGGGTGATTCCAACTTCCAGTGGTAGCTTATTGTGTTATCTTGCTTGACTCACTGGTTTTTCTATTTTAGAGCTTTTATTCTTGCAGTAGTAATTGAAATGGCATTGTGGGTAGTTAATCTTAGGAAAATCACCACTTGCAGTAGAGAGGGAATTTTGTGTTGAATCCAACTTTGTTGGATTGTGCTTTGGAAGAGATTTCCAGAGCACTTTACCTCATATTTTTCTGAGATTCAGAGAATATATGAGGATTATTTTGGTGCCCTAGTGATAATTCCTATTGTTTAATTCGTAGGAAATTAACCACACCTTGTTTTTCAGTAGATCCAACTTTGTTGGATTGTTAAGATTGTTGTCAACCTGCAAGTTTGATAAGTGTGTTGTTTGATTCATTGAGTGCCTGCATGCCTGAATTGGTTGCTAAGTGGTTGTGATCTCATCAAATAGAAAACCCTAGTTCTAACAGGGACAAATTGCTGATTAAGAAGCTTTAAAATTATTGATTGTTTTCTAAACTTGTTTGTTTCTGATACTCCTTGCTTGTGTGGTATGAGTGCTGAAATGCTTGTGATTTTTGTGTGCATGTATACTTATTGCGTGTTTTTATTTTTCCGACGATAGATCCGAACGACGAGTGTGCGGAGGAAGGGGAGGTATTTGAGTACCAAGAAGAAGGAGATCAGGGACAAGCCAACCAAGGCAAGCCATCTACTTGTTGCATATCTGAATCCTATCACGGCACTATGCATTGTTCCACTCTTGCTCTTATTACTATGCATTGTTTTCTTATATTGCTATTAGTCCCTAGATAGCAATAGTTGGTGACTTAGCTCCACAAGTCGCATCGTTATCATCCATGAAGGATGACTCCCTTAACACCTACCCATTACCCCTAAAAGTAGAGACTCGGTGATTAGCATCGACGTCTTTTGGGAAACATTTGTAGTGGAGCCAAAAACTCTAGGATTGGGAATACTCTCTCGGGAAATATTTCGAAAATGGTTTCGAAAACCTTGGAGTAGTTACTACTCCATTGAGATGTTTTGAAATGGTTTCATAAACAAGGAGTGGACAATGGGAGATGAAGGAGTTGGTGGATTTTCTGAAAAAGGGCATTGTGTATAAGTGTTCACCAAACCAATTACTCCCGTGTAACCACATTACCCGGTATGGGACGGGCTTAGTTTGAAGTTTATTTGCTTTAGTGCGGGGAGCCTCGTACTATATAAGGGTCTGTAGGACCCCGGAATCTGGGTTGTCGCAAGTGGTGGGCAACAGTGTAGCGGGCTCGCCAATAGGCTACCCGTCCGGAAGACACTTGGGTAACTCCCGACGTGGCACTGGAACTACGCTCGACGGAGGTAGACGGCCAGGGTTTGCCGGGGAGGTATACTCCACAGGGTAGGCACCCGTACTAAGGTAGATAGATGGAGGGCTTCGATCGATTATCCGAACCCCGCATACTTGTGTATGACGGTCCGTGGTGGCATCCCGGCGGATTTATCGAATGGTGTGGGTAAAGTGTACAACCTCTGCAGAGTGTAATCTATTCGAATAGCCGCGTCCTCGGTCATGGACGGTTGGAATGGCCATACTTAACCTGTGTCGAGTTTTGGTTTACAAAAATGTTTTTTGAGAAAATGGAGATGGGTGCCGGACGGAGTACTCGGAGGGTACTGCCGTGGCACGATCATGATTCGGAGTACTTGCAGGGTACTGCCGAAGGAATGGAAGTGGTCATGTGTGATTGACCGGAAATTAATAAGGGTGGTGGTCATGTTTGATTGACCACCGGCTTTTCTCTTGAAAAGTAGTTTCCCCCTTTCCTAGAGCTTTTGAGAAGACTTCTCTTGTAGGTATCTTCTTAATAAGGATATAGAGATGTCGTATGACATGCTATATCGACACGAGAATCTTTCTACAAATCTTTTTTAATAAGGATATAGAAATGTCGTAGGACATGCTATATCGACAAGAGAAACATTCTAGTATTAAGTTGCCTTCAACCAAGCCAACCTTGCTACAGCCCAAATAGCATGTGTCTATCTTCTCCTAGATGGTTTGCGAGTACAATTCCAAAATGTACTCACGGCTTTGTCCCTGGCTATTAACTTGGCCAGATTATGGAGAAGACTACTCAGAAGGTGGCGATGGCTACGACGACGCCGGTGCGAACTAGGAACGTCTCCCAGTCAGTTGCCTGTAGGGTAGTAGGCATGGCTTGGGTCATCAACGCTGCTTGGTATCCGCTGCTTAGTTATAGACTTGCCCTGCGTGGCAATATCATGCTTGGTCATGTGACCAATTGTAAGTATATTATCCGATATTGTAAAGGACGATGTAATTCTGTTATCAACTCGGATATGTGGATTCATGACACACTGATCATGGGATCGTGAATTGTATGCATATCGGGTATTCCGGATGGGTAATCCGGGGTCCCCACACTAACCCCTACACCACGACACCTGTGTATTTCTATTCGGTTAAACTTCTAATTTGACAAAAACAAAAGGAAGAAAAAGAGCGTTAAACAAAATACGGGAAAACGAGGAGGAAAATATTGTCGTTGTCCGGAGTTGAACCGGAGGGCGTGGAACTGACGTGCCATGTGGTGTTTGTTTTCGCTCTTAGACGTCCTGTTCTTCATTCTCATTTTCCTTCCGCTTCTGTTTATAAGAGTTCCGTCTTTCCTTTTTCCAATCATCCAAACATATTCATCACTCAAGAGTCAGAGAAGGAATATGTCACAAGGTTTTCCTTACAAAAGAGTATATATACATACACAACTAGCGTGTGCGCACACGCAGATGCACGTTTAACCACGAACACGGATCACAAACTAAAGACACACTAGCTAGTACTACATTATGGAACAGAGGTAGTACCAACCTAGCTAACTAAGCTAGGGCTAGATGGACATTCACCACTAAGAAAAGGAATATTTCAGCAGGTTACAGAAGAGCAGATACTACCAACCTAGTAATTAACTAAGCTAGGGCTAGATGGATACCCATCCAGCTACTCACATTTTGCATGTTAGAACGACATTCATATCCATACTTACACCTGAGATCTGAGTCTCAGCCTCTCAAGCAGCGTCGCGGGGCTCCTGATTGCCAAGGAAAACGTCAGTCAGGACAGTCCTGGACTGCAGCGATGTCCTCAGAATTTCCAAAGCCTGCAGCACGAAGAGTAACAGGTCACAGAATTAAGAATAATACCAAGTCCTCGCATCTCCATTTTATTTCTGATGAATCAATAGACTGGGGGCAAAGCTTTTGCCCCGTTTCAAAACAAAAAAGTGCGTACCTCGGTGTGGCCGAGCTGCACGGTCTTCTCTTGGACCGCGCCGAGGTCCAGGGCGGCGAAGGTGCTGCGCAGCGCGACGCTGGACGACATGGGCGCGACGGCGAGGCTGTCCGTCACCGTGTACGTCACGATGCCCTGCACGAACCCTCCCCCCGGCACCACCGCCTGTTGGGGAGGAACGTACTGGCACGGCTCCGCCAGCTTCTGGCGGCACCCGTCCGGGCACGGGCACGGCGTGCCGCTCGCGTCCGTCACTACGCGGGCGTCGCACCTCTTGGACTTGAAAAGCTTCATCTCGTGCGCGGGCATCGGCAGGTACAGGCATTTCGCGCGCTTTTCGTCGTCGCATTTCGGGCACTTGACGCCGGGCGTGTCCGCCAAGTAGTTGCCGCGGCAGCCGAACTCGCATTCGAAGAAGAACACCCCTGGCTCCGGCAAGCCAAGGAGGGAGCAGGCGAGGGCGCCAGCGCCGACGGCAGGCGAGGGCGCGAGGAGAGTGTCCTTAAACGCGCCGGGCGCGACGTAGGCGGCGTCGAGCGTCTCGAAGCTGGCGTAGATGTCGCCGATGCTGCCGACCATGGAGTAATCCTTCTGTAGCAGCTTCACGGCGGCGCCGAGGGGCAGGGCGAGCAGGGAGAAGAGTAAGTCGACCACGTCCTTGCTCGCCTCCGCGAACAGCACGCGCTGCGCCTTGCTATCCACCAGGAGCTTCATGCTCATCGTCTTCGTGTTGGGGGTTGCCATTTCGATAGATTTCTTCTTGGCTATCGTATCTCGATCAGCCTCAATGGCATTGCCTCGGTGTGATCGACGGCTTTTATCGTGCAGGGCGCCCGGCCGGCGAGGATACACGTGTGGATGTGCTGCACAGGTGGAGCCTTTGGTTCCAGGTGGCGCGACTAACCTGACATCGAACTAGCTAGAGTGAATCGATGTTGTACCTCGGATATTTGGGGTTTACTGATCGTACTTTTTCTTTCGACAAAAGATTTATTTTAAGTTTCATAGAATTTTGAAGCATTCTATTTTATACAAGATCTCTAAAAACTTCTTTTGTTCGTACAATTGGATATCATCTGAATATTTTTTAATGGGCAATGCAATTCAATGACAACTAAAATTTGGAATTTAAGTGGCTGATCATAGAAAGTATTTCCTTATATACTTTGATATAATGTTGTATAATTGGTGTGCTACCTTGAACATATGAAAACGTTGTGGGAAGCGATACCCATGAAGCCCCTGGTGCGTTTCATTATATAGCGTACACGATCATCAACTCGTTAAGGCACCCACAGGGACTCGGACATGTATATTATATAGAGTCCCACATATCTGCAATATACGGTTTAGTATTCCATCTCAATTATAACTTATCTACGAAATAAGATTGCGATGAAACACTTCTAGTTGTAGTAGATAGTGACTTTGTGAAACTCCTAAAGATATAAATCTAACTAGAACCACGTGTTGTAGAGGGATTTTCTTTAAAAATCTACTATATATAAGACATATAAAATGTGAAATTGTCTATTAAAATCATTAAAATTAAGCTGAAGATTAAATTGGTCACAATATTCAAAGGCTAAATTTTATTAAAGTTAAATTTTTGTGTATTCGCCAACAAAAAATAGTGAAGTATTCAATTGTATGCCTTAAAAGAATTGATGAGGTGGATATATTGCATGCAAAGATATTAATTAATTAATATTAGTGGGATGACATAGACAATTGATTGGCTAATATAGTGGGTGATGTGGATAGCTTGCATGTTGAGATAGACAACTTAAATGACCCCTTATTGGGGTTTTGCTTTATAAGAAGTATAGATGTCCAATAATTTTTGAGCAACTCTTTCTTGAACAAAATGATTATCCACTTCAATATGCTTAGTCATAGCATGAAACACCGGATTGGCAAAAAGATACATTGCTCCAATATTATCACACTGTAGTACTGTCGCTTTAGACCGCGACACTCCCAACTCATCAAGACTTCAGCTGTAGCATTTCATGAGACAAGATTTGGTCCCACATACACATCAAAGCCACATGTAGATCTTCTATCATCTGGACATCCTGTTCAGCTAGCATCAGAAAATGCACTGTCAGTGGAAGGAGACTTACTCAATCGTAGTCTAAGAGAAATAGTACCACGCAAATATCTCTATATGCGTTTAACAACTGTCCAATGTACTGTTATGGGCGCATGAAGAAATTAGGACACCTTGTTGACTGAGAACGCAATATTAGGTCTAGTCAATGTAATATACTATAATGCACAAACAATACTCATGTAGTGAGTAGAATCTTCACCACTCAACAATTCACCATCACTCAAAGACAACTTATCTGACACTGACAGAGGCATATCAACAATTTACAAATTTGCATGTTAACACGATGAAGCAAATCATTGTCATATTTTTCTTGAGACAGAATAATCCTATCCTGCACCTTCTTTACCTCAATACCAAGGAAATAGTGGAGGTCTCCCAAATTCTTCAATGCAAAATCAAGTCCAAGATCATGAAGGAGAGCATCTACAACCTTCTCTGACGAACTAGCAACAACAATATCATCCATATAAATAAGCATGAAGATAGTTACTCCCCTTTGTTGTAGAAGAACAGAGAAGTATAAGCCTTGGATGCACAGAAACCAAGAGACTAGAGTTTAGAGCTGAGACGGAAATGCCAAGCACGAGGAGCCTGCTTCAAACCATAAAGTGTTTTATCAAGTTTGCACACATGATCCAAACGAGTCTCATACTCAGGAGGTTGTCGCATATAGACCTCTTCTTTCAGAACACCATGCAGAAATACGTTCTTCACATCTAACTGTCGAAGATTCCATCCAAGAGAAACAGCAAGTGACAAAATCATCCAAATAGTAGTTGCCTTGACAACATGACTAAATGTGTCCTTATAGTCAATACCATACCGTTGGTTAAAACCTTTAGCAACCAAAGGTGCTTTGTAGCGATCAATAGTATCATCAGCCTTCCGCTTGATTTTAGAACCCCATGTGCAATCAATAACATTTTGCCCTTGAGCAGAAGGGACAAGGTGCCACGTACTGTTTTTGATGAGAGCATGATATTCATCCATTGCAGCCTTCCAACGAGAATCAGTGAAATCTTTAGCAGTACTAGATGGCTCACCAGTAGAACAAAAAGAAGCATAGCGAATAGTACCGTCGGTGAATTTCTTGGGTTTAGACATGCCACTTTGTAGGCGTGTATGCTGTCATTCCTGTGGAAGTGTAGAAGCAGCTACATGCCCAGATGCCATACCACATCCGGGCGGTGATCCCTGAAAAGATTCTGCAGCTGGTCCCGTGGCAGCCGGTGCAGCGGATCCTGTGGCCCGATCAGTGGCCGAAGAAGGCGACATAGAATATCCCGCTGACAAACTGGGAGTGGCCGACAGCCTGCGTCCGGCTCCATGCCATGGGGTCCAGCGGGGAACGCGGGCAATTCCACGTGCACCACGTGCAGATGAGACACGTTGTCTCCACCGGCATGCCCTGCAGGACTGATGCCTGCAAGAGCACCGGTTCGTCAGAGTACTCTCGTGGAAGTATGCCTTCCAGTTTAATATTGATCCCAACGAAGAGCTTAGGTGAATGTTTATCTGTGGCGTTTCTGTCGCACCCAAGGTGTCACTAGTCTTGAGTGAATTGACTGCAAGTTCTGAAATGGAATTGTGAGTTTATTGGAGTTTGAGATTGTGGTTGAATTATACTTTTGAAAGTACAGAACATAAATATAAAAGATCAAAGATTGTCTGAGTTCCGGCAGATGAAAAGTTAGTCGCAGGGAGATTCGGTTCATAGCGATAGTGAGTATGCAAATGGAAATAATGATATAAGTGAATTATAACTCTTCATACTATTATGCAAGTAGGCAAGTAACCCATAAATAGCTGTAATAAACAGGCAATTCTCATCCAACGCTCACGATTCCACAGTGTATCGCTAAGAAGCCTTGCTATGCCTCGTGATTAAGGTCGTGAGACCGGATCATGGCTTTAGGTGTCGTGGTTTCTTGTTGTTCCTTGTGAGATACTAGATCTTCTTTGATGACTACCCTGTCACTAGGTAGGTCTCGGATACTCCAGTATTCTTGTTCATATCTATGATGTCTCGGGATCATGTTGTCCGGGCCCTTAATTAGACAACAAGCATTATGAAAACAGATAATCACCATTGCATAAGAATAATAATAGTCAAAATCACAAATGGATGGACAAGTAAAAAGGCATATCACACATTGTCAATCCCCTACATCTCCATGCCTAGAGGAAATTACTCGCACATGAGAGAGGAAGAACACAATGAAATAATTATAAAGTAAATGGGTTCCATCTTGATATTACCGTAGCAAGCCACAATAAAGTAGATCAAATCCAAATACAAACCGGGTTGAATAGAGTATCGACCCTTATCATACAAGTGCGATGTTACTCTCTTGTATACAAGGTGGAATGGATGTTGGAGTGGATGATCTAGAGGATGGGGATCGTAGATCAAGAGGATGATGTTCTTTTTCTTCTTCTTATCTGGATCTCTTCTTCTCTCTTCAGGGGCGATTTGTGGCGGCTGTGATCTGTATTCCTGTATGCCCCCTTTACGAGAGTTTCCCTTTTAACATGGAGGTGTGATGGCGCGGTGATGAATGGTGCCAGAAAATGTCTTGTTTGCGTTTGATGGCGTGTAGCTGATGAAGTAAATGACCGGCCAGTTGGAAACCCCAAGAGAAGGTTTGATGAATATAGCAGAAAGTTTCCCCTCAGTTACGAAACCAAGGTAGTCAATCCAGTAGGAAAAAGCCAAACTCAAGAAGGTGATGCTTGCTAGCCTAGTGACACTCCAACAAGGACGCCGTTAACGATATCTTGTTAGCGCGTCTTCAACTAGTAGCAACGTGGAATCTGCACACAACACAACCAAATACTTTGTTCCCAACTTACGATGAGGTTGTCAATCTCACCGGTTTGCTTAAAACAAAGGGTATGAGCGTATCAAGTGGAAAGCAATAGTAGTATGCGAGTAAAGTAAACAGTGCGAGTAAAGTAACAGGTGATAGCAATATAATGGAAATAGGACCGGGCTCCATAGTTCACTAGTGGTGTCTCTCCATAAGATAAAATAACACATGCTGGGTAAACAAATTACAGTTGGGCAATTGATAGAATAAAGACAACGTGCATATGTCGAGAGGATCACTATGAGATTTACTCTGGGCATTACAACAAGATACATAGACCACCATCCAACTGCATCTATGACTAATAATCCACTTGTGGCGAATCAATCCGAGAACTCCACAAGTATTAAGTTGCGAACAACAGATAACTGCATTAAGCAAAGCGTGTAATATAAACAAAGCATATGCCCTTGAGCATATGAATGTTGTTTTCTCCCTAGTGGCAACAACACATCTACAACCTTAGAGGTTTCTGTCACTCCCCCAGATTAAATAGAGGCATGAACCAAACTATCGAGCATAAATACCCCCTCTTGGAGTCACTAGTATCTACTCGACCAAGATAGCTACTAACAATGGAGAGCATGCAAGATCATAAACAACATAGAGATAATATTCAGCACATCAACTCAATCATAACACTAATATTCATCGGATCCCAACAAACACAACATGTAGAATTACATAACGGTGATCACGATCATGTAAGGAAGCTCACGAGATCTAAATATGAAGCACATGGTGGAGAAGACAACCAACTAGCTACTGCTATGGACCCATAGTCCAAGGTAGACAACTCACTCATCGCGCCGGAGGCAAGCATGGCGATGAAGAAGACCTCCGGTGGCGATTCCCCTCTCCGACAGGGTGCCGGGAAGAGCTTCTGGACCCTCCCGATCTCAGGTCGACGACGGCGGCGGATCGCGATGTATTCTGGAAAAGTGATCGGGTGTTTAGGTTTTCCCGTCGGGGGGTGTTTATAGGCGAAGGTGCATCGTCAGAAGTGGACCGAGGCGGCCACACACATAGGGGGCGCGACCTAGCCCTGGGCCACGCCGCCCTGTTGTGTGGGCCCCTCGTGGCCCCACTGCGTCTCCTCTTCGGTTCTGTGGAAGCTTCGGTGAATTTCTAGATGTTTGGCTTTTGTTTCGTCCAATTCCGAGAATATTTCCTGTGTAACTTTTCTGAAACACAAAAACAGCAGAAAACAGGGAACTGGCACTGTGGCATCTCGTTAATAGGTTAGTTTCGGAAAATGCATAAAAATGCCACTAAGTGTAACGAAACACTAAGCAAATGGTGTAAAAACAAGCATGGAGCATCAAAAATTATAGATACGTTTGAGACGTATCAGCATCCCCAAGCTTAACTCCTGCTCGTCCTCGAGTAAGTGATAACAAAAGAAATAATTTTTGAGGTGACATGCACCTACACAATCTTGATCATCTATGTAAGCGTTGTGCGCTGGGATCAAAAGAACTTAAAACATGGGCATGAAAGATATAATCTTGATAGAAGAAACTTAGCAACCATGTTATAACATGAAAAAGAACACAAACAAAAGATCATGAAAATGAAACAATGAAAGTCAAACGTGTGTTCAAATCATACGGAAAAACATAGAAATGGTTTTCAGCTTGTCCGTCATGAGAGAGCAAAACATAAATGCATAGGACACCTTCAAGTTTAAGAGGGCGACTAGATACAAGTAATTTAAGAACAAGTGAAACCAACATGAATCAATCAATGAAAACTTTGGGACAATGCACATTATACTTAGAATGACAACTATGCTCTCTTAGATGGTGCATAAAGATAGAAGGTGGTGACTCAACATAAAAAGTAAAAGAAAGGCCCTTCGCGGAGGGAAGCAGTGATTAAACATGTGCTAGAGCTTTTCATTTGTAAAACAGAGAGATAAAAATTGGGTTTTGAGAGGTGGTTGTTTCATGTCAACGACTGGCAATGGGGTCTTACTATCTTCCATAATAAACAAGTGAGAGCGGTTCCGAGTTCTTTGAAAATTTGGCACATTGGTGCTCTTTTATAAAGCTTTGGCACTCCTCCCCACCTTTTTTCCTTTCTCAAACCATGGCTAACCAATTCTATCGGGTGCCCACCAACATTCACATACCATGGAGGAGTGCATTTTTTTTCTTTTTTTAGAATTAGATTGCAATGGTCTGACCAGCTCTCAATCAAAATTAATGACGAGCAGATGAAGCTGCCTAGTCGAGGGGTACTTAATTTAATATGGAAGATAGGAATTCCGACCACTACGTCCCCATGAGCTAAAAACAGTGGCACAAAATGAGAAGTAGTTGAAAGTTTTGAAAGGTAGCACATAAAAATTTACTTGGAATGGCTTACAAATACCATGCATAGGAATTTATAGTGGACACAATGGCAAACTTGGTTTTTAGGAGTTGGATGCACGAGTAGAGCTCATACTCACTACAAAATGAGGGCTAGCAAAAGACTGGGAGCGACCAACTAAGAGAGCAATAATGGCCATAATCATGCAGAGCGACAAAGCGACATTAAATGAAGCATAAGATGGCATCAAAAGTCAAAAACTAAATGATCATAGAGGCTTATGGCGACTTTGTATGAGTCAAACATGTGTGAGCATGCGCCAAGTCAACCCAAATAAAGCATCAAAGGAGAAAACGAAAATAATGCTTCCAAATAATTAAAACAATGCATGATTTTTTCAAAGGCTCATTAAACAATCTCAGTCATTTGAGACAAGTCATGCTACAGCAAAACCACTAAGCATACTATCAAAAAGACATCAAGCACGACATGCAAAAGCCTAGGCCGCAGTCTACACAAGCTCCTTTTTGTACCACTTTTTTTTGCATAAAGCTTTTTCTCTTTTCCAACACCATTCAAACTTTTTTGAAACAACTCTTTTGATGAAAACCAACGTGCACCAGAGGTCAAAATACACCTTGATGCAAAGATATAACAAGATCTGAACAAAAATCAAGGCAAAAATCAAAAGCTAAACGCAGTTCTAGAAAAAGAGAACGCTCGTTGAAACGATAAGAGTGAAAAATAGAGTGCTCTTGGCAAATGAAAAGCAAGGCAACTTCTCTAAAAGGAATTTGTTGGGGTCCAACCATTTATTGCAGCAAACAAAAATAAACAAAACTGAAAACTAAAAACAACTGACGCTCCAAGAAAAATGCATAATGCATGAAGCAATAAAAATATAGTGTGTTGAAAGGTGACCTGATTTTTGCCGATGAAGAAGGGGTGCCTCGGGGGCATCCCCAAGCTTTGACGCTTGTACCTCTTGGATATTTCTTGGGGTGACATGGGCATCCCGAAACTTGAGCTTTTGTCCATTATTCAACTCATCTCATCATTCTCCAATCCCTACACTTGAAAACTTCCTTCATACAAAACTAAACACAATTCTATTAGCAACATTAGTGTAAGCATAACATTGAATCAACCCTTTTTGCTTCAGGTTTCAACTCAAAACCACCACATATAAAGCATATACTACTGTAGTAACTTTCCCAAAAGTTCCGTGATCAAAAGAACTCAAAAAGAAAGCGATAAAGCGGCAAACACAAATATTGGCAGAAATCTGTCAAAACAGAACAGCTGACAAAGGTCGAATTTTATAGGGTTTTCTGTTGCTCAAATCAAAAAGTGTATAACTAATAAAAGTTTGGATATAAGCTGGGGCATATGCACAAGAAATCGCAGGTCCAAAATATATTCTGAGAATTTTCACGAATTTTTACGGTGCAGCACCGAAAACTATTTCAGGACAGCAACATCCCCAAATCTTACCTCACTCAAATTAGAGGATTCTCTTGGCACAAAAATGAAATAAAAATGATAAGGAGAGATTATTACAGTAGTAATAACTTCCAAGACTCAAATAAAAGAAAAATAACTGAAAGTAAAAATATTGGGTTATCTCCCAAGAGTGCTTTTCTTTAACGCCTTTGAGCTAGGCGCAGAAAATGCGAATCAAGTAATATCAAGTGATGAAGCATCAAGCTCATAATTTGCTCTAAGAATAGAGTCAAAAAGCAAATTCTTTCTCTTTCTAGGGAAGTGTTCCATATCTTTCTTGAGTGGGAATTGATATTTGATGGTGCCTTCCCTCATATCAATGATGGCACCTACAGTTCGAAGAAAGGGTCTTCCCAAAATAATAGGACATGAAGCATTGCATTCAACATCCATGACAAGAAAATCAACGGGAACAAGGTTATTGTTAACCATAATAAGAACATCAGTAATCCTTCCCAAAGGTTCCTTCTTAGCAACATCAGCAATAGGAACAGGTGGCGCAATAGGAGTGCAGATAAAATCACTATTATCAGTGCTAGTAAAATCACACAACTTGGTGTTCTCAGGAGTAGCCATTCTAGTAAAACTAAAAGCAAACAAGTAAAAACAACTATAAAGGAAACTAATTTTTTTGTATTTTTGATAAACTGATGCAAGTAAAAATAAAGTAAAGCAAAACTTAAAATAAAGTAAAGGATGTGCGTGCGAAACATCCCTTGCAAAAGTCTTCTTTTTCCCCGACAACGGCGCTAGAAAACTTGTTGATGGCGCGGTGATGAATGGTGCCAGAAAATGTCTTGTTTGCATTTGATGGCGTGTAGCTGATGAAGTAAATGACCAGCCAGTTGTAAACCCCAAGAGAAGGTTTGATGAATATAGCAGCAAGTTTTCCCTCAGTTACGAAACCAAGGTAGTCAATCTAGTAGGAAAAAGCCAAACTCATAAAGGTGATGCTTGCTAGCCTAGTGACACTCTAACAAGGGCGCCGTTAATGATATCTTGTTAGCACGTCTTCAACTAGTAGCAACGTGGAATCTGCACACAACACAACCAAATACTTTGTTCCCAACTTACGATGAGGTTGTCAATCTTACCGGTTTGCTTGAAACAAAGGGTATGAGCGTATCGAGTGGAATGCAATAGTAGTATGCGAGTAAAGTAAATAGTGCGAGTAAAGTAAACAGGTGATAGCAATATAATGGAAATAGGACCGGGGTCCACAGTTCACTAGTGGTGTCTCTCCATAAGATAAAATAACACATGCTGGGTAAACAAATTACAGTTGGGCAATTGATAGAATAAAGACAACGTGCATATGTCGAGAGGATCACTATGAGATTTACTCAGGGCATTACAACAAGATACATAGACCGCCATCCAACTGCATCTATGACTAATAATCCACTTGTGGCGAATCAATCCGAGAATTCCACAAGTATTAAGTTGCGAACAACAGATAACTGCATTAAGCAAAGTGTGTAATGTAAACAAAGCATATTCCCTTGAGCATATGAATGTTGTTTTCTCCCTAGTGGCAACATCACATCTACAACCTTAGAGGTTTCTGTCACTCCCCCAGATTAAATAGAGGCATGAACCCAACTATCGAGCATAAATACCCCCTCTTGGAGTCACTAGTATCTACTCAGCCAAGATAGCTACTAACAATGGAGAGCATGCAAGATCATAAACAACATAGAGATAACATAAGATAATATTCAGCACATCAACTCAATCATAACACCAATATTCATCGGATCCCAACAAACACAACATGTAGAATTACATAACGGTGATCTCGATCATGTAAGGCAGTTCACGAGATCTAAACATGAAGCACATGGTGGAGAAGACAACCAACTAGCTACTGCTATGGACCCATAGTCCAAGGTAGACTACTCACTCATCGCGCCGGAGGCAAGCATGGCGATGAGGAAGACCTCCGGTGGTGATTCCCCTCTCCGGCAGGGTGCCGGGAAGAGCTTCTGGACCCTCCCGATCTCGGGTCGACGACGGCGGTGGATCGCGATGTATTCTGGAAAAGTGATTGGGTGTTTAGGTTTTTCCCGTCGGGGGGTCTTTATAGGCGAAGGGGCATCGTCAGAAGTGGACCGAGGCGGCCACACACATAGGGGGTGCAGCCTAGCCCTGGGCCGCGCCGCTTGTGTGGGCCCCTCGTGGCCCCACTCCGTCTCCTCTTCGGTTCTTTGGAAGCTTCGGTGAATTTCTGGATGTTTGGCTTTTGTTTCGTCCAATTCCGAGAATATTTCATGTCTAACTTTTCTGAAACACAAAAACAGCAGAAAATAGGGAACTGGCACTGTGGCATCTCGTTAATATGTTAGTTCCAGAAAATGCATAAAAATGCCACGAAGTGTAACGAAACACTAAGCAAATGGTGTAAAAATAAGCATGAAGCGTCAAAAATTATAGATACGTTTGAGACGTATCAAGGCGGTAGCAAGTCACACATGCAGGGATATGGACGGACCCTTCCAGTATGTGTGGTCGTTAAGTCATCTGTTGCCTCTTATGCGAAGTGTCCAATTGAGAAGTTGTCCAGAATGCCCCATTATGCTCCAATATTGTCTTCTTTCCTTTAGAAGATCTCAGGGATCTGAAAGGATAATTAAAACATTAGGTCTCTTCGTTTTGCGGTATTAGTTGTTAGGGAAAGATCAAAACCCAGCAAAAACAAGTGGAAACCCAAGGAAAAACCATAGCTAGAAATCACAGAGCTATCAGGGACACGATACCGAGAGGGAATTTTCAGCAGGCGCATGCACGGGTGATTGGGCACCAATACTGACAGCCGGATCAACTTTAGGATCCGCGCTAGAGGTAGAAAAATCTATAGATTCATGATCTGATGTACAAACATGATCATAATCCTACAAAAACGACACAACAACAGTATTAGCAGCATTAGCATCAACCGATCCTTGCAATTCATGCTTCTCATGATGATGCAAATTTAAAGGTTGCAAGGATAAAGGAAGCAAATTGATCACAACACGTAACCAAGCAGTGACATTTGAATGCAACGAAGCAAATGGAAAAACCATCTCGTCAAAGACAATATCTCGAGAGATGTATAGGCGACATGTGGAAATATCAAGACATTTGTATCCTTTATGAAGATTACTGTATCCAAGGAAGGCAAACTGTTTAGATCAGAATTCTAGTTTGTGTCTATTATAGGGTCAAAGATTTGGCCAACAAGCACACCCAAATATGCGCAAAAGGGAGTAATCACTTGAACTACCAAAGAGACGTTCCATGGGAGTTTGAGACTGAATAATCTTGCTAGGGAGACAATTAATCAATTAGACTGTAGCGAGAAAACCTTCATCCCAAAATTTGAGAGGCATGAGGACATTTTTTTCAAAATGGAGGCTTAGCCCCAGCCTCTGCATCAAAAAGATGCACATGGCTGTATGACACAAGATGGAAAATACCCACTCATTGAAAAACGGAATTAAATTTTGATACCTGGCTCCTCAATCGGTTTGCATGGCAAGAATTTTCTTATCAAAGAGTCTCTCAACATGATGCTGAAAGTCACAAAATTTCTGAGATACATCAGATTTCTTTTTCAAGAGATATATCCACATGAACTTTCTATAATCATTAATAAAACTCACATAATATTTAAAACGACCAAAGGATCCTGAGGCAAGACCCTATGCATAAGAAAACACAAGTTCAAGAGGAGAAGTGGAAACAGTAGTCGACTTTGGATATGGAAGTTGATGAATTTTAGCCATCTGACAAGCATCACAAACCGACTCTTTATTGGACTCACTAAACAGAATACTATTATTGCGAAGGACTTGATGAACCACGACGGACGATGAATGACCTAGGCGCCCGTGCCATAGCGACAAAGAAGACTTGGGCACACCATGAACATGATGACCAAGAGAGGATGTAGATGATGATGGTAAAGGATGAAGTCCGTCCATTCATCTACCTTGGAGCAGAACCTCCTTCGTGTCCTGATCCTTAACAAAAAGGGTTAGGACAATATTCAACAAAGGCATGATTATCACGGGCTAGACGACTAGTAGAGAGAAGGCTTTTCGTGGCTTGAGGAACATGAAGAATATTATTAAAATGCAAATCATGAGTAGGGGTATGAATTACAGAATGACCAATGTGATGTATATCCATACGTTACCCGCTAGCTGTGTGAATTTGTTCATTGCCATTATAGCGGTCTCTCACGTGCAGCTTCTCCAATTCGCCTGTGTTTTTTGATCATCTGCACAAGAGTCGATGTACCAGTTTATGTCAACACCATAATTACAATGGTAGCACCAATAGACTTCTTCGGGCCACGATAATTTTTTTGAAACCTTTTCTAGCAATTGAGAGCAATGTGGCCAACTTTGCCACAAACTTGACAGATAAGGTTTTCACCTCCAAACTGCTGTTGTGGGTAGTATTGGCCGCACCCACCATTGCCGCCTTCGTTGCCACGTGAATTGTAGCCTCCACGGTTATCATTACGATACTGCTCATAGCCATGTTATTCATAGCCACGATACTCGTAGCCACGTTGCTGGTCGGAGAAGTTTCCACGCCCACCTCCACGTCCACCGTGGTAGCCACCCCGACCTCCTCTTGCTGCCGCATTGACTGAAGAATCTCCAGTAGGGTTTTGATCTTCAAGTATGGCCTCATGGTATAAAAGTTGTGAGTAGAGATCACTAAGGCCAATACATTTGTCTGCCTCAAGGCTGTAATTGCAGCAACAAAACCATTGTAGGCGTCATCATTGAGACCGGTGAGCACATTGGAAATCACATCATCTTCTTCGAGCGGCTTGCCTGCATCAGCCATCTCATCCGCTAGGTTTTTGATCTGATTGAACTAAGCCTCCACGGTCTTGTTCTCCTTATGAGCCCTATTCCATTGCAAGCGGAGTTGCACCACACGGGTCTTTGTTTGCGACAAAAATATCTCCGTTATGGCCTTCAAAACACCACCAACACTTGTCTAGCCGACCATCTGAGTGATGATCTCCTTGGACATATTCCGCACTAGGTACCCAAGCACGCACTGGTCAAGGGAAATCCAACATGCATAATCAGGGTTAGGGACGAAAGTCTCCTTGCCATCCTTGTCAGTAGCCTTGACCTCCTTGTTGTGCACCGGCATTGTTCCGTCTAGGATCCCAAACAATTGAGCACCACAAATGTCCGACAACATCATCGCCTGCCATACCCGAAAGTTGTCATGGTTGAGCTTTTCCGCGACAGAGAGATTCACCGAGAGAGAGGGAAGGTTGATCGACATCGAGGAAGATGCGCCAAACGACATGGCGTCTATGCCGATCTTGCAGAGCTTCATGAGAGGGAGCGAACTTGGGCGAGAGGAAGGGGTTTTAGCGATCTCTGTCTGTTTTAGTGATCGATGGAGAGCGACGGTGGCAGGGATCGATCTCGACCAGATGTAATCGGAAGGGAGGGGCTCTGATACCATATAAAAACGTTATGGAAGGCGATACCCATAGGTCCACTGGTGCGTTTTATTATATAGTGTACAGATTTACAGAGATCGATCATCAAGTCGGTACATGCACCGACAGGGATTCGTACACGTATATTACATGGAGTCCCACATATCAACAATACACGGTTTAATAGCAGACGAGATTATCTTTTCTGTCACAAGGAAACATAGCACATTGTGTCCCAATCTACGGTAAACAACTAAAAAAATACTATTGTGCTTAAAAATTGGAAGTTTTTGCGGTACCTTTTACTTATGCCAGGAAGTGCATAAGTATGATTTGATCCAAAGGTTAATACGTGTGGATATCCATGTGACAAATATTAGGACCAGGAGCCCGCGAGGCTATGAGCTTGTGACTGTACGTCTGTACCCATTCACTAAAAAGAACTTAGAACACAATCGCCTCGACGCCGGTGTTGTCGGCTATGACGATGATGAACACTCTAACTGCACGCTCCGCCTCTGATTCCATTGTGCATGTCTTCGACTCAGGCTCCACCCCGTATGCCTCTGCCTCCGACTCCACCCTGCATGCCGCTGTCGATGACTACACCACGCCAGCCGCCGACGTCGATGCCACACCACACACCAGAGGTGGACAATGACAGTTCTGCCGAATTGCACAGAATATGAAGAAGTTATCTCTCAAAAAATATTCAAACATACTCATATTCAGAGTGCTACATTAGCCTCATTTTACAAGACTGGTGAGCAATTGGCAGCTGTTAAATCGATCCTTTCCTTTATAGCAATCTGCATGACAAAATGAGGAATTGGAGAGGTTGGAAGAGATAGTGCTGAGCACAGAACACGTTGCGTTAGCAGTCAAACAAGAACTTGGTCGGAAATGCAAGACTGATAGTTAGTGTATCATTGCGACGCCACATGCATCTAGTTTTCAGATTAGAAACCACTGCCCTATCTTAAGGATTTTGATGTTAGTGTCTGCACATTCACGCTTTGCACGAAGTGAATTGCTACTTGGATTAACGTGTTGCGATGAGCGCCTATCCCTGGTCCCGGTATCACGAGCTCCCCCGCCTTTGCCAGCGATGAGGGGCGGAGCCGTGGGATATTCTATCGGGCGAGGGCAACGACGCCGCGCGTGGGACAGTGCATGGTGAGGGAGAGGAACTGGTGAGCATGGCGCTTGACCCGTGAGCCTACGAGAGGGGCCAAGGCGGTGGCACCGGACTTGCCCACTGGAAGATCGGCGGCGGCAGCGGTAGCAACACATGGAGTTCAAGATGGAAGAAGTAGTGTGGACATTTGTTTTCCAGAGGTGTTACACGGGAATAACAAAATGGGCTCTTTTGGGCCGGGTCCGTCTACGGCCTTTTTAATACGGTGCCGAAATTTGCCACAAGTATGAATCATATTTGTTAGGTTTTTAGCAAAAGTATGAATCGTTATAGGCCTTTGGATGGACGAAAATAGAAGGTTGTAATTTATTTGAGGGTACCACAAAATAACTCAAAAAATTCCTATCACTATGTAGTCGGAACTACCAGTTTACTCCGTCTGACACACATATTTCACTTCTCACATTGTAGCATACTAGTTTAATTAGAACATGTATATGAATCTACGAATATATCAAACACATACTAAAAATTGCATTTCATCATTGTTCGGGAATTCGGTAAATGGTGGCTGCTCGGTTGGCTAGTGAGTAGTGATCAATCGGTGAATCGGACGATTCACAGGATTAATCGGTCGACCATTAATCGGTTGCAAATGATTAGCATTTAGCTATTCTGGGCAGCAGCAATTAACAACAAGCAATAAGAAATCTAGCAAATAAATAGAAATAAACTAATCAAGTAATCTGCAATGATGTAATCATAATATCATATACCAAATAGCAGCATCAATTAAATAATCAAGAAAACTTAGCAATAAATAGAAAATAAAAACTTAGCAGCAACAATTGACTGATCAGGTATTCTCTGTAATAACCTAATCAAGTAATCATACATCCTAGAATAGCAGGATCAATTAACAATAAGCCATGAGAAAATTGAAATCCGCAAAAGAGTGAGACTGACAGAGAGAAGAGAAGATGGACATATGCATGGTACCTTGCTATCTGGTGAAGCCATGGAGGAGAGCTTGGGGAGGGGACAAACGAACAGCTCATGCAGCAGTGCTTCCTTCATGCATATCGAACCTAGGTCTGGTTGGGCAAACCATCTGGCTCCTCAGGTCAGGACTAGAGAGGCAAGGGAGAGCAGAGGGAGGGGATGGGAAGCAGGGGACTCGATGGGGAACTCCAGCCGCCAGAGATGGCCTACGGTGGTTGGGGTCGGTGAGGAGATGGCCAACCCTAGCTGCCACCCCAAATAAAGAGAGGGCAGGAGGAGTGCAGGGGGCGGGAGGGGTTGGGGGGGTCAGGAGCCTAAATATTGGCCTCTGTTTGCCCCCTCAAGTTACCTATTCGGTGCCAATTACTCGCTCTGACAGCCATTTAATCGGCCTGACAACCGATTACCTGCCGATTTATCGGCATGGGCCAGTTAATATGACGAATAGGTGCTATTCGCGTCGGCCACCTTCCGAGCAGAGATTACCAGGCGGATTACCTGATTATTCGGCCAAATTCCAAAACAATGCATTTCATTACTTATGAAATCATCATAACATCCACCATAGTGCAATTACATCATACTTGCATATGATCTAAAATATCATAACATACAGAGAGAGACAAAACGAGCTACTGCAACAAACCTATAGTCTAGGGTGGACTACTTCCAAGGCAATGGACATGTCTAAATATCCAAGATTGGTGGTCCGCCTTTGTTGGCGGTTCTACCCCTCAATGGAAGCCCTTGGTCTCGCTCACCCTTCTTATGATTTGGGAACTTTGGAACGAGCAAAATGTGAGGGGTTTTCGGCATAAGAGTTCCCCTACTTTTGTAATTCTTGATAAAATTAAGAGGGAAGCTAGACTTTGGATGTTAGCGGGCGCTAAGCATTTGGGTGAATTTATTCTGGGAGAGTATGTTTTTGTATCTTTTAACCGATCGTACTCTCTTGTATGCTTCTTCTTAATTAATCGATTGGTGCAAAACTTTTGCCCCTATTTCAAAAATAAATAAATAGAGATGGCATTAGAAAGTCGATGGCGCAATAGGGAGTGGCTCTATCGGCGTCCCCGCGCCTCTGATTTTCACCGAAAGAGAAGTTAGCATCTATTTTCATGGTTCTCTGTTTTTAACGTACCTGTAGGTACAACTTTGGTAGTTTTTCTCGTCCCTTAATGGACGTGCATGAAGATTTACATGGCTAAACATGAGAACGGGAGTAAAGCTGGCAGCTCAATTGCATGAGCCGGCATGATAGTTCTTTCTAATTAGTGTCTCTTTCTTTCTTGGTCATTTAATTTTTCATTGGTTTTTGTTGTACTGATTAGGTGTATTCACTAGTTCCAAAAGTTTTGTCGTAGCCCTGATCTATATACTTGTGTGGAATCACCGACGTTGAACAAAATGCAAGTCTAAGAGTACCCATAGTGAGAGTCATAGAAGTGGTACCATTTATGCCAACTAGGTGAAATAAATGTGATGTGGCAAGTTTTTAACAAGGAAGAGACTGTTGCATTAATATAATATGTTACTATATATAGCGCTTCCCAATGAATAATAATAAGTCTAAAATAATAAATGATGCTCGACGGAATCTCATCGGCTCCGATTTGAGGCGTTGCGGCGGCACTTTGTCTTCTTCACAGGCGGAGCGACGACACATCAGAGAACGGCCATGGGGCCTGGTGCGGCTCTGGCAGTTGGCAGCAACGGCTACTCGAGCAAATCCAATTTGGGCTCTTTTAGGCCCAGTGGGCTGCTCCTATAGGCGACTCGCCGGCTCTGGCGGCTGCACATGGTGCCACGACTGGCTGTGCGGTTGGCCTGCTCCTCAAGGACATCGGGCAGCATCCCTAGGCATGGTGGCGGCATCCTCCACCCCGGTGGTGGTCGGCCGATGTAGGCCTGGTTGTGGTGGATCTTGGGATCCCACGCCGAGTTTTGGCGGTGGTCCAACAGATGACGAGTCCGGGGTGACGTGGCAGCAGGCAAAAACCGAGCCTCGACCTCGGTCTTGGCGGACGATGACGATGTTGCTTAGCGTCATAACCTTGTTGGGATCGTATTCGCTAGTCTCGTCACTTCACCCGTTCTGCTCCAGGGGAAATCCCGATTTGGATCTCTTGGATTGGACGATGGCAGCGCCCAACGTCGTTACCCCTCTTGAGGGCATAATTTTTAGAGGAGTTTGTTGGCTAGAGTGGTGTAGGGGTGGATCGGTGGAGCATCTTGTTTTCTACTGCATCGACGATGACAGGTCTTCGCAGCATGGTGTGGCTGGGTCTTTGTGGCAGACGCATCAGGATGGTTGTGCACAGGGCAGAGGTGCCGTCGTGCGCCGTGGTGGCATCGATGGCACACGACTGTAAGGGATATGCAGATCTCTGCCCTGAAGATGGCTTGCTGGTCCAACAACAGAGACGACCTTTTTAGCTTATGCATGAGGTTCTTGCTAAGAGTCTGCTTGACCGGATGCGCGCTCCCGTTCACCCAGAGGGTGTCTCGGGGTATGCAAATATTTCCGGCTCCTAGCTGATGCAGGTTTTTCTTGTCTTGAGGGCATAAGGCCTTGCTGGCAATGATCTTCACTCATTGTCAGTGTGTAGGTATTGTGTGGTGGCTTCAGGTCTTTTAATATATGCTCGTTGTCCTTTGTTGAATAATCTAGTAAAGAAGACCGTATGCATCTTTTCGATACGAGGTCTCACCCTCTATTTGAAAAACAAAACTATGAAGATAATAATAGTAAGATAATTTTTGATAAAACGTGATTTATTACTTAAATGATTTAAGTTATACACATGACCCTCTGCATAACAGAGATGCACATAGGCGCCACAAGGCCAACAAATAGTAAAAAGGATAAAGACAAAAAACAAGTAAACAACAAGAAACTAACATTCACCTAACACATTGAAAGGTCTATTCAAAGATCACACGGCCATCCATGTTAGATAAAAAATATTCCTCATCGTTATCTCAACCCTGTAGACACATCTATGTAAATAGGTAACAATGCTCCACATGTTGTAAAGAAGATCATGAATGGAGAAAACTAATGCACCAGTAAATAACATGTGTAAGACTAGCTGATAATGAGTATGATTGTTACTAGTCTAAGTTACTTACTACTATTAGCCTACGACTAGACATAATGGAGGTATCATAAGCAATATCATGCATACCATGTTGGCAAATGGAAGTTGGCTCTGATGGTTGGTTCCTTGTGGTGGAACCAGCTCACCCAGATTCAAGTCCTAGACTTGGTATGGGCGTTTGCATTTACCTGGATTATTCCAGGATTATCCGGCGCTATTCTTTTAGTGATATGTGACATGTCTGTCAACAGCGAGACGCCTATGGTGACTTCGTCAACCTCAAGATCTGCCGACTCAGTCCTTCAGAGGTACTCATAGGGGTACGGTGTGCGTGTGTGCATTCATAGAGATGAGTGTATGTACGTGTTTGTGAGCGTTTGTGTTGTACTGTGTTCTCAAAATAAATATGACACAACAATTAATAAGGAGAGAGTAAGAGTGGTATCATAGTATGATATTGTATCATAACACTTAAAACTAGATAGTTTTATGGCAAATAACTCACGTACACATATTTACATTATGATTCTAGAAAATATTAGTTATGATGAAACTATGATGTACTAATATATGATACTATACATTATAAAGGAGGTATCACAATTTAGTAGTATCATATTTTTTGATAATGAGCTTTTTATTACTTAAAGAGTTTAAGCAGCATTACTTTGGCCTCTGCATAACAAGTGCACACAGCCGCACCACACGTAGTTCATGAAACCAAATGAAAAATAGGCAAATTACATATGAGAAAGAGAAATTGTAAGACCTCTAAGAAGGTGGAAGGCTAATCCGTATATTATGCTGCCATCCGTATCGAGAAAAGAGATCCCTCGCAGTATCCTTGAGGCGCGTACACATCTCCGTAAAGATATTGTGATCCTCCATGCGGTGAAGCTGCGACCATGGACGGAGTGTTCCCATACACTGAGAGATAACCTGCAAGACAGATGGATTCTTATTATTAAAAACTTTGTCATTCTTACATAGCTAAAGCAACAAAATTAATGCCATCACTCCCACCCTAAGAAGAATCTTGTACTTGTAATCAATACCCTGTAGCCAATTCTCAAAGATATTGGCAATACTAGTTGGTGGATACAAGCCTAAAACTGCTTGGATGACTGATCATATAGAACATGCAAAGTTGCATTGAAAAAACATGTGTTTTATTGTCTCATACTGAGGACAAAAGACACATGTTTTACTTTCATGCCAATTCCGCTTAATAAAATTATTTTTAGTAAGAATAACCCCCCAAGATAGATACCATGCAATTTTTTTTGAAGTGGTATCTTCATCTTCTAGATTTTCTTATTATCGTAGCCTGGCAAGTTTGATAAGATCAACACATTATATATAGAAACAACTAAGAATTTACCATTCTCATGAAGATTCTAACAGAATTCATCTTTCCTATTTGTTAATTGAACATTAGCCAAGCGATGAAGCAAGGCCTCCCAACAAACAAGCCTATGACCAAATAAATTTCTCGTGAACGTCATATTTGGAGGGCTGGACCCCAAAATATGGGCAATTGTATCACCCTTATGCCCTACAATAGTATACAAGGCTAAATACTGTTCTCGGAGTGTAGCATTACCTAACCACTTATCCTTTAAGAACCGTATCTCAGATCCATCCATAATCGAAGATGCTCCATGGCCGAAGAAATGCTTCTTCATCACCATGAATCCGACCCAAAAATGTGAATCACCAGGTTTCCAAAAACCTATGATAAATATTTCAAGCTAATATATTTTCGTCTAAGAAGTATTTCCAAAAAATCTATGATAAATCTTTCGAGCTAATATTTTTCATCTAAGAAGTGTTTTCCAAATCCCATCTTAACAATATCTGAAGATCCATTTTCTAAGAAGGGCTGTATTTTTAACCTCAAGGTCCTGAATACCTAGCCCTCTTTGGTCTTGGGCGACATACCACACTCCACTTGGTCAGTCTATATTTCTTCTTTTCACTGTCTCCCTGCCAAAAGAATCTTGATCAGAAAAAATCTAATCTATTTAAGACTCCTTTTGCAGAAGGAAGAAGGATAACATATATCATGTTAGACATAACTAAGTTTATGAACCAGTCTAATACTAATATATGATACTTCTCATTGTCCAAAGCCTTTTACAATGTATCATATCTTTGCGTGCTATGATGACCCACAAGTATAGGGGGTGTATCGTAGTACTTTCGATAAATAAGAGTGTCAAATCCAACGAGGAGCGTAGGTGTTGACAAGTGATTTTGATCAAGGATTCACTGTAAATACTAGCAAATGGGTTTTCAGAGGTATTTGGTAATGCAAGTAAATAAAGTACAAGTAAATAAAAGACAATTATAGTAATTGCTGCAAGTGGCCCAATCCTTCCTAGAGCAAAGGACAAGCCGGTTGTATAACTTATGATTACCAAATGTTCCTGAGGACACACGGGAGTTTCTGTCGCGATCTTTCGCTTCATGCTGCTAAGTAATCTTCATTGGTTTGATAAGTGTTATGGGGGTGAACCTTTGCTAGCGTACTACCCTTACTAGGACTAATACACACTTCTGATTATACCCCCCTGCAAGCATCCACAAATACAAGAAAGTAATTAAGATAAATCTAACCACAGCCTTAAACTCTGAGATCCTACGCTCCCTGGTGCAATGGTTTTCTAACGGAGGTTTAGGTTTCTGTCGCTCCGGCAACCCCACAATTAGTAGCCAAATACACAATGCATTCCACTAGGCCCATAAATGGTGAAGTATCATGTAGTCGATGTTCACATGACACCACTAGTAGAATAACACCACAACATAAATATCAAACCATTAAATATTACTCAACATAGTTTCACTACTAACATCTCAACTTCTCCCATGTCCTCAAGAACTAAATGAACTACTCACGAGACATCATATGGATCATGACCAGAGGTGAAATAATGGTAAATAACAATCTAAACATAAACCTTAATTCAGCGGTTCCACTCAATATCATCAACTACAAAGGTAATCAACACCGGGAAAGTTTCCCCTAAGAATTTGACAAGATTCAACCCAAGATGTTACAGCGGGATGGCATGGTGATGGTGGAGATGAAGGTGCTGATGATGATGATGATGATGGTGATGATGATCCCGATGAAGTCCAGCGTGATGATGATGATGATGATGGCGACGATCTCCCCTCTCCGGGAAGGAATTTCCCTGGCAGATTTCTGCCTGCCGGAGAGCTTTTCTCTCTCGGTGTTTTCCGCCCCGCAGAGGCGGTGGTGTCTATCTCTGATCTCCCCCTTGACTTAGGTTTTCGGGGACGACAATATACGCGAGGGATGATGCGGTACGGTGTTGATAGCTGTTCACCATCCAGTTGGGAATCCCAAGAGAAAGGTATGATGAATATAGCAGCAAGGTTTTCCCTCAGTTAAGAAACCAAGGTATGTCGATCAGGAGAGGAAGGAGCCAATACGACTGAAGGTGATGCCTACTAGCTTACGACAGCTCCAGACAATTTATAGGGCGCCTCGTCCGAGCTTTGCTTTGCGAGCGGCAACGTGGAACCTGCACACAACACAACCAAATACTTTGTTCCCAACTTACGATGAGGTTGTCAATCTCACTGGTTTGCTGTAAACAAAGGAATGAGCGTATCGAGTGGAAAGTGATAATAGTATGCTAGTAAAGTAAACAGTGCGAGTAAAGTAAACAGGTGATAGCAATATGATGGAAATAGGACCGGGGTCCACAGTTCACTAGTGGTGTCTCTCCATAAGATAAAATAATACATGCTGGGTAAACAAATTACAGTTGGGCAATTGATAGAATAAAGACAACGTGCATATGATGAGAGGATCACTATGAGATTTACTCTGGGCATTACAACAAGATACATAGACCGCCATCCAACTGCATCTATGAATAATAATCCACTTGTGGCGAATCAATCTGAGAACTCCACAAGTATTAAGTTGCGAACAACAGATAATTGCATTAAGCAAAGTGTGTAATGTAAACAAAGCATATGCCCTCGAGCATATAAATGTTGTTTTCCCCCTAGTAGCAACAGCACATCTACAACCTTAGAGGTTTCTGTCACTCCCCCAGATTAAATAGAGGCATGAACCCACTATCAAGCATAAATACCCCCTCTTGGAGTCACTAGCAACTACTCGGCCAAGATAGCTACTAACAATGGAGAGCATGCAAGATCATAAACAACATAGAGATAACAAAAGATAAAATTCAGTACTTCAACTCAATCATAACACCAATATTCATCAGATCCCAACAAACACAACATGTAGAATTACATAATGGTGATCTCAATCATGTAAGGTAGCTCATGAGATCTAAATATGAAGCACATGGTGGAGAAGACAACCATCTAGCTACTGCTATGGACCCATAGTCCAAGGTAGACTACTCACTCATCGCTCCGGAGGCAAGCATGGCGATGAAGAAGACCTCCGGTGGCGATTCCCCTCTCCGGCAGGGTGCCGGGAAGAGCTTCTGGACCCTCCCGATCTTTGGGTCGACGGCGGCGGTGGATCGCGATGTGTTCTAGAAAAGTGATCAGGTCTTTAGGTTTTTCCCGTCGGGGGGTCTTTATAGGCGAAGGGGCATCGTCAGGAGTGGACCGAGGCACCCTCACACATAGGGGGCGCGGCCCAGCCCCTGGCCGTGCTGCCCTGTTGTGTGAGGCCCTCATGGCCCCACTCTGTCTCCTCTTCGGTTCTCTGGAAGCTTCGGTGAAATTCTGGGCGACTGGCTTTGGTTTCGTCCAATTCCGAGAATATTTCAAGTGTAACTTTTCTGAAACACAAAAATAGCAAAAAACAGGGAACTGACACTGTGGCGACTTGTTAATAGGTTAGTTCCGAAAAATGCATATAAGTGCCACGAAGTGTAACGAAACACTAAGCAAATGGTGTAAAAACAAGCATGGAGCATCAAAAATTATAGATACGTTTGAGACGTATCAGCATCCCCAAGCTTAACTCTTGCTCGTCCTCGAGTAGGTAAGTGATAACAAAAGAAATAATTTTTGAGGTGACATGCACCTACACAATCTCGATCATCTATGTAAGTGTTGTGCGCTGGGATCAAAAAAACTTAAAACATGGGCATGAAAGACATAATCTTGATAGAAGAAACTTAGCAACTATGTTATAACATGAAAATGAACACAAACAAAAGATCATGAAAATGAAACAATAAAAGTCACACGTGTGTTCAAATCATATGAAAAACATACAAATGGTTTTCACACTACAAGGAAAATGCTAACTTACGACCCGCTATTTTCGTCACTAGATCGTCATAATAAGTCGTTTATGACGATCTTATGACGAAAATAGGATGGTCAAAAGCTGAGCGTCGCAAATGAACTATAACGACGATTTTGTTGAAATCGTCATAACCGACTATGACGATCCTGGATCGTCATAACCCTTATGACGATCCAATATCGTCATTAGGCCTCTGGCTAGGCCACGTCGGATCCTACGTGTCTCATCCTACATGGCAAAACTATGACGAAACAAAATCGTCGTAATGCAAATTCAGCCCAGTCCATTCTACTGGTTTGTATGGGCTAAGCCCAATATTTCTGGCCTTTTTCTTTCCTAGGCAGTGGCCTTTTACGTTCCAGGTCTATTTTGGGCTTTCCATTTTAAAAGGCCCAGTTCTTTTTCTTTCAACACCTTTATAAGGTCCATTTATTTCTTATTTCAGCCTTTTTCAATTTCTCAGTCTGATATGTTCCTGTTAATATAATTTGGGCCAAGGCCTTTTTAGAGCCCATGCAGTATTTCGCTCAGCAGAACTTTCAGCCGTTTAGTTAATTCTTTATTCCAAAAATACAGAATAAACAATCAACTATGCTCAAAGTTCACAGATTTCAATAGTTTACATTTTAACAGGACACAATAAATATTACTATCAGATAGCAGCAAAATATATCAATTACAATGTTTCATAGTTGACTGGGGCTTCACGCTTAGAAATTCTTCAGCCTTGACTGGGGCTTCAATCATAGTATTACAAGCCATAAAAATATTATTTAACTGGGGCTTCATGCTTAGAAATTCTTCAGCCTTGACCACCGGCCAGCAGCTCCATGTCCATGCGCGCCCAGCACCAACCCAGCAGAGCACCTGCCAGCCTTTCCAGCTCAAGGCGCACCTAGGATGGCACGACACATTCTCCGGCACTGCACGGCCCCGATCGATGTGCTTCTCCTCTTCTCCTCTAGCCCTGCAACAATTGGATACCACCACATCAGTATTGTTCTCCCGGACCTCACCTATACTCTCCACCAAATGAACAAGTAGATGAACCAGTGCTGGAGGTGGTGAGCAAGTAAATGTACAAATGGATGAACAACTTGAACAAGCTTATCTACATCAAACATTCAATTTATCTACAGCATAGTTGCATATCACTTAACAAAAAAATATGGAGTATATATAGAAAATACACAAGTGCACAAGCAGCTATATGGAGTACAGTAATTTTGTAACAACAATGAGGTATCATAAGCATCACCTTATTCCTGTCGGAGAAACTAACGCATCTGCAGCGATGCCGCCCAGGTTCTTCTCGCCCAGTGCATCTTGCAGGCATGTAGTTAGTGAGAGACGTTGTAGGCTTCAAGTAGGTCTGGAATATGATGGTCTCATCTTGCAGGCCATATGCATGCAACTGCGCGTCCATCTTTTAAGAAAAGAAACATCCAGGAACTGCAACATACATTCAGTTAAGAAGAACCCAAAGAACTAGAACTAGGATTTCAGTCAAACAGCATCACTAGTGTGAACTACAGAGGTACCCTAGCTACTGCACCAGTTATGAGTTATTGATGCAAAGACGGTTCAACAATAAGCCAAAGAAACAGAACTAGTACTGAAATCAAATAACATCAGTAGTGCAAACTCTAAATAAATACTCTTAGCTATGCATAAAACACCAAGCAACTTTAACTGGAACTTTATGGAGTACACCGGTAACTTGCATTTGACTCTACAGAACTGGAAACGGTATAGTATATACTGGATCTAGAAACGTCATAGCAAGCAACTGTACTGAATCTTTATGGTGGCCTATTACACAAGCACGCAACCATTGCAAACGAACAAAGTTTCTTCAATGAGTCAGATGCTTCCATACTATTTCAATCAAGAAAATGATGTGAGCCAGCAATCCATGCTTATAGCTGTAAATTTAATTCATTTCTACCATTGCATCCATATCAAATCGCGGAAGACAACAACTAAGAACTCACTCCTACTGCTAGTAACACACACAAGACACGAACTCCCTCCTACTGGTACTGACAGGTTAAACAAGAACAACACCCACCAAAATCACAAGTGACAGGTTAATCTCAAATCTCATTTGCATATGCACGTAGTACTCCTTATAGGGAGTAATTTTTTATTCTTAATTAGATACATCAGTTCCAGTAATATTCAGTTAGCAAGTCCACTATGTAAGCAAAGGAGTGGATTAGCAATAGTAGTGAAGGGTAGGGCATAACAATTGATAACTTAACATATTACTCCAGTGTTATTCACTGTTAGTGAGGAGATAACATATAAAAAACATCTGAAATTCTACCAGTATGATGTTGGAGTACTTATGACTCTTATTCATTAGTGAGGGCAAGCAAATGAATATGATTATAAGTGCAGTTCAGAAAGGATGTTAAAATGGTTATTTCCTCTAAATATAAGCAGTTTGTTCAGATATACTGTATGCACTTTTAGAGACTGAGAAGAGCTAAATATGACAACCATAGGTTGAACTCTAGTGCAAGTTTCAGAGTACTACAGTAAGTGCACGTTTGCAAACATGCTCTGTCAGTAAACATGCAAGCACCTACCGGTAGCATTTGCAAGCATTCAAATCCAAAGATAAGAAAATTCGCCATAGGAGAAGTGGCAAGGGAATTAACCACCTTGGATCGCAGGCGTAGTGGAGGGTGCGCATCTCCTTGTCCCCCTGTGTCCTGCTGGTACAGCATGCTGTCGCTGCAAGAAAAGAAACCCGGCAAAAATACATTGGATTAAATCACCTAGATCCATCGGAGAACAAATATCAGAGACGAATGCTATGGGAGTTGTCCGCTCACCATTGGCCGCAGAAATTGAGGGCGCTCATGGCGACATTGATGTTCTCTTCTCCCTCTCTCTCTCCCTCCGTTGTTGTCCCCTTCTCAGCTTCGGTTCTCCGCCCACCAGAACCAGCCTGTGGGCAGCAGCGCCGAATCAGAACTAAACGAGCAGAGGAGGGGAACGACGCCACTGTGAGATGGTGGTACCTGTAGCCGTGCCTGGCGAGGCTGGTGGCGATTCCCCGATAGATGGTGGCTTGTCTGCGTGTTGCCTTCTTGTATCGCCTCGCGGCCACCGTATCCGGCGCGCTGGGACTCGAAGCCACCGGATTTGACATCGACAGCGCCGGACGTCTTGGCGCCTGCTGGCTTGGCTCCTCCCCGTACACGAGCCCGATGATCTGGATCTGGCCGTCGTGGTGGACTGGTGGGAGGCGGAGGCGGGTCACGGAGGGAGAGACGGTGAGCGCGCGTGGACGGGGATCTGGATCTGGGCGGCGGGGACGGGGATCTGGGGAGGCGGCGGGAGCGCGAGAGAGAGGAGGAGGTGGCAGAAGCTAGGGTTTCAACTCGTGCGTGTGAGGAAATAGAGAACGAGGGGCGATCGGGAAAGCTAGGGTTTGGACGTGTGCATTATGGTGCGTTAGATCGTGGCATGTGGACGCTCAGATGGCCTCTATGGGGCAATCTGTGTGACGAGATTGCTGATCTCTGATTGACTGGTAGGGTTGGCTGGTTTGTCCTTTTTTGTTGTTTTCCTTCTATAAACAATTTCTAATTCATTGGAGATGATGGTTTTCCTTCAATAAACGTGTGAATATTTATTATATCCTTGGAGATGATGGCAAACAATTTTTATTTTGGGTGTTTCCCTTTTCTTTGCATAAAAATTTCATTTTTTATTTTCTAAGTGTCAAAGAGGGTTTTTTTGTGTGAAGTACCAAATATTTGATGCTAAATTGGACCGTAAGATTTTTAGAAAATAATATATCATATTTTATGCACAAATAGCCAACTATTTAAGTGTCCAAAGCTTTCCATGTATCTTTTGTAAAAACACAAACTTCTGCCGAATCAGCTGGAAATGGGTCAGGTTTGAACTACATGTTCCTCATAGTATGTTCATGATTTTTTCCAAAAATCATTTTTAGCTTCAAAAGTATCTATTTAATCATAGATCCAATAATAGTTTTGCAAGACTCAACCCCTAGCTAAGAATGGTCATGCCCGCCGTTTTGTTCGCATTTTGAATCAAGCATAAGTAATTCAAAAAAATTAAAAAAATGTGAAACCTTCGCATTGTGTCATGTTATGTGACCTAGTTGGAAAGAAAAATAACAAATTTGGACTATCGCAAATATTCTAGAAACCCCTTCTCAGAAATGAGCTACCATGTATAGAGTTCCATGGCTTTCAAGCCAAATGAGCTAGGTCAAGACCAAAACCATGGCATGGTTTGTTCAAATGACCCCATATTGAGCACATATGTGCAACTTGGGATGTTAAACAAAGTCCATTTTGGGTGTTTTCCTTTTCTTCGCATAAAAAGTTCATTTTCTATTTTCTAAGTGTCAAAGAGGTTTTTTTTGTGAAGTAAGTACCAAATATTTGATGCTAAATTGGACCGTAAGATTTTTAGAAAATAATATATCATATTTATGCACAAATAGCCAACTATTTAAGTGTCCAAAGCTTTCCATGTATATTTTGTGAAAAACAGAAACTTCTGCCGAATCAGCTGGAAATGGGTCAGAATTGAACTACATGTGCCTCATAGTATGTTCATGATTTTTTCCAAAAATCATTTTTAGCTTCAAAAGTATCTATTTAATCATAGATCCAATAATAGTTTTGCAAGACTCAACCCCTAGCTAAGAATGGCGATGCCCGCCGTTTTGTTCGCATTTTGAATCAAGCATAAGTAATTCAAACAAAATCAAAAAAATACAAAACCTTCGCATTATGTCATGTTATGTGACCTAGTTGGAAGGAAAAATAACAAACTTGTACTATCGCAAATATTCTAGAAACCCCTTCTCAGAAATGAGCTACCATGTATAGAGTTCCATGGCTTTCAAGCCAAATGAGCTAGGTCAAGACCAAAACCATGGCATGGTTTGTTCAAATGATCCCATATTGTGCACATATGTGCGACTTGGGATGTTAAACAATGTCCATTTTGGGTGTTTTCCTTTTTTTCACATAAAAAGTTCATTTTCTATTTTCTAAATGTCAAAGAGGGTTTTTTGTGTGAAGTAAGTACCAAATATTTGATGCTAAATTGGACCGTAAGATTTTTAGAAAATAATATATCTTATTTTATGCACAAATAGCCAACTATCTAAGTGTCCAAAGCTTTCCATGTATATTTTGTGAAAAACAGAAACTTCTGCCGAATCAGCTGGAAATGGGTAAGAATTGAACTACATGTGCCTCATAGTATGTTCATGATTATTTCCAAAAATCATTTTTAGCTTCAAAAGTATCTATTTAATCATAGATCCAATAATAGTTTTGCAAGACTCAACCCCTAGCTAAGAATGGCCATGCCTGCCGTTTTGTTCGCATTTTGAATCAAGCATAAGTAATTCAAACAAAAGCAAAAAAATACAAAACCTTCGCATTATGTCATGTTATGTGACCTAGTTGGAAGGAAAAATAATAAACTTGGACTATCGCAAATATTCTAGAAACCCCTTCTCAGAAATGAGCTACCATGTATAGAGTTCCATGGCTTTCAAGCCAAATGAGCTAGGTCAAGACCAAAACCATGGCATGGTTTGTTCAAATGACCCCATATTGTGCACATATGTGCGACTTGGGATATTAAACAAAGTCCATTTTGGGTGTTTTCCTTTTCTTCACATAAAAAGTTCATTTTCTATTTTCTAAGTGTCAAAGAGGGTTTTTTTGTGAAGTAAGTACCAAATATTTGATGCTAAATTGGACCGTAAGATTTTTATAAAATAATATATCATATTTTATGCACAAATAGCCAACTATTTAAGTGTCCAAAGCATTCCATGTATATTTTATGAAAAACATAAACTTCTGCCGAATTAGTTGGAAATGGGTCAGATTTGAACTACATGTGCCTCATAGTATGTTCATGATTTTTTCCAAAAATCATTTTTAGCTTCAAAAGTATCTATTTAATCATAGATCCAATAATAGTTTTGCAAGACTCAACCCCTAGCTAAGAATGGCCATGCCCGTCGTTTTGTTCGCATTTTGAATCAAGCATAAGTAATTCAAACAAAATCAAAAAAATACAAAACCTTCGCATTATGTCATGTTATATAATATAGTTAGAAGAAAAAATAACAAACTTGTATTATCGAAAATATTCTAGAAAACTCTTCTCATAAATGAGCTACGATGTAGAGAGTTTCATAGCTTTCAAGCCAAATGAGCTAGGTCATGACCAAACTCATAGGATAGTTTGTTAAAATGGCCCCATATTGTGCATATGTGTGCGACTTGGGATGTCAAACAATGTTCATTTTGGGTGTTTTTCTTTTCTTCGAATAAAAAGTTCATTTTCTATTTTCTGAGTGACAAAAATGGTTTTTTGTGTGAAACAAGTACCAAATATTTGATGTTTAATTATACCACAATAATTTTATAATATAATAGATGATATTTTATGCACAAAACACCAACTTTCTTAGTGTCCAATGATTTCCATACATCTCTCATAAAAAAGACAAATTTCTGCCGAATCACCTAGAAAGGGGTCAAATTTGAACTACAGGTGCCTCATAGTATGTTCATAATTTTTCCCAAAAATCATTTTTAGCTTCACAAGCATATATTTCATCACAGATCCAATGATATTTTTGCAAGATTCAACACCTATCTAAGAAGGGTCATGCCCGCCGTTTTAAGCATATTTTGAATACACCATAGTGGCATTCTACTGATTAAATTTTGTTTTATAAAAAAAATTGGGGAGAAAAAGATTTAATGTTATTGTATATATAGTAAACTGAATTTATAAAGTTTATTTGAATTCATTTGGTCTTGTTGTGAATCTTCTTCAAATCTTTTTTGTTAAAATCAGAAAACAAATGAAAAGGATAGAGAGGAAAAAACATCACTAATGTCATGGGTAGAAGAGGCCCATGCCTTGTTTATAAGCGGCCCAGGCCCATGACTCACCGAAAGCGTCTATTTAAGAACGTGTGTGCATCCGATGTTATCACAAAGTGTGGGCTACCTCGGTGGTCATGAGGCGAAGTGGAGGACGCCCGTCGGGGAGGTGGTTAGTTTGACTCCCTCCTCCCGCGGTTTATTTTGCCAGTTTATCTGGCCAGGCTGGATGGTCCACCATGTCAGGTCCGGGTGGGCCAGGCTTGTAGGTCAGGTCGGTGGAGCCACCGGTCGGTGTGGGGCCAGTCTGCCAGGGTGGTGGGCCACCTTGTCAGGTACGTTGGCAAACCTTTACCAAGAAGCATCACATTTACCAAGGCACAAGTTATAATAGACAACAACTTCCCTTCATATAATATAGACTTGCAATAAGCAAAAGGGAATCACAAATAAAGATGCACAAGGTAAATCATGATTGGTGATGGCAAACCTTTGTTCTTGGTCAGAGAACAATGAACAAACTACACTTATTTTTTGAACGGAGCCTTTTATAACAGAGCTAATATAGCAAAAACCATATGCTCAATGAAACAAACTCTTTACAATCATAGAAAGCTTTCAAAGATATATTCCTTCAGATAAAAGCATCATACTAAACCAAGGAAGATAGTAAACATGATTGAACAAATCAACATATGGATGAATGAAACATAACAACTCAAATGTTTGCTTGAGATAGAAGGGAATAGGTTGACTCAACATAAAAGTAAAAGACGGGCCCTTCGCAGAGGGAAGCAGGGATTTAAACATGTGCTAGAGCTTTTCATTTGTAAAACAGAGGTAAAATTTGTTTTGAGAGGTGGTTGCTTTTGTCAACGACTAGCAACAGAGTTTTTGATATCTTCCATACTAAACAAGTGAGAGCGGTTTCGAGATGTTGATTAATTGGCACAATTGTGCTCTTTTATAGCTTGGCACTCCTCCCCACTTTTCCTTTCTCAAACCATGGCTAACCGATTCCATCGGGTGCCCACCAACTTTCACATACCATGGAGGAGTGCCTTTTTTTCTTTTCTTTTCTTTTTAGATTACAATGGTCTGACCAGCTCCCTTGCAAAATTAATGACGAGCATATGAAGCATGCAAGTCGAGCGGTACTCAATTTAGTATGGAAGATAACAAACCCAACCACTACGTCCTCATGAGCTAAAAACAGTGGCACAAAATGAGAAGTATTTGAAGGTTTTTGAAAGGTAGCACATGAAAATTTACTTGGAATGGCTTGAAATACCATGCATAGGAATTTATAGTGGACTCTTTGGAAGTAACTTGGTTTTAAGGGATTTGATGCACGAGAAGTATTCCCTCTCAGTACAGGTTTTTGGCTAGCAAGGCTAGGTAGCAAGCATAAGAGTTGCATGAAACAAACAAACATACATGTGACAGGAACAATCATGCAAACTCCTTTGAAAGTACAAACGATTTTAACTTGAGAAAACTATTGCTTATGAGCCAATCATGAAGGAAAGCTGAAATGATGTATGTACTAACACTTCCTTCTTTTTCTACTCAAACCTCAAGGTAATGTTGCTACTAACCAAGCTAAGTTTGCCAAAACCAACTAGATTTACTCATGCTCCCAAAGTGATACCAATACTAATCAACAAGACTAATCATATAAGAAAGATTGCAAACTAAAATAAAGTGCGCGGAAGGTAACTGATAAAACTTCTCATTAATATTTCTCAACCGCAACTCACACCAAGGGATACATAGGTAACCAACTAAAGGAGGATACTTCCACACTGCAAACTATTCTATAAGATAACTTCTCTATTCATGATATGACTCTACTTGAAAAGTAAATGGGTAAAAGATAATGATGTGATACCGCGGCACTCCCCCAAGCTTGGAACAAACCAAGGGGATGCCTATACCAATGATGAATTACTCCTTCGGTGGTGGTGGTGAGTCTTTATCATCATCAGACTTCCAAGGCAGAGGTTCCCCATCAAGGAAAGATGTCTTGGTCTCCAATATCCTGAAACTGGCAGCAGCACTCATTTGTTTAAACCTAGCTTCATACTCACAGTTTTGGTTCTGCAAGTCGTAGAGTTGTGCTTGTAATTTGTTGGTGGTCTCATGGAGTGACAAGATGTCACCCCAGAGCTCTGCGGTCTCCTTCTTGTGCTTGGCGGTGAGATCTTGATTTATCCTATGGATAATGTCCACCTCGCATTTTGCCATCTTCTTGTATTTAAAGACTTCTTGCTCCAGCGCTTCCATCCTGGCTTCGAGACTCCCTTCTCCTGTAGGGCCCTGGACATCTTCTATCTTCAACTTCCCATCCTTGAGTGACAACTCCTGATAGAAACAGATCGAAACAAAAACACGACGAGAACACAATATACAGACCTCGAGCAATCCAGGGGGGTTATATAGGTGAAAATTAAACATCAAAACGAAGTCACAGGAGGAAACTGGGAAGGAAACGAGTTCCGGGGTGGTCTCACCACAGGGTGGCGCGGCCAGGAGGGGGCCCGCGCCACCTGGTGGTGAGGAGCCACCGGACTCCGTTTCCAACCCATTTTCGTCTCGTGATTTTTAATATTTAATAAAAACAACAAAAATATAAATAGAAAAACTTATCGTGAACCTTTTTTGACTAGAACTGTTACCTATTCGGAAACGGACTCTGCAGTTTCCTGCATATGCTCTTTGATGAATTCTTCCGCAGTAATCATTTGAATAATATCGCCATCTTCATTATAAGAATCTCCAGAAATATAATGTTCGAGTCTTTGCCCATTCACCACTTGCATAGTGTTATCTTTAAGCGAAGCAATCTTTACTGCACCTGAATGATACACCTCTTCAATAACAAAGGGTCCTTCCCATTTCGAGAGTAATTTTCCTGCAAAAAATCTGAGACAAGACCTATACAATAGAACTTTCTCACCAACGTGAAACTCTCTCTTAAGAATTCTCCTATCATGCCATTGCTTGACTTTCTCTTTGAAGAGTCTGGCATTCTCATAAGCTTCATTTCTCCACTCATCTAAAGAACTCAAATCAAGCAACCTTTTCTTATCGGCGAGTTTAAAATCCCTATTAAGCTCTCTCACTGTCCAAAAAGCTTTGTGTTCTAATTCTAAAGGCAAGTGACACGCTTTTCCGTAAACCATTTTGTAAGGAGACATGCCCATGGGGTTCTTATAAGCAGTTCTATAAGCCCATAAAGCATCGTTCAACTTGCTAGCCCAATTTTTCCTAGATCTATTAACAGTCTTCTGCAAGATAGACTTGATCTCTCTATTCGATAGCTGTACTTGCCCACTAGTTTGGGGATGATAAGCAAAAGCAATTCTATGATTAACGTCATATATAGCAAGAGTTTTCCTAAAACCACCATGAATAAAATGAGAACCTCTGTCAGTCATAAGAAATCTAGGCACACCAAACCTAGGAAAAATAACATCCTTAAGCATTTTTAATGAGGTCTCACCATCGGCACTCTTCATAGGTATAGCTTCTACCCACTTAGTAACATAATCAACAACAACAAGTATATGAGTATAACCTTCTGAAGGAGGAAAAGAATCCAAAAAGCCAAATCCCCAACAATCAAATGGTTCAATAACAAGAGAATAACTCATAGGCATTTCATTGCGTCTAGAAATATTACCAACTCTTTGGCATTCATCACAAGATAGAACAAACTTTCTAGCATCTTTAAAAAGGGTTGGCCAATAAAAACCTGATTGTAGAACCTTTTGTGCAGTTCTATTTCCAGCATGATGTCCTCCATAAGCACTACCATGACATTTTCTCAATATCTCTTGTTGTTCATACTTTGGAACACATCTTCGCATAATACCATCCACTCCTTCTTTATATAAGTGTGGGTCATCCCAAAAATAATGCCTCAAGTCATAAAAGAATTTCCTTCTTTGCTGAGCTGTAAAGGTTGGAGGTAAATACTTGGAAATAATAAAGTTAGCATAATCAGCATACCAAGGATTCTCTCGCGTAGTTACCTTTATTGAAGCCAACTGTTCATTTGGAAAACTATCATTAACAGGAAGGGATTTCTATTTTCGTGCCCTCAGGTCCTTAGTTGTACTCAGTTTTCCCCAGCTCCTTAGTTTTTCCTCAGTTTTGTCCAAGCCCTTGTCTGAAACCGTCACAAGTGCTAGAACGGCCGGTTGCCCGATGGTTGAACACCTTTGACCGTTAACTGTTGACTAGTGGGGCCACGTAGAGCCCGCAAAGACACGTCCGAGCATCCATCTTTGTTTGACCGTAAGCATCGCCGTATCCCTGACCAAAACGCGGACGAGTGGGGCCTCGGTATATCGAATGACAAGTGGGGCCATGACGCTGATACAAGGGGCAATACACGGGTAGGATTAGATTTTTAAACGGAGCTCTACAGCGATGGCATGGAGGAGGTGGCCTGCGGGGTGCCGAGATGAGATCAACGTCCACAAAGAACTGCATGAGGCGAGACCAGACACATTAGATAGATATGAACTAGACGCGTTTAACCATGCAATGAAGAGAAGAAATGGTCGAGGACATCGACGACGACCTCAATACTTTGACTGACGGTATCGGACACGAACGCGAGCAATGTAGAGAAAACTAGTGTCTCTCCTTTCTGGCGTGTATAGATGGGTCCTAGGGGAGTGTGGTGGCGAAGGGAAAGACCTCGCGGTGGTCTGCGGCGTCCAGCATAGCGGGGCGGCGTGGCCATTGATACGTCTCAAACGTATCTATAATTTTTGATGCTCCATGCTTGTTTTTACACCATTTGCCTATTGTTTCGTTACACTTAGTGGCACTTTTATGCATTTTCTGGAACTAACCTATTAACGAAGTGCCACAGTGCCAGTTCCCTGTTTTCTGCTGTTTTTGTGTTTCAGAGTGATACACAGGAAATATTCTCGGAATTGGACGAAACCACATCCTGAAGTCTTATTTTACCCGGAAGCTTCTAGAGATCCGAAGAGGAGTAGGAGGGGGGCCACCAGGGCCCCACACGCAGGGGCGGCGCGGCCAGCCCCCTGGCCGCGCGGGGCCCGTGTGAGGGAGCCTGGCTCCCCCTCTGACATCGCCCCTTCACCTATAAAGACCCCCTGACAGAAAAAACCTAAGTACCCGATCAGTTTTCCAGAACACATCGCGATCCGCCGCCGCCGTCGACCCGAAGATCGGGAGGGTCCAGAAGCTCTTCCCGGCACCCTGCCGGAGAGGGGAATCGCCACCGGAGGTCTTCTTCATTGCCATGCTTGCCTCCGGAGCGATGAGTGAGTAGTCTACCTTGGACTATGGGTCCATAGCAGTAGCTAGATGGTTGTCTTCTCCACCATGTGCTTCATGTTTAGATCTCATGAGCTGCCTTACATGATTGAGATCACCGTTATGTAATTCTACATGTTTGGTTTGTTGGGATCCGATGAATATTGGTGTTTATGATTAAGTTGCTGTACTGAATTATATCTTTTGTTATCTCTATGTTGTTTATGATCTTGCATGCTCTCCGTTGTTAGTAGCTATCTTGGCCGAGTAGTTGCTAGTGACTCCAAGAGGGGGTATTTATGCTCGATAGTGGGTTCATGCCTCTATTTCACCTGGGGGAGTGACAGAAACCTCTAAGGTGGTAGATGTGCTGTTGCTACTAGGGAGAAAACAACATTCATATGCTCAAGGGCATATGCTTTATTTACATTACACACTTTGCTTAATGCAATTATCTGTTGTTCGCAACTTAATACTTCTAGGGTGTTCGGATTGATATCCCCGGGAGTGGATTATTAGTCATAGATGCAGTTGGATGGCGGTCTATGTATTTTGTTGTAATGCCCAGAGTAAATCTCATAGTGATCTTCTTGACATATCACGTTATCTTTATTCTATCAATTGCCCAACTGTAATTTGTTTACCCAGCATGTGTTATTTTATCTATGGAGAGACACCACTAGTGAACTGTGGACCCTGGTCCTATTTCCATCATATTGCTATCACCTGTTTACTTTATTCGCACTGTTTACTTTACTCGCATACTATATTGTTTTCTACTCGATACACTCATAACCTTTGTTTCAAGCAAACCGGTGAGATTGACAACCTCATCGCAAGTTGGGGACAAAGTATTTGTTTGTGTGTGTGCAGGTTCCGCATCACCTTCAGTCATCATTTTCTCTCCTCTCCTGACCGATATTAAACCTTGGTTTCTTAACTGAGGGAAAACTAGCCGCTACACTCATCATACCTTCCTCTTGGGGTTCCCAACGGGCTGGTCATCACCACGCACAAGGACTTACTGCTCCCACGTCAACTAAACGCCACAGTCTTTTCTGGCGCCATCACACGAGTAGCAAGCGCGTACGTTCCTTCTTGGCCAAAGGGTCTTCATAGATGGTGATGAAGAACTCCTCTATGATCAATGGCAGTGTTGACGGTGGTGGTGGCAATGATGATGATCCACCACCCCGGCTGCCCCTTCCCCTTCCCCTTCCGGCCGACGTCCGAGACATGGAAGCCATGGCAATGGATCAAGTGTATGTGAACGAAGAAGAGAGAGGCAGAAACGAAGAAGAGAGAGGCAGAACCTATTGACATGAGGGATGGCCGTTGTGGGGGTTTATAAGGGAGAGATGACCGTTGTGGGGTTTACACCATAAATTAAGGTAGAGATGACCGTTGTGGGGTTTACACAATAAATTAAGGAGGAGATAACCGTTGTGGGGGTGGTTTATATCTCAACAAAAAAGTGATGCCTAAAAGAAATGGAAATTCGTGATAGTTTACCATTTCATCGTGAAAAGTAATGCCTAAAGGAAATTCGTGAAAAGTAATGCCTAAATGGAAATTCGTGATAGTTTATTATTTTACCGTGAAAAGTAATGCCTAAAGGAAATTCGTGATAGTTTATCATTTCACCGTGAAAAGTAATGCCTAAAGGAAATTCGTGATAGTTTATTATTTTACCGTGAAAAGTAATGCCTAAAGGAAATTCATGATAGTTTATCATTTCACCGTGAAAAGTAATGCCTAAAGGAAATTCGTGATAGTTTATTATTTTACCGTGAAAAGTAATGCCTAAAGGAAATTCGTGATAGTTTATCATTTCACCGTGAAAAGTAATGCCTAAAGGAAATTCGTGATAGTTTATTATTTTACCGTGAAAAGTAATGCCTAAATGGAAATTCGTGATAGTTTATCATTTTACCGTGAAAAGTAATGCCTACCAGAAGTGGAAATTCGTGATTACCAAACTTGTTGAATCCGGTGGCCAACTCGTTATTTAGCATACATAGAGGGGTAGTAGTTTGCCACCGACAGATAGAGGGAGGGTGGCATGATCCTGCCCGTTAGATCATAGGATCGACGGTAGGTGGGCACGATCCGTGTGACAACAGCTCGACCAATCAGGTCAAGTTTGGGCTTCTGTGAGAAGGGAGAGGGTAAAAATGAGTAGTATCAAGGATACAAGGGCAAGTAAATAGTAAACAGGCTAAGGAATTCAAATAAGAGATTTAGAAAAAGAAAAACACATGTTTTGTACAATGAAACCCAGGTTGGCCTACCTCAAAGTATTAGCAATTCAAATATACATGAGTGTAAAAATTATGGCCTCATTCAGACAAACTATGTTTTGGGTATAGATGTTTTGAGAAGGGGTTTGAGTGGAAAGCCATGAACCTTCATAGCTACTAGTGATTTCAGAAGTGGCCATTTGTGTGAAAACTTGATTTATATATGATTGTTATGATTTCCTACGTGGCAGGTCGCGTAACAAGACTCCATGAGTAGGAGGCACTATAATTTTATTTTTTTGAATTTTTTTGCGCATGAAATGACTCAATTAGATGGCTTAATCCCATCTGTTGACTCTCTGTTGACCAGCCACTTGAGGGTAAAACTGAGTATATTGCACTAGCCAGTATTAGTACTCGAGGGAAAAACTGAGTACAGATATTTTTCCAGTGTAAGACTCGAGGGTAGAACTGAGTACACGTAACGGTGCTGACGTGCAGTCCCACGGACGCGTGTCGCGGTGAGCAGCGGTTAGCCACGCGGTGCGCGTGTTGAGACCAAACGTCAACAGCTGAGACGAACCGTCACATTGCCAGTACAGAGCCCCTCTCTCCCTCCCTCTGCACACAGTCTCATTATAACTCATGCACGCAACCACGCCTCTCACGTCCCATCACCTTCTCCAAAAAACCCCAGCCGCCCTACGCGCGCTCCCCTGCCGGCGATGGAGAAGAAGAATGCGCCAGCGGCCGTCGCCCCCGAGCCCGTCGCCTCCGAGCCTGTCGCATCCGAGCCCATCGCCGCCGAGCCCATCGCATCCGAGGCCGTCGCCGCCGAGCCCATCGCCTCCAAGGGCGGCGCATCCAGGCGCGGCGCCTCCGTGAACTGGGCCTCTCTCAGGGCTGATGGACCACTTCACAAGATCGGCGCCTGCTTACTGGCGAACGAGGAGTACGTGGACACCTACTCTGCTTTGAGGCAATTTTGTACTAATTGGCGCTCAGATTTACCTGAGCCCGACGTGCACCTGCATGAATGGATCATGGTAGAGCACGCCCTTCCACGCGCCGCTGAGTTCTCCTTCCTCCACCTCCGCACATCCCGCTACGTTACCATCGATCTAACGGAAGTTCATGCAAGGTTCAAATTCCTCCATATCTATAGAGTTAATCCTTTTATTTTCAATCGTAAACATCTTAGTGCTGAATGTTATCTTCATCAATCCCATATATTTTAGATACTACTTCGTCAGCTTTTGCCGTGGCGTCATCGTGCTTGCCCAGAAGAACCAGTCGCACAAGATACGGCTTCTGAACCCACTCACAAAGACATCGAACACTATATTTGAGGCACAGATGCCATCTGTTATTCTGGAGTCAGTCACTGTAATGAAGTCCCCGACTATGCTCTTCGTTTCCACATATTACCTGGCGGAAATTGCTTGGGTCGATGAGAGCACTCCAACTAAGGGTATAGATGAAGATTGGGGAGAAGGAAGATTTTCGATCGAGCACCATTCTATGTGTTGCATTACCACATTCAATGGTGAATTCTATGCACTAGCTGTGAACAATTTTGAGTTCGGAATATTAGTGTGCACCAACAATGCCCAGTTGGAGCAGGGTGCGAGCAATGTCAACATGGAGACACTTTTTTCATTTCCAGAACTTGGAAATGATAAGTTCTACCTTGTGAAGTCGGATGGTGATCTGCTGCTTGTGTTGTTGGGCGGTCATTTGGATGAAGGTCAAACATTGGTGTACCGTGTGGACACTGAGAGCCGCTCTCTCTATGCCGTCAATAACATTGGCAGTCGTGCCTTCTTCGTCCATCATGTCCGGTGTATCTCCGTCGACACCAGAGTGCACCCGACACTTTGACCTGGTTGCATCTACTACGCGGATTTGGGTTATATCAGAGAGTACTTTGATGATATGAACGCCTGGGATGAGTGGCCACTACGTGTGGATAGATTAGGAAAGTACGGTCTGAAAGATGAACAAAGGCCATACCGTTTGGAGGATATATTGGCTATACACTGCAGACGGAAGGAGTTCAATGAATATTTCTTTTGGACCAAAAAATGGAGCGATGAATATATATATATATGATGAATGAAGAACAGATTCATTCATCCTGGGGTATCCTAATCTTCATGTTGGGCATACATTGCGTCTTGTATTATTTTCAGCTTAGTTTGTCATGAACATTAACATCGTTATTGGCTGATGTATGCAGTTTATGTATTATACTTAGTTTTCTAGATTTATTATGCTGTTGTGAATTTATCCTATACTAGCTTCTAGATTTGCTACTAGATTTGTTACCATATTGGGTAAAAAACGAGGGCCAAAAGGCAACAATCATTGAAGAAAGACAGAAATAGAAGCTTGTCTAGATTTGATACTAATTTGGTGAAAAGAGAGAGAACTCTTACAGAGAGAGAGGGGAAAAAGGCGCTCTGAAAAGGCAATGCCAATTTAGCCCGAGAGAGACAGAACCGAGCTCTCACGTACAACCAAACGCGGTCTCGTCCTGTCCCACGCGGTCCCTTTCTACCAGCCCCACGCGACGCGGCCCCACATGATGCGGCCCCACACATCAGCACGGAAATGGTCAACTAAACGGGAATCCTCCCGTCCGACCTCCTTCTGAGCGTTTCAGACAACGGCTTGGGGAAAACTGAGGAAAAACTAACGAGCTAGGGAAAACTGAGTACAACTAACGACTTGAGGGCACGAAAATAGAAATACCTAACAGGAATAGGATCAAAAGAAATGTTTTCCAACCTAGACAAATTATCAGCAACAGGATTTTCAGCACCTTTCCTATCTACAACATGCAAATCAAACTCTTATAAAAGCAACACCCATCTAATAAGCCTAGGCTTAGCATCCTTTTTTGATATAAGATATTGATTGCTATAGATGGCGCGGTGATGATGAAGTAAATGACCGGCCAGTTGGGAAACCCCAAGAGGAAGGTATGATGAATATAGCAGCAAGTTTTTCCCTCAGTAAGAAACCAAGGTTTAATCAAACCAGTAGGAAAAAGCCAAACTCAAGAAGGTGATGCTTGCTAGCCTAGTGACACTCCAACAAGGGCGCCGTTAACGATTTCTTGTTAGCGCGTCTTCAACTAGTAGCAACATGGAACCTGCACATAACACAACCAAATACTTTGTTCCCAACTTACGATGAGGTTGTCAATCTCACCGGTTTGCTTGAAACAAAGGGTATGAGCGTATCGAGTGGAAAGCAATAGTAGTATGCGAGTAAAGTAAAAAGTGTGAGTAAAGTAAACAGGTGATAGCAATATAATGGAAATAGGACCGGGGTCCACAGTTCACTAGTGGCGTCTCTCCATAAGATAAAATAACACATGCTAGGTAAACAAATTACAGTTGGGCAATTGATAGAATAAAGACAACGTGCATATGTCGAGAGGATCACTATGAGATTTACTCTAGGCATTACAACAAGATACATAGACCGCCATCCAACTGCATCTATGACTAATAATCCACTTGTGGCGAATCAATCCGAGAACTCCACAAGTATTAAGTTGCGAACAACAGATAACTGCATTAAGCAAAGTGTGTAATGTAAACAAAGCATATGCCCTTGAGCATATGAATGTTGTTTTCTCCCTAGTGGCAACAGCACATCTACAACCTTAGAGGTTTCTGTCACTCCCCCAGATTAAATAGAGGCATGAACCCAACTATCGAGCATAAATACCCCCTCTTGGAGTCATTGGTATCTACTCGGCCAAGATAGCTACTAACAACAGAGAGCATGCAAGATCATAAACAACATAGAGATAACATAAGATAATATTCAGCACATCAACTCAATCATAACACCAATATTCATCGGATCCCAACAAACACAACATGTAGAATTACATAACGGTGATCTCGATCATGTAAGGCAGCTCACGAGATCTAAACATGAAGCACATGGTGGAGAAGACAACCATCTAGCTACTGCTATGGACCCATAGTCCAAGGTAGACTACTCACTCATCGCGCCGGAGGCAAGCATGGCGATGAAGAAGACCTCCGGTGGCGATTCCCCTCTCCGGCAGGGTGCCGGGAAGAGCTTCTGGGCCCTCCCGATCTTGGGTCGACGGCGGTGGTGGATCACGATGTATTCTGGAAAAGTGATGGGGTATTTAGGTTTTTCCCGTCGGGGGTTCTTTATAGGCGAAGGGGCATCGTCAGAAGTGGACCGAGGTGGCCACACACATAGGGGGCGCGGCCTAGCCCTGGGCCGCGTCGCCCTGTTGTGTGGGCCCCTCGTGGCCCCACTCCGTCTCCTCTTCAGTTCTCTGGAAGCTTCGGTGAATTTCTGGATGTTTGGCTTTTGTTTCGTCCAATTCCGAGAATATTTCCTGTGTAACTTTTCTGAAACACAAAAACAGCAGAAAACAGAGAACTGGCACTGTGGCATCTCGTTAATAGGTTAGTTCCAGAAAATGCATAAAAATGTCACGAAGTATAACGAAACACTAAGCAAATGGTGTAAAAATAAGCATGGAGCATCAAAAATTATAGATACGTTAGAGACGTATCAGCATCCCTAAGCTTAACTCCTGCTCGTCCTCGAGTAGGTAAGTGATAACAAAAGAAATAATTTTTGAGGTGACATGCACCTACATAATCTTGATCATCTATGTAAGCGTTGTGCGCTGGGATCAAAAGAACTTAAAACATGGGCATGAAATACATAATCTTGATAGAAGAAACTTAGCAACCATGTTATAACATGAAAAAGAACACAAACAAAAGATCATGAAAATGTAACAAAGAAAGTCAAACGTGTGTTCAAATCATATGGAAAAACATACAAATGGTATTCAGCTTGTCCTTCATGGAGAGCAAAACATAAATGCATAGGACACCTTTAAGTTTAAGAGGGCGACTAGATACAAATAATTTAAGAACAAGTGAAACCAACATCATGAATCAATCAATGAAAACTTTGGGACAATGCACATTATACTCAGAATGACAACCATGCTCTCTTAGACGGTGCATAAAGGTAGAAGGTGGTGACTCAACATAAAAATAAAAGAAAGGCCCTTCGCGGAGGGAAGCAGTGATTAAACATGTGCTAGAGCTTTTCATTTGTAAAATAGAGATAAAAATTGGGTTTTGAGAGGTGGTTGTTTCATGTCAATGACTAGCAATGGGGTCTTACTATCTTCCGTAATAAACAAGTGAGAGCGGATCTGAGTTCTTTGAAAATTTGGCACATTGGTGCTCTTTTATAAAGCTTTGGCACTCCTCCCCACCTTTTTTCCTTTCTCAAACCATGGCTAACCGATTCCATCGGGTGCCCACCAACATTCACATACCATGGAGGTGTGCCTTTTTTTCATTTTTTAGAATTAGATTGCAATGGTCTAACCAGCTCTCATGCAAAATTAATGACGAGCAGATGAAGCTACCTAGTCAAGAGGTACTTAATTTAATATGGAAGATAGCAATTCCGACCACTACGTCCCCGTGAGCTAAAAACAGTGGCACAAAACAAGAAGTAGTTGAAAGTTTTGAAAGGTAGCACATGAAAATTTACTTGGAATGGTTTACAAATACCATGCATAGGAATTTATAGTGGACACAAATGGCAAACTTGGTTTTTAAGAGTTGGATGCACGAGTAGAGCTCATACTCAGTACAAAATGAGGGCTAGAAAAAGACTGGGAGCGACCAACTAAGAGAGCAATAACGGCCATAATCATGCAGAGCGACAAAGCGACATTAAAAGAAGCATAAGATGGCATCAAAAGTCAAAAACTAAATGATCATAGAGGCAATGGCGACTTGTATGAGTCTAACATGTGTGAGCATGTGCCAAGTCAACCCAAATAAAGCATCAAAGGAGAAAAGCAAAATAATGCTTCCAAATAATTAAAACAATGCATGATTTTTTCAAAGGCTCATTAAGCAATCTCAGTCATTTGAGACAAGTCATTCTACAGAAAAACCACTAAGCATACTATCAAAAAGACATCAAGCACGACATGCAAAAGCCTAGGCCGCAGTCTACACAAGCTCCTTTTTGTACCACTTTTTTGCATAAAGCTTTTTCTCTTTTCCAACACCATTCAAACTTTTTTGAAGTAACTCTTTTGATGAAAACCAACATGGACCAAAGGTCAAAATACACCTTGATAAAAAGATATAACAAGATCTGAACACAAATCAAGGCGAAAATCGAAAGCTAAACGCAGTTCTAGAAAAAGAGAACACTCGTTGAAACGATAAGAGTGAAAAACTGAGTGTTCTTGGCAAATGAAAATTAAGGCAACTTCTCCAAAAGAAATTTGTTGGGGTCCAACCATTTATTGTAGCAAACAAAACTAAACAAAACTGAAAACTAAAAACAACTGACGCTCTAAGAAAAACGCATAATGCATGAAGCAATAAAAATATAGTGTTTTGAAAGGTGACCTGATTTTTGCCAATGAAGAAGGGGTGCCTCGGGGGCATCCCCAAGCTTTGACGCTTGTACCTCTTGGATATTTCTTGGGGTGACATGGGCATCCCCAATATTGAGCTTTTGTCCATTCTTCAACTCATCTAATCATTCTCCAATCCCTACACTTGAAAACTTCCTCCATACAAAACTAATCACAATTCTATTAGCAAAATTAGTGTAAGCATAACATTGAATCAACCCTTTTTGCTTCAGGTTTCAACTCAAAACCACCACAAATAAAGCATATACTACTGTAGCAACTTCCCCAAAAGTTCCGTGATCAAAAGAACTAAAAAAAGCGATAAAGCGGCAAACACAAATAATGGCAGAAATCTATCAAAACAGAACAGCTGATAAAGGTCGAATTTTTAGAGGGTTTTTTGTTGCTCAAATCAAAAAGTGTATAACTAATGAAAGTTTGGATATAACCTGGGGCATATGCATAAGAAATCGCAGGTCCAAAACATATACTGAAAAATTTCAAGAATTTTTACGGTGCAGCACCGAAAACTGTTTCAGGACAGCAACATCTCCAAATCTTACCTCACTCAAATTAGAGGCTTCTCTTGGCACAAAAATGAAATAAAAAGGATAAAGAGAGGTTATTACAGTAGTAATAACTTCCAAGACTCAAATAAAAGAAAAAGAACTGAAAGTAAAAACATTGGGTTATCTCCCAAGAGTGCTTTTCTTTAACGCCTTTGAGCTAGGCGCAGAAAGTGCGAATCAAGTAATATCAAGTGATGAAGCATCAAGCTCATAATTTGCTCTAAGAATAGAGTCAAAAAGCAATTTATTTCTCTTTCTAGGGAAGTGTTCCATACCTTTCTTGAGTGGGAATTGATATTTGATGGTGCCTTCCCTCATATCAATGATGGCACCTACAGTTCGAAGAAAGGGTCTTCCCAAAATAATAGGACATGAAGCATTGCATTCAACATCCATGACAAGAAAATCAACGGGAACAAGGTTATTGTTAACCATAATAAGAACATCATTAATCCTTCCCAGAGGTTTCTTCTTAGCAACATCAGCACTAGGAACATCATAATAACACTTTTCAAGCGGTGGTAAATCAAGCATGTCATAAATTTTTCTAGGCATAATAGAAATACTAGCACCTAGATCACATAAAGCATGGCAATCAAAACCATTAACATGCATATCAATGATGGGTTCCCAACCATCCTCTAATTTCTTGGGAATAGAGGCTTTTTGCTTCAACTTTTCATCCCTAATTTTCATGAGAGCATTGGTAATATGCTTAGTAAAAGCAACATTTAAAGAATTAGCATTGGGAGTCAAAGCAAGCTTTTGCAAGAACAAAATAACTTCAGATATATTGCAGCCATCAACATTAAAATCATTAAAGGAAATAGAGCTATCATCTCCTAAACTCCGAAAAATTTCAGCACTCTTTTGAGAAAAAGTTTTAGCAGTTTTAGGCTTTTTAACACTAGGAGTAGGAGTTTTCTCTACACCAATCAAAGTAAGAGGATTGCTAGCATTTGGAATAACATCATTAGAGGTAGTAATGGTACATACCTTCATCTTTCTAGCCATCTCATCTTCTCTTTCCCACCTGGCATGCAATTCTGTTAGCATCCTAACATTTTCATCAATTCTAACTTGGATAGCATTAGCAGTGGCAAAAGGATTGTTCTCCTTCACATCAATAGGCAACACTTTTAATTTCAGAAGTTCAACATCATGAGCAAGGCTATCAACTTTAGAAGCAAGAATATCAATTTTGCCTAACTTTTCCTCAACAGACTTGTTAAAAGCATTTTGCTTACCGATGAAGTCCTTGAGCATTACCTCAAGCTCGGAGGGTGCGGCCCTAGTGTTGTTGGAGGAATTACCATAAGAGTTACCATAACCATTACCATTGGTAGAAGGATACGGCCTATAATTGTTACTAGCAAAATTGTTCCTATAAGCATTGTTGTTGAAATTATTATTTCTAATGAAGTTTACATCAACATGCTCTTCTTGAGCAACCAAAGAGGCTAAAGGAACATTATTAGGATCAACATGAGTCCTATCATTAGAAAGCATAAGCATAATAGCATCAATTTTATCACTCAAGGAAGAGGTTTTCTCAACAGAATTTACCTTCTTACCTTGTGGAGCTCTCTCGGTGTGCCATTCAGAGTAATTTACCATCATATTGTCAAGAAGCTTTGTTCCGACGCCCAAGGTAAGGGACATAAAAGTGCCTCCAGTAGCTGAATCCAATAGGTTCCTTGAAGAAAAATTCAGTCCTGCATAAAAAGTTTGGACAATCATCCAAGTAGTCAGTCCATGAGTGGGACAATTCTTTATCATAGATTTCATTCTTTCCCAAGCTTGAGCAACATGTTCATTATCAAACTGACTAAACTTCATAATATTGCTACGCAAAGCTATAATCTTAGCAGGAGGATAGTATCTACCAATAAAAGCATCCTTACACTTAGCCCATAAATCAATACTATTTTTAGGCAAAGACAGCAACCAATCCTTAGCTTTTCCTCTCAAAGAAAAATGAAACAACTTAAGCTTAATAATATAACTCTCTACATACTTATATTTCTGCATCTCACATAGCTCAACAAAATTGTTGAGATGAGCTGCAGCATCATCAGTACTAGCACCCGAAAATTGCTGTTTCATAACAAGGTTCAACAAAGCAGGCTTAATCTCATAAAAATCAGCAGCAGGAGCAGGTGGCGCAATAGGAGTGCAGATAAAATCACTATTATTAGTGCTAGTAAAGTCACACAACTTGGTGTTCTCATGAGTACCCATCCTAGCAAAGCTAAAAGCAGACAAGTAAAAACGACTATAAGGAAACTAATTTTTTTGTGTTTTTGATAAAATGATGCAAGTAAAAATAAAGTAAAAGCAAAACTAAAATAAATAAAAGGATGTGCGTGCGAAACTACCCTTGCAGAAGTCTTCTTTTTCCCCGGCAACGGCGCTAGAAAAAGTCTTGATTGCTATAGATGGCGCGGTCATGATGAAGTAAATGACCGGCCAGTTGGGAAACCCCAAGAGGAAGGTATGATGAATATAGCAGCAAGTTTTTCCCTCTGTAAGAAACCAAGGTTTAATCGAACCAGTAGGAAAAAGCCAAACTCAAGAAGGTGATGCTTGCTAGCCTTGTGACACTCCAACAAGGGCGCCATTAACGATTTCTTGTTAGCGCGTCTTCAACTAGTAGCAACGTGGAACCTGCACACAACACAACCAAATACTTTGTTCCCAACTTACGATGAGGTTGTCAATCTCACCGGTTTGCTTGAAACAAAGGGTATGAGCGTATCGAGTGGAAAGCAATAGTAGTATGCGAGTAAAGTAAACAGTGCGAGTAAAGTAAACAAGTGATAGCAATATAATGGAAATAGGACCGGGGTCCATAGTTCACTAGTGGCGTCTCTCCATAAGATAAAATAACACATGCTGGGTAAACAAATTACAGTTGGGCAATTGATAGAATAAAGACAATGTGCATATGTCAAGAGGATCACTATGAGATTTACTCTGGGCATTACAACAAGATACATAGACCGCCATCTAACTGCATCTATGACTAATAATCCACTTGTGGCGAATCAATCTGAGAACTCCACAAGTATTAAGTTGCGAACAACAGATAACTGCATTAAGCAAAGTGTGTAATATAAACAAAGCATATGCCCCTGAGCATATGAATGTTATTTTCTCCCTAGTGGCAACATCACATCTACAACCTTAGAGGTTTCTGTCACTCCCCCAGATTAAATAGAGGCATGAACCCAACTATTGAGCATAAATACCCCCTCTTGGAGTCACTAGTATCTACTCGGCCAAGATAGCTACTAACAACGGAGAGCATGCAAGATCATAAACAACATAGAGATAACATAAGATAATATTCAGCACATCAACTCAATCATAACACCAATATTCATCGGATCCCAACAAACACAACATGTAGAATTACATAACGGTGATCTCGATCATGTAAGGCAGCTCACGAGATCTAAACATGAAGCACATGGTGGAGAAGACAACCATCTAGCTACTGCTATGGACCCATAGTCCAAGGTAGACTACTCACTCATCATGCCGGAGGCAAGCATGGCGATGAAGAAGACCTCCGGTGGCGATTCCCTTCTCTAGCAGGGTGCCGGGAAGAGCTTCTAGACCCTCCCGATCTCGGGTCGACGGCGGCGGCAGATCGCGATGTATTCTGGAAAAGTGATCGGGTATTTAGGTTTTCTCGTCAGGGGGTCTTTATAGGTGAAGGGGCATCGTCAAAAGTGGACCGAGGTGGCCACACACATAGGGGGCGCGGCCTAGCCCTGGGCCGCACCGCCCTGTTGTGTGGGCCCCTCGTGGCCCCACTCCGTCTCCTCTTTGGTTCTCTGGAAGCTTCGGTGAATTTCTGGATGTTTGGCTTTTGTTTCGTCTAATTCCGAGAATATTTCCTGCGTAACTTTTCTGAAACACAAAAACAGCAGAAAACAGGGAACTGGCACTGTGGCATCTCGTTAATAGGTTAGTTCCAGAAAATGCATAAAAATGCCACGAAGTGTAACGAAACACTAAGCAAATGGTGTAAAAACAAGCATGGAGCATCAAAAATTATAGATACGTTAGAGACGTATCAGATATCTAATAGCAGCATGACCAGTATGAATAGTAACTTTTGAATCTACGATATAAGGTCTAAACTTATCACATGCAAAAACAACAGCAAGAAACTCTTTCTCAGTAGTAGCATAATTCTTCTGAGCAGCATCAAGAGTCTTACTAGCATAATGGATAACATTCAACTTCTTATCTACGTGCTATCCAAGAACAGTACCCATAGCAAAATTACTAGCATCACACATAATTTCAAAGGGTAAATTCCAATTAGGTGGTTGAATAATAGGAGCAGTAGTTAAAGCCTTCTTAAGAGTTTCAAAAGCTTCCTTACAATCATCATAAAAAACAAATGGTACGTCCTTTTGAAGAAGATTAGTAAGAGGCTTCGAAATCTTAGAGAAATCTTTAATAAACCTCCTATAGAAACCAGCATGACCAAGAATACTATGAATACCTTTAACATCCCTCGGACAGGGCATTTTCTCAATTGCTTCAACCTTTGCTCTGTCAACTTCAATACCTCTTTCAGAGATTTTATGTCCAAGAACAATTCCTTCATTCACCATAAAGTGACATTTCTCCCAATTAAGAACAAGATTAGTTTCTTCACATCTCTGCAAAACTTTATCAAGATTGTGCAAACAATTATCAAAAGAAGTTCCATAGACGGAGAAATCGTACATGAATACCTCCACAATTTCTTCACAAAAACCATGAAAAATAGCAGATATGCATCTTTGAAAAGTAGCAGGAGCATTATACAAACCAAAAGGCATACATCTATAAGCATAAGTTCCATAAGGACAAGTAAGTGGTTTTCTCTTGATCTTGCTTTTTAACAGCAATCTGAGAGAAACCGGAATAACCATCAAGAAAACAAAAATGAGTTTTCTTAGATAACCTCTCTAGCATTTGATCTATAAACGGTAAAGGATAATGATCTTTCTTAGTAACTTTGTTGACTTTCTAAAATCAATGCACATCCTATAACCAACTGCTACCCTTTGAGGAATAAGCTCGTTATTCTCATTAGGCACAACAGTAATACCTCCTTTCTTAGGAACACAATGAACAGGACTAACCCATTTACTATCAGCAATAGGATATATAATACCAGCATCCAGGAGCTTCAATACCTCATTTCTTACCACTTCCTTCATCTTAGGAATTAAGCGGCGTTGATGTTCAACAACTGGCTTTGCATCTGGCTCCATGTTAATAGCATGCTGACATATAGTAGGAGAAATCCCTTTTAAATCATCAAGAGTATTGATACGTCCAAAATGTATCCACTTTTGCTGTTGTTTCTTCTCTAATTTGTGTGTTTTGAATACAACTAACACGGACTAACGCTGTTTTCAGCAGAATTGCTCTGGTGTCTCATTTTTGTGCAGAAATCCAACTTTCAGTAAAAATTCGGGAAAAATTGGCAAAAATCCTATTTCACCAGAAGACCCACGGAGCCAGAAGACGAGACGGAGGGGAGGCACGAGGCCACCACACACACAGGGGGCGCGACCCAGCCCTGGCCGCGCCCACCTGTTGTGAGGACAGCTCGGCCGTCTCCTCGACCTCTCCTTCCGCCTACATATACCCTCTGACCTGAAAATATCGGGGGTACGACGTTTTTCCCAGATAGACTTCCGCTACGCCGCCGCCATCATAAACCGTGATTCGAAACCAGAAACTCCGTTCTGGCACCCTGCCGGGATGGGGATTTGGAGGAGATCTTCATCACCATCATCACCGACGTCCCTCCATCGACCATCCATGACTCCCCCATCCATGTGTGAGTAATTCCCCCACTGTAGGTGAGGGGATGGTAGGGATTGGATGAGATCATTCATGTAATTTGCTATGAGATTGTTAGGGCATAATGCCTAGTATCTTTATTTAGTGCTTATGACATTGTTGCAACTTGTTGTGCTTAATGCTTGTCACTTTCGGCCCGAGTGCCATGATTTCAGATCTGAACATGTTATTGTTTCTATGATGATACTTGTTGTTTATGGTCTTACCTACAAGTTGTTTACACATATTGTTGTCCGGATCCCGAGGCCCCAAAGTGACAGAAATTGGGATAACCGGAGGGGATGGCTATGATATGAGGATCACATGTGTTCACCGAGTGCTAATGCTTTGCTCCGGTACTTTATTAAAAGGAGTACCTTAATTACCAGTAGTTTCCCTTGAGGCCCTGCTGCAACAGGCTGGTAGGACAAAAGATGTCGTGCAAATTTCTCCTTGTGAGCATGTACGACTATATACAGAACACATGCCTATGATTGTTAGTACTAGGATGCTTTATCATTATTTATCTGCAATGCCCATGTCTCACTGATTTCATGAATTATCTTATCCATGCAACGCCTGTACATCCATCCCTATGCCTACAGTATTTGTTCCTACTGTTTAATATTGCTACTATTACCACTGTTATTTCATTACAGCTGTTACTGTTTCACTACTATCACCACTATAAAACTGTTGCTACTGATAAACCACTGCGAGCAAGACTATTTTCAGGTGCAGCTGAATTGACAACTCATCTGTTAAGGCTTATAAATATTCTTTATCTCCCCTTGTGTCGAATCAATAAATTTTGGTTTTACTTCCCTCGAAGACTGTTGCGATCCCCTATACTTGTGGGTCATCAAGACTATTTTCTGGCGCCATTGCCAGGGAGCATAGCTTTATTTGTAAGTTCACTTGGGATTTGTATTGTTCGCTGCAATCCTTTCATCATGGGTAAACCTCGTGATGGAAAAGTTCCTATATTGCCATCCACCACAAGAAGAGGTACAGCTCTCAACACCGCTGTTGCTCTTGATTCACCATCTGTTATGAGTAAGTTGCTTACACCACCACATGCACACGCTACTGCTACTACTTCTGCTGAGTTTGAAAATGCCACTGATAATTTAGATGATGCTTCTACTGTGCTTGATGAGAGTGGTTCACTAGGTTTCTTTTTAGATGCTACAATTGCTAGAGCTAAGTTGGGAAACACCATTGTTACACCTATTAGTTCACCTGAGTCTAGGGAATGTCCTAGTGATGAGTTTGAAGATTATATTGAGCTTGATGATGATTTTATTGCTAAAGCACGTGCTACTTGTAATGCTGCTGATGTTAAAGAACTTCTTGCAAGACGTACTGTTAGATATAAATTGTCTCCTGATCCTAAGTTTGCTGCTTCTCCCATAAATATTAGAGGCAAGGATTATGATTTCTCTTTGGATTTATCTTACATATCTATTGTTGAGAAAACTCCTTTTTGTGGTACTAAAGATGAGAGTGCTATGGAGCACATGAATGAGCTTTCTACTTTGAGTAATTTGTTTTCTGATGATATTAAGCTTCGCACTTATTTTGTTGCTAAGATTTTTCCTTTCTCGTTGAAAGATGCAGCTAAAACTTGGTTTAATAGCTTGTCTCCTATATCTATTTATAGTCATATTGCTTTGGTTAATGCTTTCTTTCAGAAATATTTTCCTGCTAGTGCTCAACATGCTGCTGTGCATAAAATCTTTGATTTTGAACAGGGATAAGGAGAGATATTGCCTGAATCTTGGACAAGGTTTTGTTCTTTAATTAGAGCTTTGCCTAAAGAGCCATTGCCTAAAAATGAACTCCTTGATATATTTTATAATGGACTAACTGATGAATCTAAGACATATCTGGATAGTTGTGCTGGTTGTGTTTTCAGGGAAAGAACTCCGCTGAAGCTGAAGAACTAATGGCTAAAGTAAGCCGGAATCATGATGATTGGACTCTAGTTGAGCCAACACCAGCACCAACACCTGTGCCAGTCCCAGAGCCTACGCCGAAGAAGAGAGGGATGATTGAATTAAATGATGAAGTGATGAGGGAAGCCAGGAAATCTCTTAAGGAGAAAGGTATTAAAGCCGAAGACGTTAAGAATTTACCTCCTATTGAAGAATTATGTAAGCCAATCCCTCACTCGTCTACAATTGAGGTACACTCTCTCCAACGCTTTAATGATAGAGATATTCCTTATTCTAAACCTCCTGATTAATGCTTAGCTGAATTTGATAATTTTATTGTTAAGCAAGAAAATTTTAATAGAATGGTGCAGAATCATTTGTTGAAAAATTCTAGAGCTATTAACAAGTTGCAGGATATTGTGGAGAGAACCTCCAATGATGTGAAGATACTTGTTAAACATTTTCAAATGGTTCAAACACAAATTGATCAGCTTACCAAGGTGCAAAAAGACTTGCTAGTTAATGCCGCAAGAGAGAAGCAAGCATGTGAAATATGCACAAGAGGTGGTGCTACCACTCAAGACCCCTTATATCCTGAAGGACATCCTAAGAGGATCGAGCAAGATTCTTAACGCACTTCAAGTGACGATATTCCTTCCAAGAAGAAGAAGAAGAAGCATAAAACAATTGCAGAACCTTCCGGGATAGGTAAAGATCCTAATAGTGTTTCTATTTTTGATGCTGAAGCTGAACCAGGTGATGCTTCCGATAAAAAAGAAGTTGAAGAGGAACCAGAAAAGATTGATAAGAATGCAAAGTACACCAAAGAAGACTTCATTGCCAACAAGCATGGTAATGAGAGAGAACCATGGGTGCAGAAACCAATGCCTTTTCCTGGTAAGAAACATAAATCAAAGGAAGAAGAACACTACAACAGGTTTTGTAAATGGATGGAACCTTTATTTTTGCAAATTCCTTTGACTGATGCTATTAGAATTCCTCCTTATGCAAAGTATATGAAAGATATTGTTACTAACAAAAGGAAGATTCCTAATGAGGAAATTTCCACTCTACTTGCTAATTATTCTTTTGATGGTAAAGTTCCGGAGAAGCTTGGAGATCCAGGTATACCGACTATTCCTTGCTCCATTAAAAATAACTATGTTAGAACTGCTTTATGTGATTTGGGAGCTAGAGTTAGTGTGATGCCTTTTTCTCTTTATAAGAGACTTGATCTAGAAAAATTGGTATCGACTGATATATCTTTGCAGATGGCTGATAAGTCTACTACTATTCCTATTGGTATATGTGAAAATGTTCCTGTTCAAGTTTCTAACAGTTGTTTGATATTAACTGACTTTATTGTGTTGGAAATGCCTGAAGATGATAATATGTCTATTATTCTTGGAAGACTTTTTCTAAACACTGCAGGTGCTGTTATTAATTGCAATCAAGGAAAAGTAACTTTTAATGTCAATGACAAAGAGTATACGGTCTATTTTCCCAAGAAGATTGATAGAAAGAATGCTCTAAATTCAATCAAGCATGTGGAGACTATTCGAGTTGGTCAAATTATTTGTTCAGAGCGAAAGCCCAAGGAAGAATATAAAATTGTTATGATTGGGACTATGCCTATCAAGGTCGAGGTAACATAAGCATATAGTGAAATGCAAAGTTTTTCCTCATATAGAATTAGTTTGGTAACATGACTTGATCAACCTTGTTAACAAAGTGATTTTATATGAACAAAACTTCGTTTTTACCGCATTTACTTTACCTCACTTTTATTTACTTGTTCATTTTTGTTTCCGCTATTTAGTTACATGATTAGAATGTCTCAGAGCTGCTGCATACTTGGTTTTGATTTGCTAGAAATCATTTCATCTTCATTTTTCTGAGTTTTTATCGATTTGCCAATTTCTGAAAAATCCTCGAAAATAAAGTTTCTCGAAAAATTCTTTATAAATTTTTATGTCAAAAATGGGACAGAGAGGCACCTAGGAGACACCAGGAGGGGCTGCCATGCCACCACACATACAGGGGGCGTGGCCCAGCCCTGGCCGCGCCCACCTGCTGTGAGGGGGTCCCACCTGCCCTCTCACTTATCTCTTCCTCCCCAGCACCCTCTCTCTCCCGAAATATCTCAATACCCAACTCAAACCAGTGTTCTTGCTGTTCTTCATCGCGATTTTTTGATCTCCTTGCTCAGCCCATCATTTCTGCTGAGATTTGGAGCAATTGTTCTCCGGTATGTGACTCCTCCGCTTGTCCAAGTAGAATTTCTTTTGATGAAGTATTTCTTGAGTATTTTAGCATTGTAGGTGGCAGGATAAATGAGTATGCATGCTTGTTCTATTGCTTAGAAATATTATTTTGATGCATGTTAGCTCTCTAGTAACTCACTATAGTAGTTTCCTACATTTGCTTGTCTCAAAATCATTTTTTATGAGGTTTGTTAAACATTTCAGAAAAGGGACATGGATAACTACACCTATGGAGAAGTGTTTGAAAGAGAAGCACCAAGGTCATCCAGGCCTTCAAGATCCACTGCTCAATATAGGATATCCTACAATGAAGATCTTATGTCACCTAACCTTGAGGGAGACGATGGAGACGCACATCCATCGACCTTCCCTTGTGCTAATTTTTTGCGTGATGCAGGGATTCTTGATGATTTCTTGCTCCTTGTTAACAGGGTTGGATTGACTACATACATGATGGATGAGAGTAATCAATATGCTATTCTCACAAAGATTTTTGTTGAAAGTTTTAAATTCGCTAACTCTCATTTCAATCCTTCCATTGCATTTAAGATTTATGATAAGTCTATCACCATGTCTTTGGAGAGGTTTTGTACTATTTTAGGTATTCCCATGTTTGGGACAGTGAGGAAGATGCTACATCAGCCTACTGATTTGTTGGAACTCTACCGAGGAGTAACCAATGATGATGACCGCACCGCACAGCATGGCAAGATAAGAAACATTCAACTCCCAGCTATTAGATATTTTACTTACTATCTTGCTACTAGTGTACTTGGTAGAGGAAACACTAGCAATATCTCTAACTATCATTTAGCTTTTCTAGCTACCGCTCTTGATGTTAGTAGGAAGTATAACCTCGGTGCTATTATTGCTCGTCGCCTAGCCGCTAGGGGACCTATTTATGGAGGTATTATTACTGCGCGCATTGTTGCTGCTCTTGAACTTCCTATTGCTCCTCATGATATATTGTTGACTCCACAGAGGCTTGATCTTGCTGCCATGAAGCTCCATCACTTTGTTACTGCTAACTCTTGTGCAGGGAAATTAGTTTATAGAATGTTATTTACGGATGGAGAGGAAAGGGAAGTGCCCTTGCCACAACCCAGTTTGTTCAGTATTGATAACAGGCCATGGTCACGCACGAAGGAGGAGTTGGACGAGCGGCTTAGGGTGCTCGGCTTCAACGTACAGCATGGCATCGTGGACCAGGAGGAAGAGGAGGAACCAGCCTATCACTACACCACATACCACTCCGGGGCATCCTCGAGCTCATATCAGGACGACGGTGCTTCTTCATCGCACTACGGAGGTGCCACCTCATGGCCGAGTTGGGATTGATCTCCACTTAGGCCAAAAGCCTAAGCTTGGGGGGAGGTACGCCGACGATTCACTCATCTACATATCATATTTTGTCGGTCCTTTGTATATCCATGTTTCACTTTCTTTTTACTTTGTTGCTTCTTGCTTTTATTTCTGCTTTCCAAAACACAAAAAGACCAAAAATATTTCCGTTGTTTCTCTCTATATGTTTCTTTAGCTTTCTACCTTTGGTTTGCTTTACTTGCTATTTTCGGTTTGGTATTTGAAAAATCCAAAAATATTTTGCTTTGTTTGCGTTTTCCTTTCGTTCTTGTTTCAAAAATCGAAAACCCAAAAATATTTGTTGTTCTTCTTCGGTTTTGTAAAGTTTGTTGCAGAGTTCAGTCTCCCGTTACTCCATTGGAGCTTGGTATTCACTTTATATTATTCAAGCCACAAGTGAAGAGCAATAATGACGACATATGACAATCCGAGATGTGGTAAGAGGCTGGTATGAACTCTATTTGTTTTTATTTTTGTACATATACTCATCTATGTGGACATGCTTAGTCGGTTCATGTAAGGTATATGTTATCTAATGGATGCTTTGTAGTTCTTGCTCTCATATGATTAGTTCCAATTTACTAATAGTTTGTAGCATGTCATGTAGACGCTTGCTTGCATTGTTTTATTCATAATATGGTATGCTATTGTGGTATCCTCCTCTGAAAGTTTCATTTGAATCGACTTGGCACATGCTCAAGCATGCATATGACTGAAAAAAGTCAATTAAGCCTCGATGATTTACTTTGCCTCAGAGTTCTTGTATCATTTTTATGCCTATATTAATTTTGTTTTGTCGCAAGCATGATTATAACAGTTATTGCTCTCTCGATTGTTGCTTCCCCGTCTTTTGCTAGCCTTCACTTGTACTGAGAGGGAATAGTTCTCGTGCATCCATACCAAAAACCAAGTCTTCCAAAGAGTCCACTATAAATTCCTATGCATAGTATTTCAAAGCCATTCCAAGTAAATTTTCATGTGCTACCTTTCAAAACCTTTCGAAAACTTCTCATTTTGTGCCACTGTTTTTAGCTCATGAGGACGTAGTGGTCGGAATTGCTATCTTCCATATTAAATTGAGTACCCCTCGACTAGGCAGCTTCATCTGCTCGTCATTAATTTTGCAAGGGAGCTGGTCAGACCATTGTAATCTAATTCTAAAAAGAAAGAAAAAGAAAAAGAGCACACCTCCATGGTATGTGAAAGTTGGTGGGCACCCGATGGAATCGGCTAGCCATGGTTTGAGAAAGGAAAAAAGGTGGGGAGGAGTGCCAAAGATTTATAAAAAGAGCACCAATGTGCCAAATTTCAAAGAACTCGGAACCGCTCTCACTTGTTTATTATGGAAGATAGCAAGTCCCCATTGCCAGTCGTTGACATGAAACAACCACCTCTCAAAATAAATTTTTATCTCTGTTTTACAAATGAAAAGCTCTAGCACATGTTTAATCCCTGCTTCCCTCTGCGAAGGGCCTTTCTTTTACTTTTATGTTGAGTCTTCATCTTCTAACTTTAAGCACCTTCTTGAGAGCATAGCTGTTATTCTTAGTGTAATGTGCTTGTCCCAGAACACGGTTAATTGTGGTATAACTTTGATGCTTGTATCTTTGATATTTTTACTTCTAGTCTTCCTTTGGACTTCAGGGGTGCCTCAGCATTTATGTTTTGCTCCACAAATAAAGGCAAGCTGGATACCACTCTTCCATATCATTTATGCATATTACAATCTTGTAGCTTCTTATGTTCATGTTACTTGTTATTAGTGCATTGACACTCTTTCATAGCTTGCTTGACTATGAGGTGACATTAGTTGTATATTTCTTATTATGAATTGCCTGAGTACTTGATCATATAGTGAGTATATATACATCATATGAAGCAAATGTGTTCGTGAAAGTTTCTTTTATCGCTCTCAGTTGTTAACTGAATTGCTTGAGGACAAGCAAATAGCTAAGCTTGGGGGGAGTTGATACGTCCAAAACGTATCCACTTTCCCGAACACTTTTGCTGTTGTTTCTCCTCTAATTTGTGTGTTTTGAATATAACTAACACGGACTAATGCTATTTTCAACAGAATTGCTCTGGTGTCTCGTTTTTGTACAGAAATCCAACTTTCAGTAAAAATTCGGGAAAAATTGGCAAAAATCCTATTTCACCAGAAGACCCACGGAGCCAAAAGATGAGACGGAGGGGAGGCATGAGGCCACCACACACACAGGGGGCGCAGCCCAGCCCTGGCCGCGCCCACCTGTTGTGAGGACGGCTCGGCCGTCTCCTCGACCTCTCCTTCCACCTACATATACCCTCTGACCTGAAAATATCGGGGGTACGGCGTTTTTCCCAGATAGACTTCCGCTACGCTGCCGCCATCAGAAACTGTGATTCGGAACTAGAAACTCCGTTCTGGCACCCTGCCGAGATGGGGATTTGGAGGAGATCTTCATCACCATCATCATCGACGTCCCTCCATCGACCATCCATGACTCCCCCATCTATGTGTGAGTAATTCCCCCGCTGTAGGTGAGGGGATGGTAGGGATTGGATGAGATCATTCATGTAATTTGTTATGAGATTGTTAGGGCATAGTGCCTAGTATCTTTATTTAGTGCTTATGACATTGTTGCAACTTGTTGTGCTTAATGCTTGTCACTTTGGGCCCGAGTGCCATGATTTCAGATCTGAACATGTTATTGTTTGTATGATGATACTTGTTGTTTATGGTCTTACCTACAAGTTGTTTACACATATTGTTGTCCGGAACCCGAGGCCCCAAAGTGACAGAAATTGGGATAACCGGAGGGGATGGCTATGATGTGAGGATCACATGTGTTCACCGAGTGCTAATGCTTTGCTCCGGTACTTTATTAAAAGGAGTACCTTAATTATTAGTAGTTTCCCTTGAGGCCCTGCTGCAACAGGCTGGTAGGACAAAAGATGTCGTGCAAGTTTCTCCTTGTGAGCACGTACGACTATATACGGAACACATGCCTATGATTGTTAGTACTAGGATGCTTTATTATTATTTATCTGCAATGCCCATGTCTCACTGATTTCATGAATTATCTTATCCATGCAACGCCCGTACATCCATCCCTATGCCTATAGTATTTGTTCCTACTATTTACTATTGCTACTATTACCGCTATTATTTCACTACCGCTGTTACTGTTTCACTACTATCACCACTATAAAACTGTTGCTACTGATAAACCACTGCGAGCAAGACTGTTGCCAGGTGCAGCTGAATTGACAACTCATCTGTTGAGGCTTATAAATATTCTTTGGCTCCCCTTGTGTTGAATCCATAAATTTGGGTTTTACTTCCCTCGAAGACTGTTGCGATCCCCTATACTTGTGGGTCATCAAGTATATCCCATAGCTCCTCGGTGTTTCCTCAATGTTTCTAATAACCTTTCTTCTTCCTTTCCTGAAAGTCTAGAACTGATAATAACAGGATATATCTTCTTGTCATCAATATAAGCATATTTAAGATCATCAGGTAAAGGTTTTAAATCAAAAACATGATCTTCCTTGGGTGGCAAAGTGGTACCCAAATCCTCCACAGGTAAATTGTGTTTAATCAACGCTGGTTGATGAAGAAGAATATCGTCAATCTCATCTCTTTCTTCCCTGAAGACCTCACTTTCATGGTCCTCCATAAATTGCTGCAAAGCATTATTAGGAGCAAGAGCAATAGAGGCAAGCTGTTCAACTCGAAAATCTTCATTAGGCAGTTCATTTTCATAAGGAGCTTTAGTATACTTAGAAAAATTAAACTCATAAGATTCTCCATCAAATTTATTCAAAATTTTCTCCTTCTTACAATCTATAATAGCTCAACAAGTATTCAAAAAGGGTCTACCAAAAATAATAGGACAAGTTTTACTAGGTTCTGTACCAAGTATTAGAAAATCAGTAGGATATTTAGTCTTACCGCATAAAACTTCAACATCTCGAACAATACCAATTGGAGAGATAGTTGCTCTATTAGCAAGCTGAATAACCACATCGATTTCCTCCAGTTCACAAGGGGCAATTTCATGCATGATTTTCTTTGTAAAGCTCGAAAGGAATAGCACTTGAACTTGCACCAATATCGCATAAATCATAATAGCAATGATCACCAATCCTGACAGAAAGCACATGAACACTTGTTTTCCTAGATCTACTAGGATGTGAAACAATGTTAGAAGCATCTTCACAAAAGACAATATATTCATCTTTTACGTTTCTAGTAACAAGGTCCTTCACTATAGCTACAGGAGACTTAATAGTAATTTGCTCATCAGGTTCTACAACTTTCTTTGCACTTTTCTTAAGTACACTAATTAAAGTAGAATGTTCCTTTACCTTAGTAGAGAAAGGCGTTTTCTCAAGATAAAGCTCAGGCAGAATGCGATCAACAGTACAAACTTCAGTAGTTCTAGTAGGAGCACAGCTAATAGTATCTTTATAAGGCGCATGATACTTATTCCAATCCTTCTGACTTTCTACCTTTGTCGTTCTCCCATCCTTCAGTATTTTCTTGAATACGGTCAAGAAGATCCTATTTAGCTTCTTCTTTCATACGTGTAAATGATCCAGAGCAAGAAACATCCAATAAATCCTTGTCATGAAGAGTAAGCCTTGCATAAAAGTTATTAATAACAATATTCCTGGGGAGCTCATGAATGGGATATTTGAGCATTAGTGACTTCAATCTCCCCCACGTTTGGGTAATACTTTCTCCATCATGAGGCCAAAAGTTATATATCTGGTTACGATCTTTATGAATCTCACTTGGAGGATAAAATTTGGAATAAAAGAGAGGTACAATTTCCTCCCAGCTAATAGATGGACCATCCTCGAGCAGCCTATACCATTCCGCAGCTCTGCCCTTTAGTGATAAGGATAATAGCTTTCTCTTAACCTGGCTTGATGAAATACCTGCACACTTGAACAACTCGCATAATTCATGTATAAAAAGTAAATGATCACCCAGATGGACAGTTCCATCTCCTGAATAGCGGTTATTTATAACACAATCAACAATTTTCATAGGTATTTTAAAAGGATCTAATTGAGCAGGTGGTGGTTCATCTACCACTGTAGCAGAGACAGTAGCGTTCCCAAATAGGGAACCAAATGGAGAATTCTCCATAGAAAAATAAAATAAAAATAAAAGACAAAAATAAAAATAATACTCACAGCAAAAATTACCTTTACCAATTTCACTCTTCAATAGCGCTTCACTCCCCGGCAACGGCGCCAGAAAATAGTCTTGATGACCCACAAGTATAGGGGGTGTATCGTAGTACTTTCGATAAATAAGAGTGTCGAACCCAATGAGAAGCAGAAGGTGTTGACAAGTGATTTTGATCAAGGATTCACTGTAAATACTAGCAAACGGGTTTTCAGGGGTATTTGGTAATGCAAGTAAATAAAGTACAAGTAAATAAAGGACAATAATAGTAATCGCTGCAAGTGGCCCAATCCTTCCTAGAGCAAAGGACAAGCCGGTTGTGTAACTTATGATTACCAAACGTTCCCGAGGACACACGAGAGTTTCTGTCGAGAGCTTTCGCTTCATGCTGCTAAGTAATCTTCATTGGTTTGATAATTGTTATGGGGGTGAACCTGTGCTAGCGTACTACCCTTACTAGGACTAATACACACTTGTGATTATACCCCCTGCAAGCATCAGTAAATACAAGAAAGTAATTAAGATAAATCTAACCACAGCCTTAAACTCTGAGATCCTACGCTCCCTGGTGCAATGGTTTCCTAACGGGGGTTTAGGTTTCTGTCGCTCCGGCAACCCCACAATTAGTAGCCAAATACACAATGCATTCCACTAGGCCCATAAATTGTGAAGTATCATGTAGTCGACGTTCACATGACACCACTAGTAGAATAACACCACAACATAAATATCAAACCATTAAATATTACTCAACATAGTTTCACTACTAACATCTCGACTTCTCCCATGTCCTCAAGAACTAAACAAACTACTCACGAGACATCATATGGATCATGACTAGAGGTGAAATAATGGTAAATAACAATCTGAACATAAACCTTAATTCAGCGGTTCCACTCAATAGCATCAACTATAAAGGTAATCAACACCGGGAAAGTTTCCCCTAAGAATTTAACAAGATTCAACCCAAGATGTTACAGCGGGATGGCGTGGTGATGGTGGAGATGAAGGTGCTGATGATGATGGTGATGATGATCCCGATGAAGTCCAGCGCGATGATGATGGCGACGATCTCCCCTCTCCGGGAAGGAATTTCCCCAGCAAATTTCTGCCTGCCGGAGAGCTTTTCTCTCTCGGTGTTTTCCGCCCCGCAGAGGCGGCGGTGTCTATCTCTGATCCCCCCCTTGACTTAGGTTTTTGGGAACGACAATATACGCGAGGGGGGATGGCAGTAGTGGGCCAGGGTGGCCTCACCACAGGGCGGTGCGGCCAGGGGTAGGCCCACGCCACCTGGTGGTGAGCCCACCCTGCTGCTCCTCTCGCCTCCTCCTTCTGGCTACTTTCGTCTTCTGATATTATATGAATTTCTGGGTATTTCTCCGGAATTGTTGATCTTCAGAAATATGGTGTCTTGATGGTCCCTTTTCCAGCAGAATTCTGACTCCGGCAGCAAGTTCTCCAATGATCATCAAACATGTAAAAACAGAGGAAACAACATAAGTATCATCTCTAAATATGAAATATATCAATGAATAACAGTAAATTATGATACAAAATAGTGATGTAAAATGGACGTATCATGCTATCCTAAGTAGTTGTGTATTTTAAGAAACGACCGCTCTAAAAGTAGAGATTTGGTGCACATGGGCACGAGTGATCCCGCTTAAAACAACAAAAATTATACTTCCGATTTTCATAAAAATATTTTAAAAATATTCGTATGTAGGCAGCTATTTATCTCACAAACCTGCAAAATTTCATGTTCAAATACTTCATAATTTAGGCTACATAAAATTGAAAAATATATGGATCTGAGTATGTATATTTTCAAATCTACATTGTTATTAGAATTTATTTTTGAATAGGCCACAATACAAAGAATTTCATAATAAATAATTATGCCTGTAGGTTACATCATTGTTTATATTTAGAAATATGATTTTTCAATTTTTTTTAATAAAGGATCACTGCGCTTGGGAGTTAAAAACACATTCGCCCACTCTAATGCATTGTTTTTTATGTTATGAGTTGTATCTAAAGACTCATATATGCATGTGATTAGCCTACATATCTTTTTTCATATGGACGCGTGCAGTTGTTGCTTACTACTCTCTCCGAGCTGAAATAAGTGTCAATGACTTAACATAGCTCAAATGCTAAGATACAACATCAATCATTTTTACTCCCTCCAGGACGGTTTACACGGCGCGCATGTGGTTTCTCTAAAACCTAGGTAGAGAGCAATTGGTTCTGATTTCACGTAAAACTAGCATCCTTTGTTAGGCCCACAAAGCAAATAATGCCTAATTATTTGTAATTACCTGCTTTGGTACTCCTCCCGTCCAGTAATATCCCCGTTCACACTTGCATGCAAGTTATTCACCCACCCGTTCACACAACCAAATGGAAAAGGAGGAAGAGGAGACTGCCGGACAAAACGCTCCATTAACTCTCTAATTAATTTACTTGCGCCTAATCTTGGACTGTTGGTGAAACTGCATGGTTTTGGATGCGCGCCGTGTAAACCGTTCGGGAGGGAGTATCACTAACTATGGTGCCACATCAACAGTTTTTCTATGATACCCTGCTAATATACAAGCCTTTGGAGAAGGCCTAAGTGAAAGAACATAACCTAACAACGAAACATCCTTTTCCTTGCATTATTGCAATGAAAAATAAAATGAAGAGGACAAGTCTTCCAATCGGATAAGCATCCGCTAAATGGATTAAACACACGTACGCGTCCCCAGAAATTAAGTGGCACGAAGACCAAGCACGATTGAGTATATCGAAGCATCAGATAGCATAAGTAAACCATTAATAGAGCTTTTCCATGAAAAAAATCCATAATTACTATACTCGGAAGCACAAATAATCACTCGATCGGAAAGTGAAGGGTCCGTTCAAAAAAGAAAGTGAAGGGCCGTGTGGGTGAGGAGTTTGAGAGCTAGTGCTTTCCAGTTCCCAGTTCCCACATACACACTACTACTTCTTTGCCCTCCGCTTCAAATACCACACCCACACCTCGCCTCCTCCTCTCCCACCCACCCCAAAACCCTTCCATCTCCATCCCTGTACGGCTCCACGGACACCATGGCGCCTCCTCCACTTGCTCGTCCTGTCGCAGTAGGCGGCCTAATGCTGAACGAGATCTTCGAGGCGGCCTCTGACGGCGATCTCCCCCGCTTCAAGCGTATGCCATGCTCTCCACTGTCTCCGATTTTCTTTCCGATGCGGTTTTCCTTGCCGCGCGAGTGCTCATTTTTTATGGGACCATTCGGTGCAGTTCTGGTGATGCTGCTCGACATGGGCAGGGGCCGCCTCAGGGAGGCAGTGGAAGCCCTGAGAGTGGAAGATGAAGGTTTGATGAAAGGCCTCAGTGCGCTGCACGTCGCCGCCATCAGAGGGAGGCTGGAGGTGTGCCGCTACCTGGTCGAGGACCTAGGAGTGGATGTGAATGTCGCCGATGAGTATGGTTAGTATAAACTATAAATTGGGTGCAGAGGCCTGGGGAATTCTCTCTTATCTTATCTAAAAAAAATTGTGGTTCAGTATTTCAGGATTGTTTTGGATTTTTTTACTTAATATTATGTTCCGAGAGATCCATCATTTGTTGGGGCTGTTAATTTTTTAAAATTACATCGAAGACACTCCCGTTTGACAACAATTGTCTCCTGCGCTCTCACATTCCACTTCATCTAATCTAATATATAAACTCCATGGTCTAGTTTGTGTAACCTCACGATCTGTTCCTATTTGTATGCTCTCAAGAAACATAGTACCAGTCATGAAGTTTCAGTTATTGTATATTTTGGAGAGATGATATACTTTCATACTTGTATGTATCAAGATCATATTTCTATGCTGAACTTAAGTGTGTTGCATTCGTAAGATTCAGTACTGCGTGCTTGACAGGTAGAACACCTTTGTTTTTTACGACCCTCTCCGAAAATGTTGGTACTGCGGAGTACCTTCTTGGTCATGGTGCCAATCAAGACAAATCTTGTCATGATGGGATTTCCCCATTACATCAAGCCACTGTATCAGGTCTCTCTATAAACACACATCTCTGTTACGCATAGCCACATTGCAATGTTTCTTAGTAATCCTCTGAATTTGTAAATTCTAGTTTTTTGGTGTTGTTGTCTTCTAAGTAGGCCTATTTCCTTTTGGTCTCATAGTTAGTTTTCCATTGTGTTAATAAATTATCTTCGAAAGTGATATTTAATTTCTACTGAATAAACATGAAAACAAGGCCTAAACTTTGCCAGTACGTATGCGAGTTTGGTGTGTTTAGTTTGCTTTGTCACAATTACTATCAAAGCATGGATAGACCTCCAATATGTGCCACCTTGCTTCATTTTACTTTTCAGCTATTGTTGCTTATGTCAGTTAGCTAAGCAAGTTAGAATGTAGATCGTGGTCTTGTGGGATAATTTCCCATCCTATAGCAGTTGTTTGGTTAGAGGGAAATTAGTCCTGAACCAACAAGATGCGTACAGAGGAAATTTAAATGATTTTTCTGTAGCAACTAAAAAAGGACCGGCTTATTCCTTTGTTTCCAAACTTGTCCTGGCCATTTTAGAAAATTAAGTTCATTTTTTCTTTTTGTAGGAGATTGTGATATGGTAGAACTATTGCTTGCCAAGGGAGCATATGTTGACCCAGAAGCTCATTATGGGACACCACTGCATGTTGCTGCTATGAAAGATCACGATGGTGCTATGAAGATTTTATTGAACCATAATGCAGATGTAAGTTTAAGTACATACTGTGCCATTGTAATAAGTTTAAGTACATACTGTGCCAAAATAAGTGCCAAAAATAAAATATGTATCTATGTATTGATCATTCAAATGTTTCTTAGTTGTATCATTGTTTACCATTGTTTAATTTATTTTTTATTTCTCTCACCAGGTCAACAGGATGGTAAATGGTAAGACACCTATGATTACTGCGATTGATGCTGTATCAAAGAAATGTCTTCGTCTCCTATACAAGGTATTTTTACCTTTATCATAGCTTTAGCGAGTTCCTGAATTTTGGTGGCTCCATATGTTACGGCTATAAAATTTTCCACACTCAACTTGGGAACTAGTGATTTCATTTGCTGCTGCTCTGAGAAGTCCCATAGTTATGGCATACTCTAATTTGTGGCCCACTTTGTCTTTGGAGCATAACAATTTTTCCACAAATTTGTGAACAACAATTTAGCTTGCAGTAGCATGATGTCAGAGCACCAATCCAAAATCTATTTCCAGATTTCAAAAATAGGTCATTTTGACATAGTGATGGTAAGACTTTCAAAACTCTCTAATAATATTATAAATATTTACATAGGATATATGGGTGGTTTATTTAATTTAAATCTCTTCCATAATGTAACAATTCTAGTATCTTAGTTATAATAGAAATAATGGTCGAAGTTAAGTTTTTAAGACTGTTAATGTTCAAAACTTGTGTGGCATTAAGTGGTTATTGTTTAAAAAAATGGAGTGCTTATGAAACCTTACAGAGATTATTGTAAGCCGATGTCAGTATAACAAGTTATTTTTTATGATAGGCTGGTGCTGATCGGAAGGGAGCTTTAGCATATTCTCTAGAAAATCTCTGTGCTGCAAAAGTTGTCTCAAGTGACTTTGTCAAATGCGCAATGGAGGACTTGGATAACAACTGTATCCGTCGTGTAAGATTTATCTGTTTGGCAGTACATGCATGTAATTTTTTTAAATAATTGTGGTTTGTTTTGAACTTTTATTACTTTATTTTGTGCATCTACTGTTTAGAACACAACAATCTATCAATATAGAAAATGTCTTCTGTTAGTTGGCACTAGAAAATACAGAACTTGAAAAGGTTCTAAGCAACTCTAAATCTGACCATAAAACCTGGTAATTTATGAAATGGTCAAAAATTATGTTACAAACTGATTCACTCCTGCATAAAAAATGAGTTGTTGAAATATTTCGTAGGTATCAATTGAGTGCGCATATGTGATATTATGATTATCACTGTTGTGATCAAGTGGTGCTTTTAAAAGTAGTGAAATTTGAAAAATAAAAAATGTTGTGTAATAAATAGTAGGAACAAGTGAGCTCAATCTTTTTCACTGGTTGTAGTAACTACTATTTATTAGTTTTAAGGACTAAACTTGAATCTGTCTCCCCACTTGTGCAAAAGAGGTACTGTATATGATGTGATGGGAGGTAAAATGATTAAACAATCATGAAAGTTGCTAGGTAGGTGAACTGGTGGTGGCTGGTTTGATCTATTTATATTGAATTTTCTATGTTGATGTTGATTGTTACCTATATAAATGTCACTTGAATTTTACAAAATTTCCGTAGTTTTTAACAATAAACAACCTAGATGCTAGGAGATATTTTAAAGTACGAGAAATATTGTTCTTGCGCACCCATAGGACATCATATTTTTATAATAAAATTGATCCGCCCTTTTCCAAATTTGAACAACATTCTTGTAGTTTATTTGGATCTCGTATATGTTTTGACCTCTACATACACTCAATAAACTTTTCCTTTAATCTATGTTGTCAGGGTGAGCCTGTTGTTAAGCGGAAAACAAGGAAAGGAGGGCTTAAGGCAGTAGCTGATTATGCTTTCAAGGAAAAGGAATATGAAACTGCAGGACTCTACTACAGTGTGGTATTTTAAAGCACCATATGTCTCTCACTGGGTTTATCCTTTCGAACATTTCATAAAGCACCATATGTCTTCTCACTGGGTTTATCCTTTAAAAAATTTCATTGTTCATTGCGTACTTTGTAATGGCTAGCAAGCTATCAATTTGCTGTAGGCAAAACTTATATCATCGTACCTGCAGAGGGCTTGACTCTGACCTAGTTTAATAATTTCCTAAATGCGAGTACATTAATCTAAGTAATTTTGGGACAACAATATAACGAAATAACCTGAGTTCTGCATGCAACTACTTGGCTTCTATCATATTAATGCTCAAAGTTTGCAACTGTACCAGGGACCTAGACTTGTGTTTGCCTTGTTATTCTAGTAACGATGGTAGGGCCCAATTGTTAGTATATTGTGTTTGTTCCCTCGCTCTAGTTGTTTATATAAGTAAATAACCAGGAAGAGAGGGCTCGTGAGCTGCCTTGTTCAAGATTTTTGTTACTACTATTATTCATGTAACTAAACTTATGTTCCCGAAGTGATGCCTTGCTGGAGTTGGACATGTCATAAAGAAGTAGAATTAAGGAGGTGATAAAGAAGCAACCTTTTTCAAGAATGGTTTATGAGTTGTGGAACATGATTTAATTGGTTAAATAAGTGGTATCATGTGAACAATATTCTATATTAGTAAATGTGTGATAAAATGGTTTTGTTTTCCAGACTTGTTCATTTTCAGTTTATGTGGTGATGTATTGTTTGACCGTTCACAAAGTACCTACCTGTTCTTTATTTTGTTATTGGAAGTTACCAGCGAACCTAACAATTCTTAATTTTTCTTTTGGGTGTAGATCATAGCTCTTGATCCTGATGATGCAATCGTGTTCTCTAACAGGAGCCTTTGTTGGCTTCTAATGGGTGATGGAGGGAAGGCTTTGCTTGATGCGCTGATGAATGTAGGAAAAGGAAGCCTGACTGGCCAAAAGCTTGTTTCCGTCAAGGCGCAGCTTTGATGTTACTAAAGGATACATTAAAGATGCTGTTTGCTGAATTTCTCTTGTCCTTGCAAATCGTTTTTGACCATTCGCTTGGTCTTGCATCATTAGGACTACCAGAAGGCTTGTGAACGATTTTCTGATGGACTCAAGCTGGACCCAGGGAACACTGAGATGGAGGATGCGTTAAGGTATCCAATCTTCCTATGGTTACATATTAAGCATTCTGTGCTTTCATGTCAACCTTGCATTGGTCTCTCTAACTGGATAAAACTTCCTTGAATCAGCACATCTTAGCGTTAGTTATGTTGGAACATTTCCTTGTGTTGTAGCCTATTGGTTAACTCATGGACTGCAAAACTTTTAATGGTACAAATTATTCGAGTTCATTTTTGTCTGAAGTTCGATATGATCTTTGAAATCCAAGGCATGTAATAGTACAATGTCAATGCATGGCATTATTTTAGGAACATATGCTGTCCTGAACCATTGCACAAAGAATTACATGCTGTCCTGAACCAGTCCTAATCAATGATCCTTGGAACATGCAGGAAAGCTTCAGAGTCCCTGCAGTTGTCCGGAAGCGCCAAGCCTGAGTGACTGCTTCGATATGCAACGAAAATGAGTTCTGGTTCCTAGGAGTTGTGGGCAGACGTTTCACCTTATGCTTCATGACTTGAATTATCGATCTGAATATTTGCATTAAGGAAGTGAACTATATATGGTTTCACAAGTACTTGTGTTATTGTTGGCGTGACTATTTAAGCAGTATAATATATTATGGAACTCTAGTTGCTATCAACTCGTTTTGCTTCCCTTCCCTGCATTGATACCTCTTAGGCCTCGTTCGGCACGTCGGGTTTTAAAGGTTTCATGGTGTAATTGTTTGGGCCAACACTACGTAACACCCGTAAACACTGCATGGATTATTTGGTACGCAGGTTTTGGACAGACTGAGCCCAGTAATCCGCTATGTTACGCTCACATACTCGTCGGATTGACCGGGATAAGAAACGCGCCACCTACCTCGCGTTTTGTTTTGTCGCTCCACTTCGTGTTCTGCAGCGCAACGGCGGACAATGCAATTTTCATGCTGGGCTCGTTTCAGAAACACCCGACCAGAGACCACATGCCGTAGAGTTGAACGTCAGCACGAATTAGATTGGACATCAGCACGTGGACCTGACCGTCACATGCGGATGGTATCGTCTAATCGTCATAATCCCTTAGGTTCACCCAAAACACCTCCGTTAATACTGATAGTTTTGGCTAGAGGTTGAAGACACACACTCATACAGTGGACAGAGAACACACAGAGTTCGGCACCGCACACACTTGTGCCTTTTCTCTTCTTACTCTCTGAACTGAAACGAACTGGTTACAGGGATTTATATAGCTGAGCTAAAACAGCAAACACGCACCCACTAACTACTACTCCACTACTCCACTTAGCACGCACACACGCACTTGTGCATGCAACAGCCGCCCACATCTCCTTGAGACTTAGCTGTTGGAACTCCGCACTATTTGCGTGCATGCAGCTACTAATCTTCTTGACTAATTCTAGTGCATGCAAGTACTCAGCTAATGGCTGCAGTCTGGCCGCTTGCAGTGCACTCTCTATCTCTCTTAGTGCAGCTCTCTTGCCGATCATGCATCTGCCATGTTTATGCATACTACTAGCTAGATCTTAATCAAATGCAAACGGAATTAAACATGAGAGTAAACCTATACAACAAGGTTAACACCAACAAATACTCGTTGATACACGTCAGCCGAACAAGGCCTTAAGATACCGCTGTCTGCTGGAGTGCACACACACGGATGATGCACACTTAACTACGAACATCGCTCACAAACTAAAGACGTACTACCAACATAATTAAATAAGATAGGGCACCCATCCAGCTACTCACATTTTACATGTTAAGAACAACATTCATGTCGGTGGTCTGGCTGCGCTTGAGGTCGCGGCTTCGGCTTGCGGCCTGTAGTCGGATCTGGCTGGCCTTGGTCGAGCGTTGACCCGCTTAGATCCGTTTGGCTCCTGTGGTGACGCACATTCCAGGCACTGAGTTCCTGTGATGTGGTGCTGTGGATCTGCGCCACAGCTGTTCCCTGTTGGTTATTGTGTTCGCGGTCGAGGCGGCCCAGGTCGTCTCCTCCGATGTCGACCTCGTCTTCCGCCGATGAGGTCAACCGGCGGCCGGTGGCGTGGGGGCCTGCCGATCTGTCTAATGAAGTTGGTTGACCTAGGGTTCCTCTTGTGCGAAGATGGAGACTTTTCTGAGGCCGGTCCTTCTTGATCTAATCAAAGTGGGTAGTTCTAGAAGACTCCGCTCGCGAATGTTACAGTGCATCTATGCCTAGAGTTTGCTGGATCGGGTGGTATTCGATCGTGCGCACTCATGCTTTTATTCCGACCGTTTGGTTCTGGAGGGAGCGGCACAAAGTTCTGTTCTTTATTGCCATCAGGTGACTTTTGGTCCATGGTGAAGTCAGAGACAAAGAATATCATGAAGGCCAGATTGGAGGACTAGCAATGGAGGTTCAAGTCTCTGCACTCTAGAGGGACTTGCTTGGTGTTCTGGGTTTTGCAGTAGCAGTATGAAAGTGGGGGGCGGCAGCACAGGTGAAGTTCAGAGTCTTACCTTTCAGGGTGAAAATCTAAGATCCGGCCTTAATTGGTTGTGCCTGGTAATGGCTTAATTGAAGGTATGGTGTTGAGAACGGGACTATCTTCAGGGTGAAAACCTAACATCTTTGATCGGGCGACGATGGCGCTTGTGCACTGTTCCCTTTTTGGAGGCGTCGCTTTTGTAGAGGCTGGAGTTCAGGTGTTGTATTGGTGGTTGTTGTATTGTTGCTGCTAGGGCTAGAACACCGTAGCGGATCTTTTATTTTCTTAGTTTATTTTTTCTTTTTTTTGGCTGTGTGCATCCGTACTGCCATTAAGATATTGCGTTGTAATTGGCATCATCTTGATATTAATATACTCTTTGTTGAAAACAGGTATATATGATCTGCTACCACGAAAAACTTAACATTCACAATAGTAGGCGTAGCCCGGTGGGGGTATTACTCTAGGATTGATCATGGCTCCCCTCGTATCAAGAATGATCCGAGTCAATCCGAATCTAAGGATCGGAGATGGGTTTATTTGTTCGGCAAGGTGATCGGGTCAAAAGGTTTAAATCAAAGACACGATGTCGATGAAGAACTTCTCTCAGATTTTTTCTATCCATATGATCACAAGATTTTAGAAGGCTAGCAGATGGACCTCCCCGGCTTACAGATGCACCGACGAGGTTTGCATATGAATTTTGGGTTTATAGCTATGGAGGGTATAGCGGCAACTCGGTGTAGTTGTTCAGCCTCCTCTTCTGGACGAATGGATTTTCAATATGTACATAGGCGTTGGTGGTAGGTGTCTCCCTATTGCACACTAGGTCTTCGTAGTCTTCCACGTCACGATTGATCTTTTGATCTTGATCAATACACCTATGGTCGAGGAGTCTTCGGGTAGTCTTGGTTTAGCACGAATGCATGATCGGTAGGTCGGTTGAAGCTTCAGGTCTTCACATCTTTGGCGTCATAATCATTGTGGGCTCAAAGGGATGCAAGACCGTATAGTGGCTCCACCTGTATCAGACACCCATGTTGATGAAAATTCGTTAAAAAACTTCCACTAAGAAATATGGAACAAGTAGAGGATGAAAGAAGATTTTTTTCTAAGATGGTTAATTGTTGTCACCTCTCCATAGCAAGACCATAAAACAATGGAACCTACTCTTTTAAATCGATCAAATTGCACATCGTGAAGCCAAAAAAATCTGAGCGACTAATTTGTAATGCTTATCATTTGCAATCATATAATATCAAATTTCTTGACAAAGAATCAACATTTGAGATCTGCTAACGTGCAAATAGATAGATAGTTCTGAAATATAAAAACATATATGAAGCTGAAACATAATCCAAGTTACTTAACTAAGAATTCCAGCTATGCATCACTTGTTACAAGATTGAACAATTTCTAATTTGTACTTGTTTCGAGTCTGGATCCTTTTCTGAAATATAAAAACATATATGAAGCTGAAACATAATCCAAGTTACTTAACTAAGAATTCCAGCTACGCATCTTCGGGATCCCATCCGAGACACGGACGCTCTATACGTTTGGTTTCGCCGTTAACCAAGTTGTACCTAATAATGCGACGGTCGAAGACGCGCATCCACCCAGGCACCCAGCACGCCCAGCTTGGTGGCATATGCAGCTAAGGCTGGACACAAGCTGGCTAGGTCCAGGCTCGGTCCGAGCCGGCGTTTGGCTCACCCTTTTTCAGCTCGGCTCGGGCTGGCTCGTTGTGTTGGTGAGCCAGAAAAATGAGCTCGGCTCGGGCTTTACACTGGCTCGCGAGCTTGGCGTCCTTAGTCGGCCCATGATGGGAAGCACGTACGGCGATGATGCTTTGACGAAGTGGGCGGCCTCTGTGCCATGCCGTGATGCGCGTGCTCGTCGATGTGACCTTGACGTGACCAAGAGACCGCGCTGCCGGAGTTGGGCGGCTAGAAAGAAGAGTTGGGCGAGCTCCTCCATGGCCACCGGCGATGGCCAACGATGTGGATGACAGGGACAGCGGCGGCTAGCATCTAGAAGGCAGAGAGGGCACGCGTGAGAGAGGGGACAAGAAAGGGGATGCCGCTGGCTGGCTTCTAGGCAGCTACGTCCACCTGCGCCGGTGCTGGAGGCGACATCGTGGCGCGGTGGCGCGGCATGGGATGTATCGTGGTTCGTGGAGACGAAGACGACCAGGCCCGACTCGCCCTAGCGCCTCGCTCATACGTAATGGGCCCTAGCAGGCCACTTTGCCTCGTTTCCAGCATTCCTCGTAAATAAAAAAGTGACGAGCTAACGGGCTGGACCAAGCCGAGCTGGACAAGCCACGAACCCGCGACGATCCAGATTTTTGAGCTCGACTCGGTCATCTTCAACAGCGGGCCGAGCCCAACTCGAGCCAAGCTCAACTCGGGCCGATCCCAACTCGAGCCGAGCCGAGAAAAGCTCGGGCCGAGCCAAAAACTCGGCCCGTTCATCTAGCCTTATATGCAGCGAAGCTCGTTGGAAACCCGAGGAAGAGAACGTGATCACCAAATATCTTACACCATCCCGCTCCAGCCATCGCATCTTGCCATCCACTCCTCCGTCGTCTTCCAGCGCATGCACCTTCACCGCTAGCACGGTCTCTATGGAGCTGCCACCATGTTCACAAAGCTACTCGCGCTTAACTACGACGGACACCCACAATAGCTCGCCGTGGAACTTCAAGATGTAGTTGTAGTCGCAGATGCCGCCCTTGAGGATATCACATGTATCCTCTAGCCCGACTTTAGGTATGGAATCATCGCCATTGTGGCCTACAGAGCCCGGTGTCGGCGTCAGGACACACCAGTAGTACATGCCCACCCATACAAGGACATCCCCGTCGTGATACACGTCGCAATTGTTTTGGTATGGCAGCCAATCGAGCGGCTTCTCCACAGACCACAACCGTCCATGCCATGTCGCGGTGACTTAGGATGGCTGCCATGAAGAAAGACATGACGGACGGCTCGGAGACGAAGCTGTACAGCAAGATGGTTCCGTCTCCATATACGACGCCGTGAGGTTTTGTCATCCACCGCTTGATCCAGTAGTTGCAATCCGGGAAGCGGAGGTAGGAGGGTGACGTCTGCGATGACAAGGTCACATAGTGTTGGCTGCTGATGAGGAGTTGAGGACCCATGTGGAATAGCCAGATTTTTTTTCACGCAAACCCGAGGGGATCGATTTCCATTACTTTCATAACGGAAACCCATACAGCCTTAGTTAGTTCAGTTCAACAGAAAACTAAAGAACAAAAGGAAAACATCGCCTACTGCTAGCGTTCTTGTTGTCCCTGAAGGGATCGAGACTGAACAAAATCGAACAGAGACTCAGGTGTTTTGTGTTGCGTAAAACTTGCAACGTTTTCTGTTTTAGCCTTGTCTATTTATACTCGCTGTTACAACTGAAAAAGCAAGAAAATAGGATCAACGCCCGAGCTTACAGGGCAGTGCCATCCCACTACCGCTCGTGCCCATCTCCCCTAACAACTCGCTGCATGATCTGGAACGTGTCCATCCCCACGAGCATCCTATGCAGCGCCTAGACTAAGTCCAATCTGGACTGAAACAAACGGCTAACTGAAACTACTGCAGCTAGTCTGCTTATGTCTGACAGTGAAACTGAAACTACACTAGCACTGCACTGAATTATTCAACAATCTCCCCCTAAGGCAGATGCAGTGCACTTACTGAACCTTGGCGACCTTGATCTCCTCGCGGAGCAGCTGGAGACGCACACGGCCCAGAGCCTTGGTAAGAATATCCGCGAGCTGATCTTCAGTACCAACAAACTGAACCACGACAGTGCCATTCTCTATGCAGCTCCTGATGTAGTGGTAACGCACCTCAATGTGCTTGCTGCGGTCGTGGAATACTGGATCCTTGATGAGCTGAATTGCTGACTTGTTGTCAACATGTAGATTGGCAACCATAGGATCAGTTCCCAGCAGATCACCTAGCAAACGTCCCAGCCAGACTCCCTGACATGCTGCTGTTGCTGCTGCAATGTATTCAGACTCGCAAGATGACAGCGCCACCACCCTCTGCTTCTGGCTCTGCCAAGACACCGGACACTCGCCAAAAAAGAAGAGTGTACCTGAGGTACTCTTTCTGTCATCGATGTCGCCAGCCATGTCTGCATCGCTGTAGCCGATCAGATGAGCTCCACCAGGTGCCGAGGTGTAGGAGCAGCCAATGTCGATTGTCCCAGCGACGTAGCGGAGTAGGTGCTTGACAGCACTCATGTGCTCAGTGGTGGGCGCCTGCATGAAGCGGCTCACCATTCCAACAGCGAAGCTGATGTCTGGCCTTGTGTGCACCAGGTATCGAAGACTGCCGACGATGCTGCGGTAGAGCGTGACGTCGACGAGTGGATTTGAGCTCTGCTTGGACAGCTTCAGTCTTGGCTCCATCGGCACTTGAGTTCCATTGCAGTCCGCCATTCCTGCCTTCTCTAGGAGCTTGGCAGCGAATGCACTCTGTTTCAGAGTGATATGGCCAGGCGTCTGCAACACCTCGATCCCCAAGTACAGAGTGAGCAGGCCAAGATCTGTCATCTTGAACCTGTTGCACATCTGCAGCTTGAAATCAGAGATTGCCGAGGTGCATGCGCCGGTGATGATTAGGTCGTCGACGTAGACCCCTAGCAGCAGCCGAGACTTGTCTTCTCCACGAGTGTACACAGCATGCTCGGAGGCGCTCCGCTCGAACCCGAGCGACACCAGGACGGCGTGGAGCTTGATGTTCCAGGCGCGCGGGGCCTGGCGCAGCCCATACAGCGCCTTGTGAAGGCGCAGTACCTTGCTGCTGTTCTTGCCGTCGATGAATCCTGGCGGCTGGCTCACGTACACCTCCTCGCCCAGCTCCCCGTTCAGGAACGCCGTCTTCACATCCATGTGGTGCACCTGCCACTTGAATTGAGCAGCGACAGCGAGCAGAAGCCTGACGGAATCCAGGCGCGCGACAGGGGCAAAGACCTCATCGAAGTCGATCCCCGGCCGCTGAGCGTAGCCCTTTGCGACGAGCCTGGCCTTGTGCTTGAGGATGATGCCGTTGGCGTCGCGCTTCAGCTTGAAGACCCATTTGAGGCCGATAGGCCTGTGGCCGGCGGGCAGATCCACCAGCGTCCAGGTGGAGTTCTGCTCGATCGAGGTCAGCTCGTCGACCATTGCCATCCTCCAGTCCTCATCCCCCTCCGCCTCGACGAGCGTCGACGGCTCGCCAGTGGGGGTGAGGAGGAGGCGCTCCGCTCGCCCTGGATTCTTCGCGCCGGGATCGATCAAGTCCAGGACAGGGCGGTAGCGGAGGAGGGGATCGCGCGGGTCAACGCCAGCATCAAGGTTATCTTCCTCTGCTTCCGGAGGGGGAGAGGTAAAACGCACTGGCTTGGGCGTGGACGGGGTAGTGAGCCGGCCAACTGATGGTGGCCCGCTTGGTGTAGAGTCTGACCGGGCTGGGTGATATGCGGCGTTGTCTGGAGGCGAGCCCAGCTCTGGTTCCGTCCCCTTCTTCTCCACAGCAGCTGGCGGAGGCTGAGACAAGGTCCAGCTCTCAACGGTGAGAGTGGCGCCGCCGTCGAGCTCCCCCCAGTTCCAACTTGCCCCTTCGTCAAAGATGACGTCCCTGGAGACGACGAGCCGCTGCTTCGCTGGATCGTAGAGGCGGTATGCCTTGCTCCCCTCTTCGTACCCAATCATCACCATGGGCTTGCTGCGGTCCTCCAGCTTCTTCAGGCCAGGTCGCGTCTCCTTGGCGTACGCCCTGCAGCCGAAAACTCGAAGGAAGTGGACATTTGGCTTGGTGCCATGCCAGCCCTCGTATGGCGTCTTCCCCTCCAAGCTCCTTGTCAGAGATCTGTTCAGGATGAACACGGCCGCTGATGCCGCTTCGCCCCAGAACTCTGCTAGTACGTTCATCGCCTTGAGCATGCTTCTTGTGGCGCCGATGATGGTTTGGTTTCGCCTCTCGACCACCCCGTTCTGTTGTGGAGAATAGGGGGCGGTGAGATGGCGCTTGACACCCCGATCTGCACACCATTCTGCAAAATCAGTTGCAGTAAACTCTCCGCCACGATCCGTGCGGAGAACACGCAGAGGCTGCTGTGATTCTGCCTCTGCCTGAGCCTTGAAGCGACGAATTGCCGCCGCAGCCTCGTCCTTGGTTCTTAGCAGTACCAGCCACATGAACCTGCTGTAGTCATCGACTAGCAGCAGGAAGTAGCGCTTGCCACCGGGTGTCGCCGGCGAGATTGGGCCGCAGAGGTCGCCGTGCACCAGCTCTAGGGGTCTTGAGGCACGGAATTTGGCTGCTGCAGGGAATGGCGCCCGGCGATGTTTTCCGGCGATGCAGGCCTCACAGAGCTGCTCAACATGGTCGATGGGAGGCAGGCCACGCACCAGGCCCTGTCTGGACATCCTCTGCAGCCCGTCGAAGCCCTGGTGAGCAAAGCGCTGATGCCAGCGCCACGCCTCGTCTTTGGCATACACTGACAGGCACACCGGCTGCACAATCTGAAGATGTGCAACGTACAGCCGGTTTCGCGTGCGCGGCACCTTGGCGATGAGCACCTTGTCTTGGTCATGGACGCTCATGAAGCCGTGCTCGACGTGGGTGGGGAAGCCAAGCTCGTCCAGCTGCCCAATGCTGACGATGTTCGACTTGAGCTTCGGGATCCAATAGACGCCGGACAGCTCGCGATGACGCTCACCGTCGATGGCGAACAGGACTGTCCCCCGGCCACAGATGTCGACGACTGAGCCATCGCCAAAACGCACCTTGCCGGAGACGCTCTTGTCCAGCTCCGCGAAGACCATGTCGTCGCCGGTCATGTGGTTCGAGGCCCCGGTGTCGAGATACCAGGCCTCGTCGGTGTCGCGCGGTGTCCGCCTCAGCTCGACGCGGGCACGCTCCTCGTTGAGGAACACCTGCTCCCCCGTGAGCAGCGCCGCCGTGGGAGCCGCGTCGAGCTCGATGACCGTTGCCATGTGCAGAGCAGGGCCGTCGTCGCCGCGCTCTTCCTCCTGCGTCAGGTGCGCCGCAGCAGCGGCTTCGTCGCGCTGCTTCTTGCGGCATTCGCGGGCCCAGTGGCCCTTCTTGTTGCAGTAGCGGCACCGGTCGCGGTCGACCTCGCCGTCAGCAGTGTTCACGGGCGTGGCCTTGGGTTTGGCCTGTGCGCCGGCACGGCCGCCGCTGCTGTTGATGCGCGTCTGCTTCCTCCGCTGCTCCCACTGCTTCTCTGTCATCAGTAGTTGCCCACCGGAGCCAGAGGAGCCCTGATCGGCGTTCAGGCGCTCTTCCACAGCTCGGAGGTGGCCGACAACTTCTTCCACGGTGAGCTGGGCCGGGTCCATCATGGTCTCCATGGAGAATGCGATCTGCACAAACCGACCAGGAACTACAGAGAGGAATTTTCGAACAACCTTTTCGTCGTCGCAGCTGTCGCCCAGGGAGCGGAGCGTGGCCGCGAGGGTGGTGATCCTCAGGCCAAACTCGTCGATGCGCTCCCCGTCCTTGAAGGTGATCGTCTCAAACTCCGTCCTGAGCCGCCGCACGCGCGTGTCGCGCACACGGTCGTTGCCCTGGTGCTGGAGCCTGATCGCCTCCCACGCCGCCTTGGCGCTGCCCTTCCCGATCAGCATCGGGTGCATCTCCGACGGCGTGGAACGCAGCAGCGCTGCGAGCGCCTGCTTGTCCTCGCGCCGAGACACACCGTCGTCCTCGATCGCGTCCCAGAGCGACGCGGCCTGCATGTTTACCTCCATCACCATCGCCCAGTTGGTGTACTCCCCCCGCTTCAGTACCGGGAAGACGAGGCCGGCGCCGCCTCCGCCGCCAATTTCGCGCACCACCTCCCGCTGCACCATGATTTCGCCTCCGCGCCGAGCTCTGCTACGCCCACGACTTGGTGAGCGCCGTCGCTGCCCTGACGCCGGAGTCACGGATCGATCTGGTGGTGGAGTGTCGCCGGAGTGCTGCCTGTTCGACATTGCTCAGTCAATGGCTCTGATACCAAATGTTGTCCCTAAGGCCTCGTTCGTTTAATCCCTGGGAGGGCTGGATTGATCTGGATTGCGGCCTAATCTTGGTTTTCCAGCCCGGCGAGTTTTATTTTCCAGCCCACCGATTTTAGGTCTTCGGTTACTCCAGGAAGGGAATATCAGCCCAACATATCCCGTCCAGCTCTTCATGCTTGGTATGGATTATTTTTCTCGCCACCACACCCCTGGAAATATTTCCACGACGCAGAAAGAGCGATGGGCGACCGGGCGATACGAAAACGGCGACAACGAATATGTGCTCCACCGTCTATACTCTAGAGGACTAACCGAACATGTCCTTGGAGTTAGGGATTAATAGGGATTACGGGAAGGGGGTCAGACGGGATTGGGTGACAGCTCTGGATACACCAATTCCCTGTCTGGATCAAATCCAAGCTAGGATTCAATCCCTTACAACCGAACGAGGCCTGAAGGGATCGAGACTGAACAAAATCGAACAGAGACTCAGGTGTTTTGTGTTGCGTAAAACTTGCAACGTTTTCTGTTTTAGCCTTGTCTATTTATACTCGCTGTTACAACTGAAAAAGCAAGAAAATAGGATCAACGCCCGAGCTTACAGGGCAGTGCCATCCCACTACCGCTCGTGCCCATCTCCCCTAACAACTCGCTGCATGATCTGGAACGTGTCCATCCCCACGAGCATCCTATGCAGCGCCTAGACTAAGTCCAATCTGGACTGAAACAAACGGCTAACTGAAACTACTGCAGCTAGTCTGCTTATGTCTGACAGTGAAACTGAAACTACACTAGCACTGCACTGAATTATTCAACAGTTCTGACCAGGATCTCTTCGAGATAGAAGCTGGAGAGGTGTTCAGATTGCAGGACGATCAAAAGAACTTCACAAACTGTAGCTTTGAGACTAGGGTAGAGCGTCGGCATCAACTGAGGTCGCTAGCTTGAGTTGCAGAGGAAGATTGGACGCAGCAAACAACTTCTTCTTCATCAACAAAGGGGAAGCAGAACTCAGCGCACATCGTCTGCATCTTCGTGAGCGCATCTTGGCCTCTCATCTTCAACATCAGCTCGATCATTGTTTGAAGAGCGTGAGCCATCGATCCTGAGGGCAGTGCTTGCTCTAGTATGGGAACCCATCGCCACGCTGACAAGTGCCTCAGCACCACGCCTTATAGCATCTTGATCTGCAGTAGGATTAAACCCTGCTCAGTAATTCATGAACACAGTAGTAAAATAAATTAGATCAATAGGGGAGTTAATTAGCTTTCCTTTAAAACAAGCTTTGTCGCATAATTTCCAAATGACCCAGCAAATAGAAGCAAAGAAAAATATGTAGAATAGCCGATGGCCTGGCCATCCGCGATTCCGCGCCGGCCACCAAAGCTTTGTCGGTGAATAATGGCGATCCCTCGCGAACGGCTATCCCGTTGGAGCTGCTCCACGCATTTGAAGAGACGTTCCTCCCGTAGTGGAACACGGGATATTGCTTGATACAGCCGCCAGGCTGCAAGACGAGCCATGGAAGGAACGTGGACTGAAGAGCTGGCGCGGCCGTTGAGAGAAGAAAGGGCACCGCGTCAGGCCACGACCGGCAGATGGCATGGAAGCGTACCAAGTCGCCTGCGTCGTGCAGCCGGCCGGCAAGAGACGTCGAGGAGCAGATCCGTCGGGAGATTGGCCCACGGACGGCAGCCGGACCCGCCCTGCTGCGACACAGACACGGGCGACGGACTCCATGGAACATTATCGAGAAAAGAAGATGGGGATTTCGTGCAGCGATCCTTCGCTCCTTTTTGCCTTTTGCTTTTTGTTTTGTCCTCTCCTAATAAAAATCGCAGCTCTCCTCCGACATTTCAAAAAAAAAAAAGATGGGGATTTCGTGCAGACAGCAGACTACATCTAATCCAAATCTTTTCCTAGTCCAGACTTGATTCGAAGACATATCACAACTCGTGAGTTCTGCTTGAACCAAACCTGTGTTTTTAGGGCGTGTGTGGTAGCCTGTGTTAACTTAGATTCTCTATCTCACCTCAGCCAAGCTGCTCTCACACAAGTTGACATCAGATATTCTCACGTGTTTGGTAGTCCAGGTCTACTGAAACAATCTGAGTTGAGATGTTGTTTAGTGGCTTGTCTCAATTAGGAATTGAAATATTTACAAAGAGGACCTTACACAGTAAAAAAAAAGCAATCTAGTCCCTGAACAAAAAAATAAGAAGCAATTGGGTCCTTAACAAAAAATTAAAAAGCATTTAGGTCCTTAACAAGAAATACAAAAGCAATCGGTTCCCTGGGGGTGGCTCGATGGCCGGCCGGCCATCCTGCGCCGGCGAGAGGCGAGGCCACCGTCGCCCAGGCCAGCCGCCAGCAGCGCAGCCGCCGTCGCCCAGGCCAGCAGCGCGGTCTGCTTCCTTGTGAGATTCGGCTCGTGCTCCGGTGTCGCCGCCAGCGAGACGAGCCATCGCCAGCGAGGGGAACCTCCTCCACGCTCGACTGCCTGGCCGTGCACGCACGCCACTGTGCCTCAGTCGTGGAGCCATTCCTGCCTCGTCGGTCAACGCATGGCCAGCGCACCGCACACCGCCTGCCTGCTCGAGGGAGACCTCGCCCGCCGCCGCCGCATGCTCGAGGGAGTCGTCGCCCAACGCCGCCTGCTCGAGGGAGTCCTCGCCCGTCACCGCCTGCTCGAGGAAGCTCTCTGGGGAGGGAGCTGGTGGAGAGATCTGAGGAGGGGGGACGAAGCTGTTGGATGTGAGAGAAGAGTGGTGCGGGGGAGAATGAACTCTCGATGCGGTGCGGGGGCGGTGACTCCTAGCGGGCCCGTGGGATTTTCCGGGCGGACTCAGCCAAGCTGAGTTGTGAAGCTCGATTTGAGCTTCGCAACCCGGTGATACGTCTCCAACGTATTTATAATTTTTGATGCTCCATGCTTGTTTTTACACCATTTGCTTAGTGTTTCGTTACACTTCGTGGTACTTTTATGCATTTTCCGGAACTAACCTATTAATAAGTCGCCACAGTGCCAGTTCCCTGTTTTCTGCTGTTTTTGTGTTTCAGAAAAGTTACACAGGAAATATTCTCGGAATTGGACGAAACCAAAGCCGAACGTCCAGAATTTCACCGAAGCTTCCAGAGAACCGAAGAGGAGACGGAGTGGGGCCACGAGGGCCCCACACAACAGGGCGGCGCGACCAGGGGCCAGGCCGCGCCCCCTATGTGTGAGGTCGCCTCGGTCCACTCCTGACGATGCCCCTTCGCCTATAAAGACCCCCCGACGGGAAAAACCTAAATACCCGATCACTTTTCCAGAACACATCGCGATCTGCCGCCGCCATCGACCCGAAGATCGGGAGGATCCAGAAGCTCTTCCCGGCACCCTGCCAGAGAGGGGAATCGCCACCGGAGGTCTTCTTCATCACCATGCTTGCCTCCGGCGCGATGAGTGAGTAATCTACCTTGGACTATGGGTCCATAGCAGTAGCTAGATGGTTGTCTTCTCTACCATGTGCTTCATGTTTAGATCTCATGAGCTGCCTTACATGATTGAGATCACCGTTATGTAATTCTACATGTTGTGTTTGTTGGGATCCGATGAATATTAGTGTTATGATTGAGTTGAAGTACTGAATTTTATCTTTTGTTATCTCTATGTTGTTTATGATCTTGCATGCTCTCCGTTGTTAGTAGCTATCTTGGCCGAGTAGTTGCTAGTGACTCCAAGAGGGGGTATTTATGCTCGATAGTGGGTTCATGCTCTATTTAATCTGGGGGAGTGACAGAAACCTCTAAGATTGTAGATGTGCTGTTGCTACTAGGGGGAAAACAACATTCATATGCTCAGGGGCATATGCTTTGTTTACATTACACACTTTGCTTAATGCAATTATCTGTTGTTCGCAACTTAATACTTGTGGAGTTCTCGGATTGATTCGCCACAAGTGGATTATTAGTCATAGATGCAGTTGGATGGCGGTCTATGTATCTTGTTGTAATGCCCAGAGTAAATCTCATAGTGATCCTCTCGACATATGCACGTTATCTTTATTCTATCAATTGTCCAACTGTAATTTGTTTACCCAGCATGTATTATTTTATCTTATGGAGAGACACCACTAGTGAACTGTGGACCCCGATCCTATTTCCTTTATATTGCTATCACCTGTTTACTTTACTCGCACTGTTTACTTTACTCGCATACTATTATCACTTTCCACTCGATACGCTCATACCCTTTGTTTCAAGCAAACCGGTGAGATTGACAACCTCATCGTAAGTTGGGAACAAAGTATTTGGTTGTGTTGTGTGCAGGTTCCACGTTGCCGCTCGCAAAGCAAAGCTTGGTCGAGGCGCCCTATAAATTGTCCGGAGCTATCGCGAAGCTAGCGGGCATCACCTTCAGTCGTTTGTCTCTCTCCTACTGGATTGATAACCTTGGTTTCATAACTGAGAGAAAACTTGCTGCTATATTCATCAAAACCTTCTCTTGGGGTTTTCCAACTGGCCGATCATTTTTACTTCATCAACAAACGTCAACTCGGCCCCATCAAGTTTTCTGGCGCCGTTGCCGGGGAGGAAGAAGACTTCTGCAAGGGGAGTTTTCGCACGCACATCCTTTACTTTGTTTTAAGTTTTGCTTTACTTTATTTTTACTTGCATCATTTTATCAAAAACCCAAAAAAATTAGTATCCTTGATAGTTGTTATCTCTTTACTTCTAGTTCATTATGTTGTTCCCTAAGTATGTTTTGGAGGACCTCTCAGTAGGTAGTGGTTCAATTATTGGAAAAAGTAACATTGAGGAGTTCTTTAATCATATTAGTATGCATAAGGATGTTGAGAAAAAGTCTTTGGCTGAGCTTGCTCCTAGTTATGAAGTTGCTTCTCCTTATTTGATTCACATGTTAGAAGCTAGGTTTGCTAGCCTTAATCCTTTTATGCAATACATGTTTCTTAAGCTTCATGAAATTGAGGATCCTGAAAAGAAAGCTTTTATCTTGGAAACTTTGCGCATAGAATTTAGAGATGTTGCTATTGAAGCTAGGGAAGTTTTTAAGAAATTCAATAAGCTTGGCTCGCCTATTGAAGTTGTTGGTACACCCAATGAAGATTTTAGAGTGCCAATACCTCGTAAACTTGCAGGACTTCATGATGCTTTGGAAAAGAATTTTGGTTGGATTTGTCCTGAAAACTTTTTTGACGAAAATATTGTACCAAAGAGTGATCATAAAGGGTATTCAAAAACTCATTTGGACACAATTCAATTCATTGTTGAAAAGACTCCTATAGTGGATCTTAATGCTTCATTTGATATTACTTGATTCGCAATTTTCTGCGCCTAGCTCAAAGGCGTTAAAGAAAAACACTCTTGGGAGATAACCCAATGTTTTTATATTCAGTTCTTTTTCTTTTATTTGAGTCTTGGAAGTTATTACTACTGTAATGACCTCTTATTATCCTTTTTATTTCGTTTTTGTGCCAAGAGAAGCCTCTAATTTGAGTGAGGTCAGATTTAGGGATGTTGCTGTCCTGAAACAGTTTTCGGTGCTGCACCGTAAAAATTCGTGAAAATTCTCTGTATATCTTTTGGACCTGCGATTTCTTGTGCACATGCCCCAGGTTATATCCAAACTTTCATTAGTTGAACACTTTTTGATTTGAGCAACAGAAAACCCTCTAAAAATTCGACCTTTGTCAGCTGTTCTGTTTTGACAGATTTCTGCCAATATTTGTGTTTGCCGCTTTATCGCTTTCTTTTTTAGTTCTTTTGATCACGGAACTTTTGGGGAAGTTGCTACAGTAGTATATATTTTATATGTGGTGGTTTTGAGTTGAAACCTGAAGCAAAAGAGGTTGATTCAATATTATGCTTACACTAATGTTGCTAATAGATTTGTGTTTAGTTTTGTATGAAGGAAGTTTTCAAGTGTAGGGATCGGAGAGTGATGAGATGAGTTGAAGAATGGACAAAAGCTCAAGCTTGGGGATGCCCATGCATCACCCCAAGAAATATCCAAGAAGTACAAGCATCAAAGCTTGGGGATGCCCCCGAGGCACCCCTTCTTTATCGGCAAAAATCAGGTCACCTTTCAAAACACTATATTTTTATTGCTTCATGCATTATGCATTTTTCTTGGAGCGTCAGTTGTTTTTAGTTTTCAGTTTAGTTTAGTTTTTTTTGCTGCAATAAATGGTTGGACCCCAACAAATTTCTTTTGGAGAAGTTGCCTTGTTTTTCATTTGCCAAGAACACTCCGTTTTTCACTCTATTCGTTTCAACGAGTGTTCTTCTTTTTCTATAATTGCGTTTAGTTTTTGATTTTCGCCTTGATATGCATTCAGATCTTGTTATATCTTTTCAACAAGGTGTATTTTTTTGCCTCTGGTCCTTATTGGTTTTCATCAAAAGAGTTGGATTAAAAAAGTTTGAATGGTGTTGGAAAAGAGAAAAAGCTTTATGCAAAAAAGTGGTACAAGAAGGAGCTTGTGTAGACTGCGGCTTAGACTTTTTTATGTCATGCTTGATGTCTTTTTGATAGTATGCTTAGTGGATTTGCTGTAGCATGACTTGTCTCAAATAACTGAGATTGCTTAATGAGCCTTTAAAAAAATCATGCGTTGTTTTTATCGTTTGGAAGCATTATTTTGGTTTTCTCCTTGATGCTTTATTTGGGTTGACTTGGCGCATGCTCACACATGTTAGACTCTTACAAAGTCGCCAATTGCCTATATGATCATTTGGTTTTTTACTTTTAATGCCATCTTATGCTTCTTTTAATATCGCTTTGTCGCTCTGCATGATTATGGCCATTATTGCTCTCTTAGTTGGTCGCTCCCAGTCTTTTGCGAGCCTTCGTTTTGTACTGAGTATGAGCTCTACTCGTGCATCCAACTCCTAAAAACAATTTTTGCCAAAGTGTCCACCATACATACCTATTAGCAATTTGCTATTCCAAAGTACATTTGACTTGCTTTTATCTACTCTTCAAATTAAACTCTTACCAGTGTTATGCGAAAATTGGTCAGTAAAGCTCTCACAAACCGGATGGCACACTTTATTTTTCTTGTTCTTAAAAATGTGACATTGTGGTCTCTTATGTTGAGTTGTTATGCTTGCAAGTTGTAAGTTGGGAATTAGCTCAACCATGCCGTCATGGGGCAAGCTTTCAACATTGCACTTCTTATTTGAGTTGATATCGTGATCTTTTGTTTATGAATACTCGCGGTGTGAAATGAATTGGGAATCTTACGGGATTATGGAGTTTGTATATGTGTTACAGAAACGCCTGGGCCGTCAATCTAAGCCATACATAATTCATGGTGGAAATTTGCAGCATACCCATAGTGAACATTCGACGACGCATCTCAAAATAAAAAGCTATACAAATGATAAATAAAAGAGATATCGAGGTGTTCATTGTCTGCTTGTCCTGTCATTTTGATGTGGGCTTGTTCCATGTCATCGGGCACGGAGGTACCCCATTGGCGGTTCTCGATGATACGTGTATGCTTACAATGACAAGAGCTTGCTTGGGACTCTAAGTAAAGTAGCATGAGGTTTGGGTACTCCTATTCACGGGACACAAGGTTTTCAACTTATGATTTGTCAAGCATATGCAGCATAAGTGTTCTCGCATTAACTTTAACCATTCAAGATGCTTATGATTGGGGCAATGAGAGCTCAAAGCCGGTAAGTACCATAATTTTTGAAGGTTTATAAAACTTGCAATCACTGCTTCCCTCCGCGAAGGGCCTTTCTTTTTTACTTTTATGTTGAGTCACCACCTTATATCTTCATGCACCATTAAGAGAGCATAGTTGTCATTCTGAGTATAATGTGCATTGTCCCAAAGTTTTCATTGATTGATTCATATTGTTGGTTTCACTTGTTCTTAAATTATTTGTATCTAGTCGCCCTTTTAAACTTGAAGGTGTCCTATGCATTTGTGTTTTGCTCTCCATGAAGGACAAGCTGAAAACTATTTGTATGTTTTTCCATATGATTTGAACACATGTTTGACTTTCATTGTTTCATTTTTATGATCTTTTGTTTGTGTTCATTTTCATGTTATAACATGGTTGTTAACTTTCTTCTATCAAGATTATGTCTTTCATGCCCATGTTTTAAGTTCTTTTGATCCCAGCGCACAACGCTTACATACATGATAAAGATTGCGTAGGTGCATGTCACTTCAAAAATTATTTCTTTTGTTATCACTTACCTACTCGAGGACGAGCAGGAGTTAAGCTTGGGGATGCTGATACGTCTCCAACGTATCTATAATTTTTGATGCTTCATGCTTGTTTTTACACCATTTGCTTAGTGTTTCATTACACTTCGTCGTACTTTTATGCATTTTCCGGATCTAACCTATTAACAAGTCGCCACAGTGCCAGTTCCCTGTTTTCTGCTATTTTTGTGTTTCAGAAAAGTTACACTGGAAATATTCTCGGAATTGGATGAAACCAAAGCCGAACGTCCAGAATTTCACCAAAGCTTACAGAGAACCGAAGAGGAGACGGAGTGGGGCCATGAGGGCCCCACACAACAGGGCGGCGCGGCCAGGGGCCAGACCGCGCCCCCTATGTGTGAGGTTGCCTCGGTCCACTCCTGACGATGCCCCTTCACCTATAAAGACCCCCCGACGGGAAAAACCTAAATACCCGATCACTTTTCCAGAACACATCGCGATCCGCCGCCGCCGTCGACCCAAAGATCGGGAGGGTCTAGAAGCTCTTCCCGGCACCCTGCCGGAGAGGGGAATCACCACCGGAGGTCTTCTTCATCGCCATGCTTGTCTCCGGCGCGATGAGTGAGTAGTCTACCTTGGACTATGGGTCCATAGCAGTAGCTAGATAGTTGTCTTCTCCACCATGTACTTCATGTTTAGATCTCATGAGCTGTCTTACATGATTGAGATCACCGTTATGTAATTCTACATGTTGTGTTTGTTGGGATCCGATGAATATTGGTTTTATGATTGAGTTGAAGTACTGAATTTTATGAGGTGGGCATTGCTCGACAGGCCCGAGCCGACCTAACAAACAGCTAAACGTTGGCTGGGGTGGGAATTTCTGAGGTGAGCCGACCTACCAAAATACTCTTTAATTCTTTTTGATGTCTTCTCTGGATTAATTTTTATTTCTTCTTTTACCCTGTATTTTATTTTTTTCCTCTGGCTATTACACTAAATAAATAATATTCCACGATTTATCTCAACGTGACACGCTTGGTCTCACATGCAGTACATCATATAGTTTTCATTTTGGGGAAACTACAATATATAAGTTATTTTTTAAAATCCTCAAAAAAAATTGGGCTCAAAATTCCCCTGTAATTATTATTCAAAGTCAAGAAATAAAAATAGAGGCGCACTCCCCCATTCACAAATAAGTGTGTCCTTCTAAGTTTTGTTATATACAAAATTATAGGTCATACAAGAGGGTTATAGGATCAAGTCAAATTCTATACACCAACCAGGACGGGTGCTTCTCCCTGGAAGAAACTTGCTAACGGGCCTTGTTCGTCAGCCCATTTAAGATCCGGATTGTTTCTCTGAGCGGGTTTCGCGTGTAGGCTTTTTGCTGCCCGTTTTCGTTTGTCCAGGTTCCACGTATCAGAGCTGATGAATTGCGGTATTTAAAGTGGTTGATACGCGTCTTAACTTCCGATGTGGGACTAAAAAATCCCAGAATCGTTCGTTTGTTACAGGCTTTCCGAGTTCCGTGCCTCGACGTACACGCGCTATGGATCGCAGCCTCCCCAATACAGAGCTGCATGCATGTTCCCGGTCATCGTGTCTTTCGTGCTATCAAAAGCAATAAACTAAAGTCAAAAAAAAAGCAATAAACTCGAACAGTATTTAAAACGGCCACCGCGTTCACATGCATATGCATGGCAGCGGATGTGAGGTTTCTCGTAGCTAATCGTTTTCAAGCTAGCTAGCTAGCCAGTACACTAGTACTACATAGTAATAAAAATTTAGTCCAAAGAACAAATCAAGACTATAAAAATAAGAAACAAAAAATTAGCTCATCTTTTCTATTATTAGTTAGTTGCTAATTTAAATGTGGTAATCGTAAGTCAATTAAAAAGAAGATTTTCCATTTACACAAAGTGCACATACAAAAATGTAAATATCATGACTATAAGGAGAAAAGAAATTGGACTTAGGAAAACTAATTAGCGGAGGAACAAAATTTCTAATGAATGGAATAAATAATTATACACCAGGGAACACAAATGAATTTCACAGGGAACAACATTTTAGTTCTTGAGGAACTAAATTTTTAGAAGGAACAAAACTTTAACAATTGTGGAACAAATCATGAATTCAAGCTAGACTAGTTGGAACAACATTTTAGTTCCCGGGAACAAAGGAACAATTTTATTGCGAATGTGGAACAAATCATAATCGATTAAACTAATTGGAACAACATTTTAGTTCTTGAGGAACTAAATTTTTAGAAGGAAGAAAACTTTAGCGATTGTGGAATAAATCATGAATTCAAGCTAGACTAGTTGGAACAACGTTTTAGTTCCCGAGAACAAAGGAACAAATTTTTTGCGAATGTGGAACAAATCATAATCGATTAAACTAATTGGAACAACATTTTTGTTCTTGAGGAACTAAATTTTTAGAAGGAACAAAACTTTAGCAATTGTGGAACAAATCATGAATTCAAGCTAGACTAGTTGGAACTACATTTTAGTTACCGGGAACAAAGGAACAAATTTTTTGCGAATGTGGAACAAATCATAATCGATTAAACTAATTGGAACAACATTTTTGTCTTGAGGAACTAAATTTGTAGAAGGAACAAAACTTTAGCGATTGTGGAACAAATCATGAATTCAAGCTAGACTAGTTGGAACAACATTTTAGTTCCCGGAAACAAAGGAACAATTTTTTTGCAAATGTGGAACAAATCATAATCGATTAAACTAATTGGAACAACATTTTTGTTCTTGAGGAACTAAATTTGTAGAAGAAACAAAATTTTAGCGATTGTGGAGCAAATCATGAATTCAAGTAGACTAGTTGGAATAACTTTTTATTTCCCGGGAACAAAGGATTTTTTTTTTTGCGAATGTCGAACAAATCATAATCGATTAAACTAACTGGAACAACATTTTTGTTCTTGAGGAATGAAATTTGTAGAAGAAACAAAATTTTAGCGATTGTGGAACAAATCATGAATTCAAGTTAGACTAGTTGGAACTAGCTGAATGCCCGTGCGTTGCCACGACCTCTTAAGTTTCTCTCACACTTGTAATTAAATGTGATTAGTGTGAAAAAATTACATGTATAAAAAGGATAGCTACATAATATATTTAAAAAAAGAATCCCACTTTCTTTGAATTGTATTTCAGTTTGAGCTAATTAGACACCTAAACGCTTTGGTATACGGGCTTTACATATCTATAGTTATAGTTAAATGCCAACAATATTTGTAATGCATGAGTGTTAGCCTCCATCTTATTCCTCATTGTTCGTGGGTTAAGCGTATATTCTGAACGTTTGTTATGCATATGGTATTCCGGTAAATCAAACAGCAATGGTACTAAAAAGTGAATTTATTTAAATTTGGCTTGTATTTGATATAATAGTTAATTTATTATAACCCATGGTAAATTTTGTTATGTGGCATATATCTGCAACTCTACAATTTCCAGCAAACTTACACTGAAATTTCCCTTCTATTTGTATAATACTCTCTCTGTCCCACTCATAAACCATCCTCCTTCTATATTTTTAATCAACATGCAACAGCACCACCGAGCACACTCACCACCCTCGAATTTCTAGTAATTTTTAACTTTGCTCTTGACGAACATAATGTGAACAGCATGTATTCTTAGATGTTAGATTTGAGGACTGCTTTTCAAGATTGTTACATTATTAATATCCTTCATTTTCTTCATTCCAAAACGTGTACTCAGTTTGATTAATGCATCTTTTAAATCTCAAAACAGAACATGTTTGGTCATTCATTTATACCTCATCTCAACCAATAACATGAACAGAGAGGTTATCATCTATATTTGCACTTTTCCAATGCATGGTGAAGCACGCGATCTTACTTGGCCACTTGGAGTTCTCCTAGTCTTTTGCATAGTACTTCAGCCTGATGTTTTAAATTACTCGATCTTAGTTAGGCTTCTTTTTTTCTTCAATCCGATCTCACTATATTTGTTTGTCTAGCTCAAGTACTGCCCTGTTTCGGAGTCTTCTTCCACTCAGTAATATTACTCCTCAGATAAGACGCTCAACAACAACTTCTTATTTGATATTGGGAACTTGACAAACAGCAGGACAGAACGTACAAGCACAAACCACTGACAGACTCTGAAACTGACACTTCGACTGATACACAAACTGAGTGACTGAAAACAACAGATGACGACACTAATTTAAATAACAGGCCTAACAAGCAAATGAAGAGAAGAGACGGGTAGGTGAGCTTATCAGAAAGCTCAACATGAAACACAACAAAATAATAGAGTACTTCAATTGTGATGTTTATGAGATGTTTTTTTGTTTTTTTGTTCTTTTATTTGTTTTATTGTATAGATAAATGAATATATGTTCTGACTCGAAGTAAATCGTGAACATGAACAAACTACGTAGTATGTACCACTTATCTTGGTGAGTGCATCTGGAGGCCTCTCATGTGCATAAAATCTGTCAGTGTCCTTGCATCAGGAGGGGAAATCTCGAGTGAACCAAAGTCTGGTACTCCTAGTAATAGGACATGGATGACAGTAAAACAATGTGGTCTATGGAAGGTTGGTCGGATCGAGCAGCGCCTCGAGCTCGCGTCTGTCAGCACCAGGTCCGACTGCCAGGTTTCCGTACTTCCCCGTGCGCCGTGCCCAACTTCCTCCCCATGATGGGAATGCAGTTCCAACCGCCTGTGCCCCTCCATCCTCCTCATGATGCAGCTCAACCGATCTGCCCCGACCTCATCCTCCCGCACCCTGATCCGACCGCCTCTGCCACACACACACGTGGAGACCCGGGTCAGGAGCTGCGTCGCGAGCCTCGCCATGGAGGGCGCGTCGCCGATATATCCGCCATGGGAATCGAGCGAAGACCACATCCATTGTATGGGGAGGGCCACGCCGCCTACGCATCGGTGATCGGCCATGGGGATCAAGGGAAGACCGCAGACACTACAGGGGAGAAGAACCAGGCAAGGGGCTGCACCAGGTATCCTTGCCGTGGAGGGCCAGACCGCGGACCATGTTGACGCTCGCGACCACGGCGTCAAAAACATCGCCGGGGAAGCCATCTACGCATGATCCTTGGCCTGTGGTCTGCCGCGTCCCGCCTCCACGAGATCCCAGTGTCCCGACGCTGCCCGCGAGAGCCGCCGCAGCGGCAGCCGGGTTCGAAGCGGAGGAGGACGGAAGCTCCGATCCAGGACCGGTCTTTTGAAGGCTAACCAACTTTTTTGACGTACCAAGGGGGACGGACACGCCGATTTTTCTCACATAGGAAGGGGAAACAATGGTTTTTTTTACCGACATCGTACGGGAGGGGGACGAAGCGGCCGATTTTCTTGACGTACGAAAAAAGACTGCTGCTTTTTTGACCTACCACGGTTTTTGAACCATCGCGTCCTCAAGCCGTATTATTAGTTTAGATAACTTTTTAGTCCCCGGAAACAAAGGAACAAAGCTTTAGCGACTGTGGAACAAAGCTTTAGCGACTGTGGAACAAAATCATAAATTCAAGTTAGACTAATTAGAGCAACATGTTAGTTCTCGAGGAACTAAATTTAATTAGAAGGAACAAAACTTTAGCGATGCTGGAACAAATCATGAGTTCAAATTAGACTAGTTGGAACAACACTAAAACCATAAATTTAGTGTGTGGAACAAACCACAATTAGAAGAGACGCAATATTTAGAAACTAAATGAAACAAAAACATAAAATATCAAGAAAAATAGAAAACTAGTTTAGAAAGCAAAAGACATAAGATAATATTAAAAATAAAAAAGAAAAGAATACGAGAAATAAGGAAAAAAAAGGAAAATAATAGGAAAGAAGCATATCTAGAAGTCACATGGATGAAAGGGAAAAAGGAAATCAATAACGAAAGGAAACTAAAGAAAAAAGAAAAAACGAGAAAGAAGAAAGAAAAGAAAAAAAGAAAAAAGTGTAACGGACTGACTTTATTACCTAGAGTACTTATTAGAGATCGAATCCCAAACTTTGTACGTGCACCAACCTCACCGGCTCACCCATCTGTCAAAGACCAAAACAGCTAGACAGGTTGCGAAAAAAAAAAACTCAGCGAGCGGGCGTGGTACTGCCACAGCTAGCGAAGGAGCTATCGATTTGTTCTGGTTGACTTGCATGCCTGAGTGTCTCACTGCGCGTGACTGACTGTATGACGGGCCGGCCCATGACAAGAATCTCTTTAGCGAAACGAAACATCCAGTTTCCACCAGGACAGCCGTTACAGCGCACCGCACCCCCTGCGCGACATATGGGCCGGCCTAGTTGGCCCAGTTCGTGCTTTTTCTCTTTTTTCATTTTTATTTTTCTTTCTCCTTTTTTTATTTATTTTTCATTCAGGTTTTTATTTTTATTTTTACATTATTTTATGATTTTGTTTAGATTTAAAAAATTCAGATTTTTTAGTTTGTTCATATTTTTAAAATTTAGTTTTTTTAAATTTTGTTCAATTTTAAAATGCTTAGATTTTGAAATATGTTTAGATTTAAAAATGTTCTGACGTAAAATTTGTTCAGATTTTGAAAATTCAAATTTTGAAAAAAGTTGAGACTAGAAAAGTGTTCTGATTTGGGAATGTCCAGTTTTACAAAATTTGGACTTTGAAAGACGCAAAAAAATAGAAAAGAAAAAGCAAAGAAGAAGAAAGTAAGGAAAAAAGGCATTGGGCCCGACCCTACACTACCGGGTGTGGCGTGGTGCTTCTTATCCCTCCTCATGTCCTGTCCACCATTGGCAGATGAATCTTTTTTCATCAATTGGGAGCCTAAGAGCAAGTACAATAGTGCTGAGTCAGCTGGCTATAAGAGATAAAATATTATATCTTTGCTTAGTTGGAAGAGTGAGAATATGAGAAAGAATGTAACTGGGCTCTTATGCAAGAGCCAACTCTAGCACGTGCTCATAGGCACTTTGTGAGAGTAAAAGGTGGGCCATATATTAATAAAGAAGTACATTTTTATAGCCCACTATTGTACATACTAGCTATATATTGACTATATATGACATGGCAAACTGCTATAGCCGGCTGGTGGGTGTACACTATTGTTCTTGCTCTAACCCAACGCTGCAATAACAAACGAACTACTGCATTCTGCAAATATATATACAGTTGCCCGCGTCACGCGTGCGTAATCTAACGGTCACGACTCACGACGTACGGTACGACGCGATCCATGCAAGAAACTGCCAAATGTCGGCGAGGTCCGAACATGGCACGACGTGCCGGCGAGCCATCGCCGTGGTTTACGGGTCAAACTCGCCAAGCCCGGAGCGTCCGAACCCTGGCTTGGAGGAGAGGACATATAAGTCGCAGTACTATATGATCGGTGAAATGCATGTATCTGGCCTGCGTGGTGCTGTGTCGCCAACGCCACCTGCACGTCGATCAATCCCGGACTGCATGCGCCATGATTGGGCTTCACGTTCTCGTCATGTGGCCAAGAATGGCTTGTTGCTCCTGAACTAATTAATGCATGTGGATCGAGTCTGTTTATGATTTGCTCTGTCTGTGGGCGCCTTGATGATCAGAAAATGTTGTCAATCTATGGCCTAATTAAGATCCCATGATCTCAATCGTTTGGAATGTGTAGTGCTCCAAATGGTCTTTGCAGTCCATAGAAAACGTTTGAGACATAAATCACCGCATCAGTGGATCATTGTTGTTAGTTTGCACCGGAAGTTGTACATGCACCAATTTGATCAATTCCAGAAGGATGATTTCACTGGAAGTTGTGCATTTGTCATGCCAATGTGTATTCACCAAACATGTCGGTGTCGAGTGCTCGGATCTACTTCACATCATTTTCACGAAAACACAAAAGGAATTGTTTTTCGATGCACTGATAGAAAAGTAAGATTTATATACGAGTCTAAGAATGGACGAACCACACCATACAACTCAACCCAAAACTAGACTAGGGGAGAAGATGTCAAAGGCGACAAGCTCCCGAATTTGGCTAGAACGAGCCTCGGTTTGAATCGTGTCAAACAAGGAGGCCATAGACTGCTTCATGTCTCTCTCTCTTACAGTAACCCAACTGAGACATTTTATACCGCGTTAATCCTTTTCTCTTCGGTATGAACTAGTCGGATCTCGTCCATGTCCATGTTAGTGTGTGAAGATGCAACTAACGCTTCATATATGAAATGTCGGCTTCTACCACTAGTCAGATATGATGTTTATCGAGCTAAAACCACAAATTTAGAGAGTTTGCTATCATTAACCCCTATTTGTTGCGGTAAGTGGGATTTTATAGAAGTCGAGGTCTTATACTTGTCTTGAAAATGTGTTGAGTGGTGGTAACTGGTAAGACCCCCGGGTGTCGGGCTGCCAACTAGGGCTCCAACCCTAGTTCTCACACACACGAAGGACCTCTAGTCGAGTTTGTTTCTAGCACACGCCTTAACTCGCTAATTGTGCCAACAGTGGTTGAACTGTCGTCGTCTCGGACCTTTCCATAACCTAAAAAACAATTTCTCGGTTTGGTTGAATATTTTTGATTTTTTGACATTTACTCAAATAAATAGGATCATATGAAAAGTCAGGAAGTAAATCTAGCTCACTTTGTTGGGTTTCCTTGCATTACTCTAAGAAGGTTTATGTGGCACCACCGCACCAACATAACCTTATGAGGACTATACTAGGAGTGTTCAACATATAATCTCCCCTGGACCCTTATTTTGGTGATATGAATAGAGATATTAATTAATATAATTTCGTATGGTAGAATAGTTTATATAGTTGACTATGATGATTATCGAGTAATGTGATGTGGGATATGACGCATGCATATGCTTACCATATTTGTGTACCTTCTTGTTTGTATTTCTTAACTTCTTTTCACATGCTAAAATGTTGTTCTTGCCACATTACACGTCTGCGATTCAATTAATTAATTAAGCTATATGGTTCGTTGAGAACACTTCAGATCACAGGTCAACTCCCAAATGATCATACAACAATCTTTGTAAATGCATTGCACCTACCCTCCTCATTGGCTATATAAACCACTTCAGTTTGAGCTTTCTCCTCACACTCCCAGCTTCCAACAACAGCGAAACCTCTAAACTCTCCGATCGCCTTGCCGCCGGCACACCGCACATAAAATGGCCTCCGCCATGACGCAACAGCACCGGGGCCGCGCCATTCTCCAGCTAGCAGCCGTGCTGCTCCTGGCCTCGCCGGCTGCAATGCTGGCGGCCGCCGGCGACTGCGACAGCGAGATGTTCCCGGCGGGCAAGACGTACGCGACGTGCGTCGACCTGCCGGCCCTGGGCGCCGCGCTGCACTGGACCTATGACTCGTCGGCCACGTCGCTCTCCCTGGCCTTCATCGCCAAGCCGGCAGCCACCGCCGGCTGGGTGGCGTGGGGGATCAACCCCACCGGTGACGGCATGAAGGGCGCGCAGGCGCTCATCGCCTTCAAGAGCGGCTCCACCTACGTAGTCAACACTTACAACCTCACCGGGTACGCCCCGCTCGGCGCGGCGTCCACGCCCATCGCGTTCGAGGCCACCGAGCTCGCCGCCGACGAGGGCGCCGACGGGAAGGTGCGGCTCTACGGCAAGCTGCAGCTGCCTGAGGGCATGGAGACCGTGAACCACATCTGGCAGGTGGGGTCAGCGTTGGCGCCCAGCGGCGGGCCGGCCAAGCACGCGTTCGCCCAGGAGAACCTGGACGCGAAGGGTAGCCTCGCGCTCGCCGGTGCCGGTGCGCCGGAGTCCGCCCCGGCTCCGGTGGCCGGCGGCCCGTCCATCGACTCTCGTAATGCGGAGACGCAGACGGCGTCGTCTCCCTCGCCGTCAAGCGGAAAGCCGTCTCCGTCGCCATCGGCAGCGGCCACCGGCCGGTACGCCTCGGCTCCGGTGCTGGTCGTGCTTCTGGCGTTGGCTGGTTTCTTGGCGATTGTATGATCTTTGTTTGTTGAACCTGGAGGGGAGATTTGTCCCGTGGAAAGACGTAGGATCGAGCTAGTTTGGGTTTTTGAACACTGATGATATACGTTTTCTGTTATGTTTATTGTTTGTATGGGTTGAAATAAAAGTGATTGTCAATAGAGTGATTTGTACTGTTTGTGAGAACGCTTGCTGAATGAGCTTGTCAAATCTTTGACTTGCATTCAGTTTCCAGCAAAGTGAATATTCCGATTCATGTGATCGAGGACGCCCTTTCCAAAAGAATCATTTGCGTCGATCCGATCTAGCTACGTGTGTATTATCGATGGATGCTGCAATCGCCCTGATGATATGGGGTGAGGCTACGCCGTACATGCTAACTGTTCAACCGTTGACTATTTACAAGTAACAGTCGCACGTGATGATCCAATCAGGTAACCACGGATCATGTGCTGGAGCATGTAGTTTACAACTCAACGCAAATTATGTAGTTCTACAGCAGATCTTATGATGGGGGCGGTGATCGCATTGATTAGAGAATGAACTAGTGTTGTTCCTCTCTCCAAATATCCCCTCAACAAATATCTGCAGTTATCCAAGCTTGATGAACGACACCGCCTGAACCTGAATAAAAAATAATAGTCCTATGGTCACCGAATTTGGGTAATTTTTTGCAATTCGCACTGAGTTGAACATGAATTGACACTGAATCTGACAGGTGGGACCTACCTGTAAGTGCTGAGCTAGTTCTATATGTGCTGATATGGACATGGGCCCACTTGTCAGCCCAATTAAAAAAATTAAAAATGGAAAAAAGGAAAGAAAAAAAAAGCAAGTCATCCTTAACCTCTACCCACCTGCCGGTCACCCCCACCGCCGGCCATCACCTCCAGGGCGGCAGGACCGCCCCGTCCCAAGCTCGTTGCCGCCCGGAGCTCGTCGCCCCGCGCCGCCCTATGGTCGCCGCCTCGAGCTCGTCGTCGGCCGACCAGGAATGGGGCAGGGGAGGAGATGGGGCAGGGGGAGGAGATCCGCCGGAGATGGTGCAGGGGAGGAGATCTGCCGAAAAGTCGTGGTTTTTTGCGATTGAAACGTAAAGTCGTGGTTTTTTAAAATTTCGCCTTCAATGTCATGGTTTTATGCTAACTCCCCACCCGTCGGTTAACGATCGTTGACGAAAGTGAGCCGCCCGCTGCCACGTCATTCTTACAGGTGGGTCCCGCTTGTCGGATCGCTGTTAATCCGCTGAAATTCGACAATCAGCGCACATTGCTAGCAATTTGCTAGAAACTCATGGTTTTTAATGATTTAAACGTAAAGTCGTGGTTTTTCAAAATTTAGCCTTCAGTGTCGCGATTTTATGCCAACTACTCGGCATTTTGTGAAGGCATTGCCCAACTTTTTTTTTTCGGCGAATACAACATAATAGTCCGATCCTTTGCCATTACTCTATACCATGGTTGTTAAGGTGGCTTGTTTTCACGGTGCACGGAGAAGACAAAAAGAATAAGGTTTACGTGACAGTCATGGTGGATGGTGGCCGAACGTGCCCATAATACACATGGCAAGGGAAGCCATATATCCATGCATGCACTAACAAGACAACAATAAAAGGCATCATCGAGATTTCTTATAAATTTAAACTTTAATTTAATGTCTCAACTCAACTATGAATCTAACTTACATCCGTCATTATCGTTGGCTTTATTTCGGCAAGAGCTTCAAGACTAGAACGCCAGGCTAGTATGATTTGACGACTGCTTTCCCGCCTCAAGGTAGTCACTCGATGATAGCAACATATACACGTCTACTTTTAATTACATCATTGTGTTACATAACTGGGTACCGTACCCACGGGGCGGATATGCATCTCCATCAACATATCATGTTGTGTAGCACATGTGACCGGTTATCGACAAAGTAAATGCATTGCCACAATGTTTTCATAACTATCACAATGCATGGATGAGCAATCAAAATATCACGATGACCATTGGTTCAATTTAAACAGAGGTATTGCAGAGGCTTGAATAAGAAATTAATACGTACGAAACTAAAGAGATGTTGTCAAAGGGGAATTCACTTATTACCTACGTCTCAGTTCGGCGAGGTTATAGAAAGCTCTTTTTGCCTAGCCTTGCCCCTGCCTCTCACTGCAAAGGACTTCAAGTGTAACTAAACCAGATGCTTGTTGAGCACCAAGAATCAACAAACAATCTACTCAGGCGCCGGATACTCCTTGAGCACAACGCGGAAGGTAAAAAGGATAACCCTTAAATTGAGTGTTTGTTCATCACACTAGTGGAAAAAGAGGCTTCTATCCGCCACCTTTAGTCCCCAAACTATTTGGGCCGGGACTAAAGGTGGCATTAGTCCCGGTTCGTGCCGCTGGGGCACGGCCAGCACCTAGTCCCGGTTCGTAATGGACCTTTAGTCCCGGTCGTTAACACGGACCGGGACAAAAGGGTTAGCGGGCGGGAACCCCACGGGCGGTGGCCTTTAGTCCCGGCCCGTGTTAACGACCGGGACTAAAGGATGACCTTTAATCCCGGCCTTTAACACGGACCGGGACTAAAGGCCTTCGCCTACAAAATCGAGCTTCTCTTCCCCCGAGCCTGCCAGTACACTAATGGTGGTCGGAAGCTTGGATTGAGTGGAGAGGTCATGCCCGATTTTTTTATCAAAATTATCCAAGATTTTGAGTTATTTCATCTATCTAATTGGTTCAAAAGGTTAGCAACTTTACTCTCTCGTCTTTAATTGCTAATTTAGCTCATATAATGCTCTAGATGTGGTGAGATTTGTGGCTATAAATTGGGAGTAATTATAGGAGTTTATTTGATTTATATAGCATTTGAGCTTAAATTAATTCCTTAGTTTGCACATGTGTAGAGGTGTTGTACTTGTATGTTGACCAAAATGAGTATGAAGTAGAAATTTGTCATGCACATATATAGCTTTTTTTATGCTCAAAAAATAGAGGGATTTGTGGAGTAATTAATGTTAGAAAGTAATGTGGGAGTAATTGTGAGCTTATGTGATTTACAATAATAATTTTTGAGTAGGATTTATTTGCAATAATTTTTGTAACGTTAGAGACTAATGTGGGAGTATATATGATTTATATGCAATGTGAGTTTATTTCTTGTATTAATTTGGTTTATTATATACTTATATAATGATGCAGATGAACCGGCAATGGATGTACGGTAGCCGAGTCTCAAGCGAGTTCATTAAGGGCTTAGGTTTGATGCGAACAAGCGGAATGGTTTTGTTGTCTGTCCATGTAGTGTGTGTAAGAATCTGAAGAATTACTCTTCATCAAGAACCCTTCACGTGCATCTGCTTCAACACGGTTTTATGCCCAGCTACAATTGTTGGACCAAGCACGGAGAAAGAGGTATTACAATGGAAGACAATGAAGAAGAGGATGGTGACAACTATCCTGGTTTCCCTGAATATGGTGATACTTTCATGGGAGAAGCTGAAGGGGGAGCTGAACGGGGAGCTGAAGGGGAAGCTGAAGGAGAGACACATGATGAGGCCCCTGATGATCTCGGTCGGACCATTGCTGATGCACGGAGAGAATGCGAAACTAATAAGGAGAGGGAGAAGTTGGATCGCATGTTAGAGGATCACAAAAAGTCCTTATACCCAAACTGCCAAAATGGTCTGAAAAAGCTGGGCAGCACACTTGAATTGCTGAAATGGAAGGCAGAGGAAGGTCTATCTGACTCTGGATTTGAAAAGTTGCTGAAAATGATGAGAAATATGCTTCCAAGGGATAACGAATTGCCCACCAGTACGTACGAAGCCAAGAAGATTGTCTGCCCTCTAGGTTTAGAGGTTCAGAAGATACATGCATGTCCTAATGACTGCATCCTCTATCGTGGTGACTATGAGAATTTGACTGAATGCCCGATATGCACTGCATTGCGGTATAAGATCAGAGGAGATGACTCTGGTGATGTTGAGGGCGAGCCCCCCAGAAAGAGGGTTCCTGCCAAGGTGATGTGGTATGCTCCTATAGTACCACGGTTGAAACGTTTGTTTCGGTGCAAAGAGCATGCCAAGTTATTGCGATGGCACAAAGAGGACCGTTTGTCAGACGGGATGTTGAGACACCCCGCTGATGGGTCTCAATGGAGAAAGATCGACAATAAGTTTAAAGATTTTGCAGGTGACGCAAGGAACATACGGTTTGGTCTAAGTACAGATGGCTTCAATCCTTTTGGGGAGCAGAGCTCTAGTCATAGCACCTGGCCCGTGACTCTATGCATCTATAACCTTCCTCCTTGGTTGTGCATGAAGCGGAAGTTCATTATGATGCCAGTGCTTATCCAAGGTCCGAAGCAACCCGACAACGATATTGATGTGTACCTAAGGCCATTAGTTGATGAACTTTTACAGCTGTGGGCCAAACCAGACATACGTGTGTGGGATGAGCACAAACAAGAGGAATTTGACTTACGGGCGTTGTTGTTCGTTACAATCAATGATTGGCCTGCTCTTAGTAACATTTCAGGACAGACAAACAAGGGATACAAGGCATGCACACACTGTTTACAAGAGACTGAAAGTATATATTTAGCTAATTGTAAGAAGAATGTGTACATATCGCACCGTCGATTTCTTAGCAAAATTCATGCCGTAAGAAAAAAAGGCAAGCATTTCAACGGTAAGGCAGATCACCGGGAGCCACCTAAGGAAAATACTGGTGATGATGTATTCGATATGGTCAAAGATATAGAAGTAATCTTTGGAAAGGGTCCTGGCGGACAATCTGTTCCGCATGATGCAGACGGACACGCACCCATGTGGAAGAAGAAATCTATATTTTGGGAGCTTGAGTATTGGAAATTCCTAGAAGTTCGCTCTGCAATCGACGTGATGCATGTGACAAAGAATCTTTGCGTGAACCTGCTAGGCTTCTTGGGTGTGTATGGGAAGACAAAAGATACAAAGGAAGCTCGACAGGACCTGCAACGTGTGAAAGACCCAGAAGACCAACATCCGGAACTGTTTCAAGGTCGCGCTAGCTACGCTCTTACTAAAGAAGAGAAGATCACCTTTTTTGAATGCCTGAACAGTATCAAGGTCCCGGCTGGATTCTCATCGAATATAAAGGGAATAATAAATATGGCAGAGAAAAAGTTCCAGAACCTAAAGTCTCATGACTGCCACGTGATTATGACGCAATTGCTTCCAGTTGCATTGAGGGGGCTTCTACCAGAAAATGTTCGACTAGCAATTGTGAAGCTATGTGCATTCCTCAATGCAATATCTCAGAAGGTAGTTAATCCAGAAGATCTACCACGGTTACAAAATGATGTGGCCCAATGTCTTGTCAGCTTCGAGCTGGTGTTCCCACCATCATTCTTCAATATTATGACGCACCTCCTGGTTCACCTAGTCAAAGAGATTTCCATTCTCGGCCCTGTATTTCTACACAATATGTTCCCCTTTGAGAGGTTCATGGGAGTCTTAAAGAAATATGTTCGTAACCGTGCTAGGCCAGAAGGAAGCATCGTCAAGGGATATGGAACAGAGGAGGTCATTGAGTTTTGTGCTGACTTTGTTCCCGACCTTAAGCCGATTGGTCTTCCTCAATCGCGTCATGAGGGGAGACTTAGTGGAAAAGGCACGATCGGAAAGAAACCAATGATATGTAGGGATGGTCATTCGTTGACTCAAGCACACTACACAGTTCTACAAAATTCCCTCTTGGTGGCTCCGTACAGTGAGGAATACAAGAATATTGTATGCCAAGCAAACCTAGGGGAGCCTGAGTCCTTTGTTTTACAGCTCCACATGGCGACTTTCGGCGTTTGGTTGCAAAGACGTCTCATGAATGACACTGTTGTTGAAGAGCAGCTGTAATTGCTGGCCAAATTACCATCTTCGACTATATTGACTTTCCAAGGGTACGAGATAAATGCGAATACATTTTACACGGTCGCGCAAGATAAAAAAAGCACCAACCAAAACAGTGGTGTCCGCTTTGATGCAGTAACTAGCAAAGGGCGAACGGACACATATTATGGTTACATAGAAGAGATATGGGAGCTTGATTATGGACCTAACTTTAAGGTTCCTTTGTTTCGGTGCAAATGGGTGAAGATGACAGGAGGCGGGGTAAAGTTGGACGAGCAGTACGGAATGACAACGGTGGATCTCAACAATCTAGGGTACCTTGATGAACCATTCGTCCTAGCCAAAGATGTGGCTCAGGTTTTCTATGTGAAGGACATGAGTAGCAAACCAAGAAAAAGAACCAAAGCGAATACATCATGTGATGAACCAAAGCGCCACATAGTTCTTTCAGGAAAAAGAACCATCGTGGGAGTGGAGGACAAGACAGACATGTCACAAGATTATAATCAGTTTGGTGAAATTCCGCCCTTCAGAGTGAACACTGACACAAGCCTCAAGTTAAATAATGAAGATTCTCCATGGTTACGCCACAATCGTAAGCAAGGGACACTAGCAAAGAAATGATGTGTAATCATGTATAATCATGTATTATTCTAATCATGTATTGTTCTAATCATGTATTGTTCTAATCATGTATTAAACATTTTATGTAATATATTGTTCTAATCATGTATCACAATAACACTCACGAGAGGCGGGGAAACGATTGAACTGGAATTAAAGTACATGGTCAGATTAAGTCACAATCGACCGAACTTGTTTTCGAATGTTGGAGTGATTCAGTCATAGTCGTGCCTAGCCCTATAAACGTCACCACTGTAGTCGTTATAGTCGCCGACGTCGTCGTCGCTGGCATCGGGGTCGCGGTAGTCGAACCTCGGCCGGTGAGCACGTGTGGGCTGAGACTGAGGGTAGCGCAGGCGGGGGCCACGGTAGGCCATGACGCTCTGGAGAGTCCGGCCGCGCCACCACAGCCGACGGCCGGCCTCGTTGAAGTTCGAACGAGGCGGGCCGTCCTCCTCGTGCCTGGCAAGCGCACTCTCACGCCGATTGATGAAGAAGGCGTCCCAAGTCGGGCTGTAGTCGGGATGCCACTGGGGATTCCTCCGCTGCTCTGGTGTGAGCTCGAAGTAGTAGTGGTTCGTGATGGCCATCTGGCGCGCCACACCTAGAGGGACAGGAGGGACCGGTACGCCTCCGACGCTCAGCATCCAGCCGGTGGGGACGTGGTAGCCCGGCGGGCAGGGGTAGTTTGAGGCGCAAAGCGCCTCTGCCTCCTGGGGGGTTAGAGATACGATGGAAGCCATGGAAGAGAGTTATGAGGTTTGCAGATATGAGTCTAGATATGATATGTAAATGGAGGCCAAGCCTACATATATATAGTGAAAAATGGCGGGAAGACGGAGGCGGGAAGCAGTGGAAAGCGCGGGAAACCTTTAGTCCCGGCTGGTGGGTGCAACCGAGACTAAAACTGTCGGTGGGATAATTAAGGACGTGTGGGTAACCTTTAGTCCCGGCTGTTGGGTGCAACCGAGACTAAAACTGTCCGTGGGATAAGGACGTGTGGGTAACCTTTAGTCCCGGCTGGTGGGTGCAACCGAGACTAAAACTGTCGGTGGGATAATTAAGGACGTGTGGGTAACCTTTAGTCCCGGCTGTTGGGTGCAACCGAGACTAAAGCTGTTGGCAGGATAAGGATGCGTGGGTGGATGCACTGCTCGATGAGATAAAGCATGTAGCACACGACGCCCCTGTCGGAGGAACAAGACAAAAGTAGAAGCGGCGCCGTGCCTATAAAAGGAGCATCGATACGCCATGGCAAGCACAACTCGAAGGCAGGGAGAGTTTCATCCCATGGATGGAGGAAAGGGTTGGGAAATCTCCCGTGGCGGAGTTTCTCGAAGATGTCGTTGGTGCTCATGCCCTACGACATCTTCGGAAGCTCCGCCTCGGAAAAATTTCCCTGCAAGCCCGTGAAAGACTCCATCTTCGGAAGCTCCGCCTCGGTTGTGTTTTAATTGAAAATGGCAAAATAGTTAATTGTTTGAATAGTTAGAATAATTGATTTTGAAAATAGAAAATAGTTTTGAATTAGTTATTCAATTTCAAACACTTTTCATATTCAAAGTTTTGTCAGATTCTAAAATATTCAAAAAGAATATTAATTAATATAGTTTTAATTGGAAATGGCAAAATAGTTAATTGTTTAAATAGTTAGATTAATTGATTTTGAAAATAGAAAATAGTTTTGAATTAGTTATTCAATTTCAAACACTTTTCATATTCAAAGTTTTGTCAGATTCTAAAATATTCAAAAAGAATATTAATTAATATAGTTTTAATTGGAAATGGCAAAATAGTTAATTGTTTAAATAGTTAGATTAATTGATTTTGAAAATAGAAAATAGTTTTGAATTAGTTATTCAATTTCAAACACTTTTCATATTCAAAGTTTTGTCAGATTCTAAAATATTCAAAAAGAATATTAATCAATATAGTTTTAATTGAAAATGGCAAAATAGTTAATTGTTTAAATAGTTAGATTAATTGATTTTGAAAATACAAAATAGTTTTGAATTAGTTATTAATTTTCAAACACTTTTCATATTCAAAGTTTTGTCAGATTCTAAAATATATAGAAGTTATTCAAATTGAAATTCAAATTTCATATTCAAATAAATCTGAAAAAATATAAGGTCTTGGCGCGCATTTATTATACCTTTAGTCCCGGTTGGTTCCACCAACCGGAACTAAAGGTCTGGAAATCAGGCGCGAACCGCCGAAAATTCTTTAGTCCCGGTTGAATCCACCAACCGGGATTAAAGACCCTTTAGTCCCGGTTAGTGGTTTCAGCCGGGACTAAAGACCCCCTTTAGTCCCGGTTGGAGCTACCAACCGGGACTAAAGGCTGGGGGTATAAAAGCCCGCGCCGCCCCTCTTCTTCTTTCCCACTCACACTTAGCTAATTTTCGATCCAGTCGACGGAGGCCCCCGACGCAAAACACGCCGCCGATTGTTGCGGTTGGCCAAAAACTCGCCGTCGCCGCCGTCCCCGAGGCCTCCCCGAGCCGCGCCGCCATCCCCGTGGCCTCCCCGAGCCGCGCCGCCGTCCCCGTGGCCTCCCCGAGCCGCGCCGCCGTCCCCGACGCCTTCCAGTACGTCCCCGACGTACGCCTCCCGCCGCGCCGCGCGCCGTCCCCGACGCCTTCCTAGGCCGCACCGCCGTCCCCGTGGCCTCCCCGAGCTCCGCGCCGCCGTCCCCGACGCCTTCCAGATCATCCCCGACGGCCTCCCGCCGCGCCGGCCGCCGTCCCCGACGCCTCCTAGGCGCCGCACCGCCGTCCCCGAGCCGCGCCGCCGTCCCCAGCCGAGCCCACGCCGTCCCCGAGCCCCTCGGTAATAATTAAGGTGAGGAGATCACCGGCCGCCGCCGCCGCCCCCTTTGTATTTTTTGTTAGAATATTAGGTTAGCGTTTTAGTTAGAATATTAGGTTAGCATTTTAGGTTAGAATTTAGATAGAATTTTAGGTTAGAATTGTTAGCATTTTAGGTTAGAATTTAGATTTATGTGTACTAAAAGGGGGCGTTGGCCGGGCGCCGACGCGGTGAGGGGGTCTTCCCCCCACCGCGTCGGCGCTCGGCCAACGCCCTCTTTTTTTTGGTTATTGATCAAATATGTGTACTAAAAGGGGGCGTTGGTCGGGCGCCGACGCGGTGAGGGGGTCTTCCCCCCACCGCGTCGACGCTCGGCCAACGCACCCTTTTTTTTGGTTATTGATCAAATATGTGTACTAAAAGGGGGCGTTGGTCGAGCGCCGACGCGGTGAGGGGGTCTTCCCCCCACCGCATCGGCGCTCCGCCAACGCCCCCTTTTTTTGGTTATTGATCAAATATGTGTACTAAAAGGGGGCGTTGGACGGGTGCCGACGCGGTGAGGGGGTCTTCCCCCCACCGCGTCGGCGCTCGGCCAACGCCCCCTTTTTTTTGGTTATTGATCAAATATGTGTACTAAAAGGGGGCGTTGGACAGGCGCCGACGCGGTGAGGGGGTCTTCCCCCCACCGCGTCGGCGCTCGGCCAACGCCCCCTTTTTTTTTTGGTTATTGCTCAAATATGTGTTACTAACTTGTTTTACCTGTCTTTAGAAGAGACATGGACGGTGAAAATGACCCACGCTACCCCGAAGAATTCTTATTTGGCATGATACGTGAGAATGTATATGTGCCTCAAGAAGGTGCCGATCGAGAAGACCCCAGAGTAGCCGACCAAGAAGGAGTCGGCCGAGAAGGTGCCGGAGAAGCTGAAATTGAAGATGATGTTTCATCATTTCTTAACCCTTCCGGTGACGGAATGGAGATAGAAATGTTTGACGACGAAGGTCAAACAAACACCGATGCCGAACGACAATTGCAAACAAACGCCGATGGCGAGGTATATAGATTTAGCTTTTGGTGATACGAAGGGAATATGCACATTTGTATTAACGACTTTTTCTTTTTTCAGCCCTCCGGATCGAGCAAATCGCATTCTAAACGAGGTCCGAGCCAAAAGTTGAGTGCGAATCAGAAGCTGACCATCGATGTAGTATCTCCAGATGGCAAACCGTTGGAGCCAACACAACACGCAACAAAATTTATAAATCAATGCGGAGTGATTGTTAGGGACATGATCCCGATCACGGTTCAAGAATGGCACGAGCCAAAGAAGGCACGTCTTGGAGCTACTTTTGTGAACAAAAGATCCAAGAAAGACCTTTGGAGGAAGCTCATGGAAAATTTCATTCTACCTCTGGAGTACTCCAAGAAGGATGATGATGGAAATGAAATTCCGGGTGGACGTGAAAGGAGAAGGAGAGTTAAACAGTTCGCTCTCAAGAAGATGGCTGAAGCATTCCGAGGCTTCAAGAAAATGTTATACGCGAAGTATATCGCAAAAAATAAAACTCCAGTGTTCGAAGGAGCATACGAGAAGTTGAGACAACAGTGGCCTGAATTTGTGGCATTCAAGGCATCTGAGAGAGCCAAGGAAATGTCAGAAAAAAATAAGAAAAATGCTGAAAAGAAGGAACATCACCATGTTTTGGGGCCAGGCGGCTACGTGAGAGCAGTGCCCAAGTGGGAATCTATGGAGAATGAATTGAGGAATAAAGGAATCACTCCAGGTACAGAGGGATGGCCCGAAAGGGCCAAGCACTGGTGGTACGGACATGGAGGATCGTTAGACCCGGCAACAGGGCAGTGTGTTCATCGGAAACAGACCTTTACTCCCACAGTAAAACTTATTAAGGCAATGGAGGATGCTCAAGCGGGATTGATCCGTGTCGACCGAGAGAACGATGAGTTGACACACGCCCTCGGGAATCCAGAACACACCGGACGAACAAGAGGCAAAGGCGCCGGTGTTCCATGGAAGGAAGGGTTTTCTCAGCACGAAGATCCGTACGGTTACAAAAGCCGTAAGAGAAAGAAGGATCGGGAAGCAGATCGGATCGGCAAGGTAGAACGTGAATTAGCCGACATGAAGAGTATGATACATCAACTTAGCCAGGGAGGCGGATCTCGGCTGCAGGAAGATCCAGCATTGGATCTTAATAGTCAACGGAGAAGCAGCGTGGCTTCCATGGAGGTCCCAGCTGATGAGCATGAAGCACCGGGGTCTCGCTACCCCGTGGATGATGTTAGGGAGATGACAAATTGTGAGCTACATCAGCCAATGAAGAACATGACCATCAAGGTGGCGAGCGGCGACACTTTACCTTGTCTACGTGAAGCACTCCACCATGGGAACCCGATACCGGCTGACTATGCTCGTGTCTCAGTGCTTGACATAGTCAGCTCGTTCGAGGACCTAGAGCTTGATTTTTCTACACCTGAAGGGGATCGGAGACTTGGAGATGTCAAGCGCCAAATCGTTTTATGGCAAAAGAAATACATCAAGTTTCCAGGCTCAGCGCCAAGGCCACCGACTCCGAGGAATCCAAGTCCACCCTCCCCCGGTGAACGTCGTCCACCTACGCCGCCCCCGAGTCCACCTCGGGCGCCGCGTCAGCAGACGCCACCCCCGAGTCCACCTCGGGCGTCGCGTCAGCAGACGCCACCCCCGAGTCCACCTCCAGCGCCGCGTCAGCCGACGCCACCCCTGAGTCCACCTCGGGCGACGCGTCAGCCGACGCCGCCCCCTAGTGCACCTCCCGCGCGTCAGCCAACGCCGTCCCCCAGTGCACCTCCTGCGCGTTAGCCAACGCCGTCCCCCAGTGCACCTCCAGCGCGTCAGGCAAAGCCGCCCCCCAATACTACTCAGACGGGGAAAAAGCGGAGCAGGTCCGCTACGGTTAGTACTACTGATAAGGTAGTACATAAGACCACGAAGATACCAGAGCCATCGCTAAAGCCTCTTCCCAAGAGAGCTTATGACCGGACTCCCGAGGAAAACGAGGCGATAGTATGCGCCGAAGTGAAGGCATTTCTTGCACCGAAAGTGCCTGAGCCCAAGCCGACATACACGCAGAAACAAAAGGACTGGGCTTATGCTATGCTTACTGCAGAGCCCCAATATAAGATGAATCTGCCATCAGACTATAAACGCGAAATTGAAAGGCAAAGTGACTTGGCCAAGGCAAAAAGAAGCGGGAAACAAATTCCCCAGCTTGGAGAACAGAAGAATCAATCGGTCGCCCCGCTCATAGTCGGCCCCCTCGATATCGATACGTCCTTCAGAGCCGATTTGGAAGAGGACCGATTGTTATTGGACCCCAGAGTAGTAGCAGCTGCTCAACTATTGGGTTTAACTGTAAGGGAGGCAAAACAGAACACGGACCTCTTGAATGTGCCTCTTGTAGTTATGTTAGGCCTTGAAGAAGCGCCACTGGGAGAGATAGTAGAGCAATATGTACTGGGGGGGCCTCTGATCAATCCTGAGGACGAACGCGGTCTATCAACACATATGCGAAATCTGCTCGGCTGGTACAAGGTGCATATACAAAAAAAGGACTTCAAACGTTGGATCCTCTTGGACGTTAGAGAGGAGCATTTCTTCAAAAAATACATCTTACATATTCCAATGGACGAATTGTTTCATATATTCAATCAGCGCGATCTCGACAAGTCTACCATCAGTTGCTATTGTCTGTAAGTGATTTATATTCAAGTATCTAGCTAAGCTCGTTCATTGCCTATATATCTTCATTAACTGTATGATTTTTGTATGCTATTATGCAGATTTAAGATGTTTGAATGCAAAAAAAGGGAATCCATGACGTTGGGTTCATTGACCCATATATCATTAATGAAAGGATGTTAAAAGATCACCCCAGAGACGTGGAGAGGGTCCTCTTCAGATTTTTTTTCAAGCAAAGTCTTAAAAGAGAACTTTTATTTCCTTACAACTTCAAGTGAGTGTTTCTATCTTCTAGACATTCATTTTTGCTTACTCGATGTTAAGTGTAATTGATGAGTTATGCATGCGTGTCTGCAGTTACCACTGGATTCTGCTAAAGATTCAATTGGACACATCAACTGTTTATATCTTGGACTCATTGGATAAGCCCGACGTCCTGATTAACGACATGAAAGAAATGCTGCAAAAGTAATTTCAATCATTACCCGACTATATCAGCTCCTTTCATTAATTTGCTGATATCAAGTATTTAATAACTCATTTGCTCATTTTCTTTGCCCTGTAGAGTTTGGACACGTTTCAGAAGGTCGGTAACAGGTGAATTCAACGAACATCTAACTTTTAAAAAGAAAAAGGGTTTGGTGCAACCACCGGGGACCAATCTCTGTGGATTCTACGTCTGCGAGTTCATTCGGTGGTATACCAGTGAGCGGAGAGCACATTCCACGGACTTTGATGTACGTAAATAATATTCACAGTTTTCTTTTATTATAATCAATTGTGTTGAGTTTCATCCAACTTATATATATCCATATCGATCTTCTTAAAGTTGTTAGTGATGCGGGAGAAGCTCCTACCAACCCAGCGCCTAAAAGCAATTCAAGAGGAGCTGGCGGGATTCATCATGGGGGAGGTCCTCGATGAGAAAGGAGAACATTATGTGGAGGACGACGAACGCTATCTGTAATTTAGTGATCTCCATGTAACTTAGTTTGTTTTGAAACTTGTTTGAAAAATAGTTGTACATACACTTGTTTGAAATTGTAGTATATACAGTCGCAAGACATCGTATAATATTATATATGCATGCACCAACATGTAATGTGTATGTACTAGTCGTAGAATATAGGTACGGAAACTCGTTTGAAATTCAAATGAACCCTAATCAAGCATAAACCCTAAACCTATAATCTGAAATAGCAATAAAAATAAAAACAAAAACAGAAGACTTTAGTCCCGGTTCTCATTACGAACCGGGACTAAAGGTCCCCGAGACGGCGCTCCCAGCCTTGCCCACGTGGACGGCCATTAGTCCCGGTTTGTTTGCAACCGGGACTAATGGCTGAGGGCCTTTAATCGCGCTTTGCTAGTCCCGGTTTGGAAACCGGGACTAAAGGCCGTTACAGACCGGGATTAATGGCCCTTTTTCCACCAGTGTCATTTTGTCTTATGTATGTTTTTCTATTTTTTGTTTTCATCAAACGAGATGGCATGTTTGCACTTTTGAATACCATACCGGAATTTTAGCAAAAAACTCTTTAATGTGGAATATATCCGTTTTAGCGAAACAAGAAACTAATAGTTCACATAAATGTATAATGTCCAATTTTTATTCTAGCCTAAAAAAAGAACGTCTTGATCATGTGCAAGTAATGTCAACTTGTCAAAATTCCAAGATCCCCCAATTTTGTCTTGGAAACCGTGTGCACTTTTCCTTAAAGTAGTGCAACGCAATGCAAGTGAAAATGTACGTGCTGCACACAGCAAGTATGCATATTTCAGTTTAATATAGTTATTAGGAATGTAATGATTATTCGCAACAAAAAAAAATCATGTTTTTTCTTTCTTCACAGAGCCACAGCCCAACCTTGTAATTTGGGGAGCTCCTATTCAGCGCCTTTAGCGTCGGGAACGAACCGACGCCTGAAGAATCTTCCGCATGGGCCAGCCCATTAACTTCCTCAACCACTTTCCTAGTTTGGCCTGAAGAATCTTCCATTTAAAAATTGTTCCATTTAAAATTGTTCCATTTAAATATTGTTCAAATTTCGAAAAACTGTTCAGTTTTTAAATTATTTTGAAAAAAGTTCACATTCAAATACGAATTTGTTTAAAATTTAAACTGTTCATAATTTTAAAAAATTAAAAATGAAAACAAAAACCAAAATGAAACAGAAAATTAAAACAGAAAAAACAAAACAGAAAAAGGAAAGTAGAAAAACCGGCTGGAAACCGACCAAAACCACCGGAAAAAAAGAAAGTCATGAAAAGGCCTAGTGCTTGGAATACTTATGGGCCGGCCCGTTTGGAAAATAGCTAAAAGAAAAAGGTACGCAGCGTCAAATAGGATTTGCCTGTAATTTGTGTGCTGAGCCAGGAAGAGCTGTTGCTCTGGGCTCTTGGGCCACGCCGCAGCCCGTTACTTCAGCCAACCCCAGCGTCTCGGCGTGATCGCAGCCGTCCAATTCTACCACCGAACCTAGGGTTCTCCTCGGGGCGGCCAAGAAATAAGACCCCCCTCACACCCGCCCGAACGGTTTCTTCCTCCTCCTCCTCCTACGCCGCCGCCGCCGCCGCCGCCGCTCGCCCGCTCCGCCGCAGTCCTCGCAAAGGTACTCACCACTCACGCCTCGTCGATTGATGCGTTTCTCCGTATCCGAAGGATCTTCTCACACAGATTTCTTGCTGTGCGTTGTGCAGATGGCGGTCCCGCTGCTGACGACCGAGATCGTGAAGAAGAGGACGAAGCACTTCAAGAGGGCGCACAGCGACCGCTACATCGGCCTCAAGGTGAGGCCCGACCCTTTCTCTTCCTGCCCGTCACTCTGAAACTCGTAGCTGGTGCTCCTAGTTCATCCGCTGACAAGCAGCTCGTCGATGCGTGCTAGATTTAGCTTTGTTTTGGATTCAAGGTCCTATGCCGAGTGGCAGCTGCTTGGCAGTTCTGTTTGTCTTGGTCATGTTGTAGTTCAGGACATCCTAGTAGCAGATCGTTAGGTTCAGTTTTGATTTAGACGCTTTCACTTGCAGCCTGAAATGCTTGCAAACAGTTTAGCCAGTTCGATTCTTAGTGGTGGTTGTTTGTGCATGGGTCTGATGTTTCGCCTATTAAGATGCCTCCTCTGGTTATGATTGCCTTAATTCACTGTCTTTCGGGATTCAAGTTATGATGGTGAACTGTATTGGTAATCTTGTATTAGGTTCTTGTTGATCATGGAACTAATGGTTTTAAGCTTGATTGCTGTAATGTGTGTCTGGGAAAGAATAAAACATGCTATGACTCTTTTACATCAGGGTAAATAAAAACTATTGTAATGAACTACTGATGTATACCTTGTCATATATATATTTTGCATGGAGACATCCTATTATATGGCAAAGAGCGCATATCTTGTCTGCTGGAATTTTTAGTTATCTAGTGATCTAGTCACCTCATCTAGCAGTACTGATTTCTGTTAATCTGCTAGAAATGGATCATTTTTGGCCGTACTGTTTCTGTCGACAAGCTGGCACTAATCTATCAGTTTGTGCTAATCCTAGTTGCTTTGGTCCAAAGGTTGTTTCAGTTATTTGTTTGCATTGGTTGCATGCTTATGCAATAGTTACCATGAAGATTCAGTACAGTTAATTATCTACACACCACTATTGTTTTTCTGTTTTGTATGAATAGTCTTGTCATCCTGGTAATTACAGAATGCCTGCACTTTTTTCCCTCTATTTTCCATTTGTGTACTTGTCTTGCTAATAACTTGTACTACTCATATGTGTAGCCAAGCTGGCGCAGGCCAAAGGGTATCGATTCCCGTGTTAGGCGTAAGTTCAAGGGATGCACCCTGATGCCCAACATTGGATACGGTTCTGACAAGAAGACCAGGCACTACCTGCCCAACAAGTTCAAGAAGTTTGTCGTGCACAATGTCTCTGAGCTGGAGCTGCTAATGATGCACAACAGGTATGCATTTTGAAATGCACCATGCTGGTTGGATGGTTGGTTATGAGAGCTGCAGTTATCATCTTCCATGTCCAGTGCCTGATCTTGTAGCGTTTACTGATACTAGCATCTTTCTGCAAACAGGACCTACTGTGCTGAGATCGCACATAACGTGTCCACCCAGAAGCGCAAGGCGATAGTGGAGCGTGCTGCTCAGCTTGATATCGTGGTCACCAACAAGCTTGCCAGGCTCCGCAGCCAGGAGGACGAGTGAAGCATCATTCTATAGCTTACTACTAGTCTTGGCGTCTGATGGTAGACAGTACACTGGCATTTCAGATATATTACCACCGTTTTTGCATTGCTTCTAGATATATCATGTATGAAGAATCGATTTGCTATGACATCGTGGAGTGTGCAACAAATATTGAAATCTTATGTTTTGCTGTCGTATTTCTTGGGTTGAAGATGTTATCAGATAAAATAACCTGGGTGAAAGTTGAATCAAGCATTGATCTAAATTGTTGGCTTCCTAGTCGCAACACCAGATTGTAGCTAGTAACTATGCGTACTGAAGCCGAGTGTCACTTCGGCAGGATAGCTGGAACACTCACATGTACAGTACGAAGCAGTCATGGCTTGTACGCACACCATTGTATATTCCATTTGCAAAATCCTATGCTTGCGGTGGCAAGTTCTGTGACTATTCATTTGAGTCATGCTCAGCATCTTTGATTGAGGAGATGTTAAGTAGTTTTTTCTTCTTTGAACAAAGAGAGGCCCCGTAGGTGCCAAATTTATTCAGCTCATGCCAGTTTACAGCGTGTATTACAATGCCCTGAAAGTCTGAGGATCGGATATGATAAACCATGAGTGACAGCGCCTGGGAAACCTGCTTGAACTTGGCAAGAGTGTGTCGAAATCCCCCAGAGAGAATTTGGATCTGACTCTGCTTTGGCAGTAGCCTCTTTGGATACTGATGATACGTTGTCCGATAGGAAAGAAAAATAGCTGATGCTTCTGCCTGAAGAGCAGAAGGCGTAGTCGCTATGGAGGCCTAGATAAAGCTGTTTGTGCTGCACCTTTCCTCTTTGGCATTGGCAGAACATGCTAGGCAACACACTCGGAGACACACGGTATGTCCAGCCGGTGGAGTGGAAGGATCGCATCTTCATCAAACACGGGTGGGCCGAGTTCGCCAAGCGAACGGGATTGACGCAAGCGATACCCTGATCTTCACCTACACTGTCTACTCTTAGATGAAGATTGCCATCTTTGGAACCAATGGTTGCGAGAAACCAACGATCCACATTCAGTAAGAAGTCTCCCCGAAGCAATAATCCTTAGCCAACAGAGCAGAACCTACTTTTGATCGCTAGCAGGACATTCAGTGTTGCTGCATTTTATCTTCACAATGATCCACCAAGTGGTAGAATTTTTTTCTTGCGCTATGGTTGATCATACAACGAGCAAGTGTTTCTAAGTGTGTTATATGTACGATCAAAGTGCATTGTCTACTTATATTACCAGTCTTAGCCATGTGTTTCACGTTTATGGAAATTCGGTCGATCGGTATGTCTACGTCTTACGAAAAAATTAGGACACAACACCCTTGCATCTCACCAACTTATAAACCTAACTGTTCGTTAAGTTCTAACCATGGAATCATAATCCTGGGCGGCATGTCGCCGCGCCATCCTGGCTAGTAGTATATAAGTAGGTGGGCAAAGACTACTCAAATGGAGTAGTAAATCTTTTTTGGTTGATACTCCATTTGAGATTTCACACATGTGTCACTAATTGGGTAGAAATTTTGTAAGCCTATACTAGTGTAGACTACATTTACCGACTGTCGCCTACTCTACAATGATCATCACATGCTACAACAAATTTCAAAATAATAATACAACTTTCTTAGTCCACGATCAAGTTTTCATATATATATGTGTGTGATAATACTCTCAGCGTTCGAGCAATTATCCGGGCTCAAAATTAACTTCCATAGGAGTGAGTTGTTTTGTTTTGGCGAGGCTATTAATGAGGTTGACGCATATGCCAACTTATTTGGCTGTGGACAAGGTCAGTTTCCTATGAAGTATTTGGGCATTCCGATACATTATCGGAGGCTAACAATTGCTGAATGGAAACTCGTTGAAGAGAGACTTCAAAAACGTCTTTCTAGTTGGAAAGGCAAGTTGCTGTCCTTAGGAGGGAGATTAGTGCTAATTAATTCAGTTCTATCGAATATGGTACTGCATATGATCTCCTTCTTTTTGTTGCCAAAAGGAGTTCTTCACAAACTAGACTATTACCGGTCTAGATTCTTTTGGCAAGGGGATAGTGAGAAAAAGAAGTATCGTTTAGCCAAATGGAGTGTCGTTTGTTGTCCTAAGGACCAAGGAGGGCTTGGTATTCATGACCTGTCGGTCAAGAATTCGGCGCTTCTTGGTAAGTGGCTCTTTAAGCTACTCACCGAGAATGGTACTTGGCAAACAATTCTTAAAAGAAAATATATTGGCCAAAAAGCACTTTCATAGGTTCTATGGAAACCAGGTGATTCGCACTTTTGGGCTGGCCTGATGGCGACAAAGAAAATTTTCTTTAGCCTAGGGACTTTTTCCATTAAAGATGGATTTGAGATTAGGTTCTGGAAGACAGGTGGCTTGGTGCTACCTCACTTCGAGAACAATATCCAGCGTTGTATAACATTGTGTGATACAAAGGTGATACTATTGCCAAAGTTTTGGAGACTTCCCCTCCGAATGTATCATTCAGAAGAGATTTGTCTGGTCAAAGACTTGTATCTTGGAACGCCTTACTTCTACGTTTGGCGAATATCCATTTACAACCTGGACATGACGAATTTCGTTGGAATCTTCACGAGAACGGCAAATTCTCTGTAGCTTTCATGTACAATGCTCTAATCCAACCAGACATTCCATTTGACAAAGTTAGTAATAACAGACTTTGGAAATTGAAGATTCCGCTATGTATAAAGGTATTTGGATGGTACCTACGTAAAGGAGTCATCTTAACCAAAGATAATCTTGCAAAACGGAATTGGCACGGTTGTAGAAAATATGTTTTTTTGTCATCAAGATGAAACAATTAAACACCTTTTCTTCCAATGTCGTTTTGCACGTTCTATATGGTCAGTCATCCAAATAGCTTCAACCTTATATCCGTCATGCAGTATTGCCAATATTTTTGGGAATTGGCTTAACGGTATAGATCATAGGTTCAAAAAGCTTATTAGGGTAGGAGCGATTGCCTTTATTTGGTCGCTATGGCTATGCAGAAATGATAAAGTATTTAGTGACAAACAATCTTCTATTTTGCAGGTTATATACCGAGGTATCAGTACTCTCCGTTTATGGTCCTCTCTTCAGAGGGTGGAGGACCGAGACCTCTTTACGGAGGTCTGTTCACGATTGGAGGTTACGGCGAGGGATACTTTTTCCCAACATGGATGGCCGCATAGTCTTCATATCGGTTCCTCAGTTTAGGCGAGATTACAATTTATCATCATGATATGTAATTTGCCTTTTTTTTATTAATTCTCGACTGTGGTTTGGGTTGTGTGCATCTTAGTTATGCAGAGGCCGAGTGTAATACTTAAACTTTAAGTAATAAAATGCTCTTTATCGAAAAATATGTGTGTGTGATCAGTCCTCACCTAAACTAAAGTTAGAGCATCCGAACGATGCAGCCCCTACGTCATTGCCACCATCAGAAGGCTTGGGCGCTATACACATGTACCATCGTGCAAGTATATCTCTCTACCTCCACTTGCATGAGTTGCATCACTTTTGATGGATACGGCTTTTTGTATCTTGAGAAACTAATGTGCTCCATCTGCTCTCGCATCACGCTGCTCATGAATACGGATTTTGTATACTGTGCTCTAGCTAGACTATGCCAACCGTATTGATAGATGAGAGATTCAGAGAATATGGCGCGTCCTACTCGTAACTGATGGGTGCCATCACGGCGTGACTTCGGAGGTAGGGTCGACGCTTGGATCCAGCGGCGCATCTAGACGCAGTGACACGGCCGCGCGCGGCGCATCTAGTCGTTACCGTCGTCTATCTCCGGACGGCATCGGCGTCTTATTTTGTTTAATTCGAGTTTTTAACATAAAATCATTATTTTTCTAGCTAAATTTATCGAATGGTATCACTTTTGAATAGCATAGATAAGGTTTCTTTTTTAACAAAACACTGAATGAGATAATCAGTGCAGTTTTATCCACAAGTACCTTCCGGACGCGGGAAAGGGCACACATAGTTTGTGTTTCTCAAACTACAGTCATGCTCTTGATCTGCTTCTCAAAGAATGCACTTCTATTTGATCTGCATTTCAAAGATGCATATTTTCTTTAAAACCGGTCAAAGCATGGTCATGGAGACAAAAGTGTCAAACTTTCCTTTTTTCACTATGCGGTGTTTCTGACAATGTGTCACAAAATTGCAATGGTACCTAACAAACTTATAATCGGACGGTGTGTTTTGACAAACGCTAGAAAACAACGGGGTCTTGTAGCAAATTTTTCATATTGGAAAAGATTTATATTAATTAAATGGCTATATACCATCGTGTTGTTATTGGGAAGTAAAAATTGTATTCATTAAATGGCTATATATCTCGTGATCTCAAAGCATAAATATATGAGCTGGATTTCATCATCATGAAATGGTAAAATAGGTCACATAAATTGGTATTCATTAAATGGCTATATATCTCGTGATCTCAAACCATTATCCAAAAATCTGGGTTGCTGCTCGTGGCCCTATAAATACAACCATTTGCATCTCGCAAAACAAACAAAAGAAGCCTTCTCCCTGTCCACCGTACCTCGTATTTCAATCGGCAGTGGCATTGCTTCATTTTGCTAGGTATATCTCGAGGTACTTCTCCTTCTATTGAGCTTTTGTTTTAAGCAATTCCTCCACGGGGATTATGAGGAACCATGCATGAATTGAGCAAACTAATATGAAGAAAATCTTTGTTTTCAAAACTAGTATATTGTGCAGCTAGAATCATTAGTTGTAAATTAGATTATACTGAAATTCTGCTCAATTAAAGTTTTTCCTTCTCAAGCACATTTTCCTTCCGTGTACAAGATGACCATGGCAAGCAGCACTGTGCGTGAGATACGCCGTTTGCAGCGTGCGGAAGGGCCCGCGGCTGTGCTCGCCATCGGCACAGCTACCCCACCCAACTGCGTGTCCCAGGAGGAGTACCCGGACTACTATTTCCGCGTCACCAAAAGCGAGCACCTCACTGACCTCAAACAAGAGTTCAAGAGAATGTGTAAGTTAAATCATGTCCATCGTATTCATTGATCTTGTTTTTTTAGTTAAGTAGTATAAGAGATTTTCTCAAGTAGAAAGATATTGGTTTGTATCACAACTCCTAATTAATCATGCAGGTCAGATAACAGGCACGGAGAAACGTTTCTTTCACCACACACAGGAACTGCTAGACGCTCACCCTAACTTCCTTGATGGCGGATGCCCGTCCCTCCATGAACGCATGCAGATCTTGACCGCCGCCGCTCCAGAGCTCGCCGCGGCAGCCGCGTCGAAGGCCATAGCCAAGTGGGGCCGTCCAGCCACCGACATCACCCACCTGATCCTCAGCACTAACTCTTGCGCGCATGCCCCGGGTGCCGACCTTGGCCTCGCCTCCCTCCTCGGACTCCGCCCGACTGTTGTACGCACATCGCTCCAACTCAACGGATGCTCCGCCGGCTCTGCTTCGCTCCGCCTAGCGAAGGACTTGGCCGAGAACAACCGTGGCGCGCGTGTCCTGGTGGCGTGCGTCGAGCTCACTCTGGTCGCCTTCCGAGGGCCGGAGTATAACTACCCACAAACACTCATCTTCCAGGCATCGTTCGGCGATGGCGCCGGTGCGGTCATTGTGGGCGCCGACGTCGTGCACCCCTTGGAGCGCCCGCTCTTCGAGATGGTATCCGCCTCGCAGACCGTGATTCCAGGGACGGATCATGTTCTTGGTATGCAGTTCAAGGAATGCGGACTCGATGGCCAGTTATTCAGGCGGGAGCTCGTGCCTATAGCGGCACAGAACATCGAGCAGTGCATGTCGGCTGAACTCAAGCGGCTTGGAGTTGAGGTCGAATGGAACGACCTCTTCTGGGCAATGCACCCCGGCATCCGTGCAATCGTGGACCACATCGAAGTGGCTCTCCGGTTGGAGAAGGGGAAGTTGGCAGCGAGTCGGACCGTGCTGAGAGACTACGGGAACATGCTTAGCGCTACAGTGATTTTCGTACTCGATGAGCAGCGTCGGCGAATGGAGGAGGACGAAGAGGAGGGTGTTTGGGGTATGATGGTGGGATTTGGACCCGGGTTCACTATTGAGACTATGTTGCTGCATGCCACCAGCAACCTCAAGCAAAGGTACTCTAAATGTATTCCATATTAGTTCTCCAAAAGGTAAATCGATTCAAAGTTTGATCAAGTATGAAGTTCTAATACTTTTTATTTTATATTGATAGGTAACACGCCGCATTGGTGAAGAGGATTCACCTCCTCCACATGTAGATCAACCTCCAACGCAAAGATGTCGAGCTCAACCGCAAGGACCTCACGTTGGACAAGGAAGGGTTGTTCTTATAACTGATGATCGATCTTTTTCACATAACTTCAATTGTCGGCGGGTTCTTGATTGCTATTGATGGTGCAGTAAATGACCGGCCAGTTGGGAAACCCCAAGAGAAGGTTTGATGAATATAGCAGCAAGTTTTTCCCTCAGTAAGAAACCAAGGTTTAATCGTCCAGTAGGAAAAAGCCAAACTACAGAAGGTGATGCTTGCTAGCTTCGCGACAGCTCCGGACAATTTATAGGGCGCCTCGTCCAAGCTTTGCTTTGCCAGCTGCAACGCAGAACCTGCACACAACACAACCAAATACTTTGTTCCCAACTTACGCTGAGGTTGTCAATCTCACCGGTTTGCTTGAAAAAAAGGGTATGAGCGTATCGAGTGAAAAGTAATAGTAGTATGCGAGTAAAGTAAACAGTGCGAGTAGAGTAAACATGTGATAGCAATATAATGGAAATAGGACCGGGATCCACAGTTCACTAGTGGTGCCTCTCCATAAGATAAAATAACACATGTTGGGTAAACAAATTATAGTTGGGCAATTGATAGAATAAAGACAATGTGCATGTCGAGAGGATCACTATGAGATTTACACTGGACATTACAACAAGATACATAGACCGCCATCCAACTGCATCTATGACTAATAATCCACTTGTGGCGAATCAATCCGAGAACTCCACAAGTATTAAGTTGCGAACAATAGATAACTGCATTAAGCAAAGTGTGTAATGTAAACAAAGCATATGCCCTTAAGCATATGAATGTTATTTTCTCCCTAGTGGCAACAACACATCTACAATCTTAGAGGTTTCTGTCACTCTCCCAGATTAAATAGAGGCATGAACCCAACTATCGAGCATAAATACCCCCTCTTGAAGTCACTAGTATCTACTCGGCCAAGATAGCTACTAACAACGGAGAGCATGCAAGATCATAACCAACATAGAGATAATATAAGATAATATTCAGCACATCAACTCAATCATAACACCAATATTCATTGGATCCCAACAAACACAACATGTAGAATTACATAACGGTGATCTCAATTATGTAAGGCAGCTCACGAGATCTAAATATGAAGCACATGGTGGAGAAAACAACCATCTAGCTACTGCTATGGACCCATAGTCCAAGGTAGACTACTCACTCATCATGCCGGAGGCAAGCATGGCGATGAAGAAGACCTCCTGTGGCGATTCCCCTCTCCGGCAGGGTGCCGGGAAGAGCTTCTGGACCCTCCCGATCTCGGGTCGACGGCAGCGGCGGATCGCGATGTATTTTGGAAAAGTGATCGGGTGTTTAGGTTTTTCCCATCGGGGGGTCTTTATAGGCGAAGGGGCATTGTCAGAAGTGGACCGAGGCGGCCACACACATAGGGGGTGCGGCCTAGCCCTGGGCCGCGCCGCCCTGTTGTGTGGGGCCCTCGTGGCCCCACTCCATCTCCTCTTCGGTTCTCTGGAAGCTTCCGTGAATTTCTGGATGTTTGGCTTTTGTTTCGTCCAATTTCGAGAATATTTCCTGTGTAACTTTTCTGAAACACAAAAACAGCAGAAAACAGGGAACTAGCACTGTGGCATCTTGTTAATAGGTTAGTTCCAGAAAATGCATAAAAATGCCACGAAGTGTAACGAAACACTAAGCAAATGGTGTAAAAACAAGCATGGAGCATCAAAAATTATAGATACGTTAGAGACGTATCAGCATCCCCAAGCTTAACTCCTGCTCGTCCTCGAGTAGGTAAGTGATAAAAAAAGAAATAATTTTTGAGGTGACATGCACCTACACAATCTTGATCATCTATGTAAGCGTTGTCTGCTGGGATCAAAAGAACTTAAAACATGAGCATGAAAGACATAATCTTGATAGAAGAAACTTAGCAACCATGTTATAACATGAAAAATAACACAAATGAAAGATCATGAAAATGAAACAATGAAAGTCAAACGTGTGTTCAAATCATATGGAAAACATACAAATGGTTTTCAGCTTGTCCTTCATGAGAGAGCAAAACATAAATGCATAGGACACCTTCAAGTTTAAGAGGGCGACTAGATACAAGTAATTTAAGAACAAGTGAAACCAACATCATGAATCAATCAATGAAAACTTTGGAACAATGCACATTATACTCAGAATGACAACTATGCTCTCTTAGACGGTGCATAAAGATAGAAGGTGGTGACTCAACATAAAAAGTAAAAGAAAGGCCCTTCGCGGAGGGAAGCAGCGATTAAACATGTGCTAGAGCTTTTAATTTGTAAAACAGAGAGATAAAAATTGGGTTTTGAGAGGTGGTTGTTTCATGTCAACGACTGGCAATGGGGTCTTACTATCTTCCATAATAAACAAGTGAGCGGTTCTGAGTTCTTTGAAAATTTGGCACATTTGTGCTCATTTATAAAGCTTTGGCACTCCTCCCCACCTTTTTTCCTTTCTCAAACCATGGCTAACCGATTCCATCGGGTGCCCACCAACATTCACATACTAACGAGGGGTTAACTCAACAAATGTCCTAGATGTAGGACTTAGGATCGGGGAGATAGGGCGTCGGATGAACTCGAAGATAAATTCAGTCAAACAAGGTGGCTATGAAAGTAAACGTGGGTGTAAAACCTAGCTTGCTTTCAATCTGTCCCACACCGTCCCCTCCCGGCCCCTATATATAGATGGCCAGGTCTCGAGGATCGGGTGGGATCCGGCACAGATTACAATATCGATATATGACATGAACTCATATTTCAACTAAAATTACAATTGGGCCTAGCTTAACGGGCCTCAGGGGTACTTAACTGACGGGCTCTATTACCTATACCCTTGTCAGTAGCCCCCGAGATTCTACCAGAATTGCAGATTCGGGTTGAATCTTGGATCTTCAATTCTTTAACTTGATCAATACTTGACTTCTTCAAATCTTGAAATCTTCGACTTGTTCTTTCGACTTATCTTTTATTATAATATCTCGCAAGGGGCTTTGATGAACAAGCCTGACAACTCTGACGGATCAAGAGGTCAGTTAACTGCCGGAACAGATACTTGCCACCTACTTCAAATTCAATCCCCTTGGACTTAAATTCGGGAAATCGGTCAAACCCATTCTTTTGCCGCATTTAGGACTTACAAAGAATGAGTCCTAGTGGTTCTCAGGGTACTGAAGGGTTTCGCAGCATAGAAAACAAAAAATTTCCTACGAGTACGAACAAGAACAAGCCAAGATCTGATCTACGAGATGCAAAACAACGAGCGAGAGAGATTAGATCTACATACCCTTGTAGATCGCACAGCGGAAACGTTCAGATGAACGTGGTCGGCGTAGTCGTACTAGCGTCTCCTCCTCGCGATTCGATCCGATCCAAGCGCCACAACGGGCGGCGCCTCCGAACGTTGCACACGTACAGCGCAACGACGACTCCTCCTCCTAGGTCCAGTAAGGTGGGGTGAAGTGATAGATGGGATCAGCAGCACGACGGCGTGGTGCTTATGGTGGAGAGTATTTGCGAGCAGGGGTTCGCCTACGCGCGCGAGGTGGAAGAAGAAAGGCTAAAGATCTAGTCAAACTAGAGCAAAAAAATACTACAAAAGACAGAGATGATGCCGGCTGAAACAGTTTTCAGTATTAGGTCTGACACCAACACCGGCCAGTCTCAGTTCTTTTTATAGGCGATCGTTGTCAAGAAAACTTGCTAAGCAAGATGTCCTTTTTCTTGGCCGAGCGACAATCTAGCTGATCCTCCGATCGATCCGATCTCATCCGATCAATTGGCGTGAAAAACAAGCTAGAACCGATCCAATCGATCTTTTTCTTGGAATTGAGCGAGTTGCTCCTGGCAACGTGCGGCCATGGGCGGATGGCACGGCCGGCCTAGGTAAGTTCCTGGCCGCTGGCCCATTGCCTTTTTTTTTTCTTTTGCCTTTTGCTTCTTTATTTAATAGTTTGTCTAGATGGACTACAAAATTAGTCCATTAGCAAAACTATTCTGTGGACTACTTTTAGCCCATATTTATTTCCAATAAATAAATATATTATTAACATTTATTAATTCAACTAATTAATAAATCATTAATCTTCTTCCTGGAACAATTCCGTAACTCTCCGAAATAGTTTCCATAAATCCCGAAACTACCCTAGCGTCAATGAGCGTTAAGTGTGTGACCCTACGGGTTCGAGAATATGCGGACATGATCACCATCAATAATCAATAGCGGGATCTGGAAATCCATATTGACTCCCACATATTCAACGAAGATCATTATCGGTGAACCATGATGTAAGGATTCAATTAATCCCGTATACAAATTCCTTTGTCTCACGATATTTTACTTGCCCGAGATTCGATCGTCGGCATCGCCATACCTAGTTCAATCTCGTTCGTAGCAAGTACTCTTTACTCGTTCCGCAATCCAATATCACCCTGTGATTAAACTCATTAATCACGTGTTTGCAAACGGTGTATGATATTGATTACCGAGTGGGCCCGGAGTATATCTCTCCGACATGGGAGGAACAAATTCCATCTCGATACATGCAACCCAACAAGTACTTTCCGATTACCTGAGAGACACCTTTATAATCACCCTCTCATAGGATGACGTTTGATGACCTCAAAGCTCTCTTCCGGTATCAGGGAGTGACATTATCTCATGGTCTATGGAATATGATACTGACATAGGAAAAGCTAGGCAATTGTGAACACAATGACACGATCTAATTGCTATGCTTAATTTGGGTCTGTCCATCATATCATTCTCCAAATGACATGACCTCATTATTAATCGACAACTCATGTCTATGGTTAGGAAACCTTAACCATCATTAATCAATGAGCTAGTCTAGTAGAGGCATACTAGGGACACAGTGTTGTTCATAAACCACACAAGTATTAATGTTTCCGCTTAATACAATTCTAGCATAGAATATAAATATTATCATGAACAAGAAATATGATAATAACAATATTATTATTGCCTCTAGGGCATATTTCCTTCAGTCTCCCACTTGCACTAGAGTCAATAATCTAGTCAATACTTGCGCGTTCAACACCTATGGCATTTCGGTGTTACTCATACGCGTTGCACGTGGTAAACTTTATCTACGGGTCTGATACTTTCAGATCCGTTTGTATTTGCATATCTTTTGCGTCAGCACGCATTACTCATCTTCTATGAGATGGCATCGTATAAACTTGGTCTTATAGTGAGACCTTTGTTTCTTTGCCGAGACTATGTTGTCACTATTGTCATACAATAGAACTACATGGTACTAGCACACTTGGAACTACACCTAGTTCTCTTGCTGCTTCTCGAGCAATTATACTAAGCCTTCGTTGCAGTATCCGTCACAATGTCTAACTTTGAAACTCATCCAAGTTATCATGGAACTTTCTTCCATCTTATTGTGCTACCTTATAACTCAAAACAAATAGCCTAAAATTGAGATTAAATTTTACCTGTATATGTGACAAAGCCAATGTAACACATTGCAATGAGCCATTTGTCACTTCTGCATACAGAACATATTCTTACTTCTTCAAAAGTACATAAGAATATTTTTACTATTATCCAACGATCATCATATGAATGCTCATAACCTTTTAGAGCATCGGACATATCTGGATATACATATCATGGTATACAAGATTGATAAAATCATTCTTGCGATTTCACTCATCAAGTGTCTAAACACTTGATTCTTGCTTCAACCTCTTCCATGCAACAAGAACCGTTCTTATTGTTTCCATATTGAACAAATTCAATATTTCATCTATGTACTCTCGCAAAACTATATTAAAGCCTCAATCTATCTATATAGACATTGATGCTCAATATTCTGATTTTACCTAAGTCGTTCATCAAAATCCAATTTCAATGAAATCTTAACAAATATCAAGAAAAACACATAATTTCCAATGACCAATATGTCGTCTACATAAAGCATTAGAAATATGTCTTAGAGCTCCCACTTACTTTCTTGTAAATACAAGCATCTTCAAATATCCTGATGAAATTAAAACTTTTAACATTTTCATCAAAATGAAGATTCCAACTTCGCTATGCTTACTTCTACCATTGAAGTTTGCATACATATCTAGCAACCTTTGAATTAACAAAACCCATTGGGTCGTGTCTGGTACACGTCCTTGGTGTGCATTCCGGTAGAGGAACGTTGTTTCATTTATTCAACTATCATATCTTAATATGTATTTGTTGCTAGAATATTCCATATGACGAAGTCAGGGCCCATCACTGCTTGTTTGTATATTGTTGGTTACTATTATCCAATAATATCCCGTCCTGAAATCTTGCTATTTGATTACGACCAACTTGGTTAAATAGGAACTTCGATGTCGTGACTACAACACATTGTAGATGCGAGAGCCATGAATGCAGTTGCCGCTTCCAGAACATTTTTCCGGTGTTGCGCTACTCTGATCATCTTGCTCAGGTCCAAAAACCTCATCAAGTTCTATTTTCCTCCCACTTAAACCTTTCGCGAGAAAACTCCTTCATAAGAAATTCACCTTTTAGCGACAATCACTATGTGCTTGGGTTCATAGTAGAAGGAATACCCATCGACATTCTTTGGGATAACCTACAAAGACTTACTAATCCGATTTTGGTTGTAAACATTTTACACATATGCCTTGCATACCAAAATTTAAGAAAAGACAACTATAACTTGTACGGTACCATTTCAGCAGATTGTGATGGCACTCTATTCAGTGAAAAGCAGTAGTCTCTAAAGCATAATCCACAAATTATATTGGTAGTTTTATTTCATCATTGATCTGACCATGTCAAACAAGGTTTGATTACATCCATCAAAAACTCTATACTCCTATGGTGTTTCACGAGATGCAAGTTTGTGAAAACAATTCACTTAACTCTTAGATGTTTGCTAAACTTGTAACTCAAATACGCTCTATTATGATCCAATCATAAATACTTGAATTTTCTTGTTACAATAATTTCCACTTCATAAATTGAACAGTTTCAATCATTTCATACTTCTATCTCATCAAGTAGATATACCATGCATCTATTCGAGTCATTGATGAAATAGAAAATACACCGTGCTTGACTTCACACCATGGACTACATACATCAATATGTACGACCTCCATTTAGTTAGTCGCTTGTTCTGTCCATGGCCCATGAACAAAGTTTAATCATCTTTAGGAAAAGTCTCACAAGCGTCAATCAATTCAAAATCAAATGACTCGAAAGTCCATCAGCATGGAATTTCTTTCATGTTTTAATTTCCAATATGACTTAAACGGTGGTGTCATATATAAGTGAAATTCATTTTGTCTTGCGACCTTTAGCATCAGTGTTATAAATATCTATTTTACCAACAAGATTTATAATAATCTATCCATCAATTATGGAAAACGGTAATAACTTGAACAACCATTGCTCTCATAACACCAGAACAATATAACAATTATTAAGTTCTCAATAAATCTTGAAGGCTAGGTTTGATGCCAACGAAAAGCACAATAACAAATTTATTTGTCTCTCGACGTGCATCATTACCACATTCTTTTGCTAGTTACTTAGGCCATTGTACTTCTTGTATAGTGTTGATTTGTATGACATTTCATACCAACATATCAGTATCGAATACCCAAGAATTACATTGTTAACGAGCAAAGAATACATCTATAACATGTATATCGTTCATATACCCGAGCTGGACATTTCCAGTCTTTTCCTTTCTACCAAATATTTTGCAGATCCTATTTAGCATTTCCTCTCCATTAGAAGAATCTATCAACATCAATTGTGGTGTCAATCATTTGACACATATGTCCAAAGGATGTTAGTCAAATACTAATGGCCTTGGATTTTGCACATTGATGTGGATCACCATTATCATATAATTAGTGTTCTTCTAGATTCTATTCTTTAGCATTCTTTTGGTATAGCAAAACAATTTAGCCAATACCCTATCATTCATCTTATCATGATAACTTTCATGATGAAACTACTATAGCTTATAAGGATGAATGCAAGTATAATATTAGTTCCCAAACTGTTGGGTGATCTGGACGCCCAGCGCCTTCAATCTTCGCATATATTCATACAATATGAGCATATTTTCTTTTACTAAATCATACTTCATCATTTTGCAAACAATCAAAGTTTTAGATATCAAATATCTTTCACTTTTGTTTGTTTCTGAAACGATTCTTTCAGCTCGATGATCACTTTGATTCTCAAACAATTTTGAAGATCAATTTCTCATGGAGGCAAACATGATCTTAGATGCTAAACATGAATCATTGCTCTTAGATTAATACAACTTATTAAATCATATGGAGCAAGCGAGGTTTGCTAAAGTTTGCAATAGGACTTAATCTTTAGTCTTGACATTTTAACTAAATGGTACTAGTCCGACAAGTGACTATCCAGAATTCAATAGTTCTTTTAACTCAATTAAAACTAAGTGTCGGTGGAAAACGGTTGCCAAAGACTACAACGACTTATGCAAATACACTAAGATTTAGTTCATGATAATTAGTTCAAGATAATTGAATTACTAATGAACTCCCACTAAATTCAACATCCCTCAAAGTTGTTTAGTGAAGCACGATCCAAATTCACTACACCGAGACCGATCATCACGTGAATGATGTAGCTTTAATGGTGAACATCAACATGTTGATCATATCATCCATATGACTCATGCTTGACCTTTCGGTCCATGTGTTCCGAGGCCATGTCTGTACATGCTAGGCTCATCAAGTTTAACCCTTGTATTTTTGCATGTGTAAATCTGGCTTACACCCGTTGTATGTGAACGTAGAGTTTATAGCACCCGATCATCACGTGATGCTTCAAAACGACGATCTTTCGCAATGGCGCATACGAGGGGAGAACACATTTTATCTTGAAATTAAGTGTGAGGGATCATCTTATAATGCTACCGTCGCGATCAAAGCAGAATAAGATGCATAAAGGATAAACATCACATGCATATACAATATGTGACATGGTATAGCCAATCTCCACGCACTTATCTCCATCTTGTGCGCGCCAGCATGATCTCCATCATTCCACCATGATTGCCTCCACCACGAATAGCAACTACGACTATTGCTAACTACTTAGCGATAAAGTAAAGCTATTACATGGCGTATAAAGAAGTTGACACGCAGGTCATACAAAATTATAAAGCAACCATATGGCTCCTGCCGGTTGTGAACTCATCGACATGCAAGTCGTGAAACATTACAAAACGTGATCATTGCATACATCAAATATATCATCATACACATCACATCTTGTGGCAATACCATATCACAAACACTCCCTGCAAAAACAAGTTAGACGCCTCTAATTTGTTGATTGCATGTTTTACGTGGCTTATGGGAGTTACGCATAAGAACGGTTCTTACCTACGCAAAGCCACAACGGTGATATTATGGTTGCTAACATCCGTTGTAAATCCCATGACTACTATAGTGAGAGAAACTGGCATCCACCAGCCGCATGTGTGGAACAAGCCACACGTCAAGTGCGGAGCCGGTCTCGCGAACGAGGTCGCGTAAGGTTGGCCTAGACCGCTTCGATCTCACTATACCGCGCCATAAGAAGTACACAAAATGGAGGTTTGCAACAGAAAACATCAACGCCCGCAACAACATTGTTGCGTTTTACTCGTGTAAAACATCTACGCATAGATCTCGCTCTGATACCACTGAAGGGTTTCGCAGCATAGAAAACAAAAAATTTCCTACGAGTACGAACAAGAACAAGCCAAGATCTGATCTACGAGATGCAAAACAACGAGCGAGAGAGATTAGATCTACATACCCTTGTAGATCGCACAGCGGAAACGTTCAGATGAACGTGGTCGGCGTAGTCGTACTAGCGTCTCCTCCTCGCGATTCGATCCGATCCAAGCGCCACAACGGGCGCCGCCTCCGAGCGTTGCACACGTACAGCGCAACGACGACTCCTCCTCCTCGGTCCAGCAAGGTGGGGTGGAGTGATAGATGGGATCAGCAGCACGACGGCGTGGTGCTTATGGTGGAGAGTATTTGCGAGCAGGGCTTCGCCTACGCGCGCGAGGTGGAAGAAGAAAGGCTAAAGATCTAGTCAAACTAGAGCAAGAAAATACTACAAAAGACAGAGATGATGCCGGCTAAAACAGTTTTCAGTATTAGGTCTGACACCAACACCGGCCAGTCTCAGTTCTTTTTATAGGCGATCGTTGTCAAGAAAACTTGCTAAGCAAGATGTCCTTTTTCTTGGCCGAGCGACAATCTAGCTGATCCTCCGATCGATCCGATCTCATCCGATCAATTGGCGTGAAAAACAAGCTAGAACCGATCCAATCGATCTTTTTCTTGGAATTGAGCGAGTTGCTCCTGGCAACGTGCGGCCATGGGCAGATGGCACGGCCGGCCCAGGTAAGTTCCTGGCCGCTGGCCCATTGCCTTTTTTTTTTCTTTTGCCTTTTGCTTCTTTATTTAATAGTTTGTCTAGATGGACTACAAAATTAGTCCATTAGCAAAACTATTCTGTGGACTACTCTTAGCCCATATTTATTTCCAATAAATAAATATATTATTAACATTTATTAATTCAACTAATTAATAAATCATTAATCTTCTTCCCGGAACAATTCCGTAACTCTCCGAAATAGTTTCCATAAATCCCGAAACTACCCTAGCGTCAATGAGCGTTAAGTGTGTGACCCTACGGGTTCGAGAATATGCGGACATGATCACCATCAATAATCAATAGCGGGATCTGGAAATCCATATTGACTCCCACATATTCAACGAAGATCATTATCGGTGAACCACGATGTCAGGATTCAATTAATCCCGTATACAAATTCCTTTGTCTCACGATATTTTACTTGCCCGAGATTCGATCATCGGCATCGCCATACCTAGTTCAATCTCGTTCGTAGCAAGTACTCTTTACTCGTTCCGCAATCCAATATCACCCTGTGATTAAACTCATTAATCACGTGTTTGCAAACGGTGTATGATATTGATTACCGAGTGGGCCCGGAGTATATCTCTCCGATATGGGAGGAACAAATTCCATCTCGATACATGCAACCCAACAAGTACTTTTCGATTACCTGAGAGACACCTTTATAATCACCCTCTCATAGGATGACGTTTGATGACCTCAAAGCTCTCTTCCGGTACCAGGGAGTGACATTATCTCATGGTCTAAGGAATAGGATACTGACATAGGAAAAGCTAGGCAATTGTGAACACAATGACACGATCTAATTGCTATGCTTAATTTGGGTCTGTCCATCATATCATTCTCCAAATGACATGACCTCATTATTAATCGATAACTCATGTCTATGGTTAGGAAACCTTAACCATCATTAATCAATGAGCTAGTCTAGTAGAGGCATACTAGGGACACGGTGTTGTTCATAAACCACACAAGTATTAATGTTTCCGCTTAATACAATTCTAGCATGGAATATAAATATTATCATGAACAAGAAATATGATAATAACAATATTATTATTGCCTCTAGGGCATATTTCCTTCAGGTACCCAGTGCGTCCACCAGGATTTTTCTTCGCGTCGTAGACACGGATACATGCCAGCAGAGCGCATCCATGTGCGTATACCAGGCCACACAGGATGGATCCTGGGGTCTTACCTTCGTGATATATTTCAATCACGGCATTCGAGTTTTGTCGCGATGACGCAACTCGAGAATCATATGTCGCAGCCTTGTTTGACTGTTCTAACATGTCAAATATTTGGGTTATTCCACCTTAATTGATAAAACTCCCTCCCGATGGAAGTAGTGATATCTTCAAAGTCTCTTTTGCATCCTTTCCTCCATTGTTCATTATAAAACATCGTCGGGTGCGCGCCCAGCGCTCCCGATGGGAGTAGCCCCCGAGGCTATAGTTAAAAAAACTTATTTCGAGTATAGGCTCAAAGACATTGTGCCTTCTTTCACGTCATGAGATCATAACGTGACTCAATAATATCATCGGGTGCGCGCCCAGCGCTCCCGATGTTAGTAGCCCCCGAGGCTATAGCCGAATATTTTCGGGTATAGACTCAAAGAATGATTTCTCCTTTACCGGACTCAATTTTTCGTCGGCTTCCTTATTTTTCCCTTATACAAATTTGCCATATCGAACCATCTTCAGAATGTTCATCTTACTAGTGTCCACTGCTATCATAGTCTTCACTTCTCGTTACCCGCACATTTGTGACGTCATTAATACAATTAATCTGTTTGTAATTATCTCTTGATTTTGACTGTTACCCATGGGCAGTGCGGTAATTTCGCAATTTCTCTGCCCGTTAGTGGGCTGCCTTTTCCGCTCCTTGCGCCACGTCTTAGCCCACGTTCCGTTACCAGGAAGCTATATAAGGGGAGAGTGGGGGAAAATCACTGTTTACCAGTTCATCGCTTCCGCCGCCGCCGCCATTGTTGCAATCTTTGCGCACCTCTGATCTCCTGCATAGCCCCCGTGCGCAAATCGTAGATGCGCTTGAAGCATCTGGCGCAGAAGAACAAGATGACCAAGGGGAAAAGTGCGAACGTCGCGACCAGCTGGGTGCCTTCCGTTTTCACGCAGAAGGATCTGGAGAAGGCCCAAGCTGATGGCCTCATCTCCAATGACGATCAGGTCATCTTCCCGAGCACCGAATAGATCCCCAAGCCCAAAAGCGGCTTTCGGGTGTGAAAGAGCATTTGCCCCCATGTGTGGTTTTGGTAATTAATGACAATCCCTATGGACTAATGTTTGCATCGAGTTATATTTGTAGGACTTGTCCGTAGACAACGCTTGAGCCATTTCTTGGTTTCAAGGTTGTAAGAAGATGCAAATAAAGAAGTTTATGTGATGATCAAGGGAGTTGAGCCTATAGAAGACATCATCATTATGAAGGAAGAAGATGAAGTCCAATGTTGATCAAGTCGAAGCGCAAGTTGAAGATAGGCATATAGAGGATATCATTTGCTTGAAGCTCGGTGTCCATTTGGTGTTAATGGACATGTGAAGATATTTCTACTAGTGTCTCTCCCATAGTGAAGTATGGGGGAGCAATCCGCAAGACTTCACCGAGCAAGCGCAATCAAGAAAGGTAGTCCAACTTGAGAAGATCAAGATCGTCACTATCTAGCTCAAGTGGAAGGCACAAGGCAAAGGTATGATCTTGATAGGGTTTCTTTCTTACTGGTCTCATAGTGTTTGGGAGACCGGGTTTTAGGATCGATAGCCGTACTATCAAGAGGGGCTCTCGAGTGAGTAACTTATTCGTATTGTTCGGAGAGAGCTCAAACCTTTGCATACTTGGCATTATCTTTCTTGGTTCTTATTTGGCTTTTATTCATGTGAGGTTCTAGAGCTTGTGGTTATTTCCATGACAAGCTCTAGCTCATCAAAAACAGATTTTGTATGGAACTCTAATTGCGTTTTTGGTGTTTGGAGGTTTTACCAATTCATCTTTATAGCTAAGTCAAACCTTTTATCATTTGGTTTCATCCTATTTTGTTGGACTATGATGTTTCTATGGATGATGTTGTAGAGCTCATCGTGGTGATTCCAACGAGCCCAAGATCATCGAAAACGGAGTCCGGATGCAAAAGTTATCGCTGTTTTCGTGTTGCTCACTTTTCTTGGGCGGATTATCCGGCCCAAACTTGAACCGGATAATCCGGCCGCCGGATAATCCGGCCCACTTTTGGACAAAAATCCGGCCAATAATCCGGCCAAGAATCTGGGTGACGCGCACTCTGGAACTTTTGGTCCTTAGCCATTTTCAAGGGGGGGCGGATTATCCGGTCCAAACTTGGACCGGATTATCCGGCCCTGCTGTTCTGCAATGGCTACAATCCCGGGAGGGGTATCAATACCCCTCCCCTTCTTCAAGCTTGGGTTAGCTCGTTTTCCCCTCTCTCTCCCTCCATTGTTGACCTTGGAATGCTTGCCCATCTCTCAATTCCTCCCATGATTCTTGCATATCTTTGAGGGAAAAGAGAGAGGAGATCCAGATCTACATTTCCACCAATCACTTTCTCCTCTTTGTGAGGGGAACCCATTGGATCTAGATCTTGGAGTTCTTTGTGGATTTTTTCCTTTGTTCTTCCTCTCATATCCCTCCATAGCATTTGTTGCTTTGGTAGGATTTGGGAGAGAAGGATTTGAGCACTTCGTGTGTTCTTGCCATTGCATTTGGTGCATCGGTTTGAGTTCTCCTCGGAGATTCGGTAGTGAAAGTTTGTTGAGCTTTTTACTCTTGGGTTCTAGGAGCCCTAGACGGCTTAGTGGCTTAGTAGTTACTTGGGGACCTCCAATTAAGTTGTGGAGATCTTCCCAAGCTTTGTGGTGCCTCCGTGGCAATTACTTGGGGACCTCCAATTAAGTTGTGGAGATCTTCCCAAGCTTTGTGGTGCCTCAGTGGCGATTCTTGGGAGCCTCCAATTGAGTTGTGGAGATTGCCCCAAGCTTGTACGGGCTCGGTGACCGCCCTCAAGTGTCCCATAGTGGTCGGGTCTTCCATCTTGGTGGGAGGGCTCGAGGAGATTACGGTGAGCCTCCGTGGCGTTTGGGGAGCCTTGTGCCTCCACACCGCTCCAACGGAGATTAGCACTCTCAAGGGTGTGAACTTCGGGATACATCATTGTCTCCGCGTCCCTCGGTTATTTCTATACCCGAGCTCCTTTACTTATGCAATTTACTTTGTGATAGCCTTCGTGCTTGAAGTTATATATATCTTGCTATCTCATAGTTGCTTATCTTGTCTAGCATAAGTTGTTGGTGCACATAGGTGAACCTAGTTTGTTTAGGTTTTGTATGCTTGGCAAATTAAACGTTAGTTTTATTCCGCATTTGTCAAGCCACTCGTAAAAGTTTTAAATCACCTATTCACCCCCTCCCCCCTCTAGGCGACATCCTTGTACTTTCAGGGTGCCTTTCTTTTGCACGGTCTTTTCCTTCCTGCCCACGAGTTCCTTCGCGGGCTTCTTTTCGTTTATGGTGTGCAGCTTCATCAGCTCACACCAAATTCCATTCTGCATATTGCTTGCTTTATAACTCTTTGCGAGTCGTTCCTGGGGATCGATCCCCATTTTCTTCTCTAGAGATCCCTCTTTCGGCTCCACCCCAGTGTCTCATTATTGAAGAAACCTGAACTGGGTGGAGCTGTTATCTCTGTCCGTGCTGAATCACAGTATTTGGAATTTTCTATGGCTACCTCGATACAAGGTTGGAGGACTAAATGGTTTTATATCAAAGATCAAAAGGTCTCTTCTTCCGACGAATACGGCATTGCTCCATTTGCTGCTTCCCTGGAATTGAAGAAATTGACCTCGTGGGACTCGCCTCCCAATGATGCTGAGATGGAGGAAGTCAAGCCACTTCTGGCCCGCATCCAGGAGCTGAAGGGTGCTAGAGGAGGTGCACTGTCGGGTACTCCACTCATGGCGTTTTTCCTGCAACGTCGAATTCAACCCATGCAGCATCGTCTCTCCAAATTATGGACATTTTCCGGCTTGGAAGATCATTCTTGAATATCCGAAGATCTTATGGAGAAGAAGGATCTCGACAAGCGTGTGAGAGCTCTTACTACTCTCACCAAGGATCATGAAGTTGCGGATTTAGCCGCTAGCTACTTCGACTCCGAGCATCCCTTGCCTGCGGTATGTTTTACTATCTTTATTCGCCTTGTTTTTCTCTTATCCTTGTTTGCCTTGTAACTCTTGGGTTGTTTTCTTTTCAGGATCATCGACTTCTTGTTTCTCGCCCTCCTCTCCCAGAGGGAGGGGCCATTCCAAATGTGCCTGTTTCCGCGGCCTCCGAAGCCCCCGAGGCTGAGGACAACCAAGATGGGGACGAAGGTGAATATTCGCTGGAAAGGACCAGCTCAACGATGTCACCTCCTCCTGCGCTTTCTGAAGATCTTGGCATTGACAAGAAAAGGAAGCGTGTCGAAGAGTTCGCTTCCTCGAGTGCCTCCGTTCATAAAATTGTGGCCGGGGAAGCCTCCGCGCCAGAGGACGACGTAGAGCTCTTCGACTTCATGGACTCGTAAGTGTCCTTCTGCTTGTTTTCATATAATATCTTTTTCCTGTCGACTTCGATATATGACTTTATCTTTTGCTTCTTTTCTCAGTGATGAGGAGAACCCGAAGAGATTTGCTGCTGCCGCCCCTATCACTGATGCTCCCGTTGTCGACGAGCCACCGTCACAAGAGGTCGATCCAGCAGCGAAATCTCCAAAAGCTCCAAAGAAGCCTGTGAAGAAGGTAGTCACTATTCGTAGTTCTAAGCGCGTGAAGAAATCGTCAGACGCCGGTGCTTCTCTTGAGGCCCATCAGTCCATGAGCTCCTCCGATGATGTGCGTGAATATACTGGTATATTTGCTTCTATTTTTTTGCGTGTTGATACTCACGTGCTATTTCTGGACAGAACTTGATGAAGAAATTTGTCGCCTTGGGCAATGAATGTGTCGAGTACCTGAAAGCTGCTAAGGCCTCCGAGGGTAAATTTCTTTTGCTATATTTGCTTATCTTGTATGCCTTTCTTTGCTTCTTTGCTTGACTTTCCTTTCCTCTTTGGTGAACTGCAGATGCTCTAGCGACAGCCAATGCCCGCATTTCGTCGCTGGAAGCTAACTTGAAGCTTCCAGGAAAGCTTTTGATGCCGCCACTGCTGCCAAGGTCAATGCTGAGAACTCTACTAAATCAGCACTGGCTAAGGTGAAGAAAGCAGAAAAAGCCCTGGCTGATGCTAACAAGGAGCACCTCCAGCGGGAACAGGTCGTAGCTGAGCGGCTGAATAAGATGTCTGCTGTTGCTGGAGGTGCATATTATACCTTTCTTTTCTTCTGTTGATTTGCTCACTCTCTTATGCTTGCTGATGTATTCCTTTTCTGTTGTTTTTTGTTTCCTTGGTTTTGCAGAATATACTGGGGTATCTGCATCAACTTTACAACCCGACAATGATCCCCTCATGGCCGCAGTTAGCTTACTGGAAGCGAACTGGATATCTATCCAGGAGATCTTCAAGTTGGTTAACCGCGTGCTTACGCGGATTTTTATCGGGTTATGGCCCAAGCAAAAGGCGGAGGTGCCAGATAATGATGTGAAGAAACTCGCCAAGGCCTTCGACACCCCTAACGATCCCATCCTTCTTATGAAGGGCCTCTCCTTGAAGCGAGGTGCCGAGGGGGCCATTGTGCTTTCATATGTAGATGGTGAAGAAGTTAACTGGGAGAAGGTGAGCTCTTCCCACGGCCGTCCCCGTTCGGAGCTGAAGGCTTTCTTTGAGAAGGCGAAAAAGTATGCGCCAGGCATCGTGTCGATGATTTCTCCTTCGGCGGCTTCTGCGACCGCTACTACGCCGATTTCTTCGGCTCCAGCGACAAGTGGATCTGTGCCTCCTCGCGACGCTGGTGCTGCTTCTGCTACGCCTACTTCTGCTGTGGATCGTGAGGCCGAGGTGGCGTAGACTTGGCCTCCTTTTGTAATTTTTAGTTTTACTTTGATGTAGTAAACTCTTAGTCGTATGTAGCCCGAGAACTTTAGCCAGAGGGCTTGCACTTTTGTAAATATTTCTTCTTTTGCGAAATGTCGTGTTCAGTTTAGCTTCTGAGATGCTTATCTTTTCTTTTCTTTTGGCTTCCAGCCTATGCGTGCTGGTGGATCGTCGGGTCACGATCAGGCTCCATCTCCTGCCTATATTTTTGACTCTGGAGCTTCGTCGCCTCCTCGTCCTTCTTGCCGATGTGCTGAGTATTCCTCAAGGATTTTAGACCTTGAGAGCCGCTTGTCTTTGGCGAAACGCCAAGCGCAGATGGCTATTGATAAAGCCAGCAAATCTTGCGGTTTGATGAAACAGATATCCATACTCGAGGATAAAGTGTCGGGTCTGACGGCTAGAGTTGTACATCTGGAGGAGTGTGACTCCTTTCTTGTTGGTTGATGCTTGCGGTACGGTTAATGTTCACCGTCCAGTTGGGAACCCCAAGAGGAAGGTATGATGTATATAGCAGCAAGGTTTTCCCTCAGTAAGAAACCAAGGTTTATCGATCCGAAGGGGAAGAAGCCAAACGACTGAAGGTGATGCTTGCTAGCTTGCGACAGCTCCGGACAATTTATAAGGCGCCTTGTCCAAGCTTTGCTTTGCCAGCTGCAACGCGGAACCTGCACACAACACAACCAAATACTTTGCTCCCAACTTACGATGAGGTTGTCAACCTCACCGGTTTGCTTGAAACAAAGGAATGAGCGTATCAAGTGGAAAATAGTAATAGTATGCGAGTAAAGTAACAGTGCGAGTAAAGTAAACATGTGATAGCAATATAAAGGAAATAGGACCAGGATCCACAGTTCACTAGCGGTGTCTCTCCATAAGATAAAATAATACATGATGGGTAAACAAATTACAGTTGGGCAATTGATAGAATAAAGACAACATGCATATGATGAGAGGATCACTATGAGATTTACTCTGGGCATTACAACAAGATACATAGACCGCCATCCAACTGCATCTATGACTAATAATCCACTTGTGGCGAATCAATCCGAGAACTCCACAAGTATTAAGTTGCGAACAACAGATAATTGCATTAAGCAAAGTGTGTAATGTAAACAAAGCATATGCCCTTGAGCATATGAATGTTGTTTTCCCCCTAGTAGCAACAGCACATCTACAACCTTAGAGGTTTCTGTCACTCCCCCAGATTAAATAGAGGCATGAACCCACTATCGAGCATAAATACCCCCTCTTGGAGTCACTAGCAACTACTCGTCCAAGATAGCTACTAACAACGGAGAGCATGCAAGATCATAAACAACATAGAGATAACATAAGATAAATTTCAGTACTTCAACTCAAGCATAACACCAATATTCATCGGATCCCAACAAACCAAACATGTAGAATTACATAACGGTGATCTCAATCATGTAGGGCAGCTCATGAGATATAAACATGAAGCACATGGTGGAGAAGACAACCATCTAGCTACTGCTATGGACCCATAGTCCAAGGTAGACTACTCACACATCGCTCCGGAGGCAAGCATGGCGATGAAGAAGACCTCCGGTGGCGATTCCCCTCTCCGGCAGGGTGCCGGGAAGAGCTTCTGGACCCTCCCGAACTTCGGGCCGACGGGGTCGACGACGGCGGCGGCGGATCACAATGTGTTCTGGAAAAGTGATCGGGTCTTTAGGTTTTTCCCGTCGGGGGGTCTTTATAGGCGAAGGGGCATCGTCAGGAGTGGACCGAGGTGGTCTCACACATAGGGGGCGCAGCCCAGCCCCTGGCCGCGCCGCCCTGGTGTGTGGGGCCCTCGTGGCCCCACTCCATCTCCTCTTCGGTTCTCTGGAAGCTTCGGTGAAATTCTGGGCGACTGGCTTTGGTTTCGTCCAATTCCGAGAATATTTCCCGTGTAACTTTTCCGAAACACTAAAATAGCAGAAAATAGGGAACTGGCACTGTGGCGACTTGTTAATAGGTTAGTTCCGGAAAATGCATAAAAGTGGCACGAAGTGTAACAAAACACTAAGCAAATGGTGTAAAAACAAGCATGGAGCATCAAAAATTATAGATACGTTGGAGACGTATCATTTGTATCGTCAAATCTGCTTGTGAGCTGCTGCGATGTAAGGTTTCCTGCGACTTTCCTCTTTTTCCTTTTTACTCCAATACTACTGGCCAATGACTTTTATTGTTGTAGGCACTTGCTTGGACTTCGTTGCTGAAGCACGTCGGGTTGCTGAGCAAAATACAGCTCTGGAGAAGGCATCAGAGGGGATCGACAGTTTGTGGTCCGATCCTCGACGCCGTCGTGCTATTGTGTTGCTTCAAGATCGTGCTCAGCATATTGGAGAGGTAGTTGATGGTTGTCAAAGATCTCTGATAACCATGCATTATGTCATGCTTCCTCGCAATCCTCTGCCTGGAAGCTTTCCATTGTTACTCGATACTTTTAGATCTAGTTAGCGAATTCATCGGCTGATAGAGCTGAACTTGGTGGCTGGAGCCAATTTTGCTCTTGGGTGGGTGCGTAAGTGGCATCCAAGGCTTAATTATAGTTCCATGTCACTGAGTTATCCTCCAGGTGGAGCTAGTTTGCGAGTTCATTTGGAGAATACCCTGCAGCCTGCCAGAAGGATTATAGCTAGGCTGTTGCGAGAGGATGCCGCGTTTTTCCGTGAGCATCATTACTTAGATCCCCTGGGGTGGATGATTCTGATAACCCGATGTTATGATGTTTATGTATTTTGCGTATAGAACGCTAGGGTCGTCGTTTCTTGACCTTATTGTCAGAAATTGTTCTCAGAATATTTTATTGCGTGCGCCACGTTTTTGTTTAAAGACACGTAAACTCGAATGAGAGGAACTTTGTCTTTATTTATGCTTATAATGTAAGATACATAGGGTGACCCAAGAGATCCGGCCGATGACCTGTGTTCTGGATCTAGAGGGCATTGCCCTGGAACAGCTCGTGGCTTTTACAACCTTATTCTTCTACTCTAATTTGTCACCTTGTTGTTCATGCCATCGAGGTCTTCTCTTCTTCTCCTATAGACTTGTCTTGTTCTGATGGCTGTACCCGAGGTTTCTTTACTTCTGGCTCCTTGGGGTTTCCTTCGAGTTGCTGTGTGACTCCTGTAGTCATGCTTTTTGTTTTGTAGTTAGGTTCCCCGTAGCTTGCCATCATGCCGAAGTTTTGGGCCATCTTGTGAAATTCCTTGTCGCATAGATCTGATAACTCGAAGCTTCCTTTGACTGTAATAATTCCTTTGGGTCCTGGCATTTTTAGTACCAGGTAAGTGTAATGAGGTACTGCCATGAATCACGAAAACGTGGGTCGCCCGAGGATCGCATCATATTGTGATGGCCAGTCCATGACTTCGAAGTTGAGTTTCTCCTTTCTGTAGTTTTGCCAATTTCCGAAGCAGACGTTGAGTGCTATTCGACCAAGTGGATAGTTAGCACTCCCTGGGACTATTCCGTGAAAGGAGCAATCAGTTGGTTTCAGGAACTCCAATAAAATGTGCATTGCCCGTAGATTTTTTGCGTAGATTAAGTTTATCCCACTTCCTGCATCCATGAATATTCTGTCGACATCGTATGTCCCTATTTGAGCTTTGAGTACCAAGAGCGCGTTTCCTGGCCGAGGTACTGTTATTGGGTGGTCGTCTCTGCTGAATTCTATGGGTTGTTCTGACCAATGTAGATATTCCATTGGTGCTGGAGGTGAAGTTATTGCGAGGTTAACTTGTCGAGTTATGCTTTTCTCCTCTTTGTTCGACTGGGGCACTGGCTGTATCATTGTCATAATGTGCCCTTTAGATGGAACATATCCTTCATCGTCGTCTCGTCCCTGGTTTGATTGATCTTGGCTCTTGGGAGCTCCACTGTTTCCTTGTTGGGTTGCAGGTGCATTGCTTGTGTTTCCTTCGTATCCCTGCCATTTTGCCTCGACTTGCTTGTTGAGTGCTGCCTCCTGTAATTTCAAGAACGTAGTGCAATCTTTCATTGCGTGTCTGGATACTCGTTTCCCATCGACAAACACAGAGTGAATATGACATGGTCCGTTGAGCATATCTTCTGGTGATGGGTTGTACTCTCTGGATTCCCTTGGCTGAAACTTTTTGTAATCTTCTTTGCTGTACCTATGGTATCCCAAACTTTTACGGTCGTTGCCTTGGTAGTTGTTATCTTTGTACCCCGCGGCTACTTGGCTGTGAGAGCCGTAGTTATCGTAATTGCGGGATCTTCTCCTTTGACCTCCATATATGTTTCCTCTATCATCCTCTGGCGATCGTGTGCGCTTATTCTTGCACACATCTTCTCCATCTACAAATCTGTTTGCTACATCTATTAGATCTGATACTGTTTTCAGCTTGATTCTGCCCATCTCTTCGACTAGTTCTCCTCGCCGTAACCCGACTATGAATGCGTCTATTGCTCTTTCATCCGAGACTTCGACTGCCGAATTTTTGATTATACTCCACCTTTGGATATATGCTCTTAATGTCTCCCCGCGTTGCTGTACGCAGGCTTTGACTTCTTCTATGGATGCTGGCCACTTGTATGTCGACTTGAAGTTACTCGTTAATTGTTTTGTGAGCTCCTCCCAGCTTCCAATTGTTTCCTTTCCTAATTTGCTTAACCATGACCTTGCTGCACCGGTGAGGTGTAATTGCAAACTTTGCATTGCTGTTTCCCTGGTTGCTCCTAATAGTTTTACTGCTTGTAGGTAGTCTGAAAGCCATGACTATGGCTCCTGAGATCCGTCGTACTTTTGTTGGTCATGAGGTAATTTGAAACCTCTAGGTACTAGCGTGATGCGAACCCTACGGGTAAAGCATGGCGCCCCCATCTCCTTTTCATCGTCTTCATAGTCGTATGTTCTATTGGGAGTTTTGGATCGTCGGGCTCCTTTGTTCTTTGGACTGTTGTATCGTCCTGGTGATGGCGTCCTAGATCGTCGACTTCCACTTCTATGCCGAGTACTGTTGTGATGGCGTGGTGATCTTGGTTTATGGGTTCCTTTGTTGCGAAATGCCTCTTCCTCTTTTGCTGAAAATTTGTTGCCTACCATCTTCAATCCATTTAGTGTTGCACGGTGCATATGTTCCCTCGGGTCTCCTGGATTTGGTCGTGCTGTATGTAGGTATGCTTGAGCTGCCACCAGTGCTGCTTTAGGAGTTTTTGGTATAATGTTTCCTTGCTCATCGACCGATAGGAAGGACGATTCAAGGTTTTTGGAGATGCTTTGCCTTTCTGAGTACTCGAGATTTTCATATCTTGATCCATGTCGATGATGCCTTCTGTTTGTGTACGACGCGTCACTGCGTGCTCTGCGAGCAGTGTCACTTGCTGCAATGGCTGAGTCCTTCCTTTTCTGTATTTCAATCCTCTCCTTCGCTAATTGCTTCGCCTGCTGCCATAGGGCGTAATGGTATCCCAAAAGCATGTTTTTGCTGGAGTTTGTTGGTATTGGCGTGCCGTGCTCCACAGCTGTTTTGATTATTCTCCACTCATCGACTGATAGTCGAACTTTCTCCCTTGTTGCAAGGGAGTCTGCGGTTTCTGCTTCTGCTAAGTAATTCGCTCCTCTGTTTATGTTTGCTGGATTAAGCACTGGATTGTTGTTTTCGTCGAGTTCTTCTGAATTGTCTCCTGTGATGGCTAGTATCTGGTATCGATTGTCGAGTTTGCTGTTGTTAGTTGAGAGGATCGAATTGTCGTCTTCAGAAAGTTCTAGTCCTGTCTTCCAGGTGTCTGTTGATTGATCTGAGGTGTCATCGTGGCAAATTATGAGATCTTTGAGTTGCACTTCTATGTCAAAATTCTCCATGGTTTCATCGCCTCCTGTGATTTTTCTTCTTCTGCTTCTGCCAAGATGACCGGCGAGTTTACCTCGCTGGAAGAGCCTGATGATTTCAACATTGCTACTGTCTTGGGCTCACTTGCCGACGGACCTGGTTTCGTCGGATCTAAAAGGCAAATCGAACCTAGTGATCCGACGCGAAAGTTTAGACTTCCGTTCGTCAAATCCATATCTTGATCCATGCTCTCAAATATTTGCGTGAAACTTGACTGGTGAGGTTGAAAATCGACGGTTCCGAAGGGTATCTGAATTTCGTCGACTTGCGGATTGCTGTTGGCTAAAAGCGAAAAAGCCGTCGAATTCATGATTCTAACGCCCAGAGTCCCCACGGTCGGCGCCAATTGACGAGGGGTTAACTCGACAAATGTCCTAGATAAAGGACTTAGGATCGGGGAGATAGGGCGTCGGATGAACTTGAAGGTAAATTCAGTCAAACAAGGTGGCTATGAAAGTAAACGTGGGTGTAAAACCTGGCTTGCTTTCAATCTGTCCCACACCGTCCCCTCCTGGCCCCTATATATAGATGGCCAGGTCTCGAGGATCGGGTGGGATCCGACACAGATTACAATATCGATATACGACATGAACTCATATTTCGACTAATATTACAATTGGGCCTAGCTTAACGGGCCTTAGGGGTACTTAACTGACGGGCTCTATTACCTATACCCTTGTCACATACCATGGAGGAGTGTCTTTTTTTCTTTTTTAGAATTAGATTGCAATGGTCTGACCAGCTCTCATACAAAATTAATGACGAGCAGATGAAGCTGCCTAGTCGAGGGATACTTAATTTAATATGGAAGATAGCAATTCCGAGCACTACGTCCCCATGAGCTAAAAACAGTGGCACAAAACGAGAAGTAGTTGAAAGTTTTGAAAGGTAGCACATGAAAATTTACTTGGAATGGCTTACAAATACCATGGATGGGAATTTATAGTGGACACAAATGGCAAACTTGGTTTTTAGGAGTTGGATGCACGAGTAGAGCTCATACTCAGTACAAAATGAGGGCTAGCAAAAGACTGGGAACGACCAACTAAGAGAGCAATAACGGCCATAATCATGCAGAGCGACAAAGCGACATTAAAAGAAGCATAAGATGGCATCAAAAGTCAAAAACTAAATGATCATAGAGGCTATTGGCGACTTTGTAAGAGTCTAACATGTGTGAGCATGCGCCAAGTCAACCCAAATAAATCATCAAGGAGAAAACCAAAATAATGCTTCCAAACGATAAAAACAACGCATGATTTTTTCAAAGGCTCATTAAGCAATCTCAGTCATTTGAGACAAGTCATGCTACAGCAAAACCACTAAGTATACTATTAAAAAGACATCAAGCACGACATGCAAAAGCCTAGGCCACAGTCTACACAAGCTCCTTTTTGTACGACTTTTTTGCATAAAGCTTTTTCTCTTTTCCAACACCATTCAAACTTTTTTGAAACAACTCTTTTAAGGAAAACCAACATGGACCAGAGGTCAAAATGCACCTTGATGTAAAGATATAACAAGATCTGAACAAAAATCAAGGCGAAAATCGAAAGCTAAACGCAGTTCTAGAAAAAGAGAACACTCATTGAAACGATAAGAGTGAAAAACGGAGTGTTCTTGGCAAATGAAAAGCAAGACAACTTGTCCAAAAGGAATTTGTTGGGGTCCAACCATTTATTGCAGCAAACAAAACTAAACAAAACTGAAAACTAAAAACAACTGACGCTCCAAGAAAAACGCATAATGCATGAAACAGTAAAAGTATAGTGTGTTGAAAGGTGACCTGATTTTTGCCGATGAAGAAGGGGTGCCTCGGGGGCATCCCCAAGCTTTGATGCTTGTACCTCTTGGATATTTCTTGGGTTGACATGGGAATCCCCAAGCTTGAGCTTTTGTCCATTCTTCAACTCATCTCATCATTCTCCAATCCCTACACTTGAAAACTTCCTTCATACAAAACTAAACACAATTCTATTAGCAACATTAGTGTAAGCATAACATTGAATGAACCCTTTTTGCTTCAGGTTTCAACTCAAAACCACCACATATAAAGCATATACTACTGTAGTAACTTCCCCAAAAGTTCCGTGATCAAAAGAACTCAAAAAGAAAGCGATCGAGCGGCAAACACAAATAATGACAGAAATCTGTCAAAATAGAACAGCTGACAAAGGTCGAATTTTTAGAGTGTTTTCTGTTGCTCAAATAAAAAAGTGTATAACTAATGAAAGTTTTTATATAACCTGGAGCATATGAACAAGAAATCGCAGGTTCAAAAGATATTCTGAGAATTTTCACGAATTTTTACGGTGCAGCACCGAAAACTGTTTCAGGACAGCAACATCCCCAAATCTTACCTCACTCAAATTAGAGGCTTCTCTTGGCACAAAAACAAAATAAAAAGGATAAGGAGAGGTTATTACAGTAGTAATAACTTCCAAGACTCAAATAAAAGAAAAAGAACTGAAAGTAAAAACATTGGGTTATCTCCCAAGAGTGCTTTTCTTTAACGCCTTTAAGCTAGGCGCAGAAAGTGCGAATCAAGTAATATCAAGTGATGAAGCATCAAGCTCATAATTTGCTCTAAGAATAGAGTCAAAAAGGAATTTCTTTCTCTTCCTAGGGAAGTGTTCCATACCTTTCTTGAGTGGGAATTGATATTTGATGGTGCCTTCCCTCATATCAATGATGGTACCTACAGTTCGAAGAAAGGGTCTTCCCAAAATAATAGGACATGAAGCATTGCATTCAACATTCATGACAAGAAAATCAACGGGAACAAGGTTATTGTTAACCATAATAAGAACATCATTAATCCTTCCCAAAGGTTTCTTCTTAGCAACATCAGCACTAGGAACATCATAATAACACTTTTCAAGAGGTGGTAAATCAAGCATGTCATAAATTTTTCTAGGCATAATAGAAATACTAGCACCTAGATCACATAAAGCATGGCAATCAAAACCATTAACATGCATATCAAGGATGGGTTCCCAACCATCTTCTAACTTCTTGGGAATAGAAGCTTTTTGCTTCAACTTTTCATCCCTAATTTTCATGAGAGCATTGATAATATGCTTAGTAAAAGCAACATTTAAAGAACTAGCATTGGGAGTCAAAGCAAGATTTTGCAAGTACAAAATAACTTCAGATATATTGCAGCCATCAACATCAAAATCATTAAAGGAAATAGAGCTATCATCTCCTACACTCCGAAAAATTTCAGCACTCTTTTGAGAAAAAGTTTTTGCTGTTTTAGGCTTTTTAACACTAGGAGTGGGAGTTTTCTCTACACCAATCAAAGTAAGAGGATTGCTAGCATTAGGAACAACATCATTAGAGGTAGTAATGGTACATACCTTCATATTTCTAGCCATCTCATCTTCTCTTTCCCACCTGGCATGCAATTCTGCTAGCATCCTAACATTTTCATCAATTCTAACTTGGATAGCATTAGCAGTAGCAAAAGGATTGTTCTCCTTCACATCATTAGGCAACACTTTTAATTTCAGAAGTTCAACATCATGAGCAAGGCTATCAACTTTAGAAGCAAGAATATCAATTTTGCCTAACTTTTCCTCAACAGACTTGTTAAAAGCATTTTGCTTACCGATGAAGTCCTTGAGCATTACCTCAAGCTCGGAGGGCGCGGCCCTAGTGTTGTTGGAGGAATTACCATAAGAGTTACCATAACCATTACCATTGGTAGAAGGATACGGCCTATAATTGTTACTAGCAAAATTATTCCTATAAGCATTGTTGTTGAAATTATTATTTCTAATGAAGTTTACATCAACATGCTCTTCTTGAGCAACCAAAGAGGCTAAAGGAACATTATTAGGATCTACATGAGTCCTATCATTAGAAAGCATAAGCATAATAGCATCAATCTTATCACTCGAGGAAGAGGCTTCCTCAATAGAATTTACCTTCTTACCTTGTGGAGCTCTCTCGGTGTGCCATTCAGAGTAATTTACCATCATATTGTCGAGAAGCTTCATTGCGGTGCCCAAGGTAAGGGATATAAAAGTGCCCCCAGCAGCTGAATCCAATAGGTTCCTTGAAGAAAAATTCAGTCCTGCATAAAAAGTTTGGACAATCATCCAAGTAGTCAGTCCATGAGTGGGACAATTCTTTATCATAGATTTCATTTTTTCCCAAGCTTGAGCAACATGTTCATTATCAAACTGACTAAACTTCATAATATTGCTATGCAAAGCTATAATCTTAGCAGGAGGATAGTATCTACCAATAAAAGCATCCTTACACTTAGCCCATGAATCAATACTATTTTTAGGCAAAGATAGCAACCAATCCTTAGCTTTTCCTCTCAAAGAAAAAGGAAACAACTTAAGCTTAATAATATCACTTTCTACATCCTTATATTTCTGCATCTCACATAGCTCAACAAAATTGTTGAGATGAGCTGCAACATCATCAGTACTAGCACCAGAAAATTGCTCTTTCATAACAAGGTTCAACAAAGCAGGCTTAATCTCATAAAAATTTACAGCAGGACCAGGTGGCGCAATAGGAGTGCAGATAAAATCACTATTATTAGTGCTAGTAAAATCACACAACTTGGTGTTCTCATGAGTACCCATTCTAGCAAAGCTAAAAGCAGACAAGTAAAAACAACTATAGAGAAAACTAATTTTTTTGTGTTTTTGATAAAACAAAACAAGTAAAAATAAAGTAAAGCAAAACTTAAAACAAAGTAAAGGATGTGCGTGCGAAACTCCCCTTGCAGAAGTCTTCTTTTTCCCCGGCAACGGCGCCAGAAAATGTCTTGATTGCTATTGATGGCGCGGTAAATGACCGGCCAGTTGGGAAACCCCAAGAGAAGGTTTGATGAATATAGCAGCAAGTTTTTCCCTCAGTAAGAAACCAAGGTTTAATCGTCCAGTAGGAAAAAGCCAAACTCAAGAAGGTGATGCTTGCTAGCTTCGCGACAGCTCCGGACAATTTATAGGGCGCCTTGTCCAAGCTTTGCTTTTCCAGCTGCAACACGGAACCTGCACACAACACAACCAAATACTTTGTTCCCAACTTACGGTGAGGTTGTCAATCTCACCGGTTTGCTTGAAAAAAAGGGTATGATCGTATCGAGTGGAAAGTAATAGTAGTATGCGAGTAAAGTAAATAGTGTGAGTAGAGTAAACAGGTGATAGCAATATAATGGAAATAGGACCGGGGTCCACAGTTCACTAGTGGTGTCTCTCCATAAGATAAAATAACACATGCTGGGTAAACAAATTACAGTTGGGCAATTGATAGAATAAAGACAACGTGCATATCGAGAGGATCACTATGAGATTTACTCTGGGCATTACAACAAGATACATAGACCGCCATCCAACTGCATCTATGACTAATAATCCACTTGTTGCGAATCAATCCGAGAACTCCACAAGTATTAAGTTGCGAATAACAGATAACTGCATCAAGCAAAGTGTGTAATGTAAACAAAGCATATGCCCTTGAGCATATGAATGTTTTTTTCTCCCTAGTGGCAATAGCACATCTACAACCTTAGAGGTTTCTGTCACTCCCCCAGATTAAATAGAGGCATGAACCCAACTATCGAGCATAAATACCCCCTCTTGGAGTCACTAGTATCTACTCGACTAAGATAGCTACTAACAACGGAGAGCATGCAAGATCATAAACAACATAGAGATAACATAAGATAATATTCAGCACATCAACTCAATCATAACACCAATATTCATCGGATTCCAACAAACACAACATATAGAATTACATAACGGTGATCTCGATCATGTAAGGCAGCTCACAAGATCTAAACATGAAGCACATGGTGGAGAAGACAACCATCTAGCTACTGCTATGGACCCATAGTCCAAGGTAGACTACTCACTCATCGCGCCGGAGGCAAGCATGGCGATGAAGAAGACCTCCTGTGGCGATTCCCCTCTCCGGCAGGGTACCGGGAAGAGCTTCTGGACCCTCCCGATCTCGGGTCGACGGCGGCGGTGGATCGTGATGTATTCTAGAAAAGTGATCGGGTGTTTAGGTTTTTCCCGTCGGGGGGTCTTTATGGGCGAAGGGGCATCGTCAGAAGTGGACCAAGGCGGCCACACACATAGGGGGCGCGGCCTAGCCCTAGGCCGTGCCGCCCTGTTGTGTGGGCCCCTCGTGGCCCCACGCCATCTCCTCTTCGGTTCTCTGGAAGCTTCGGTGAATTTTTGGATGTTTGGCTTTTGTTTTGTCCAATTCCAAGAATATTTCCTGTGTAACTTTTCTGAAACACAAAAACAGCAGAAAACAGGGAACTAGCACTGTGGCATCTTGTTAATAGGTTAGTTCCGGAAAATGCATAAAAACGCCACGAAGTGTAACAAAACACTAAGCAAATGGTGTAATAACAAGCATGGAGCATCAAAAATTATAGATACGTTAGAGACATATCAGTTCTCATGTTACTCTAATTATGCTAATTGGGAATTTGGGATTAGTGTTTAAGTTTGCATCGAGCTGATATATATTTCAATATGTATGTTTTATAATTTTATCATTTTCTTCTTCAGAAAATGGACTGTGCTTGTGGAATATATTGCATGATAAATTCACCATGAAATGTACTTGGTAGTACAGAATATGAACTATTTCAAAGTTGGAAGAAGAGTACGAAAAAATCTTGACTTCCTTCAGAAATATGTTGTTTCCCAAATTTGTGTTTAAACACTATGAACTCACTCTTGTATATGCTAGTATCACTCCCAGTTGCACTCTCAAAATAGGTCACATATAACTTGTAAATTGGAATAGAACTCACATATTTATTCAACTGAGATCTATTATTGGTAAAATAGGTCACACATAACCAGAAATTGGAATAGAACTCACATAGTTCAACTTTTAGTTCTATTCATACAATTAACTGTCAAATATGTCAACCAGATCTGCAGTACAAATTGCAAATATTCTTAACCAAAATATAACTTTCTAGATTATTGCAATTTATCAATCTTAAATGCACTTGATCCTCTTTAGGGCGATCTTAATAATTATACCATCTTGAGCAAACAAAGCTATCTAGATTGTCACTAGGCAATAGCATAAGCAATCATTTATACCTAGTGAGGTAACTAATAGCAAGGTTAAAACATAGATTGTTTTCACTTCCACATGCATACTACCAGGTTACGCCATCTAATAGAAACATGGTTTTCAAAAGGGGACTTTGTTGCAAATCCCCATAAATGAATGTAAAAACATGTAGGGAACCTCACATATCATGCAAATATCATATATTTACATGGAACAACAAGGACCGAGGTGGGCCCTATGGCACGACCAGGGGATGGGGCCACGCCATGGGCACTATCTCCTGGCCCAGGTGGCTCCAGATGCACTCATTATTTTCATCCTTGTATTGCATGAAAAATGATGTGGAAATTCAGGATCTATTTGACATCTGGGAGGTCTCTGAAACACAATAATACGCAAAATAAGGGTTTCATGTTCTGCAGCTTTAGAAACAAATAAAAGGGGACCTCATACATCATGCATATAAGAAACACCAAAGTTCATGGATACATTTTACATGTATCACCTGGCATGTGGCCCCTACCAGCCGGTTGTTGCGGAAGAAAATAAAAGGGGAGGTGAGCGGGTTACTACCACTAGTAGAAAAATGGGCATCGGTCTAAGCCTTTAGTACCGGTTCCCGTATGAACCGGTACTAAAGGGTGCATTAGTACCGGTTCACTTGCCCAGCCGGCCGAGCAACATCAATACCGGTTCGTTGAGGGCCTTTTGTACCGGTTCATATTACGAACCGGTACGAAAGGGTTTTTGTCCAATTTTGAGGCGGAGGTGGGGCCAGAGCTGAACCTTTAGTACCGGTTCATCTGAAGAACCGGTACTAAAGGGCCCCTGCCCTATTTCTTCAGCCCGATCCCTGCATCTCATTTTCCCTTCTCCTTCTCCTCTCTCACATTCCAAATATTTTGCACCTCTCACACTCCAACAAATCTCCATTTCTCTCCACCATTTTATCAAGATTGACGGCACCCATCTATCTAAGGGTTAGCAATATCATCCTTTCTTCCGGCGTTCCTAATTTAGCTCATTTCTTTGCTAGTTTAACTCGTATTATTTTTCTAGTGCTAGCAAGGTGTTTGATGAAATGCCTAAGTTAGGGATTTCATTCTTTTTGTATGCAATTGAGCTTAAATTAAAGTATGATTTGTAGGTTTTAGTATCGTCCCCATCCTCACCGCCGTCGATCACCAGCGTCTTCCCCTAGCCGGCACTGTACCACCTCGGTGAGCCTCTTTTTTTAATAAAAAAAACTTAGTTTTATGTGATGAACTTGAATATTAATTAAGTTGGTCACTCATATATCCATGATGTTGTGTAATTAATGATTTTTGATATACTTATATAATGCAGATGAATCGACAATGGATGTACGGTGACCGTTGCCATCCCGACTTCATTACTGGCATGCATTATTTTCTCAACGTGGCGGAGGCAAACAGGCGGTCGAATGGTTTCATTTATTGTCCATGTAGTTCCTGTAGGAATATAAAGGATTACTCTACCTCAAAGACCCTTCACTTCCACCTGCTTGAGAATGGTTTCATGCCCGGCTATAATTGTTGGACCAAGCACGGAGAAAGAGGGGTTATAATGGAAGGCAACGAAGAAGAAGAGGATAGTGACAACTACCCTATGTTCACTGAAGACGGTGATAGTAGTATGGGGGAAGACGAAGCTGAAGAAGAGCCCAATTTTGATGAGCCCATTTTTGATGACCCCGATGACGATTTGGGTCGGGCCATTCTTGATGCGAAGATAAGCTGCGGAAGTGAAAAGGAGAGGTTGAAGTTGGTGAAAATGTTAGAGGATCACAACAAACTATTGTACCCAAATTGCGAAGATGGCCAGAAAAAACTGGGTACCACACTGGAATTGCTGCAATGGAAGGCAGAGAATGGTACTTCTGACAAGGGATTTGAAAAGTTGCTGAAAATAATAAAGAAGATGCTTCCAGGGGAGAACGTATTGCCCTCTAGTACGTACGAAGCAAAGAAGGTTGTCTGCCCTCTAGGATTAGAGGTGCAGAAGATACATGCATACATCAATGACTGCATCCTCTACCGCGGGGAGTACGAGAATTTGAATGCATGCCTGGTATGTGGTGCATTGAGGTATAAGATCAGGCGAGATGACCCTGGCGATGTTGAGGGCGAGTCCACCCATAGGAAGAAGGTTCCTGCGAAGGTGATGTGGTATGCTCCTATAATACCATGGTTGAAACGTTTGTTCCAAAACAAAGAGCATGCCAAGTTGTTGCGATGGCACAAAGAGGACCGTAAGAAAGATGTGATGCTGAGACACCCCGCTGACGGGTCGCAGTGGAGAAAAATCGATAGAAAGTACAAGTCATTTTCAGATGACGCAAGGAACTTAAGATTTGGTCTAAGTACAGATGGCTTTAATCCTTTCGGGGAGCAGAGCTCCAGTCATAGCAACTGGCCAGTGACTCTATGTATCTATAACCTTCCTCCTTGGTTGTGCATGAAGCGGAAGTTCATTATGATGCCAGTGCTCATCCAAGGCCCGAGGCAACCCGGCAATGACATTGATGTGTACCTGAGGCCATTGGTTGAAGAACTTTTACAGTTGTGGAGTGAAGAAGGTGTACCTATTTGGGATGAGCACGAACAAAAGGAATTTAACCTACGAGCGTTGTTGTTTGTAACCATCAATGATTGGCCTGCTCTTAGTAACATTTCAGTACAGTCAAACAAGGGATACAATGCATGCACACACTGTTTAGGTGAGACTGACAGTATATATTTGAGAAACAAGAATGTGTACATGGGGCATCGTCGATTTCTTCCAAAACAACATCAAGTAAGAAAGAGAGGAAAGCATTTCAGAGGTGAGGCAGAAGACAGAATGAATCCTACCCGCCCTACTGGGGATGTTATATATGATATGGTTAAGGATTTAAAAGTGATCTTTGGAAAGGGTCCTGGCGGACAATCTGTTCCGCATGATGTTGACGGACATGTACCCATGTGGAAGAAGATGTCTATATTTTGAGAGATACCCTACTGGAAAATCCTAGAGGTTCACTCTGCAATCGACGTGATGCACGTGACGAAAAATCTTTGCGTGAACCTGCTAAACTTCTTGGGCGTGTATGGGAAGACAAAAGATACACCGGATGCACGGCACGACCAGCAATGTATCCACGAAGGAAACAACCTGAATCTAGAGAAGTATCAAGGTACTGCCAGCTACGCTCTTACCAAAGAAGAGAAGGAGATCTTTTTTGAAGTCCTGAGTAGCATCAAGGTCCCGTCTGGCTTCTCATCGAATATAAAGGGAATAATAAACATGTCAGAGAAAAAGTTTCAAAACCTAAAGTCTCATGACTGCCACGTGATTATGACACAATTACTTCCGGTTGCATTAAGGGGGCTTCTATCGGAAAATGTTCGAGTACCCATTGTGAAGCTATGTGCGTTCCTCAATGCAATTTCTCAGAAGGTGATCAATCCACTAACTCTACAAAATTTACAGAAGGATGTGGTGCAATGTCTAGTCAGCTTCGAGTTGGTGTTCCCACCATCCTTCTTCAATATTATGACGCATCTCTTCGTTCACCTGGTCGAAGAGATTAGTGTTCTCGGTCCTGTATTTCTACACAACATGTTCCCCTTTGAGAGATTCATGGGAGTCTTAAAGAAATACGTTCATAACCGTGCTAGGCCAGAAGGAAGCATCTCCAAGGGCTATGGAACAGAGGAGGTCATTGAGTTTTGTGTTGACTTTATTCCTGACCTTAAGCCGATCGGTGTTCCTGAATCGCGCTATGAGGGGAGACTGCGTGGAAAAGGCACGCTAGGAAAGAAAGCAACAATGTGTATGGACGGACATTCTTTCACTCAAGCACACTACACAATTCTACATAATTCCAGCTTGGTGGCTCCGTACAAAGTGGAACACAAGAATATTTTACGCTCTGAATACCCGGAGCAACATGAAGAATGGATTGATGGAGAACACATGAAGACTTTCGGCGGTTGGTTGCAAACACGTCTCATGAATGTCACTGATGAAGAACAGCTATACTTGTTGGCCAAGCAACCATCTTCGACTATATCGACATTTCAAGGGTACGAGATAAATGGGAATACATTTTACACATTCGCCCAAGATAAAAAGAGCACCAACCAAAACAGTGGTGTCCGCTTTGATGCAGCAGAGGACAATGGGAAGAAGGTCACATATTATGGGTACATTGAGAGGGATTGATTGTATCATGGTGCGAGTTAAGGATGAGCACTACTTCCAAGAATACTCTGTGAGCGTTGACTTCCTCAAACTTTTTCAGTTATACAATCTCCGGGCCATCGACAAATCTATCATCAGTTGCTATTGTCTGTAAGTGATTTATTAATATAATTTGAGAAGTCTTTAGCTCAGCTCATTCATTGTCTGCAAATTATCCTCAATTTAATCTTTTGTGCGCTATATTATGCAGATCGAAGAAGCTCGAATGCAAAAGGGATGAAATCACGGACATTGGGTTCATTGACCCAGATACAATGCATGAAAAAACCATAGAAGATCCCATCTATAACAAGGATACACCAGAGACTTTGCTAAGGTTTTTGAAGCGACAACGTGACAAAAAGATAATACTTTGGCCTTACAACTTCAAGTAAGTGTAACTGTCTTATAACACATTCTATTTTGCTCACCATATGTTAAAATTTTAACTGATGACTTATATCTATGACACTGCATATTTAAACGTGCGCAGGTTCCACTTTATTCTTATCGTCATTAAAATGTACGATGGAGATGTTGAAGTCTTTGACTCACTAACCAAAGAGCCTATACTATACAAGTCGGCTTTTGATATGCTCAAAAGGTAATTTTAATTCTTATCGGTTTTTTCGTTAATTTCCTGATATCAACAAATTAATAACTCTTTTATGCATTTTCTTTTGTCGGGCAGCGTATGGCAAACGTTCATCCAGGAAGATCCGACCGGTGGATGGAAACCGAAGCTGATATGGCGTGCGAACAAAGTAAGTAGTACTACCTAGGTCCACACACCTTTATCATACTTGATTATTATTTGATTGAATTATATTCTTGTACAGAAATGCGTGAAACAACCTGAGGGGACTAATCTATGTGGATACTATGTTTGCGAGAACATCCATAAGATTGTCAGCGAGAGAACGAATAATCAAAGGAATAGAGAGGTACGAAAACAATATTCACAAATTTATTTTGTTACCATAACTTGTGCTAAGTTTCAGTCATAATTGTTTTATTGTGATTTGATATATATATATATACATAGCTCATGTATTCATTTGAATCTCATTCTTTTACAGTTGGCAAGAAAGCGTGACAGGCTCCCAATCGAGCACCGCTTCAAAGCAATTGGCGAGGAATTGGCGGGATTTTTCCTTCGGGACGTCATACCTAACTTCGCAGAGTACCACTATGAATGAAGATCTACATGTAATATATAGTTTGACTCGGAGAGTACCACTATGCTACATGTAATAGATAGTATGCCTCGGAGAGTACCACTATGCATGAAGATCGATCTTCATGCATGTACTACTTAATTTGCGATCTTATGCAATTACATGTGTTATATTATATGCACCAAGTTGATATGCATTACCTTGATCTTCATGTACTCCTAAATCCAAACGCGTTTCTGGCGCATCGACGCGATCCTCGTACGATGAAATGGTCTGATACCCCTCCTAAAACCCTAAACCCTGAATTCCTTTGGTACCGGTTTGTGTTACAAACCGGTACCAAAGGTCCCTAGCCCTGCGCTCTCCTGGAGCCAACGTGGAGGCCCCTTTAATACCGGTTTGTAAGGAACCGGTACCAAAGAGGGGGGGGGGGCTTTTGTCCCGGATCTTTTGTACCGGTTTGATTTCCGGTACAAATGGGCCTCTGGAACCGGTATTGATGTCCATTTTTTGACTAGTGTACGGGCTGCCGTTGTGCCATCCTAGGCCACGACACGGAGTGCGCGAGTAGTAGATAGGTAGCGGGCTAGCTTGGTGATGGCAACAATTCTGCTTGTTAAATTTGTCACTTGTTGGGACTCCAAGCATAGAGTGATGTAGTAAGAGTGTTTTTCCCCCCCACAAGGGTAACTCGAGGTTTATATCAAACTATCAGAAAAATGGTGAGTCTTCTTCTTGTACTCTTCCAGCAACCTGCAGCAGCAAAATATAGTTTTGTGTCCCCAACTATATAGAGTGGTTATTAGGCACTCACAGCTTGCATGTTTTATAGAACTAAAATTAGTAAGAAAAGTTATTTATGTATTTCTGAATTTAATAAAAACTAAAAAGAAAATCAAGTAAACTAGTGTAGAAAGTTTTTCTTATGGCTAAAAATGGACCGATGATCATGGTTTCACTTAATCTTTCTCCGAGAAACATGATGGTGATGATAGCACACATGATAAATTAATAGCAAACAAATATACAATAAGTTATTGATAAGCATAGGCATCATGTTCAAGCATAGAGTTGATGCAATACAATTCCCTAATACTTCTTCAACAAGGGAAAATCACCTCAAACAAATTAAATAACTAACCGAGTATCGCCTTAAGATCTATAAAATGGTGTTGAACACAATTGCGCTACCTTTGAGCAAACAAGATCATCCCTTATGTCACTGGATGACATAAAATGTGAGCATTCATTTATTCTTAGTGAGATAATCAATGGAAAGGTTAAAACTAAGGCATGACCTAGAATTTCTGTCACTTTCCTATGCATACCACCGGATTACTCCGTCTAATGCACACATCCTCCACACATGTTCTAGCATGCTAGTTTAATCAGATTAAAGCATCCATGAATAGGGTCACATATACATCTATCAATACATCAAGAACAACTATTAATTTGCACCTCACAAATCATCTCAATAACAAAGGATCCACCATAGGGATGATATAAATATGGTCACAATCATGATATGCAGCTCATGTGACTCTTATTAATGAAGCACACCAGAGGGATTGATACAATTTACTTCCCCAATTCCATAGTCTAGGGATGAATCACTCCCTCTTCATCATGGTGACAAAGGAGATGATGTCGATGGAGGCAAAGGGGCATCAGAGAGTGGCCACAGCAGCGTCTCCCCTCCTATCTCCTATCCTTATAGTCTTTAGATCTGTATTGTGTATTTTCTATTTCTCTGTCGCCCTGTCGCAAAAATAACCCGTGAATTAATATATATTGTCGGTTTTATGTCAAGATGGTTCCATAGAGGCGAAGAAATCTAGAAAAGGGCCCACAAGGTGAGAGATGGGTCCACCATGCGGCAGAGGAACTGGGGCCACATGGTGCATGCATGTTTCCTATCGTGGCTCTTCATGTTAACCTTTTCATCTCACGAAGTTTCCTTGAAAAAATGTCGTGGCAAAAAGATTCGATCTGTTTGATGTCTAGAAGGTCTCCGAAACTAAAAAAACACAAAAAGTTGTCTCTAGCGCACTATAGATTAAACCCTAGATTTAATACTTTGATGTCTCATAAAGACTAAATATTCTTTTAATAGGAGGCTGCGTTCACATGGATACCGAGACCCTTGTGAACGTCTAGTATTTATTGTGTTTCTATTAGGCTAGTTATAGTGCTAGTATCATAGCTAGTATCATATAAACAAGACCCACAAAAATACTGATATGACAGCTAATTAATGAAGAGATAGAAAACTAGTGTACTATCATAGGTAGATATCGTATCATAACGTAGATTACGAAAAAAATTAATGCCAAATAAATCTTCTACTCCTACACAAATTTGCATTGAGATAGTACAAACAATAAGTTTAACAAATATATATAATACTACTCTATGATACGACGCATTATGGAGGTAGTATTATATACAAGTATCATATACTAAGATATGATACCACCAAAAATCCTATTGGCTCCCGGGCCCCCGAAGCCTTGTATTTTAAATATAAAAAATAATCAAATTTCAAGCTTCAAAAAATTTCAAAAAAATACCTTGATGTTGCCAACTTCATACACTATGATTGTGCAAATTTTCAACATGAAATACATTATTACGTAGGCTCAGGATAAAAGATAAATTGAACAAATTTTGGAAGTTAATAAAAGCGACACTGTTTCATGTTTCTAGATCTAGTTTTTTTTTTTTAATTTTGCCGAAGACAGAATACAACGTATTTCGAGTTATATCTAGTTTAAGCGTGTCTTATATTGGGAGAGATGCTAATCAAGCAGCTCATCTATGCGCTAAACAAGCTAGTTTCGATAGGAAAAAATGCCTGTGGATCAACTATAACTTAGGCTTTCTTACTAGCACTCTTTTGAGTGATTGTAATCCTAGCAATTAATTAATAAAGCTCTCACAGATTTGAAAAAAAGTTACTCCCTCCGACCCATATTACCTTTCGCAAATACGGATGTATCTAGTACTAAAATGTGTCTAGATACATTCGCATTTGTGAAAGGTAGTAATATGAGTCGGAGGGAGTATAAATTTCCAATGTCATAGTGTATACAGTTGGCTATGTCTAGATTTTTTTTTAGATTTTTTTGAAACTTTGAAATTTGAATTTTTTGGAGGTTTAAAAATAGGCTCGAGTGAGCTCATGTGCCAAAACGACGCAACTCACGATACCACCCACTATATCAGCCTTAAACGAAGAAGACCGCACCGCCCGTAAGTACCATTACCGAGGATATATAGAGCCACATACGCAGCCACGGCGCCCATCCATTGTCCTCGTTGGAGACCCAGGACAATGCTGCTAGTAGCGAGCAAGGTCATCTCCGCCACCAGCAAAAGTTTCATAGACGACCGAAAGAATATCGGCGTCGAAGCCGTCTCCGGCATGTCGAATTGTGACGGCGACCGATTTCTGACAGCGATTAGCGCGAGTAAGGACATGGACAGATTCACATGAAAGGATAAGATGAAACGAAGCCCCTCGGCCGGATTCGACGTGCAGTCAATCGCCTGCATCCGTATGTGGATAACACCAGGGAAAATGGCTGCCTTCATGTGGCCTTCTTTGAGGCAGAAAATATCTTCTTCTTCTTCAGTTCTTCTCATACGGAAAGGAAACGTCAGTGAACTCATAGCAAAGCAAAGTCGAGTTACTGTCAGGTAGATCACCCGACCAGGCATCGTTACGACGGCGACGGCCGGCTAAAATCCATGCCTGAATTATTTGTTCGTAATGATTACTCTTATCCCCTTTCATGCGTCCTCGTTAATCCGCTCTTTTTCTGTGGCTCGAGGCGTCCTCAGGGTATATACGGATTGATCGTGACCTGCCCGAGATACATACATACATGCTAGTTTCGTTTCATCCCCTTTTGTTTCTTTTCAGGAAGGCTCACATTTTTTAACGGATTATACAGCTGAGCTATCATGCCCATGAGGGACGCCATGATGAGTTCGAGAATTGAGATATAAGCCCTTGCCAGACGAGTGATCGGATCGACAGTCCAAACAAGGCCCAGCCATTCAATCTGTTTTCTTCAGAGCTTCAGTTCGCTACTGTTCCATCATGGACCATTCTATCAGATGCCTGGTCTGATCATACGCCATTGCTGTCCGATCACCGTCGCCGCCGTCGTTCTCGGTCCACCCGTAACCGCACTGAGCGTGATCCGTCCGATCGGCTTCGACGTCGACGCGCCGGTCCGTCCGCAGGCACGTAGCGCCATGGAATAGGTAGTAGGGTGGGAGAGCGACTTTGTGTAATGCCGTTAGTGGGATGATCATGTGCATTGAGAGGAGGAGCGCAAGAGGAGGAAGAAGCGACGCGACGGGCGTACCATTTTGGCATGATGATTGGGCAGCCCTCCAAGTTATGGGACAGTGAAGTCCAACGGATATATATCGGGGTGCAACCCCTGGATTAGCAAGTTCGGCAGGTGATGGTGATGTGATGCCCGGTGCATCCTGCCTTGCATCCTTCCTGTGGTTTCTGACGTTTCAGTGATCCCTTATGCCAGTAAACTCTACGGCGGCCACCTGGTTTCAGTTAAGCAATCGTACTTCCTCCCTCCATGTCATAAACTTGAGATACATGCCCTTTCTTGACAACGACATGGTTTACAAAGCTATATTTCGAACCGTAGTTTTATCTGATAGTATGTTCCACAGTACGAAAGTATGTTTGGGTGCTGTTGTGGTCGGGTCTCGGATGTCGATGTATTATCTTAAACTGATGGTCAGAACTTCAAAATGTATTGGGGACTTCCATTTCCTCCAGACTCACTATGTATCGATTGGTCATGGTAGTTCCGTAAAATTGTAAGATACTACGTGTGTATGGTGATACTGACAACCTTTAAGAAAACGAAATTTCACTTAATAGAAAAAAGGGCACAAGTCCATAGAGAAGCTTAAATAACCCAGTCTCATCAGCCATTGCAGCCCATAGGGCCTAAACCGCTCCCGATTGGGGCTTCTTCCACCTCGGTCGCTCTCGCTCGAAGCCATCTGCTCCTGATTAATCTCTGTCGCAAATCCCAAATCTCTAATTTTCTCACCTCTCACGCCATCGACTCGGCGGGTTGTCTGTGGGAGAGAAAGTTAGGAACCAATGGCCATAAGCAGAAGAGACAAGCGAGGAAAAACTTAAGAGGTGATGTTGTTTTGCTATTTTTGTTAACTTCTGGTGAGCTATAATATTGTAAGACTTGCTTTTGTTATTTCCATTGTTCTTTTTATAAGACGCTGTACTTATGTGACCCCAAAATTATGATTGTAGTGTGGCACACACAATGAAAAATATCCTTTTGACTGTCTTGCAAGTGGTCTATCGCCTACCCAACCCATTCAACGACCATTGGTTTTCTCACCTATTTGTATGGCTCAATCAAGCGAATATTCAAAAACTTTGAGCTTTATTTTTCTGTGATTTTTTACTTGTTTTGGAGGGAGGTTTAGATACAAAAGGTGGAGCTAGATATGATGACTTCAAAAGTCTTCAATGTAGCTTCCAGTTTTGATCAAGGATCTTTGTTGGTCGTTTGTTTTATTCTTACTTCAGTCTGTTGTGCTTTGGTTTTTAAATTTATAAAGTGAGATTGTTTACTAGAAAACGTAGTGAAAGGATGTGAATATAAGTATTGTTTCTCTGATTCATCTACTTAATTCAAAGAAATATAACAACACAATTTAAAGTAATATTTTGATCTCAGTATATAGGAGAGAAATGCAGGAATTCTATAATCCACTGAAACCTCTTTGTATAATTTATATTCATGAAGAATGAGATGATGATTTCAAATGACACAATAAGGTTTTGCTTGAATTGGGTGTTCATATTTGATCTCACAGCTCAAGTTTGAATATACCAGCGAGCACACAAATTTTATATTAAATCGATACATGAAGTAACATGTTGATTTTACTTTTGCAAGTGGTTCGATTGTGCTTGAGTATATTGTATACACATGACTTATTTCTTTCCCATGGGAAAAAGAATAAGAGAACATGCTTTATCCAACTCTGATCCAGCAAGGCACCAACACACTCTTTTGCTCTCAGTTAAGATCCAACCGCCACTACAATACCAGTTGTGGATGTGTTAAGTGAGAGCATATTCAAATGAATAACCAACATAGACATATTTTATTTGTCAGTTTAGTGATACAAAAGTGTTACTTTGCTCATCTACAAAAGTCAAGATACCTTTGGTTTCTTATGATCGGTGCACCTGTAGTAGACATAGTAACAAGCATCAGGAAGTACGTTCTTTGTTATGTTTATATCAAGAATCCAAGAGTGTTAGACAGTTGATAAAAATCACATTCTTGTACTACAAGAACAATCATTTTTGTGCGAGCGAATGTGGATTGTCATTCCTTATTAGAGCATCTCTAACAGTCGCACTAAATTTTGGCGCTGTAAAATCATTTTGCAGCGCGCTCCATTCGTGTTTCGTGCGTGAGGCTATATTCTCCTCCAACAGAAGCTCTAAATTTTGGGGCTGTAAAAATTGGTAGTCGTTCCTGCGCACGATTTGTGCCGCGCGTTCTTTCCGGTGCGATAGATATAGTGCACGAGATAGCGCTTTTGCCCCGCGCTCCATCTTACAACGCCGGTTGCAGCATCTGTTGGAGCATCAATTTGCGTCTCCCACGCGCTAAACTAGTCACTTTTTTGGATACAGCACCGGTTACAACGACTGTTGGAGATGCTCTTAGAACCCGCAGAAACATGAAAATGAACTATGACTATTGGTACATATATAAAAATATACTATAGTAATAAAAGTGTTCAACTGTTGCATTAAGTATGTAAATTAGAATAACATAATGAATTTATCGTGTATCGGGACCTGATAGGTACTTATTAAGTAACAACATGTATCTACGTTGTTCAAATGCAGAAGTGTCATAGCTTTGTATCGGAACATAGAAGAATCAGTTATATCATGCCCACAGTTTGAAAGAAAGGTGTCAATGTTGAAGTTCAAACGAAAGAGATAAGGCCTCGCAGTTGACGAATCCAAGTAGTATATCGCTGTGATGTCACATCAGACTCGTTGTAATTAGTGCCTAGCACTATTGTTGGGGGTTATACCAATAAACTCAAGTTGTCCAAACTTGTCAGAATCTCTTTTGGTCATTCGTTCATAAAAAATAATTGTTCTTAATTACTTATACATATTGTACATATTTTTTGTTGGTATGAACTTTGATATCACCTAATAAAAATAATTTTCAAGTACATAATTGACAATGTCACGATGATCCTATGTATTAAGATACATGCTTTTAAAGGCAAGCGATAGAGGTGGCCTTGGTAGCTACTTTTCTAATGCTTAAATACTAGGAACCCAAATTCTCATCCATGAGGAGTTGAATCTGAATGGCTTTGTTGTACATTCATTCCCCGATAAGCCAGGCTCACTTTTTAAGATATATATCCTTAATGCACTAATTAATCACTACAAATATATTTAGTTGTGCTAAATTCAAACTATATTTTATGTATTTATTTTTGTTGATTTAGTTACAGTTTGGTTAACAATGTATTAAACCCCAATTAATTATAAGTAAATTGTGTTACACCTTTGTCCATAGTACATATAAATATATAGTATCCTGGATAGAGAATTCTAGAGTACACGAATTTTTGAAGTAGTTTATACTCGATCTCTCCTAAGCTATAAAAATTTGACGATGCTCGCTCCATGATGTTAGAATTGATCGCTAGTTATTAGCAGATCTTTCCTCATTATTGTAAAACCGAATATGCCAGGTTTATAAGGCATAATCGGATCCCCTTTATTCCCCTTTAATCATCATATCTTTGTAATCAAACCTGTACCAATTATAGCCCATTGGACTCCTATATAACAAGTAACCGATACCGACACAAAGGTATCGTTCGCATAATATGGTATCAGAGCGATCTCTTCCACGACATCCATAAAAAAAACCACAACCAGTACCCCGTCGATCTCGACGAACAGCCCATCGATCTCTTCGATCTTCAGGGCGATCCCGATGGCCTCTTCATCGACACCACCACCGACCCTCGGGAATCCACCCGCGGAGAAGCTTACCCGCGGGAACCATCTTCTCTGGAAGACTATGGTTCTTCCTGCGCTCAGGGGAGCCCGCCTCCTTGGCATCGCTGACGGCAGCGAACCATCGCCGCCTGAAACGCTGGAGGTGGAGAAGGACGGCAAGGCCACGACCGTCCCCAACCCTGCCTACGACGCCTGGCTCGTCCGGGATCAACAAGTGCTAACCTACTTGGTCGGCGGCGTCTCCCCGGAGATCCTGTCACAGGCGGTCGGCATGGATCATGCCGCCCAAGTGTGGAGTCTCATCAACTCCATGTTCGCCTCAAGATCAGGGGCAAACGTCACACACCTCCGTGCGGCGCTCTCCAACACCAAGAAGATCAACATGACCGCTGATCAATACATCGACAAGATGAAGGGCTTCGCCACCGAGCTCGTCACCACCGGCCGCACCATCGACGATGATGAGCTTCGCGACCACATCCTCAACGGCCTCGACGAAGAGTACAACCCGGTGTTTGCATCGGTTAGTGAGAAAACCAACTGCACGGTGAGCGACCTCCATGATTTACTTAGAGCTTTTGAACGTCGTCAAAATATGCTCTCTAGTGGTAATCCGAAGGGCTTCGAGTCTTCGGCAAACTCTGCGAGCCGTGGTGGTGGTGGTGGCCGCGGCTACTACAAGAAGAACAATCATGGTCGTCCCCGTGGCCGTGAAGAAGACAAAGGAAGGAACGGTGGTGGTGGCCGCCGTCCTCCTCAAGGCGGACGTGGACGCGGACATGGACGCGGTGGTGACCCACCTCGTCACCGCGACAACATCGTGTGCCAAATATGCAAGAAAGAAGGCCACTCCGCCTACACTTGTTGGTGGCGCTACGCCGACAACGACAACGATGACGAGTGCTACAATGATGAGAAAGAAGTCAACACCGCCTATGGTGTGGATACCAACTGGTATATGACACCGGGGCAACCGATCACATCACCGGCAACCTCGAGAAGCTCATGATCCGTGATTGATATCATGGCAAGGACAAGATCCACACGGCAAATGGTGAAGGTATGAATATTAGTCATATTGGTCATTCATTAATTCAAACCCCGAATCATGAACTTTGATACGTCTCCAACGTATCTATAATTTTTGATGCTCCATGCTTGTTTTTACACCATTTGCCTACTGTTTCGTTACACTTCATGGCACTTTTATGCATTTTTCGGAACTAACCTATTAACAAGTCGCCACAGTGCCAGTTCCCTGTTTTCTGCTGTTTTTGTGTTTCAGAAGTGATACACAGGAAATATACTCGGAATTGGATGAAACAAGTTCCTGAAGTCTTATTTTCCCCGGAAGCTTCCAGAGATCCGAAGAGGAGTTGGAGGGGGGCCACGAGGGCCCCACACACCAGGGCGGCGCGGCCAGGGCCAGGGCCACGCCCCCTATGTGTGAGGGTGCCTCGGGCCACCTCTGACGATGCCCCTTCACCTATAAAGATCCCCCGACGGAAAAAACCTAAGTACCCGATCAATTTTCCAGAACACATCGCGATCCGCCGCCGCCGTCGACCCGAAGATCGGGAGGGTCCAGAAGCTCTTCCCGGCACCCTGCCGGAGAGGGGAATCGCCACCGGAGGTCTTCTTCATCGCCATGCTTGCCTCCGGAGCGATGAGTGAGTAGTCTACCTTGGACTATGGGTCCATAGCAGTAGCTAGATGGTTCTCTTCTCCACTATGTGCTTCATGTTTAGATCTCATGAGCTGCCCTACATGATTGAGATCACTGTTATGTAATTCTACATGTTTGGTTTGTTGGGATCCGATGAATATTGGTGTTATGATTGAGTTGCTATACTGAAATATATCTTATGTTATATCTATGTTGTTTATGATCTTGCATGCTTTCCGTTGTTAGTAGCTATCTTGGCCGAGTAGTTGCTAGTGACTCCAAGAGGGGGTATTTATGCTCGATAGTGGGTTCATGCCTCTATTTAACCTGGGGGAGTGACAGAAACCTCTAAGGTTGTAGATGTGCTGTTGCTACTAGGGAGAAAACAACATGCATATGCTCAAGGGCATATGCTTTGTTTACATTACACACTTTGCTTAATGCAATTATCTGTTGTTCGCAACTTAATACTTGTGGAGTTCTCGGATTGATTCGCCACAAGTGGATTATTAGTCATAGATGCAGTTGGATGGCGGTCTATGTATTTTATTGTAATGCCCAGAGTAAATCGCATAGTGATCTTCTTGACATATCACGTTATCTTTATTCTATCAATTGCCCAACTGTAATTTGTTTACCCAGCATGTGTTATTTATCTTATGGAGAGACACCACTAGTGAACTGTGGATCCTGGTCCTATTTCCATCATATTGCTATCACCTGTTTACTTTACTCGCACTGTTTACTTTACTCGCATACTTCTACTGTTTTCCACTCGATACGCTCATACCCTTTGTTTCAAGCAAACCGGTGAGATTGACAACCTCATCGCAAGTTGGGAACAAAGTATTTGGTTGTGTTGTGTGCAGGTTCCGCGTTGCAGCTAGCAAGCAAAGCTTGGACGAGGCGTCATATATAAATTGTCCGAAGCTGTCGCTAAGCCAATCCGCATCACCTTCAGTTGTATTGTCCGCTCTTCTCCTGAACGATAAACCTTGGTTTCTTAACTGAGGGAAAATCTTGCTGCTATATTCATCACACCTTCCTCTTGGGGTTCCCAACGGGCCGGTTATTTACTTCATCAACTCGGTCGCATCAAGCTCTTTTCTGGCACCGTTGCCGGGGAAGAAGTGGAAGACCTCTGCAAGGGGAGTTTTTCGCACACACATCCTTTACCTTGTTTTATTGTTTTGCTTTACTTTATTTTTACTTGCATTGTTTTATATCAAAAACCCAAAAAAATTAGTTCCTACCATAGTTGTTATTTTTGTTGGTATGTTATTGTCTTGCTTTATCATGCTTTCTATCAATGGTTGGTTTCTTTGAAACTAAATCTTTTTGGCAAGGTGGGTTCACGGAAGAGCAACAAAATTATTATGAGGAACACCGCTTGTCACAAAAAGGGAAACACTTATGGGAACAAATCAATAGATTATATATCATTGCTAGAAATGTGTGCTGTACTTATAATGTTACTTATTGCTTTGATAGATCTTGTTGCTGTAGGAGGTATAAACACCTCCCTTTTCAATGTGAGTATAATGATGATGTTACCATATCTTCTTACATTAATGGAAATTATGACTTTTATGATGTGGAACAAATTGAAGAATTTATTGCTTGGAAGGGTGCATTCGAACTTGCTTATTTGCTTGAAAATACTGATGATGCACTTTATAAATGTGAGGTTTATGATATACTTACATTTTGCTTTAATAATTACAAGGAAGAAAATGGCTATATTCTTAAATATCTTAATAGATGCGCTCCAACGGACGAGACTAATGCCTTGAAGGAGCCTATGGACGAAGAAATTGCTGAAACTGGAAGCTCATTGGATGAAAAAGAGGAGGAGAGTGATGATCAAGAGGAGGAAGAATGGAGCTACCCATGTCTACCTCCCAATAAGAGTAACTCTTTTACTAATACCTTATTTGATAGCCCTCCATGCTTAACAAAGGAGGATGAGTGTGATATTTATATTGTTGAGTTTGTTCATGATGCTACTGAAAATTATTATGAGAGAGGGAAATATGGTTGTTGGAATTCTCATGTTACTAAAACACCTCTCTTTATATTGAAAGTTCCAAAGTTGCTCTTGTTTTATCTACCCATACTTGTGACTATGTGCTTCTTTGATTTATTTTATTACAAGATTCCTATGCATAGGAAGTGGGTTAGACTTAAATGTGTTTTATATTTGCTCCTTGATGCTCTTTTTGGCTTCCATTCATATTTCTTATGTGAGCATCTTCTCAAAATACTGAGCCTAGCTCAAAGGCGTTAAAGAAAAACACTCTTGGGTGATAACCCAATGTTTTATTTCCAGTACTTTTTCTTTTATTTGAGTCTTGGAAGTCATTACTACTGTAATGACCGCTCCTTATCCTTTTTATTTTATTGTTGTGCCAAGAGAAGCCTCTAATTCGAGTGAGGTAAAGATTTGGGATGTTGCTGTCCTGAAACTGTTTTCGGTGCTGCACTGTAAAAATTCGTAAAAATTCTCTGTATATCTTTTGGACCTGAAATTTCTTGTGCATATGCCCCAGGTTATATCCAAACTTTCGTTCGTTGAACACTTTTTGATTTGAGCAACAGAAAACCCCTAAAAAATTCAACCTTTATCAGCTGTTCTGTTTTGACAGATTTCTGCCACTATTCGTTTTTGCCGCTTTATCGCTTTCTTTTGGAGTTCTTTTGATCATGGAACTTTTGGGGAAGTTGCTACAGTAGTATATACTTTATATGTGGTGGTTTTGGGTTGAAACCTGAAGCAAAAAGAGGTTGATTACATGTTATGCCTGCACTAATGTCGCTAATAGAATTGTGTTTAGTTTTGTATGAAGGAAGTTTTCAAGTGTAGGGATTGGAGAATGATGAGATGAGTTGAAGAATGGACAAAAGCTCAAGCTTGGGGATGCCCATGCATCACCCCAAGAAATATCCAAGAAGTACAAGCGTCAAAGCTTGGGGATGCCCCCGAGGCACCCCTTCTTCATCGGCAAAAATCAGGTCACCTTTCAAAACACTATATTTTTATTGCTTCATGCACTATGTGTTTTTCTTGGAGCGTCAGTTGTTTTAGTTTTCTTAGTTAGTTTAGTTTTGTTTGCTGCAATAAATGGTTGGACCCCAACAAATTTCTTTTGGACGAGATATACTCGTTTTCATTTGCCAAGAACACTCAGTTTTTCATTCTTACAATTTCAACGAGTGTTCATCTTTTTCTGCTACTGCTTTTGGTTTTCGTTTTCGCCTTGATTTGCGTTCAGATCTTGTCATATCTTTTCATCAAGGTGTATTTTTGCCTCTGATCTTTATTGGTTTTCATCAAAAGAGGTGTCTTAAAAAATTTCAAATGATGTTGGAAAAGAGAAAAAGCTTTGTGCAAAATAGTGGTACAAGAAGGAGCTTGTGTAGACTGAGGCTTAGGCTTTTTCATGTCGTGCTTGATGTCTTTTTGATAGTATGCTTAGTGGTTTTGCTGTAGCATGACTTGTCTCAAATAACTGAGATTGCTTAATGAGCCTTTGAAAAAATCATGCGTTGTTTTTATTGTATGGAAGCATTATTTTGGTTTTCTCCTTGATGCTTTATTTGGATTGACTTGGCGCATGCTCACACATGTTAGACTCTTACAAAGTCGCCAATAGCCTCTATGATCATTTAGTTTTTGACTTTTGATGCCATCTTATGCTTCTTTTAATGTTGCTTTGTCACTTTGCATGATTATGGCCATTATTGCTCTCTTAGTTGGTCGCTCCCAGTCTTTTGCTAGCCCTCGCCTTGTGCTGAGTATGAGCTCTTCTCGTGCATCCAACTCCTAAAAGCCAAAGTTAGCCAAAGTGTCCACCATATATACCTACTAGCAATTTGCTATTCCAAGTAAATTTGACTTTCTTTTATCTTCTCTTCAAATTAAACTCTTACCAGTGTTATGCGAAAATTGGTCAGTAAAGCTCTCACGAACCGGAAGGCACACTTTACTTTTTCCTGTTATTAAAAATTTGACATTGTGGTCTCTTATGTTGAGTTGTTATGCTTGCAAGTTGTAAGTTGGATTCTAGCCCAACCATGCTGTCATGGGGCAAGCTTTCAACATTGCACTTCTTATTTGAGTTGATATCGTGATCTTTTGTTTATGGATGCCCGCGGTGTGAAATGAATTGGGAATCTTGTGGGGATCATGGAGTTTGTATATGTGTTAGGGAAACGCCTGGGCCGCCAATCTAAGCCATGCATAATTCATGCATGGTGGAAATTTGCAGCATATCCATGGTGGACATTCGACGACGCATCTCACAATAAAAAGCTAAACAAATGGCAAATAAAAGAGATGTCAAGGTGTTCATTGTCTGCTTGTCCTGTCATTTTGATGTGGGCTTGTTCCATGTCATCAGGCACGGAGGTACCCCGTTGGCGGTTTTTGATGATACATATATACTTACAATGACAAGAGCCTTGCTTGGGACTCTAAGTTGAGTAGCATGAGGTTTGGGTACTCGTATTCACGGGACACGAGGTTTTTGACTTATGATTTGTCAAGCATATGCATCATAATTGTTCTCGCATTAACTTTAACCATTCAAGATGCTTATGATGGGGGCAATGAGAGCTCAAAGCCGGTAAGTACCATAATTTTTGAAGGTCTATAAAACTTGCAATCACTGCTTCCCTCTGCGAAGGGTCTTTCTTCTACTTTTATGTTGAGTCACCACCTTCTTTCTTTATGCACCATAAGAGAGCAAAGTTGTCATTCTTAGTATAATGTGCATTGTCCCAAAGTTTTCATTGATTGATTCATATTGTTGGTTTCACTTGTTCTCAAATTATTTGTATCTAGTCGCCCTCTTAAACTTTAAGGTGTCCTATGCATTTATGTTTTGCTCTCCATGAAGGACAAGCTGAAAACCATTTGTATGTTTTTCTTTATGATTTGAACACACGTTTGACTTTCATTGTTTCATTTTCATGATCTTTTGTTTGTGTTCATTTTCATGTTTACAACATGGTTGCTAAGTTCTTATTGTCAAGATTATATCTTTCATGCCCATGTTTTAAGTTCTTATGATCCCAGCTCACAAATGCTTACATACATGATCAAGATTGTGTAGGTGCATGTCACCTCAAAAAATTTCTTTTGTTATCACTTACCTACTCGAGAACGAGCAGGAGTTAAGCTTGGGGATGCTTGATACGTCTCCAACGTATCAATAATTTTTGATGCTCCATGCTTGTTTTTACACCATTTGCCTACTGTTTCGTTACACTTCGTGGCACTTTTATGCATTTTCCGGAACTAACCTATTAACAAGTCGCCACAGTGCCAGTTCCCTGTTTTCTGCTGTTTTTGTGTTTCAGAAGTGATACACAGGAAATATTCTCGGAATTGGACGAAACAAGTTCTTGAAGTCTTATTTTCCCCGGAAGCTTCCAGAGATCCGAAGAGGAGTTGGAGGGGGGCCACGAGGGCCCCACACACCAGGGCGGTGCGGCCAGGGCCTGGGCCGCGCCCCCTATGTGTGAGGGTGCCTCGGGCCACCTCTGACGATGCCCCTTCGCCTATAAAGACCCCCCGATGGAAAAAACCTAAGTACCCGATCAATTTTCCAGAACACATCGCGATCCGCCGCCGCCGTCGACCCGAAGATCGGGAGGGTCCAGAAGCTCTTCCTGGCACCCTGCCGGAGAGGGGAATCGCCACCGGAGGTCTTCGTCATCGCCATGCTTGCCTTCGGAGCGATGAGTGAGTAGTCTACCTTGGACTATGGGTCCATAGCAGTAGCTAGATGGTTGTCTTCTCCACTATGTGCTTCATGTTTAGATCTCATGAGCTGCCCTACATGATTGAGATCACTGTTATGTAATTCTACATGTTTGGTTTGTTGGGATCCGATGAATATTGGTGTTATGATTGAGTTGCTATACTGAAATATATCTTATGTTATCTCTATGTTGTTTATGATCTTGCATGCTCTCCGTTATTAGTAGCTATCTTGGCCGAGTAGTTGCTAGTGACTCCAAGAGGGGGTATTTATGCTCGATAGTGGGTTCATGCCTCTATTTAACCTGGGGGAGTGACAAAAACCTCTAAGGTTGTAGATGTGCTGTTGCTACTAGGGAGAAAACAACATTCATATGCTCAAGGGCATATGCTTTGTTTACATTACACACTTTGCTTAATGCAATTATCTGTTGTTCGCAACTTAATACTTGTGGAGTTCTCGGATTGATTCGCCACAAGTGGATTATTAGTCATAGATGCAGTTGGATGGCGATCTATGTATTTTGTTGTAATGCCCAGTGTAAATCGCATAGTGATCTTCTTGACATATCACGTTATCTTTATTCTATCAATTGCCCAACTGTAATTTGTTTACCCAGCATGTGTTATTTATCTTATGGAGAGACACCACTAGTGAACTGTGGATCCTGGTCCTATTTCCATCATATTGCTATCACCTGTTTACTTTACTCGCACTGTTTACTTTACTCGCATACTTCTACTGTTTTCCACTCGATACACTCATACCCTTTGTTTCAAGCAAACCGGTGAGATTGACAACCTCATCGCAAGTTGGGAACAAAGTATTTGGTTGTGTTGTGTGCAGGTTCCGCGTTGTAGCTAGCAAGCAAAGCTTGGACGGGGCGCCATATATAAATTGTCCGAAGCTGTCGCTAAGCCAGTCTGCATCACCTTCAGTTGTATTGTCCGCTCTTCTCCTGAACGATAAACCTTGGTTTCTTAACTGAGGGAAAATCTTGCTGCTATATTCATCACACCTTCCTCTTGGGGTTCCCAACGGGCCGGTTATTTACTTCATCAACTCGGTCGCATCAAACTTCATCTCAAAAACATTCTTCATGTTCCTAGTGTGACAAAAAATCTTCTTTCAGTTCATAAACTTGCTATTGACAATAATGCCTTCCTTGAATTTCATCCTTGGTATTTTTTGATAAAGGATCGAGCCACGAGGAAAACTCTTCTTAGAGGCAGGTGTGAAGGTGGTCTCTATCCTATTGTGGCGTCATCATCATCCTCGTCCACACCCAAGCAAGTTTATGTTGTCACCAAGCCTACTGTTGAACGGTGGCACAGTCGACTAGGTCATCCTTCAAGTCTAGTAGTTCAACAAGTTCTGAATAAATTTTGTCTTCCATACTCTAAGTCTTCTAGCATTGAAACTTTTTGTGATTCATATCAAAAGGCTAAGAGTCATCAGCTTGCTTACCCTATTTCCACAAGTGTGTCGACTACTCCACTTCAACAAATCTTTTCTGATGTTTGGGGTCCAGCCCCCACATCCATAGGTCGTCACAACTACTATGTAAGCTTTATTGATGATTATAGCAAGTTCACTTGGATTTATCTCATTAAGAAAAAATCTGATGTTTTTGATGTCTTTCATAACTTCATGAACTTTATTGAACGAAAATTCTCTAGGAAAATAATCACCATGCAAACTGATTGGGGAGGCGAGTATGAGAAACTAAACCCTTTCTTCCAAAAACTCGGCATCACACACCATGTATCTTGTCCACATGCCCACCAACAAAATGGCTCTGCTGAGCGTAAACATCGACACATTGTTGAAGTTGGCCTTGCTCTTCTAGCAAATGCATCCATGCCTTTGAAATTTTGGGACGAGGCTTTTCTCACTGCCACATATCTTATCAATCTTGTGCCTAGTAAGGTTATCAATAATATCTCTCCGGTTAAACGTCTGCTTGAGACCAAACCAGATTATAAATCCCTTCGTGTTTTTGGATGTGCTTGTTGGCCAAATTTGCGTCCCTACAATTCTCGCAAACTTGCTTTCCGCTCAAAATAATGCGTGTTTCTCGGCTATAGCCCTCGCCACAAAGGAGTGAAATGCTTAGAAATATCTACCGGTCGTGTTTATATTTCTCGAGATGTCATCTTTGATGAAAATGTGTTTCCCTTTGCTTCTTTACATCCTAATGCCGGCCCCCAACTTTGCAAAGAACTTTTGCTTCTACCAAATCATTTGGTTCCTTCCAATGGGGGTACGAATAATAATGATCATATGCCTAATAATTGTTCACCTATGCCAGCTGTGAGTTCCTTGCAGATTATAGGAGAAATTGGAAGAAAATGATGAAAATTCAAGCCAAAACATTGCAGAATCGGGTGATTATCGCATGCCAGAATCGGACGCATCAAGTGGCGATCCCGAGGAATATTTCCTGCATTAATCTGGCACGCGATCCGGAGCAGATCCTGCGCCAGCACCGTCCGCCTTGGGATCCTCCGCCGGTCCCACGTCGGACTCTTCCACGCCAGCCGAGTCCTCGTCACCGCACCACTCCAACCGGGCCACGTCGCCATCCTCCACCAACCGTCCGGGCCGGCCACGACGCGTCGGCATGGAAACCGCGTCCGCAGGTGCGCGGGACGCCACGCGGAGCGAGCCCGTTGGCTCGGTCTCCCTCCCGGAGACCACGACAGCGACTGGCGGGGCCACAGCAGGGCGCCCGCCCCCTGCATTGACCGCGCCCGTGCGCGGGAATCCTGCGCCGCCCGGATCTTCTACACCACATCGACCAGAGACTCCTCCTGTGCCTAGAACACGTCTTCAAAAGGGTATTCGCCAACCAAAAAAATACACTGATGGAACTATCCGCTATTCTTTTTTGTGCTCTACAGGAGAACCACAAAATCATCATGAGGCTCTTGATAATCCCAACTGGCGTCATGCAATGGATGAGGAATATGATGCGCTTATGAAGAATAGAACATGGCACTTGGTTCCGGAGCCCTCTGGTAATAAAAATATCATTGACTGCAAATGGGTATACAAGGTGAAGAAAAACTCTGATGGCACCATAAATCGATACAAAGCTCGATTAGTTGCTAAAGGCTTCAAACAACGCTATGGCATAGATTATGAGGACACTTTTAGTCCTGTTGTAAAATCTGCTACTATTTGTCTTGTTTTGGCCATTGCTGTTTCTAGGGGCTGGGCTCTTCGACAACTTGATGTCAAGAATACGTTCTTACATGGCATTCTGGAAGAGGAAGTGTACATGCGACAACCTCCTGGGTACGAAGATGCTAATGCCCCAAGATATATCTGCAAGCTTGACAAGGCTTTGTATGGTCTCAAACATGCGCCAAGAGCATGGTATTCACGTTTGAGTACCAAACTTCAGCATCTTGGTTTCAGGCCATCACGAGGAGACACATCATTGTTCATCTATAATCAGTCAGGTATCACAGTATTTGTTCTTGTTTATGTGGATGACATCAGAGTCACAGGGTCGTCAATGCAAGCTGTCTCTACACTTGTTAAAGATCTCAATACACATTTTGCCATCAAGGATCTTGGAGATTTGCACTACTTCTTAGGTATTGAAGTCAAGAAAATTCAGAATGGTATAGTTCTCACTCAAGAAAAATATGCACTTGACCTGCTAGAAAAAGTTGGTATGTCCAGCTGTAAACCGTCTCCTACACCATTATCAGCATCTGAAAAATTGTCTGCACATGACGGTGACGCCTTGAGTCTTGATGACAGTCCAAGATATAGAAGTGTGGTAGGTGCTTTACAATATTTGACCTTGACTCGGCCTGATATTTCCTTCTCAGTTAACAAAGTTTGTCAATATTTGCACTCTCCTACTACCACACATTGGACAACCGTTAAGAGAATCCTTAGATACCTGAATAACACTATTACCACAGGTCTTACATTCACAAAATCGATGTCTACATTGATCAGTGCATTTCTAGATGCAGATTGGGCAGGATGTATTGATGATAGAAGATCAACAGGTGGGTTTGCAGTGTTTTTTGGATCAAATCTTATATCTTGGAGTGCTCGCAAGCAGCCCACATTTTCTAGATCAAGCACAGAGGCTAAGTATAAAGCTTTGGTAAATGCTACGGCAGAAGTCATGTGGGTTCAAACCATTCTCAAGGAACTAGGTATCAAAACCTCTAAAGTCCCATGTTTGTGGTGTGATAATATGGGAGCTACATATCTATCTACAAATCCTGTTTTCCATGCAAGAACAAAGCACATTGAGATTGACTTTCACTTTGTGAGAGAAAGAGTTGCAAAGAAACTACTTGACATACGATTCATATCATCTCGAGACCAAGTTGCTGATGGCTTCACCAAACCGCTTCCATTCAGAGAATTAGAAGACTTCAAACATAATCTCAACTTGTACCAGTTTTGATTAATGGGGTATGTTAGAATTGATCGCTAGTTATTAGCAGATCTTTCCTCATTATTGTAAAACCGAATATGCCAGGTTTATAAGGCATAATCGGATCCCCTTTATTCCCCTTTAATCACCATATCTTTGTAATCAAACCTGTACCAATTATAGCCCGTTGGGCTCCTATATAACAAGTAACCGATACTGAGACAAAGGTATCGTTCCTATTGGGCTCCTATATAACAAGTAACCGATACCGAGACAAAGGTATCGTTCGCATAATACATGATCATTTTTTCCTTCTTATGGAAAGGGGAGTTAAGTAATTAGCTATGGTATATGTGTACTATGAACTAGGTATCATATCATACATTTGCATATCCATGAATATTTAGAATTCAAAATTTCATGTGTTATAGGATTGTTTGTTTTTTATATGTGCTATTTACTGAAGAAACTAGTGTGACCTGCCTAAGCCATGTACTAATTCCGGAGAAGCTGACTACTTTGTTCCTTTAAAGCCTTCAAAATATATTGCAAACCGTGAAAGCTTGAGACATGGGGGCCACCTTCCTCTAGCTTTTCAACATTATGGAGAATATGCTTGCTATCCTTATTGCAAGGGCAAAATAGGATGACCAAGTGGGCGGTCTCATCCCACATGCTTTTAAAGATTGAGTGTCCATTCTTTAGTATGAAGATGATACAATTATTTTTATGGAGCGCCATTTGGAGAAAGACATGAGCGTGAAACTTATCATTTGCATATTTGAGTGGCTATGAGGCTAAAAATAAGTTTCCAAAAAAGTGAGATTTTCTTTGAAAAGGAAAAGGAGAAGGAGAATGGGTATAAACATCTATTTTGTGTTGAGACTGGTTCTTTACTTTTTAGATACTAGGGTGTCTCTATCTAACGAGGGGTTAACTTGACAAATGTCCTAGATGAAGGACTTAGGATCGGGGAGATAGGGCGTCGGATGAACTCGAAGGTGAAATCAGTCAAACAAGGTGGCTATGAAAGTAAACGTGGGTGTTGAACCTGGCTTGCTTTCAATCTGGCCTACACCATCCCCTCCTGGCCCCTATATATAGGTGGCCAGGTCTCGAGGATCGGGTAGGGTCCGATACAGATTACAATATCGACATACGGTAAGAACTCGTATTTCGACTAGTATTACAATTGGGCCTAGCTTAACAGGCCTCAAGGGTACTCAACTGACGGGTGATGTCTACACACGCTTTTGTTCTTGTAGACAGTGTTGGGCCTCCAAGTGCAGAGGTTTGTAGAGCAGCAGCAAGTTTCCCTTAAGTGGATCACCCAAGGTTTATCGAACTCAGGGAGGAAGAGGTCAAAGCTATCCCTCTCAAACAACCCTGCAATTACGATATAGAAAGTCTCTTGTGTCCCCAACACACCCAATACACTTGTCAGATGTATAGGTGCACTAGTTTGGCGAAGAGATAGTGAAATACAAGTGGTATAAATGATTATAAGTAGTAAATGCAATATGGAATAAAAATGGCAGCAAGCAAACAAGTAACAAAACAGCAAGTAAACGGTGTGCAAAGCTTGGAAACAAGGCCTAGGGATCATACTTTCACTAGTGGACACACTCCCAACAAATATAACATAATTGAACCAATAGATAACTTCTCTTCACTATGGTACTCTGAATTACTCTCATATTGAATAACACTAATCATTGCGTAGGGCTACGAAGCACTCCTCAAAGTTCATCAAGTACTTGACAAACACCACTCATAGAGATATCCAAATCAAATCACAACTCAAGATAGATATTATTGCAACTTAGACCAAGTACTAACACGGTGCACACATTGTCAACATTACACCATGAAAGGAGGAATAGATCACTTCAATACTATCATAGTGATAATTATTCTCATAATCCATAAAAGATCACAATCGTAGCCTAGACCAAGTACCACCATGATGCACGCACTGTCACCGTTACACCATGGTAGGAGGAATAGATTACTTTAATAACACACTAGAGTACACATAATGAAGAAGAGTAACATCTACTTATTCAACATGATACAAAGCTCACGATCACATAAAGATCACATCATGGGAGAGAGAGGTGAACCACATAGCTACCGGTAGAGCCCTCAGCCCTGGGGATGAACTACTCCCTCCTCATCATAGGAGACAGCAAGGTTGATAGAGATGGCGGTGAGGTCGATGGAGACGGCGGAGACGGCGATGGAGACCGATGGAGATGGCTCAGAGGGCACTTCCCCGTCCCGACAGGGTGCCGGAACAGAGACTTCTATCCCCCGAAATTTGGCTTCGACGGCGGTGGCGTTGCGGAACTGTTCTAGAAATTTCGCCGACTCCTTTAGGGTTTTCCGTCCCGAGGCTTTATATAGGCGAAGGGGCGTCGTCAGGAGTGGCCCCAGGCCTCCTCACACCTAGGCAGCGCGGCCAGGGCCTGGGCCGCGCCGGCCTAGTGTGAGGCTGGCCTGTGGCCCCTCTTCTTCGCCTCTTCGGATCTCTGGAAGCTTCCGGGCAAAATAAGACATCAGGAACTTGTTTCGTCCAATTCCGAGAATATTTCGTGTGTATCACTTCTGAAACACAAAAACAACAGAAAACAGGGAACTGGCACTGTGGCGACTTGTTAATAGGTTAGTTCCGGAAAATGCATAAAAGCGCCACGAAGTGTAACGAAACACAAGGCAAATGGTGTAAAAACAAGCATGGAGTATCAAAAATTATAGATACGTTTGAGACGTATCAGCATCCCCAAGCTTAACTCCTGCTCGTCCTCGAGTAGGTAAGTGATAACAAAAGAATAATTTTTGAGGTGACATGCACCTACACAATCTTGATTATATAGGTAAAGCATTAAGTGCTGAGATCAAAGAACTTAAAACATGGACATGAAAGACATAATCTTGATAATAGAAACTTAGCAACCATGTTATAACATGAAAAGAAACACAAACAAAAGATCATAAAAAATGAAACAATGAAAGTCAAACGTGTGTTCAAATCATATGGAAAAACATACAAATGGTTTTCAGCTTGTCCCTCATGGAGTAGCAAAACATAAATGCATATGACACTTTCAAGTTTAAGAGGGCGACTAGATACAAATAATTTGAGAACAAGTGAAACCAACAATATGAATCAATCAATGAAACTTTGGGACAATGCACATTATACTCAGAATGACAACTATGCTCTCTTAGATGGTGCATAAAGATAGAAGGTGGTGACTCAACATAAAAGTAAAAGAAAGGCCCTTCGCAGAGGGAAGCAGTGATTAAACATGTGCTAGAGCTTTTCATTTGTAAAACAGAGAGATAAAACTTGAGTTTTGAGAGGTGGTTGCTTTTGTCAACGACTAGCAATGGGGTTCTTACTATCTTCCATACAAAAATGAAGCAAGTTTTTGAGAGAGAGAGATTGGCACTTTTGTGCTCTTTTATAAAGCTTGGCACTCCTCCCCACCTTTTTTCCTTTCTTAAACCATGGCTAACTGATTCCATCGGGTGCCCACCAACATTCACATACCATGGAGGAGTGCCATTTTTTCTTTCTTTTTTCTCTTTTTCTTTTCTTTTTGGAATAAGCAATATGAAAGATAGCAAATCCGACCACTACGTCGCCATGAGCTAAAAACAGTGGCACAAACGAGAAGTAGTTGAAAGTTTTTTGAAAGGTAGCACATGAAAATTTACTTGGAATGGCTTACAAATACCATGCATAGGAATTTATAGTGGACACAATGGCAAACTTGGTTTTTGGAAGTTGGATGCACGAGTAGAGCTCATACTCAGTACAAGGCAAGGGCTAGCAAAAGACTGGGAGCGACCAACTAAGAGAGCAATAATGGCCATAATCATGCAAAGCGACAAAGCGACATTAAAAGAAGCATAAGATGGCATCAAAAGTCAAAAACTAAATGATCATAGAGGCTATGGCGACTTTGTATGAGTCAAACATGTGTGAGCATGCGCCAAGTCAACCCAAATAAAGCATCAAGGAGAAAACCAAAATAATGCTTCCAAACGATAAAAACAACGCATGATTTTTTCAAAGGCTCATTAAGCAATCTCAGTTATTTGAGACAAGTCATGATACAGCAAAACCACTAAGCATACTATCAAAAAGACATCAAGCACGACATGCAAAAGCCTAGGCCGCAGTCTACACAAGCTCCTTTTTGTACCACTTTTTTGCATGAAGCTTTTTCTCTTTTCCAACACCATTCAAAAAAATTATAAACAACTCTTTTGATGAAAACCAACATGGACCAGAGGTCCAAATACACCTTGATAAAAAGATAAAACAAGATCTGAACAAAAATCAAGACAAAAAATGCAAGCTAAACGCAGTAGCAGAAAAAGAGAACACTCATTGAACGATAAGAGTGAAAACTAGAGTGTTCTTCGCAAATGAAAAGCGAGTTCATCTCCTCCAAAAGAAACATGATGTGATCTAACCATTTATTGCAGCAAAAAAACAAAAGAAAACTAAAAACAAAAACAAGTGACGCTCCAAAAAAAACGCATAGTGCATGAAGCAATAAAAATATAGTGTCTTAAAAGGTGACCTGATTTTTGCCGATGAAGAAGGGGTGCCTCGGGGGGATCCCCAAGCTTTGACGCTTGTACTTCTTGGATATTTCTTGGGGTGATGCATGGGCATCCCCAAGCTTGAGCTTTTGTCCATTCTTCAACTCATCTCATCATTCTCCAATCCCTACACTTGAAAACTTCCTTCATACAAAACTAAACACAAATCTATTAGCAACATTAGTGTAGCATAACATATGATCAACCTCTTTTTGCTTCAGGTTTCAACCTAAAACCACCACATATATAGCATATACTACTGTAGCAACTTCCCCAAAAGTTCCATGATCAAAAGAACTCAAAAGAAAGCGATAAAGCGGCAAACACAAATATTGGCAGAAATCTGTCAAAACAGAACAGCTGACAAAGGACGAATTTTTGAGGGGTTTTCTGTTGCTCAAATAAAAAAGTGTTCAACTAATGAAAGTTTGGATATAACCTGGGGCATATGCACAAGAAATCGCAGGTCCAAAAGATATACAGAGAATTTTCACGAATTTTTACGGTGCAGCACCGAAAACAGTTTCAGAACAGCAACATCCCCAAATCTTACCTCACTCAAATTAGAGGCTTATCTTGGCACAACAACGAAATAAAAAGGATAAGGAGCGGTTATTACAGTAGTAATAACTTCCAAGACTCAAATAAAAGAAAAAGTACTGAAAATAAAACAATGAGTTATCTCCCAAAAGTGCTTTTCTTTAACGCCTTTGAGCTAGGCGCAGTAATTTGCAAAGATGCTCACGTGGGCGCCATATAAGAGCTTGAGTCAAAGGCGTCATATAGGAACTTAAAGCAATAGAGAGCATCAAAAATCAGATATGAAAGACATTTAAATCTAAACCACTTCCTATGCATAGGAATCTTGTAAGAAAATAAATCAACTAGGCACATAGTAGCAAGCATGGATAGATAAAACAAGTGCCACTTCAAGATTTGCAACATAAAGAGGGGAAACTTAATATTGTTGAGATCCATCAAACCATGTTTCCCTCTCTCATAAAAACTTTCAGTAGCATCATGAATAGAACTAACAATATAACTATCACATAAAACATCCCTATCATGAGCCACATGCATAAAAGAATTAATACTCACCACAGGAACAATAGTAGTAGGAGCAGATTCAACAGAATAATTATTCTCATCACCATAATTATCAAAAATAGGAGGCATATTGTAATCATAACTAATTTTATTCTCAATAGTAGGTGAACTGAAAATATTATACCCATCATTATAACCATCATAAACTAGAGGTTTAGTATCATCGCAAGCTAAAGAACAGCTATTTCTCAAAGCATATGCTTCAAACATATCATCATAAGAAGGAACATCACATATGGGAGATAAAATATTATCTGAACAAACTTTCTCTACTAAAGCTGGGGAACTAAAAATATCATGCTTAACAAAACCAGCTTCCCCAAGCTTAGACTTTTCTATAGCATTAGTAATAACAGTGTTCAAAACATTCATACTAACAACACTATTAGCATGCAAATTAAGCTCCAAAGGTTTTTCAATTTTCTCTTCAAACACTTCATATCTAAACTCAGGAAAAAGACTAAAGAACTCTTTATTTTCCATTAAGCCTAACTAGTGAAAATAAAAACAAGAAACAAAAAGATGTAATTGTAGAATCTAAAGGAAATAACTCCGAGCACTCACACAGGAGGATGTGAGTACCTTTTACCTTACCTCCCCGGCAACGGCGCCAGAAAAGAGCTTGATGTCTACACACGCTTCTGTTCTTGTAGACAATGTTGGGCCTCCAAGTGCAGAGGTTTGTAGAGCAGCAACAAGTTTTCCTTAAGTGGATCACCCAAGGTTTATCGAACTCAGGGAGGAAGAGGTCAAAGCTATCCCTCTCAAACAACCCTGCAATTACGATACAAAAAGTCTCTTGTGTCCCTAACACACCCAATACACTTGTCAGATGTATAGGTGCACTAGTTCGGCGAAGAGATAGTGAAATACAAGTGGTATAGATGATTATAAGTAGTAAATGCAATATAGAATAAAAATGGCAGCAAGCAAACAAGTAACAAAACAGCAAGTAAACGGTGTGCAAAGCTTGGAAACAAGGCCTAGGGATCATACTTTCACTAGTGGACACACTCCCAACAAATATAACATAATTGAACCAATAGATAACTTCTCTTCACTATGGTACTCTGAATTACTCTCCTATTGAATAACACTAATCATTGCGTATGGGCTACGAAGCACTCCTCAAAGTTCATCAAGTACTTGACAAACACCACTCATAGAGATATTCAAATCAAATCACAACTCAAGATAGATATTATTGCAACTTAGACCAAGTACTAACATGGTGCACACACTGTCAACATTACACCATGAAAGGAGGAATAGATCACTTCAATACTATCATAGTGATAATTATTCTCATAATCCATAAAAGATCACAATCGTAGCCTAGACCAAGTACCACCATGATGCATGCACTGTCACCGTTACACCATGGCAGGAGGAATAGATTACTTTAATAACACACTAGAGTACACATAATGAAGAAGAGTAACATCTACTTATTCAACATGATACAAAGCTCACGATCACATAAAGATCACATCATGGGAGAGAGAGGTGAACCACATAGCTACCGGTAGAGCCCTCAGCCCCGGGGATGAACTACTCCCTCCTCATCATAGGAGACAGCAAGGTTGATGGAGATGGCGGTGAGGTCGATGGAGACGGCGGAGACGGCGATGGAGACCGATGGAGATGGCTCCGGGGGCACTTCCCCGTCCCGGCAGGGTACCGGAACAGAGACTTCTATCCCCCGAAATTTGGCTTCGACGGCGGCGGCGTTGCGGAACTGTTCTAGAAATTTCGCTGACTCCTTTAGGGTTTTCCATCCCGAGGCTTTATATAGGCGAAGGGGCGTCGTCAGGAGTGGCCCCAGGCCTCCTCACACCTAGGCGGCGCGGCCAGGGCCTGGGCCGCGCCGGCCTAGTGTGAGGCTGGCCTGTGGCCCCTCTTCTTCGCCTCTTCGGATCTCTGGAAGCTTCCGGGCAAAATAAGACTTCAGGAACTTGTTTTGTCCAATTCCGAGAATATTTCCTGTGTATCACGTCTGAAACACAAAAACAGCAGAAAACAGGGAACTGGCACTGTGGCGACTTGTTAATAGGTTAGTTCCGGAAAATGCATAAAAGCGCCACGAAGTGTAACGAAACACAAGGCAAATGGTGTAAAAACAAGCATGGAGCATCAAAAATTATAGATACGTTTGAGACGTATCAACGGGTTCTATTATCTATACCCTTATCACTATCCATTATAGAAAACTACTTAACAAAGAGTGGAAGCCCAGTGGATGACTGCTTTGAACAAAAGTGGGGTGCTTGCAAGGAAAGTTGCTCTCATATAGAGATCGACTTATTCTTACTATCCTCCCATGTTAATGTTATAAATTCTTGAAACACCTAAAGGGTTAAATGAAAATTAGAATTTATAGATCCCACCTTTTCTGGCAAAGCGGTCACCTTAAAAGAATATATTAGTTGATTAAATGGAACATCATATGTTGACCAGAGGACCAAGGTGCCTAGAGGTTGAGGTACTAGACTCGTGTCCGCCCCAGCAATAAAACGTATGCGCTAACGCGCAACGGCTTTCATGCTCATCCCTTGCTTCAAAACTACAGGTTTTAGCCCTCCGTTTGTTGGTCGCCAAAGATGAGAGCTTCGCTTTGGAAGCGCCAGCAGCGTACGGCGACCGGGCCAGCCGAGCAAATGTTTACCAAACAAATAGATATTAAACTTTTAATGAAGAGGACCTGTTTTGGAAAGGGCTGATGCATGTTAAAGAGGAGTTTTTTTAGTAGAGTATATTTCATAACTGGAAATTCTTGAATACTTTCAACAAAATACCTGGTCGGGAAATATGTCAAATCCCACCAACACACATCCCTATGAAACATTATGCGACAAAATAAGTTTATGTTGCTAATGTTTTACTGGAATTTTCCTAAATATATGTTTTAGACGGACTTTAGCCGGGAGCAAGTGTAATGAGTGCTTACACTTAGTTCCACGGTTGATGATGGTACACCTCTTGGATGAAGCATATACTTTTAATTGGAAGCTGACCACCTCAGAATCATTGACGGTGAAGTTTATGTATGTGAAAATTTTGAATGGCCCTACTAGATTTGTTTGTAATCCGTGAAAGTTAAAAATATCTTTGAAGATCAAGATCTTCATAAATATCTAAGATAAAATGATTGTAAGAAATTTACTTTTTTGTAATCTCAAGGAGTCTATTCGCCATTTATTTATTGCATGTCCCTATGCTCAATCTTATAGGGATGATAGATCATATTACTCTTAGTCTACCTCCTCCAACCAATTACCAATATCAAGAATATGTCCAGAAATTAGTTGAATGGGATTGATTAAAAAAGGCTCAAATTCATGTGGAGTTCGTGCTTTAGTTTGGGCTATATGAATTGTTGAAATGATATTGTTTTCAACAAGACTATATGTGCCCCTTTTTGTAGGTTATCCACAAGACTACGGATTGGATCCACATCCACATGCATGTGGCATTTCTTTGAGGCACAAAATATCTTCTTCAGCTCTTCTCATTCACGGGAAGGAAAAACTTCAGTTAACTCTTCATAGCAAACTCGAGTTACTGTCAGGTAGGTCATCCGACCAGACATCGCTCCGACGGCGACGGTCGGCTAAAATCCATGTCTGAATTATTCGTTTCGTAATGATTACTCTTATCCCCTTCCATGCGTCCTCGTTAATCCTCTTTTCTGCGGCTCGACGCCTCAGGGTATATACGGATTGATCGTAAATTTTGGGATCGCTCACATTTTGGGATACTGTATCTATATAGCTGAGCTATCATGCCCATGGGAGACGCCATGATGAGTTTGAGAAATTGAGATAGGCCCTTGCGAGACGAGTGATCGGGTCGAAACAAGGCCCAGCCATTGAATCTGTTTTCTTCGGAGATTCCGATCCTTGAGATCATTGATCAGTTCGCTACAGTTCCATCATGGACCATTCTATCACAGATGTCCGGTCTTATCATACGCCATTGCTGTCCCATCACCATCGAGCGTCGTCGTTCTCCGCAACCGCATTCAGCGTAATCCCGATCGACTTCGACATCGATGCGCCGCCCGTCAGCAGGGCACGTAGACGTAGTGCCATTTCGCTCCATGGAAATGAGTAGTAGGGTTGGAGAGGGACTTAAGTAATGCCCATTAGTGGGATGAACATGTGACATGAGAGGAGGAGCGCAAGAGGAGGAAGAAGCGATGCGACGGCCGTACCATTTTGCCATGATGATTGGGCAGCCCTCCAAAGTTATCGGACATCCAAGGGCAGCGGCAACGGATATATATCGGGGTGTACTCACCAGGATCGGCAAATTCGGTAGGTGACGGTGATGTCATGTCCGGTGCATCCTTCCTTGCATCCTTCATGTTGTTGTCGTGTGACATTTCAACGATTCATATGGGAGCAAACTGTACTGCGGCTAGCTGGTTTCAGTTACACGTTGTTTTTGGACATCGATACGGTCTATAAAACTATATTTAGACCAGTAGTTCCTCTGATAATATGTTACTTGCAATAAGAATGGGCACCTATTATAAAAGTACTATACTTGGTGATGGAACAAGATTATTGATCTGGTATTGGGTCCGGATGACGATGTATTTTCTAAAATGATGGTGAACTTTGAAATGCTTGGTCGAAAGAGATTGTAAAACTTTCGCAAAAAAAAAGATTGTAAAACAATTCCGTCTCGTGATTAGGAGGTACATTGCTTTAAAAAAAATGGAAGGCCATAGATTCATATAGTCCAATACATATTACTCCCTCCGGTTGAGATCAACAAGCACGCACATTTAAAAAAAACTTTAACCATTACTTTGGTCAACCAAATAGAAATTATATGTCATAAAATTATACCATTGAACATTAAAAACTTCTTTTAAATATGAATCCAATGGTATAATTTATATGACATATAATTTTAATTTTTTGGCAAGATTAGGTGTCAATTTTTTTTTGAATGACGTGCGTGCCTCTTAAATTGAACCGGAGGGGGTACAAGCTATCTGGCATGATAAATGATAGCCTCATCAACAAAGTGTAAGAAGACACATATAGAACAAATGATACTATCTGCATTGGTAAGTTAAAAAATGATATAAGTTGAAAACAATGACATATGAATTATTAATTAAAAAATGATGCCGTCTGCATTAGAATGTCAACACCCTACAACAAAGATAAGCCCGAAGTCTCACTATTTGCGACATTCTTCTTGAGACGCTTGCTCACATCATTACCGTTAACCTCCTCTTCTATGTCATGGTTACCATCTCTGTCATTGTCACGATGCTGGCATGTTGCCGAACCTTTTGCACAAAGTCATCATCGCCCTTAAATTCATCAACCACATGGAAGAACCATGGCTCATAACCTTTTAACTTCACAACTAAATCATATGTGATGGAACTTGATGAATCTACGACAATTAATCTAGAATGGATGGAGTAACATATTTCAGTACAAGCCAAAAAAGGGTTACGATGATACCGAGAGAGAATCTTTAGTCATTCTCGATGAATGTACACTAATAAGCCAGATGTTAGAGTAAAATCGCATAGTAAATATGTAATAGAGTAAAATTAGCACGTGTAAAAAATCATGAGACATGGCATTCAAACAAAACACTAATGTAGAAACCATTGATGATTAGATTCATTTTTCCATGGAAAGCAGCCATAATATGCTAACAAAAAGATATACATCAATATGAAGGGAGAATTGAAAGGTCGCGCTATTTGATCCCCCTCCCCCTCCCACCCACACCTACCCACCCAATGTGAAGAATATATATTTTACACCCAGGTGGGATCACTTCCATGCTGGTGGAACCAAGGTCAAGAAAATGCCCAGATATACCAAGGTGGACCAAGTAAACAAGATGGCCCCATCAGGCCAAGGTGGACAATGTGCATCACAAGACGAGCAAGGATGACTCCTCCACTCGGCAAGACCTGTGACAACTTGCACCTTGCGTTTCTTATGCCGATTTCCATTGTGGGTCAACATGGACGTAACTATTGTTTACTATATGTAAAATTTGAATATAAAAATATAAGAAAACCTCATATGCAAAATAACGTACTAGCACCCTCAGTGATGAACAGCACATCTTGAGAATTGAATTACAATAAGAACATCGAACTTTTGCATGACAAGTCACCTACCATGGTACTTTTGGTCTTTTCGTTTTAACATACTTGTACTTACCAATAAAGTAGTACACTTAGTGAAAATATTTTTCACCCAATAAATAATTTTAATATATATAAATTAAGTACAATTTCCATAGTGGCAATCTTAATCATAAAAGTAGGACGGTGGTGAAAAAGAAGGCGCAACAAACTTCCGTGTAGACGAGAACGTATCAGGTACTTCTATCCCTGGAGTACACGTAGTACTCTAAACTTAGAATCTCACACTAGAAGTGATGCAAAAAAAAAATTAGAAAAAAATATTGTGGCATAGATGTAACAAATATCGATCAAGCCACAAATATTGTAATCTAATTTCAAACACACAAAAGAAAATGACAAATGTAGTCGTGAATAGTGGCATCTCTAATTTGGGCTGTAAATTTGGCCCATTAGCCTTATTAACACCATATTTGTCTCTTAATCTAGACACACGCAAAAAATTGAATTATAATTTTGCAGTAGATCCATATAGCATAAGTGTGTGGTGAACCTTTTTTTATAATTTTTACAGAACTTTTCAATTTACCAAATCATGTGGCAGTGCCGAGAGTACTCAACTCGTTAGAGTACCTTATATATTCTCCGGTGTGGAGTATTCTATCTGCAAGCTTTTCTGTCATTTTAGATGCCTGCCTAATTGTGTGAAAAGAACTCAAAGATAATGTATAGTCACGAGAAAACAAATATAAGAACACGTCTTTCATGTCTCACAAATATAAGAACACTTAAAATTTAGCGACGCATATGTACGCATTACAAGAGGTGGTGGTTTGGCTCTCATGTGCATATGAACCTATTATAAAAATGCATACAAACAAATTTAAAATATTAAACAGATTGAAACAAAATTTTGAGTGTACATCCGGATATTTTACTATGAATAGTCATGTTGGGAGCATAGAAAATTCTCTTTTTTTTACACTAGGCACAAAAACATCCTTTTTATGAAAATTTGGGTGCAAACATAGAATATATTTTTTTTCTAAAATTTGTGTGGCTACACATATTTTTCCCAAAAAATTTAACATTTTAAAATATATTTTCAAACAATGGAGGGTAATTGGATTCCAACACATCATCCCGCTAGTTACTACTCCTTCTGATCGAAATAAGTGTGAGTGACTTAGTACAAACTTTATACTAACTATAAAATCACCAACGCTCACTTCCTATCGGAGGAGTACCAAAGCAGCTATTGCGTTTTCCTTGACTAAATATTAACTGACTAAATGTACCAAACTCACTTACAGCCACCGTTGTTGGGATGAATATGTTTAGATGTACTAAATCATAAGCAATCCGTGCTTCACTCACCGCCACAGCTCGGAATCATCATCACGCAGAGCACACATGACACCAGATTCAGTTCATCCAGGTAAAGCCGTCGCCGGGGAGGGCCGGTTCGGACAGCGATTTTCACAAGGAAGTCGACGTCTACGGCTTCACATGGGCAGGATAGGAGATGAGATGAAGCCCGGCCGGAATGCCGGATCACTCGACGTGCATGAAGCAGTCAATTGCTTGCATATGGCAATGCACTGGCATGGCTCGTACCGATCATCCATGGTCACCTGTGGTTGTGGACCAGATCACGCCGCCACTAGATAAAACGGCTGCGTCCAAGACATGGATAGATTTCTTCTTCTTCTCCTCGTTGTAGCCGGGAAGTCGGGTTACTGTCTGGGAGACCCGGGATCGCTGCGATGGCGACGGCCGGCAGGTCGCCTGCTGAATCCGTATCTCAATCATTCGATTCCTAATCATTGCCTTTTATCCTGGCCCTCTTCGATGCTTCCTCCGCCGAATCCCCTTCGGTTTACAGGATTTGACATCGATAGGAAAATAATGTTCTGAGGTTCAGTTTCTAAAGTGTTATGTGAAGGAGAAAAACGTCAATTTAGTCTATAAAGTTGTTCTAGATTTGCGTTTTGGTCATCAACTTGTAAATCGTGAATTCTGGATCACTAAATTGCCACATGTGATCATTTTGGTCACTTTGTGACGATGTCATCTATATTTTTGTAAATAACCCCCTACATGTTTGTTTCTTCTAATTACTAGGTTCTTTTTCTGACTTGATTAATTTTTATGGGCTAGAAAAAATCTCGATTGGTCATTATTTCTTTCTCCAATCTCACATTGCCCAATGATTCGTCTTCTCCAACCTCTCACCTCCATCTCTGCTCACAGTTCTCGACATCATAGCCTCCTAGCCCACCGCCCAAGATCCCAACCCTATCCATGGGCCGATATCACAAAAAGCCCGATGGCCCATCCTCCTCAAATAGTGGGTCGTAGCGCTTCACGTGCCGACATGCGGGGGCGAGCTCCTCCAGCAACACCGGCGAGAAGGCCTGCCTCCTCGAGTTTCACCTCCTGCATATGAGGAGGCAGACCTCCGCCTCTGTCTAGTTGAAAATAAATTAAACCCCCATTTAATTAAATCCGGATCGGCAAATCACTGGCTTCCACGCAGTTACTTGACCCAGGATTGATCCCTAGGGCACACTTTTTTCGAGGATTTTCTAGAAGTGAGGGAGGGAGAGAGATAAGGTTCTCAAAGAGAATAAACACAACTTTAGGGGGTATTTGCAAATAAACAATCCGCCACATCACCAAACTAACGGTGGCCGTCACGGAGTGATCAAAAAGCTCATGTGTGCCAACTTCGTCATCCGGAATTCACGATTTGCAAGTTTGTGCCCAAATCGCACATCCCGTCAACTTCATAGACCAAATTGGCATTTTACTCTATGTGAAATCTAAATATGAAATCTGAACTCTTGTATGTGAATTCTAAACGGCATTCTCCAAGGTATCATGTTATTTTGGTCTATTCCTGTAGCTTTTGTGCTGATACGTTTCGCCGGTCCAAAAAGCGGCTCAAGTTCTTTCCTTTCTGTTTACCTCGATTGGGGATAACTCACATTTTGGGACAAAATCTGAGCTATCATGCCATGGGCCCTTCCCTTCCCTGATGAGCGATCCGATCGAAGCAAGGACCAGGCATTCGATCTGTTTCTCCAGCGTTTCAGATCCGGCGCACAGTTATCATTGATCAGTTCGCCGAGCTACAGTCCGCGAGCTACAGTTCCATCATGGTCTGATCAATACTATGCCATTGGCCATTGCTGCCCGATCGCCATCGCCCTTCTCTGTCCACCCGGCCGCAACCACATCGAGCGTGATCGAAGCTCGACGTCGACGCGTCGGTCCGTCCACCGGGCACGTCGCTCCATGAAAACTGAAATGCGTAGTGGGACTGGGAGGGAGAGGGACCTGTATAATGCCCGTTAGCGGGATGAACATGCGACATGAGAGGAGGAGCGCAAGAGAAGGAGCCCTTGATTGGATCGGGGTAGCACTTGAAGTTATCACACATCCAAGGCCAACGGATATACATTCGGGGTGCACCCCGAGGATCGGCAAGTTCGGCAGGACGATGGTGATCGGCGGCGTCCTCCTCCTTGCGTCCTTCATGTGGTTTGTCTCGTGACATTTCAGCGATCCATATGGGAGTAGGTACTGGCGTACTGCCTTGCCAAAATTGACATGATCTAATAATCACAAAGCAATATTTTGACCGTCAGTAATATATCTCAGAGTATAGTATATACGTACGATGGATCAAGATTAGTGACTTAGTGTTACTCCCTCCGATCGGAAATAACTGTCGGGCACTCAGTACAAACTTTATACTAAGCTAGTACAAAATTACCGACAGTTATTTCCGATCGGAGGGAGTAGCTTTTTCTGAACTGATGCTCAAACCTTGAAACCTTCGGTTCGACGCAGGAGACTGTAAAACAGTTGTGCCATGACAGGGAGGTACTAGCGTAGAAGCACACGAGATTGAGACAACCAAATCTACTGAAACCACTACAAAGTCTCCGTTTCAAAAAAATTAAAAACGCCATGCTCTCAAGCAAAAGTTTCCCAGCTCAATGTCGCATATGCAAGTACAGTGGTAGTACACTGACAGGAGGTATCTTTCCACGTACAAAGAGCAGCGGCCCCTCCAGGTATTCCATTCTTGTACGAAAGGGCTTCCATCCTGGAGGCCCCGATGCAGCGCACATAATCAGCTCACTCAGCACCCAGGTCCATGAGCCAGCTGTATGCAGCAGCTTATGCAGGAACGCAGCCATCAATATATTTTTCAGACACAGCCTGTTCTTCAGAGACGACAAAGTCATGACAGTCGCGCGATTCAATGGGGATTTCTGCAGAGAGTAAAGAAGAAAAACGAAGACGAGCGCGACGTGGAACCTAACCGCATAAACGGGTATAGGATGCGCCGGCCTTTCTGGGGGTTCCTGTGGAGCTATGCAGGGAGACAGCTAAAAGCCTCAAAGAACCTGATGCTGACACCAAGCTAGTGAGTGAGAGGCTTTGGTGTAACGTAACCTCGGAGTAGCTTCAGTTACTGTGTAAAGAAGACCTCTGTGCATTTTTCGCGGGAAACAGTTCGAATCCGGCGGAAATTCTTGCGTGTCAAACGGGGCCTGGGTATGAATTTTACAGTGATTTTGTGTTTGCTGAAGCTAACTGGTACAAGATTCATGACGGAAGCGCCGTTTGAGTACCGCGAAATGAGATACAGCAAGCAGCGGATAAAAGGGACGGCTAACCTACCGAAGCCGAGAGACAGTGACGCCCGTCTGTCTCTACGTAGATGAAGCAAGTTGTACCAACTGTGATGCTGAGGTGATCTGGAAAAGGGGACGCTGCTGGTTATCCGTCCCATGGTAATGGTGAAATGAGAATTTCTGATGCAGATCAAAACACATGCAGTATCATGAGAACTGATGATAAAAGTGCTTCATTGTAATGCGGACCATAAGCATTGGTAGAATGCTGAGAGAACAAATGTTTCACATACTTGCCATCTCAAGACGAAAGGTGCAAAATAGATAGTATCAGACCAGTATCTGCCAGCCAGCGGCTCTTATACATATTGGAAGAGAGATGGTGATTCTAAATATTTTCACCATATCTAGTACATGATCTACTACTTCTGAGACCATATAATCTCGCCAACACGGGAAGAATCAAGTCGGATGGGCTCAGCCGGATTTAAGTATCCCCGATCCCGGCCGTCTCTTTAGTACATTCGGCGCCTGATGGATCAATCAGTTCTCAGTCCTGGAACCTAAGACTGTTAGCTTAGGGGCTTCATTCACTCGCCATACTTCTTCTGTACAAAAATATGGGCCTTCGTGATTATCAGTGATCGTCTAGAACTCGACCTCTGTGTGATCTGCTCCTTGTAACTGACCTGCGTTAGTTGAACCAGTAGAAGTTATTAGTCACATGGTAACGGACAATGCGTGAAAGAAGTAGTGAGGCATCGTCGGGTATACGAACCATCGAAATTCGGTACTGAAACCCCATTCTCATGGCTTTGCTCATTGTCCATGTGCAACGAGTTTTGGGTATTTGCCTCCCAGAAATCTTGTTGCTGAAAAGATGATGCAAAGAGTATTAAGATAAGGCTGATTAATAACTCTCATTACTTGGGTACTGCAAAGAGTACAATGTAATTTTTTGAGGCAACAATCACCTGCTTTTCAAAAGCATACGGCGCTGCGTGGGGAGCCATGTCTAACAGACCCATGGAGCATTGGTTATCCATAGGACCCGAACCGAAGGACTGGAAAAGGTCTGCTTGGTCACTGAATGGAAACACTCCGCCTGCACTCTCCAACGGAAAGACCGGACTCGATGAAGGACCGAGGGCTTGGTGCATCTGAACATACAGAGGAAACAACATGTTAAGAGGCATATCATTCCATAGAGCCAAAGCACGTGAAATTAGATAATTCGAGCTTACATCTTTGTGTAGCAGGGTAGACAAGGTGCTGAAGTCAAGTTGTGGGTTCACGGTTGAAAGCTTCATGGACAAGAACTGAAAGAGTAAAACGAGCGATGGTATTAGAATTCAGTGAGAAATTGCAATCTCTGGTACTGTGAAAGAGCTAGCTGGTGTGTTGCATCTAACCTCGACTTGCTGCTGCAGCGATTGCACATAGTTTATGATCTCATCGAGCATGAGTGCTTTGCCAATCACCTACGACAGAGGAATTTCTTCAAATTAGACAAACTATGGTCACCACTGACACTCTGAGACAGCAATATCCCGTTCTGGAATGTTTTGATGAGTACCTTGTTGCATCCCGGCACCAGGTCCTGGAGGAATTTCATCTTGATAGTAATCTTCTCTCTTCTAACCTATTAACCCACAATTGAGCGCAGTGAGCAATCAATTTCGCACGCAAACACAAATTTATTCATATACTCCAAGTGAAACGACTAGGAAAAGGGCAAGAGAAATTTACTTACCCTCTCTGCGAGGCTGTGGCTGTCAGTGGCCTGGCCTCTCCTGGCCCGGACGTGCACGTAGTCCCTGGGCGGCTCGTCCGCCGCCGGCAGCTTGGACTTGGAGCTCTTCCCCTTGCTCTGCTTCCGGCCGGCCGAGCCGTCGCTCGCCCCCGCCGCCTCCTCCTCCACCTTGGGCCTCACCGCGCCCTCCTCGATTTTGCACTTCTTCGAGTCCGGCTCCCCAACCTGCAATCCAAAAGCCGGCGTCAGCATCAGCTAGAATGCACGGACGAAATTTCCTGGGAACGGAAAAATTCCACGGAAGGAGAGGCTTGTTCTGTCCCCACCTTGGCGAAGCAGGCTGCGGCCTCCTTGCCCTTGCCGCCGCCGCCGGCCGGCGCCTTCCTCTTCTTCGCATTCGCGCCTCCGTACGCCCACGCCGGGTCGGAGACCGAGGAGCCCTCCCGCGAGGCGGCGCCGAGCTCGCCGCCGCTTCCCTCCGCCGGCCCGAACTGGCCGCCGAAGCCGGGCATCCCCGCTACGCCGCCGGCGCCGGCGCCGCAGAGCGTGTCGAAGAAGGCGCCGTCTAGCCCCGGCACGCCGAAGTCGAGCCCCGCGGAGCCCATGAGCAGCCTGGCGACGTAGTCCCCGTCCATCTGACCGATTGGCGCTCCTCTCCGATGATTGCGCAGGAAGGAAGCAAAGCTGAAGCAGAAGTGGACTTGGGGAAAGTGGTGGGTGCGAGAACGGAGGGACGGTAGGTGGGTGGGAGGGGATTCCGCGGATGGATTTATAGAAAGGTCTGCCGGTGGAGGGCAGCGCGGCGCCTTGCGGCGGTGGGCTACCGCGGAGCCGGGGTGGTGGTGAGGTCAAAACGAGACGGGGGTAAACGGCGGCGAGTGATGACCTCGACGGTAAGCAGCAGCAGCTTGCGGTAATGGAGACAGCGGTCCGGGATTTTCGCTGCGGAGACGGTGATGTTTCTTACGGTTTTACCCCTCCGCGCCGGCCGCCGCCGCGCCGGTGGAGAAAAATAATGATGGGTTTTTTGGCTTTTGACGGGCGTACGTGTGGCCTCGCGATTGGAGAGCACGAACGGGTGTTTCTCCCTGTAATCACGGCCTCGGATTATCTTTCCGATTTGCTAATTTCTCGGGTAGAGCAAGACAAACTTCTCAATTTCATCTGAAAAAATACTTCTTAGTGTCGAGTTCTGGTAGAAATGCATGTTCTAAGACAAAGGATTGGAAAATGCAGATTTCTTTTAATCCATTGATTTTGTGGCTTTATATATAAAGCCGGACCCGAGGCATTCTGTTTAAATTTAGACATTTTCTTTCACATAAAAAAGGAAAATAACACGGGAATTCTTCTAAACACGGTCAATTTAAAGTTAAATAAAAGAAATTAATATAACTATGATGTTATCCTGCAACTAAAGGCCTCCGTAGCATTCATGCATGGGAATTCCATAAAGAGATCAGAGTGGATTGTACGATTTCATTATCTCCGAAAGATGAGACCAGCCGCGGGGGGGGGGGAGCATTGGCACGCCAATATAAGAAAATAGAAAGCGAGGGATCCTAAAATCTGAACTGCAAAATTTAATTCAATTACAATGAATTTGAAACTCAGTTCGGTGGAGAGAAGCCACCACACAATCCCACCGCTAGGGCAACATCCCATCCACATTGTTTATCAAGAGGCTAGACGCTAACTCGTCCATGTTCATAGAATCATCGTCGTTCGAAAGGTTGATAATTGATAGCAGTAGCGTAGCTGTGTACAAGTAAGGGGGCCATCTCCCCCCCCCCTCTTCCCTGCTTACTCTGGTACAAATAAACCGATGAGCTTGGCAAATCTCTTGGATCAAGGTGCTCGCTGGTTAGATACGATGAGAGAACAAGCGCCTTGTCTCGTGGACCGTGAGATAGTAAGTAAGAGAAGGCGTGGACAAGCCTTAAATTAGCAACCTTTTCACAATCACATGCGAAAAGAGGAGGGGAACCTGAATAACTAATGGAGAGTATTTTGTGGGACGATGGGGCTTTGCAATGCCCTAATTAAAAGGGTAAATAAATGCAAATGTGCCTAAATCTTCAAGCATTTGATACAATAGGGTTTTGTCAAGCACATGTTAATCTGGACCGGAGGGAGTAGTGGGGGATTTTTTTTACAACGCTTTATTAGAATTATTTTAATCTTTTACCTCCTGGACCAAGTAGGGTTTTGCCCCCTCCCCCCCCCCCCCCCCACACACACACACACCATATATTTTTTTTGAAACGGAGGCAAAATCTTTGCCTCAATCTATTAATTAAGAAGAAGAGAATTGCTCAGTTAATTAGCGGAAAACCGAGCGAAAACTGTTACAACAAACCACAAGCACACCACTTACAAAGCAAGTGACTCCGCAGCCGACCAGCCAAACCAACCAACTCTCATGGTCTGCTACAACTCCAAACTCTCAACACATGGAAAGACACATCGCTAGGAAAAACCCACTAGAAAAAACACAAGAATTAGGATCTCAAACGGGACAACCCAAAAGATGAGAACCATCCCTCAACCAGCTGCGGGCGCCATCCTTGCGGCGTCATTGATCTTGCTTTTACTCCTGAGATACTCCTTCACCTTCTTGACTTTGTCCATCGTAGCCTTCTCTGACAAGAGGCTAGCAATCTCCTTGCCGGATCCAGGAATGGCCACCTCCAATCTGACGAGTAGGTTGAGAAGCTCTTTTGCAAAGAGCGCCTCAGAGTTAGGTGCCAAATCAGTCACCTTATTAACCTTGCCTCCAAAGTCAACAAAGTCAAGTGACTGGCCAAGATCCACTGGCGGCACTGTTGGTGCCATGGTTGGGGCCCCAAGCAAGTCCACCTGTAGCTCCACCATTGACAGATGAGAGGGCGAGGCCTCCCCACAAAACTCTTGAAGCTCAGGCATTATGTGCATCACCGGTGCCATAATCACATTGATATCCTCGGACACAGAGACAACCGACATAGCGGGCTGCAACAGCGGACAAGGCCTATCACGAGGGGAGTAACAACCAAAAATGCAGTCTTCCCCATCCACAAAAGACTCCTCTGGGGCCTCGGACTTCGACATCATCTCAGCGACCACCTCATCATCAGCAACCACGGAATACTCATGCGCACTGGCAGCACATACATCCACACGCTTGAAGGAACCAACCTGCAGCTCAGGTAGCGAAGGCACAGCCTGCAATTTGCCTAAAGCATCCTCCGCTCTGACCAAAATACTCCGAACACGGGCAAGACAGTCGCTAAGCTCGGACCGAAGTAGCACGACCTCTTTCACGAGGAAAGGCTCCAAAGGCACATCGGTTGGGGAAGCTTTGTCGGTGGGAGTAGACGAGGCAAGAACACAAGCTGGAGTAGCCGGTTGGAGAGGCGTTGTAGCAGCACATGGGAGCGGTGCAGACTGATCGTTGTGCAGCATGGCACGACAGAAGCGGGCAACATGGCCAAAATGAAGGCAATTCATGCATCGAATTGGCTCCCTACAAAACCGGGCACGGTGACCTTTGGAGAGACACCGAAAGCATCGGTCCCTCAACCACGCTGGAGGAGCCGAATGACGGACGCTAGCAGAAGGCGTGGGCAAGGTTGAACTTTGTCGGCGCTGCCTCAAAGGCATGTCCTGCCCACCCTTGGCCGGAATTGAAGCAACGACCTCTGCAAAAGATGGGCGTCCCGCATTGGATCCACATCCACCACCAGCAGAAGACGCGGTCGGGTCAGTGACACGGAGGGAAGCAGCACTCAGCACAGTAAGGGCAGCCGAGCTGTCCAGCATACCCACAGATTGTTCCGGCGCCAGCCCCGACTTGGTGGACTCGAGAGCGACCTCCGCTGACTAGGGAGCCGACAGGCAGCTGTGCAGTTGCTCTAAAAGGACCCACGATGATGGTTGGGGAATCAGCATGGAGCCGGAGCCAGGAGCTGGGGTGAGCACTTTCGTCGTCAGCGCAACACGGGAGCTTGAGTGCGGGGACTGCGGAGAGGAAGCGAGCGGCTCCAAGGGCGTCAGAAGCTGGCTACAGGAGGAGCTGGCAAGGGTAGCCGGTGCGGCGGCCAACAGGGCCAGGACGGCTGCCCTCTCCGACTTGGGTCGCATCACCAAGATCCGGCCCCGGATGGCCGGGTCCGACCTGCAGGAGGCGAGGGCCGCAGCAGCTAGGGCGGCAGCGGAGGGCGGCGTGGACTGATGGGACGCCCGGCCATGGCACTCCCAGTCTCCTTCCTCGAGCCCTGGACGCGGCCTTGAAGCTTGAGGTGACGGCGCCGGAGCTGGGCGGCCTTCAATGCGGTGATTCAGACCGCTCCACCCACCAGCCGCATTGAAACGCTCCGCTGTAGGCCCAGGTGGCAGCAGGGCGATGCAGGAGCTCGGGAGGCGTCTCCGGCACCTCTTCCCCATCCACAGAGGAACCGGTGTGAGGCGGAGACGACGTTGCAGAGCTGGGCGGATCTGGATCTGCAGCAAGAGGAGTGGACAACTAGAGAATCTGGGGAGGGTGAAGCCTACTGGCAGCTTGGACGGGGGCGGCGGCAGAAGGCTAGGCAGGGCCACGGCGGCGGCAGCCATGGTTGGAGGTGTAGCACCGACGGGCGGCGCCGCGGGGCGGACGCGAGTGGCGGGAGCTCACCGGTTCCAGTCTTCCATGCTTCCAGCTTCACCGCGGACCTTTAACGGACGAATCTTCACACACCATATATCCTTGGCAAGCTCTGCCACTAGTTGATAACTCGTCAATCCATGGATTACACGTATATACTCTCTCTTACTTACAATGTCCCCCACCCGATTGAACATATATTGCTGCAATAAAAAACTTGAGTAAGTCATTATACCGCTTTACACAACATTGTGACCTTCAACATAGATACAAACACTCTTAGGCCCTGTTCGGAATGTGTGAACTCAAAACTAAGAAATAAGAAAACATAGAACTTTAGATGTCATGTACCTAGATTCCTACAAGAACCACAACCACCGGGAAAACTCTTAAATTGTTATTTAGATATCATGCAGTAAAAGCGCGTGAACTGGAAATATAAAGAGAAAGAACATATAAAGTGTGCCCTCATATTTGATTTCCAAAAAATCCCTTAGAATAGTCTATTCCGTAGGAATTCAACGAAATGTAGACTACCAACTCCTTTATTGGAAACAAAAGCAAAGGAGGAAAAAAGTTCCATAGTAAATTTATCTTTTACGTAATTTATGTTTTTCTTTACTCTAAATTGGGTCTTATCTTTTGTCCTTATGAAATAAATAGGTACTGATCAGCTGAGTTTACCAGCTCCAAGGCCACATGACTAAGTCACTGACATATAGGACCGTTATATGTGGGATCTACATGTCAGTGATTTAAAGTCATCCAAAGTTAGCAGCCTCGAGCCAGGGAATCACAATTGAAAAGAGACCTATTGACGAGGGTTAACTCGACAAATGTCCTAGATGAAGGACTTAGGATCGGGGGAATAGGGCGTCGGATGAACTCGAAGCTAAAATCAGTCAAACAAAGTGTGTATCGAAAGTAAACGTGGTGGTCAACTTAGCTTGCTTTCAATCTGTCCCTCACCGTCCTCTCCTGGCCCCTATATATAGGTGGCCAGGTCTCAAGGAACGGGAGGGGTCCGATACATATTACAACATCGGTATACGATATGAACTCGTATTTTGACTATGATTACAGTTGGGCCTAGCTTAACGGGCCTCAAGGGTACTCAAGTAACGGGCTCTATTATCTATACCCTTGTCAGTAGCCCCTGAGATTCTACCAGAATTGTAGATTCGGGTTGAATCTCAAATCTTCATATCTTCGACTTGATCAATCTTTCGACTTCTTCTTCTTCCTGTATTTCAAGAATAAACAATTTTCATTATATTATCTCGCAAGGGGCTTTGGTGAACAAGCCTGATAACTCTGACGGATCAAGAGGCCAGTTAACTGAGCAGATACTTGTCACCTACTTCAAACTCAATCCCCTTGAACTTGAGTCTGGGAAACTGGTCAAACCCATTCTTTTGCCGCATTTAGGACTTACAAAGAACGAGTTCCAGTGGTTCTCAGGGTACCCAGTGTGTCTACCAGGATTTTCTTCGCGTCGTAGACACGGAAAGTTACTAGCAGAGCGCATCCAGGTGCGTATACCAGGCCACACAGGACGGATCCTAGGGTCTTACCTTCACGATATGTTTCAATCATGGCATTCGAGCTTCGCCGCGATGACGCAACTCGAGAATCATATCTTGCAGTCTTTTTAGCCTTGTTTGACTGTTTCAGCTCTGAAAATCTTTGGGTTGTCCAACCTTGACTAATATGAATTCCCTCCCGATTGGAGTAATTGCACTATTCAAGTCTTCTTTCGCCTTCTTTACTTTCCTTGGAATTTAAAATTTTCGTTGGGTGCGCAACCAGCGCTCCCGATGGGAGTAGCCCCCGAGGCTATAGTCGAAAACATGTTTCGAGTATAGGCTCAAGTAAATTTTTCTTCTTTCCTCCGTCACATAGCAGCTCGTTTAATAATATCGTCGGGTGCGCGGCCAGCGCTCCCGATGGTAGTAGCCCCCGAGGCTATAGTCGAATATTTTTGAGTATAGACTCAAAGACGAGTTTTCTTCACTGATGCCTCTTATCTTGTGTAAAAAAAATTGTCGGGTACCTTGAACAGCACCGATGGGCAAAGTAACATGCGAGACCTTCTGTTGAATTTTCTATGAGTAACCATTGTTGTCGCGTTGTATCTTGATGTTTTATTTCCCAGCCACTCGAACGCTTGTGACGTCATTAGTAGAATCACTCTGTGCGTGATTTGACTGGGCGCTGACCGTTGCTCATGGGCAGCGCAGTAATTTTACAATTATTCCTGCCCGTTAGTGGGCTACCGCTTCCGCTTCTTGCACCACGTCTCAGCCCACGTTCCTTCGTCAGGAAGCTTTATAAGGGGGGAGTGGGGTTTTTACTGTTTACCAGTTCCTTGCTCTTCCACCGCCACCATTACTGCATCTCCCTTGCGCTTCTGAGCTTCTTCGCAGCCCCCGAGCGTAGCTCCTGTAGATGCCCGTCAAGAGAGTCGCTCACAAGAACCAGATGGCGAAGAAGAAGAACACTAACACATCGACCAGCTGGGTGCCCTCGGAGTTCGAACGATCCGATCTGACCAAGGCCCAGAGAGATGGATTTCTCGTCGGAGGGGATCAAGTCATCTTCCCCAGCATCGAACGCATCCCCAAGCCCCCGAGCGGCTATCGGGTGATGTTTCTCGTCTTTCTTTTGCGTGGTTTATCTCTTCCTGCCCACGAATTTCTCTGTGGGCTTCTCTTTGTTTATGGCGTGCAGCTTCACCAGCTCACGCCAAATTCTATATTGCATATCGCTTGTTTTATTACTCTTTGCGAGTCTTTCCTGGGGATCGAACCCCACTGGATTCTCTTTGCGAGTCTCTTTATCGAAGAGCCCTGAGCTGGGCGGGGCTGTTGTGTCTATTCGCGGTGAGGCACATTATCTAGAGTTTAACATGGCTGCCTTGGTGCAAGGTTGGAGGAAGAAATGGTTTTATATCAAAGACCAGAAAAATTCTTCCTCTCACCATTACGGAATTGCTCCCTTTGATGCCAACAAAAATCTAACAAAATTGTCGTCGTGGGATTCTCCTTGTTGCTTGTTGCGTGGTGAATGACCAGCCCGTTGGGAACCCCAAGAGGAAGGTGTGATGAATATAGCAGCAAGTTTTTCCCTCAGTTAAGAAACCAAGGTTTATCGTTCAGGAGAAGAGCAGGCAATACGACTAAAGGTGATGCTTGCTAGTTTGCGACAGCTTCGGACAATTTATATATGGCGCCTCGTCCAAGCTTTGCTTGCTAGCTACAACGCGGAACCTGCACACAACACAACCAAATACTTTGTTCCCAACTTGCGATGAGGTTGTCAATCTCACGGTTTGCTTGAAACAAAGGGTATGAGTTTATCGAGTGGAAAACAGTAGAAGTATGCGAGTAAAGTAAACAGTGCGAGCAAAGTAAACATGTGATAGCAATATGATGGAAATAGGACCGGGGTCCACAGTTCACTAGTGGTGTCTCTCCATAAGATAAATAACACATGCTGGGTAAACAAATTACAGTTGAGCAATTGATAGAATAAAGATAAACGTGATATGTCAAGAAGATCACTATGAGATTTACTCTGGTCATTACAACAAAATACATAGACCACCATCCAACTGCATCTATGACTAATAATCCACTTGTGGCGAATCAATCCGAGAACTCCACAAGTATTAAGTTGCGAACAACAGATAATTGCATTAATCAAAGTGTGTAATGTAAACAAAGAATATGCCCTTGAGCATATGAATGTTGTTTTCTCCCTAGTAGCAACAGCACATCTACAACCTTAGAGGTTTCTGTCACTCCCCCAGATTAAATAGAGGCATGAACCCACTATCGAGCATAAATACCCCCTCTTGGAGTCACTAGCAACTACTCGGCCAAGATAGCTACTAACAACGGAGAGCATGCAAGATCATAAACAACATAGAGATAACATAAGATATATTTCAGTATAGCAACTCAATCATAACACCAATATTCATCGGATCCCAACAAACCAAACATGTAGAATTACATAACGGTGATCTCAATCATGTAGGACAGCTCATGAGATCTAAACATGAAGCACATGGTGGAGAAGACAACCATCTAGCTACTGCTATGGACCCATAGTCCAAGGTAGACTACTCACTCATCGCTCCGGAGGCAAGCATGGCGATGAAGAAGACCTCCGGTGGCGATTCCCCTCTCCGGCAGGGTGCCGGGAAGAGCTTCTGGACCCTCCCGATCTTCGGGTCAACGGCGGCGGCGGATCGCGATGTGTTCTAGAAAATTGATCGGGTCCTTAGGTTTTTTCCGTCGGGGGGTCTTTATAGGCGAAGGGGCATCGTCAGAGGTGGCCTGAGGGGCCCTCACACATAGGGGCGCGGCCAGGCCCCTGGCCGCGCCGCCCTAGTGTGTGGGGCCCTCGTGGCCCCCCTCCAACTCCTCTTCGGATCTCTGGAAGCTTCCGGGAAAAATCAGACTTTAGGAACTTGTTTCGTCCAATTCCGAGAATATTTCCTGTGTATCACTTCTGAAACACAAAAACAGCAGAAAACAGGGAACTGGCACTGTGGCGACTTGTTAATAGGTTAGTTCCGGAAAATGCATAAAAGTGCCACGAAGTGTAATGAAACAGTAGGCAAATGATGTAAAAACAAGCATGGAGCATCAAAAATTATAGATACGTTGGAGACGTATCAAGCATCCCCAAGCTTAACTCATGCTCGTCCTCGAGTAGGTAAGTGATAACAAAAGAATAATTTTTGAGGTGACATGCACCTACACAATCTTGATCATATATGTAAGCATTTGTGAGCTGGGATCATAAGAACTTAAAACATGGGCATGAAAATATAATCTTGACAATAGGAACTTAGCAACCATATTGTAAACATGCAAATGAACACAAACAAAAGATCATGAAAATGAAACAATGAAAGTCAAACGTGTGTTCAAATCATAAGGAAAAACATACAAATGGTTTTCAGCTTGTCCTTCATGGAGAGCAAAAAATAAATGCATAGGACACCTTGAAGTTTAAGAGGGCGACTAGATACAAATAATTTAAGAACAAGTGAAACCAACAATATGAATCAATCAATGAAAACTTTGGGACAATGCATATTACACTAAGAATGACAACTTTGCTCTCTTATGGTGCATAAAGATAGAAGGTGGTGACTCAACATAAAAAGTAGAAGAAAGACCCTTCGCAGAGGAAAGCAGTGATTGCAAGTTTTATAGACCTTCAAAAATTATGTTACTTACCGGCTTTGAGCTCTCATTGCCCCCATCATAAGCATCTTGAATAGTTAAAGTTAAGGCGAGAACAATTATGATGCATATGCTTGACAAATCATAAGTTGAAAACCTCGTGTCCCGTGAATACAAGTACCCAAACCTCATGCTACTCAACTTAGAATCCCAAGCAAGGCTCTTGTCATTGTAAGTATATATATATCATCGAGAATCGCCAATGGGGTACCTCCGTGCCCGATGACATGGAACAAACCCACATCAAAATGACAGGACAAGCAGACAATGAACACCTCGACATCTCTTTTATTTGCCATTTGTTTAGCTTTTTATTGTGAGATGTGTCGTCGAATGTCCACCATGGGTATGCTGCAAATTTCCACCATGAATTATGCATGGCTTAGATTGGCGGCCCAGGCGTTTCCCTAACACATATACAAACTCCATGATCCCCACAAGATTCCCAATTCATTTCACACCGCGGACATCAACTCAAATAAGAAGTGCAATATTGAAAGCTTGCCCCATGACAGCATGGTTGGGCTAGAATCCAACTTACAACTTGCAAGCATAACAACTCAACATAAGATACCACAATGTCAAATTTTTAAGAACAGGAAAAAGTAAAGTGTGCCTTCCGGTTCGTGAGAGCTTTACTGACCAATTTTCGCATAACACTGGTAAGAGTTTAATTTGAAGAGAAGATAAAAGCTACTCAAATTTACTTGGAATAGCAAATTGCTAGTAGGTATGTATGGTGGACAGTTTGGCAAACTTTGGCTTTTAGGAGTTGGATGCACGAGTAGAGCTCATACTCAGTACAAAGCGAGGGCTAGCAAAAGACTGGGAGCGGCCAACTAAGAGAGCAATAATGGCCATAATCATGCAAAGCGACAAAGCGACATTAAAAGAAGCATAAGATGGCATCAAAAGTCAAAAAATAAATGATCATGAAGGCTATTGGAAACTTTGTAAGAGTCTAACATGTGTAAGCATGCGCCAAGTCAACCCAAATAAAGCATCAAGGAGAAAACCAAAATAATGCTTCCAAACAATAAAAACAACGCATGATTTTTTTTCAAAGGCTCATTAAGCAATCTCAGTTATTTGAGACAAGTCATGCTACAGAAAAACCACTAAGCATACTATCAAAAAGACATCAAGCATGACATGAAAAAGCCTAAGCCGCAGTCTACACAAGCTCCTTCTTGTACCACTTTTTTGCATAAAGTTTTTTCTCTTTTCCAACACCATTTGAAAATTTTAAGACACCTCTTTTGATGAAAACCAATAAAGATCAGAGGCAAAAATACACCTTGATGAAAAGATATGACAAGGTCTGAACGCAAATCAAGGCGAAAACAAAAACCAAAAGCAGTAGCGGAAAAAGAAGAACACTCGGTGAAATTGTAAGAATGAGAAACGGAGTGTTCTTGGCAAATGAAAACGAGTACATCTCCTCCAAAAGAAATTTGTTGGGGTCCAACCATTTATTACAGCAAACAAACTAAACTAACTAAGAAAACTAAAACAACTGATGCTCCAAGAAAAACACATAGTGCATGAAGCAATAAAAATATAGTGTCTTGAAAGGTGACCTGATTTTTGCCGATGAAGAAGGGGTGCCTTGGGGGCATCCCCAAGCTTTGACGCTTGTACTTCTTGGATATTTCTTGGGGTGATGCATGGGAATCCCCAAGCTTGAGCTTTTGTCCATTCTTCAACTCATCTCATCATTCTCCAATCCCTACACTTGAAAACATCCTTCATACAAAACTAAACACAATTCTATTAGCAACATTAGTGCGGGCATAACATATAATCAACCTCTTTTTGCTTCAGGTTTCAACCCAAAACCACCACATATATAGCATATACTACTGTATAAACTTCCCCAAAAGTTCCGTGATTAAAAGAACTCAAAAGAAAGCGATAAAGCGGCAAACACAAATATTGGCAGAAATCTATCAAAACAGAACAGCTGACAAAGGTCGAATTTTTGAGGGGTTTTCTGTTGCTCAAATCAAAAAAGTGTTCAACTAACGAAAGTTTGGATATAACCTGGGGCATATGCACAAGAAATCGCAGGTCCAAAAGATATACAGAGAATTTATACAAATTTTTATGGTGCAGTACCGAAAACAGTTTCAGGACAGCAACATCCCCAAATCTTTACCTCACTCAAATTAGAGGCTTCTCTTGGCACAACAATAAAATAAAAAGGATAAGGAGCGGTCATTACAGTAGTAATGACTTCCAAGACTCAAATAAAATAAAAAGTACTGGAAATAAAACATTGGGTTATCTCCCAAGAGTGCTTTTTTTTAACGCCTTTGAGCTAGGCGCAGAAAATTGCGAATCAAGTAACATCAAGTGATGAAGTGTTAGGATCAGCGGGTGCCTTACGTCTTCATTTCTTACCTTTACTCTTGACTCTAGGAAAGACATGGATATTACAAGGTGGAGAGATAAATCTTATATTGCCTTTTCCCACATCAATGACGGCGCCCAGGAGCTTCAGGAGGGATCTTCCAAGTGTGATTTGTCCTTTTCCTACACATTCAATAACAAGATAATCAGTAGATATCATTCTTCCTAGGACTTTTGTAAAAACTCCTTCAGCTATTCCAATGGGAAATATAGTGTCATTGTTAGTAAGAGAAATTCCTTCTCCCTCCTTAGAAAGCTTCCAAAGGCTCAAAGATTCATAAACATCCTTTGGCATGAGAGAAAATTCAGACATAATATCACAACGAGCATGAAAAGTTTCACCACTAATGGTGATTTTTACCGTAGGATACCAACTCGAAGGTTCAGAATTTGTTGGCACATAATCAAAATGCTGGCGCAAAGTATTGTAGCAAGAATTCAAACTAGCAGTGCGAGTCTCAAGAGTATCAAGTCTATTAAAAATGCACACAAGAGAGGAATCAAAATAGGTTGGCATGCTATAAATTGTAATCAACTTTTTTATAATATTGAAGGCTTGATCTCCATCACAATGAAGGAAATCTCCTTCTGCAGTAGCATCCAAAGCATATCTATAACGAAGAGCAAGTCCAAAGTAAAAAACTACTAAGAAGCAAACTCAAGGTCATTTTAGGTTCAGTTTTTCCATGCCAATCATAAATTCTAGACCAAGCTTCTTTAAAACTTTCCTCATTCTTCTGTTTAAAAGTAAAAATCATGTCCTCGGGTGATATAGTAATAGCAACTGAACTAGACATAATAAACAACTACCAAGGATTCTAATTTTTTTGGGTTTTTGATATAAAACGATGCAAGTAAAAATAAAGTAAAGCAAAACTTAAAACAAAGTAAAGGATGTGCGTGCGAAAAACTCCCCTTGCAGAGGTCTTCCACTCTTCCCCGGCAACGGCGCCAGAAAAAGCTGTTGCTTGTTGCGTGGTGAATGACCAGCCCGTTGGGAACCCCAAGAGGAAGGTGTGATGAATATAGCAGCAAGTTTTTCCCTCAGTTAAGAAACCAAGGTTTATCGTTCAAGAGAAGAGCAGACAATACGACTGAAGGTGATGCTTGCTAGTTTGCGATAGCTTTGGACAATTTATATATGGCGCCTCGTCCAAGCTTTGCTTGCTAGCTGCAACGTGGAACCTGCACACAACACAACCAAATACTTTGTTCCCAACTTGCGATGAGGTTGTCAATCTCACCGGTTTGCTTGAAACAAAGGGTATGAGCGTATCGAGTGGAAAACAGTTGAAGTATGCGAATAAAGTAAACAGTGCGAGTAAAGTAAACAGGTGATAGCAATATGATGGAAATAGGACCGGGGTCCACAGTTCACTTGTGGTGTCTCTCCATAAGATAAATAACACATGCTGGGTAAACAAATTACAGTTGGGCAATTGATAGAATAAAGATAAACGTGATATGTCAACAAGATCACTATGAGATTTACTCTGGTCATTACAACAAAATACATAGACCACCATCCAACTGCATCTATGACTAATAATCCACTTGTGGCGAATCAATCCGAGAACTCCACAAGTTTTAAGTTGCGAACAACAGATAATTGCATTAAGAAAAGTGTGTAATGTAAACAAAGCATATGCCCTTGAGCATATGAATATTTTTTTCTCCCTAGTAGCAACAGCACATCTACAACCTTAGAGGTTTCTGTCACTCCCCCAGATTAAATAGAGGCATGAACCCACTATCGAGCATAAATACCCCCTCTTGGAGTCACTAGCAACTACTCGGCCAAGATAGCTACTAACAACGGAGAGCATGCAAGATCATAAACAACATAGAGATAATATAAGATATATTTCAGTATAGCAACTCAATCATAACACCAATATTCATCGGATCCCAACAAACCAAACATGTAGAATTACATAACGGTGATCTCAATCATGTAGGGCAGCTCATGAGATCTAAACATGAAGCACATGGTGGAGAAGACAACCATCTAGCTACTGCTATGGACCCATAGTCCAAGGTAGACTACTCACTCATCGCTCCGGAGGCAAGCATGGCGATGAAGAAGACCTTCGGTGGCGATTCCCCTCTCCGGCAGGGTGCCGGGAAGAGCTTCTGGATCCTCCCGATCTTCGGGTCGACGGCGGCGGCGGATCGCGATGTGTTCTGGAAAATTGATTGGGTCCTTAGGTTTTTTCCGTCGGGGGGTCTTTATAGGTGAAGGGGCATCGTCAGAGGTGGCCCGAGGGGCCCTCACACATAGGGGGCGCGGCCAGGCCCCTGGCCGCGCCGCCCTGGTGTGTGGGGCCATCTTGGCCCCCCTCCAACTCCTCTTCAGATCTCTGGAAGCTTACGGGAAAAATAAGACTTCAGGAACTTGTTTCGTCCAATTCTAAGAATATTTCCTGTGTATCACTTCTGAAACACAAAAATAGCAGAAAACAGGGAACTGGCACTGTGGCGACTTGTTAATAGGTTAGTTCCGGAAAATGCATTAAAGTGCCACAAAGTGTAATGAAACAGTAGGCAAATGGTGTAAAAACAAGCATGGAGCATCAAAAATTATAGATACGTTGGAGACGTATCACTCCTCCCACGGAAGCTAAAATTGAACATATCAAGACCTTGCTGGCTCACATCCAAAGTCTGAAGAGTGCAACTGGAGGTGCACTGTCGGGGACGTAACTCATGGCATTCTTTCTGCAGAGGCGCATTTAGCCTCTTCAACATCGTGTTTCCAAGTTGTGGTCATACTCTGGCTCGGAGAATCCTTCTCGAGTGTCCAAAGAGGACATAGATAAAAAGGATCTCGACAAACGAGTGAGAGCTTTGACTACTCTTACAAAGGATGACGAGATTCCAGTATTGACAGCTGATTTCTTCAACTCCGCTAATCCCTTGCCTGCGGTATGTGCTCTTTCATTCATCAACTTCTCATTTGTTCGCCTTCTTGTTTTTTGTTGCTGCTTTCCTGACAGTTTTGCGACTTACTCTTGTGCAGGGCCACCAATTTTTAGTTTCCCGTCCTCCTCTTCCAGAGGAAGGACCTATTCAGGCTGATCCTGTTTCTGCTACTTCTGAAGCCCCCGAGGCTGACGAAGGCCTGGACGGAGATGATTCCAAAGTTTCTCTAGAAGAAGCAGTTTGACTATGTCGCCTCCTCCTGCAAATTCGGAAGAACCTAGCCTTGATAAGAAGAGGAAGCGTCTCGACGAGCTTTGATATGTCTCAAACGTATCTATAATTTTTGATGCTCCATGCTTATTTTTACACCATTTGCTTAGTGTTTCGTTACACTTCTTGGCGTTTTTATGCATTTTCCAGAACTAACGTATTAACAAGATGCCACAATGTCAGTTCCCTATTTTCTGCTGTTTTTGTGTTTCAGAAAAGGTACACAGGAAATATTCTCGGAATTGGACGAAACAAAAACCGAACATCCAGATATTTAACGAAGCTTCCAGATCACCGAAGAGGAGACGGAGCCGAACCAGGGGGTGGTCTCACCACCAGGGGGCGCAGCCTAGGGCCTGGCCGCGCCGCCCTATGGTGAGCCCCCACCTGGTCCACTTCTGACGCTGCCCCTTCGCCTATAAAGACCCCCCGACGGGACAAACCTAAACACCCGATCACTTTTCCAAAAACACATCGCGATCCGCCGCTGTCATCGACCTGAGATCGGGAGGGTCTAGAAGCTCTTCCCAGCATGTAGCTAGTTGGTTGTCTTCTCCACCATGTGCTTCATGTTTAGATCTCGTGAGCTGCTTTACATGATCGAGACTACCTTTATGTAATTCTACATGTTGTGTTTGTTGGGATCCGATGAATATTGATGTGTTGATTGAGTTGATGTGCTGAATATTATCTTATGTTATCTCTATGTTGTTTATGATCTTGCATGCTCTCCGTTGTTAGTAGCTATCTTGGCCGAGTAGATACTAGTGACTCCAAGAGGGGATATTTATGCTCGATAGTTGGATTCATGCCTCTATTTAATCTGGGGGAGTGACAGAAACCTCTAAGGTTGTAGATGTTCTGTTGCCACTAGGGAGAAAACAACATTCTTATGTCCAAGGGCATATGCTTTGTTTACATTGCACACTTTGCTTAATGCAGTTATCTATTGTTCGCAACTTAATACTCAAGGGGTCCTCGGATTGATTCCCCGCGAGTGAATTATTAGTCATAGATGCATTTGGATGGCGGTCTATGTATCTTGTTGTAATGCCCAGAGTAAATCTCATAGTGATCCTCTCGACATATGCACATTATCTTTATTCTATCAATTGCCCAACTGTAATTTGTTTACCCAGCATGTGTTATTTATCTTATTGAGAGACACCACTAGTGAACTGTGGTCCCCGGTCCTATTTCCTTTATATTACTATCACATGTTTACTTTACTCGCACTGTTTACTTTACTCGCATACTACTATTGCTTTCCACTCGATACACTCATTCCTTTGTTTATAGCAAACCGGTGAGATTGACAACCTCATCGTAAGTTGGGAGCAAAGTATTTGGTTGTGTTGTGTGCAGGTTCCACATTGCAGCTGGCAAAGCAAAGCACTGGACGAGGCGCCCTATAAATTGTCCGGAGTTGTCGCGAAGCTAGCAAGCATCACCTTCTTGAGTTTGGCTTTTTCCTACTGGATTGATATACCTTGGTTTCATAACTGAGGGAAAACTTGCTGTTATACTCATCAAACCGTCTCTTGGGGTTTCCAACTGGCCGGTCATTTACATCATCAACTACACGCCAACAAAACACTAACAAGTTTTCTGGCACCATTCAACACCGCGCCATCAACAAGTTTTCTGGCGCTGTTGCTGGGGAAAAAGAAGACTTCTGCAAGGGGAGTTTTGCACGCACACCCTTTACTTTGTTTTAAGTTTTGCTTTACTTTATTTTTACTTGTTTCTTTTTATCAAAAACAAAAAAAAATTAGTTTCCATTGTAGTTGTTACTTTATTACTTTTAGTTCATTATGTTGTTCCCTAAGTACGTTTTGGAGGACCTCTCAGTAGGGAGTGGTTCTATTATTAGAAAAAGTAATATTGAGGAGTTCTTTAATCATATTAGTATGCATAAAGATGTTGATGAAAAGTCTTTGGCTGAGCTTGCTCCTAGTTATGAAGTTGCTTCTGCTTATTTAGTTCACATGTTGGAAGCTAGGTTTGCTAGCCTTAATCCTTTTATGCAACACATGTTTCTTAAGCTTCATGACATTGAAGATCCTGAAAAGAAAGCTTTTATCTTCAAAACTTTGCGTAGAGAATTTAGAGATGTTGCCATTGAAGCTAGGAAAGTTTTTAAGCGTTTTAATAAGCTTGGCTCGCATGTAGAGGTTGTTGGTACAATCAATGAAGATTTTAGAGTACCAATACCTTGTAAACTTGTAGGAATTCATGATGCTTTGGAAAAGAATTTTAATTGGATTTGTCCTGAAAATCTTTTTGATGAAAGTAGTGTACCAAAGTGTGATCATAAAGGATCTTCAAAAACTCACTTGGACACAATTCAATTTATTGTTGAAAAGACTCCTTCGATTGATCTTAATGCCTCTTTCGATATTACTTGATTTGCACTTTATGCGTCTAGCTCAAAGGCGTTAAAGAAAAGCACTCTTGGGATATAACCCAATGTTTTACTTTCAGTTTTTTTATTTTATTCAAGTCTTGGAAGTTATTGCTACTGTAATAACCGCTCCTTATCATTTTTATTTCGTTTTTGTGCCAAGAGAAGCCTCTAATTTGAGTGAGGTAAGATTTGGGGATGTTGCTGTCCTGAAACAGATTTCGGTGCTGCACCGTAAAAATTCGTGAAAATTCTCTGTATATCTTTTGGACCTGCTATTTCTTGTGCATATGTCCCAGGTTATATCCAAACTTTCATTAGTTTGACACTTTTTGATTTGAGCAACAGAAAACCCTCTAAAAATTCGACCTTTGTCAGTTGTTCTGTTTTGACAGATTTCTGCCATTATTTGTGTTTGCCGCTCGATCGCTTTCTTTTTGAGTTCTTTTGATCACGGAACTTTTGGGGAAGTTGCTACAGTAGTATATGCTTTATATGTGGTGGTTTTGAGTTGAAACTTGAAGCAAAAAAGGGTTGATTCATTGTTATGCTTGCACTAATGTTGCTAATAGAATTGTGTTGAGTTTTGTATGAAGGAAGTTTCCAAGTGTAGGGATTGGAGAATGATGAGATGAGTTGAAGAATGGACAAAAGGTCAAGCTTGGGGATGCCCACGCACCCCAAGAAATATCCAAGAGGTACAAGCGTCAAAGCTTGGGGATGCCCCCGGGGCACCCCTTCTTCATCGGCAAAAATCAGGTCACCTTTCAACACACTATATTTTTATTGCTTCATGCACTATGCGTTTTTCTTGGAGCGTCAGTTGTTTTAGTTTTCAGTTTAGTTTAGTTTTGTTTGCTGCAATAAATGGTTGGACCCCAACAAATTCCTTTTGGAGAAGTTGCCTTGCTTTTCATTTGCCAAGAACACTCCGTTTTTCATTCTTATCGTTCAGCGAGTTTTCTCTTTTTCTGCTACTGCGTTTAGCTTTTGTTTTTTTTGCCTTGATTTGTGTTCAGATCTTGTTATATCTTTGCATCAAGGTGTATTATGACCTCTGGTCCATGTTGGTTTTCATCAAAATAGTTGATTTTAAAAAAGGTTCGAATGGTGTTGGAAAAGAGAAAAAGTTTCATGCAAAAAAGTGGTACAAAAGGAGCTTGTGTAGACTGCGGCCTAGGCTTTTGCATGTCATGCTTGATGTCTTTTTGATAGTATGCTTAGTGGTTTTGCTGTAACATGACTTGTCTCAAATGACTGAGATTGCTTAATGAGCCTTTGAAAAAATCATGCATTGTTTTAATTATTTGGAAGTATTATTTTGGTTTTCTCCTTGATGCTTTATTTGGGTTGACTTGGCGCATGCTCACACAGGTTAGACTCATACAAAGTCGCCATAAGCCTCTATGATCATTTAGTTTTTGACTTTTGATGCCATCTTATGCTTCTTTTAATGTTGCTTTGTCGCTTTGCATGATTATGGCCGTTATTGCTCTCTTAGTTGGTCGCTCCCAGTCTTTTGCTAGCCCTCATTTTGTACTGAGTATGAGCTCTACTCGTGCATCCAACTCCTAAAAACCAAGTTTGCCACTGTGTCCACTATAAATTCCTATGCATGGTATTTGTAAGCAATTCCAAGTAAATTTTCATGTGCTACCTTTGAAAAAAAAAACCTTCAAAATACTTCTCGTTTTGTGACACTGTTTTTAGCTCATGGGGACGTAGTGGTCGGATTTGCTATCTTCCATATTGTCTTATTCCAAAAAGAAAAAAGGCACTCCTCCATGGTATGTAAATATTGGTGGGCACCCGATGGAATCGGTTAGCCATGGTTTGTGAAAGGAAAAAAGGTGGGGAGGAGTGCCAAGCTTTATAAAAGAGCACAAAACATGCCAATCTCTCTCTCAAAAACTTGCTTCATTTTTGTATGGAAGATAGTAAGAACCCCATTGCCAGTCGTTGACAAAAGCAACCACCTCTCAAAACCCAATTTTTATCTGTCTGTTTTACAAATGAAAAGCTCTAGCACATGTTTAATCACTGCTTCCCGCCGCGAAGGGCCTTTCTTTTACTTTTATGTTGAGTCTCCATCTTCTATCTTTATGCACCGTCTAAGAGAGCATAGTTGTCATTCTTAGTATAATGTGCATTGTCCCAAAGTTTTCATTGATTGATTCATGATGTTGGTTTCACTCGTTCTTAAATTATTTGTATCTAGTCGCCCTCTTAAACTTGAAGGTGTCCTATGTATTTATGTTTTGCTATTCCATGAAGGACAAGCTGAAAACCATTTGCTATGTTTTTCCATATGATTTGAACACACGTTTTACTTTCATTGTTTCATTTTCATGATCTTTTATTTGTGTTATTTTTCATGTTATAACATGGTTGCTAAGTTTCTTCTATCAAGATTATATCTTCAATGCCCATGTTTTAAGTTTTTTTGATCCTAGCACACAATGCTTACATAGATGGTCAAGATTGTGTAGGTGCATGTCACCTCAAAAATTATTTCTTTGTTATCACTTACCTACTCGAGGACGAGCAGGAGTTAAGCTTGGGGATGCTGATACGTCTCAAACGTATCTATAATTTTTGATGCCCCATGCTTGTTTTTACACCATTTGCTTAGTGTTCTGTTACACTTCATGGCATTTTTATGCATTTTCCGGAACTAACCTATTAACAAGGTGCTACAGTGTCAGTTCCCTGTTTTCTGCTGTTTTTGTGTTTCAGAAAAGTTACACAGGAAATATTCTCGGAATTGGACGAAACAAAAGCCGAGCATCCAGATATTTAACGAAGCTTCCAGATCACCAAAGAGGAGACGGAGCCGAGCCAGGGGTTGGTCTCACCACCAGGGGGAGTGGCCCAGGGCCTGGCCACGCCGCCCTATGGTGAGCCCCACCTGGTCCACTTCTAACACTGCCCCTTCGCCTATAAAGACCCCCCGACGGGAAAAACCTAAACACCCGATCATTTTTCCAGAAACACATCGCGATCCGCCATCGTCGTCGACCCGAGATTGGGAGGGTCCAGAAGCTCTTCTCGGCACCCTGCCGGAGAGGGGAATTGCCACCGGAGGTCTTATTCATCGCCATGCTTGCCTCCGGCGCGATGAGGGGTAGTCTACCTTGGACTATGGGTCCATAGCAGTAGCTAGTTAGTTGTCTTCTCCGCCATGTGCTTCATGTTTAGATCTCGTGAGCTGCTTTACATGATCGAGACTACCTTTATGTAATTCTACATGTTGTGTTTGTTGGGATCCGATGAATATTGATGTTATGATTGAGTTGATGTGCTGTTTTTGTGACTCCAAGAGGGGGTATTTATGCTCGATAGTGGGTTCATGCCTCTATTTAATCTGGGGGAGTGACAGAAACCTCTAAGGTTATAGATGTGTTGTTGCCACTAGGGAGAAAACAACATTCTTATGTCCAAGGGCATATGCTTTGTTTACATTACACACTTTTCTTAATGCAGTTATCTGTTGTTCGTAACTTAATACTCAAGGGGTCCTCGGATTGATTCCCCGCGAGTGGATTATTAGTCATAGATGCAGTTGGATGGCGGTCTATGTATCTTGTTGTAATGCCCAGAGTAAATCTCATAGTGATCCTCTCGACATATGCACGTTATCTTTATTCTATCAATTGCCCAACTGTAATTTGTTTACCCAGCATGTGTTATTTATCTTATGGAGAGACACCACTAGTGAACTGTGGACCCCGGTCCTATTTCCTTTATATTGCTATCACCTATTTACTTTACTCGCAATGTTTACTTTACTCGCATACTACTATTGCTTTCCACTCGATACGCTCATTCCTTTGTTTACAGCAAACCTGTGAGATTGACAACCTCATCGTAAGTTGGGAGCAAAGTATTTGGTTGTGTTGTGTGCAGGTTCTGCGTTGCAGCTAGCAAAGCAAAGCACTGGATGAGGTGCCCTATAAACTGTCCGGAGTTGTCGCGAAGCTAGCAAGCATCACCTTCTTGAGTTTGGCTTTTTCCTACTGGATTGATATACCTTGGTTTCATAACTGAGGGAAAACTTGCTGCTGTACTCATCAAACCTTCTCTTGGGGTTTCCAACTGGCCGGTCATTTACATCATCAACTACACGCCAACAAAACACTAACAAGTTTTCTGGCACCATTCAACACCGCGCCATCAAGCTTCTTTCTTCGAGTACCTCTGCTCCAAAAAATGCGGTCGGGGAGCCTTATGCTCCCAATCCTTCTGAAGTTGAGATTTTTTATGCTTTGAACTCGTGAGTTTTGCTGACTCAAATACTTATTTTTATTCGTTTTCTTTCTCTTGACTCATGCAAAGTTTTTTGCTTTTGGTTCCCTTTCCAGTGACGATGAAGACCCGAAGAGGGATGCTGCAACTGCTCCCCTCTTGGATACTTTGGCTGTCAGTGAAGCGCCCTCTCAAGGGGCTTCTATGGTAGTGAAGTCACCCGAAGCTCCTGTTAAGAAAGGTACCCCTGCTCGTGCTTCCAAACATCTGAAGAAGGCGACGGCGGCGGGCGCTTCCCTCGACACCCACCGACCGGTGGGTTTCTGCTGATGATGTGAGTACTGCTTCTTATGGTATGCTCTTTTTATTGCTTGAATTTTTCTTCTCATGCCTTCCTTTGGCAGATTCTGATGAAAAAATTCCTCTCTCTGGGCACTGAGTGTGTCGAGTTCCTGAAGGCTGCTCAGGCTTCTCAGGGTAAGCTTTTTGTGTTGTATCTTCTGCTTGTCTCGTGTGTCTTTCCATGGTTTCTTATTCGCCTTTCCTTTTCCTATTCTATACTATAGATGCTTTGACGGCGGCCAATGCTCGCATAGCGTCTCTAGAAGCCGAACTTGATGCCTCCAAAAAAGCTTGGGATATTGCCACTGCTGCCAAGGTCGCTGCTGAGAAGATTGCGAAGTCAGCAGAAACCAAGGCGAAGAAAGCTGAGAAGGCGCTCGTCACTGCTGACCAGAAGCATGCCCAGAGAGATCGAACGGTAGCCGAACGTCTGGACAAGATTTCGGCTCTTTTTGGCGGTAAGCGTCACGTTGTTATTTTTTGCTTCTTTTTTCTCGTGCTCCTAGTTGCTGATATTTTCTCGCCTTCTCTTGTCTTTGTCTTCTGTGTTGTAGCGGAAAAAGTTGGAGTACCTTTGGGGCTTCGACAGCCGGATACCGAAGATCCTCTGATGGCTGCGGTAGATTTGCTGGAGTCTAACTGGAAATTGGTCCAGGAATTTCTTCAGCTGACTCGTCGCGTGTTGTCGCGGATGTTTGTTAGGTTGTTGCCGAAGAAGAGGGCGGAGATGCCAGTCGACGACCTCAAGAAGCTTGCTGAAGCCTTCGACACCGTTGAAGATCCTGTTCTTACAATGAAGAGTCGGTCAGTGAAACGAGGTGTCGAAGGGGCTATTGCGCTTGCTCAATCGCATGGCGAGGAGGTGAATTGGGAGAAGGTTAGCTCTTCTCGTGCTCGTCCTCTCTCGGAACTGCTGGGTTTCTTTGAGAAGGCGAAGAAGTATGCGCCAGGCATTGAGTCGATTATCACTCCATCGGCGGCTTCTTCAACTTCCACGCCTAACTCTTCGACTCCTGCGGCAAGTGCTTTGATGCCTCCGCCAAGCGCTGGTGCTGATTCTTCCACACCTTCTACTGCCACGGAGCCTGCTGCTGAGGTGTGATACGTCCAAAACGTATCTACTTTCCCGAACACTTTTGCTATTGTTTTTCCTCTAATTTGTGTATTTTGAATACAACTAACACGAACTAACGTTGTTTTCAGCAGAATTGCCCTGGTGTCTTGTTTTTGTGCAGAAATCCGACTTTCAGGAAAAATCCTGGAAAATATTGCAAAAATCCTACTTTACCAGAAGACCCACGGAGCCAGAAGAGGAGACAGAGAGAGGCTGGGAGCCAGGCTCACCACCAGGGGGCGCGGCCTAGGCCTGGCCGCGCCCACCTGTGGTGAGGCCGCCTCGGCCATCGCCTCGATCCCTCCTTCCGCCTACACATACCCTCTGGCCTGAAAGGAGCGGGGGTTCGGCGTTCTTCCCAGATAGACTTCCGCTGCGTCGCCACCATCAGAAACCGCGATTCGGAACCAGAAACTCCATTCTGGCACCCTGTCGGGACGGGGATTTGGAGGAGATCTTTATCACCATCATCACCGACGTCTCTCCATCAACCATCCATGACTCCCCCATCCATGTGTGAGTAATTCCTGCTGTAGGCGAAGGGGATGGTAGGGATTGGATGAGATTGTTCATGTAATTTGCTATGAGATTGTTAGGGCATAGTGCCTAGTATCTTTTATTAGTGCTTATGACATTGTTGCAACTTGTTGTGCTTAATGCTTGTCACTTTGGGCCCGAGTGCCATGATTTCAGATCTGAACTTGTTATTGTTACATGATGATACTTGTTGTTTATGATCTTACCTGCAAGTTGTATACACGTATTGTTGTCCGAAACCCGAGGCCCCAAAGTGACAAAAATTGTGATAACCGGAGGGGATGGCTATGATGTGAGGATCACATGTGTTCACCGAGTGTTAATGTTTTGCTCCGGTACTTTATTAAAAGGAGTACCTTAATTGCCAGTAGTTTCCCTTGAGGCCCTGCTGCAACAGGCTGGTAGGACAAAAGATGTCGTGCAAGTTTCTCATTGCGAGCACGTACGACTATATACGAAACATATGCCTATAATTATTTAGTACTAGGATGCTTTATTTTTATTTATCTGCAATTGCCCATGTCTTACTGATTTTATGAATTATCTTATCCATGCAACGCCCGTAAATCCATCCCTATGCCTACAGTATTTTATCCTACGGTTTACTATTGCTACTATTACCGCTTTTATTTTATTATTGATGTTACTGTTTCACTACTGTTACCACTATAAAACTGTTGCTACTGATAAACCGATGCGAGCAAGTTTGTTTCCAGGTGCAGCTGAATTGACAACTCATCTGTTAAGGCTTATAAATATCCTTTGGCTCCCCTTGTGTCGAATCAATAAATTTGGGTTTTACTTCCCTCGAAGACTGTTGCGATCCCCTATACTTGTGGGTCATCAAGGTGGCGTAGATTTAGCCTTTTCTTGTAGTCTTTTTCTTTTGAGTTAATGTAGAGAACTCGTTCGTATTTTGCCTGAGAATCAGTTAGGGAACTCTGTACTCCTTGTGAATACTTCGCCTTTATGAAATGTTGTGCTTGATTGCGTTTCTGAGTTGTTTTCTCTTTTCTTCTTTTGCCTTCCAGCCTGTGTGTGCTGGTGGATCGATGGGTCGTGGTCATGATTCGCCGCCTGCCGATGCGTTCCACTCTAGGATTCCTTCTCCTCCTCATTCTCCTTGCCGATGCACTGAATATTTGTCGAGGATTTCGGACCTCGAAGGTCATTTATCCTTGATGAAGCGTCATGCAAAAACTGCTTTGGACTAGGCCAACAAATCTTATGGCTTGATGAGGCAGATATCCGTTCTTGAGGATAAAGTGTCGGGTCTGGTGGCCCAAGTTACGCATCTGAAGGAGTGTGATTCCTTTCTTATTGATTTTATCGAGTCAACTTGTGAGCAGTTGAAGTGTAAGTTTCTTGCAGACCTTCTCGAATTTCTTGCTGCTTCTTCTGTCTTTGTATTTTGATGAGTTTGCGCCTTCCAGGTACTTGCTTGCATCCCGCTGATGAAGACCGTTGAGTTGCCAAGCGAATCACGGCTTTGGAAAGGGTATCGAAAGATACGACTTCTTTGTGGGCTGACCCGCGGCGCCGCAGCGCTGTTGTTCTCCTACATGATCGTTCTCAACACATTGGGGAAGCTGTTGATGGTTGTCAAAGATTGTTGATGACCATGTACTCCGTTATGCTTCCCCGCAATCCTCCGCCGGATAATTTTAAGCAGCTACTCGATGCTTTCAAATCTAGTCAACGAATTCATCGGTTGATAGAGCTCAACTTAGTGGCTGGTGCTAATTTTGCTCTTGGATGGATACGCAAGTGGCATCCAAGGCTGAACTACAGTTCCATGTCTCTAAGTTTTCCCCCAGGGGGCGTGAAGCTGCGAGTTCATATGGATGCCATGCTTCAACCGTCGAGGAGGATCATAGCTAGATTGCTTTGAGAAGATGCTGGATTTTTCCGCGAGCACCATTACTTGAATCCCCTTGCATTAGATGATTCAGATCAACCAATGCCGTAGCTCTTTGTTGTATATATGTTTTGTATGTAAAACGCGAGAGTTTTCGTTTTCTGGGGCTTTTTGCCAAAAAAAATTGTTCTCAAGGCGCTTTCTGTTTAGTGCGTTTGCCGCAATTTCGTTTAAGATTTATAAGACACGTAAACTCGAATAGGAGGAACTTTGTCTTTATTTATGCTTGTAATGTAAGATACATGGGGTGTCCCAAGAGATCCGGCCAGTGACCCATGTTCTGGATCTAGAGGGCATTGCCCTAGGATAGCTCGTGGCTTTAATAGCCTTATTTTTCTACTCTACTCTTGCGTACTTGTTGTCTATGTTGCCGAGGTCTTTTCCTCTTCTCCTATAGCTTCCCCTGGGTCTGATGGATGTACTCGCAATTTCTTTGCTTCTAGCTCCGCTGGATGTCCTTCGAGTTGTTTTGTGGCTTCTGTAGTCGCGCTTTTTGCTTTGTCTTTGGGTTCTCCATAGTTGGCCATCATGCCAAAATTTTGGGCCATTTTGTGGAATTCCTTGTCGCATAGATCTGAGAGTTCGAAGCTTCCCTTTACTATGATAATTCCATTGGGTCCTGGCATCTTGAATACCAGGTACATATAGTGAGGTACTGCCATGAATCGCGAAAACGCGGGTCGCCCGAGGATCGCGTGATATTGTGATGGCCAGTCCATGACTTCGAAGTCGAGCTTTTCTCTTCTGTAGTTTTGGCGATTTCCGAAGCAAACGTTGAGTGCTATTCGACCTAATGGATAGTTAGCACTCCTTGGGACGATCCTGTGGAAGGAACAGTCTGTTGGCTTCAGAAACTCTAATGATATGTGCATTGCCCGGAGAGTTTTTGCGTATATAAGATTTATTCCGCTTCCTGCATCCATGAATACTCTATCGACATCGTATGTCCCGATTTGAGCTTTGAGTACCAGAGGCGTGTTTCCCGGCCAAGGTACTGTAATGGGGTGATCATCCCTGCTGAATTCTATGGGTTGTTCTGACCAGTGTAGATACTCTGTGGTTGCTGGAGGTGATGTTACTGCTAGGTTAACTTGGCGAGTTATGCTCTTTTCCTCTTTGTTCGACTTTGGCACTGGTTGTATCATTGCTGTGATGTGCCCTTTGGATGGGACATATCCTCCATCATTGTCGTTTCCTTGATTTGGCTGATTTTGACCTTGATAGGCTCCGTTGTTTGACTGTTGAGCTGTTGTAGGCGCATTATTCGTGTTCCCTTCGTATCCTTATCTCTTTGTTGTGGCTTGTTTGCTTATTGCTGCCTCCTGGAGTTTCAAGAATGTTTTGCAATCTTTCATTGCGTGTCTGGATACTCTTTTCCATCGACGAACGTGGAGTGTATATGGCATGGTCCATTTAGCATATCATCTGGTGATGGGTTGTATTCTCAAGGTTCTCTTGACTGAAACCTTTTGTTGCTCCCATAGTCTTCTCTTCCATAGCTGCGGTATCCTGAGTTTCTGCAGTCATCTCCTTGATAATTGTTGTCTTTGTATCCCGCGGCTACTTGGCTGTAGGAGCCGTAGTTGTCATAATTGCAGGATCTTCTCCTTTGGCCACCTTATATGTTTCCTCTGTCGTCTTCTGGTGATCGCGTTCGTTTGTTGTTGCACGCATCTTTGCCATCTGCAAATATGTTTGCTATATCCATAAATCGGATACTGTCTTCGGCTTGATTCTACCCATCTCTTCGACTAGGTCTCCTCGTCGCAACTCGAGCGTGAAAGTGTCTATTGCTCTTTCGTCTGAAACTTCGACTGCAGAATTCTTGATAATGCTCCACCTTTGGATATACGACCTTAGTGTCTCATTGCGTTGCTGTACGCAAGCTTTGACTTCTTCTATCGATGTTGGCCGCTTGTATGTTGACTTGAAGTTACTTGTGAATTGCTTTGTGAGTTCCTCCCAGCTTCGAATTGTTCCTCTCTCTAATTTACTCAACCATGACCTTGCTACGCCGGTGAGGTGTAATTGCAAACTTTGCATTGCTGTTTCCTTTGTTCCTCCCAATATTTTTACTGCCTGTAAGTAATCCGAGAGCCATGACTGTGGCTTCTGAGATCCATCATACTTTTGCTGATCATGGGGTAGTTTAAAACCCTTGGGTACTGGCGTGGTGCGAACCCTGTGAGTAAAACACGATGCCCCCATCTCTTTTTCGTCGTCTTCATAGTCATATGCTTTGGTGGGAGTCCTAGACCTTCGGGTTCCTCCATGCTTCGGGCTTTTGTATCGCCTTGGCGATGGTGTTCTAGATCGTTGACTACCACTCCTGTGCCGAGGACTGTTGTGACGGCGTGGTGACCTTGGTTTATGCGTTCCTTTATTGCAATGTGCCTCTTCTTCTTTTGCTGTCAATTTGTTGCCTACCATCCTTAAACCCTGCAGTGCTGCCCGGTGCATATGTTCCCTTGGGTCTCCTGGATTTGGCCGTGTTGTATACATATATGTTTGTGCTGCCACAAGCGCTGCTTCTGGCGTCTTTGGTATGATGTTGCCTTACCCGTCGACCGATAGGAAGGACGAGTCGAGGATTTTGGAAAGGCTTTGCTTTTCGGAGTACTCGAGGTTTTCAAACCTTGATCCATGTCGACGATGCCTTCTGCTGTTTGTGTATGATGCGTCGCTGCGCGCTTTATGATAAGCTGCGCTTGCTGCAATGGCTGAGTCTTTTCTTTTTTGTATTTCAATCCTCTCTTTTGCTAGTTGCTTTGATTGCTGTCTTAAGGCGTAATGATACTCTAACAATATATTTTTGCTTGCATCTGTTGGTATTGGCACGCCGTGTTCCACGGCTATTTTGATTATCCTCCACTCTTTGGCTGATAATCGAACTTTCTCCCTGCTTGCAAGAGAATCTGCAGTTTCTCCTTTTGCTAAGTGATTTGCTCCTCTGTTTACGTTTGCTGGGTTGAGCACTGGATTGTTATTTTTGTCGAGTTCTTCTGAGTTGTCTCCTACAATGGCGAGTACTTGGTACCGATTGTCGAACTTGCTGTTGAAGCTTGAGAAGATTGAGTCGTCATCCTCATGAAGCTCTAATCCTGTCTTCCAGGTGTCTGTTAATTTGTCTGAAGTATCATCATGATAGATCATGAGGTCTCCGAGTTGATCCCCTAAGTCGAGATTTTCCATGTTTTCGTTGACTTCTGCGATTTTTCCTCCTGCAATTTCTGTTGTTGCGAAGCTGACCGGCGAGTTTGCCTCGCTGGAAGAGCCCACTGATGATTTGGACATTGCAACTGTCTTGGCTTCGCTTGCCGATAGATCCGGTTTCGCCGGATCTGAAAGGCGAATCTAGCCTAAAGATCTGACGCGAAAATTTAGGCTTCTGATCGTTAGGTCCATATCTTGATCCATGCTCTCGAATATTGGAGTGAAGTTTGACGGGTGAGGCTGAAAATCGATGGTTCCGAAGGATATCTGGTTTTCGTCGACTTCTGAGCTGATGTTGGCTAAAAGCGAAAAAGCCGTCGAATTCATGATTCCAACGCCCAGAGTCCCCACGGTCGGCGCCAATTGACGAGGGTTAACTCGACAAATATCCTAGATGAAGAACTTAGGATCGGGGGAATAGGGTGTCGGATGAACTCGAAGGTAAAATCAGTCAAACAAGGTGTGTATCGAAAGTAAACGTGGTGGTCAACTTAGCTTGCTTTCAATCTGTCCCTCACCGTCCGCTCCTGGCCCCTATATATAGGTGGCCAGGTCTCAAGGAACGGGAGGGGTCCGATACATATTACAACATCGGTATACGACATGAACTCGTATTTCGACTATGATTACAGTTGGGCGTAGCTTAACGGGCCTCAGCGGTACTCAAGTAACGGGCTCTATTATCTATACCCTTGTCACCTATATACTCCCTTCGTTTAAAAATGTAAGATGTTTGAATCTGTGCACTAAAAGATGTCTAAATACATTCACTGCACGAAACTAAAATATCTTATATTTTTGAACGGATGGAGTACATTTGATTATATGTGATCGAGTCCGAGTGTCTCTTTTAAACACAGGCCTTCAAATTCAGGGAATCTTACCAAGTACTACCTTTGTTTTAAAATGTAGTATGTTTTGAATAGCTAATTTAGCTATACAAAACATACAACGTTTTGGAAACGAAGGTATTAAATCGCATTCGATGCGTATTCACGTGTGTGCGTGTGTAAATGGTGACCTACCATTCCGCTAGCTAGGCGATGGCTCTGGTGTGCCATATCATTTTGAGTTTGCTCCCGTCTCATTCCAACAGTTTGGGTGCGAGCTATGTATATCGGGTAAGCTAGCTATATGTGTTTGGTTGAAACGGAATTGAATGGGTCCGGCTACCCACCACCCAAATTGCTTCGCTCGAAGTGGGATTTGGGTGCAAAAGCTACCGCACGAGGAGGCTATATATGAGAATGAATGCATACTTGCCGCCTCGAAGGTTTGTGTAGTGCTGCCTAAAGTCGATAGAGGCTTTTATATCGCTGCCCTTGCCCTGATTAGCATGCCTCTGGTTCCACTGAATTATAATGCACTATCAGCTCACGCAAGGCAGTCCGCAAATAGGCATGAGTTGCACGAGTCCGGGCTACATTGGTACCATTTTTTTCTGCAGGATTAATGTGACCATTTATCATTTGTCGGGCTAACGTGGATCCTATGAAAATGACTCCAATGCAATGTCAAGAGCTAGTTCACATATCGAGGATACACATCGATGAATTATTAGAGAACATCATCGAGAAATCATGCCTTGGCGAGAAGCATACATCGAAATCAAGCATCCGTGTGATAGAAAGATTCTAAAAAAATGGAAGCCTCCGAGAAGAAAACTATGGAGTGTCGTCGTTGTCGGATCCAACAGTTGAGGTCAAATCATGGGTGTTCGCTCCGGAGAACAGGGTTGAGCAATCTCTAGGCAGTGCTTTCCACAAGCAAACAGTATGTAACCACCGCCATTGTCAGGTATATGTGGCGGACCTAGAAGCCTTTTGAAGCGCGGGCAAACTACAAGTTGAAGTGTTTAAGATGTCAATTTTTTGAACGGAACACATCAAAATATCAAGTGATGTAAAGGCGTTGTGCGGCCGACAAGACTGAGGGATTCTAGGTCTTCCTATGCAACCAATGAATGCCAAAACTAGAGTTTTCACACTGGAGGTGCTTGACGAGCACGGCCAACCCGATCGTTGTAATTTTGTAGCTTTCTCCAAATTTTGTTGAAAATCAAACTTTGAAAAAACCGAACCCCCCCCCCCCCCCCCCCCCCCCCCCAATAATTCAGGCTACACGCAGTGGGTAAAGTAGGAAATTGTAAGCTCATTTTGCCTAGTAACGGTAGAAGTAACAGTAAAGACACATACTGGACGTCTAGACACTACGCCATCGTGCCGGTCAGCCAAATATCTCAAGTCTCATCAAAGAAGATACTAGAGACTATAGCCACCGAGCCAATGTCTAAGGCCACCGTACACAACAATTCCTGGTTGGTGGCCGGATCATGCAGTTAAAAAGCAATAAAAAAAGTATAGGTCTAACTGATTCAGATGAACAGACATAGTGTCCACGTACGGGCATGGTGTGTAAATCAAGTCACTCCGATTGCTCATTCCTTGTATTTTTCTTCTGGCGACGATCAAGTTTTCTGGGCGACGATCGCTTAAAAAATGGCATGATATGCTTCTCAATCAATCATGCACCCGTACACAATAAACACACAAGATAGCAAAGCGGAACTTGAGGTCTAGCATGATATATCCTGGGTCATGTACGCCCCCGGATACTACACGCAAGCAAACAAAATAAATCGACAGTGCTCTGGATGGCCATCTTCTGAGACGCATGAACGGTGGTATCCGGCCTGCGGTTTTCCGACATCCGATCCGGTGCTTGGCTTCATGTCCTGGCGCACTGCAGCAGATATCGGAAGATGTATATCTCTCTGCTTATAGTATCCAGTACAAAAGGTGGCCTAATGCTCGGAAATAAGTGGCTCCTTAATGCTACGCTCTGCGAACAATATTTAGCTTTACACAATATTAGTCGGGCGATACGATCGATAAGGTGTTGGCATCCTCTACATAAATTGTATGATTCAGAAGATATTTAGTTGGTCCTATGCTTACATCATGACATGTTTTGCTACAACGTTTAGCTTTAATCCAATTGATGACACATGAGACTGACAAATTTTGATGAATCTACATGGCAGTGAAAAATTCTCCTTTGACTCCATGTATAAAGCACTAATCCAGCCGGAGGTGCTAGTTGATAATAACTAAACAAAATTGAAAAATGAAGATCCTGCTAAAGAAAATTTGTTTTTTGCATGGTATCTTTGTAGAGGAGTAATCCTTACCAAAATACCCATGTGAAACGTAATTGGCATGGAAGTACAAAATGTGTATTATGTCTTTATGACGAAACTATTAGATACTTATTCTTTTAGTGTAAAGTTGCTAAATCTATATGGTCGGTCATCCGAGTAGGTTCTACCTTATACCCACCACGTAGCGTCGATAATATATTTGATAACTAGCTAAACATTGCGGATCATAGGTTTAAATTAAATGTTAGGGTGGAAGATTTTGTTGTTATTTGATCTCTTTGTCTATCAAGATATAACAATGTTTTAATGAAAAATTCTTCTCACATGTAGTTTATCTATTAATATATAATTCTGCTTCGTTTATGGTTGTCTCTATAATATATGGAGAATTTTGACATGTTTATGGAGGTGTTTGCGTAGTTGGAGGACATGGCGAGTAATATTTTTATCCAACATGGATGACAACTTCGGATTGATCCTCCATCACTTTAGACGTCTTTATAGTTTCTATGCTTACTTGTATTTTGTCTTTTATATTTTATGTTCATTTGGGCTTAAGTTGTTACGTGCATCCTACTTATGCAAAGTCGGATGCTTTGACCTTTTAAATAATAAGCGTACTTTATAAAAAAAATCTAGTATAAAAAATGAGATCTAAACAAATGCAATATGTACGTTCCAAGGATCATCACGTACGTACACGTCGCTGTTATGCTGGCATTTGAAGCTCACTTTGGGCTATTACTATATGCTAGGTTAGAGATATCATTTCTTTTCAGTTAGCAGAGGAGGTGATGACGAGGTTAGTCGCCGAGGGGAGGAGACTTCGTGGAGCAGCAGTAAGTTCAGTTAACTCGATCGAGTCATCGCATGAGTTCACACGCGCTCTGTTCGCGGCGCGCCGCGCGCGAACGCGGCCCGTAGATGGCCGCCGCGCTGGCGATGGCGACGCCAGCTGCACATCGGTCGGCAAAGTATATGCCTACTGATTTTGTTATGTTATACAGACATAAGGTGAACTTTGATCTCCCTTTTTCCTCGATAAAAAACTTACAGTTTCAAGAAGCTAGTATCAGGATAGGAAAATGCTTTTGCATTCGAACCCGATGATTTTGGTATTGCATTAGTACATAAATCAACATAGAAAAGGGTGTTTCAAAACGGCTTGAGTACCACTAGCCTTCATTAACCATGGACTTTGAAAATCTGTTACTCGTATTTTCTTATACAATCATGGGGACTTGACTGACCGAGATGCTTGCTGCTGCTAGGGGAGGAAGAACAGGTCGCCTAGGTACCACATTATAAAACCCAACCGCTGGGAATATAGTACAGAGATTAGGTGCCTCCTCTGGCTTACACAATGTCTAATCAAATCGTCTATAGTACTACTTCTTCTTCTCCTCTCAGTTACGAACTTTCAAGCGAAAGGACGGACACAACTGATTGATTAATCGCCACTCCTCCGCTCAATCATTTCGGCAGGCAGGCAGCACGGTAGGAGGAATCATGCATGGCCATGAAATAAAACTCAAATCAAATTGGAGGTTTCCGATTCACGATTAGAAAAGTGTGATTGTGCTTACCGACTTGCGATAGAGCGAGCAGAGAGCATTTCTGCTTCAACGAACGAATGGTCTTTGGACTTTTGTACCGGAGCAAGCAAGTATTTTAGTATGAGTCGCTAATCTGGCAATTGGGCACAATAAAGAAGATATGCGCTGGCTGTTCATTTGGTATATGCGCTCTCGCTTAACCCTGTCGCTACTGCTGGTTTAGTGGTGGTTGGATCTCAACTAACAGCTAAAGGGTAGGTTGGTGCCCTGCTGGATCAGCGTATGGTAAGCTGTTTTTCTCCTCTTCTTTTCTCCCACAGGAATAAAGGGGACACATGAATATACTAATATGTGGAATCATATCACCGGCAAAAGTAAAATCAGCATTGCTAGGCCACATCTGGACTGGATAATTTCGGTTTCTTCCCCGGAATGTAGCCTGGGAACACACAAATTTTACACTCGGTCCAAACAGAGCCTTCCTGTGTCACTGAAATATTTTCTCATTCTTCATACACAGAGATTTCCCAAAGAGGTTCCGGTAGATTATAGAATTGTTGCAAGTTTTTGTCCTAAAGCCAGGATCAAAGAATATATATTTCTTTGAATCAAATAGACGAAATAGTGGCGAACAAATAAGTACACTCACACTCTTCCTCCACTTCTCTGCTAATCAAATCAAAGAAACCTTTGTTTCAAGTCAAATAGATGAATTAGTGGCAAACAAATAAGTACGCTCACATTCTTCCTCCACTTCTCTACTAATCAAATCAAAGAAGCCCTTGTTTCAAGTCCTGGGTAGGGAAATGCTTACGGCTGCTACTTATGACATTCCACGTGTACTTCAGCTTGGCCACAGGGTGCATGAATTGTTAGGCCAAAAAATCCGAACAGTACGCTATTGCCATAGTTACACGTTATTCCTGCGTTGAAAGAATTGGAAAACCCAGATCAAGACTTGCAATGCACGGGGCTGTACATTACTGAAATAATAGAGTACAACTTTGCTGCCCATGAAACCGAGGCAAGGATACTGTACCCTGCAAACTACTCCACTCCATGACCTACCCTAACCTAGTTTAACAACTCTGTCAGAAATGCTTGCTCATGATTTCAGCAAGTTTGAGCATGTGTGGTGCAGCAAATGGAACTCAAAATCCAAGCATGGTTCATAAGATTTATAACTAACATGGCAAAATCAAGCTATAAAAAATGCAAGATGAGTAAGAAAAGGCAGGCAAAAGGTGGTAGCCATCTTTCCACAGATGATAAACAAAGACACTCCAAACTCATTAATACCAAAACAGCTGTAGTAGCACAAGAGGATAATCATTATCGAAAGCGAGATGATTAACAGTGTCGAATCCTTGAGGCGAACAAAAACGAGATCAGAATTCCTGGTGCAGGATATTAAGTCTACTACAGGGGAGCCCATCCAAAACCACTACTGTCGAAACATTTCACTCATCCTCCTGGCTGCGGAGCCTGGCAAGCTTGTTGGTGACCACGATGTCAAGCTGAGCAGCACGCTCCACTATCGACTTGCGCTTCTGTGTGGACACGTTATGCGCGATCTCAGCACAGTACGTCCTGTTTGCGGAAAGAGACCAGTATCAGGAAAACTCTACTAGAATGGGCACTGAGCATAGACTGCAACCAACCAGCTTGAAGAGTTTCAGAATTCATACCTGTTGTGCATCATAAGCAGCTCCAGCTCAGAGACATTGTGCACCACAAACTTCTTGAACTTGTTGGGTAGGTAGTGCCTGGTCTTCTTGTCAGAACCATACCCAATATTGGGCATCAAGGTAACTCCCTTGAACTTCCTCCTGACACGAGAGTCGATACCCTTTGGCCGGCGCCAGCTTGTCTACACACAATTGCATAGGTGAATTAGTTAAACATGATGGACAGCTGCTACAGCAACTATAGCAAGACAAGTGCAGAAAGGAAAACAACAAGAAACGTGCAAGCATTCAGTATATTACTACCAAGATGACAAAAGCATTCATAACAAAGCAGAAAAAATGTCGAGATGTGTAGATAATTGAACTGTACTGAATCCTTATGGGGGCTATTACATAAGCACGCAACCATTGCAAACGAACAACTGACGAAGCCTTTTTGACAAAGCAACCAGGATTAGCACAAACTCGTAGATAGCATGTATTGCAGCATCCAAGTTCAGCTAAAAAGGTTTGACCAAATACATATATTGACATAATACATAACTGTAGGGTATCTGGCTTTGCTATTCAGAAATATTGCATGAGTCATGAGTGCCGTCCATACCAGGATAAAATCTAAACAAGGAGGAACGAGACGCTTCTAGCAAACACTGGTCTAACAAGCTTTCATTGTATAGTATTTTATTCCATACCATGCTAAATGCAACAGGCATGACTAACCCTATTCACAACGCCTTAGCTACGTGCAACATACACAGCAAATTCTCAAGAGCAAACACACCACAGCTTCTAGGAATTTCTAGTATCACATTCACACAGTCACACAGCACCATACTAATCCATGGTGTGACGTCTACACTAAAATTAGGACACTGAATGACCATATTACAGTTCATCGAACACGAAAACCACTCCCTCTGTGTTCACTAAACATCAACCACCAGACCAACTCAGCAGCAACGAATATGCAGACCCCGCCCCTGCAAATTACCAGGGACATCTAAAGCAGACCACGCAGCGATGGCGAGCAGAGCAGGCCGGAAAAAGCGCAAGAACAACACTTGAAACAAAACTAAGGGGTTGTTTATTGGACGAATCCATCTCAAAATGTCGCGGTTCCGGAACAGAAACTGCGGGAGTGGCACGGAGTGGGAATGAGCGAGCTACCTTGAGGCCGATGTAGCGGTCGCTGTGCGCCCTCTTGAAGTGCTTGACCCGCTTCTTCACGATCTTCGTGGTCAGCAGCGGCACCGCCATCTGCACAGCAGAGCGGAGGCCAAAGTGAGGAGGGAGGGTGTCAGTTATTCGGTCCAGACGAGAGCAACGGATTCGATGACGTATGTAAGGAAATCACTCGGCGGCGGATGTACCTTGCTAGGCGAGCGGCGGAGGCTTCTAGCGGCGGCGGAGCTGGGGAGAGAGACAGAGAGAGTTTCGGTGGTGGGCACCGCGAGATAAACCCTAGACGGTGGGCCCGGTCCCGGTGCGGTGCACGGCTGCGACTTCAGCGATTATGGGCCGAGATGCGTTGAATGGACGGCGCATATGGGCCCATTCTTCTGGACCGGTTCGCTTTTCCCTCGCCTGGCCCAAGGTGGAGTAATGTTCTTCATCTCAGTCTGTTTATTTCGTGCGTATCTTCAGCAAAACTTCGCTAAAAACCTCAATTCGGCTAATTATCTTATTCCGCTAAAAGGGACAATAATTACATGATTCATTGCATCTGTCGTGCATCGGAATCTAGATAAAATCAACTTGACTATCTTAAGTTTGATCCATATCACAAAGGCAGACGTAACAGTAGATCACAAACATAACATTACAGATTGCAGAATTGTTCAGGAAGGAAAGAGTTGCACAGGATACCAAAAGCCACTTCATCTATTCGATTATGACAACTAGACTCCTCTGTCTGATCATGCTAAGAGAAAGTTCCTATATCTACCAAGTTCATCGCATTTGCCTACTAGAGCAAGAATCCCATATATTGATCTATTTGATTCAAAAACTACGCTCTGCTTGATCCGGACGACGATCACGCAGGGCCTGGCTGTCTAAAGATCACTGTCAACATCTTCCTCCTCGTCCGAATTGCTGGCTGGCTTGCCATTGACGGAAACAAGCTCTGTATCAAATATGAGAGTTGCCCCACCTGAAAGAACAAAAGAGAAAGGATCAGATCACAAATCCGCAAGACAAAAGAAGGCATGACTAGTGAAGAGCATATAAGCAATCCACTCAGATAATTCTGTGGGGAAATGGAAACTGCAACAGCAACCTTATACTGCAATTACCATTTACGGTTTCTCTTCAAATGGCACCAGTCGAACATGAATGCAACGGTAATCTCTAAAGCCAAAAGGGTGTAAAGTGACATACCGGGAATGGTAGGAGGTGATCCTGAATCCCCATAACCGAGCTTCGAAGGGATCTTCAGCTTCCGCTTCTCACCAACACACATGCCCAGAATTCCCTGATCCCATCCTACAGGGTGAAGCATGGAGATTCAAACATAGAACAGAATAATAAATGAAGGAACTAGTTACCCATGGGGGCCTTCACACAATTACCTTTGATCACTTGACCAGTGCCCAGTTCAAATTCAATTGGGTCACCCCTTTCATAGCTAGAATCAAAAACTGTCCCATCAGTAAGTTTTCCCTGGTGACAGAAAAGCCATGATTCAGAAGAAACACTTATGTCAGAAATAAATTCCGACATCATATAGCATTAATCATTCTTTAGAGACATGTAGGGGGAGGTAACAATATCTAGTGTACGTTGTAGCTATCGTCACCATAGAACAAATGATGTTTTGTAGGTTTTTTAAAGAAAATTCACGTTTCTTCCACTCAAACAAACCAAACTAACACAGACGCTGCAATTGGCAAAAACCTTAGGAGCACTGAAGAAATAAAAAAATTAATGGAATGAAGGACTAAGTTAAGGCATGCAAGTTACTGAATTCCACAATACATTTATCCAGTTCCATACAATTAAAAGAAATCTCAAGTCAGCACTCTTCAGGACAGATTCATGGCTTATCCATTGCAAGAGAAATAACAGATGAACAGTGAGAGGTTGCACGGCAGAATATTGAACTTACACGGTAGTGAACTTTAACTTTGTCACCTTTGTGAGCTGAAATGCTGCAGGATTCTGGCTTGAACTGAAATTTGCAACACAGGAATAATATCAATACGAAAGTCTGATGAAATCAATAACTGAATTTTGGAATTGAAGCTAGCATATGCTATTATCTATGCTCTATTGCAGTTCAGTATGACAGTATCCAAAATCCATGTAGCAGCTGTTTCAGAGCATGCGGACTGATAACAATGTATCTTTAAGATCAGGTTTGCACCAAATTCTAGATAATGTTTTTCATATCAAGGCTTTGTTAATACTTTTAGGCAACTGACTTCAGCTTATTTTTGCTAGCATATTCAGTTTTCGAGAAAAAAGGCAGAGGTTTTTGCTCGGTACACTGATGGTGTTAGGTTATCAGTTGTGTGAAAATTTAATTAGTTAACTGGATACATTAACCAAAAACGAGGATCCATTACTCTCCACATCCGCACTAGAAACCTCTTTTTTTTCAAGGCTGTAAATATGGCCTTGCAACAATACGAATTGAAAGATGTGATTCGCTGTGATATAGTTCACACTGCAATCAGAATTACACACAAACTGAAAATACAACATGCCCAAATCCCTTAGATACCTCTGATCAAGATCACTGTGTTCCCGCATAGAAAACAATTTTAACCCTGCAAACCAAAACCCTATCTTTTTGTTGCCAGCTCCCCAACAACTCCACCAGACTGCCTCAGTTTTACTGCACAACTTTCTTTCTCAGATATGAATACAGCTGACTAGTTGGGCAGGCAGCCTAGCGTGTCACAGAAACATCTCTCTCACCAGAACTTGTTGTTCTCAAAATTCGATCCATCCAGAACGACATAAAGAGGATCTAGTATAATAGACTCTGCATCAACTACACCTCCGATCTAATGAAACCCATAACCGTGTACCACATCTCAAGTTGAGCCGACGAGACAGGAAAAAATGTACAATTCCGCACGCGCACAGGAAAATCCAGTCCTGATACAAGAGCGAAGAGACGGAGAACGGGTACCTTCACGCCGATCTGGAGCTCCGACACGTCGGCGGCCTTCTTGGCGGAGGCTGCAAGGAACCGAGCCAGATCGGATCAGAGAGCTGCGTACGGATGGACGTACCATAGATCGAGGGCACGGCGGGCGTACTTACCGACGAGCAGCAGCGCGGCGGAGACGACGAGCAGGCAGAGAAGAAGCTGCGGCTTCGCCATGGATGCAGCTGGGGTTTGTTCAGGGAAGAGGATTTTGGCCGAACTTGTGAGGGGCTGTGTGTGTTTATTATAGAGCAGCAGAGTGCGGCAGTGAGATGGTCATGGACACATGGTGCCTATTTGGGCTGGGTTTCCTTAAGCAAGCCCATAACCAGTCCATAAGCCCTAAATCGTATTTACACCAAAAATACTAATGTTACTTCTGTAAAAAAGATTAATTTATTTATTGCATTTATTATTTTCATATTATAAGGAATTTATTTATTTTTGAGGGAAAGAGATCTCATTATGTATTGTTAAGAATGTCTTTACAACCAAACTGCATTACAAAGAAAAATATCTTCACAAGTTGTTTCATCCAGCACACAATAAGACGTTTAACCCGAGCTATCGTACCTAATCCATGGACAAGAAGGTTGACATCCCTTCTCACAAACTGGAAGTTGTAACTGGATATGCTTGCAAAATATGATTTCTCATGTGGTTTATTGCACTCTAGCTTTTGTGCAGCTGACTGTGACATGTTATCTATCGTCATCAACCATGTCCCATACATTACATATTATATCTTTCTCAATTTTTCTTCTCCAATTGTTTGATTTTATAACAATGTTATCAGTAGGAACTCACAAAACAAACACTTTAACCCTAATATGTTTCCATAACTCTCTATTTATTCCCTAATATCCGAACAATAGGAGTACCTACTCAGGACTTATCCTATTTTTCAAAAGTCAAAACACAATTAAATTTATAATAAATATTTTTACTTACTTGTAGATCATATTATCACTAAATTACAAACATGTTTTAATTGATACAATTTATCATGCAATCATAAATAATTTTAAAGTTATATGACAACATGAGCACATACTATAGAAACTCATAATTCAATGTTATGCAATCCAAACCTATCATTGCAAAAGTGGAATTCTCTTATTTTTTTATATAAGTGGGGTTATGTTGAAAAATATAGTATGTGGTTATAGAACAATATTCGTCTAAATAAATTCAGGACTAAATAGATGGCACAACCACCATTTCTTTGCTCCACTTATATGTATTGTGGGTATTTATATGTTTGATTATGTTTATTATATTCCTATATCATTGTAAACAACAGCAGTGTGTGAATCTAACAAATATCCTAACTGATATATGTAGAGATGTTTTATCTTAGTTTTGTTGAAAAGAGATAATCTCCAACCTCTGAGTCAAGCAATGCACACAATAATGTTTTACCTAAGCTGGAAATGAAGAGAGTGAATAAGGCCTCAATACAACCTCGCTAGTATACTATACTTTATCTACTTTATGTTTCGTGCTTTCCTGGAACTAGGTGTTCACCGGAGCTTTACTTCTCCCCCTTCCTCGATCAGCTATCGGAGACCATTGGGTCCTGACACCAAAACCAGTTAGGCTCGAGGGAGGGGGAGAGAGAAGGCGACATCATCCAGCAGGTTGGCACACAGGCACAGGCGCACACCGCACATCAGAGGGTCAAGACATCGAAGAGTACGCGACAACACGGTCCAGGCAGGTGGCCAATGAGACAATCGGCAGCGCATGGTTGAGCAGAGCATCCTCATTGCTATTTTCTCTTTTCGGGTGCTAGCAACCTCTTTATGTTTTTTTTTAATTCTTCTTCTTTCAACAACATTTTTGCATTGCCAAAATGCGATATTGATTCATTAGTGATCAACAAGTATAGATATTGATTCAAAGTTATTAGAGAAGTGATGACCTCATTTGTAATTTTGCAATGTAGAATTATTGAATCATGAAGAGTAATGCATACATTGCATCTCTTTTTTTGGAATCATGCAACAAGAAAATTAATCTTCTGTGCGTGCAGCAAACAATTTATTGCAGGTATATAATACCATTATATGCGGAAATTATAAACGTAATCATTGAACTTATGCTGCCTTTTTGCAAAAATTTCAGCGATCTATTAATAATCATCAACAACAATATAAAGAGTTCTAAAAATAATAATAATTACAAATAGGTCATTGGATCACCTAGCAACGACTATAAACACTAGCACGAGCGCTGCTTATGAGGCCTTGTGAATCTATTTGTATTGTGATTCACTGATTTTAGTAAATTTTATGCTTATGCATTGGCATGTCTTATTTGGTGTGCTGGAAAATAAATATTATATCTAGTAGCCTCTACCCTATTGTAAAATCCTAAATTCGCAACCGACTGCAGCACGCCCAGCCGCGACAACGGGGATAGGCGGTCGTGCTCTGGAATATGGCATCGACCATGGACCAGCAATCGGCTGCGCAGCAGGGGATCTCGCCGGCAGCAGGGTGCAGTGGAGCTGTGGATGAGCACCGGGTCGGGAACGTGTCTGACCATCCGGACAGGACAAACGAAAAAATCAAACCCTTTTTCACATGGTTTTTTTGAAACTTCGAGTGTAATCTCAGTGACGTATGAAAATTTGGCATGAACCATTTGTTTTTTCAATATGGGGGAGCCTGCACTAAAACGATGTATACAGCTTTTTTTATTTAATTATTCAACAGAAAATCGCTAAAAGCCTTATATTAAAATTATAAATCGGAGCCACAAAATATAGGTGTCAAAGCACCACCAACCTACTATAAAGCTAAGAAAATAGACAGAGTCTTGTGTTTCGACCACCACCATCGTCAACTTCCAGGTAAACCCAAAGAAAGCGCATTGTACGCAACCTCTAGAGATCACCACCATCTCTATCTGCCAGCCATCTCCGGGGTGTTAAACCGAAGAGAAAATCCTCACCGGGCCGACCATCCACGCCACCATGGTGCCAGACGGTTCCTCTACCCTGTGCGAGGCCATCAAGCTGCAACCATTATTGAGGTCCCGCTGCGCCATGCCGCCAAGACTCGTCGTCAGCTACAAGGTTAATGAACACCACTCCGCTTCTACCAACCAGCGATGGTCCAAAAATGATGCCATCAAGAGGTAGAGTGACACCAAAGCGTCGTCATGGTCTGATCCGGAATAGCCAGATCTTGGTTTCCCCCAAAGCAATATGAGTGAACAACCGAAGACTGCACAAGTGATGCGAAGACTGCACAAGTGATGCCTTCGATAAGGTAACAGTGCCGAGAACGCCGCCATCGCAGATACATATATTGTAAAAATTTATCATGCCAACAAAATTGAAGTTTATTTCTCTTACAAATAACTTTTTTCATCTACACAAACTTGTTGGGAGCGAATAAAAACTTCCAGGAAGACTAGCAGATCCTTGTCAGCACCGGTGTGCTGGACCACAGCCACATTCACGAGCAAGTGAGACTAAACAAGATACAAAGTCAGGTGGCGTTACATCAAAATTACACTGATCGATCCAAACCATCTGAACAGCAACGCATTTCAGTAGTATCAGGTGAGATACCGCGCCATCTTAATTTTACGGACTATCTACACGAACATGACAGCTCTAGTTCATGCGGCAAAATGTCAAGCAATGCAACAGAAGAGCTTATACAGTCCTCGCGCGAATCTAAGAGTTGCCACGGATTCAACGAGATGCACATGGCGTATAGAAAGGAAGTATGGAGCTGAATAAGGCAAGCATCAAAGCATCAGTGCACGGAATGGCAGCAAATGAACGGCATCCATGGCTGCTTCCTCACTTTGGATCTCTTGTCGACCTTGTCGTTGTGGTGCAGCTTCGCAGGGGAGTTCCAGTACTGGTTGTCTGAACCTGCTAACCCTGGCTTTGCTGATGAGGTGTCGTCCTTCAATGATGGTCGCCGCCGGAATGATAGGACCCGCTCCTTGGTGCTGGGCTTCTTCTCTTTGCTCTCCAAGCTTGCCTCAGCGAGTAGGACCTTCAAAGGGACGGAAATCCTTGCTGAGTTCAGCCTTGAGCCGATGGTGGCGATCTCTGCATTTTGCCTGTTTCCCTCCAGACCAACTGTGCCTTCATCCTGCTTCTGCTCCTCAACAGTGTTCTTCTCATTTGCGCTAGTCTCTTTAGCCTGCTTCTTTTCTTCAGCGTTATCTGTGGGTTGCACTTCATACACCTCTTCCTTGATGGTGCCATCAGTTTGCCTGTTGTCAGCATTATCTGCATCAAATTCTGTGTCCATCTTCTCTGCGCTACTCTCTTCAGTTTGACCCTTTTCATGAATCAATTCTGTGATATGTACCGCTCTAACTTCCTTTGAACCAGTTGCTTGACCCTGATTATTTTCATGAACGGTTCCAATGCTTCTTACTGCACTCGCTTCCTTCGCACTATTGTCTTCAGCCAGCTTCTCTTCTTGTTCAACATATTCTGTGTGCAGTACTGAATTCAGCTCCTTAGCACTAGCATCTTCAGTCTGTTTCTTTTCTTCAAAGTTTTCTATAGTCTGTACAACAGAAGCATCTTTTGCATCAGTGTCCTCAGTCTCGATCTCTTCTCCAACATGTGTACTAAGTTCACTGATCTCCTGAGAAACAGGCCTTGTGACAAACTCTGTCGGAAATACTTGAGACAGCACACAACTGGTACCATTTGTATGTGATTCACCTTCCTGATTGTTATGGTTCACTGAGGCATCATGCAAGAAAATGGTCTTTGTAGGATCTGCAGTATAACTGACCGATACATCTTCCACACCAACTGCATATCCATTTTCACTTGACACAGCTAGCATGCGACCAAGATTATCTGCGATAAATGTTCAATAAAGTTCAGTCCACAACATCATGTAATTCAAACATGTAAATCTGACATGCACAGAAGTAATTTTAACATATGAACAGAACTTCGTAAGATGTTACTAGTCATTCTGTTTGTGTGTGCTTAAGGTTTAACCATCATGCACTACTCACTCATCCTAGAAGCGGGAAGTGGGCAACACATGGTAATATGGCATTGGTGGGGAGATAATGTGAAAAACAAACTTGATGCATGTGAAGATTAGTGCAGGACGTAGATTGTTCAACTGGGAAAACACCTCGAGGCTACAACCACATGACAGTGTTTAAATATACTTCAATCAACCAAAACTACACTAAACAAGTACGGAGTAACAACTTAGATGAACTTCCTCCACATCTTAGATTTATTGTGATGACTCTTTTACTGTTATTATTCTCAACCCAAAAAACAAACCGGGTCAAATTGGTAGAACAAACAATATAAAACAAATATGTCCTGTAAAGTGTTATGTTTTGAACTTTCTGAACTCCAACGATCTGAGACATCACTAGTACCACAACAGAAAAAATAATCACCATATTGTACCAAAAATACACAACTAGAAAGTGACAACTCAGAATTATCACCTGAGGTCGGACAATGTTGCTTGTCAGCAACACTAGCAATGTTGGAAACTGTCAGAGTTGTCGAGTCAAATTGCTGCTTTGATTCAACAACATTAGGTTTCTCAAAATGGTAACTTCCAGAAGAAAGCTCAAATAAGTCCTCACTCCTGGTGTCATCCAGATTGAATGGATTCTTGATAGAAGACACTTGATCCATTAGTAAAGTGACATGCTCCTGATTTGAAGAAACTTGATATTTTGTAGGAACCTCAGTGTCACTCTCCTGGTTGCAGACTTCCTCTGTACAGACTCCATTAGGTTTTTGTATGAAAGTATTGCCTTCTGCTACAGAAACAATTTGTTCAACATCTTGTTGAGGTCCCCCCTCACAGGAGGAATCCAACTCACTGCCCATTACTGAGATGCCTTTACTGTAGTTGTCTTCAGTAATGGACTTGAGCATGCCATCGGCATTAGTAAGAGCAAGATCATTCTGATAACCAGGTACAGAGCATGCTGAATTTAACAGGCAAGAATTGTCAACTGGGAGCTGAACATCGGAAGTACCTTGAACAGATAAATTCTGTGAAGAGTGCTCCATGGAGCAATCAGCAGAAGCATTTTCAGTGTGACTGAGATTTAACTCAACTCCAGTTGGCACGGACTTAGTTCCAGAATAAGATATTGTTTCAGATCCAATATTATCTGATCCTGCTATTTCTGCTCTTGGTGATACATCAGACATGCTTTCCAGAACGTCCATACCATCTTTCAAGAAGCGGTCCTCCTTCATGGAACAGGCAGATTGGGATTCTGGGTCAGGCGTAAGTGGAGAGCATGTCTGAAGAGATGAGGCATTCAAATCACCAATAAACTCGCTATAGCTAGATATTTTATCAGATTTGTTGTCAACCACAACATCTGTATCGCTGTTGCCAATGCCTGCTGAGCATCCAGAAGTTATATTCTTCAAATAACCTTCACCTTCATTTTCAACTTTGGATCCAGCAGGAAAATCAGGCATGCTTGGTTCGCTTGAGAACTGATATTTGCATAATCCATTCATTTTAACAGAGATTACATCTGCATCTACACTTGTACCCACTGAACCTTTATCCAGATTCTTGATTTCCATAGGAATATCTGACTCATATGCTACTGCTGCACCATCTTCTGGATCTGATTGATGAAGAAAAGAAGATGCATCCTGGTACTCATCAAAACTATCTTCTCGTTCAGCTGGGTGTGCAACTGCAAGTGGTGCTATTTCAGTGAATGTTGTAGGCACTTTATCTTGAACTCCATTGGTGCAAGGCTTTGCTAAATTGGTTCCATTGCCTTCATCTGCAGTTTCAAAGGAATTATTGGTGCAATTAATCAGGCCAGTTTCAGCACATCCAATAGTGATGACTGGCATTCCAGCAAAATTACTAAAAAAGTAAACAAGTGAGCATGCACTCGCTTATCTTTGAATGAACCAGTAAAACAATACAATTGTCACATCGGCATAAGCAGAAACAGATGAAAAGGCGGCATAATAACATTTCTACTATAAGCCTCAGCACAAAACATCAGCAAGATTCCTAGGATGTTTTAACATAATGGAACAAATGAGTATGAAATAACAAAGATTTTTAGAGGAACAGAAAATGAGGTAAGATGATTACTCTAGTTAGCAGCAAGAATATAAGCAAAGTTATAAACAGGTCTAGCTAGAAGGTCATATAATTAAGAGAAGTCATACAAGACAATTCGTTTTGCAACATGCAAAATGCCTTTCGCAAACTTAGGAAATCTGGGAGCAAAACTAACTAACAGTATTAATAAACAATGAAATTGGATATTGGGATGCTGTCTCATAGGGCCTATGCGCTAGTATTTTTTTTAATGGCAAAGGCATCATTCACCCTTGTTAGTTATTAGTAAAAAATAATATCTAAGAATGTACAAAGGTTATTGAATCTATACCTACATCTGAAAATAAAAGCTTAAATAGAACAATAAAATCGTTACCAAAAATTTAGATTACAAGTGCATCTCTTGCATTTAAGTACATAAAACAGTCAGAAGTAGCTACTGTAAAAGTTTGCTTGAAATGTGACATTTATAATATAGCGGCCTAAACTAAAGACACCTGATAATAGCTGAATACTCACCAGTCACCATTGCAGCACCACGGTTGTTAGAAACTTAACATCACAGTGACTCAGAACCGAGGTACTACTACACTACAACATGGCCAGACGACAACTAAGCACTAATAAACTATGGCAACTCATGTCAACGCCCCGCAATATGAGATATTTGCAAGTAGATAAATCAACAGTGTATAGAAGGATACAATCCAAACTATGAGAGATCATATAGACACATAGCTAATGGGAATGGGAATAAAATATTGTGCACAAGCAAAACGCACATGTGACTAGGACAACATGTGGTGGAAGACCACTAAGCGCAAGCTTAACCAGAGAGAAACCAATGTAGAAACGACAGGTTCCAAGATATCCTCCTACCCAACAGCACGACTAACGACAGATATGTTGGATTTCTATGACAAAATCTGGATAACCGAGAAACCAACAAATCATTTGGCCCATCCCTGGCGGTCAATCAGACCAGGGAAAGAATCCAATGCAATCCGCAAAGACAATTCGTATCGCTGACAACCAGCATCAGGCTACCAACTTGCCACGGGACACGGAATGATAATCTAGGAAGAGAAGGTGGAACCGCGTACTTGATTAGCGCCGGGACTTACTACTTTATTCACTAATGAAGATACAAGGGTTAAACTCAAAGCAAAGTTCAGATCTATAGTTTGGGCGTTATTAGAAGATAAAAAAACAGGGCACTCAAAGTGTTCCACATCGTTGTCACAAAAATATTTCCCGAGGCCCCACACCGGGAGGAACAAGAAAGTGCCTGCGCTTTCAGCTTGAACGCTGCTACCTCCGTCCGGGTGTATAGGTTCTGCGCGTGTCCTAGGTCGTCATTTTGACCAATGTAATATAAATCATATACTACAAAACATATATCACTAAAAACATCAAACATTGTACTTTCTAATGGTATAATTTTTATATTGTAAAATTTAGATTATATTTGTCAAAATGATGACCTAGAGATACGCGTAGAACTTATACACCGGGACGGAGGGAGTAACCATGAATCAAACGGGCTATTATTATTCGAGGTCCCCCCAGCAGCACATTTTTACTACTACAGTATGCCATGTGAAGCTTTGTGTTTAACTCTTGAAACGAGGACAATGGGAAAAAGGCAACCAATCGGTTTGCCTTTTCAACCTCTACCAAATGAGAAGCAAAACAACAGAAAGCACAATATCGGAAATTGCAAATTTGTCGATTTTCAACATTTACAGAAATCAGCCGCAATCTAATTTATGTTCCAGGAGGCAGCAATTAGCAAAAAACAACGCAGTAACACGAGACGTGACGGTGGACAGGAATGGCAGGGTAACCAAAATACTAGTAGCCGGGAGAAGAATCAGAGAGCACACCTGCGTTCTCCTTGGCCTCCGCCGACTCGCCGCCGCCTTCCGCAGATCCGGGCGACGCAGACCCGCTCGCCGCGCCATTACCAGGCCCATCCCCGTCTCCCAGCCCTCCACCACCACCACCACCACCACCACCACCTGCAGCGCGGACGCGGACGGTACGCCCGTCAAAACCCACGAACACGAAGCAAACAAACCGAAAGCGACGCACCGCACGCGCGTACGTACCTGGCACGAGGGGTTTGCCCACGGCCGCATTGCGCTCCCCGGCAGCGGCCTCCGGCGTAGCCTGCTTGGGGCAGTTCCTGCGGTGGGAGCGGCGGAGCTTGGCGCTGGGGTTGGGGTTTGGGTACTGGTGCCCGCACGCGTGGCAGAGGTGGCCCCCGCTGAGGCTGAGGGCCTCCTTCCGCCGCCGCGCCGCGTCGCCCTCCGTCATGGCGTCCCCTCCGCCCCCGTCCACCCTCTGCTGCTCGACCTCGATCGACGGCAATGGCGACGGCGGTAAACACGGGGACGGATACACAGATGGAGGGGAATGGAGTGCTACTCCTGCTCCGTCGTTTTGGACGAGACAAACGGCGGGGGTTTGGAGTTAAAAGCTGCGCACGGGCCGTGCGGCGGGGCGTGGTGGGGTCGGGGTTACTGACAGGTGGGGCCCGAACGTCGGCGAGTGGACGGGCCCGTGCGGTGGCGCCATGAATGCGGGCCATGTACGTGGTGGACTCGTGGGTGCGCGCACGGCGGGGAGGAGTTTCATTTCTAGGGCACTTGTGGAGGGAATCGTTGGGGTGGGCCCACACCTGTCAGTTACCAGGTGGCGCGAGATCTACCGTTGGATTTGTGATGGACGGCTGGGTGTGATGCTGTAGATGTAGCAGTATGGCTTAGCCGCGTAGGGTTCCCCTGAGCAGAGTGGCGCGTGTGGGGGGCCGAAAGCGATGCTCTCTCTTGTTCTTTTTGTTCGATGGGTAAAGGTTGCTGCTGTGCTTTACACGGGTTCCTATGAAGTTTGGATTTTTTTTTTATCTATAAGGATGAAGTCTGGATTACATTCATTGTTTTCTTTCTGGACATTAGGTAGTAGTACATTGTTATTTAGAGGATAATGGGTGTATAGAGCGTGATGGTCATAGACTATTTATGATTGAGGTTGCTATCAGCTCGTTATAAAATTTGAATAAAGAAACGGCTCTTTCAAGTATCAAAAAGAAAGTGACTCTTTGTAAAGTTAAAAGCCGTGACTACTTGTGTAGAGTTTAAAGAAAAACAACAACAACAACTCATGTTAAAGTGCAGAGTATTATAAGTTTCATGCATGTACATGTGTATTGTACAGTCAAATAACATACTCTAACCCATATTACCTTTCACAAATACATATATATCTAACAAATACAGATGTATCTAACACTAGAACGTGTCTAGATACATCCGTATTTATGAAAGGTAATATGGATCGGAGGAAGTATATAAAGAGATTGGGTTGCGAGAATGAGGACAGATTTTATGAATATGCTTCTCTATTTCACAAAACAATTGCTCTCACGTTGTCATTGTCTCTCATCAATGGGTGACGATATTCTCCGCGATTTTTTTAAAATATTGCAATTTTTTTAGCAATTTTAGAAATAATACTATATTTTTGAAAATTTCAAAAATATTACAGCGTCCTATTCGCCGGACGCGACAAGCCCTAATCGCACTGGCCAGACGCGAGAGGCGTGTTGGCTGGTGGGCCACCTTCAATGTGGCGTGTGGTCGCGGCGGGCCCATGCAATTGGCTGGCGTCGCGCCAGGCGGGCACGACAGCCTCTGGTTGTGTCAGGCGGATGCGACAGGTCCAAATCCCCATGGTGCCCTAGTTGTGAGGATCTTGTACTGCTGTAATCGTGTGACTTGATGATCCGTGTGTGACAAAGCGAGGGGGATCGCCATGGATTGCCTCCAACTAATTAACTTAGCCACATGTGCAGAGGTCAATACAATATCGTGCCAGAGGTTTCAACCAGCAGTGTCGTGACTGAATCAAACAATTTCAATCATGCATCAGGGGGAGCGGGAGCTGGCATCGATCACCCGCACTAGCCCGGCGCCGATCATGGAATGACCTTTGTCCCAGCCGTGACTGGCCGTGACGATGGCGACAGGTCCAAACCCCTTGTCGAGTCGGGCCAATGCAACAGGTCCAACTCCTATTCGGTCGATGTGATTGCCTATTGTCGGCATGCATGGCCCCACACCTCTCGCGTCCGGCCAGCGCGATTAGGGCTTATCACGTCCGACGAATAGGATGCTGCAATATTTCTGAAATTTCTAAAAATATAGTATTATTTATGAAATTGCTGAAAAAATCGCAATATTAAACGTGATATTCTCGTCATACACGCTTTGTCCCATTATTATCCCATAATATTGGCATTGCCTTTATTCCTTCTCTGCATGGTCTCTCACTGCCTCTTCTCTTCCATTCAGTCACTTCCTCCTTCACACGTTCGAACTGAAAGTTAAAATCTAAAAACTGTGGATTTGGAGGTTTGCGAGATGAAGCTAGAATCGTGGACTCCATTTAGTGGCACCCTGCTCAAAACGCTATTTAAAACCATGGTCGTGACGAAGGAGCAAAGTAGTAACTTTCAACAAAAAATGTAAGAGAAATATCTCTCGCCCACTGCATTCCAATATGCACACACAATATTTTATACAACATCCTACAAAGTGTAATCCCTAAAATGACAAGCCAGGTAACCATAAAAATGAACTTTAACTTGTTAGCAGACGAAAATTCAATTTTGATCCCATGTGTATATGCTACATGTACCTAAAAACATATTTAGAAATATGAAAAAATATTGTGTGTGAATCGGATCAACATTTTATGTACGGGTGTAAAGTTTCGCAAAAGATTGTCATCTTTTGTGCCTTGTTTTTAAAAAATAACATATATCTCATGCAAACCCTCATTTTTGCAATAGATTATCTTTTTTATACAGCCCACATGAGAAGTCACTTTCTTGAAACAACTTGGTGCACCTATAGGTTGTGAAAATGTCCACGTGACATATCTATTTGATTTTTTGGAATTTTAAAATACCTTTGAGATAAAAAAAAAACAAATACAACCGAGAGCCAAAACGCTGCATCTGTTAGCAGATCGATATCATGACGTAAATACCTTGGCAGCAGACTTCAATATCCTATGTCAATAACAATACTCTCAAATAATTATTACAATTACGGAGGAGGTGTTTTGGCTCAGGTCTATATGAACCTATTATAGAAAATGTAAAAATAAAATAAAAAAATTCACATGTAGATCAGGACATTCTACGTTTCCACACAAGTTTTTGACAAAAAAAATTTGTGTGCCATCGGTAAAAAGACAAAAATATGTCCGTAAATGGTCATATGTTCATACACAAATTTGTCGTTTTATACGGGACACGAAAAATGTTATTTTTTCCAAAAAAAATTTGTGTGTGAGCATAGTATGTCCAGATCTACATGCAAAATTTTTGTTTCAAATATTTTGAAATTTTGAAATATTTTTTCCAATAATAGCTTCATTTGCTCCCATGGGACGGAATGGATAGTGCGGAAATCCACTTTGGCTCCTAGATGTATATGCACCCGTTGGTCAAAAATCATTTTTCAAAATGTCTAAAAATTATGAAAAAAAATCTTAGTGTGCGTCTAGACATTTTATGTTCACTCATCAAGTTTTGTAAGAAAAAGATAATTTTTGTGACCTGCGTAATAAAGACAATTTTTTACGCCATAAAATTGCTATTTACGTAGCTGTTTTTTTGTCTTTTTACACAGGTCACAAAAATTGTCTTTTCACACCAAAACTTTGGTGGATGGACATAGAATGTTCAGATGCATACCAGAAATTTTCTGTTCTTTTTTTATTTTTTAAAATATATTTTCATAATAGATGTATTTGCTCCTATGAGGCAAAACACCAATTCAGGTTACAGTGCCAGTGTTGTTGTGCACTGAAAATAACAGCATGACCCATCACCCATGCATGTCGCGGCAAGCTTAGACGTACTAGGCCCTTTGGTTCAAAGGATTCCAATTTCAGTTACTTGGTTTGGTTTACGAATAAGAACTGTGGATATTTTATATATCTACTTTAATTGTGGTTCTAAAGAAAACTTATAATTAGGTCTACCTCTATTGATTTTTTATACTTTGTTTCAATGAAAACCATGGTATATGTCGAATTTATCTTTTGAGAAAAGATCATGCATTTCTATTGTGGAGCAGCCAAAACAATATGTCTTTATTCATATATTATTTTAGAATTATGGAACCAAAAAATGCCTTACATGTCCTGTAAAAATAAGACTTAGCTTGTGCAAATTTTATGGTGACCTCGGACCACGGTCAGCTTTAACCCCTCGTTTGACAAACCACAAAGGACACCTGGCCCCTTTCATCGACCCACACATATCGCTGGGACCGATGGACCATCTCTTTTCCACGATTTCCCATGATGAACTAGTTCATGATTCTTGCTTTTCCTCGCCATCTTTTTTAAAGGAAAAATGGATTATTTGATATATGTCCGTACGTTCCATCACTTCAATCAAGAGCGTGCTAGCTCAGCTACACGTACCCACCTGTCTGCTCGTGCTGCCTACACGCCTGAAAAGCATCCAGCATTTCGACCTGAGTTCATCATCGTTCCGATCAGCTCGGATTGGATCAGGGTAGCCGCATCGGTAGGAGTTTCGGAGGATCGACAATGAGTGCGATCACTTCACTGGTCATGTTCGCCATCATCAGTACTCTATAGGCGTGACGTGACAAGAGATTAATGGTCTATACGGATTAATATGAAGCTGGTGCGGGTATATTTAGTTTCATCTCTGGACCCTAGTCGTTGCCTCTTGCAAACCGTTTGTCTACTCGACTCTTCTATACCCGTCCGGCAATCGAAGATCTCCCGTCGCCTTTGTTTGCCGCTCCAGCGGTGGGAGCGGGTGGGGACCACAAACATGTGTGCAACGTTGTAGTTAACTCACAAAAGTTAGGGGTTGGTCAACTTGCAGCCGCGCCATAGTTGCAATGGCGATGTTCACCGATGGTGTTAAGCAGGGGGGATCATATTATCACGTTTCCCTTGGAGCGGTGGATCTCTTGTCCCGACAAACGATGGTTGACCAATCCTGGCCTTGTTGTGGAGTGCGTGAGGTTTGTGTTCCCCAATTCTTTCTTGCCGGACTTGAAGCATCGTTCAAACCATTTCCGTCATTTTCTTGGGCAACGATCTGCTTCACAGATCGCAACATCTTGTGGTTTGCAACTCCTCGGCTGCAACAACAATGTTATCATGGCTCGGTGGTGTTCTAGGAGTCCAGATGCGGCAACGAGCTTGGCCCACGGCGCACCGCCATTGAATGCAGGAGGAAGAAGGCATAGATATCCCTAGGACCAAAAGGTTTAATTTTAATTTCTATAGGTTATTTTGGTAAGACCTTTCCGCAAAATAAAAAACACCCTTATGTTGCGTCAACGTCCGCATTATAGCTCGGGGGCAGGACTTGGTCAGATGTGGCAATGAAATTTTTAGGTGTGGGACCCTACAATTTGCCCACGTGGCATTTGTTTTGGAAATTGCCATGCACGATACACCTAAAATCCGACGGCTCCCGACGCATTTGCTCCATGGGGCTAAAATTCTAAAGTTCGCTCGATGAAATTTCCCAATGAGGATTTGTTACTTAATAGAGTTTAATTGTTTTTTATAAGGGACAATTTGTTACTTAAGAGAGTTTAATTGTTTTATTATTCGAAATGTCTTAGTAGTAGTTTCTTGGCATATGTGAGAGACGACTGTAGGAAGGTAAGGATAAGGGCGTCCCGTGAGAACAGGGCAGCGACGTGCCAGCTGATACCACACTACACCTGCAGGAATATTGTTGGTATCCGGCAATCTACTATTCTACTGACCATAACTTACTTGTAAGTAAGCACGCGTGCCGTTTCGTGTAGGATGAACAAGAGAGAAATGTGGTTAAAGCTAAGCTACCATGGGTGGATGCAGTGCGCGTGGTTGTCCAGACGACTGACCTCCACTCCGCTTGCCAAACTCCTCTATGATCTAGCTATGCTATAGCTAGAGACTTAATCTGCACATTCTCATGATCATTTGTCTAGAGCCGTTTGTGACATGTCGTTTTCTCTTTCTGAAAGTGGTGGTGGTATGCTTGGTAGTTCGCTCGTGGTGAAGCTAATTGCGTTCTAGGACGTAAGCAACTGATAGGGATGCAGGCGGACGTCCGCCCAGACCTCCCAGGCGGACAAGCCTGATTTCTGACAGCTTAATAATTAGCTAAATAAATTCGTTTCCTAGCTGATAACTTAATTTGGCGGCTGTCCGCTTGGTCCGCTGGACTGTCCACTTGCATGCCTAGCAACTGAAGTTGACCGAACTACAGTGGAAACATGCAAACAGGGCGTATAAATTTGTAAAATCGCATCACTGGTTCTTGAGATGTTTTCGTGTGACAAATTTGTACTATCACAAGTTTCTCTCTGATTTATATTCACGTGATTTATTTGTGACATTGGGCAAGGCACATGACCAGGGTTCAAACATATCAGGACGACAGCGAGAAATAACTACGACGATGGATAAGAAAAATATATGACACCCTCTGACGTTTACACATTTTTATGCGCCACATGTCGGCCCTATTTAATAAAAATAAGCAAAATGCTAAGATGAGGTAGAATCGTGTTGAAAGTCTCCTTCACAAGATATTTTGATAAAAGTTTCACTAAATAGGATAGTGTCACAAATGCATAATTATGAGATAAAAAATGGAATTCACTGAAATTTTACATCCTTGAGCCTCTAGAGATAGGGGCGTGTAACTATATAACCCACTTGTTGGCCGAGTGAGTGACTCCTCCATTTTAAATTAATTGCTGTAGCTTTTGTTAAACTTGGCCTAGATACATAAGTATCTAGACATGTTTCAGTGTGTAAGTTTGCTTATTTTTAAAAATTACGACAATTAATTTGGAACAAAGAGGGTAAGAGTTTTTTTTCTCGCTTCTCATTTATTCCCACGTCAGATGTCATGCATGCCACAAATCTTTTCACAAAAAAAAATGCATCCGCAAATTGCACTTTTTCTTGGTGCTGTAAACAAGTCCTGCGAGATCTATCGGACGGTTGAAGAGTTTCCCAGTCGGAGGAGGATAAGCCTTACATGCCTTTGCTGATTATACCGGCCACGTACCACCATTAGTTAGTCTTGATATGCTTAACCTGCACGTCAAGCAAACCATTGTCTTGTTTTCTCCAAGCTCATATCATAATAATCCCACCATTGTTAGTTAGCACTTATCGGTCATTTCGTGTACGTGAGTGCGATTCGTTTTGCCTATCCTATCGACGAAACAACGTTATCCTGAGAATCGAACGTACGAGTGCTTGCCAAGCACTACTACAGACGCAAGCAACAAGTCTTCATGCGGTGGACAGATTGGATACACCATATAGTCAGTAGTACCAGTCATTTTTCTTGAAATTTTTCAATTTATTCTTGCATTATTTATTTGGCGTGCATAAGTACAAAATTTTAGATCTAAAATCAACTCACGCCTCAGAAAGTCATCAAGGCATCATGACACTGTTCAGTCCATGTTTTGAATTGACACTATCCTTACTGTCTTACCTTTCTGTTTTGTTTTTAACCGATAATCAAATTTGAATTTTCAATTTGTTTCGTGATAGGTGTGTATCAGGGATCAGCTATATGCATTTTGGTGGTCTAAAAGTATACAACAAGTACACCTAGCTTTGTGCAAAACAGCCGGAAAATGAAATATGAGTTTACATTCCAGTAGTAGATAATGGGATATAAAAGGGCAAAAGGATAAGACGGGAGTTCGTGCCAAATGGCAAAATTAGCTAGAACCAATAAAATCAGTGTCTATCATTTCAGCTCTATCACTAGATGATGTACGTGAATGTTTCAGAAACAACAACAGGACAACACCCTAAACAACAGAACGTCAAACAAACAGTAAGCTATGCGTAATTCACTCAGGTTTTGACACAGCCTAAGTGATAAGTGTCAGCCATCCCCTTCCCTGCTGTCCTCCTCTCGTCATCACTCATCAATCATCCCAATGAACTTTGGAACTTGCAGGATCCATAGCCTGCAAATGCCAGAATTAACAGGTTAACAACTAAAGGGTAAAGCAGCTGCATGTCAAGATCAGAGGGAAAACACAGTCGCTTCAGCTAGCAGAAACTGCTAACATGATCGAGTAAAGCTTTCGAAATACCATCCTAGTCAGATAGTGATATCACAGTTAAGTATTAGTGGGAACTTTTCAAGAATCACCTGGTGGCAGTGTTGTTATTAATTCCTCAAGAATCATTGACAAAACATAGTATGTCGTTTGCAGCTGGAGATACTGATATCTCAGTTAAGTACTAGTGGGAACTTTTCAGACCAATGTCATAACATTCAGGCTTCAGCAACACCATCTTTTATCAAGTTAGGCTAAAGTGAAGCTCAACGAACCGAAGGAGAAAGCAGGAGTGCGTGGATGGGTTTTCAGGTCAGAAAGGGAAACTATATGCAGACAATTCACCTATAACTGTACAAAAGCCACGCTCTCTTCTTATGCAGAACATGCTGATGTACTGAAGCAAGTGTGTCAATTAGACATAAACGTATCAGATGTTTTGTATACTAAATCCTGAAAATTCAGAATAGATGCTAACGCCTAAGAATTTTTTCCCTCACATGTTGTGTTTCTGCATTCGTCCCAGTGGCAAATGTTCTAACGACCATGCTGATGCCTCTGCACGCTCATGCTGGGGATCCAAGGTCATGTGAAATGTGAAGTTGGACTTTGACTGAATCAGAGACCACAGTGCACGTTCAGTATTACACCCGAAAGCAGCAGTCTGTATGGAGTAACTACAACCAACTGCACTGTGCTATCTGAATGGATCTTTCAGACCAAGTGTGCAACTGCAGCCTGATCAGTTCCGAACATCTTTACTCAGCGAGCCAGCGACACTGGCAACACTGCGGCTGGCAAACTCTACATAGCGCCATGGTAGGATATCTTTAACAAGTCTAGCTGTTAAGCTATGAATTCGGTCCACTTTAGGAGGCATGCTAATTCAGTAAAATGAATAAATGATCATCTTACTGTTCCTAAATGCATAAGCCAAGTTGTTAACGTATAGTCATATTTACCCTCGCCAAAATGGGAGTCCATATTCTAAAGAGAACATCGGTATCATGTGTTCGTCGCATTCCATAAGATGCAACTGTTAGAAAACAACGTTCTACTTGTGCCAAAATAATTTGTAAAGCAATTGAGATCCCAAATGTACTTGGTCAGCACAATGCTGGTGATTAAATGTTGGCAACAACAGATCTCATTCACATGTTGTGAAGATCGATATCTGAATCTCCAAAACGGGGGTCAACTCTCTTGACAGAGATCTCTTATACCATTACCAGAACAAATTATCCATGGAATCAATCAGCTATTGGCAACAGACACCTAAAGCTTACATGCTAGCAACTACTTAGAAGTGGTAAGCATTTTCGTTTATCTGGACCCTAATCTCTTTTTTGAACTACCTATGTTATGTAGTACAGCCTGATGGATGGGTCACCCGATATAATCTCTTGTTTCTTAAGAAAATTTGATTTGATCACCCAAAATCGGTGAAGACACCTGGAAGGAACCTAGTCCTGTACTGTTATCCTATCCTAAACTTTAGCCTTGGCTAGTTTCAAAAAGTTCATCACCACGGCTAGATAAAGGAACTAAGGACATCACCTTTTTGTCTGAAAAATATACTACGATCTAATCTGTTCAATTGCTAAGAAGTCAACCCTCCATAGCAGTTAAGCACTACTGCTGTACAATGGGTGGATCTTCCAGATTGGAAAGCCTTGATACAGATTTGGTCATTTGAATAACCTGATGTAGTATCGGGTGACACGTTAAGACAATTTAATTTAATCACCCGCCAAATCATTGGAGAAGACACCTGGAAGCAACCTGGTCCTGCACTGTTCTCCTAAACTGTAGCATTGAGGCCTTGACTAGTTTCGGAAAGTTCATCACCATGGCAAACTAATGATATTGTCTGAAATATGTACTACAGTATCTACTATGTCACCAGGTACTAAACAACGTTAAAAGCATAAAGTTTGATTGACCAAATCCACTACATCAAAGAATATGATTGCAATGTTCATGTGATAATTTCAGAATGCAAGGAACAGAGAGCTGAGTTTGAGCAGGCTTACTTGGGTCCTTGATGGTCTGCTCGGCGAGGTTATTGAAGTAGCACGTAGCTCCGGTCTTCCTGAACTGCTGCCAGTAGGAGTTGAACGCGTAGCTGGCGTGCGCCGCCCCGGTGTCGGGCTGGAAGCAGTCGCCGCCGGGCTGGATGGCGTCGCAGGTGCCGTTCCCCTGCCCGCACGCGTACGTGAGCGCGTCCCCCACCGCCGTCTCGTTGAGCCTCGCGGCGGCGTGGGCGGCCAGCACGCACCATATCGGGCCCTTGTACGGCGCGTCGTTCCCCGGCGCCGCTGGCAGCGGCGGGTACGCCCAGAGCGGGCGCCGCCCGGCGAGGTCGACCTGGTACACCGCCGTGCCGTTGGGGTAGTAGATGCCCCAGTGCCGCTCCGTGCCCGGTCCGGGCTTGAGGTCCTCGTTGTAGAGGGAGAAGACGAAGACGGGCATCTTGGCCCCGGGCCGCGCCGGCGTGCCGGGGTTCCTGGCGAACCGCGCCGCGAGGTTCCTGTTGTAGATCGCCGCGTTTCGGACGTTGGCGCCGATCTGGTCGTAGTCGCCTCCGTTGGGCCAGCCGGTCTCCGCGATGGCGATCCTGACGCCCCCGTGGCCCAGCTTGGACATGGCGGCGCCCACCGCGTCGAGCATCTCGTCGAGGAGGTTGCTGTAGGCGAGCCCCGTGCCGGGGTCGACGTAGCGGGTGCGGCCGCCGTTGAAGAGCGCGTAGTCGAGCGGGACGGTGCCGTTGCTTCCCGCCCAGGCGAAGTAGGGGTAGGCGTCGACGAAGTAGTATGAGTTGGTCCCCTCGATGAACTGGAGCAGCGGGCGCACGACGGCCTCGGCGATGTCGGGCCGGAAGGCGGCGGCGGAGGGCGGGCGCGGGAAGGCCCCCGTGACGAGCGCGTCCATGGCGAGCGTGGTGCTGATCTTGACGCGGCTGACCCCGCGCGCGCGGAGGCTGGCGTGGAGGTTCTCCATGGCGGGGACGATGCGGGGCCAGGTTGTGTTGGCGGCGGAGGTGTCGGAGAGCACCTCGTTGCCGACGAGCAGGTACTTGACCCGGGTGTTTGGGAGGTAGGGGAGGAGATTGGCGGCGACCCACTTGTCGGCGGCGGCGTAGGAGGCGGCCAGGTCGACGATGATCTCGTTGGGCACCATGATGGAGACGGTGAGGCGGGTACCCGAGAGCGCGCGGAGGACCGGCGCGTAGGCGTCGTAGATCTTGACGGAGCCGGCCCGTGCGGCGCGGAGGAGCTGGACGGAGCGGCGGGGCGTCGGGATGTCGTCGGCCACCCTGCCGTAGTTGACGCCCAGGCCGCGCGCGTGGCCGTGGCCGTAGCCGTACGGGGCCCTGCTACCATCGGCCGCTGCAAGAGCAAAGACACAGAGGAGGAGGACGTGTCAGGTAATAGCTCGGATCTGTTGAGCTCAGCTCGAGGTGCAGGCAGTGAACGCAAGAATGGCTCACCGTGGCAGGCGAAGGCGGCGAGGAGGAGGAAGAGGAGCGGCCGGAGAGGGGATGCGGCCACCACCATGGCTGCTAGCTCTGTTCGCCTGGAGTGGTGGACGGAGCGACCGAGCGTTGACGTATGGAGGAACCGAGGAGGTTTAGGTTTAAGTAGAGGGTTTAAAAATCGAAGCTTTGACGACGGCAACGGCACACTCGGATCATCATGCGCTAATTTTTAGTCGGGACGGAGACACCATGCGGCTTTTGAGTGGCCGTGGGCGTCTGGGCGACATGATTAAGACAAGTGGCGAGATGAGACGCCACAATGGTTACTACTCTGATTTGCAACATGATTAAGACATGAGGCTTGTGCGTTACTCGAATCTGCTGTGACTTGGACTGGGACTGATCTGATTTACTAGTCGTAATCCGTACAAAGCCACAGAGGGAAAGCAGGGAGGAAATTGTGCCGTTGCGTCTCTCTTTCGCACATCGGATCCTGCATTCCTGCTGCCGATGTGAAGACTTTGGACGAGGGGTCAAGCGAAGGTGCCTTTTCGGCACGTCTCGTCTCGGGGTTACACACAGAGGTGAGAGCAGCTACAGCTACAGTGCTATGAGGTCGGCAGGCTTTCTCGAGTTTCCTTTAATTATTTTTCATAAGATTTCAGAGATATTCTACTATGCACGAAGTTTCCCTCACACCTTTCTAGAGTTTCCTTTAATTGTTCCTTGTCTTTTTCAGGTGAGAGAGACAAACGTAGCTGCTAAGAGCATCTCCACTCGCCCCTCCCCCCTCCCGAACGTTCTTTGGCCCCGGCAATAAAATCGTCCCCCAGACATGCTCCTCATATATAATTTCGGCCGGCGCGGTCCATTTTCTCATCCGGCGCTCCTAGGCCGGCCCCAATCCACAGGGGGGGGGGGGGGGGCGAGCAGGGTGTCGGCTCAAGGCAAAAAGTGGGTGGGCCACGACTGTCGGCAAGAGACGACAAATGATTCTGCACTCTCTTACTAAAATTATCTTGCTTAACAATAAAATTATCAAACTCATCTAAGCATTGATTAGGGGGTTTAGAATAAGGAATATCTCTATTATCAAAGCGTTGGAGAGAGTGTACCTCAATAGTAGATGAGCGAGAGATTGGCTTACATAGTTCTTTTATAGGTGGTAGATTCTTCACGTCTTCAGATTTAATACCCTTATCTTTAAGAGATTTCTTGGCTTCTCTCATTATTTTATCATTTAATTCAATCATCCCTCTCTTCTTTGGTGTCGGTGCTGGCATTGGTGCCGGCGCTGGTGTTGGCTCAGCCATAGTCCAATCATCATAATTTCGGCTTATTTTAGCCATTAATTCTTCAGCTTCAGCTGAAGTCATTTTCCTGAAAACACCACCAGCATAACTATCCAAGTATGTCTTAGATTCAATGGTTAGTCCATTATAAAATATATTAAGGAGTTCATTTTTAGGCAATGGCTCTCCAGACAGTACTCTAATTAAAGAGCAAAACCTTCCCCATGATTCTGGTAGTTTCTCTCATTTTTCCTGCTCAAAAGTCAAAGATTTTCTACAAAGCAGCATGTTGAGCACTAGCAGGAAAATATTTCTGAAAGAAAGTGTTAACCAAAGCAATATGACTATCAATAGATCCAGGAGACAAATTATTAAACCAAGCTTTAGCTGCACCTTTCAATGAAAAAGGGAAAATCTTAGCAACAAAGTACATACGCGGCTTAGTATCATCAGAAAACAAATTACTCAAAGAAGAAAGCTCATTCATGTGCTCCATAGCACTCTTACTTTCGGTACCACAAAAAGGTTCTTTCTCAATAATAGATATATAAGATAAATCCAAAGAGAAATCTTAGTCCTTATTACTAATATGTATGGGAGAAGCAGCAAACTTAGCATCAGGAGATAACTTATATCTAACAACATGTCTTGCATAAAGATCTCTAATAGCATCAGCATTACTAGTAGTATGAGTTTCATAAATAAAATCGTCATCTAACTCAACATAAGCATCATCAAGATCGTCACTAGGGTATTCTTTAGACTCAGGTGAACTAGCAGGTGTAACAGTAGCGTTCCCTATTTGCTTAGCTCTAGCAATTGTAGCATCTAAAAAGGAACCTAACGAACCACTCTCATCAAGCACAGTAGAAGCATCATCAAAACTATCAGTAGCATTTTCAAACTCAGCAGAAGAAGTAGCATGTGCATGCGGTGGTGTAAGCAACTTACTCATAACAGATGGCGAATTAAGAGCAACAAAGGTGTTTAGAGTCGTACCTCTTCTTGTAGTGGATGGCAATATAGGAAACTTTCCATCACGAGGTTTACCCATGATGAATGGATTACAGCGAACAATATGAATCCCAAGTGAACTTACAAATAAAGCTATGCTCCCCAGCAACGGCGCCAGAAAATAGTCTTGATGACCCACAAGTATAGGGGATCGCAACAGTCTTTGAGGGAAGTAAAACCCAAATTTATTGATTCGACACAAAGGAAGCCAAAGAATATTTATAAGCCTTGACAAATGAGTTGTCAGTTCAGCTGCACCTGGAAACAGACTTGCTCGCAGCGGTTTATCAGTAGCAACAGTTTTATAGTGGTGATAGTAGTAAAATAGTAGCAACAATAATAAAGTAAAGATAGTAATAATAGCAATAGTAACAGTAGGATCAAATACTGTAGGCATAGGGATAGATGTACAGGCATTGCATGGATAAGATAATTCATCAAATCAGTGAGACATGGGCAATTGCAGATAAATAAAGATAAAGCATCCTAGTACTAAACAACCATAGGCATGTGTTCCGTATATAGTCGTGCGTGCTCGCAATGAGAAACTTGCATGACATCTTTTGTCCTACCAGCCTGTTTGCAGCAGGGCCTCAAGGGAATCTACTGGTAATTAAGGTACTCCTTTTAATAAAGTACCGAAGCAAAGCATTAACACTCGGTGAACACATGTGATCCTCACATCATAGCCATCCCCTCCGGTTATCCTAATTGTTGTCACTTTGGGGCCTCGGGTTCCGGACAACGATATGTGTATACAACTTGCAGGTAAGATCATAAACAACAAGTATCATCATAAAACAATAACAAGTTCAGATCTGAGATCATGGCACTCGGGCCCAAAGTGACAAGCATTAAGCACAACAAGTTGCAACAATGTCATAAGCACTAACAATAGATACTTAGGCACTATGCCCTAACAATCTCATAGCAAATTACATGAATGATCTCATCCAATTCCTACCATCCCCTTCGCCTACAGCGGAAATTCTCACACATGGATGGGGGAGTGATGGATGGTTGATGGAGAGACGTCGGTGATGATGGTGATGAAGATCTCCTCCAAATCCCCGTCCCGGCAGGGTGCCAGAACGGAGTTTCTGGTTCCGAATCGCGGTTTCTGATGGTGGCGGAGCAGCGAAAGTCTATCTGGGAAAAACGCCAAACCCCCGCTCCTTTCAGGTCAGAGGGTATATGTAGGCGGAAGGAGGTCGAGGCGATGGCCGAGGTGGCCTCACCACAGGTGGGCGCGGCCAGGCCTGGGCCGCGCCCCCTGGTGGTGAGCCTGGCTCCCAGCCCCTCTCCATTTCGTCTTCTGGCTCCATGGGTCTTCTGGTAAAATAGGAATTTTGCAGTATTTTCCGGGATTTTTCCTGAAAGTCAGATTTCTCCACAAAAACAAGACACCAGGGCAATTCTGCTGAAAACAGCGTTAGTCCGTGTTAGTTGTATTCAAAACACACAAATTAGAGGAGAAACAATAGCAAAAGTGTTTGGGAAAATAGATACGTTTTGGACGTATCAACTCCCCTCAAGCTTAGCTATTTGCTTGTCCTCAAGCAATTCAGTTAACAACTGAGAGCGATAAAAGAAACTTTCACGAACACATTTGCTTCATAAGATGTATATATTCTCACTATATGATCAAGTACTCAGGCAATTCATAATAAGAAATATGCAACTAATGTTACCTCATAGTCAAGCAAGCTATGAAAGAGTGCCAATGCACTAATAACAAGCAACATGATCATAAGAAGATACAAGATTGTAGTGTTCATAAAATGATATGGAAGAGTGGTATCCCGCTTGCCTTTATTTGTAGAGCAAAACATAAATACTGAGGCACCTCTGAAGTTCAAGGGAAGACTAGAAGTAAAAATATCAAAGATACAAGCATCAAAGTTATACCACAATTAACCGTGTTCTGGGACAAGCACATTACACTAAGAATAACAGTTATGCTCTCAAGAAAGTGCTTAAAGTTAGAAGATGAAGACTCAACATAAAAGTAAAAGAAAGGCCCTTCGCAGAGGGAAGCAGTGATTTAACATGTGCTAGAGCTTTTTATTTGTAAAACAGAGATAAAAATTTATTTTGAGAGGTGGTTGTTTCATGTCAATGACTGGCAATGGGGACATGCTATCTTCCATACTAAACTAGTGAGAGCGGTTCCGAGTTCTTTGAAAATTTGGCACATTGGTGCTCTTTTTATAAAGCTTTGGCACTCCTACCCACCTTTTTTTCCTTTCTCAAACCATGGCTAGCCGATTCCATCGGGTGCCCACCAACTTTCACATACCATAGAGGAGTGCCCTTTTTTCCTTTCTTTTTTTTTAGATTTAGATTACAATGGTCTGACCAGCTCCCTTGCAAAATTAATGACGAGCAGATGAAGCTGCCTAGTCAAGGGGTACTAAATTTAATATGGAAGATAGCAATTCCGACCACTACGTCCTCATGAGCTAAAAATAGTGGCACAAAATGAGAAGTATTTGAAAGTTTTGAAAGGTAGCACATGAAAATTTACTTGGAATGGCTTGCAAATACCATGCATAGGAATTTATAGTGGACTCTTTGGGGTTACTTGGTTTTCAGGAGTTGGATGCACGAGAAGTATCCCTCTCAGTACAAGTGAAGGCTAGCAAAAGACTGGGAAGCGACAATCGAGAGGGCAATAGCTGTCATAATCATGCTTGCGGCAAAACAAAATTAATATAGGCATAAAAATGATACAAGAACTCTGAGGCAAAGTAAATCATCGAGGCTTAATTGACTTTTTGTTCAGTCATATGCATGCTTGAGCATGTGCCAAGTCGATTCAAATGAAACTTTCAGAGGAGGATACCACAATATCATACCATATTATGAATAAAACAATGCAAGCAAGCGTCTACATGACATGCTACAAACTATTAGTAAATTGAAACTAATCATATGAGATCAAGAACTACAAAGCATCCATTAGATAACATATACCTTACATGAATCGACTAAGCATGCCCACATAGATGAGTATATGTACAAAAATGAAAACAAATAGAGTTCATACCAGCCTCTTACCACATCTCGGATTGTCATATGTCGTCATTATTGCCTTTCACTTGTGTGGCTTGAATAATATGAAGTGAATACCAAGCTCCAATGGAGTCACGGGAGACTGAACTCTGCAACAAACTTTACAAAACCGAAGAAGAACAACAAATATTTTTGGGTTTTCGAATTTTGAAACAAAAACGAAAGGAAACAGCAAACAAAGCAAAATATTTTTGGATTTTTCAAATATCGAACCGAAAGCAGAAAGTAAAGCAAACCAAAGCTATAAAACTAGAAAGGCAAACAAAGAGAAACAATGGAAATATTTTTGGTCTTTTTGTGTTCCGGAAAGTAGAAATAAGAACAAGAACAGTATAGAAAAGAAAGCGAAACATGGATATACAAAGTACCGATAAAATATAATATGTAGATGAGTGTATCGTCGGCGTACCTCCCCCCAAGCTTAGGCTTTTGGCCTAAGTGGAGATCAATCTCGTCTCCGGTAAATTCCCCATGCTGGTGGGTCATCATTGGCATAGTCATAGACTGGCCCTTGTGAAGATGAAGCATATGGTGTATAATCATAATAATTAAGGCTGCTGGTATGGAAACTCCGCAATGTTGGAGGGTTGGGCCGATGCCTCGGTCGCCTCTCCATCGCGCACGGGCGGTGGGTGCTCCTCTACATACGCATCGAGCTCATCCTCCGTGAGTGACCAACCATTCCTGCGATCAAGGTTAAACAAAAGAGGTGCAGGCAAATGGACTGATCGATCAGTCTTCACTACCTTCCAGGCAGATTTCTTGAAGAAGGATATCTCAAACGTCAAGTTATTCAAACAGGCATGAGGAGAAACAAACTTATGAAGTAACATAGAATTAAAATCAAGCCTCTCTATGGGGAACTGAAGGTCTAAAATATGGGGCACTACACCATGCAAATCTAATAAGTGTGAAGCAATAAGCCCTCCATAGATTCCCTCATTCTCACGGTTAGCATCAAGACGGAAAGCTATTAAAGCACCCAAATTGTAAGTCCTATCACGTCTCAAAGCAGCAGCAATAAAAGCTAGATCACAGGAGGATAATTTACTTGCAACTTTCCTAGCAAGAACACACTGGGTAATAAAGTAGGCAAAATATCAAATGGATGGGAAATGAATATTCCGAATTTTACCATTCTCTCCTGTGAAGCTTTTTCCTTGACAAATCTCCTCATATAGGTCCATCAATGGCATGGGTCGCTCCTTCATCCTTTCACGCGATCCCCACTGAGGTACTCTAATGGCTGCACAAAAAACATCAAAGGACAAGTCCACAGATTTATTGTAAATTTTATAATGAACCATGGGGTTTGATGTCTACGCACGCGTCTATTCTTGTAGACAGTGTTGGGCCTCCAAGTGCAGAGGTTTGTAGAACAGCAGCAAGTTTCCCTTAAGTGGATCACCCAAGGTTTATCGAACTCAGGGAGGAAGAGGTCAAAGCTATCCCTCTCAAGCAACCCTGCAATTACGATATAGAAAGTCTCTTGTGTCCCCAACACACCCAATACACTTGTTAGATGTATAGGTGCACTAGTTCGGCGAAGAGATAGTGAAATACAAGTGGTAGTGATGATTATAAGTAGCAAATGTAATCTGAAATAAATATCGCTGCGAGCAAATATGTAACAAAATAGTAAGTAAACGGTGTGCAATGCTTGGAAACAAGGCCTAGGGATCATACTTTCACTAGTGGACACACTCTCAACAAATATAACATAATTGAACCAATAGATACTATCATCAATATGCAACTCAAAACAATTCTCCAATGGAAAACGAACACTAATCATGCGTAGGGCTATGAAGCACTCCTCAAAGTCCATATGTACCCAAACTAGATTGTCCCACACTATCACCGTGAACGCACTAGATGGTTCCAACAAACACCAATATTTCATAGATACATTAACCAAAAAGATACACATGATGCACACAGTAGTCACCTTTACACCATGATACGAGGTATCTCCAGAGAGTACAATAATAAAGCATAGGAGTAGCATAATATCTGAATAATAATATCTACCAATTCAACTAGATACAAAGCTCACAATCACATAAAGATCACATCATGGGAGAGAAAGGTGAACCACATAGCTACCGGTAGAGCCCTCAGCCCCGAGGGAGAACTACTCCCTCCTCATCATAGGAGACAACAAGGTTGATGGAGATGGCAGTGAGGTCGATGGAGACGGCGGAGACGGCGATGGAGACCGATGGAGATGGCTCCGGGGGCACTTCCCCGTCCCGGCAGGGTGCCGGAACAGAGACTTCTGTCCCCCAAAATTCGTCATCGGCGGCGGCGGAGCTGCGGAACTGTTCTGAAAATTTCGCCGACTCCCCTAGAGTTTTCTGTCCCGAGGCTTTATATAGGCGAAGGGGCATCGTCAGGGGGCTGCCAGGGCGCCCTCACAATGGGTGGGCGCGGCCAGGGGCTGGGCCGTGCCCCCCTGTTGTGTGGGCAGCCTCTGGCCCCCCTCCGGCTCTCTTTCGGTTTTCGGTACCCTTCCGGGAAAAATAAGACTTCTGGAACTTATTTATTCCAATTCCGAGAATATTTCCTGTGTAGCTTTTCTGAAACACAAAAACAGCAAAAAACAAGGAACTGGCACTGTGGCATCTTGTCAATAGGTTAGTTCCGGAAATCGCACAAAAATGCCACGAAGTGTAACGAAACACAAGGCAAATGGTGTAAAAATAAGCATGGAGCATCAAAAATTATAGATACGTTTGAGACGTATCAGCATCCGCAAGCTTAACTCCTGCTCGTCCTCGAGTAGGTAAGTGATAACAAAAGAATAATTTTTGAGGTGACATGCACCATCACAATCTTGATCATATAGGTAAAGCATTGAGTGCTGAGATCAAAGAACTTAAAACATGGGCATGAAAGACATAATCTTGATAATAGAAACTTAGCAACCATGTTATAACATGAAAAGAAACACAAACAAAAGATCATGAATAATGAAACAATGAAAGTCAAACGTGTGTTCAAATCATATGGAAAAACATAGTAAATGGTTTTCAGCTTGTCCCTCATGGAATATCAAAACATCAATGCATAGGACACCTTCAAGTTTAAGAGGGCGACTAGATACAAATAATTTAGGAACAAGTGAAACCATAGTCATGAATCAATCAATGATAAACTTTGGGACAATGCACATTATACTCAGAATGACAACTATGCTCTCTTAGACAGTCCATAAAGGTAGAAGGTGGAGACTCAACATAAAAGTAAAAGAAAGGCCCTTCGCAGAGGGAAGCAGTGATTAAACATGTGCTAGAGCTTTTCATTTGTAAAACAGAGATAAAAATTTATTTTGAGAGGTGGTTGTTTCATGTCAACGACTGGCAATAGGGACTTACTATCTTCCATACAAAAATGAAGCAAATTTTTGAGAGAGAGATTGGCACTTTTGTGCTCTTTTATAAAGCTTGGCACTCTTCCCCACATTTTTTCCTTTCTCAAACCATGGCTAACCGATTCCATCGGGTGCCCACCAACATTCACATACCATGGAGAAGTGCCTTTTTTCTTTTTTTTACTTTTTTTTTACTTTTTGGAATAAGACAATATGGAAGATAGCAAATCCGACCACTACGTCCCCATGAGCTGAAAACAGTGTCACAAAATGTGAAGTATTTTGAAGGATTTTTGAAAGGTAACACATGAAAATTTACTTGGAATGGCTTGCAAATACCATGCATAGGAATTTATAGTGGACACAATGGCAAACTTGGTTTTTGGGAGTTGGATGCATGAGTAGAGCTCATACTCAGTACAAAATGAGGGCTAGCAAAAGACTGGGAGCGACCAACTAAGAGAGCAATAACGGCCATAATCATGCAAAGCGACAAAGCAACATTAAAAGAAGCATAAGATGGCATCAAAAGTCAAAAACTAAATGATCATAGAGGCTACAGGCGACTTATTTTTTTAGTCAACATGGTGTAAGCATGTGCCAAGTCAACCCAAATAAAGCATCAAAGGAGAAAACCAAATTAATGCTTCCAAATAATATAAACAACGCATGATTTTTTCAAAGGCTCATTAAGCAATCTCAATCATTTGAGACAAGTCATGCTACAACAAAAATCACTAAGCATACTATCAAAACGACATCAAACATGACATGCAAAAGTCTAAGCCGCGGTCTAAACAAGCTCCTTTTTGTACCACTTTTTTGCATGAAAGTTTTTCTCTTTTCCAACACCATTCAAACCTTTTTGAGGAAACTCTTTTGAGGAAAACCAACATATACCAGAGGTCCAAATACACCTTGATGCAAAGATAAAACAAGATCTGAACAAAAATCAAGGCAAAAAATGCAAGCTAAACGCAGTAGCAGAAAAAGAGAACACTCATTGAACGATAAGAGTGAAAACTAGAGTGTTCTTGGCAAATAAAAGCGAGTTCATCTCCTCCAAAAGAAACATGATGTGATCTAACCATTTATTGCAGCAAACAAAACAAAAGAAAACTGAAAGCAAAAGTAAAAACCCTCCAAGAAAAACGCATAGTGCATGAAGCAATAAAAATATAGTGTGTTGAAAGGTGACCTAATTTTTGCCGATGAAGAAGGGGGTGCCTCGGGGCATCCCCAAGCTTTGACGCTTGTACTTCTTGGATATTTCTTGGGTGCATGGGCATCCCCAAGCTTGAGCTTTTGTCCATTCTTCATCTCATCTCATTATTCTCCAATCCCTACACATGAAAACTTCCTTCATACAAAACTAAACACAAATCTATGAGCAACATTAGTGTAAGCATAGTAATGAATCAACCCTTTTTGCTTCAGGTTTCAACTCAAAACCACCACATATAAAGTATATACTACTGTAGCAACTTCCCCAAAGCGATAAAGCGGCAAACACAAATATTGGCAGAAATCTGTCAAAACAGAACAGCTGATAAAGGTCGAATTTTTAGAGGGTTTTCTGTTGCTCAAATCAAAAAGTGTTCAACTAATGAAAGTTTTGATATAACCTGGGTCATATGCACAAGAAATCGCAGGTCCAAAATATATATAGAGAATTTTCACGAATATTTACGGTGCAGCACCGAAAACTGTTTCAGGACAGCAACATCCCCAAATCTTACCTCGCTCAAATTAGAGGCTTCTCTTGGCACAACAACGAAATAAAAATGATAAGGAGAGGTTATTACAGTAGTAATAACTTCCAAGACTCAAATAAAAGTAAAAGTACTGAAAATAAACAATGGGTTATCTCCCAAGAGTGCTTTTTTTAACGCCTTTGAGCTAGGCGCAGTAATTTGCAAAGATGCTCATGTAGGCGCCATAAAAGAGCTTAAGGCAAAGGCGCCATATAGGAACTTAAAGCTAGAGAGAGTATCAAAAAGCAAATGTGAAAGACATTTAAATGTAAACCACTTCCTATGAAAAATAGTCTTGTAAAGAGACAAGTCATGAAAGCGCAAAGCAAAAAGCATAGGAAGGCAAAACAAATACAACTTCAAGAATTGCAACATAAAGAGGGGAAACTCAATATTGTTGAGATCCATCAAACCATGTTTCCCTCTCTCATAATAACTTTCAGTAGCATCATGAATAGAACTAACAATATAACTATCACATAAAGCATCCCTATCATGAGCCACATGCATAAAAGGATTAATACTCCCCACATGAACAATCGTAGTAGGAGCAGATTCAACAGAATAATTATTCTCATCACCATAGTCATCAAAAACAGGAGGCATATTGTAATCATAACTAATTTTCTCCTCAAAAGTAGGTGAACTGAAAATATTATACTCATCATCATAACCATCATAAACTAGAGGTTTAGTATCATCACAAGCTAGAAAATAGCTATTTCGCAAAGCATACTCATCAAATATATCATCATAAGAAGGAACATGGATAGTACTAATGGTACAACAATTATTAACCTTAGAATTGGTACCAAAAAGATTTTCAATATCAAAAGTAGCGTGCTTTTCCCAATCATGATCACTATCATAGGTAACAGGCATAGGAACATCACATAGGGGAGATAAAATATCATCAGAGCAAACTTTCTCCACTAAAGCTGGGGAAAACTAAAAATATCATGCTTAACAAAACCAACTTCCCCAAGCTTAGACTTTTCTATAGCATTAGCAACAACGGTATTCAAAGCATTCATACTAACAACACTATTAGCATGCGAATAAAGCTCCAAAGGTTTTTCAATTTTCTCTTAAAATCTAAACTCAGGAAAAAGACTAAAGAACTCTTTATTTTCCATTAAGCCTAACTAGTGAAAATAAAAACAAGAAACAAAAAGATGTAATTGCAGAATCTAAAGGAAATAACTTCGAGCACTCACCAGCAACTAAAAGATTTAGTAGCCAAAGGATGTGAGTACCTTTTACCTTATCTCCCCGACAACGGCGCCATAAAAGAGTTTGATGTCTACGCACACGTCTGTTCTTGTAGACAGTGTTGGGCCTCCAAGTGCAGACGTTTGTAGAACAGCAGCAAGTTTCCCTTAAGTGGATCACCCAAGGTTTATCGAACTCAGGGAGGAAGAGGTCAAAGCTATCCCTCTCAAGCAACCCTGCAATTACGATATAGAAAGTCTCTTGTGTCCCCAACACACCCAATACACTTGTAAGATGTATAGGTGCTCTAGTTCGGCGAAGAGATAGTGAAATACAAGTGGTAGTGATGATTATAAGTAGCAAATGTAATCTGAAATAAATATCGCTGCGAGCAAACATGTAACAAAATAGTAAGTAAACGGTGTGCAATGCTTGGAAACAAGGCCTAGGGATCATACTTTCACTAGTGGACACACTCTCAACAAATATAACATAATTGAACCAATAGATACTATCATCAATATGCAACTCAAAACAATTCTCCAATGGAAAATGAACACTAATCATGTGTAGGGCTACGAAGCACTCCTCAAAGTCTGTATGTACCCAAACTAGATTGTCCCACACTATCACCGTGAACGCACTAGATGGTTCCAACAAACACCAACATTTCATAGAGAGATTAACCAAAAAGATACACATGATGCACACACTAGTCACCTTTACACCATGATACGAGGTATCTCCGGAGAGTACAATAATAAAGCATAGGAGTATCACAATATCTGAATAATAACATCTACCAATTCAACTAGATACAAAGCTCACGATCACATAAAGATTACATCATGGAAGAGAGAGGTGAACCACATAGCTACCGGTAGAGCCCTCAGCCCCGGGGGAGAACTACTCCCTCCTCATCATAGGAGACAACAAGGTTGATGGAGATGGCGATGAGGTCGATGGAGATGGCGAAGACTGCGATGGAGACCGATGGAGATGGCTCCGGGGGCACTTCCCCATCCCGGCAGGGTGCCAAAACAGATACTTCTGTCCCCCGAAATTCGTCGACGGCGGCGGCGGAGCTGCAGAACTGTTCTGAAAATTTCGCCGACTCCCCTAGGGTTTTCTGTCCCGAGGCTTTATATAGGCAAAGGGGCATCGTCAGGGGGCTGCCAAGGCGCCCTCACAATGGGTGGGCGCGGCCAGGGGCTGGGCTGCGCCCCCCTGTTGTGTGGGCGGCCTCTAGCCCCCCTCTGGCTCTCTTTCGGTCTTCGGTACTCTTCCGGGAAAAATAAGACTTCGGGAACTTGTTTCGTCCAATTCCGAGAATATTTCCTGTGTAGCTTTTCTGAAACACAAAAACAGCAGAAAACAGGGAACTAGCACTATGGCATCTTGTCAATAGGTTAGTTCCGGAAATCGCATAAAAACGCCACGAAGTGTAACGAAACACAAGGCAAATGGTGTAAAAATAAGCATGGAGCATCAAAAATTATAGATACGTTTGAGACGTATCAGGGTTAGATGTGGACCAACTGAATCTAAAATCCTGCACCACAGACATTGTTAGTTTAACATATTGTGGAGGTTCATCATCAATAAAACGTTCCAATCCTGCATTAGAAATTAGAGTTTGGAAGTCCTGCAGGATTCTAGCAGCATTCATGAACTCTGAGCATGGATAGATTGAGGGAAAGACCCTCTCTTCACGGTGAACTCTCATGACCTCATGCACTTCTAGTTCATGTTGAAAGAGTTGGTATGCATTCTCCTCCATTTCTGAAATTTTTAACAAACCTCATAAAAAAAGATTTTGAGACAAACAAATGTAGGAAAGTACTATAGGGAGTTACTAGAGGGCTAACATGCATCAAAATAAACATTTCTAAGCAATAGAACAAGCATGCAAACTCATTTCACCTGTCACCTCTAGAGCTAAAATACTCAAGAAATACTCCACTAAACAAAATTCTACTTGGACAATCGGAAGAGTCACATACCGGAGAACAATTGCTCCAAATCTCAGCAGCAAAGATGGGCTGAGCAAGGAGATCGAAAAATAGCGATGGAGAGCAGCAAGAACACGGGTTTGAGCTGGGGTGTTGAGATATTTCGGGAGAGAGAAGGAAGTGAGGATGAAGAGATAAGTGAGAGGCCAGGGGGCCCCCCTCACCATAGGTGGGCGCGGCTGATATCTACTCACGCTTCTATCCTTGTAAACAGTGTTGGACCTCCAAGTGTAGAGGTTTGTAGAACAGCAGCAAGTTTCCCTTAAGTGGATCACCTAAGGTTTATCGAACTCAGGGAGGAGGAGGTCAAAGCTATCCCTCTCAAACAACCCTGCAATTACGATACAGAAAGTCTCTTGTGTCCCCAACACACCCAATACACTTGTCAGATGTATAGGTGCACTAGTTCGGCGAAGATATAGTGAAATACAAGTAGTAATGCCGGAACACACCCAATACACTTGTCAGATGTATGGAGACAGCTCCGGGGGCACTTTCCCATCCCGGCAGGGTGCCGGAACAGAGAGTTTTGTCCCTCGAAATTTGTCTTCGACGGCGGCGGAGCTGCGGAACTTTACTGGGAAAAACGCTGATTGTTTTAGGGTTTTCCATCGGGAGGCTCTTTATAGGCGAAGGGGCATCGTCGGGAGTGGACCAGGGGGGTCTCACCATGGGTGGGCGCGGCCAGGGGCTGGGCCTCACCCCCTCATGGTGAGGCTGCCCTCTGGCCCCCCTGCAGCTCTCTTTCAGTCCACATCCTTCATCCGGGAAAAATAGGAGTTTCGGTCTTCGTTTCGTCCAATTCCGAGAATATTTCCTGTGTAGCTTTTCTGAAACACAAAAACAGCAGAAAACAGGGAACTGGCACTGTGGCATCTTGTCAATAGGTTAGTTCCGGAAATCGCATAAAAACGCCATGAAGTGTAAACAAAACATGAAGCAAATGGTGTAAAACAAGCATAGAGCATCAAAAATTATAGATACGTTTGAGACGTATCAAGCATCCCCAAGCTTAACTCCTACTCGTCCTAGAGTAGGTAAGTGATAACAAAAGAATAATTTTTGAGGTGACATGCACCATCACAATCTTGATCATCAAAGTAAGCATTGAGTGCTGGGATCAAAGAACTTAAAACATGGGCATAAAAGACATAATCTTGACAATAGAACTTAGCAACCATGTTATAACATGAAAAGAAACACAAACGAAAGATCATGAATAATGAAACAATGAAAGTCAAACGTGTGTTCAAATCATATGGAAAAAACATAGCAAATGGTTTTCAGCTTGTCCTTCATGGAAGAGCAAAACATAAATGCATAGGACACCTTCAAGTTTAAGAGGGCGACTAGATACAAATAATTTAAGAACAAGTGAAACCAAAATCATGAATCAATCAATGATAACTTTGGGACAATGCACATTAAACTCAGAATGGCAACTATGCTCTCTTAGACGGTGCATAAAGGTAGAAGGTGGTGACTCAACATAAAAGTAAAAAAAGGCCCTTCGCAGAGGGAAGCAGTGATTGCAAGTTTTATAAACCTTCAAAAGTTATGGTACTTACTAGTTTTGAGCTCTCATTGCCCCCATCATAGGCATCTTGAATGGTTAAAGTAAATGCAAGAACGTTTATGAGCATATGCTTGATAAATTATAAGTTGAAAACCTCATGTCCCGTGAAGTACGAATACCCAAACCTCATGCTACTCGACTTAGAGTCCCAAGCAAGCTCTTGTCATTGTAAGTATACACGTATCATCGAGAACTGCCAACGGGGTACCTCCGTGCCCGATGACATAGAACAAGCTCACATCAAAATGATAGGACAAACAGACAATGAACACCTCGGCATCTCTTTTATTTACCATTGTTATAGCTTTTTATTTTGAGATGCGTCGTCGAATGTCCACTATGGGCATGCTGTAAATTTCCACCATGAATTATGCATAGCTTAGATTGGCGGCCCAGGCGTTTCTCTAACACGTATACAAACTCCATGATCCCGCAAGATTCCCAACTTATTTCACATCGCGAGTATCCATAAACAAAAGATCACGATATCAACTCAAATAAGAGAAGTGCAATGTTGAAAGCTTACCCCATGATGGCATAGTTTGGCTAATTTCCAACTTACAAGTTGCAAGCATAACGTCAACATAAAAGAGCCACAATGTCAAAATTTTAAAAGCGAGAAAAGTAAAGTGTGCCATCAGGTTCGTGAGAGCTTTACTGACTAATTTTCACATAATACCAAAAGAGTTTAATTTGAAGGATAGATAAAAGCAAGTCAAATATACTTTGGAATAGCAATTGCTAATAGGTATGTATGGTGGAAACATTGGAACAACTTGGTTTTTGGGAGTTGGATGCACGAGTAGAGCTCATACTCAGTACAAAATGAGGGCTAGCAAAAGACTAGGAGCGACCAACTAAGAGAGCAATAACGGCCATAATCATGCATAGCGACAAAACATCATTAAGAGAAGCATAAAATGGCATCAAAAGTCAAAAACTAAATGATCATAGAGGCTTATGGCGACTTTGTATGAGTCAAACATGTTATAAGCATGCGCCAAGTCAACCCAAATAAAGCATCAAGGAGAAAACCAAATTAATGCTACCAAATAATAAAAACAACGCATGATTTTTTCAAAGGCTCGTTAAGCAATCTCAGTCATTTGAGACAAGTCATGCTACAGCAAAAATCACTAAGCATACTATCAAAACGACAAAAAGCATGGCATGAAAAAGTCTAAGCCGCAGTCTAAACAAGACCTAAACAAAAATCAAGGCGAAAAACGAAAGCTAAACGCAGTAGCAGAAAAAGAGAACACTCGTTGAACGATAAGAGTGAAAACTAGAGTTTTCTTGGCAATGAAAAACAGAGTATATCTCCCTCCAAAAAGAAACATGATGTGATCCAACCATTTATTGCAGCAACCAAAACAAAAGAAAACTGAAAGCAAAAAAAACTGACACTCCAAGAAAAACACATAGAATATGAAGCAATAAAAATATAGTGTGTTGAAAGGTGACATGATTTTTGCCGATGAAGAAGGGGTGCCTCGGGGGCATCCCCAAGCTTTGACGCTTGTACCTCTTGGATATTTCTTGGGGTGACATGGGCATCCCCAAGCTTGAGCTTTTGTCCATACTTCATCTCATCTCATCATTCTCCAATCTCGACACTTGAAAACTTCCTTCATACAAAACTTCACACAATTCTATTAGCAATGTTAGGATAAACATAATAGTAAATCAACCCTTTTTGGTTCAGTTTCAAACTCAAATCTACCACATATAAATCATATACTACTGTAGAAACTTCCTCAAAAGTTCCGTAATCAAAAGAACTAAAAAAGAAAGCGATCGAGAGGCAAATACAAATAGTGGCAGAAATCTGTCAAAACAGAACAGCTGTCAAAGGTCGATTTTTTCGAGGACCTTATGTTGCTCAAATCGAAAAGTGCAAAATTAATGAAAGTTTGGATATAACCTGGGCAATATGCACAAGAAATTTCAAATCAAAAAGATATTCTGAGAATTTTCACGAATTTTGATGGTGCAACGTAGAAATCTGTTTCAGGACAGCAACTTCCCCAAATCTTACCTCTCTCAAATTAGAGGTTCTTCTTGGCACAACAACGAAATAAAAATGATAAGGAGCGGTCATTACAGTAGTAATAACTTCCAAGACTCAAATAAAAGAAAAAGTACTGAAAAGAAAACATTGGGTTATCTCCCAAGAGTGCTTTTCTTTAACGCCTTTGAGCTAGGCGCAATAATTTGAAAGGATACTCATGTAGGTGCCAATGAAAGAGCTTAAGGCAAAGGCGCCATATAAGAACTTGAAGCAAGAGAGAGTATCAAAATGCAAATGTGAAACACATTTAAATCTAAACCACTTCCTATGCATAGGAATCTTGTAAGAAAATAGATCAACTACGCACATAGTAACAAACATGGATAGATAAAACAAGTGCAACTTCAAGATTTTCAACATAAAGAGGGGAAAATTAATATTGTTGAGATCTATCAAACCATGTTTCCCTCTCTCATAGTAACTTTCAGTAGCATCATCAATAGAATTAACAATATAACTATCACATAAAACATCCCTATCATGAGCCACATGCACAAAAGAATTAATACTCCCCACACGAACAATCGTAGTAGGAGCAGATTCACCAAAAAAACTATTCTCATCACCATAATCATCATAGGAAGGAACATGGATAGTACTAATGGTGCAACAATTATTAACCTCATAATTTTCAGAATTGGTACCAAAAAGATTTTCAATATCGATAGTGTTTTCCCAATCATGATCACTAACATAAGTAACAGGCATAAGCACATCATCAAGTTCAGAATCTTCATAATCTATAATAGTAGCAATATGCTTAGGGGAAGATACCGTTTCCTCTCACCTTTTACTCCTCTTCTTCTTCTTCTTCTTCTTCTTCTTCTTACTCTCTTCTTTAGGAGGGAGAGGCTTGAAAGGCATATTCTCCACATAATCTGATTTACTGACAGAAACAACAGAAGAAACTTTGGAGGATTCCTCCTTTCTATTAATAAGATGGAAACATATATTAGTCCTATCATAGCTTGGCAAAACATCATGTTTTATAACATTTTGTAAGTAAGTATATTTGCGTGACAATCTTTAACACAATAAAGACGACAACCCTGCAGGATGCTAATATTTTTAAAAGCGCTCATATCTACCAAAGAAGTGTTTCTAGATAAGTCTTCACACCCCAAAAACAAAGTAAGCTCATCATGCTGATTGGGAGTGATCTTGTCATCACAATACAATCTTGCGGTACTCATTCGATTAGAAGAGTCACTATTATGACCTGAGCATTGAAAATTAAAATGACCCTGTTCATGGCAAAGTTCACAAATAAAAGGATAAAGCTCACAAACCTTTTTACCAAGCTCATCTAGAGCCTTATCCCACATTAGGGTTTCTTCATTCCTGTGGTGGATACAATAATCTTCTTTGTAGTGACTCTGTTCACAAGGTCTAAGTACTCCACAAAAATTAACATGCTTATAGGAAGTAGGACTTTCAGAGGTTTGAGCATGTTTATTGCAATCATCAATAACAATATCACTTTCTATGCAAGTGTCTTTAAAAGGCTCATAGTACACGTCCCCATTTCCCTTAGGAACATTAATATAGGAAGCAAAGGCTCTAAAGCAATTAACCATAATTTGAGGATCAAGACCATCTTTAGCACCAAGCTCTTGAAAATCAGAAGTTTCAGCGAAAGACTTAATGCAATCATACTCATATTTTATACCCGATCCTTTACCTTTGTCGCTATCCCAATCTTCAATATTGTTTTGAATTGTCTCAAGCAGATCCCACTTGACATCAACATCCTTGCTCGTGAAAGACCCATCAAAGCATGCATCTAGATGATCCTTGTAATATCCTGAAAGCCTTGCATAAAAATTATTAATAACAATATTACGGGGAAGCTCATGAATGGGACATTTGTGCATTAGTGACTTTAATCTTCCCCACGCCTGGGCAATGCTTTCTCCATCATGAGGATAAAAACTATAAATATAATTCCTATCTTTACTAGCTAAATGCCCGTGCGTTGCTACGGTCTACACAAGTACTTTCTAACCGCAAATATCATATATTATAAAAATAGTTAGATGTCCGCGCATTGCTATGGGTTGTAAATTTTTAATAAAGGACAAATCCGATGGAACCGAATATTAAAGCAGAAGAGTCCTCATCATGTGTAGAAAGTACTGAACTACATAAATGCACATCACCGTTGACGCCCAAGAGCGTCGTGATACTGGTCCAACCCGGAACCCATTAAAATTAGTAAGTTTTGACACACAGTCTTTCAGGTATGCCATATCTATATATAATTATATTATCTGAAAATTATCCTACAATGCATATATTGAAATTGAGCGGTGAAACAATCACTCAATCTTAGTATCAGCCAAAGGAATTCTTGAAGTGGTTTGCACAAAGTAGTGTGGACAATAATAGTATCACCGCCTAGTTAACATAATATTTTGCAGCACCATATATAGTGAGGAATTCGATTCAGAGCAATACAAATGAAATATGAGAAAAAATTATCTAGTTAATTATGAAATAAATCAACTTACAAACATCAAAACATAGTTATGAGAAACATAACTAAAGTATCATTGACAATCCCTCTGACCTTCTGATGCCTCAACATCCTCCAAGCCCCAAGATACCTTAGATTGGATTCTTTCTTTTTATTGGTGAAGGAAATAAAAGAGCGCAAGGTCGTGGAGCTAGAGCTCGAACACGCGATGTTGCGGGAGCTCACACGATGACCGTGGGCTGCTACCAGTCAGGATAATTTCTTATTGGAATACTCAGCATAGTACGAAATAACCGGAAAATAAGTACCATCATGAACCATAATTTCTACATTGATTTGCTAGATAATATATATTGAATTTTGTGGCAACATTCAGAGAGCTAGAAACACATGGAGAACCAAATCAATTTACACCAACGTAACTCAACACTCGAGTAGAACCTTCAATAGCAGAACCTAATTTTTCACGCACTATCTCGCCCTTCTCCTTCCCGATGCAGTCACCAAAGTCGCCTTGCAATGTCTTGGATCTTTTTCGGGAACTCTAGTCAATGTCTGGATGCAAAGAACTTTCTGTACTCAAATTGTATTATCGTTTTGCACAGCCGAGCTTCCATAACATCAGTGTTGCTTGTATTTCTTGAACCGAACCAGATCATCGGATAGGACTTGATACAGATCAAATCAGGAAAAAAAAGAATCGAGTGTCTGCTCATATCACTGGCCAGAAACCTTGTTTCAGATCAGAGCCCAAAACAAATAAGAAAACATCTCCTCAGAGCTTTAGATCACCAGCTAAGCAAACAAAGTGTCCGCTCGCCGCCGCCTGCTGGCTGCTGGGCGGCCTCGCCGCCAGCTCCTCCACACGAGCCTGAAGCTCATCTAGGCAAACGAAGTGGCCGCTCGCCCACCGCCTTCTGTGCGGCCTCGCCGCTTGCTCGCCCACACGAGCCCACTGATGGACCCAATGCGCCAGCCACAGGATGAGCGCCGTCTCATCCCTATCTTGAGTGCGTCGCGAGCTGCTGCCCGTCGCCAAGCTGTGTTAGTATTCCCCTCCCATACTCTTGGCTGCCATTGACGTAGCCTAGAAACTTGTCCTGGAGCGCATCCTGCATCTCTCCGTTTGTCGACGCCAGCCATGGTGCCGCCAACCTCCGCCCAGTATTCCCCTCTCTCCGTCACTCCAGGCCGCCCTTGACCTCGCGTGCAAGCTCACCCGCCGCTGGCTCCGCCTACAGCCAAGAACAAACCCCGGCAAAGCGGTTCGCATGGCCAGAGAAGGCTTCCCTCCTCGACCTCACGTGCAAGCTCACCCGCCGCGGGCCCCCCTACAGCCACGAGCCAACCCGGCCGACGCGGTTCGCCTAGACAAGCGCCCTGTCCTCGCCGGCAGCTCGGCCGGTGAAGCCCCTTCCCCATCCCCTACATCTCTCCTAGCCCCGCTCCTTCATCCCGAGGGTACCCCCACGGGCGTCTATTAATGGAGGCGCAGCCAGCAATTTCCGGCTAGATTTGGCCGGCAACCAGTCCAAGAGGCGGTGGGTGCGTGTGGGTTGCTGGCCGTGGTGGCGTGCAGCGGTGGTTGGCCGTGGTGGTGTGCCCCAGTCTTCCCCCGCCCGCTTCCTCCAACCTGACGCTCCTCCGCACTCGCCATAGTAATTGATTACCGTGATTGGCTGGTACCGCTAAAAATAGGATGGGTGATTGATTGGTAGCGCTAAAAATAGGATGGATGATTGATTACCATACTATGGTGATTGGCCGTTTGTATTTCGGTTTTTTGTTAGGGGTATTTTAGTCAATCAAATGATGTATGTCGAGTGGGTGGCTTCACCACCAACTCAAAACCAATAGTAAAGATGAACCTCACTAGAAGGATAGAATTTAGAATAAAAGAGAGGTACGATTTCCTCCCAACCAATAGATCCGTCTTCCTTCAGTGTCTTATACCATTCCACAGTTCTGCCCTTTAGTGAAAAAGAAAATAACTTCCTCTTAAATTCACCTGTAGAAATACATGCACACTTGAACAACTCGCATAATTCATGTATAAAGAGCAAATGATCACCGAGATGGACAGTTCCATCCCCTAGATAGCAGTTATTCATAACACGTTCAACAATTTTCATAGGTATTTTAAAAGGACGAGGATCACAAACATCATTAGAAACATCACATATGGGAGATAAAATATCATCGGAGCAAACTTTCTCCACTAAAGCTGGGGAACTAACAATATCATGCTTAGCAAAACCAGCTTCCCCAAGCTTAGACCTTTCTATAGCATTAGCAATAACGGTGTTCAAACAATTCATACAAATAGCATTGCTATGCGAAATAGGCTCCAAAGGTTTTTCAAACACTTCAAATCTAAACTCAGGAAAGACACTATAAAACTCTTTATTTTCCATTAAGCCTAACTAGTGAAAATAAAAACAAGAAATAAAAAGATATAATTGCAGAATCTAAAGGAAATATCTTCGAGCACTCACACAGGAGGATGCGAGTACCTTTTACCTTACCTCCCCGGCAACGGCGCCAGAAAAGAGCTTGATGTCTACGCATGTGTCTGTTCTTGTAGACAGTGTTGGGCCTCCAAGTGCAGAGGTTTGCAGAGCAGCAGCAAGTTTCCCTTAAGTGGATCACCCAAGGTTTATCGAACTCAGGGAGGAGGAGGTCAAAGCTATCCCTCTCAAACAACCCTGCAATTACGATACAGAAAGTCTCTTGTGTCCCCAACACACCCAATACACTTGTCAGATGTATAGGTGCACTAGTTCGACGAAGAGATAGTGAAATACAAGTAGTAGTGATGATTATAAGTAGTAAATGCAATCTGAAATAAGTATCGCTGCGAGCAAACATGTAACAAAACTAAAAGGAAACGGTGTGCAATGCTTGGAAACAAGGCCTAGGGATCATACTTTCACTAGTGGACACACTCTCAACAAATATAACATAATTGAACCAATAGATACTAGGGATTTCTATTCTCGTGCCCCTGGGTCATTAGTTGTACTCAGTTTTCCCCAGCCGCTTAACTTTTCCTCAGTTTTCCCCTCGCTCCAGTTTGAAACTCCTCGCAGACGCTCGGACGGGAGGGTTGCCGTCTGGTCAGAGGCCTTAGACCATTACCGGTGACGGCTAGGGAGCCGCGGTGGTTGTGAATGGACCGTTGCTTTTGAATGGTGTTGACGGTTGACCCAATGAGACACGTCGGACTGGCGGTCACTCACCCAAAGCTTTCCCCTCCGCCCGAGACTGGAAGAGCTCACCGCCCCTCCGCCGCCACGCCGTCCTGCCCTCCTACCTTATGGCGTCGTCCGCCCCCGCCCCCACCACCACCCCCGGGAGGCGGAGAGGGCTCCGCCTCCACTAGATCTACCCCTATCGTGGTAGAGTTTGTACATCTGTCTGGTGTGCCGATTATGCCCCTCAACGGCGGAGAAGATTGGGAATCAGAGGGATCTAACGCATGGATTCCATCTGGGTAAGCATCGTCTGCCTATGTGAATTAACAGTAGGCAATTTTTGAGCGTGAATCGTTGTTGCTCAACTAACTGCGTTTCTTTTTGAATAGGATTGATCCAGCGCTAGCTTTTCGGCTGGTGGTTAGGCTGGATACTAGCTTTTTGCGTGATTCTGAAAGCAATGTGAGCGGATTTTACATCCCAGCGGTGGTTGCAACTACCATCTTGTTGAGGGATTTAAAAGATAACATCTGCGCTCGGTACCCCTGGGGCGCTGGCGATTCAGTTGATTTCCAATATTTCAACAGCATGGAGGGAAGATATGTTCCACTAATTTCCAACGACGATCTGGGAATTATTTTTGCTTTAAATGATTCTTGCCGTGTCGGTAAAATTCGAATCCATGTGGACAGGGTCCAGGCATCATCTGGTGTTGGCGCATCATCAGGTGGTCGGGCATCATGTCTCTCTAGTGTTGCTACCTCTGCTAATCATGTGCGCCGCCCCGCTTCTTGTAGGTCCACAGCAGCACCATCTGTCCCTAGTGCTAGTGGTAGTGGTAGCCAGATCGTTCCTGCGGTCGATGTGGAGGACGATGCAGAGATTGAGGATCCGTCTCCTCAAGATGATGAGGATGAGTTGATGTTTCCTGAATTGGTAGATCGATGCAGTAAGCAGGCAATGGAGGATCAATACATGGAAGATATTGCACAAGGTGCCAGATTTGATGACACTGATGATGAAGAGAAGGATGAGAACAATGACAGCCTCGTTTTAGCCGATTACGAAGGTGATGACTTGCCAACAATTGAGTGGAATAGGGAGGATCCTCAGCTTGTAGAAGGCACCGTATTTCAAACGATGATGGACTGCCGTAATGCAATTACTACATATTGCATTCTCACCAAGAATGATTATGAGGTTATTAAAAGTGAGCCAGGTAGGTTCACAGTTAAGTGCCCATACAAGAGGTGTAAGTGGAGGCTGCATACATCCACAATGCTCAGAAGCACCGTGGTTCAGGTACTACGCCAACCAGTTGTGTATTTTAGATCACAGTGTAAAATTTGTTAACTGTTACTGACATCCCTTATAATTATGTTTCAGATAAAGAAGAACTCGATCGACCATACTTGTCCACCACGAGCGGGAGCGCCAGAGGAGAAATCAAAGCTAGCGAAGACTAGGTGGTTGGCAGATGCAATCATAGATTGGCTGAGAGAAACTCCATCACTTGGTCCAACAGCACTCATAAAATTGATATCTGATAAGTTTACTATAAAAATACCTTACATGAGGATGTTCTATGCAAAGGAAATGGCTCTTGACAGGATCAATGGTCCATGGAATGAAAGCTTTCAGTTGCTTTACACTTTCAAAGCTGAAGTGGAGATGGCTAGTCCAGGCAGTGTTGTAGCGATAGACAAGCATACAGTTCCCACTAGTAGGGAAAACCTCTTCTGTGGCGCACCCATATATGCATTCTGTGGCGCATGGGTGGTGCTCCACAGAATCTTCGCCACAAAAATAAGCATTCTGTGGCGCACCAGTACATGCGCCACATAAATTTGGAATTCTGTGGCGCACCAAGCCCTAATGCGCCACAGAATTAAGAAATTCTGTGGCGCATTATGGCGTGGTGCGCCACAGAATTAGGTGCGCCACAGAATTGCATTTTAGTGCGCCACAGAAATATTACAGGTTTTATACAGAACTTATTCTGTCTGGTGTATATATACAGGTATTAACAGATATAATATAGCAGTATACAGATATATCAACAGATTTCATATAGCACAATTATATATCTCCATATACAACTCATTTCATATAGAATATTAACAGATTTCATATAGCTCCATGCATATACAACTCATCATACATATATATCTCCATACAACTCATAATCCATGCAAATTAAGTGCATCATCTCAAGATACAAATGAAGTGACACCAGCCGCCGCCTACACTAGGATGAAATAGAGTACCGCTCCGACGATGGTGAGCAAGAGCGAGAGCACAATGAAGGTCTTCATCTTGCTCTTGTTCGACTGGTGCTTCCTCCACTTGGCAACCGCCTCTTGTTGTGTCGGGTAGCCTTTGTAGCAGTTGCCGCTGAACTTGTGCACCTGTTCCTTGCAGTCCGTCCACTCCTCATAGACTCCTGGAACCCGCCCCTCGAACACGACGTACCACGTCATCTCTATGGACACAAGGCATATTAGTATATAATGCAATGGAAAGAATTAGAGGGTTCACATGCATACATATTCACAAGAATTAAAGCAAGGAAATAATAATAAACCTAAAAGTCATATAGCATCGGTATCACATAAGTAATCAAGTTCTACTACATCGACTACAATAGTAATTGAAGTCCAACAACGACACTAAGCAAGTTTATTTACAACACAGTAGGCACACCGTCCTCTCGATCAACGAGACGTCTTGTTCATGGGCTCCGGGAACGGTTTGTACATGTCCTTCGTCGTCCATGTCCTTCCATCACCCTGCCTATGTAGGCGTTCTTCTATATCCCTCTTACACAACCCTCTGAGTTGGTGTAAGAGCCCTGATCTGTTGCATACATCTTCTACGATAATTTCCGATAGCTTTACTTGGATGCGATGGAAGTCTTCTCTAAGATCAGCATCGCTGATCTCCCCCGCCATTTTTTTGGGGTCTCGCTTACTAGGTGGCAGACGCATCATCTCTGCATCCGCGACAAACCCTTTAAGGTCATGGAGGACATAGAAGGCCTCCTTCATGCTGTCATCTGGCTGCTTGATGCAAGGGAAGTTGATCACGTGCTTGAACCCCTGCTCTTTAGTGTCCGGCCTGATAAATTTCCCCTTCTCGTGGAAGATGCCTCCATTTTTGGAGTAGAAAAGGATAGCCTCATCGAGAACACTCCTTATTCTGTTGTAGTCTTTCTTCGTCGTTGTACACGACGAGTCGAAGTACTGGGCTAGTGACCACTTCGGGCAAAGAACGACGAGTGTGCAGTATGTGTCCCTGCTCAACACATGCAATTTAAATGGAATGTTGGAAATGATCGGCAATGGAAGAAATATATAAGAAAGCATAAGTTACGACGGCCGATAGCGAATGTGTACTTACTCGGGAAAGACAGGCAGAAGAATGGTGTTCTTCTCTTTGTTCATGAGCATGAAGCTCTGGAGGTACCGCACCGCCGCGGTCCGTGTGCTTGAGCCATCCACCAGCTGGCTATCGCGCATGTAGTAGGGATCCGCTACCGCGACGTTGGGGGGTCTCTCTCTCTTGATCTTCATCTGAAGATTGATCGCGTATAGGCGAACCAAGTTATAGTCGAGCCGTTTCCAGTGAAATAGATTGAAGACGTCCTCGAACGCTATGAAGAAGATATCCGCGGGGTATGCTTGGACGAAGTTCAGGTCTGCTGCTGGCACCTTGACCGTGAACACCGGGTAATTTGGATCCTTGTCTTGAAGAAGGAGGCTCTCTAGAAACTGAATATTTTGCTGCAAACTGATCATTGGTCCACTTGCGAGATGTACGAGGTCCTCAGGCAGTATCAGTTTACCAGCTTCATGAAGCCGGGACAAGCCACCCGGTGTCCGTGGTACCATGTCGTCGGCCCGCATCTTCTTAGGAAGAGTCTGGCTCGAAGATGCGCCCTTCTTATTTCCTCTCTTCCTTGGCTTCTTCACCTGACCTGCTGGGGGTGCTTCGGGTGCTGGTGGTGCTGATGGTGGGGTTGCTTGGGGTGCTGGTGGTGATGATGGTGGTGCAACGGGTGCTTGGGTTGCTTGGGGTGCTGGTGGTGCTGATGGTGGAGCTTGGGGGTGCTGGGGTTGATTCGCGTGGCTCCCCGACGATCGTCTTATATAGCGTGCTAGGGCTGAAAATGGTAGCCAGCTTGACTTGAGCTGGATTGCCAGCCTCCGGAGGAGTGTCTTGCAGAGAAAGACCCGTGAAGGTCAGGCGCTGCGTGACTGTAGTGGGACGACCAAGTTGATCGCCGTGAGTGCGGAAGGCTTCTTCATCCATATGAGGCATGTACATATCTTGGCTGCAGGCGCCAGTGTTGATGTAGGCATCGACGTCATCATCATCATCGTTGCCATCAAGCGGCTCCATGTCCTGGAAGTTAGGTGGTGGCGGTTGCGATGCCGCCGCTTGGCGTACCTTGCGTTTGGTCGACGGTCATTGCGGAAGCTTTCCCAACAGCTGTTGGTGGCGTGTAGTGGTAGCGGCGATCGCCGGTTCCTTCCGGGTGGCGGCGGCGACCGCCGGTTCCTTCAGGGTAGTGGCGGCAGCGACCGCCGGTTCCTTTCGGGTGGCGGCGGCGACCGCCGGTTCCTTCAGGGTAGTGGCGGCGGCGACCGCCGGTTCCTTAAGGGTGGGGCCGGCGCCGGGCCGGACGACCTTGGGCCGGATGATAGGGGAGGTGGCGCCGATGTTGCGCCTGACACTCGGAAGACCCCCACCTAGACGAATCTAGTTCTTTGGCCATGTCATAAGCCAGCCGATGCAATTCCCAAGGACCATAACGTCGTCCTCGTTTGTGCCCGGAGGTTGATCGGGGGGGAGGACGTTGTGGTACTCCGGCATTACCATTGCCAACTTCACCTTCACCAAATGATCTGCAATGTTTCTGTGGTGCATAGTTCGGCTGGGCATGACAGTGCCGCTAGCAACATCCATCAACTTGCCGCCGGGCTCCACCACATGCAGGAGTATGCAAGGTTCGTCCTGAGTCAGGGGCATGTTGGATAAGATCAGCGCAAGGCATATATAGTTAAAGAAGATGACGCGGAGGACTAACTAATGAGTTACCTTCTTGACGGCGTTGATCTCTGCTAATGTTGATACAAGGGCGTCGGTGCCGGTGCCGGGCCGCTCACTCTCGAGTGCATTATCAGGCACCACCACCCTATCAGATTCCGCGGTTGGGGGCGTCGATGCGACCAGGTGGAGCGGCGGCGTCGGGGTCACCAGCGGTGACACTTGGTGACTTGAGTTACTGCCGCTGACGCTGGGCACATATATCGGCCCCTGTTGACCTGCCGCATTCCAAGCAGCTAACCCCTCCATCAAACCAGGGGGGATGATCTGCCGGAGCTTCTCCTACAGCTTCTCGTCCACTAACTTACTCATCTCGGTGGGGTCCACTATTTTCTCTAGGGACTCCACCTTCTTCTTCAGCTCCTGAACCTCGGCTTTATCCTTAGTCGACCTCCTCTCCTTTCTCGACTTGGCATCCGATCCGTAGTACTCGGATACCTTCATACTTGTGCCAAAGCCGGACACACGGCCAGCCGATGTCGGTGGCTTGTCCAGGTCCCGTTCCTTGTATGCGTTCGTCGCCCTATTGAAAGGCGTGTCCCACTGTTCCGTCGACCCCTGGGACGATGGGCCAGCCGTAGAACTAGCCTTAAACTCATCGTCCTTCAGACAAAGGAACTTAAGGTTAGCCCATTTGGCTTCATTGCTTAATAAGATCAGCGCAATAATAATATAGACTATCCTTACCAGGAGTTTCTCGAACTTCTTCATGTCGGGGTAATCTGTAACAAATTCCCCCCGTCTCCCAGTCTAAGTAGTAGCGGGACCGGACATAGTTCCTAGTCTGTATATCCGCGATTTTTAGCCAGGGGTTTTCTTTGCCCAGACGTATCATCTCAGCATCCTCCTTGTCCCAAGTGGGCTGTTTTCCTCGGTAACCGCCGCTTCCGCAACGGTGAGCCCCTAGGTTCAATTCCCGCATTTTCTTCCCCCAGGCGGTCCATTTTTTAGCCTCATCAGTCTCTAAGGACGACTTGAATGCTTCGAAGTCTTCTCTAGAGAGTGTCGGGTCTTTGCGACTTATCTGCTCCCAGCTTTTACCTTTCTTGATCTTGTCCTTCAGCCGGGTTTTCCAGCTGCTCAAGGCGGTGCTCATCTTCGTGAGAGCTAAAGAGTCCACCTTTTTATTGAACGGCTGTGGGAACGTGTATCGTTGGTGAAGCTTCTGGAGGAGGGTTGCGGCCAAAGCCGCGTTGGCCTCGCTTCTGAGGTCTTGAGTGTTGAGCGGCACGGTTTCACGGACGATGCACCCTAGTTGCATCGCGTACCCTTTGGCAACCTTAGAAGGCTCCAAGGGTAGGCCACTTTCGGAGACCAACGTGAAAGGATCGGTGATGTTGGCTAGCACTTGCGACCTCCGATCCGCCCTTGGCCTCTTCGCCTTCCTCTTCTTCTTGGCCTCCTCAGGGTTGCCGCCGCTATCACCTTCCGTGCGGTCGGTGGTCTCTTCACCGGTCTCGGCGGCGTCATCCCGGCCCTCTTCCTCATCGCCGCTCTCGGAGGCGGCCCCCCAGCTCTCTTCCTCATCGCCGCGATCGGCGGCGCCGCCCCGGCCCTCTCCCTCATCGTATTCCTCCCACCATTCCTTGTTGGCCTCTCTGGCGACTTCCTCCTGGCTCTTAGGGTTAGAAGTGCCCGACATGTTTATTTGCACTTCATTAAAAAGAGGCAAATAGTTAGTACATAATGCAACGGAAAAATTCAAAATTTCGGCATGACTTTTGCTAATTTTTCTACCTATGAGTGCCCATTTCTCAACCGAAACGGAAGCGAATCAACACTTCGGGAGAAATGGGCAACTCAGTTTATTCATCCACACTTGACAGCATCTCATAAGCATATATAACAGCAGATTATGGTCAAAATATCTCATTGCATAACACATAACAGCAGCAATATTCACAGACTAGCATAAGATTATGCTTATTCATTCTGTTGTGTGCTTGGCTTTTGCGGAAGGATGAGTTACGGTTTCAGTCCTCATTTTCATAGAAACAAAAAAGAGAAACATGATCTTTAGTTCTTTACATAATGGTATTAACACACGACTTAGAGCCAACCATATAAGTATTTTGTGCACAGCCACTCCAAAGTACTATGAAGTATCCCCAATAACACAAGCAATGTAAAATACTGAAACATGGGAATTAGCTACTGGGAGTCTACATTGCGCTCATCCAATACTGTAGGCGTTGTCATATCCACAGAGCAGCATAAAAAATAGAGGTGTAGTATCTTCTATGCATGTGAACTTACCACAGCTCATGCATCGATTAGAACGGAATAGAGGTGTAGTATCTTCTATGCATACTAACACAGACAAAAGCAAGGCAATCTACGAATTGAGTTATATACATGGAATTCTACTGAACCACATGCAAATTCAACATACCTTGAAGGATCCCCCGACGCTGGAGCTCCTTGTCCACTCGAGCCCGAGCTGCTTCATGGAGGCCTGGTAGATGCCCCTCACAGCATCCCCGCCGTCGAACCTCCTGGCGATGGCGAACTCCCAGGCGTTCTTGGCCGTATCGAAGGTGGAATCGACGGTGGTGAGCCGGCCGGCGCCGTGGGCGTAGGTGTACTTGACTTGGCAGCCGCCCGAGCCGAGCGCGTGGGAGACGCTGACCTTGTTAGCGGGGTCGAAGGCGACGGCGAGGTCGAGCGCCGTGCGGCTCGGAGGCGGGGCAGGCTTTGGTGGGGCGGGGGAGGGGGTGGTGGCCAGCGCCGTGGGCGTAGGTGTACTTGACTCGGCGATCCGGAGGGGCGGCGCTCCAGAGGGGCGAGGAGGGGCGGCACTCCAGAGGGGCGAGGAGCGGAGGAGGGACGATGCTCGAGAGGGGCGGCGGCGAGGGTGGACGCGATGCAGGGGAGTCGATCTCGATCTGGCAGGGGAACAGAGAGAGAAGAAGCAGTTGCGCGGGGGAGGGGATCGATCCCCAGTTTTACTAAGTGTCAATATTCTGTGGCGCATCTACTGGTGGGATGCGCCACAAAATTAGCTAATTCTGTGGCGCATCCCACTAGTAGATGCGCCACAGAATTTATTTCCTTTTTTTAATTATTTTAGTTATTACTCCCTCTATTTCAATGAATAAGGCTTATATTTTTTCTAAAAATTCAAAGAACATGAAGTTTGACCAAATTTTCATATGATGTCTATATAATATTATAGTTGTCGATAGTTTCTAAAAATATAAGCCTTATGCTTTGGAATGTGCATACACAAAAAAGTCTCGATCACACACACCAAAAAAGTCTTCTCCGTCCGGTTCCGAGCTAGCTTAGCGTTTCTTCACGATCTTCTTGCCCTTCTTGTTGGCGGTTGAATACTTTATGCCGGCCACCTTGAGATTTCTTCGTGTGAACGGACAACCTTTAGTAGGTAGGGAGGTCTTCCTTCTTACTTTACTAGTAGTAGGCATGTCGAAGTGCTTGTCGAATTCCTCCTCGATCTTTGGGTCACCGTTCTTGTCCAAGTCTTCCTCGTTTGCGTCTCCTTCCATTCCTATGATGCTCCTCTTGCCCCTCCTCACGACAACACGGCTAGGCATCGACGGGTCGGTGATGAAGAAGCATTGGTCAACTTGGCTACCGAGTACCCATGGCTCATTTTTCGCGGATGCGTTCTTCGATTTGGCATCCGGTATAACCATGGTGGTGAAATATCGGCCTTCTTTTTCGACCTTCTTGGCCCATCTCACACGGAACATTGGCACCGTCTCTCCACAGTAATTGAGCTCCCATATCTCCTCGATCCTTCCAAAAAATCTTTCCTTGACACTAGTCTCATCATCGGCGTATGATAGCATAGTTACTCCTGAGTTTTGATTTTCACTATTTCTGTCCTTTTCCTCGGTGTAGAATCTGTAACCGTTGATGTCGTACCCCTGATAGGTCCTTACGTTATGCCCGGGGCCCTGTGATAAGGTGTATATGAGTTTTTCATCTTCGGTAGAAGGCCTTCTGCTCTGTGCTTGAAGCAGTTGACTTTGCTTAAACCAAAGCGTGAAGCCGGAGTTGTGCTCTTTGGTTACGTCTCCCATCTTCCTTGGCCAGCTCATATCGATGTAATTCTGCTCGATTATGCTTTTGTGCTCTTGCACAAAAGGTTCGACCAATTTTAAGTGTTGTAGCGCGACCCGGTGAGCCCTTTCAAAGTCGTCGCGTCGATTGACAATGCCCACATGGACTGAGCGGTAGCCCTCGCGGTGACCGACTCCAGTGAGCCTGCCGAGGTGCGTCCTGGTGGGCAGACCAACATGATCCTGGTCGTCCTCGGTGCTTAGATAATTTTGGCAGAAGGAGATGCACTTGTAGGTTAGGAACCCCTTGGCCATGCTTGCGTCTGGACGGGCCCTGTTGCGAACGTATCCTTTCATGACACAGTTCTGCCTTTCGAAAGGCATCATGTTGTGGAGGAACGTCGGGCCGAGCTGCCTGATGTCATCAACGACATGGAGAAGGAGATGGACGCATATATCACAGAATGCGGGCGAGAAGTAAATCTCGAGCTCACATAGTATCACCACGATCTCATCCTGTAGCATCTTGAGCTGCCTCACGCCGATCGACTTCCTGGTGATAACGTCAAAGAAGTTGCAAAGGCCAAACAGCGTATCACGGACGTGCTCGTCCATTATCCCTCGGATCGCAACGGGAAGTATCTGCGTCATGAGCACGTGACAATCGTGAGACTTCATCCCGGTGAACCTCTTCTTCGCTATGTCTAGATATCTGCTTATATTCCCCGAGTAACCGTGAGGAAGTTTCACTCGTAGGAGGCACCTGAAAAACTGCTCGAGCTCCTCCGGACTCATTGTGAAGCAGGCAGCGGGAAGCACCACCGCGTTCTTCTTAGCCCTTTTACGGAGACGTTGAGTCCCTTCCGTCTGACCATCATCATCATCGTCGTCGTTGTCATCAGTATCGGGGGCTTGAAGAGCTTTTCTGATGCCAAAATGTTTCAGATCGTATCTTGCTTTCGGCCCATCCTTGGACTTTTCCGAGTTGCAAAGAGTGCCAAGCAGACTCTCGGTAACGTTCTTCGTAATGTGCATGACATCGAGGCTGTGGGGCGTGTGGAGGACCTTCCAGTACTCCAAGTCGTGGAAAATAGACCTCGCTTTCCATACACCGAGCAGCGGCTCTGGCTTCGGTCGCTTCTTTCCCGGCGCTGGGCACTCCTTCCAATTTTTTAGAAGATCGTCGATTTCTGCACCGCTCCTCTGTCGCGGGGGTCCATCGGGCTCATCTTTACCATTGAACAGATCACCGCGTTTTCTCCACGGGTGATCCAAGCGAAGCCACCTTCGAGCACCTGGGTACACGGTTTTCGAGGACCCGGGATCCCTTGGTAGCTATAGATGCGGGGTCTCGTCCATGCACTTCACACAGCCGCAGAATCCGTGGCTGACCTGGGCAGATACGTATGCGCAACCAGGATAGTCCGTGACCGCCGTGATCAATGCGGCTCTCATATCGAAATAAGTTCTACTGTAGGCGTCCCACGTACGGGGTGGCGTCTTCCACAACGTGTCTAACTCCTCTTTCAGCAGCCCGAGATACAAATGCATGTCGACACCTGGTTGTTTCGGCCCCTGAATGAGAATACTCAGGTGTATGTACCTTTGCTTGGTGCACAACCATGGGGGTAGGTTGTAAGGCCATACAAACACAGGCCAGGTGCTATGCGTGCTACTCTGGTTGCCGAACGGATTGAGTCCATCGGTGCTCATACCCAGCCTGATGTTCCTTCCGTCGCCCCCGAACCTAGGGAAGGCAATGTCCAATGCTTCCCACTGGCCAGCGTCTGAAGGGTGTGTCAGCATATAGCCCATCTCCGGATCTTCTTTGGGCTTCTCCCTTTCCGCGTGCCATTGCATGAGCTTTGCTTCCTTAGGGTCCACGAAATACCGCTGCAGACGGGGAGTGATACGAAAGTACCATACCACTTTTCGAGGTACCTTCTTGTTCCCAACCTTGTACCGTCCGTGGCCGCACACCGGACATGTGGTCATGTCCTTGTACTCCCCCCGACAAATCACGCAATCATTGATGCAGGCGTGGTATCTTTCGTGCGGTAGGTCAAGAGGGCACACAACTTTCTTGGCCTCCTCGATACTACTTGGCAATGTGTTCCCCTTTGGGAGACGATCGTGCCAGAATTTCATGTTCTTGCTGAAGCTGGAATCGGTCCATTTGTTCCGCGTCTTCATCTACAGACAATCAAGCGTTACATGCAAGCGCGTATCGTGCGGACGGCACCCAGGAAATATCGGAGTCATCCCGTCTTTCTCCATTTGCGCCAGCTTGGCTCTCTCTCTGGCTGCAGCTCTGTCGTTGCTCGTCTCATGGAGGAGCAGATCTTGAACATGAGAGTCCCGCAAGGCTGAAATTAGCGGAGTCGCGCCAGAATCTTCTTCTTCATCATGATCTTCTCCGCCGGCAACTTCTACTTCATGATGATCTTCTCCGCCGACTTCTTCTTCATGATGATATTCTCCACCGACATGTGGTGCTTCGTCATCTCGCTCGCCACCATGGTCTTCATGCGCACCATTTGTTGGGGCCGGCCGTGCCTGGTTGTCCTGCATGAAACCGCGCCTCAGCAGGTGCTCCTCCAGTTGTCCGGAATCAGGGTTGATCCAGCGCTCGAGTTTGCATGATCGACACAGACATCTTATCTGGCGCCTATTGTTCCGAATCATGTCCTCCTTCGCGTCTTTCTTGTATCTACTAATTCGAGCGGAACTCATCGAGAGGACCATGGTTTTCTGCAAATGGTATACATAGAGCAGAAAATTAGAACCGCAACACATGCACACACATGCATGGACCTCTCCTAAAGGTATACATAGAGCGGAAAAATTCGGCATGACCTCTCCTAAAGGTAGGACGTATGGGTAGTGCAAAAATTTGCCGAAACGGAAATGAATCAACGTCTCGACAAACATCCATGCACCACACCGGCACACACACAAGCGCTTCACGTGCAACAATCATCCATACACAAGATCAACATGCGCATGCATGTCCCCTCCAAATACTCACCTTGTAGATTCGATACCGAGACGAGACCGCGATCGATGAGTTGGAGAGGAGGAGAGAGTATGGAGAGGCTTCTCCTCACCGCCAATTATGTATCAACCAAAGTAAGTATAATAAGTACCAAAGAAAGTGAAAACTATGGCCAAAATGGGATGAGAGGGAAGGGAGCTAGAGCTGGATCTAGATGGAGGAGAGGAAGATGAATGGCTTGGGAGTGTGGGAGGTTGGCACTTTAAAGGTGTGGGACGAGCTAATTCTGTGGCGCATCTGGTCAAGTGCTCCACAGAATTCCACTAATTCTGTGGCGCACCAGACGAGATGCGCCACAGAATGTACTAATTCTGTGGCGCACCAGAGGAGATGCGCCACAGAATTAGTACATTCTGTGGCGCATCAGGTCTGGTGCGCCACAGAATTAGTGGAACCAATGATTGGGGCTGGCAAGGAGTGGGCCCCACCCAAATTCTGTGGCGCATGTCCTTCTGGTGCGCCACAGAAATGCTCTATTTTTGTGGCGCACCCTACCAGGTGCGCCACAGAATTATTTTCTGTGGCGCACTGCTGGCTGGTTTGCCACAGAATTGCATCCCACCTATAAGGGTTTTCCTACTAGTGGATCCCTACAAATTGAAAAGCGGGAGGATAATGCAGAAGGAATGTTTTAGAAGGGCTTTTGTTTGTTTCAAAGCTTGCTGGAAAGGCTTTCTGGACGGTTGCAAGCCTTATTTGGCCGTGGATGCAACAGCTCTTCATGGCAGGTTTAAAGGACAGCTAGTTGCTGCTACTGCAGTTGATGGACACAATTGGATGTTCCCTGTTGCTTATGGAGTTTGGAGGTTGAGTCAGAGGAAAGTTGGACTTGGTTTCTGCAGAATTTGCGCAACCTTATAGGTCATCCACCAGGACTTGCTATCCACACAGACGCTTGCAAAGGTTTGGAGAGTGCAGTAGAAGCAGTATTCCCTGGAGTGGAGCATAGGGAATGTATGCGACACTTGGTACAGAATTTTACAAAGAAATTCAAGGGTAAAGTTTATACTGACAACCTATGGCCAGCTGCATACACATGTAGCATTAGGAAGCATCAGTTTCATTTGGAAGTGTTGTATAAACAAAAACCTGGGGTGAAGGAGTACTTGAATGAACATGTAACGACCCAAGATTTTAATCAAATTTTGGGGGAATTTTTTTTGTTTTTATTCTGCTTGTGTTGATTGGAAATTCACAAGGATTTAAAACTTTTTGAGTCTATTTGAAAACTATTTTAAACTTTCTATTATTTTCTCAAAGAACTTTCTTTGAGAAAGGTCAAGTATCAAAATACTATTTTGTGATTATTCAAAACTATGCAAGCTATCTTGCAAAGGGACATTTACAAAATGATTTATAAAGATTTCTATGCCAAAGGAATGTTCAAAGAACATATTTCAAAAACTATTTTTGTAAAGTTTATCCTCTTATTTTAAAAGGATTATTTCAAAATCCTATTTCTACTTGGTTTATGCAAATAAACCCTTTGTCCAAATTATAGAGCTTTATTAGGAAATTTGTTTGAATTATAAAAATATGTTTGTTACTATTATGGATTGTTGTTTTGAATTTTAGGAACTTTACAAAGTTGGTTTGAATCAATTTGGACCAATTTTGAAAAAGATATGGAAGAAAAAGGAGAACAGAAAAAGAAAAGGAAGAAAAGAAATAAAAATAAGAAAATTGGACCCCGGGAAGCTTTTCGGCCCAGAAGTTAAAGCTGCCCGCGGCCCAGTAGGCGAACACCGAACCGGTACCTCCCTCTCTCCCTTCCACCTCGCTGACACGCGGGCCCGCGTTGTCAGCATCATCTCCCTCCTCCAGCCATTACTCCTCACTGGTAACTGACGCCGTCGACCACGCCCCACTCCCCCTCGTTAATCCGCAGCAGAAACGGCTCCCCGACCACGCCTATAAGATCCCCACATCTCCCTCTCCATTCTTACCCTTCTATCTCCCAGGATTGCGCCCCCAGGCTGCTCGAATTGCTCGCCGGACTCCGCGGCATCTGCAGGCTCCTCCGGCCGAATTCGCTGCCGCCGGTGACCTCGGGCAACCCTTCTTCTTCCAGACGTCTTACCTCGACACGGCGCATCCCCCTGACATATTTTATTGCCTTGTTCTGCAGCCAATCGAGCTCCCCGTCGTCTCCTGGATCTCACCGACGCAGCACTCGTCTCCAGCCTCACCTACCCGTCACTCGAGGAAGCAAACCACCGCGACGTTGACGCAATCGCCTTCGCCAGCCTCGCCCGCACGTCGTCGTCCACACCGCCACCACCAGAGACCCCCGGAGCATCGCCGGTGTCCACCATCTGGCCGCTGCCTCGCCGGAGCTGCTCGTCGAAACCCTAGGTGACGTGGCATCATCTCGTCCCTCCTCTCTCACTTAAATCCGACGGTCTTGTTGTGTTCTAATACCGAATCGGTATGGTGCAATCTGAGCCCTACGATCTAGATCTAATAGCCTCTGCCTGATGACTTAACCGAACCGGTATCCTCCAGTACCGTAGCGCCACGTGGCCAGCCATGATTTAAACAGATTCAAAATCTTCTCAAATGTGCTGAAACTTGTAAAAAGCATAGAAAATCTTCTGTAAGTCCAAAAATTGCAAATAACATACCGTTGGAATCCTTAGGAAGTGTATAATCCAGCAGTACCATAAAATATTATATTTTATGGGTTCAATTTGAAACTATTTTCAAATTGGAATCAAACTCTCTGTTAGCATGATTAATTCATATCTTTTGAACCAAGTATCCAAAAATTACAAATTTGTAGTCTCTGGAATCCTCTCAACTTGTAGAACATCATAGGATCAAGAAAATCCAAATTTGATACGTGCACACACTTTGTGCATTCAAATTTGTCCAAATCACTATTTCGGTGATAATTCAAATCCTATAACTTATTTTAAAAATGAATCCAATTGTAGTAGCCTTGCTTTACTGCAAGCTATCCATTAGCATCACTTCCTTATTTTATTGAGACACTTCACAATTATTCAAATTCTAATATGAGAATTTGAGTATTCCTATATAGAGTAATTCTAATTCTATTTCAATCAATATTTCCTTCTACCATAGCCAATCTTATGATCATACCTAGTCATCAATGTTATCTAAATAACATCTCGATCAAGATCATAACTACTTAGACCTACCTTGTCTAGTTCACACATATTCGAATTTCAATTGGGTTGTTTGAGTAAAGTGTGATACATCTCAATCATCTGTCCACCTGATCTTGATTTCATGTGTAGAACTATTCAATTAACAAATGAGTTAATTGAGTAAATCAATATGTCACAAATCCCTACCCAAGCCTATGTGTAACATATACTATTTTGAGTAAGTGTTATCACACTTTATTCAGTAGTATTATGTTGCATTATTCAATACTTTTGTGAATCTATTCACATAAGTCATTACTAAACCATATCCTTTACCTATAGCCATTTATTTATGTCTACTCAATCTTAGCCTTGCATTGAACTATTCAATTTGCATTTAAGTTAATTGAGTACTTCAATGTTATAAGAATCCTAGCCAAAGCTTAAGTGTAATATATACTATTTAAGAATAATTGTTGTCACACTTATTCAATAGTATTGCTATTGCACTATTTTGTCTCTTATGTGATTTACCCACATGAGATATTCCAAGATTCAATATGCTTTGATAAAGCATAAAGATCTCACTCATTATATTTTGTCTAATTTATATATGTACTCAAATTGTAATTGTGCTACTTGAGTAGAAATATGAATTCATCTCAAAACTAGATCCTGTTAATGTGGTGTTGTTATAACCCCTACCGTAGTATGTGTTATACACCATGTTGATCAATAAACCATTTGAGCCATGCCCTCAAATATCAATCTTTATCCAATGCCTACTTAGTTTTGTTCACATGTATTGAACTATTCAACTTGCAAATGTGCTAATTGAGTAGTTCAAGCATTCTTAAAACCCAGCCTAGTACCTAAGTGCAATAGATGCTATTTAGGAGTAATTGTTGTCACATTTACTCAATAGTGTTGTAGTTGCACAAATTGACTCTTGTGCAATTTATTTCACATGAGCCATTCCAAAACTCATTTATGCTTTGATAAAGCATAAAAACTTCATCAATCATATTATGCCTAATCCAATTCTCTCTCAAATCATATTGATCCTTCCCAACTAAGCTCTCAAATCCATATCTCACAAATCATGATCCTTTGCCATATCTTTCTTTCTTGTCATAACATCTTAATACATCTAAATTGTTAAACAAACACTTTTCAATTGTTTGATTTGTTTGATTGTGTTTGTATGGATTGTTTATGGTATGCTATTTCTTGTGCTATAGTTTTTGCGAAGAGCTACGTGCTTAGTTGAGAAAAGTGGAAAGATCGTATTCTTCAAAAAGGAAAGTGACACACATGCCCCTTTACCCATTTTATTATGCATTAGTATATTCACCTCTTGTAGTATGCATGATAGGTGTTTTACTCAACTGTTTTATCAAATGCTTAGATCCTAGTAGTGTGTAGCAATCCCTCAAACCCCACCTGTTAGGATGCTAAGTACCTTGTTAACCTTGATGCCATGCTAAGACCACTTGAAAAGTGTTTTGTGAAAAGTTAAGAACTTCAACTAAAATGAAACACCTGGGTGGATTGGTTTGATGAAGGCGGTGGTGTTGAGTGGCGACCTGGGGCTACACTTTGTGTAGTTGCTGCCTGGGCGTACACTTGTGGTCGCCACCCAGGAACAAAGAGATGGCTATGTCTTCCATGCTTAGTGTACTTCCAGTGCAGCCTTATGACATTATGGGCTCTGTCTTGACTGATTTGATGTGGGGGTGCAACTAGGTGCAAGAAGACGGTGGTAGAAAAATTATAGGTTGGGAACGGATCTTGCCAGTTAGTTGCCCTCTCCTTCTAAAAGGTCTCGTTTCATTTTATGTATGGGCATAAAATGAATCGTAAGGTGAAAGTGCACAACCCTTGCAAGGTGTATAAATCTAATCGATTAGCCGTGTCCTCGGTTATGGACAATTGAGTCTCTAGACATGGAATGTACGGAAGAATCTCATCACCGTTTCTGAATAAATTAAAATTTGTCTAGAAACACTTAGGACAGGGGCACCTCAGAGCTACATACCTTTCAAGGATGTGGTGGACTCTGAGGGCTATCCTGAATTATTTTGAATAACACCTCAGAGCTACATGCCTCCAGTATGTGGTGAACTCTGAGGGTTATTCTAATTTTTGTTGAGTGGCACCCCAGAGCTACATACCTTTCAAGTATGTGGTGGACTTTGGGGGTTATCTTGACCTTTAAAAGTCTTGAATGTTTAATAAAAGTATTAAAAATGATTTTAGGATAAAGTTGGCTTTATGCAAATTAGCCTATGAGATCCACCAGCCAAATGTCATATAGTATAGTCTTTCCACAAAAATGCCACCAAATAAGTGTCATTTGCCAGTACATCATTGTACTGACCCCTCTGGGGCTGCATATTCAAACGTGCAGGTTTTATTTCGAGTAAGGAACCAGGAGTAGGATCTCGAGACTACATTCCAACATGTCTGCCTGTGGCACGTGATGAAGAATGGAGGCTCACTGCAACTATGCTTTATGCTGTGTACTCGTAAGGTTGAAGACCTATGTAACTAGATTTACGTTGTAATATTGATGCTATTGCAATGATTACTTATTTTGTACTGTGGTGCTATCTACTGATCCAGGGAATGGCACAGATACACAGGAGATTTGCCTTTAGTAAAAGGCGGGTCGTTACAAATGGTATCAGAGCATAGTGTTGCCTGTAGGATCGAGACCCTAGGTTTGGAATTAGAGATAGGAAGACCCTAGGACAAAAATCTCTCTCATCTTACTTCTATTTAAAAAAAAATGTTTGTATCTTGAAACTCCTTGTATTTCTCCCCTATTTCATTTTCAAATGATTCCCTTAGATGAACCAACTCTCGGAACCTTCAAGAAAGGACAGAAGAACACAATGTGCTAGAAGAATGAGACTTCTACTTCATAGGTTGACCTTGATCCAACATGAAGAACTACATTGAAAACCAACAAAGAGCTCGAGGAAATGTGGATATGAAGGTTGCCCAACACCAACGATGCATTGGGAAGTGGAAATAAGAAATGGAACAATGAAACTAAAATAGAATAGACCACCAAGATTCTAGTTTATAGAACCAACGACGTATAGATGCTTCTATGATCATACAAAATTGGTGTATGACCATATTATTTCGTTAGCGTGTTTTTCCAAAAACTTATCAAAAGGATTTTTCAATGATTGTTTGAATTATGTTTGTTTGTTTCATGGTTTGTTGTTTATGCCTGGGTAGGAAATTTTTCTTCTTTAGTTCTATCTATCTATTACTCACCTTTGCTAAAACCACCTCAGATGCCGCCTCGCCGTGAAAACAGCAGCAACAACAATGACAACAACATCAATGATGTGGTTCAACAGTTAGCCACAGGTCAAGCCCAGCTCATGCAGATGATGACCCAATTCATCCAAGCAAGCACCAACCTCATGAACAACAACAACAATCCACCACCCCCACCTCAAGTGGACCGACTAGCTCGTTTCCTGAAGCTCAGACCCAATAAGTTTTCATCTGCCACAGACCCAATAGTGGCCGATGACTGGCTGCGTTCAGTCAGTAAGGACTTAGTTACCTGTGACTGCACAGATGCTGAAAAGATTAGATTCACTGCTCACCTGCTAGAGGGACCAACAGCAATGTGGTGGGATACTTACCAAGTCACCAATCCAATTGAAGGTCTGGACTGGGATTCCTTCAGGGAAGGCTTTCGTAATGCTCATATCTCCACGGGCATTATGAATCTAAAGAAAGATGAGTTCCGCACTTTAAAGCAAGGTGACATGACACTAAAAGAGTACATGGATGACTTCTGCTCTCTGTCAAGATACGCACCAGAAGACATCGACACTGATGCCAAGAGGAAAGATAAGTTTCTCCGTGGACTCAAAGGGGAACTGAAGATACCTCTGTCAGTAGCTTATGCTCCAAACTACCAGACTCTCCTAGACCAAGCGGTTACTCTGGACAACAACATAAGGAAGGAGGAAAACCGTAAGCGGAAGCTCAACAATGGCAAGAACCACACTGGACATTTCCACAAGAGACCCCACCTCAGTGAAGACTATGGGAATGGTAATTTCAATGGCCATAGGTACAATGGTGGAAACAAAGGAAACCACTCCAATGATCATCATAATGGAGACAATGGAAATCATAATGGAGGAAATGGACAACACCACTCCAAACAGGTGATTAAGAAGGATCTCTCGACAATCACTTGTTACAAGTGCAAACAAAAAGGACACTATGCGGATAAGTGTTCAGAAAATGGTACTACAAGACCTCAGTGAACTGGATGACCGAAGGATGCCGCAAAGTACAAGGAGAAGACACAACAAAGTATAGCCAATTTGAAAGAATTTGTATGCAGCTACAGCCTTGTAATAAATATTGTAAGAGCTAAAGACAACCTTGTTGAGTGAACTTTTACTTCTCAATGAAATGGCAAGCTGAAGGATTTCTAACTCAAGAGTTAAAGTCTTACGACCAAGTTCGAGCAAAAACCTTAGATAAGGAACGATAGATTCGTTTTAAAATCTAGATTTGAGAACAAAGGTTTTCATTTCAAGAAATTTTTGTCAAACGAGTGAGGTTGACCAAGAGTTAGAATGCGAGATGCACCAAACCAAATACAAGGTAATGATTGGGTGCGACATGGATTGGCCCCCATGACGACTACTCATATTGTTCGCTCTTGTATGAGGAATGGTAAGTCTAGAGAGACATACCTATATGAGAGACGACGTCTTTAAACCATAACCTTAGGAGGATAATATGTTACACCCCTTATAGTAAGCCAGTGGCCAAAACGTAGAAATACGGTGAGAATTTGACTTTTGAACGACTACACAATAATCAGAAGCGTTTTGCTCAGTGGACTTTGAAGGCGAAGACCGTTCAGTTTCGACGGCTGCCTGTTCGATTCACCTTCCCGACTCTTCGTTTCAACTCCCCACGCGGCCTATTCGACTACCTTCCTGAGCCTATAAGAGAGATGTCACTCCTCTCCAGAAAGTCACAACAGAGACAACCACCACCACCTATGAGATCGCCTCCTGTTTTCAAAGCTTTACGCCACCGAAGTCTACCCCATCCCGACCTGCAACATTATGAAGCAACTCTTAGAATCCCTGAAACTACTTTCTTGCCCATGAGAGCTTCGTTAGATCCCTTTTCCCTGCAAGGGAGTTCATCTTTGAGATATGATCAAGTTGTTCAGCGCCTTTCAACAACTATGAAGACGGTTGCTAAAGGAATTCTTAAGGACCATCTGGTACCTGTGGCAAGTAGCACGACTTGCTCTGGTAACTTGAATGGGTTCAACAATGCTGGTTATAAGGCGACCTTCCGTCCCTTAAAGGTGCAAGTGCCTCTTACAGAGTCTACCTTGTTTACCCCTATGAAATGCTTGAGAAGACTACAGAGAGATGCCATCCTAATTCATTGGGATGTGTGGTCTCATCATGTTCGTGGGGCAAGCATGCAGTACCTAGCACTGAGTTATCTTTTGAGATTCTGGAATGAAAATCAGCTAAAAAGCAACAAGGAGTATGGTGATGGTCTGTATGCTATCTTAGCCTTGATGAGGACAGACCAAGAAAAGACTAGATACACATCCTTAGACGATGTGGACTACCTTGTTGAGGACAACGCGATGGATGATATCTGCTTATCACAAAAATTGGATGGAACCCTTGGTGTGCCCACTTTTGAATCATAGTGGGGGGAACATCAAAACTTCTGAGAAGGGCGATTCAAGGAAAATGACACAACAGTGAATGCAAGCTCGGAACAAAATGCAAGTGCCTAAGGAAGCATCAAGATACCACCAAGAGGAATTTTCTTTTAAGGGTGGTAGCCACCCAGATAACCTAAACCTACTTTCTTTCTAGCCTCTCCAATCTCGAGGACGAGATTTCTTTTAAGGGTGGTAGTCTGTAACGACCCAAGATTTTAATCAAATTTTGGGGGAAATTTTTTTGTTTTTATTCTGCTTGTGTTGATTGGAAATTCACAAGGATTTAAAACTTTTTGAGTCTATTTGAAAACTATTTTAAACTTTCTATTATTTTCTCAAAGAACTTTCTTTGAGAAAGGTCAAGTATCAAAATACTATTTTGTGATTATTCAAAACTATGCAAGCTATCTTGCAAAGGGACATTTACAAAATGATTTATAAAGATTTCTATGCCAAAGGAATGTTCAAAGAACATATTTCAAAAACTATTTTTGTAAAGTTTATCCTCTTATTTTAAAAGGATTATTTCAAAATCCTATTTCTACTTGGTTTATGCAAATAAACCCTTTGTCCAAATTATAGAGCTTTATTAGGAAATTTGTTTGAATTATAAAAATATGTTTGTTACTATTATGGATTGTTGTTTTGAATTTTAGGAACTTTACAAAGTTGGTTTGAATCAATTTGGACCAATTTTGAAAAAGATATGGAAGAAAAAGGAGAACAGAAAAAGAAAAGGAAGAAAAGAAATAAAAATAAGAAAATTGGACCCCGGGAAGCTTTTCGGCCCAGAAGTTAAAGCTGCCCGCGGCCCAGTAGGCGAACACCGAACCGGTACCTCCCTCTCTCCCTTCCACCTCGCTGACACGCGGGCCCGCGTTGTCAGCATCATCTCCCTCCTCCAGCCGTTACTCCTCACTGGTAACCGACGCCGTCGACCACGCCCCACTCCCCCTCGTTAATCCGCAGCAGAAACGGCTCCCCGACCACGCCTATAAGATCCCCACATCTCCCTCTCCATTCTTACCCTTCTATCTCCCAGGATTGCGCCCCCAGGCTGCTCGAATTGCTCGCCGGACTCCGCGGCATCTGCAGGCTCCTCCGGCCGAATTCGCTGCCGCCGGTGACCTCGGGCAACCCTTCTTCTTCCAGACGTCTTACCTCGACACGGCGCATCCCCCTGACATATTTTATTGCCTTGTTCTGCAGCCAATCGAGCTCCCCGTCGTCTCCTGGATCTCACCGACGCAGCACTCGTCTCCAGCCTCACCTACCCGTCACTCGAGGAAGCAAACCACCGCGACGTTGACGCAATCGCCTTCGCCAGCCTCGCCCGCACGTCGTCGTCCACACCGCCACCACCAGAGACCCCCGGAGCATCGCCGGTGTCCACCATCTGGCCGCTGCCTCGCCGGAGCTGCTCGTCGAAACCCTAGGTGACGTGGCATCATCTCGTCCCTCCTCTCTCACTTAAATCCGACGGTCTTGTTGTGTTCTAATACCGAATCGGTATGGTGCAATCTGAGCCCTACGATCTAGATCTAATAGCCTCTGCCTGATGACTTAACCGAACCGGTATCCTCCAGTACCGTAGCGCCACGTGGCCAGCCATGATTTAAACAGATTCAAAATCTTCTCAAATGTGCTGAAACTTGTAAAAAGCATAGAAAATCTTCTGTAAGTCCAAAAATTGCAAATAACATACCGTTGGAATCCTTAGGAAGTGTATAATCCAGCAGTACCATAAAATATTATATTTTATGGGTTCAATTTGAAACTATTTTCAAATTGGAATCAAACTCTCTGTTAGCATGATTAATTCATATCTTTTGAACCAAGTATCCAAAAATTACAAATTTGTAGTCTCTGGAATCCTCTCAACTTGTAGAACATCATAGGATCAAGAAAATCCAAATTTGATACGTGCACACACTTTGTGCATTCAAATTTGTCCAAATCACTATTTCGGTGATAATTCAAATCCTATAACTTATTTTAAAAATGAATCCAATTGTAGTAGCCTTGCTTTACTGCAAGCTATCCATTAGCATCACTTCCTAATTTTATTGAGACACTTCACAATTATTCAAATTCTAATATGAGAATTTGAGTATTCCTATATAGAGTAATTCTAATTCTATTTCAATCAATATTTCCTTCTACCATAGCCAATCTTATGATCATACCTAGTCATCAATGTTATCTAAATAACATCTCGATCAAGATCATAACTACTTAGACCTACCTTGTCTAGTTCACACATATTCAAATTTCAATTGGGTTGTTTGAGTAAAGTGTGATACATCTCAATCATCTGTCCACCTGATCTTGATTTCATGTGTAGAACTATTCAATTAACAAATGAGTTAATTGAGTAAATCAATATGTCACAAATCCCTACCCAAGCCTATGTGTAACATATACTATTTTGAGTAAGTGTTATCACACTTTATTCAGTAGTATTATGTTGCATTATTCAATACTTTTGTGAATCTATTCACATAAGTCATTACTAAACCATATCCTTTACCTATAGCCATTTATTTATGTCTACTCAATCTTAGCCTTGCATTGAACTATTCAATTTGCATTTAAGTTAATTGAGTACTTCAATGTTATAAGAATCCTAGCCAAAGCTTAAGTGTAATATATACTATTTAAGAATAATTGTTGTCACACTTATTCAATAGTATTGCTATTGCACTATTTTGTCTCTTATGTGATTTACCCACATGAGATATTCCAAGATTCAATATGCTTTGATAAAGCATAAAGATCTCACTCATTATATTTTGTCTAATTTATATATGTACTCAAATTGTAATTGTGCTACTTGAGTAGAAATATGAATTCATCTCAAAACTAGATCCTGTTAATGTGGTGTTGTTATAACCCCTACCGTAGTATGTGTTATACACCATGTTGATCAATAAACCATTTGAGCCATGCCCTCAAATATCAATCTTTATCCAATGCCTACTTAGTTTTGTTCACATGTATTGAACTATTCAACTTGCAAATGTGCTAATTGAGTAGTTCAAGCATTCTTAAAACCCAGCCTAGTACCTAAGTGCAATAGATGCTATTTAGGAGTAATTGTTGTCACATTTACTCAATAGTGTTGTAGTTGCACAAATTGACTCTTGTGCAATTTATTTCACATGAGCCATTCCAAAACTCATTTATGCTTTGATAAAGCATAAAAACTTCATCAATCATATTATGCCTAATCCAATTCTCTCTCAAATCATATTGATCCTTCCCAACTAAGCTCTCAAATCCATATCTCACAAATCATGATCCTTTGCCATATCTTTCTTTCTTGTCATAACATCTTAATACATCTAAATTGTTAAACAAACACTTTTCAATTGTTTGATTTGTTTGATTGTGTTTGTATGGATTGTTTATGGTATGCTATTTCTTGTGCTATAGTTTTTGCGAAGAGCTACGTGCTTAGTTGAGAAAAGTGGAAAGATCGTATTCTTCAAAAAGGCAAGTGACACACATGCCCCTTTACCCATTTTATTATGCATTAGTATATTCACCTCTTATAGTATGCATGATAGGTGTTTTACTCAACTGTTTTATCAAATGCTTAGATCCTAGTAGTGTGTAGCAATCCCTCAAACCCCACCTGTTAGGATGCTAAGTACCTTGTTAACCTTGATGCCATGCTAAGACCACTTGAAAAGTGTTTTGTGAAAAGTTAAGAACTTCAACTAAAATGAAACACCTGGGTGGATTGGTTTGATGAAGGCGGTGGTGTTGAGTGGCGACCTGGGGCTACACTTTGTGTAGTTGCTGCCTGGGCGTACACTTGTGGTCGCCACCCAGGAACAAAGAGATGGCTATGTCTTCCGTGCTTAGTGTACTTCCAGTGCAGCCTTATGACATTATGGGCTCTGTCTTGACTGATTTGATGTGGGGTGCAACTAGGTGCAAGAAGACGGTGGTAGAAAAATTATAGGTTGGGAACGGATCTTGCCAGTTAGTTGCCCTCTCCTTCTAAAAGGTCTCGTTTCATTTTATGTATGGGCATAAAATGAATCGTAAGGTGAAAGTGCACAATCCTTGCAAGGTGTATAAATCTAATCGATTAGCCGTGTCCTCGGTTATGGACAATTGAGTCTCTAGACATGGAATGTACGGAAGAATCTCATCACCGTTTCTGAATAAATTAAAATTTGTCTAGAAACACTTAGGACAGGGGCACCTCAGAGCTACATACCTTTCAAGGATGTGGTGGACTCTGAGGGCTATCCTGAATTATTTTGAATAACACCTCAGAGCTACATGCCTCCAGTATGTGGTGAACTCTGAGGGTTATTCTAATTTTTGTTGAGTGGCACCCCAGAGCTACATACCTTTCAAGTATGTGGTGGACTTTGGGGGTTATCTTGACCTTTAAAAGTCTTGAATGTTTAATAAAAGTATTAAAAATGATTTTAGGATAAAGTTGGCTTTATGCAAATTAGCCTATGAGATCCACCAGCCAAATGTCATATAGTATAGTCTTTCCACAAAAATGCCACCAAATAAGTGTCATTTGCCAGTACATCATTGTACTGACCCCTCTGGGGCTGCATATTCAAACGTGCAGGTTTTATTTCGAGTAAGGAACCAGGAGTAGGATCTCGAGACTACATTCCAACATGTCTGCCTGTGGCACGTGATGAAGAATGGAGGCTCACTGCAACTATGCTTTATGCTGTGTACTCATAAGGTTGAAGACCTATGTAACTAGATTTACGTTGTAATATTGATGCTATTGCAATGATTACTTATTTTGTACTGTGGTGCTATCTACTGATCCAGGGAATGGCACAGATACACAGGAGATTTGCCTTTAGTAAAAGGCGGGTCGTTACAGAACATCATGGTAGGGTGTGGTCAAGAAGCCAATTCAATGAAATTTACAAGGTAGACTATGTAACAAGTAACCTTGCGGAGAGTTTCAATGCAAAGGTCAAGTCATTGAAAGGGCTTATGTTGTGGCAAATATTTGATAAGATTAGGCAGATGATCATGATAAAGATCGATCTGCGTCAAAGAATTGCAGCCACAAAATATGTTGGCCATCTCATGCTCCCATCTTTGATTAAGTCTTTGCATTCCAGGGCAAAACAATTGAAGATGAAATGCATCAGAAAAGAAATGGAGGCTGAGGTAACCTACACTGACAGTAAAAATAGGCAGTGGAGGTATCCAGTGAGTTTGGTTGATAGGACATGCCATTGTAGGCGATGGCAGATCCGTGGGATACCCTGCATACATGCATTGTTTTTCATGAGTGTTATAGCAGGTGCAAAAGGTGAAGTTGATCAGTATGTGTCAGAGTATTTCTCTGTTGCCAAATTTAGGGCTGCATATGCTATGAATGTTCCTACCTTGTTGGGAAAAGACCAATGGATGAAAGTCGATCCAGGCTTCAAACTGTACTCTCCAGTTTTGACTAGACCGACAGGTAGGCCGAGGAAGAATAGGATCAGAGCTAGTGCAGAGGGTGGTGCACCGATTCGACGACGTAAGTGCAAACGTTGTGGAACCCCCGGACACATTGCTAGGCTTTGTAAAAATCCAGTTGACCCAGCTTTTGGAATGGAAGATCAGGCGGGAGCAGCAAATGCACAGGAGAATGAAGCAACAATTCAACATGAGGAGATTGAAGCAATGGATCATGAGCTGCTTGAACCGATGGATCCAGAGCTGCTTGAACCGATGGATCGAGAGCTGCTTGAACCGATGGATCAAGAGCTGCTTGAACTAATGGATCGAGAGCAGAGGGAACAGATGGATCGAGAGCTGCTTGAACCGATGGATCGAGAGGAGAGGGAACAGATGGATCGAGAGGCCTTTGAAGCAATGGATCAAGAGCTGCTTGAAGCATTTGAAGAAAATGCATTAGAAGAAAGAGCACAAGCTTTGTATGATATGGTTGTCTCAGTCTTGGCACAACCCGAAGAGAAGAAGAAGAACAAGAAAGATGGCAAAAGGAAGGTAGACACCGGTAATATCCCTGGTAGGGTTACCCGGAGTAAGGTGGTGGACCCAGCGAGTCACACCAGGAGCAAGAGAAAGATTTTAGTTTAAACAATTAATTTGAATGTATGTGTTATTGCAAGTTTTCTATGGTCATGCACCTCGAATAAGTTCATCGCTTAAGCCACATTTATCATTTTCTAAGTGACTAAACTCAAAAAATATAGTTTTGGGTTTAGTTTAATTCAAAAAAAAATCAAAATAATTCAAAACATGGTGGAACCTTCCCATGGAGTCTTGTTATGTTACCTACAACCTAGAGAAATAATAATGGAAAAGGAAATTTATCATTTTCTAAGTGACTAAACTCAAAAAATATAGTTTTGGGTTTAGTTTAATTCAAAATAATTCAAAACATGGTGGAACCTTCCCATGGAGTCTTGTTATGTTACCTACAACCTAGAGAAATAATAATGGAAAAGGAAATATAGAGATATGAAGTTTTTCCCAAAACCACTTCCTAGTCCATGAGCTACTAGCTATGAAGATGCAGGGCTTTCTACTCAACACACCTCCCAAATACCCACTACGCTTACAAACTTTGTCCAAATGAGTCCAAATTCGTCACACTTGTGTATCTTTGAATTGCAAACAATATCACGTTGGCCAAAATGTACTATATTGTTCAAATAACACAATCTAACAATTTTTATGCCAAAAGCTACAATTTCCCTTACTCCCTTTATTATTTGGGTGCCCCTGTTTTACTTAGTTTTACTCAGTTTTCCCCCTCCGGGTCCACTTGTTTTACTCAGTCCTACTCAGTTTTTTCCCTTCCGATAAACATTTCCTCACTTTTCCCCCTCTTAGTTCTACTCAGTTTTCCTCACTTGTACTCACTGGCTGATCTCTCATTGGTCGAGATGTATGTCACACGGATCTTGGTTGGTTGATAGCTCAACGTACGCTTGCACCGTGGGATCATTTATGATCGGACGGCCTGTATATCTCTCTCTACCTCGATGGACGCATACGGAGAGAAGAGCAGAGCACATACCTACCAACCCTAGCAGTCGCATCTTCCTCTCTTACTCTGGCGGTCGCGGCGGCGCGGATCTGCAGCGTGCGTGCGTGCGGCGGCGTGGATCTAACCATGCGTGCGGCGGCACGGATCTAACCATGCATGCGGCCACGCGGAACTGCAGCGTGCGGCGGCGCGGATCTAACCGTGCGTGCGGCGGCGCGGATCTAACCGTGCGGCGGCGTGGATCTAAGAGTGCCGGTGACGAGGGGTTAACTCGACAAATGTCCTAGATGAAGGACTTAGGATCGGGGAGATAGGGCGTTGGATGAACTCGAAGGTAAAGTTAGTCGAAATAGGTATGCGTCGAAAGTAAACTTGGGTGTTTAACCTGGCTTTCTTTCAATCTGGCCTACACTGTCCCCTCCTGGCCCCTATATATAGGTGGCCAGGTCTCGAGGATCGGGTAGGGTCCGATACAGATTACAATATCGACATACGGTAAAGACTCGTATTCGACTATCATTACAATTGGGCCTAGCTTAACGGGCCTCAGGGGTACTCAACATACGGGCTCTATTAACTATACCCTTGTTAGTAGCCCCTGAGATTCTACCAGAATTGTAGATTCGGGTTGAATCTCTAATCTTCAAATCTTTGACTTGATCATTTCTTCGACTTCTTCTTATCTTCAAATCTTCGACTTGGTCTTTCGACTTATTTTCATGATATTCTTTCGCAAGGGGTTTTGATGAACAAGCCTGACAACTCTGACGGATCAAGAGGTCAGTTAACTGCCGGAACAGATACTTGTCACCTACTTCAAATTCAATCCCCTTGGACTTGAATTCGGGATACCGGTCAAACCCACTCTTTTGCCGCATTTAGGACTTACAAAGAATGAATCCCAGTGATTCTCAGGGTACCCAGTGCGTCCACCAGGATTTTCTTCGCGTCGTAGACACGGATACATACCAGCAGAGCGCATCCATGTGCGTATACCAGGCCACACAGGACGGATCCCGGGGTCTTACCTTCGTGATAAATCACGGCATTCGAGTTTCGTTGCGATAACGCAACTCGAGAATCTTATGTCGCAACCAAATTTTGACTGAAAATATTCGGGTTTTAACAACCATAAAACTCGCTCCCGATGGGAGTAATCTTTTTGTACTTCGTCGACTATATAGTCGAATTTTGTATGATATACTTCCTTCATCCTTGATATTGATTATCTCATCCTCTATCGGGTGCGCGCTCAGCGCTCCCGATGGGAGTAGCCCCCGAGGCTATGTTTGGATACTTGTAACCAAGCATAGGCTCAAAGTTCAGTTCTTCTTCCTCCTGTTAACATCTACTATTTGCAAGCCCCCGAGTCCAAGTCGAGGTTTTCATATCATGCGACAACAATCTCCTCTTCTTGTTTTGTCTCTTTGGTATTATCGTCTGCTGTGTGCAGAATTTAACTCCTATTGTAAAATATGTTTACGGGCCTTGTTTTAGCACGGGGGCCCGATAATACGTGCTTATAAATAAAGCACCCTCTAGCAAGGGTAAAAACCCTAATCAGACTCCTCCTCCGCCGCATCATCTTCTCCCTCCATCTTGGGTTTTCCTTTTTCCTTTGTCCACATGGCTGATGCAGATGGTTCCCATCTGAACCTTGGCTCTCCGGTAGCGCCCCAAGGTCGAGGTCGCCCTCGTGGAAGCAAAAACAAGAACAATGCAACTCCGGCCGCCGCAGGATCGTCACTGGCCGTTCCAGCCAAGCGCCGTCCCGGTCGCCCACCTGGGAGCAAAAATAAGCCCAAAGTGACTGGCGCTGCCCCAGGTTCAAGCGTCCCTCCTCCTGCTGCTTCCGCTGCTCCTGCTGCTCCTCCCCGAATCTTTTCTTTCTTCTGCATTGCTATGGCACAGTGCCGCGAAATTCAGCGTCTGCCGCTGAATTTCACCAAGTTCATGGATGGGCGGGAGCTGCGAGAAGCGGTTCTCCGTGAACAGTCTGGCAGTGGGACTCCATACGAGGTAGAGGTTTGGTATGACGGCGATGGCGAGCAGTACTTGAGGGGTGGCTGGTCACAATTTGCAGAAGACCACGACATCCACCAAGGCTTCTTTATGGCCTTCGACTTCCACATCATCACGTCGAAGTTCGACGTGAAGATCTATGACGGCACCCAGTGCCAGAAGAAGTACGAATCTGAAGTCCACTTCCATTAGGATCTTCTTTTTATGTAATTTCACTTGACAATGTCCTTGCCGCCGTGTTTATCTGTAATGAATATTCGTACTCTACTTTGATGATTTTACTAGCACCATGAAAACAAGTGACTGTTCTGAGGTATGCTTGAGATATATCGGGTTCTTTGCGAACCAATTGGTATGAATAATATCGGGTTCTTTTGTGAACCAAGTTGTTTGAATATTATCGGGTTGTCTGCACAACCTTTATAGTGAAAAAGGTCTCCATGTCGCGATAGAAATTTCGTTCGTATGACCCGAGGGTTGAAGCCCCCGAGCGGAGAAGTAGAAATACTTGTACAATTTTGTCGACTTTAACCCAAAGAACCCGACCTATGGCCTCATGTTCTGGGTTCAGAAGGTTAACTCGAATTTAATGATACCACTAGATTTAGTCTACGCGTAAAAACGTCGTAGCTGCTCCGCATTCCATGGATTACTCTCGTCTTTTCCTGTCTTCTTGTCTTGTAGTCGATACGCTCCTCCTGGAATTACTTCTGTGATGATGTAGGGTCCCACCCAAGGGGACTCCAATTTGCTATGGCTGTCTTGCCTGAGTCACAAAACTAGGTCTCCCACCACGAAGGATCATGGACGAACTCGACTACTGTGGTAGTTTCGTAGACTCTGTTGATACTGCGTGGCTCTTTCTAATGCCTTATCCCTTGCTTCATCCAGTGCATCGACATCGTTCTGCAGTGCTTCTGTCGATGTTGTCTCGTCGTATGCCGTCACTCTTGGGGCCTCATGTGTAACTTCGACTGGAAGCACGGCTTCTGCGCCATGGACCAGGAAGAAAGGAGTTTCTTGAGTTGCTGCGTTAGGCGTAGTTCTTAGGCTCCAAAGAACGGAGGGCAATTCTTCTACCCAAGCGCTCTTGGCTTTCTCGAGAGGTGCTAAGAGCCTCTTTTTTATCCCACTACATATCAGGCCATTGGCTTTTTCGACTTGCCCGTTCGTCTTTGGGTGCGCCACAGATGCGAATTTGAGCTTGATCCCTAGTCCTTCGCAATAACTCTTGAATTCTTTTGAAGTGAAGTTTGTCCCATTGTCTGTGATGATGCTATATGGTACACCAAAACGGAATACTATCGACTTGATGAAGCTGATTGCTGCTGTCGAATCCTGCGTTGTTACCGGGGCCGCTTCCACCCACTTGGTAAATTTATCAACTGCCACTAGCATGTAAACATGCCCTCCTGGCCAAGATTTGTGCAACTTTCCCACCATATCAAGGCCCCATTGCGCAAAGGGCCAGGACAATGGTATTGTTTGTAGCTCTGCTGCTGGTGCATGCGGTCTAGATGCAAATATTTGACATGCTTCACACTTTCGAACTATATCTTTTGCGTCTTCGATGGCTGTTAGCCAATAAAATCCTGCCCGGAAAGCCTTTGCCGCTATTGCTCTGCTGCTAGCATGATGGCCGCACACTCCACCGTGTATGTCTTGTAGTATTGTTTGTCCTTCCTGGGGTGTTACACAACGCTGCAAAACGCCGGTAATACTCTTCTTGTATAATTTCCCCTGCAACACGACAAACGCCTTCGATCTTCGAGTTATCCTCTTGGCCTCCACTGCATCTTCTGGTAATTGTTTATTTATCATGTATGCAAGATATGGCTGCATCCATGTTTCTTCTATCATCATGACCTCCTCTGGCTCCGACGGAGCCCCCGAGTCTGCTGCAGTAGTCGAGCTTTTCTCACTTTTTATTGATCTTTCTACTATTTCTTACCAAAATACTCCGGACGGCACGGGTAAACACTGTGACCCGATATTTGCTAAATTGTCGGCTTCTTCATTACTATTCCTGCTTATGTGCGAGACTTCACATCCATCGAATGTTCCTTCGAGATAATGATATAAATTCTTGTAGGCCATCATGTTGTCATTGATTGTGTCACATCTGTTCATAACCTGCTGGACAACAAGGTTGGAATCTCCAAATATTTTTAGGCGAGTTGCTCCACATGCTTTGGCCATCTTCATTCCATGCAACAAAGCCTCGTATTCTGCTTCGTTATTAGAAGCCTATGGAAAGCTCATCCTTAAGACATACTTCAATTTGTCGCCGTGAGGCGATATCAAGACCACTCCTGCGCCTGCGCCTTGAACTCTCTTAGAACCATCGAAGTACATTGTCCAAATACTAGATAAGTCTGGTGGTCCCGTGCTTTGGAGCTCCAGCCATTCTGCTGTGAAATCTGGCAAGACTTGCGACTTGATCGCCTTCCTTTTTTCGTACGTGATGTCCATGGGAGATAACTCGATTCCCCACAAAGAGACACGTCCTGTTGCTGAAGGGTTGTTCAATATATTTGATAGTGGTGCTTCATTGACCACTATAATTGGATGCACCACAAAGTACTGTCGCAGTTTTCGTGCAGTTGTGAAAACACTATATGCAAGTTTCTGATAATGCGGGTACCTCTGTTTTGTCGAAGATAACACTTCACTGATGAAATATACCGGCCTCTGGACGCCGTGGGCTTTTCCTTGTTCGCTTCTTTCGACTACTAATACTGTGCTCACTACCTGATGGGTTGCGGCGATGTAGAGTAGCAGTGGTTCTTTTTCTTTTGGTGCGACCAGCACTGGCGGCGTGGAAATCACTTTTTTCAATTGTGCAAAAGCTACGTCTGCTTCTTCCGTCCACTCAAATTTATCATCTGACTTCTTCATAAGTGCATAGAAAGGAAGCGCCTTTTCTCCCAATCGAGCAACGAAACGACTTAAAGCTGCGACGCGCCCTGCAAGTTTCTGTACATCGTGTAGTTTCGTGGGTTTCCCCATTGTCAAAATTGCTTGAATCTTCTCTGGGTTCGCCTCTATTCCTCGTGCTGATACCAGGAACCCTAAAAGTTGTCCTGCTGATACGCCGAAGGAACACTTTGTCGGGTTAAGCTTAAGCTTGTACCTGCTCAGGTTGTCGAAGGTTTCTGCCAAGTCGCTGATTAGAGATTTCTCCTCTCTTGTGGTGATGACTACATCATCAATGTAGACTTGGATGTTGCGCCCTATTTGGCTTCCGAGGCAATTTTGCATCATCCGTTGATAAGTTGCTCCTGCATTTTTTAGGCCGAACGGCCTCACTTGGTAGCAAAACACTCTGTATGGCGTGATGAAGGCCGTTTTTTCTTCGTCTTCTTTCTTCAATTTGATCTGATTGTAACCAGAATATGCGTCCAAAAATGAAAGCCTCGCGCATCCCGCTGTTGAATCGATTATCTGATCGATGCGGGGTAGAGGGAAGGGATCCTTTGGACAATGCTTATTGAGAGATGTGTAGTCGACACATACTCTTTGTACGTCTGTGTTCTTCTTGGGTACTATGACTGGGTTCGACACCCAACTCGAAGTTTTGATTTCTCTGATAAATCCGGCATTTTCTAGCTTGTGCAACTCTGATGCTATCGCCTTCCTTTTAGGTTCATCAAATCGTCGCAATGGCTGCTTGACTGGCTTTGCCTTGGGATCTACATTTAATGCGTGCTCGACGAGTTCCCTGGGAACCCCTGGCATGTCTGATGGACACCAGGCGAAGATTTCCCAGCGCTCACGGAGGAACTCGACGAGCGCGCTTTCCTATGCGGGATCCAAGTTCACCGCAATTGATGTCGTCTTGTTTGCATCTGTAGGGTGTACCTGGATTTTCTTCGAGTCCTGAGTTGTGTCGAAAGCCTGATCTGGCAGGGATTGTCCAACGTCGGGTAGTACATTATGATCCGTTTCTCCTTTTAACCTCTTGTATTCTGCTATCATGCCGAAGGTTTGTGCCATCCTGTTGAATTCTCTGTTGCATGTGTTGGCTACTTCAAAGCTCCCTTGTACTGTGATTGTTCCTTTGGGTCCTGGAATTTTTAACGTAAGATACGCGTAGTGTGGTACTGCCATGAATTTTGCAAATGCTGGGCGTCCCAGGATTGCATGATATTGTGACGGCCAGTCCATAACTTCGAATTCCAGCTTCTCTCTTCGGTAGTTGCTGCTGCTGCCAAAGCAGACATCGAGTTCTATTCTTCCCAAAGGGTAGTTTGCGGCTCCTGGTACTATTCCGTGGAAGGAGCAATCTATTGACCTCAGACTCGACAACGAGATGCACATTGCCTTTAAGGTTCTAGCATATATTAAGTTTATGCCACTCCCTGCATCCATAAATACTCTTCCGATGTCGTATCCTCCTATTTGCGCCTTTAAAACCATAGGCGAGTGGCCTGGCCTGGGAACTTTTCTCGGGTGATCTGCTCTACTGAACTTAACTGGTTGTTCTGACCACCGTAGGTACTCTGTTGTAGCTGGTGGTGATGATATTGCTAGGTTTACTTGCCTGGATATGCTCTTTCGCTCTTTCTTTGACTTGAGCACCGGTTGAATCATGGCTGATATGTAAACTTTTGACTCTAGGTGCCTTGCTAGCCTTTGCATTTGATATCCTTGACTTCTGTGTTGTTCTCCTTGCCTCCCTCCTTGGCTTGAGCCCATGGCGATTTGCAACCTTAGGAATATTCTACAATCCTTCATCTGATGATTTGAAACCCTTTTCCCGTCGAGATATGCGTAGTGGATTCGACAAGGTCTGTATAGCATATCCTCGGCCAAAGGACCGGAGTATCTCGATTTTTCTACTCCTTTTGCCTGAGACCTCCTATTTTCATATCCTTCCTCTTCCTCTAATATGTACCCCGCGGCTACCTGATTTCGCCTTCCTTGGTTATCCCTGCTGCGGTGTCGTCTCCTCTGTCTACTTATTCTGTCGACTTCTGGTGAACGTCCTCTTTTGTTATTGTATGCGTCTTCTCCATCAGCGAATTTGTTGACTTGTTCATTTAACTCGGCTACTGTCGTAGGTCTTGTTCTTCCTATTTCTTCCACGAGATCTGAGCGACGAAGTCCGGCCGTAAAGGCGTCTATTGCTCGTTCGTTGGAGACGTCCTCTGCTGAGTTTTTGATTATGCTCCATCGTTGTATATAAGAACGTAGAGTTTCGCCTTTCCTCTGCACGCACGCCTTAACTTCCTCCAGTGATGCTGGGCGCTTATATGTTGAACGAAAATTTCTTGCGAATTGTCTTTTGAGTTCCCCCCAACTTCCGATGGATTCGTTGGGTAGGGTATTCAACCAGGACCGTGCTGCGCCGGTGAGGTGTAGCTGCAAACTTTGCATTGCAGTCGCTTTTGTTCCCCCCAGTATCTGTACTGCCTGTAGATAGTCTGATAACCATAGGGTAGGTTCTTGTGACCCGTCATACTTATGTTGGTTGTGTGGCAGTTTGAATCCTTTGGGTACCCGCGTTTTGCGAACCCTGCGGGTAAAGCATAACGCACCCATCTCTTTATCGTCATCTTCATAATTTTCTTCCTTCCAAGCATGACGTGATTTGTTTACTCGAGTTTGCGCTATTATATTTCTTGCGTCCTCTTTCCTCTTCTATCGCCTTTCCTATTCTGATGACTCACTGTACTCGTTATCTGCGAAGTTGTATCTGAACTTCTCCTTTTCCTTGCAGCTTGTCGACTTTGCCTCAAGGCCTTTTTCCCTGATCTTGCTTTCCACTATTCCAAGACTTCGTATCGCGGCTTGGTGCATATCTTCTCGCGGGTCCCCAGGTTCTGGCCTTGCAGTTAGTAAATACGCTTGTGCTGCTACCAATGCTGCTTCTGGCGTTTCTTGTATGAAGTCGTCTTCCTCATCTTCTGACTGTGGGGTAGGGCTCCTTGAGTACCTTTCTTCTTTGCTGCGCGCCATTACCCTTCTATTGTGCTTTGGGTCTCCGTGCCTTTCTCTGCTGTACTCTGAATCTTCATTATAGTCTTCCCAGTAGTCCTCCCTTGATATACTGTTGTTGTCTTGAAAAACCATGTCTCTTTCCTCCCTTAGTTTCTTCCTGTGTTGGTATAATGCATACTGATAGCCCATTAGAACTTCTCTTCTCGATCCTTCGGGTACACCTGTACCATGATTGACAGCTGATTTGATCATTCTCCATTCGCCAGCCGAAACGTGAACTTTCTCCTTTTCCTTTTTGTTGTGTTCTTTCATTTTGTCGACTTGCCTGTCGACCTTTTTACTTCCTTCGCTATTGTTTTCTTCTTCCGCCTCGGTGATAATAACGCATAACTGATGTACTTTGGAGACGCCGCTGCTTCCCACGGCGAAGTCCTTTGCGTTGTTGTGCGTCTGGCATGCTCTTTCTTCTGAGTCGAAATTTTCCCGAATTTTGTCGCTTTCTGCGATTGGTGCTTTGTCGAAGCTGACCGGCGAGTTTACCTCGCTGGAAGAGTCTTCTGATGATTCCAACATTTCCTCTGTTTCGGGCTTGCTTGCCAACGGATCTGTTTTCGTCGAATCCGAGAGGCGGGATGAACCCGATGGCCCTATAATGATGCTCAGACTTCCAATGGTTAACTCCATCTCTTGATTTCCGTCGAGTTCTGAACTGCTGTTGGCTAAAAGCGAAAAAGCCGTCGAATTCATGCTTCCAACGCCCAGAGTCCCCATGGCCGGCGCCAATTGACGAGGGGTTAACTCGACAAATGTCCTAGATGAAGGACTTAGGATCGGGGAGATAGGGCGTCGGATGAACTCGAAGGTAAAGTTAGTCGAAATAGGTATGCGTCGAAAGTAAACTTGGGTGTTTAACCTGGCTTTCTTTCAATCTAGCCTACACCGTCCCCTCCTGGCCCCTATATATAGGTGGCCAGGTCTCGAGGATCGGGTAGGGTCCGATACAGATTACAATATCGACATACGGTAAAGACTCGTATTCGACTATCATTACAATTGGGCCTAGCTTAACGGGCCTCAGGGGTACTCAACATACGGGCTCTATTAACTATACCCTTGTCAGCCGGTGAGGATCTAAGAGTGCCGGTGAGGATCTAAGAGTGCCGGTGAGGATCTAAGAGTGCTTGTGAGGATCTAACCCTCAGAAATAGTTGAAATGTCTCTCTCTGTCTCACTTTCGTTACCCTCATCAGATCTGTTGCTGATGGACACCAAGACGGTGGCCGTGTCCACAGTGCTCATCGATCGTCTTGAAGCCATCGCCTACAACATCGCTGCAACCTACAACATCGCTGCGACGGCGCAGATCAAGCCTTCAATGTCGGAGCCTGCCGATGTCTCACTTCCGTTGCCCTCCTCAGATCTGTTGCTGATGGACACCAAGACGGCGGCCGTGTCGACAGTGGTCATCGATGCCAAGACGATTGAAGCCATCGCCTACAACATCGCTGCGACCTACAACATCGCTGTGACGGCGCAGATCCAGCCTTCAATGTCGGAGCCTGCCGATGTCTCACTTCTGTTGCCCTCCTCAGATCTGTTGCTGATGGACACCAAGACGGCGGCCGTGTCGACAGTGGTCATCGATGCCAAGACGATTGAAGCCATCGCCTACAACATCGCTGCGACGGCGCAGATCCAGCCCTCCTCCATGTCCGAGTTTGCGGATGGCGCAGATCCAGCCACCAAGACGGCGGCGGTGCCAAGAGTGGTTGCGAAGCCGCAGATCCAGCCGTTCTCCATGTCCGAGTTTGCGGATGGCGCAGATGACCACCCCTCAGCCGCCCGTCGTCCAGGCCCTTCTAGCCCATCGGTGCGCGGCCGTGTTCAACGCCGCAAATTGGGATAAATTATGATAAATTTGTATTTTTCAATTTCAATTTGGGATAAAATTGTTCGAACTACTACCTCCATCTCAAAAAAGCTTCTCCACTTTCTCGATGTGTCCCTGTACATCTGAATGTATGATTTGAATTCTATCCCAACTTGATTGGGAAGATTGATATGTATTTGATCCGAGAGGCTGGTACATGCTTTCACTTTTAGGATCCCTTCACTTTTGGAACTCATCCAAATTCACTTTTGGGATCCCTTCACTTTTATAAGATGTTCATGCATGCTAAAATTATCGCGCGCATTACTTAGCACAACTAAGAAATTGTGCGCCAAAATACAGTGGTTAGAGCCACACCAAAATACAGTGGTTAGAGCCACACCAAAATACAGTGGTTAGAGCCACACCAAAATACAGTGGTTAGAGCCATCTACTGAATAACAATTCTATACTATCTAAATCATCTACCACAACCACATAACTGCTAGGACAGGGATGACACCTAATAAAACTGCCCAGATGAATCTACTTTTCTCCTCTCCCATCACTTGAAGTTCATGTTCTAGATTTTCTACCACTTGATCAGATACGGCAAGATCTGTCTCAAGTGTCAACTTCTCCTTGCAAATAAGCTCTGAATTCTTCTTTTCTTCCTCCACAGTACGCTTCAGCTCGAATATCATCAGGTTTTTATGGGCCAATTCATCACCTAAATTGGCCACCTTCTCCTCCAAATCCATCCTCTGGCTACACCACTGGGTTGATTCATCTTGGTATGCAATGTACCATGGATCATCGGCTTGCCTGGCGAACTGTAACAATAATGGAAAAAAGAACAACTGAAATCACTCCAACAGGCCATGGCGGCACTTAAATTCAATGGTAGTACAAAGAGCAGAAGCTAGATACCTGCACTTCCGACGAGGTAGGAGAAGTAGAACGTGGCCACGACATGATCGAATCCCCACCCTCGCCGGTGTACCCGCTACGACCAGACATTGAGGACTATTTCGCACCTGCAAACTCCAATAAATTACGGGAACCGAATCGATTAGGGGGCGGGGGAGGCGGAAGCGGAGGTCTTACCAAGCTATACTACCAATTGGTGCGCCGAACAAATCCCGGTCGTCGTGGGCGGCGGATTTGCTTGCGGCGGACTTTCCTGCGGTGGGTACAATGCGTGCGGACGAAACAAGTGCTGGAGCCGTGGTTGACGTGCAGCGCCGCAGTCCGTCCGACGCCGCCGGGGGATAGAGCCAGCGGCGCGACGAGGCGCCGGCGATGGCTGCTCCATCCGAGGGTGGGGAACAGCTGCCAGCGGTTCTCCGATGACTAATGAGATACACAACACTAGGTTCCAGCCATGTTTAGCATAAGATTCACTTTAGATTAAGCTACAAAAATATTCACCTGCTGGGTCTAGCTTAAGAAAAAGGGCGACCCCAGCGGTCATTGGCTGAGGCGGCCCCACAGAGTGGCTCTATATGATTTTCTCTAAATAAATAGACGACCCCAGCGGTCATTGCCTGCGGAGGCCCCACAGAGCGGCAATATATGATTTTCTCTAAATAAATAGATGACCCCACACTACAAGAAATGTGTTGACTAGTGACGTTTTCATCATGACCCTAGAGAAAAGTGTCATAAAGTAGTGATGATTTTGTACCAGATCGTCATGGCCTAATTGGGGAGGCCACCAGCCCTAAAAATTACGACGATTTGAACCAGAAATGTCATAACTCAGTGGGCACAAAATCGTCATAACCTATCTCATGCAGCTTCAAACCTTATCCGGAGCCGCTTACGACGAAAATAGATCGTCATAACGATTATGATAATTTTAAAAGAATATTACAGGAGGACAGGTCATCAATTTTGCTTATGTGTCTTTCCTAGGTGTCACATTCAAGTTACATGTCATATTTCAACACTCAGTTTAGACTCACTGACAGATAGGACCCACTAACAGTGAACAGATGTTGACCTATTGACCTAATCTGACATGTGGGACCCAGTCCACTCCCAAGCTATAGGGCCAACCTCATATTGGGCTGCTGCTGTCCACTCGCGCGCCCCCAGCCCAACCGGGCTGCTGCTGTCCACTCGCGCGCCCCCAGCCCAACCCACCACGGCCTGCTCAGCACGCCCCCCATGGCCCAACCCTCCACGGCCCGCTCGCAACCCTCGACCGCTCGCAACCCTCCACGGCCATCGGCAAAAAGCATGCGTGCGAGGGGAGTCGAACCCTCGACCGAGCGCACCCCATCGAGCCACCTTGCCAATGAGCTACAGAACTGCTTGTGACATAGTATAGATATATATTGTATATAGCAAAGACATTAGGGTATCTAGATTAACAGAGCAGCCCAGCGGAGCCTGTGACTTAGCAAAAATTCGAAGCCCTCCTGTTAAGTTTTGGCGGAGGCGGAGGCGGCCTCCGGCGGTCGGAGGCGGAGGCGAGGCGGAGGCCTATGGCGGAGGCGAGGCGGAGGCGGTCGGTGCAGGTGCCCCATCCCCAGCGGCGGAGGTTGGTTCGGCGGCGGGCGGTGGATCTGCTGGAGCGCGTCGGCCCTCGCTCGGCGGATCTGCTGGAGCAGTGGGCGGTGGATCTGCTGCTGGAGCGCCCCTCCACGACGACCCCCCCTCGACGATGAGCCCCCATCGACGACGATCCCCCCTCCACCACGATCCCCTGCTCCCGGTCTGCACCCCCCTCTCGTCTCTCTCCCCTTTATCCCTTTTCTATAAAAATTACGAGCAAATTGACTAAATTTATGCCTTTTTCTTGCATTGTTGGAAGTGATTCATAGTGATTCGATTTAGTTTTGATATTCTTGTTGTTGTGTGTAATTAAACTCTATACCTTCTGTCACATCTGATTAGTCAGGAAGCTTGGGTAGAGACCTCCAAGATATGCTTGATGAATAGCTTGCATTGTGTTAGTGTTGTGGTTAATTATGCCTTCCCTGTGGTTAATTAGTTTTTGCATCCAATTTTCTGTAAAATGACAATCCCATGGCCTTACCAGGACCATGGTATGGATCCTGAAAAGTAGAGCTAGAAGGAACTGCTATAATTCCCATGACAACCACCAACATGAAACACTGAAAACCAATGCATCCAATTTTGCAAAAAAATTAACCTATGGTATATTGTGCACTGCTATAATTTCTTGTTATTTAAGATGATTGGAATACACATGCACCTGACCATTTAGATGAACCATAATTGCTTTACATTCCTAAAATAATCTTTAGCTGACCAAGTTGCATCATTTCTTGTTATTTGGCAGATGGCTGACAGAAGATGGATTACTAGTGGAGCTAGAAGGCTTTCCACTCAACATTTGAAGGGAGTGGAAGAATTTATGCAACATGTCTGCACAGTTTTTGCCAAGGATGTTGCCATTCTTTGCCCATGCTGCGCATGCCTGAACCGTTATCAACTACCTCAAGGAACAGTAGAAGATCATCTGCTCCTTAGAGGAATGGCCAGCACATATGACAGATGGATCCACCATGGAGAAACTTTAGATGCTGATCCTTCACATGCTGAACCAGATGCAGGGGCACACGGTGATAATGATGATACCATGGATTTTGTAGAAAATGTTCTGCAAGAGAATGCTGGGTTAGATGAGGAGGATGGCTATGAAGATGACAGGATTCCTGACCTATTCAAGGATCTGTATGACGCTGAAGACCGTGTTGATGGACAGAAGTCAATGTTTGCTGAGGTGTTAGAGGAGGCAAAGCGCGCAGCCCATGAAGGAGGTAAATTCTCAAGGTTTACATTCACCGTGAAGTTGCTCCATGTGAAGTCTTACTACCGGATCAGCAATGCTGCATTCAATGCCATACTCCACCTTCTGAACTTGCAATTCCCCAATAGCTCTGTTCCCAAGCATTATGATGAAGCGTTGAGTATAATCCGGAAATTGGGGCTTGGGTATGTTTCGATCCATGTCTGCCCAAATAATTGTGTCCTGTTTCGCAAGCAGTTCGCCAAGCATGACAAGTGCCCGAAATGTGATGCCTCTCGTTGGAAGGATGCAGATGGGAAAAGGAAGATACCGGAGAAGGTGTTGAGGCATTTTCCCTTGATTCCAAGGCTGAAAAGAATGTTCCTTTCCAAGAAGTCATCAGCGGAGGTACAGTGGCACAAGGTCAAGCGGCAACCAGTGGATAATGAACTCAGCCATCCAGCGGACGGAAAAGCATGGAAGGACTTTGACGACAAACATAAAAGTTTTGCCGCTGATGCAAGGAACATAAGACTTGGCATTGCAACGGATGGTTTTAATCCCTTCGGCAACATGAGCACATCATACAACATGTGGCCTGTATTTGTGGTGCCCTACAACCTGCCACCATGGGCTTGTATGGATCAGTCCAACTTCATGATGGCTCTACTGATCCCGGGTCCAAAATCTCCGGGAAAGGATTTCGATGTCTTTATGGAGCCCCTCATAGAAGAACTGCTACTGCTCTGGAAAGGTGTGCTTACGTATGATGCCCTGAGCCCCGTAAAGTTTGCTCTACGTGCTGCAATCATATGGTGCATCCATGATTTCCCGACACTGCACACTTTGTCGGGGAGGATCACAGCCGGTTATCAGGCGTGTGTGTGCTGTGACAAAGACCCTTGCTCGAAGAGAATCCGAAACAAGATCTGCTTTATCGGGCACCGCCGTTTTCTTCCTCCAAACCATCGTTGGCGGAGAAGCAAAGAATTCAATGGAGAAACTGAACCCCGCGAGAAGCTAGCGTAGTTCACTAAAGAAGAGCTGTAGCAACAACTTGAGAAGGTCAAGGATGTGAGACCAGGGAAGCTTCAAAAGAAAAGGAAGCGTGAGGATGGTCAATGTTGGAGCATGAGGTCTTCTTTGTGGGACCTGCCATACTGGGCAGATCTGAAGTTGAGGCATAATCTCGATGTAATGCACATCGAGAAAAACATATGTGACAATCTGCTTGGCACATTTCTGAACATTGAAGGAAAGTCAAAGGACACGGTTAATTCCAGGCTAGATCTAGAAGACATGGGAATAAGAAAAGAATTGCATCTACAGCCGGTTGAAGGTGGAGATTCATTTGAAATGCCAGAAGCATGGTATACAATGACTAAAGAAGAAAAGATTGCATTTTGTGAATTTATAAGAGCGGTGAAGTTTCCGGATGGATACGCCGCTAACCTTGCAAAATGTGTTTCTGCTGATGGATGCAAGCTTCAAGGACTGAAAACCCATGATTGTCACATCCTACTCCAAAGGGTTTTACCGGCAGGCCTGCGAGGAATGATGCATCAGGATATATATCAAGCGGTTGCTGAACTTGGAATTTTCTTTAGAGAGTTGTGCTGCAAAACACTGAAGATGGATGTGCTGCAAAGACTTGAAGCTGACATCCCAGTTATACTTTGCAAGCTTGAGAAAATTTTTCCCTCCGGCTTTCTTTGACGTGATGGTTCACTTGGCCGTGCATTTACCAGGAGAGGCAATGCTTAGAGGCCCTGTACAGTATGGTTGGATGTTCCCAGTAGAAAGAAGGCTGCTTACATGCAAGCGTTATGTGCGGAACACGGCCAGACCCAAGGGATCGATTGCCGAAGCATATGTCGTTGATGAGTGCTTGACATTTTGCTCGAGGTACTTTGACGATGTGGAAACAAGATGGAATCGCCCGGGCAGAAATAGAGAGCGGGATGATTCGCCAATTGGTGATGTATCTGTTTTTAACCATGGTGTGCACTTTCTCGGAGGGTCACAGTACTTGGAGGCTGGTGATGACTATGAGAAGATGGTTTGGTATGTGCTCAGAAGTTGCCCTGAGGTTCAGCCATATATCGAGTACGTCAACTCTTGTGTGCATTTTTCTTAGGTTGGAAGAAACACCTTTTTTCATGTCTGATGTTTGAATTAACCATTCTTGTTGGTCATTGCAGGCTGTGCAAGGAAGAGTTGAAGCAACAAGATGGTGATATCAATGTTAATAAATGGCTAGCAAAGGGATTTGCTAAGTGGTTTAAGACTCATGTGAGATGTTATACCTTGGAATCATCTGCCACATGATTTCTATGTGTGTTATTGATCACCTTTATTGTTTTTGCAGATTGGAAAGCTGCATGAGGAGAAGAAGGTTAGTGAGGACCTCTTTGCTTTGGCATGCGAACCGGATAGACGGGTAAGACTTTATTCTGCATGCATTGCTGACGGGGTCCGGTACCACACTGTTGACCGTGAGAAAAACCGGAAGACACAAAATAGCGGAATCGTTTCCGAGGGAGATCATGATGGTGAGGAGATTGACTTCTACGGTCAGCTCACAAGCATCATCAAGTTGCAGTACAACTCTAGCTTAGGTGTCCATCGGTCGGTCGTCTTATTTCGATGTGTCTGGTTTGATAATGGTAGTAAGAAGAAGATGGGTTTCAGAGATGATGGCTATTTCAAGAGTATTAATACTGCAAAGTGCTGGTACAAGAATGATCCATTCATTCTGACAACACAAGCAACAAAGGTATTTTATTTGCCAGACACAAGCTTACGTGGAGATTGGCGAGTGGTCCAAAGATTCCAACATAGGCATCTCTGGAGTGTGGCCGAAGCTGATATCGAGAAGGGTCCCGGTGATGGTGGACTATCATATCAAGATGAAGATGGCTCCACCGCAGTTCCGGTGCGACCCAATGATGCAAATGTGCTAACCAGAGCGCGAAGGGGCCAAGCATGTGTGCTCGTTGATGCCGCGGTTGTTGAAGGCATGAAGAAAAGAAGGGTGGAGGTAGTTATTGGTGGAGAAGAAAATGAGGACGGTGAAGAAAACGAGACTGATCATACAATGAATCAGTATTGTAGCGACGATGAAGAAAACATGACAGTGCGTCAAGTTCCTAATTTTCATCTCGATGATGATGATGAATAGCTTTTTGGAATATGTAAGGTAAATTATATCTTGCTTCCTGCCATTTTGGCAATGTGCTTTGCATATTGGATCATGTACACTTCTGAGCAAGTTCATTGCTTTGGTTTTTAGGTCTTGGCTTGCTGAAATGAATAAGCAGAGAGGAGGATCCTGAGAGGAGGTTGCAAAGCAAAAATGTGGTCTTGGCTGTGAAGTGAACTGGATGTTGTTGTGGTCTATTTGTTGTTTTTTTGCTTTCCATTTTGAAACCAGAGTGTTTGTGAGCTAATGATCATGATGCATTTGTATTCCCTGTTAAATCATTTCTGTGTTGTGTGATGATGAGCTAATGATCATGAGCACAGATTAGTGTTGTGTGATGATGTTTGAAATAATTTCTGTGAACCTCTTTGTATTGCTGTAAAATTTTGAGATGCATTTGTGCTGTGTGTACATTTCTGTGTTGTGTAGCAAAAATATTGTGAGGACTGGGACTCGAACCCAGAATCTCTGGCTATATTGTGATGTGTATTGCCAGTGAGCTATACAAGTGATCTTGTTAGATGTAGAAGTCAAGAATTTTATATGTTAACTTCTCTCTTTTTTTTCCCAAAAATTCAGAGGACTGGGATTCGAACCCAGCACCTCTGAATAGACAAACTGGGCATTGCCATTGAGCTACAATAGTGATCTTGTAAAACCTACGTTTCAGAAATTTTTATACATAACCTAACTCTTTTTTCTCTAACAAACTGTCTGTGTCATTCCCTCTCTCTTTTGTTAAACAAAGTCAGCACAAGAAATGCAAATGGATTACAGAAAGCATGTTCATAGTGAGCACAACAGACATTGCATAAATCCAAATGCATATTATAGAAGTCCAGATGGATCATTGCATAGTAGTTCAACACAATATAATTACATAGATACTTACAACTAGCAAAGATAACCTAGCCAACATTGGACCACCACCAACCAACCAAGAGAACCAAAATCTACCATCCCAGACAGTAGCAACCAACCAAGAGCAGCAAAATGCATCCCAAAACACCAGCAGCAAAATGCACCATCCCAGAACACCAGCAGCAACCAACCTAGACCATCAGCAACAAAGTTAAACGACCCTCTCAAGATAGATCCTCACACCTCTTCCTACAACACTAGTAGTGCGGCGGAACCAGAACAGGTAGATCTGTCCTGCCTTCATCCCCATCTTCTGCACTATACTGCACCAGAATGATGTTAGCATGATCCGCTTGTCCTTGCCCTTGCTCATCTTCATCAGGACTTCACCAAGAGCAAAGTCCCCATGCCCCGTGTTGAACACTTCCACCCATATTCCAATCTTCGATGAATATGGGCTGAGGCACAGCTTGCTGAAATCCTTTGTGAAGTACTGCAAATGGAAATGTAGCACAGATTTACCACTTGGAATAGACTAGAAAAAAATAGACTAGAAAGAAATGATATTTGTGAGAGAGGATGTACCATCTTTGCTTTGTCTTCAACAACCATGGCTTCGTTGAGAGTGCAAACATAGTAAGGTATGTAAGGCTCCATCTCAGCAACTCTATTTCTCAGAAACTGAGCTTGTGAAGCGGACAGGGCAACTATGTTGCCATAGCAGCAGAATGGATCAAACACCTCAAGAGGTCCCTCCGCGTCTGGACCTCGCCAGATAATCGTATCATCTCCACCAGCTTCATCTCCACCAGCTTCATCTCCACCAGCTTCATCTCCACTTAGTGAAACAAGGTCGATGATGTCATCATCCATGGTCACCTAATAAGCAGAGGAAGAAACATGTATGAATTATCCATGGTCATAAGCCAGATGGCAATAGGAAGACCAAATTAAACATGCTGAAAATGTTCAGATGCAATAGGAAGACCAATTGGTCATACTATTTAAATCACAAGTGTTAAATTCTCACTAAAAACAAAACAAAAAATGTTCAGATGCAAGGTATGGATGTCCTCTTTGTTTGCACTTAAAAGGCATATGCTAATTGGGTTGTTAAATAAGTGTCACTCAATCTAGTTGCTTAAGTGAGGTGGCACTCTGTGTTTGATCCTTTTTCTTATCCTTGTCCTGATTGTATCCCAATTAAGCTGGATAAACACAGGCATGATCCTGTGGAAATCAAAGCTCCTCCACAACCAGTACTAATTAAAACGTGCTTAAACACAATGTATGTACAGCCCATCATTCTAATTTGGAAGGAACAAGTAAACAGAAACTGCTTAAGATAGATAGATTGATGGATGGTGCCCATCATTCTAAACACAATATATGTAAGCAACATCTGCTTAAGAAACCTCTCTGCACGCAAGTAATACTAAGAAATTGCAGCAATCTGGAAGGAACAATATATAAACAGAAACTCCAGATTTTTTCCATTAATTAGATAGATAGATTGATGGATGGTGCTATCAAAGGCTTAATCAGCACGTCAACGCCTCCTCCTCATCTACAGAGGACATGTACATATGCTACCAGAATTAAAACATCAGACCATAATTAAGCTATGAGAACCCATCCTCTCTCAGCAGCCAATCCTATACCTCTATAGAAATCAAATCTGCCCGCAAGAAACACGCAAATCTACCAAATCCGTCTGTGCATAAGAAATCTAATCTAAACCCTAATCTACCAAATCCGTCCATAAGAAATCGAATCTGGCAGCAAGAAACACGCAAATCTACCTAATGTACCAAATCCGTCCGTGCTACACACAAGTTTCGTATTTTTTGATTTTTTTTTGAATCCGTTACGCCCGTTTCAAAACGCGGCCAAAACGGCCGGCGCTACCGTTCTTATCTAGGGGTGGAATGATGCAAATATTTCCATGGATCTCCCATGAAATAACAACTTTTGAATCTTAAAATGATTTTTTCATAAAATCATGAGCAAACTATGAGGCACCTGCAGTTCAAATCGGGCTCCGTTCCTGCTAAATCGGCACAAAGTTGCCTAAATGTTGAAAAATACACACAAATGGTATGCCATGCAAATTATTGGTGAAATGTACATAAAATGTGGTCTAGTACTTTTGAAAATTGATGGGCTCCAGTTATCAAAGCTAGTTTTGGTAGTTGCTTCACAAAAAACCCTAGTTTCGGCACTCCGAAAATGGAAAATGGTTTTTCTACACGGTAAAATTGAAAACTCCTATGGACAACATTGTTTGCCATTCTAAGATGCACATGTGTGCCCATTTTGGAAAAATAATTACAAACTATGCCATGCACGTGGCCATAACATTGGTCGTTTGCCCTAAAACCCATGAATCTTCGTACAAGGTAGCTCATTTCTGAGAACACTTTTTCAAGATACTTGCAATATCTCAAGTTTGTTATTTTTCCTAGATGCTAGGCCACAAAACATGACAAAGTGTGCAAGTTTCGTTTTTTTTGATTTTTTTTTGAATCCGTTACGCCCGTTTCAAAACGCGGCCAAAACGGCCGGCGCTACCGTTTTTATCTAGGGGTGGAATGATGCAAATATTTCCATGGATCTCCCATGAAAAAACAACTTTTGAATCTTAAAATGATTTTTTCATAAAATCATGAGCAAACTATGAGGCACCTGCAGTTCAAATCGGGCTCCGTTCCTGCTAAATCGGCACAAAGTTGCCTAAATGTTGAAAAATACACACAAATGGTATGCCATGCAAATTATTGGTGAAATGTACATAAATTGTGGTCTAGTACTTTTGAAAATTGATGGGCTCCAGTTATCAAAGCTAGTTTTGGTAGTTGCTTCACAAAAAACCCTAGTTTCGACACTCCAAAAATGGAAAATGGTTTTTCTACACGGTAAAATTGAAAACTCCTATGGACAACATTGTTTGCCATTCTAAGATGCACATGTGTGCCCATTTTGGAAAAATAATTACAAACTATGCCATGCACGTGGCCATAACATCGGTCATTTGCCCTAAAACCCATGAATCTTCGTACAAGGTAGCTCATTTCTGAGAACACTTTTTCAAGATACTTGCAATATCTCAAGTTTGTTATTTTTCCCAGATGCTAGGCCACAAAACATGACAAAGTGCGCAAGTTTCGTATTTTTTTGATTTTTTTTGAATCCGTTACGCCCGTTTCAAAACGTGGCCAAAACGGCCGGCGCTACCGTTCTTATCTAGGTGTGGAATAATGCAAATATTTCCATGGATCTCCCATGAAATAACAACTTTTGAATCTTAAAATGATTTTTTCATAAAATCATGAGCAAACTATGAGGCACCTGCAGTTCAAATCGGGCTCCGTTCCTGCTAAATCGGCACAAAGTTGCCTAAATGTTGAAAAATACACACAAATGGTATGCCAAGCAAATTATTAGTGAAATGTAGATAAAATGTGGTCTAGTACTTTTGAAAATTGATGGGCTCCAGTTATCAAAGCTATTTTTGGTAGTTGCTTCACAAAAAACCCTAGTTTCGACACTCCGAAAATGGAAAATGGTTTTTCTACACGGTAAAATTGAAAACTTCTATGGACAACATTGTTTGCCATTCTAAGATGCACATGTGTGCCCATTTTTGAAAAATAATTATAACTCCTATGGACCACATTGTTCATATCCACTTCACAAAATTTCACATTTTAATCCATATAAAATAGAAAAAAGAATAGTGCCAAAATTTCCCCCCAAAATTTCCCTCCTATTTCTCCCGCCAGGAATTCCAGATCTGGATCTGGTTCACTTTTCAGATGAAATGACGCAAATAACCTCATCGTTGCTACCCAGCAGAACTGATAAAGCAGGGGCATTTTCGTCAAACCACGTGAGAAGCTTCTCCACCACATCTTCCACCGTCCCCTCCACCACATCCCCTCCACCACATCCACTCCACCACAGCCGCAAACCCTAATCGACGGCGACGCGCGCGGCGAGCTCCGGGGATGGAGACGCTCACGGCGAGCGCCGGGGACGGAGACGCTCGCAGCGAGGGCCGGGACAGAGACGCTCGTGGCGCGGGCCACACGCGCTCGCGGCGACGGCGAGTGTGCACGAGCTTGCAGCGACGCATCTTCAGTTCAGGCTAGTTTTTCCATTGATCTCCCTGCCCCCTCCTCCCCACCCCCAACCTCCATGTTGTTTGGATGCGGCGTTGCTTACGGCCAGATTGGGTTGATTAGGGTTTAGGTGCGCGTTGCTTACGGCCAGATTGGATTCATTTGCTTTCTTATGGACGGATTTGAATTCTTTCGCCCAGATTTGGTTGATTACGGCCAGATTTTGCTGATAACTACAAGATTCGAGTAGAAATCTCCTCGAGTTTTTTCTATATCATCGCAGCAAGTATAAATCTACATCTGTCGCTTCAAGTTGCAATCTAAATGAATAGATGGTACTGTGTTAGGATTGGTGCACTGTAATTGAATAATCTCTAAATGTTACCATTTTTCTATTTCTGTATGAATAAATGAATAGATGGTATTGTATTAGGATTGTGCTGCATATGCAATTATTGTAGCCTGCTCATTGAAGCATATAGAAGCATGCTCACTGAACCATATTAAAGCATGCTCATTCAAGCATATAGAAACATGGTAATTGGAACATATATAAGCTTTTGCTCCTGTCCTCTGTCTCTAAATTATCTACATGAATTATCTATTTGAATTCAGATTAATGAATTAGTCTTCCTTGTTCATGTCCTCTGTCTTCAAATTATCTACATGAGTGACATGAAACATATTAAAGCATGCTCATGGAATGAATAGAATGTTTTGTGCAGAAACAAGTCTTTGCATTTTGCTCATATTAATTCCTTGCATAATATCTACATGAGCACCATTCTTCTACTTCACTTGTTATCATGCTCTCATTCATCATGCTCACTGCAATTTTGGTTCTGTTATCTAACTACATCTCTCTTCTAGGTAAGTGGCAAAGGAATTTGCAAGTTAATCAGAGAGAAACGTAGCGATCAGCCAAGAGGAAGCAGTAAGATAAAGAGGTGGGTTGCTGTAGTTGTCCTGTAGGATGTAGGATGTTTATGATTCCTTGCTCCTTGTTTCTAATTCATGGCTGTCCTATTTTGCAAGGCATTGGGTCAACCTAACCAACGCATATCCATCCCCTCAAGATCAGCAATGACCAAGAAGACAAGGAGGAAGCAGTTGATTGGTATGCATCATCATCCTTGTGTTCTTCTACTTATCTGAATATGCTGCCTATCCTTGTTACCTTGTATGGGTGCATCTTAATCCTTGTGTAGGCTGATATGCATCATGCTCGTGTTTGTCTATCTGAATGTGCTGCCTATCCTTGTTACCTAGTATTGTATGCATCTTAATGCTTGTGTTGGTTGATATGCATCTTGCTCCTTGTATTTGTCTACTTATCTGAATGTGCTGCCTATCCTTGTTACCTAGTATGCGTCTTACTTGTGTTGGTTGATAACTTGATATGCATATTTCTCCTTCAATGATGTCTAGTTTAGCATTGATACATAGTAACTGAAACACATTGCTGTGATCTGATTGGCATGAGTAATTGAGTTGTACCTTCTTTATGTAATCTATCTTTTAGGAGTTAACTAGGAATTAATTGCATATAAAATATGCTAGATTGAGGAACCATTCATCTAATGGTGACCTTTTCTTACGCATGTAAAGAAGCGCCGCTCACTGAATATGAGATGGGTAGGGCTAGGACCATGATGCGGAACAACCAGATATTTCAGTCCCTTGGAATCGGTGCAATAGTATCAATGATTAGGAAGTCAAATGATCAAGGTAGTACTATTACTAGTGAAGAATCAGCATCTGTCATCACACAAGGCGAGAGCTCATACTACAATCCTAGAGACGATGAAGATAGTGATGAGGAGGAAGTTGACGACAGTGTAGTGGAGAAGGATGTTAAGGTGCAACCTCTTATCTTGTTTGGAGGGGTGGTGTACTTGTTTGTTTGCTTGTTTTTTCTTTCGTTCTGCACACATTTTCCTAGCCTGTGATCTGATGCTTTGTCATTGCTGTTTATATGAGGTTGTCAAGGTTTCTAAGAAGAAGAGTTACGTGAAGAAAATAACCAAGAGGAGAAACAGCCCAGAAACATCTACTACAATGGCCCCAGGAAGAATTTTTGCTGTTCCTCCAGAAGGGACAAAAAGAATGTTGGAAGTTGACGAGGCTCCTACCGTTCGGGTCACCAGGAAGAAAGCAAAGGAGAACACTGCAACCAACAATGAGCAAGGCTCGCTGCACAACGATGTGGAAAGCTCGCTGCACAAGGATGTGGAGGGCACGCCTCACAGGGATGTGGAGGGCACGCCTCACTGGGATGAAGGAAGCACTAAACGCATGCAGCTCAGCCCTAACGCAAATAATGCTGACACTTTTGAAGAGTCTAACCAGACAGCGCATGCTGAAGGCAAGTTCCTGTACTGCTGTTCTTTTTACTAGTTCCCTTTGTAAATTTAAGCTATGCATGTATGCTTGCCCTGCTTGCCTCGATTGAAGTTTGCTTGTGTCCTCTTCAGGTACTTATGATGTTGTGGTGGTCAGGAACTACAGAACTGGCGCAGGGTTGGAAAGGCTGACCAAAGGTCTTGGTTCTAAGGTCAGAATCGAGATTTCCGAAGGGATGAAACGCCCGGTGAAGCATGTCCAGGCTGCTAAGCTTGCATCAGAGTGTGGCCTGATTGCAAGAAGCCATCTTCTAATACTTCCTCACTTCAAAGAGTACAACAAGGACAAGAATCTTGTTAAAGACTTCATTGGAAAATTTTCTGTAAGCAACCTTCTTTGCTACTTTGAAAGTGTTCTTAGTTCTTTGCTACACATGTTTGGGTTACTGATCTTGTCTTTGCTTTCTCTGCAACCTTTGTAGGCTAACTTTGAGATGGATACTGGATCAAAGGTCATTAAGGATGCGTGCACTGATATCCTGAAGACTATCTGTAGGATCAGACGCCACTATCCCAAGAAGGAGTTTTTTGATCAAGTAGAAGCAAGTAAAGTCAGCATCAAGTCTCCAGTTAAATACTTGACTGATGAAGAATGGCAAGCTCTGGTCAAGGTGTGGTCAAGTGCAAAACACAAGGTTTGTTTGCATATTGCCTTATCTTGCCCATTCAACCTGCTTGGTTTTCTTTATTGTATGTAAATGATGATGAGATGTGCTCATATGTAGGAGACCTGCAAGAAGAACAAGGCTAATCGAACAAAAGTCAAGTTTGGGCAGAAAACTGGTTCACGATGCTATATTGCCCATGTGCATGCAATTGTAAGACAACACTATTTTTATTTAGTTGCTTGTAATTATTGTCGCAGAAACTTATGGTTTCGTATCTTTAAAACTTTTCAGAAGGAGGAAAGGAAGGTTGAAAACCTAGATGCAGTTGAAATGTTCAAGGCCACCCACTACAGTGCGAAAAATGGCTTCTCGGTGGATGTCGAAGATGCTATAGTAAGTGTCTGATCTCACATTTGCATTCTTGTTTGTGTGGTTACATCTCAGTTGAACACTTCTGTTGTTGCATACTATCTGGTTATTGCAAGATAGTGTTGCTTTGAGCAAAGAAACTTGATTGAGCTGTACTATAGTAGATTATGTTGTTATTTAGCACTTGTTTTGGCCAACAGCAAACTTCCTTACCTGATGACATGCTCTAAAATTAGTAGGGGCTAGGCAAACTAAGATGAAATCCAAAGTACTTCACTTATATTGCTATTATCTGCTTATAAACAATGCCCTTGGGATTAATGCTTCATGTTTTCTTCAGTTTCCATGCTTTTGTGCTCCTTCTGTTAATAGTTGACTGCTAATATAGTTCACTTCTGTGCTCCTTATTTCAGGCTTCAATTGAAGAAATCATGTCTGCACCTGTTCCAGAAGGTGAAGCACCAAAGTCCGCTGTGGAGGTTATTTCTAAAGTTCTTACCGAGAAGTGCCCATCAAACACATTCCTGAAGAATGTTGGCCTGGATTCAACCTCTGGCAGCAAGTCCAGCAAGACCAATGCTGCAGTTACTGCTCATGTCCATAATCTGGAATAGCAGCTCGAGAGGTCGCAATGTGAAAGTGAAGTGATGCGTGAAGAAATGGCTGCCATGAAGAAGAAGGCCGAAGAAGCTGAAGCTGCACAAGCGGAACGTTTCGAGCTGCTTCTCAAGAAGACGGAAGAGAGCGATGCGAGGCTGGCTTCCATGGTTGCTTTGTTGACAGGTAAACCTGCTGGGAATTAGTGGGCATCTGGTTTGGTGCTCATCTGTGGAAGATTGTAGTTTTTTGGTAGTTGTTAGAATGCTGAACGTGTGTTCCATGGCATCCAGTACTGCTGTGCTAAACTTGTGCTCCTGGGTGTTTTGGTACCTGTGCTCCTGGGTGTTTTGTACTCCTGTGCTAAACTTGCCCTAGGAAGCTTGCTGTTAAGCTATATATGAATGATGGAAATTTGAATTCCTGTGTGTTGGCAATTTGAATGATGAATGTGCTGTAATTTGCAATTTATGCAAAATCCTGTATTTTTTTCTTGCTTATTTCAAATTTCTGAAATGCATCCAGTAAGATAACAGGCCAGAAGAAAACAGGCCCAAAAGTTATTGGACCCAATAAGAGGCCATGGCCTGGCTTCAAAAAAGCCCGATTCAAAAATGGAAAATATTTGAAAATGGCCTAAAACTTTACTGGACCTGATGCTATATGGGCTGTAAAGAGGCCTAGGCCCACAATATAATACCCGAAATAATTCGAAAAAAAATAAAAAAAGTGGATGAAATAAGTGAAATAAGCAGTAAAAAGGCCAAGGCCCATAAATGAAATGGGCTTTATAAAGGCAAAAGCCCAAAAGAAAAAGGTAAAAATCAGAAAGCAATTCTATCAAAAATGGCAAAGGCCCAGAAAAAATTGTTAGAATTACTGGGCTTGGCCCATGTAGATCTTCCAGATGGACTGGGCTAATTTTGGTTATGACCATATCAAAATCGTCACAATGCCTGCCACGTGGCTGACACATCGGATTGCTGATGTGTCATCCCCAAATTGGTCATGACGGTACTAAATCGTCATAACCGTTATGACGGTCCAAAATCGTCATAGCCGGTTATGACGATTTCTCCAGGATCGTCACGTTCGGTCATCAACGATGCCCCGTTTTTGATGATGATTTTTTCGTCATAAAATCGTCACAAATCAACCATTATGACGATTTTGTGACGAATTTTGAGCGTCAGAAATCAACACATTTCTTGTAGTGCCACTGGTCATTGGCTGCGGCAGCCCCACAGAGCGGCCCCATTGGTCATTGGCTGCGGAGGCCCCACAGAGCGGCAATATATGTCTTTTCCTGAAAAATACACGACCCCACTGGTCATTGGCTGCGGCAGCCCTATAGAGCAGCCCCATTTGTCATTGGCAGCACCGCGTATACAATCAGGAAATAAAACGGCCCACACGTCAGCGATAGATGGATGGCTGCTCCGACGTGTCTCCTGACCCTACCCGTCAGCACCATTCAAAAGCATCGGTCAATTCACAACCACCGCGGCTCCCTAGCCGTCACCGGTAACGGTCAAGGCCTCTGACCAGACCGCAACCCTCCCGTCCGAGCGTCTGCGAGGGGTTTCAAACTAGAGCGAGGGGAAAACTGAGGAAAAACTAAGCGGCTGGGGAAAACTGAGTACAACTAACAACCTGAGGGCACGAAAATAGAAATCCCTAGATACTAACATCAATATGCCACTCTAAACAATTCTCCAATGGAAAACAAACACTAATCATGCGTAGGGCTACGAAGCACTCCTCAAAGTCCGTATTTCCCCAAACTAGATTGCCCCACATTATCACCATGAACGCACTAGATGGTTCCAAAAAACACCAACAATTCATAGAGACATTAACCAAAAAGACACACATGATGCGCACACTGTCACCGTCACACCATGATACAAGGTATCTCCGGAGATTACAATAATAAAGCACGGGAGTAGCATAATATATGAATAATAGCATCTACCAATTCAACTAGATACAAAGCTCACAATCACATAAAGATCACATAATGGGAGAGAGAGGTGAACCACATAGCTACCGGTAGAGCCCTTAGCCCCAGGGGAGAACTACTCCCTCCTCATCATAGGAGACAACAACGATGATGGAGATGGCGGTGAGGTCGATGGAGATGGCGGAGACGGCGATGGAGACCGATGGAGACGGCTCCGGGGGCACTTCCCCGTCCCGGCACGGTGCCGGAACAGAGAGTTCTGTCCCCCGAATTTTGTCTTCGATAGCGGCAACGCTGCGGAACTTTACTGGGAAAAATGCCGATTATTTTAGGGTTTTCCGTCAGGAGGCTCTTTATAGGCGAAGGGGCGTCGTCAGGAGTGGACCAGGGGGGTCTCACCATGGGTGGGCGCGGCCAGGGGCTGGGCCGTGCCCCCTCATGGTGAGGCTGCCCTCTGGCCCCCCTCCGGCTCTCTTTCGGTCCACGTCCTTCGCCCGGGAAAAATAGGAGTTTCGGTCTTCGTTTCATCCAATTCCGAGAATATTTCCTGTGTAGCTTTTCTGAAACACAAAAACAGCAGAAAACATGGAACTGGCACTATGGCATCTTGTCAATAGGTTAGTTCTGGAAATCGCATAAAAACGCCACGAAGTGTAAACAAAACATGAAGCAAATGGTGTATAACAAGCATGGAGCATTAAAAATTATAGATACGTTTGAGACGTATCAGCAGCCAGGCTTGGGCCGCACCCCCTAGTGGTGAGGTGGCATGGTGGGTCCCCCTGAGGTCTCCCAGGTGCCTCTCTGCCCCATTTTTGATATAAAAATTTAAAAATATTTTTCTGGAATTTTTCGAGAAACTTTATTTTTGAGGATTTTCTAGAAAAATGATAAGAGAATAAAAATCGGGAAAACGAAGATGGAACGATAGAAAGCAAATCCAACCCAACCTTGCAGCAGCTCTAAGATATTCTAATATGGAACTAAACAGCGGAAACAAAAATGAACAAGGTAGAAACAAAAGTAAATGCGGTGAAAACATAGTTTTGTTCATTTGAAAACTGCTTTGTTAACAAGGTTGATCAGGTCTTGTTACCAAACCACTTTTCTATGAAGCAAAACTTTGCATTTCACTAAATAATTATGTTACCTGAACCTTGATAGTCATAGTCCCAATCATAACAATTTGATATTCTTCTTTGGGCTTTGGCTCTGAACAAATAATTTGGCCAACTCTGATGGTCTCAATATTCTTGATTGAATTTAGAGCATATTTTCTATCAATCTTCTTGGGAAAATAGACCGTGTGCTCTTTATCATTGACATTAAAAGTTACTTTCCCTTGGTTACAATCAATAACAGCACCTGCAGTATTTAGAAAAGGTCTCCCGAGAATAATAGACATGTTGTCGTCTTCCGGCATTTCCAACACAACAAAGTCAGTCAATATCAAGCAATTATTAGCAACTTGAACAGGAACATTCTCGTATATACCAATAGGAATAGTAGACTTATCAGCAATTTGCAAATATATATCAGTCTATATCAAGTCTCTAGATCAAGTCTCTTATAGAGAGAGAAAAAGGCATCACACTAACTCCGGCTCCCAAATCACATAAAGCAGTTCTAACATAGTTATTTTTAATAGAGCAAGGAATATTTGGTATACCTGGATCTCCAAGCTTCTCTGGAACTTTACCATCAAAAGAGTAATTAGCAAGTAAAGTGGAAATTTCCTCACTAGGAATCTTCCTTTTGTTAGTAACAATATCTTTCATATACTTTGAATAAGGAGGCATTTTAATAGCATCAGTCAAAGGAATTTGCAAAAATAAAGGTCTCATCCATTCACAAAACCTGTTGTAGTGTTCTTCTTCCTTGGATTTGTGTTTCTTACCAGAAAAAGGCATTGGTTTCTGCACCCAAGGTTCTCTCTCATTACCATGCTTGTTGGCAATGAAGTCTTCCTTAGTGTACTTTGTATTCTTAGGAAGCTTTTCTAGTTCCTCTTCAACTTCTTCTTTATCAGAAGCATTACCACTTTCGGTTTCAGCATCAGAAATAGAAACACTATTAGGATCCTTACCTGTTTCAGAAGATTCCACAACTGCTTTGTGCTTCTTCTTCTTTTTCTTGGAAGGATTACTATCACTTGTAGCACGTTGAGAATCCTGCTCGATTCTCTTAGGATGCCCTTCAGGATATAAAGGATCTTGAGTAGTAGCACCACCTCTTGTGTGTATTTCACACGCTTGTTTTCTCTTGCAGCATTAACTAGCAAATCTTTTTGCACCTTGGTAGGCTGATCAATTTGAGCTTGAACCATTGAAAATGTTTAACAAGCATCTTCACATCATTGGAGGTTCTCTCCACAATATCCTGCAACTTGTTAATAGCTCTAGAATTTTTCAACAAATGATTCTGCACTCTCTTACTAAAATTATGTTGCTTAACAATAAAATTATCGAACTCATCTAAGCATTGATCAGGGGGTTTAGAGTAAGGAATATCTCTATTATTAAAGCGTTGGAGAGAGTGTACCTCAATAGTAGATGAGCGAGAGATTGGCTTACATAGTTCTTCTATAGGTGGTAGATTCTTCATGTCTTCAGATTTAATACCCTTATCCTTAAGAGATTTCTTGGCTTCTCTCATTATTTCATCATTTAATTCAATTATCCCTCTCTTTTTTGGTGTCGGTGCTGGCATTGGTGCTGGCGCTGGTGTTGGCTCAGCCATAGGCCAATCATCATAATTCCGGCTTATTTTAGCCATTAATTCTTCAGCTTCAGCTGGAGTCTTTTTCCTGAAAACACCACCAACACAACTATCCAAGTATGTCTTAGATTCAATGGTTAGTCCATTATAAAATATATCAAGGAGTTCATTTTTAGGCAATGGCTCTCCAGGCAGTACTCTAATTAAAGAGCAAAACCTTCTTCATGATTCTGGTAGTTTCTCTCCTTTTTCCTGCTCAAAGTCAAAGATTTTCTGCAAAGCAGCATGTTGAGCACTAGCAGGAAAATATTTATAAAAGAAAGTGTTAACCAAAGCAATAGGACTATCAATAGATCCAGGAGACAAATTATTAAACCAAGCTTTAGCTGCACCTTTCAATGAAAAAGGGAAAATCTTAGCAACAAGGTACATACGCAGCTTAGTATCATCAGAAAACAAATTACTCAAAGAAGAAAGCTCATTCATGTGCTCCATAGCACTCTTACTTTTAGTACCACAGAAAGGTTCTTTCTCAACAATAGATATATAAGATAAATCCAAAGAGAAATCATAGTCCTTATCACTAATATGTATGGGAGAAGCAGCAAACTTAGCATCAGGAGATAACTTGTATCTAACAACACGTCTTGCATAAAGATCTCTAATAGCATCAGCATCACTAGTAGTATGAGTTTCATAAATAAAATCGTCATCTAACTCAACATAAGCATCATCAAGATCGTCACTAGGGTATTCCCTAGACTCAGGTGAACTAGCAGGTGTAACAGTAGCGTTCCCTATTTGCTTAGCTCTAGAAATTGTAGCATCTAAAAAGGAACCTAACGAACCACTCTCATCAAGCATAGTAGAAGCATCATCAAAACTATCAGTAGCATTTTCAAACTCAGCAGAAGAAGTAGCATGTGCATGCGGTGGTGTAAGCAACTTACTCATAACAGATGGCGAATCAAGAGCAACAGAGGTGTTCAGAGTCGTACCTCTTCTTGTAGTGGATGGCAATATAGGAAACTTTCCATCATGAGGTTTACCCATGATGAATGGATTGCAGCGAACAATATGAATCCCAAGTGAATTTACAAATAAAGCTATGCTCCCCGGCAATGGCGCTAGAAAATAGTCTTGATGATCCACAAGTATAGGGGATTGCAACAGTCTTCGAGGGAAGTAAAACCCAAATTTATTGATTCAATACAAGGGGAACCAAAGAATATTTATAAGACTTGACAGATGAGTTGTCAATTCAGCTGCACCTGGAAACAGACTTGACCACAGCGGTTTATTAGTAGCAACAGTTTTATAGTGGTGATAGTAGTAAAATAGTAGCAACAATAATAAAGTAAAGACAGTAATAATAGCAATAGTAACAGTAGGATCAAATATTGTAGGCATAGGGATAGATGTACGAGCGTTGCATGGATAAGATAATTCATAAAATCAGTGAGACATGGGCAATTGCAGATAAATAAAGATAAAGCATCCTAGTACTAAACAACCATAGGCATGTGTTCCGTATATAGTCATGCGTGCTCGCAATGAGAAACTTGCACGACATCTTTTGTCCTACCAGCCTATTTGCAGCAGGGCCTCAAGGGAATCTACTGGTAATTAAGGTACTCCTTTTAATAAAGTACCGGAGCAAAGCATTAACACTCGGTGAACACATGTGATCCTCACATCATAGCCATCCCATCCGGTTATCCCAATTGTTGTCACTTTGGGGCCTCGGGTTCCGGACAACGATATGTGTATACAACTTGCAGGTAAGATCATCAACAATAAGTATCATCATAAAACAATAACAAGTTCAGATCTGAGATCATGGCACTCGGGCCCAAAGTGACAAGCATTAAGCACAACAAGTTGCAACAATGTCATAAGCACTAACAATAGATACTAGGCACTATGCCCTAACAATCTCATAGCAAATTACATGAATGATCTCATCCAATCCCTACCATCCCCTTCGCCTACAGCGGGAATTACTCACACATGAATGGGGGAGTCATGGATGGTTGATGGAGTGACATCGGTGATGATGGTGATGAAGATCTCCTCCAAATCCCCATCTCGGCAGGGTGCCAAAATAGAGTTTCTGGTTCCGAATCGCAGTTTCTGATGGTGGCGGCGTAGCGGAAGTCTATCTGGTAAAAACGCTGAACCCCCTCTCCTTTCAGGTCAGAGGGTATATGTAGGCGGAAGGAGGGGTCGAGGCGATGGCCGAGGTGGCCTCACCACAGGTGGGCGTGGCCAGGCCTGGGCCGCGCCCCCTGGTGATGAGCCTGGCTCCCAGCCCCTCTCCGTCTCGTCTTTAGGCTCCGTGGGTCTTCTGGTAAAATAGGAATTTTGCAGTATTTTTCGGGATTTTTCCTGAAAGTCAGATTTCTGCACAAAAACAAGACACCAGGGCAATTCTGCTGAAAACATCGTTAGTCTGTGTTAGTTGTATTCAAAACACACAAATTAGAGGAGAAACAATAGCAAAAGTGTTCGGGAAAGTAGATACGTTTTGGACGTATCAATACGCTTAATCCTTTGTTCACAGCAAACCGGTGAGATTGAAAACCTCACTATGAGTTGGGACAAAGTACTTGGTTGTGTTGTGTGCAGGTTCCACATTGCTACTGGTGAAAAGCTACACGCCGACAAGTTTTCTGGCGCCATTGTCCGGAGTGTTGCAAAGCTAGCGAGCATCAACCTTTGGAAGTTTGGTTCTTTCTCCTACTAGTTCGATAAACCTTGGTTTCACAACTAAGGGAAGACTTGCTGCTATGCTCATCATAACCTTCTCTTGGGGTTTCCAACTGGGCGGTTATATATATATAATTCCTACATCAACACCACACCACCAACAAGTTTTCTGGCGCCGTTGCCGGGGAGAAAGAAGATTTCTGCTAGGGGAGTCTCTCACTTCCAACCTTTTACTTTGTTATTGTTTTGCTTTATTTTATTTTTGCTTGCATCATTTTATCAAAAATACAAAAAATAGTTCCTTTTATAGTTGGTATTCCGTTACTTTTACTTTTAGTTCATTATGTTGTTCCCTAAGTATGCTCTGGAGGGCCTTACAGTAGGTAGTGGTTCTATAATTGGGAAAGGTAACATCGAGGAGTTCTTTAATCATGTTAGTATGCATAAAGATGTTGAGGATAGATATTTAGTTGAGCTTGCTCCTAGTTATGAAGTTGTTGCTGCTTATTTAGTTCACATGTTGGAGGCTAGGTTTGTTAAGCATAATCCTTTTAACCAACAAATGTTTCTGAAGCTTTATGATATCGAAGACTCCGAAAAGAAAGATTTTATTTTGGAGACTTTGCGTAAAGAATTTAGAGATGTTGTTATTGAAGCTAGGAAAGTTTTTGAGCGTTTTAATATGCTTGGCTCACGTGTAGAGGTTGTTGGTACAAACAAGGAAGAAATCAAAGTACCAATACCTTGCAAACTCGTAGGATTGCATAAAGCTTTGGAAAAGAATTTCGATTGGATTGTTCCTGAAAACCCTTTTGATGAAAGTAGTGAACCAAAGAGTGTTCATAAGGGATCTTCAAAAACTCATTTGGATACAATTCAATTCATTGTTGAAAAGACTTCTGCAATTGATCTTAATGCCTCATTTGAAAATACTTGATTTCCACTTTCTGCGCCTAGCTCAAAGGCGTTAAAGAAAAGCACTTTTGGGAGATAACCCAATGTTTTCTTTTCAATACTTTTTCTTTTATTTGAGTCTTAGAAGTTATTACTACTGTAATGACTTCTCCTTATCATTTTTATTTCGTTGTTGTGCCAAGAAGAACCTCTAATTTGAGGGAGGTAAGATTTGGGGAAGTTGTTGTCCTGAAACAGATTTTTGTGCTGCACCGTAAAAATTTGTGAAAATTCTTAGGATATCTTTTTGATCTGCGATTTATTGTGCATATGCCCCAGGTTATTTCCAAACTTTTATTAGTTTTGCACTTTTCGATTTGAGCAACATAATGTCCTCGAAAAAATTGATCTTTGTCAGCTGTTCTGTTTTGACAGATTCTGCCACTATTTGTGTTTGCCTCTCGATTGCTTTCTTTTTGAGTTCTTTTGATCACGGAACTTTTGAGGGAGTTGCTACAGTAGCTTATGCTTTAATGGATGGTATATTTGAGTTTGAAACTGAACCAAAAGGGTAGATTTACTATCATGCTTATACTAATATTGCTAATAGAATTGTGTGAAGTTTTGTATGAAGGAAGTTTTCAAGTGTAGGGAATGGAGAGTGATGAGATGAGATGAAGTATGGACAAAAGCTCAAGCTTGGGGATGCCAATGTCACCCCAAGAAATATCCAATAGGTACAAGCGTCAAAGCTTGGGGATGCCCCAGAGGCACCCCTTCTTCATCGGCAAAAATCAGGTCACCTTTCAAGACACTATATTTTTATTGCTTCATGTATTATGCGTTTTTATTGGAGCGTCTTTACTTTTGCTTTCAGTTTTCTTTTGTTTTATTTTCTGCAATAAATGGTTAGACCCCAACAAATTTCTTTTGGAGAAGACGCACTTCATTTTTCATTGACAAGAGCACTCTAGTTTTCACTCTTATCGTTCAACGAGTGTTCTCTTTTTCTAGAACTGCGTTTAGCTTTCATTTTTCGCCTTGATTTTTGTTCAGATCTTGTTTTATCTTTGCATCAAGGTGTATTTAGACCGCTGGTGTATGTTGGTTTTCATCAAAAGAGTTGTCTTAAAAAGGTTTGAATGGTGTTGGAAAAGAGAAAAAAAAATTGATGCCTATAGTGGTACAAAAGGGAGCTTGTTTAGACTGCGGCTTAGACTTTTGCATGTCATGCTTGATGTCGTTTTCATAGTATGCTTAGTAGTTTTTTGCTGTAGCATGCCTTATCTCAAATGACTCAGATTGCTTAATGAGCCTTTGAAAAAATCATGCGTTGTTTTTATTATATGGGAGCATGTTATTGTGGTTTTCTCCTTTGATGCTTTATTTGGGTTGACTTGGCGCATGCTTACACCATGTTTGACTCTTACAAAGTCGCTATAAGCCTCTATGATCATTTGGTTTTTGACTTGTGATACCACTTTATGCTTCAGTTAATGATGTTTTGTCGCTATGCATGATTATGGCCATTATTGCTCTCTTAGTTGGTCGCTCCCAGTCTTTTGCTAGCCTTCATTTTGTACTGAGAGGGAATACTTCTCATGCATCCAACTCCCAATAGCCAAGTTTTCCAATGTGTCCACCATACATACCTATTAGCAATTTTCTATTCCAAGTACATTCAACTTGCTTTTATCTATCCTTCAAATTAAACTTTTTGGTGTTATGTGAAAATTAGTCAGTAAAGCTCTCACGAACCTAACGGCACACTTTACTTTTCTTTCTTTTAATAATTTTGACCATTGTGGCTCTCTTATGTTGACGTTATGCTTGCAAGTTGTAAGTTGGAGGTTAGCCCAACCATGCCGTCATGGGGCAAGCTTTCAACATTGCACTTTTTCTCATTTAGTTGATATCGTGATCTTTTGTTTATGGATACTCGTGATGTGAAATAAGTTGGAAACTTGTGAGCTCATGGAGTTTGTATACGTGTTAGAGAAACGCCTGGGCCGTTAATCTAAGCCATGCATCATTCATGGTGGAAATTTACAGCATGCCCATAGTGGACATTCGACGACGCATCTCACAATAAAAAGCTATACCAATGGTAAATAAAAGAGATGCTAAGGTGTTCATTGTTTGTTTGTCTTGTCATTTTGATGTGGGCTTGTTCCATGTCATCGGGCAAGAGGTACCCCATTGGCGGTTCTCAATGATACATGTATGCTTACAATGACAAGAACTTGCTTGGGACCTAAGTCGAGTAGCATGAGGTTTGGGTATTTGTACTTCAAGGGACAGCAGATTTTCAACTTATGATTTGTTAAGCATATGCTTCATAATTGTACTCGCATTATCCTTAACCACTCAAGATGCCTATGATGGGGACAATGAGAGCTCAAAGCTAGTAAGTATCATATTTTTTGGATGTTTATAAAACTTGCAATCACTGCTTCCCTCTGCGAAGGGCCTTTCTTTTAATTTTATGTTGAGTCTTCACCTTCTACCTTTATGCACCGTCTAAGAGAGCATAGTTGTCATTCTGATTTTAATGTGCATAGTCCCAAAATTTATCATTGATTGATTCATGATTATGGTTTTGCTTGTTCTTAAATTATTTGTATCTAGTCGCCCTCTTAAACTTGAAGGTGTCATATGCATTTATGTTTTGCTACTCCATGAAGGACAAGCTGAAAACCACTTTGCTATGTTTTTCTATATGGTTGAAACACTAACTTGACTTTCAATGTTTCATTACTCATGATCTTTTGTTTATGTTACTTTTCATGTTATAACATGGTTGCTAAGTTTTATTGTCAAGATTATGTCTCTTATGCCCATGTTTTAAGTGCTTTGATCTCAGCACTCAATGCTTTACATCGTTGATCAAGATTGTGATGGTGCATGTCACCTCAAAAATTATTGTTTTGTTATCACTTACCTACTCGAGGACGAGCAGGAGTTAAGCTTGGGGATGCTTGATATGTCTCAAACGTATCTATAATTTTTGATGCTCCATGCTTGTTTCCATTTGCTTTGTGTTTTGTTACACTTCGTGGCGTTTTTATGCATTTTCCGGAACTAACCTACTAATGAGATGCCACAGTGCCAGTTCCCTATTTTCTGCTATTTTTTTATTTCAGAAAAGCTACACAGGAAATATTCTCGGAATTGGACGAAACAAAAGCCGAACCTCCTATTTTTCTAGAACACGAGTCGGAGTCCAAAGTAGAGACGGAGGGGGGCCAGGACCTGGCCACACCCTAGGGCGGCGCGGGCCAAGCCCTGGCCACGCCACCAGGGGGTGAGCCCCCTGGTCCACTTCCTGACGCTGCCCTTCCGCCTATATATTCCCCTCGACGGGAAAAACCTAAGGCCCGATCAATTTTCCACGAAACCTACTGCAAGCCGTCGCCATGGTCGATGCGAGATCGGGAGGGTCCAGAAGCTCTTCTCGTCACCCTGTCGGAGAGGGGAATCACCGCCGGAGGCCTTCTTCATCACCATGGTCACCTCCGGAGTGATGTGTGAGTAGTCTACCTTGGACTACGGGTCCATAGCAGTAGCTAGATGGTTGTCTTCTCCACCATGTGCTTCATGTTTAGATCTTGTGAGCTGCCTATCATGATCAAGATCATCGTTGTGTAATTCTACATGTTGTATTTGTTGGGATCCGATGAATATTGATACTATGTCAAGTTGATGTGCTGAATTATTATCTTTATGTTATCTCTATGTTGTTTATGATCTTGCATGCTCTCCATTGCTAGTAGATATCTTGGCCGAATAGATGCTAGTGACTCCAAGAGGGGGTATTTATGCTCGATAGTGGGTTCATGCCTCTAGTAATCTGGGGGAGTGACAGAAACCTCTAAGGTTGTAGATGTGCTATTGCCACTAGGGAGAAAACAACAATCTTATGTTCAAGGACATTTGCATTGTTTACTTTACGCACTTTGCTTAATGCAGTTATTCGTTGTTCGCAACTTAATACTCAACGGGTGCTCAGACGACACCTCGAGAGTGGATTATTAGTCATAGATGCAGTTGGATTACGGTCTATGTATTTTGTCGTAATGCCCAGAGTGAATCTCATAGTGATCCTCATGACATATGTATGCTAGCTTTATTCTATCAATTGCCCAACTGTAATTTGTTTTACCCAATATGTTGTTATTTATTTTATGGAGAGACACCACTAGTGAACTGTGGACCCCGGTCCATTCTTTTACATTGCTATTACCATTTACTATTTACTTGCTTTATTTACATTCTTGCAAACTATTACCTTTTACCACTTGACATGCTTAATCCTTTGTTCACAGCAAACCGGTGAGATTGACAACCTCACTGTGAGTTGGGACAAAGTACTTGGCTGTGCTATGTGCAGGTTCCACGTTGCTGCTGGTGAAAAGCTACACGCCGACAAGTTTTCTGGCGCCATTGTCCGGAGTGTTGCAAAGCTAGCGGGCATCAACCTTCAGAAGTTTGGTTCTTTATCCTACTGGTTCGATAAACCTTGGTTTCACAACTGAGGGAATACTTGCTGATGTGCTTGAAGGAAATATGCCCTAGAGGCAATAATAATATTGTTATTATCATATTTCTTGTTCATGATAATATTTATACTCCATGCTATATTTGTATTAAGCGGAAACATTAATACTTGTGTGGTTTATGAACAACACCGTGTCCCTAGTACGCCTCTACTAGACTAGCTCATTGATTAATGATGGTTAAGGTTTCCTAACCATAGACATGAGTTGTCGATTAATAATGAGATCATGTCATTAGGAGAATGATGTGATGGACAGACCCAAATAAAGCAGAGCAATTAGATCATGTCATTGTGTTCATCTTTGCGAAGCTTTTTCCTATGTCAAGTATTGTATTCCTTAGACCATGAGATAATACAACTCCCTGATATCGGAAGAAAGCTTTGAGGTCATCAAACGTCATCCTATGTGAGGGTGATCATAAAGGTGTCTCTCAGGTGATTGGAAAGTACTTGTTGGGTTGTATGTATCGAGATGGAATTTGTCCCTCCCGAGTCGGAGAGATATACTTCGGGCCCACTCGGTAATTGATATCAACACCGCTTGCAAGCACGTGGTTAAGGAGTTAATCACAAAGTGATATCAGATTACGGAACGAGTAAAGTACTTGCTGTGAACAAGATTGAACTAGGTATGCCGATACCGACGATCAAATCTCGGGCAAGTAAAATATCGCGTGACGAAGGGAATACATATATGGGATTAATTGAATCCTGGCATCGTGGTTCATCTGATATGATCATCGATGAATATGTGGGAGTCAATATGGGTTTCCAGACCCCGCTGTTGATTATTGATAGAAGATCATGTCTGCATATTCTCGAACCCGTAGGGTCACACACTTAACGTGCATCGACGCTAGGATAGAATGGATAATTGGTTTATGAGTTTTTGGTCGGAGTCTCGGATGAGATCCAGGACATCACGAGAGGTTCCGGAATGGTCCGGAGAATAAGATTCATATAAAGGAAAGCAGTTTTTGGATTCCGGAATCGTTTCGGAGTTTATCGGTATTGTACCGGAAGGTTCTAGAAGGTTCCGGAGAGGGACCAACGTGGGCCCACTTATCGGAGGCCTATGTGGGCCTAAGGGGAAGTGTCCTGGCCACTTTGGGCCAGGCGCACAAGGCCCCTAAGGCCCAGCCGGCCAGCCCTTAGGGGAAACCCTAAGGGAACCTTCCAGAAGGAGGGGGGGAAACTTGCCCCCCACTCTTCCCCCTAGGCCGCCGCCCTAGGGCTTGGAGGAGGGGCCAAGGCAGCCGGCCAGCCCCCCATATAAGGAGGGGCTGGGGCGCAGCCTCCTACCCACTCGAACCCTAGCCGCCGGCCAACTGCTGCCCCTCCACCTCTCTCTCTCGCGACTGCGCGTAGGCGAAGCCCTGCCGCAGAAACTCTCCACCATAAGCACCACGCCGTCGTGCTGCAGATCCAATCTATCTCTCCACCATACTTGTTGGACCAAGGAAGGAGGAGACGTCGCTGCACCGTACGTGTGCATCTCTCGGAGGCGCCGCCACTTGCGGCGTAGGATCGGATCGGATCGCGGGGAGGAGACGGCTAGTATGACTACATCATCCACGTTCTGTTGAACGTTTCCGCTGTGCAATTTCTTCAAGGGTATGAAGATCTCATCTACCTCTCTCGTTGATTACATCTCCTAGATTAGATCTTGGCTTTCTTGTTCGCATCCGTAGGAAATTTTTTGATTTACTATGCTGCGAATCCCTTCAGTGGTATCAGAGCTAGATCTATGCGTAGATGTGTTTCACGAGTAGAACGCAACATGCTTGTTGCGGGCGTTGATGTTTTCTGTTGCAAACCTCTTTGTTTTGTATTTCTTATGGCGCGGCATAGTGAGATCGAAGCGGTCCAGGCCAACTTTACGCGACCTCGTTCCCGAGACCGGCTCCGCACTTGACGTGTGGCTTGTTCCACACATGCGGCTGGTGGATGCCAGTTTCTCTCACTATAGTAGTCATGAGATTTACAACGGATGTTAGCAACCATAATATCACCGTTGTGGCTTTTCGTAGGTAAGAATCGTTCTTAACTTGCTACTCCCATAAGCCACGTAAAACATGCAACCACAAAGTAGAGGCGTCTAACTTGTTTTTGCAGGGTTTGTTTTGTGATATGGTATGGCCACAAGATGTGATGTGATATATGTGATGTATGCGATGATCATGTTTTGTAATATTTCACGACTTGCATGTCGATGAGTTCACAATCGGCAGGAGCCATATGGTTGTCTTTATAATTGTGTATGACCTGCGTGTCAACTTCTTATACGCCTTGTAATAGCTTTACTTTATCGCTAAGTAGTTAGCAATAGTTGCAGTTGCTATTCGTGGTGGAGGCAATCATGGTGGAGTGATGGAGATCATGCCGGCGCGCACAAGATGGAGATCATTGCGCGGAGATTGGCTATACCATGTCACATAAAATTATATGCATGTGATGTTTATCCTTTTATGTATCTTATTATGCTTAGATCGCGACGGTAGCATTTTAAGATGATTCCTCACTTAAAGATCAAGATAAAATTGTGTTCTCCCCATGTATGCACCGTTGCGAAAGTTCGTCGTGTTGAAGCATCTCGTGATGATCGGGTGCTATAAACTCTACGTTCACATACAACGGGTGCAAGCCAGTTTTGCACACGCGGAAATACTTGGGTTTGACTTGACGAGCCTAGCATGTACAGACATGGCCTCGGAACACATAGACCGAAAGGTCAAGCATGAGTCATATGGATGATATGATCAACATGTTGATGTTCACCATTAAAGCTACATCATTCACGTGATGATCGGTCTCGGTGTAGTGAATTTGGATCATGCTTCACTAAACAACTTTGAGGGATGTTGAATTCAGTGGGAGTTCATTAGTAATTTGATTAACTTGAACTAATTATCTTGAACTAAATCTTGTTGTATTTGCATAAGTCGTTGTAGTCTTTGGCACCGTTTCCCACCGACACTTAGCTTAATTGAGTTAAAAGAACTATAGAATTCTGGATAATCACTTTTCGGTCTAGTGCCGTTTAGTTAGAATGTCAAGACTAAAGATTAAGTCCTATTGCAAACTTTAGCAAACCTTGCTTGCTCCATACGATTTAATAAATTGTATTAATCTAAGAGCAACGATTCAAGTTTAGTATCTAAAGATCATATGTTTGCCTTCATGATAAATTGATCTTCAAAATTGTTTGAGAATCAAAGTGATCATCGAGCTGAAAGAATTGTTTCAGAAACAAATAAGAAGTGAAAGATATTTGATATCTAAGACTTTGATTGTTTGCAAAATGATGAAGTATAATTTAGTAAAAGAACATATGCTCATATTGTATGACTATATGCGAAGATTGAAGATGCTAGGCGTCCCGATCACCCAAAAGTTTGGGAACTAATATTATACTTGCATTCATCCTTATAAGCTATAGTAGTTTCATCATGAAAGATGTCATGATAGGACGAATGAAAAGGTATCGGCTAAATTGTTTTGCTATACCAAAAGAATACTAAAGAATGGAATCTAGAAGAATACCAATCATATGATGATGGCGATCCACTTCAAAGTGCAAAATCCAAGGCTATTAGTATTTGACTAAAAATCCTTTGGACTAAGTGTCAAATGATTGACGCCACTATTGATGTCGATAGATTCTTCTAAAAAGGAGAGGAAACGCTAAATAGGATCTGCAAAATTATTTGGTAGAAAAAGGAAAAGACTGGAATTGTCCAGCTCAGGTATATAAATGATATACATGTTATAGATGAATTCTTTTGCTCGTTAACAATGTAATTCTTGGGTATTCGATACTGATTTGTTGGTATGAAATGTCATACAAAGCAACACAATACAAGAAGTACAATGGCCTAAGTAACTAGTAAAAGAATATGGTAATGATGCATGTCGAGATACAAATAAAAGTGTTATTGTGCTTCTCGTCGGCATAAAACCTAGCCTTCTAGATATGTTAAGAACTTAATAATTGTTATTTTGTTCTAGTATTATGAGAGCAATGGTTGTTCAAATTATTACCGTCTTCCATAATCGATGGATAGATTATTATTATCTTGTTGGTGAAATAGACATTTATAACACTGATGCTAAAGGTCGCAAGACAAAACGAATTTCACTTATATATGACACCGCCGTTTAAGTCATATTGGAAACAAAACATGAAAGAAATTCTATATTGATAGATTTTCGAGTCAATTGATTTTGAATCGATTGACGCTTGTGAGACTTTTCCTAAAGATGATTAAACTCCGTTCGTGGGCCATAGAAAGAACAAGCGACTGACTACATGGCGATTGTACATGTTGATGTATGTAGTTCATGTGTGAAGTCGAGCGTGGTGTATTTTTTATTTCATCAATGACTCGAATAGATGTACGGTATATCTACTTGATGAGATAGAAGTATGAAATTGTTCAATTTATGAAGTGAAAATTGTTGTAACAAGAATATTCAAGTTGTATGATTAGATCATAAAGAAGAATATTTGAGTTACAAGTTTAGCAAACATCTAAGAGTTAGAGGAATTGTTCCACAAATTTGCATCATGATAAACACCATAGGAGTATGGAGTTTTCGATGGATGTAATCAAACCTTGTTTGACATGGTTAGATCAATGATGAAATAAACTACCAATATAATTTGTGGATTATGCTTTAGAGACTACCGCTTTTCACTGAATAGAGTGCCATCATAATCTGCCGAAATGACACCATACAAGTTATAGTTGTCTTTTCTTGAATTTTGGTATGCAAGGCATATATGTAAACTGTTTACAACCAAAATCGGATTAGTAAGTCTTTGTAGGTTATCCCAAAGAATGTTGATGGGTATTCCTTCTATTATGAACCCAAACACATAGTGATTGTCACTAAAAGAAGTGAATTTCTTATGAAGGAGTTTCTCGCGAAAGGTTTAAGTGGGAGGAAGATAGAACTTGATGAGGTTGTTGAATCTGAGCAAGATGATCAGAGTAACGCAGCACCAGAAAATGTTCTGGAAGCGGCAACTACATTCATAGCTCACGCGTCTACAATATGTTGTAGTCACGACATCGAAGTTCCTATTTAACCAAGTTGGTCGTAATCAAATAGTAAGATTTGAGGACGAGATATTATTAGATAATAGTAACCAACAATATACAAAGAAGCGATGATGGGCCCTGACTTCGTCATATGAATTATTCTAGCAACAATTACATATTGAGATATGATAGTTGAATAAACGAAACAACGTTCCTCTACCGGAATGCACACCAAGGACGTGTAACTGACACGACTCAATGGGTTTTGTTGATTCAAAAGTTGCTAGATATGTATGCAAACTTCTATGGTAGAAGTTTGCATAGCGAAGTTGGAATCTTCAATGATGAAAATGTTAAAGTGTTAATTTCATCAAGATATTTGAAGATGCTTGTATTTACAAGAAAGTAAGTGGGAGCGCTAAGACATATTTCTAATGCTTTATGTAGATAACATATCGTTCATTGGAAATTATGTGTTTTTCTTGATATTGTTAAGTTTTCATTAAAAATTAGTTTTTGATGAAAGACTTAGGTAAAACCAGAATATTAAGCATCAATGTCTATGCAGATAGATTGAGGCACTAATATACCATCTAGTCTAAAACTGGTTGTAGTCTAAGGATCTACAACCAGCCTCCCCCTATATAAGGGTTCCGACCGGACGAGACGACCCCGACCGGCCCGCACCTGCCCGAACTCCAATGCCCCGAACGCCCCACCTCCGCTCCGACCGCCCCGCCTCCGCCCCGTTTTCCCCGGCTCTGCCCCGATTTCCCCGCCCCCACCCCGACCAGCGAGCACCTCCGGCGGGCCAAGCGAGCGAGCGGCGGCGGTACGCCGATGCGAGGGAGTGAGGCCCGCCGGTCCCGGTCCTGTCGATTTCCCCTTCGATTCCCCGTCTCCTTCTCCGGCGCGGGCCAAGCGAGCGAGCGGCGGCGGGTACGCCGGCGCGAGGGAGCGAGGTTCGCCGGTGACCTGGAGATTTCGCCGGCGCAAGGGAGCGAGCGGCGGCGAAAATCGCCGGCGAGAATTACGGAGCCCCCCGAGTCCTGGTCTTCATCGCCGACGTGCTTCCTCGCCGACGACACGCTCGCTTGAGCTGCTCCGTCCTTCTCAGAATCACGCGCAGCTTCATCTTCCACTCCATCTCCGGCGTGTTCGGCCATGAATCCCCAAACAGCAGCAGAAAAGTTGAAATCAAAATGGGGATCCATGCAGACAAGGAGTTCTCCTCGTTTCAAAGATTCTTGTACGCAAGATTCGTCTGAGATTACTCCTGTTGCTCATACTTCAACAGCTGCTCGTCGTACAAAGATCAAAAGAGGTGAAAATGACAAGGTATGTAAGAGAATTGTACTTGAACTTCATGTTTGTTTGTTTGCTTCGTGATACAAGTCTCTTAGGATAGAATTCATGTGTAGCATATTAGAGAACTTTACAAGTGTGGAATATTGTATAGGGAAGTGCAGGTATATGTACAATTTAAGTTCATGGAACTTATCATTAGCAGTTCAACTGTCTGTAGCACAATATTGAAGTAGTTAGCTTAGTTTTCCAGAAGTTCAACATAACTTGTTAAAACAGTTCAACTGGTTGAACTTCTCGTTGTAGTAGTTAGCTCTGACTTCTAGAAGTTCAACCTTACAAGTTTAATAAGTTCAAGTGGTTGAACTTCTTGTTGTAGTATGTAGCTTTGTCTCCCAGAAGTTCAACCTTAAATTTAAAGAAGTTCAATAGCTTGAACTTATTTGTGTACTCGTTATATTAACTTTTCAGGATGACATACAAAGAAAAAGAACCAAAGTGGAAGAAGAGATCGTGGATGCTGTTCCTTTGCAGTGCTCTTTTGGTGGAACAACTTGGAAAACACCAGAGTTGACAGCTAGTTATTTTGGAGCATCTAGCCGTTATGAATACTCAACAAGTACACCTGAGACAGAAACTCCAGAACAGGCAACCTTCTCTGGTACAGATTCAAAGACTACTGCTGTGGGCAATAAAGCAACTTCAGTAACAGAGCACATACAACGTGTTTTGCGGGAGGTTGTAGGCGGCATGCAACGACCTGTTGTAAGCCGTGAAGGTGTTCAAGTCAATGAAAAAGAACAGATCAAGTGTGCACCTGTTGCTGGCATGCAACATCCTCCTCCAGTGAAGCGTGCACCTGTTGCTGGCATGCAACATCCTCCTCCAGTGAAGCGTGCACCTGTTGCTGGTATGCAGCCTCCAAGGAAGCGCGCACCTGTTGCAGGTTATCAACCTCCACTGAAGCGAGCAGCTGATGATGGCATGCTTCCAGCAAACAAGCGTCCTCACCATGACGGTACTTCTGTCGGTACCCATGGTATCCCCCCATGGCCACCACCTCACCCACCGTGGCCTCCAATGAAGCATGCCCCGCAAGGAGAGGGCAATGGTCCGCGACCGATGCAGCATGAAGTACCATCCAATAATGATTGGTCAGAGAGGGTTAGACGTGATCCCTTACTCCATAGGGCAATAGTCACGCCGCCCTGTCCCATACGTCCAGGTCAGAATGAAACTCCGAAGGCGGCTCGCACCTACACCCACGTGAGTTAAAACAAAACATGTGAAATACATTTAACACCATTTGAAATGTTGTATGACTGATGTTTGTTGTACACGTTTTTTTTCTTCCAGAAACCTGACCTGCCTGCGTATCTTCTGCCAAGAATCGGCATGAGGTTCCGGACTTTTGAGAGCGCAAAAGAGTTCTACAACAGATACGCTAGGCATGCGGGCTTTGGGATAAAAACTGGGCAGACAAATGGAAACAACAAGTACCTCCAGTGCTCGAGGGAAGGTGAACACACAACAAATGTTCAAGAAACTGACCGACAGCGATTTACCAACTCTAGGAGGTGTAAATGCAAGGCACGGCTTAGATTGAAGAAGAAGATAGATGAGTCGTGGGTAATTGAGGATATGAATCTTGAGCACACCCACCGGTTGCTCCTAAGCCCGAGCATGCTAGTTTTTCTGCATTCACACAAAAGCTACGATCCATGCATGCAAGAATTTGTGAAGTTCCTGCAGTTCAAGAACCTTAAACACTACCAGATAATGGGAATCCTATCCAGTGAGGTTGGAGGTGAGCGATTCATGGGTGTGCACGGGAAGGACCTCATTAATGAGTAAGAGCATTTTCAACATCCATCGTACTAATAAACTGAACATGTATGGACATAAATTGCTAATATCTGCTTTGTGTGAACATAATGCAGGAAACAAAAAAACAAGAAGGCAGACGATCACAACGACGTTGCCAAGCTATTTGCTTTCTTTGCAGAGATGAAGGCTGCCAATGACAAATTCTTCTGCGACGTTCAGATAGATAGTTCAGTTAAAATCAAAAACATTTTCTGGGCCAATGCAAGCTGCAGGGCTTCGTACGAAGATTTCGGCGACGCTGTGACGTTTGACACAACCTACAGGACAAACGAATACAACATGCCGCTTGGTGTGTTTGTAGGGGTTAACCACCACCTGCAGTCCACGGTATTCGCGTGTGCACTCATCAGAGATGAGTCCGTGGAATCGTTTGTGTGGATATTTGAAACATTCCTAAAATGCATGAAGGGAAAACATCCAACAATCATATTAACAGGTATGGCTTCGTTAAGAAACTTTCTTAATATGCTGAACTAGGGTACAAATAGCATAAGCATGTAAGTTCAGGTCTGGTGTTCAGGGAAGTACAGCCCTCAATACTAGCTATATGATTAGCACTGACTCTTGATGTACAACTGTTTTGTTTTCAGACCAGTGCCCTTCCATGGCAGATGCAATCCCAAAGGTATTTCTTCGCGCATTGCACAAACTATGCCGGTGGCATATCACCAAGAAATACAAGGAGCCGTTGAAAAGACTGTACAAGATGTTTAGGAGCTTCAAGGACAAATTCAGAGCAATACTGAACTGGCCGCTCATGCCGACTGAGTTTGAAGAAGCCTGGCATGAATTAGTTGAGAAGTACAACCTACGGAAAAACCAGATGATGCTCCGAATGTGGGAGGACAGGAAATACTGGATTTCAGCTTATTTCAAGGAAGCTTTCTGTGCAAGAATGACATCGACGCAGTGAAGCGAAAGCATGAATGCTATCCTGAAGAGAGGATATGTGAACGAGCAACACAATCTGCACCGATTTGTGGAGCTGGTGAACAACTGCATTCAAAATCGGCGAATGAAAGAACATGAGCAGACAATGGCGTCTCTGGTACGTTAACTAACTTGTAATAGAATAAATGTATTGATTGAAATATGCATTAATATTGTACACGCTTTGCAGGGACGCACGGAAACCAGGACTTACTATGGGTTTGAGAAGCAATGCAGCAAAGTTTACACGAGGGCTGTGTTTGCCGAGTTCCGCAAGAACCTAAAGAAGAGCACACTCTTTAGGGTCACGGAATCACCAGAACGGCATCCACACTATCTGGTGCAGTACAGAAACCCGCAGAAGGTCTTTGCATGGTCACAACACGAGTTCAGAGTGGAAGCTAACCCCGAAGAAGGGATATATAGATGCGAATGCCTGCTATGGGAACATACAGGTAAATATAAAGTTTTTATTCAGCTGCGGCAATACGTTTGACAGCACAACAATAATAACTGATAAATGAACTTTTTCTTTGCAGGCCTGTTCTGTCTTCATGTAATAGCAATGCTTGAACATCTGAGGGTCGACAGAATACCAAGACAGTACCTCCTCAGCAGATACAGCAAAGACGCCCATAGCAATGCAACATTTGACAGGACAGACTACAGAACACTAGCAACTGATAGCTGCTCTCTTGTTTACCAGCACGGTCAACTCATTCAGTTGGCTTTCAAACTAGTGAGGGTTTGCTCAAAGTCCAGTGAGCAGATAGCAATAGGGAAGCATGGCCTGATTGAGCTGATCGACCAGGTTGAGGCGGCTGGCTCCTCAACAGCAAATGATGAAGAAAGCCCTAATGTTGACCAGTTTGAGCCTGATTACGCGCATATCTTTGAGGACAACACATTTTACAACGATAAAGGGGAACCGTTTCACTCAACAAAGGCCATTCTCCCTCCTCCAGTTTCAAAAACCAAAGGAAGCGGCATTCATGTGAAAGAGAGTGACATGGAAAAGCAACCTGCTCAAAAGCCATATGCTCAAAAGCAATCGGCTATGAAGAAACCTCCTGCAAAGAAACCTCCTGCAAAGAAACCTCCTGCGAAGAAAAATGTGAAGCTTGACGAAGAAGGCAATGCTATTGGATATAGGACATGCAGTACATGCAACATAAGGGACGGCCACAACAGTAGAACATGTGGTATGAACGATCCGGACGATGTACCTGCTAAACCAAGGACAGTAAGAAAAAAGTTCTGCAAGATGTGCAAGACGATGGCAGGACATACCTCGGTGACATGTCCGTTGTTGGATGTTGCGTTACAAATAGTAGCAAAGAAGAATGCTAAGAAAAAGGCAACTAAAGTTAGTAGCAAAAAAAGAAAGAAAAAGATTGACAGTGAGGAAGAAGAGGAGGAAGAAGAGGATGAGGAGGAACCTGAAAATAGAAAGAAGAATGCTAAGAAAAAGGCAACTAAAGTTAGTAGCAAAAAAAGAAAGAAAAAGATTGACAGTGAGGATGAAGAGGAGGAAGATGAGGATGAGGACGATGAAGACGACAAGGAGGATGAGGAGGAAGATGGGAATACTGACGAAGACGATGGAGAAGAAGAGGATGATGAAGACGACGAGGAGGACAAGGTGGAAGAACCACCACCACCCCCGCCGCCGCCCCAGATCAGGAGGAGCAATAGGAAAAGATCAATGCTTCATAGGATGCATGATATTTATTTTTATTAAAGCAAAACTTGTATGGTTAGGCTGCCATATTTATTTGAAACAACATGCCTGCACGTGCTTGTTATACTGTGGTAATAAACTTACATGTGCTGAGACACAATATATGCTTGATTATGTTACAGCTGGTACTGTAATTTATGTATGTATTGTTCAGTTACTGGATGTGTAGCAAGCGAAGTTCAAGGTGCATGTGGCAGAAAGTTCAACTGAGAATTAAAGGGAAGTTCAAGTGTTCCGATAAGCAAAGTACAGCTGTATCAAACTAGAATTACAGAATTACATAGCAGTTCAACCTGCATAAGCAAATAAGTTCTGACGGCATCACATGACCAGTTTAGGTTTCACCACAGAAAGGCTAAATCAATGTTTGCCCCTCAAATATCTAACAAGTTCAACTATACAACCAGCTTAACTTCAGTTCTAGGAAAGAGAAGTTCAGTCGTAATACAGCAGTAAGTTCAATATTAAACACCGGAAAAGTTCAAGTTCTAACACTTGAAATATAGCGCACAGTGAGAAGTTCAGGATTCAAAGACTGGCAGTTCAATCACGTTTCAGAACAAACAAAATACAATGAAACTAGAATCCTGCAGTAATAAACTTAAATTATTACATCACTTTAAATATTACAAGACCAGAATAATAAATTATGGGAATAAAAACCTAAATTATTCGAATGGAAATCTTAAAAATAATTCCAAAGGAAACTACTATGTTTTCTTCACCAATCCCTAGCCCGCTTCTTCTCTGAATTTTTGAAAAGGGAGAAGAAACCCCTCTCAAACTTATCCAATCGCCTGTACACCTCATAGGTTGCATATGCGTCTCTAGCAGCATATTCCAAGTGCTTCGGCGGGAGAGGCACATTAACCCACATGGAATGCTCTTTCCTTCCAAACCCATCCTTCATCTCCAAGTACCAAGGATCTATGACAGCTGCAGCAACATCCTTGAGTCCCTGTGTGTGCTTCTTTGTGTTGTCCGGGTCTCTCCATATTTGCTGGATGTCCTTCAAATTATGGCAATACAGATCCGAACGACTAAGCATTCTATGGTCTTCAAGAATGTCAAACCCAGCAAAAACATACCTACAACCCCAAAGAAAATGATAAAGGGGAATGCAGTCCTCATCGGCATGGCAAATGTGGTACACCAAGACATCAGTACCAACACAAAGCTGGATGACGGCGGCCTTCTTAGGGCTCAAGTAGAAATCATGAAGTTTGGTGTACTCAATGTCGAGACCAACTATCTTCTGCTTGGAAAGATCAAGGATAGCTTCAACCTTCGAGATCCATTCAGCAACACTTGAAGCCATGTTCGTGTACAGAACATTCATCGTGGTGGTGCCATGGAGGGGAATGGTGGACTCTTCAGAGAAAGGGGCGATGGGAGTAGGTGGTGATGGGATAAAATCTGACATGATAACAGGGGGGCGGCAGGAGGGAAGAGGGAGGAGGTCGGGAGAAAGCTAGAATAGAAGAAGAATGACATCGAACAAGGTCAGCCCACGCAAATATATAGTGGGAGTAACAACCAAGGAAGAACAAAACTATCTAAAAATAAGGAGATAAGCATTACTGAGAGATTTATGCGCCAGTTATACTTATCTTTACCACCCGCACGTTTAAAAGAAACAAACAGCCCACGGGAAATGGTGGAAATTCTATCCATTCGCCGCAAAAAACGGGCGAGATAACAAACAACGTCGAAGAAGTTCAGGCGTCAAAAACCGTAAGTGCAACCTTATAATACGAGTCAGTTCAGCATGGCATATCGAAGCAGTTCAGGATAATCTTCAGCACAAGATATGCTTCAACTAGTTGATTCCAACAAAACGAGCAATATATCCGCCCGTTCAAACTATACTTATCCTGACCCCATGCGTCGAACAGAAAAAAAAACACAGGCGTGAGAAGGGGATGGGAGGTTTATCCTAATACATTTGACAAGGGAAAAGTAACAAACACGTGCCTACATATACGCGTCAGTTCAACCAGGCGAACAGTAGAAGTACAACATCGCTAAACAATTAAGTTCAGGTATAAAAGATACCAGGAACAACAATACTTTAGAACATATAAGCTGTGCACATGACAATTAGAAAGTTAACGTAAAATAACAAACCAAAAACCAGGACAGAAGTTGAATTTGGCCAATTAACCCATCCATCTAAACAATAAGCATTTTACCTGAGAAGTTCAACGTTCAAACTGGTGTAAGTCCAACACCAAAGTCTTAATAAGTTCAGGTATGCATAGGAAACGAAAAGCATATTACAAGAGAAGTTCAACATGCCGCTGTTGTGGTACTTATAGGAAACAAAAACCATATTAACAGAGAAGTTCAACATGCATACTCGTGTAAGTTCTCCACCAATCATAATAAGTTCAGGTACGTATAGCAAACAACATAAGTACAAATAACCTAACAAATAGGTACTGGTTCTAAACTACAATTACAATCTTTCAATTAAACGCAATCTGCAGATAGCAATCTGTGCAAATCTTATCAACCATCTACTCCCTCTACTCCAAGCCTGGTTAAAGTCCTAAGCAGATCTTCTTCTTGCGAGGACGGATCACAATCAGGAGCCAGGCACTGAATCTCCTCTGGAAGGTCATCGACAAGTATTGTGTTGTTGTTGTGGAAAAGGAGTCCGTACAGGTGCTCGGCCTTCCAGTCATTGCAACGAGGCTACAAACAGACAAAAATTGTCATTAAATCAGTCAGATTAAATAAAATGGATTGTGCCAAAGATAAGTTTTGTGATTAAAAACATACATCCTGAGTTGCGATATCCTCAACAAATGATTCACTATCAAAAGTCCGAGCAAACTGCAAGACGAAGTAGCCACATTCATTGAAGCCCTGTTTAGGAGTAACCACATAATTTGGCTTTGACGCCTTTGCTGTCCAATCCGGATGACCGCTTTTCGTGTACGCTTCTTTTCCGTACACAGCTTCCATGACCATTACCATCCTTGTGCACTGTTATAAAATCAGAATTAAGAAAAATAAGTTAGGAAAGTTAAGGTAGACATGCGCAAACAACAAATGGCAAACAAACAATGGCACGCAGCAAAATAAACTCACAATCTCTTTTATATGGGCAGAGTGGAAGACACTCCTAGTAAGTGTATTCTTTCCTTTCTTTCCCTTCGGCCATGTCTTTGAATCAAGAACATCGAAGGTACCCCTCTGCTTGTTCATAACGTACAGCACATAGTGTTGCTGCTTGATCCCAGGAATAGGTTTGCACGAAGGCATAACTATCTGCAACGGCATGAAATATTTCTATTGTCACGGCATGAAATCTCTAGAGAACAAACAAATGCTTACAACATTAATAAGAAAAGTAGATGGAGTTGTCTCACCAAATCAGACTTCAAGAGATCCTCTTCTGGCCTCATCATGATCTTGAATTGTTTGACAGCTGAATCGAGATCAAAAGCCTTACCAGAAGACATATGATCTATTCCCAAAACATACTGCACAAGATAAAAAAGATAATGAAAGACGTAAACACAGTATTTAATGCATTAGGTACAGAGAAGTTCAACAACAAACTGCAAGAAAGTTCACCGTGATCAGAGAATAAGTTCAACACATAAAATTTCATGGAAGCTCGTCTTACTAAACTGGGAAAAACCAGGAACGAATACTTGAGAAGGGTTGATAAATAAAATAAGTCCAATGTAAGAACAGGGGAAGTTCAGCTATGCATGAAATGTAAGTGCAGTAATTAAGTAAAACTGATAAAATAACGAGTTTATGTGTCGTTACCGTCAGAAAGTACGGACTAAGCAGGACACGAGACCCGGAAGCAAAAACATGATTCACAGTGGGATCAGATTTCCACTGGCTGATAACAAAATCCATCATCTCTCCCTCAAACTCGCCCAGATCATCAAAAGCAGATGACAAGTCTTTGCCGCTCAATTCAGACACAAGATCATCCCCTACACTGTCTGTCCCATGTTTGAATCTACAGAAGATTTTCCTGCATAAAGAAAGTTTGTTGAATACAAAAAACAGCCAACAAAAAACAACAGTAATCTAATTGCAAACAATAGCTAGGAAGTTGAAAGTACTCACTCTTTATACTTATCCCTAAAATGCTTGCTGAGCATAAATTCCCTAAGAATCTTTGCATTCCGGAGATACCGAAATTGACCAGGCGGTCTAAGCGACTCAGCAGGGCCAGTCAACCTTTTAGATTTCTTAGGTGCCCTCTGATTAGACAAGACATTGTCGGACATCACAGCAGGATCCTTCTGAGTTTTTGCACCACATTTCCTCTTGCCAGCAGCTACTTTCTTTCCTGACCGTGTTACCGGTGTGACAAAGTCATCCGTGTCAGTTGAAACAGAGATCGATTCGATATCAGCAGAGTTTCCAAGTTTCTTCATAGCAGGCATGCTGCAATAAGCTGCCTTGCCCTTAACGCTTTTGACAGGAGCTGCCCCTTGTGGATTAGGCTGCTCCTGGCTGCTAATGTTCACAATTTCGTAAACGTCAGCAGCTGGCTGATACATCTGGGTCTCGAAAAGTCTGAAAGTCTCATCCGAGACATCCATATAATCCCCTGCAGCCATCGGAAGCAGATCATGCATACAGTTGAAAGAAGTGCACAAAAAGGGCAGTACATACAAGAACAAAAGAGCAGGCGTAAAATACCTGGATGGAAACCAAATAACTTCACAAAATCTATATCAAATTTACCGGACATAGCCCAGGTAAAAAGAGTATATTTCTTCACATTCAGAATGTCCTTGCACGTAAAGTCTGTATGACACTCGCCATCCCATGAACCCGTGAATGTAAGCATGAAGAAACCGCAATCACGCCTGCGAGAACCAAAATCAATTAAGCAGAAGGGAAGTTCAAGCATGAACTTAAAAAGGTACAAGTAAAAAAAAGAGGAATAGCTCAGGAAGTTCAAGCAGAGAGGAAAGTTATAGCTAGCACATGGAAAGACAGTTCAATATAGCAAGGAAATGCAGTACAAGAGAGCACAAGCTAACAGAAAGTAAAGGCAGTTCAATATAGTAAGCAAAGGCAGTTCAAGGAAGCACAAGCTAACATAAGGTAAAGGCAGTTTAAGCAAGACAGAAAGTTCAAGGTAGCACAAAATAAAGGCAGTTCAACTAGATAAGTACAACATATAAAGATAGAATAGTTCATCTCTAAAACACAGGTATGTTCAAGGAGCTAAAGGTAAACAAACTAACCCATTGTCCTGTTTTGGTACACCCATGTAATGCGTAGCGAAAGTGTCAAGACTAGGAGGTGTAGGAGGGATTTCCATATCAATACTACAATCACTCCACAGGATCCTGATGTGTTTGACCATTTGATTGAAAATATCCCAACCAGCCTGATCTTCAACTCCAAACAGAGAGTCAAGGTACTGGAAACATTGCGCCTTCAGATTAAGGCAGACCGTAACCCAGTGCCCGATGGCATCCTTCTCTTTTATTGGCGGGGGTCAAAAGTAGGAAACATAACCTGCAAGTAAGAAAATATACATAGAATAGAGAATCAGACATGACATATAAGAATGGACAAAAATAACAATGGTACAAAAACAAATACACTTACAAGATCATGCTTGTCAATGTTAGAATTTTTAAACCACTTCCTCACAGATTTATCAATGTCTCCTTTATAAACTTTACTCTACATTTAACAAAAACAAAAACGATCAGAATTTACAAAGAGAAACAATAAAAAGGACAAAAAACAATAGAACTAAATCTTACAGCGACCCAGTATGGCACAATGAGCTTGTCTGAACCAGCATACTTCTGCCCTAGGAGGTAGATGCCAACTGAAGCTGGACCAGTTCCAAGCATACCACGAGGGCTAAATGACTTGGCAATTTTCCCCACAGTACAACTGATGACTTCATCATTGTCAAACATCATTTCCTTCCTGCATTGTTCCAAAAAAGCTCTAGTTAATACAGAACAAAGAACAACCAATGCAAAAATGTAATAAAACATATAAGAAGGGCTGTTTAAATGCGACACATGAAAAATAATATGGAAACATACCCTATGGTCGTATTTTCCCTGACACGAGTAACCGCTGAATAGAACTTCTCAATTACATCTGGAAGTTTGATCTGAGAACCTGGGTATTCCAAACCTGCATAAAAAATTGTGGACAGATGATGAGAAGTTCAAGAGGACACAGTAAAAAGTTCAACAGCACGTACAGGGAAGTTCAGTCAACAAAACAAAGATGTACATAACATTCTTAATACCTATGCGGGAAGTTCAACCTCTCAGAACTGTAAGTTCAACATGAGGTAAGCTTGCCAGCAAACAACACAACTTACGCATACCAAATACACTAAACCAGATCCCATGAAAAACGGTTGTTCCACATCACAAAACTTTAAGAAAAATACTCATCGGAAACTAAACCAGAACACAAAAGGTGAACTGGAATATATATAGCGTGCATGCATACATAAAATGATCCGGTAACAACATACATACTGGACATTGTTTTATATTACCATACCCCCCCACCCACACACACACACACAGTACAGCACCCCAAATATCACAGCTAAACACATAATAAGATTGACCAGATTAAGAAGGTGGACTTGATAGAGTCTTGCCTAAATCTTCCGAAGTGCTTGGCGCGCCCATTTCTTCAACTTTGTCTGTTCCTTCAGATGTTCCAATGGCACCAGCTTCTCCAATATCAACATTTTTAGTCTCAATAGAATCAAACAAGGTAGAAGCTGAGACAAAAACACCTAGGTCAGCTGAAGGTGGTGCAACATCTTCAGCAAGGTGGGCAGAACGTTCAACACTATCATCAGCTGCAGCAGCACATCTCTCAGAATCATGTCCAGCAGGATCCTCAACACCAACAGGAGCATCTTCTAAGATATCATCACCAGCAGCATCAGAAGAAGCATGAGAAACTTCACCAACTTTGTCTTCTACTGCAGCTTCAGGAATGGGCGCCTCTGCCATGAATGCATCTCCACAAGACATATCTGGAGCACCTGGACGAGAAGAAGTGTCATCGAAAGCGGCAACGTCGTCTGCCTTGTCATGAACATGCAAATCAGATACTGTCTTGTCGCTGTCAGACTTGTTATCCTGCCCTAGAGGAATAATAGGAGAAGGATGTGGCTGATCCGCACCTAAATTAGATGTAGATTTCAATCCTCCATCAACATTACCCTGCGTTATAACAGAAAATGCTAAATTATATACAGCGGATAAGAGCAGTTCAACTATCACAACAGGTTCAGTTCAACATTGCATGAAAGGTCAAAAAGCTAAGTAATTTCATCATAAGTAAACCAAAGGTAGTTCCAACAGAAAAACCAAGGGCACATCATGTAAAACACAAAAGGATAACTAAAAAGCCATACATTATGGGCAGTTCAACAGTAAAACTAAAAGCAGTACAAGGAATATACAACGGTAGGTAATAGCTGTACCATATGGGCAGTTCAACAAAATAATCAAAACACAACAACAAGACAGACACCAAGTCAGCAGGAAATGATAAGTTCAACCAGTAGCAAGTAAAGAAGTTCAACTGAAAGAAATGGTAAGTTCAACAGAACAAAAAAAGGAAGTTCAACTCACAGCATGAGTGGATGGAAAATCATCAACAATTGTATGATCTCCAGCAGCAGCACCAGAGGCAGCAACATTGGCAGCAGCACCCTTCTGATTCAGTTCACGAATAAAATTTAATGCCTCGTCTTCAAAAGGTTTGCACCGAATATCCTGGAGCTTCTTGATCATAGAAGATTCATGCGGGCATGAGTGATGCTGTTACGAAGAATTTCAATACTTGAAGACTCCATAGTCAGTTCATCCCTAGCAGCTGCCTCATCAAATAAAAGTCCAGCAGGAAGAAACCCAGCTGTGTGGCTCAGTCTCGAGCTAGTAGTTGGAAGAACAGCACACAAGTCAAGGGCCTTCAAAAGGGCTGCATCAAGATCTTTAAATCCAGAAACAACTTCATCAACAAAGCTTCCTTGACCACCAAGAGCTGATCCACTGGAGCTTCCTGCCAACACCTTCATACTGGTAGGAACATCCGCAAGAGAAGATAGGGAACTCCTCTTTAAAGGAGAGGAATGGACATTCATACAAACAGCTCTAGAGGGCTTCTGCAAATAAACAATATCACTTGCAGACTTCCACTGCAAGAAAAAACAAAAAAACAAAGACACACACATTAAAAAAAGTTAGCTAACAACAAGAAAATTAATAAAACACATGAAACACAATTAAAAACCATGCTTACCGGTAACTTGCCATAAATCCAGGAAGAAGGAGTCTCATTGCCTGGTTTTATACAGTCTAGGTCTGCAAGCTTCCTAAAATTGACAGCGTTGAAATAAAGGATGCGAGGGACACGCTTATCAATAGGACTAAGCTTGGGATGAGCAATACAGTCAAGATACATCAGCAGAATAGCAATACCACAACCAGGGACAGCTCTCCAGTCAGAATTGGCTGCCTGCCAAGCAAAAACTGCTTTCCTGAGCTCATCACACATCAGCTGACACAAATCAACATCCTTAACCTTGGTAACATCAAAATCCTTGACCATTGGTGCCTCCCTGGACACCCTAACAGAATAACCAGGGCACACAAACTTGTTATAAAAGATGAGGCCAAAAACTTTCAAAGCCAAACCATCATTTGCTTCATCATTGACCAGTCTGGCCAGAATAGTGCGAAGATCTTTTGTTTCAAGCTGCTTCTTCCTTGGTAAACCTAGCTCAGCCTTCAAGTCCATCAAGTCATCTAGATATCCAATGCCACAAGGCCGAGGAGGGGTGTTTTTTCCCACGAGGTAGCCCAAACAGAAGCTCGATGCTATCGGCAGTTATCTGCAATTTCCTACTGCCATCGCTAAAATCAAGAGTCATCGTGACAGGGTCAATCTTGTACATCAGGAAGCAAATCAAACGACGGTTGATGTTAACATAGATTGAGAAGTCTTTGAGATGACTAAGACCGCCATCCGCAAGCTGACTGAGGTGGCGGGGTTTCAGCAATTTGAGGCACAGGTGCAACTCCTTTAAAGAGCACCTCAACGTTGTATTGAACCTTCCTTCCGCATCATCACCGCTAGCGGCAGCATCTTTGCCGCCTCTCTTCCGCTTCTTAGAAACAGAAACATCTGCATTCTGTATAATCACACACAAGGCAAAGAAAACAAAACAATTAACCACACAATTATAGCATAATCTAAGTAAATACAAGGCAGTTCAGGCAGACCACCTAAGGCAGTACAAGATACACAACAACAAAAGTTCAGCAATGAAACAAAGAGTTCAGTTAAATAAATGCAATACAAATATATTTTTTTCAACAAAAAAAGGGCAGATCAACTAAGCATGCATGTACAAACATAAATTCAAGACCAAGAAAGTTCAAGCAAAATAGTTCATCATGAAAAACTCAAAAAAAAGTAGAGTCCATGCCTGTATAGCAATAACAAGAGTAAGGGAAGTTCAACCTAATATCAAATAGAAGTTCAACCTTAAATTAAAGGGAAGTTCAACCAACAATTAAAGGAAAGCACATCACTTAGCAAATGCAGTTCAGTAATTCCATTATAAATAACAGGAAAGTTCAACTACACTATGTAAAACAGTTTAACATGAACTTTAATAGACAAGTTCAACTACATTGAAAGAAACTGGTTCTAAGCTATTTGAGTTCAGATAAGCATACACCATGTATAAAATAAAATAAGATAATGGATATTGACAAAGCTCACCTTGGTTAAATCTTCATCTTCATCCTTGTCATCCTCTTCAACATAGTCAGAATCTTTTGTAAACTTCACAACCTTTCCAACCTTTTTAGCAGGCTTTTTACCTTTTACATCAGCAACTTGCTTAGATCTGCTGACTGTCTTCTTCACCTTACCAGTAACTTGCTTGCCCTTAACAGGGACCTTAGCCAAAGGAGCAGGATCGCAAGCAACAGCTGCCTTCATCAAACGAGAAGCAGGAGCAACTCTCTTTGCAGGCGAAGGGGAAGGGTCCTTGGCGCCAGCCAAACGAGGGCTTGAACGCTTGTTCCCTGCTGCAGTAGATGAAGTTTCCAGAAACACGAGGGCTCCTGCGTGGATTAGCCATAGATGACTCACTCTTCTTCCGGCTGGCTATCCTGGACTTCTTGACACAAGCTGGGAATCACCGGCAGGAAAATCAGCGGAAGAGACAACAGCGCCGGAGATATCAGTTTGCAAGGGCATCACCTTCACTGATACCAGCATCAGGGGCTTTAGCATCCGCGGGCAATCACCCTCAGGGACAACAGAAGGTAAATCAGCAGCTAACTTCGACCTGCGCTCTTTGGCGCGCTGAATCTTTGCTAAAATGTGATCATCGTAAGCTGCTAACTGAAAAGGAACATCCTGCGTCTGGTAACTTGTTCTGAACCATCAACAGACTGCGACTGCGACTCAGACAACTCCAACAAATCATCACTTCCAAATTCTTGTTGAACAGAAGCAACAACACGATAAATATTAGTGTCAGCGTCATCTGCATACAAAAAAACAAAGATAATTAGTCCTAAACTAAAAGTAAACAAAATAGAAGGGAACAATAACAACAATAAGAGCAAAATAACAACCTGAAGCATCGATGTCGTCACTATCTTGGCCATGAGTTATAGATTGAATCACAGGAACCACAGTGTTAGAGGGTGAGTTCTGCTCAATAGGGGCTGCATCTGCCACATTTGTAGATGTGTTGGCAGCAGCAACACAGTGTTAGAGGGTGAATTAGCCTCATAGAGGCTGCATCTGCCACATTTGCAGTCGTGTTGGCAGCAGCAACCCCAGCTTTAGAAGGTGAATTAGCCTCATTAGAGGCTGCATCTGCCACATTTGTAGTGGTGTTGGCAGCAGCAACTTCTTCAGATGAAACCACTGCAACCATAATAATAATAAAAAGTTATAACGCAAACAATACAGATTGCATCTGCTAAAACCACAAAAAGTTCAACATGACTACCACTAAAAGTTCATGTACATATGCTAAATAACACAAACAAGTATAGACAAGAAATTTAAACAACACAAAACATAAATTCACACACTACAAATACAACATATGCAAAAAGTTCAACCATTCACAGTAATAAGTGCAAAGTACAACTAAACATGGAATTACAGTAGAACAAACTAACAGAAATTCAGTTAAATTCACACAGTACACATATGCAAAAAGTTCAACCATTCACACTATTAAGTGCAAGTAA